>CP036213.1:2451427-3677141 GCA_004299825.1 Cercospora sojina | reverse complement strand
GCTGTGCTCCTTTGCGCGATCTCCATGGCCTCGCGCAGGTGGTTCTGGAGCACAAAGTCTTCTTCTTCATACTCTGGCTCTTCGGATTCAAGTTCTGGTGAATTCAAAGTGGACAAGGGGACGAATACGGAGAAGCTGGGGCTGATGGTGATTGCTCACGCTGACAAGGCAGATGTGTTCGGCAGGCGCATTGGACTTGATGGGCAAGACTGCATGCTGTAATACTCTGCGAACGATGTTGCACTGTACAAATGCATGTACATGCAAGAGCGATGAATGTTTTAGTTCCAATTGTTCCCAAGAAAAAGTGACTTTCCCTGCAGCGATCTCGGCCCTTCCACCCTGTCCTTCCCCGCCACCTCGGCGAGATTGCGTGATTGCGGATATCAAGATCCAATTTGTTGGTCTTCTTTGATTCCCATTGATGAACCACTGCACACAGTTGGAGAGAGCAGAACGATATCCCGGAGTACCATGCCGTTCATTGGCAAGCGGAAAACTGAAGACGTGACCCTCAATGGCTTCTACGCCGACGACAGACCCACTTTGAAGCGTCGAGGGACCACAGCGTCGCAACCCCACATGGAGAACAACTTCTCCAACTACAACAACACTTTGGAATATGGAGAACAACACAAGTACCATGATCGAAACGACTCCGCAATGTCGAACCACAATGAAGGGTTCACCGAATCGTTCAACCAACAACTCCCAACCCCGCCTCTCAACCAAGACGAATTCATGAACGGAGCCGACGAATACCCATTACCCGGACAACACCACCACCAACGCTACGAGCAACAACACCAACGACAAAGACTCCAAACTCTCCACACAAACCTCACAACCTTCCTCATCACCCAGAATATATCCTCTCGGGAATCTCACCTTCCAACATCGCCACAACCTCAAACCTTTCTCGCTCAAACTAGACAACTGGTTGTCAACCTCAATTCCCACCTCACCTCTCTCCAAAATCTAGCAATCTCCCAGCTTAAACTCCGAACTCAGATGTCATCCCTCGGAGTTACCCAGAGCGTAGTTTCGAATTTAGATTCCGCACTCCAGGGTCTGGACGCCCAAATGATGGAATTTATGGTCGGATTACAGGGGATAGAAATGGAAATCGAAGCGATCGAAGCAGAATTGTCATCTGCATCGCAGGATCAGAATCACGTCACAGAAGTGGCAATGTTATGATTCAATGTCCTTTCGATAAAGGTGGCGAGGAGCATCCCCTCATATTGCGATCTGGCGTTCACGTTGTGTAAGAAAATCTTTCCTTCACATCAATGCATTTCGCTTCATGCGGTTCTGCCTTTGACCGCGAGCACATATACAGGTAGCGCATTTTTATGTACAGACACACACACGCACAGCCCAACATCAAAGGAACAGAGTCCAACCTAAGGACATAACATATACTCCGCCTCTTTTGGACCCAAGGGCAAATGAACAACGCCATACCGTGACGAAAGCACGAGTAATTGCCCTCATCTTCGACACACTGTCTCAAGGGCTCCTCCGAATGCACATCTCGTTTTCCGTTCCGCTGTTTTGACACCCATAACTCCACGCTCACGCAGAAAATAACTCATCACTGGAATGCAATGTCTTCACATCTTCTTTTTCTGTTCGCGAAGGTACCAAAATTCCCTTCACTCATTCGTCTTTCCTGCTGTCGTATTCAGAATCCTCGCAAAGTCCCGACGCGTCGCCAGATCCTGTAGCTACAAGACCTCGTCGAGCCTAAACTCCTTAAGTTACTGTCGGTCGTGACTGGCTACACGACCGTTCTCGGCGAGGCTGATCGATCATTCTGGGCATCCTGCGAGAGAGCTGACACATGGAAAGCTCGTCCTGTGATGTCAAACGTGGCATTGGCACTCTCTGTAGTGCCATCGTGAGTCGTGAACTCCTGTGAACTTCGTCCGTTGCTGACCATAACGATGGTGGTGTTGTGAGAGCCCCGACGTTCCTCTGGCGGAGTGAGCTGTTCCTCAGGCTCTTCAGGTATTGGCGTAATATATTCCTTGAGCACTTTCTTGAGCTGCGGTCTTCGTATCGGCTTTGAGCTGTGTGAACATCAGTACTTCGTCTCAAGAGACCTGAGTGCCTGAGACCTACAGGAAATAATTCATGCCAGAGTCCATGCAATCCTTGATGTTGTTCTCTTCCGCATATGCTGTCAACGCCACAATTGGTTCTTGATACCCGATCTGGCGAATGAGTCGCGTGCTGGTGAGTCCATCCACATTTGGCATCTGTACGTCCATAAATATGAGGTTGAATGGCCGGCTCCCAGGACACATAGACTCTTTGACTAAATCCAGCGCTTCTTGACCGTCCTTGGCGACGACAACATCGTAGATGTCTTCAAGTTTGAGCATGCGCAAAACGACCTCTGTTGATCATATGTTAGCCAATGACTTCAGACATCTTCTTGCATCTCGAGCGGACTGCACAGACCTTGGTTGACTTTGTTGTCTTCTGCCACGAGCACCCTGATCCTACCTGTCCTGCTCGCCGAAGCAGACATTCGTCGCATGGCTTCGCCTTGTGCGTCTGTATCGTCAAGTGTCTTGTTCGACGCGAAGAAGGGCTGACTCAACCCAACAAGGCGAGTTTGAGACTGAGCGCTTAAGTCTCCCGGAGGATGTGCCATCGGTTTAGTAGTCTCATTCACACTCGAGACCTCGGGATCGTACTCTACACTGCCAAGAGAACGCTGCGGCGAAACGGAGCGAGAGCCTGCATCAAATGAGCTCGCCCCACACGCTTCATCGCCGTAGCCCAGAGCAGAACTGGCGGCGCTGTCCGCGCGGGTTTGAACATGGCGCAATGGAATCTTCATCGTGAAGATGCTGCCAGTGCCAATCTCACTGTGCACACTCATAGATCCTCTCATCAAACTGGCCAGCTGCGAGCAGATGGAAAGGCCTAAGCCGGTGCCGCCATACTTCTTGCTGAGCCCCAAATCGCCCTGCACGAAAGGTTCGAAGATTTTGTCCTGCAAGTCCTTCGGGATGCCCGGCCCTGTATCAGTTACTTCGAATTCGAACGAGATGTACTTCTTAGAGGCAGGCGACCGTGCTCGCTCCGCGACGTGTAAGATCGCATGTGGTTTATCAAGGACGTTGATGGCATTGGCGGTCCCAAATCGTTGCATTGACGCGTCCGAATTCCTTTGAGTACCACCCTCGGCAATAGACAGGTCAGAATCCCCTTTCCGAGGGAGGTGCAGAGACTGTTTGGAATTGATAGAAGTCTTACGACTTCCAATGTCGGGCAGCTCTGGAAGAGCGCGAATTGTCAGTGTTACGGTACCTTCAGCCGGCGTGAACTTCAGACTGTTCGATACGAGATTGATGACCACCTGAAGGATGCGATGGATGTCGCCCCACAAGATCATGTCTCTCATGCGCCCACTCGCCCCTGGTCCACAACCGGAGAGCTGGTCGGGGGTTGCACCGTCGATTTCCGCATCGTGGATGCCTTCAAACTGCACTTTCAGATCAATGTGGCCTTCCTTGGCTTGTTTCTCAAAAATGGCCAAAATCTGCGAACTGACATCGCGCAAGCGAAACTCCTTTTCGTCCAGCGTCAAGTGCTGGCCGACCTGGTTCTTGCTGAAGGTGAGAAGGTCGGTAAGGAGATTCAGCAACAAATCACCTGATTTATAAATGATGCCGAGCGACCGCTTCAGACGAAGAGGGTCATCTTCCTGCATGCACACAGCACACATGCCAAGAATGCCATTGAGCGGTGTCTTGAGCTCGTGGCTGATGTTCGCGATGAAGAGCGTCTTGCTCTCGTTTGCCGCCTCGGCTGCCTTTTTGCTAAGCTCCAGCTCGGCCGTCCGCTGCCTCACACGCTCTTCCAGTTTGGAATACTGCATCATAAGCTCGTCAGACATCTCGTTGAAGGTGTGCGTCAAGTCGGTCAGCTCGTCTTTGATGCAGCTTTTCCGCTGCTTTACACGGCCCGGGATGCGGAAATTCCGTTTTCTTCGCTCAAGACGCTTAGTCTGGGAAGCCTCGGTGAACTTGCGCATCCATCGAGAAGACGGTGATTTGAAGTCTTTCCCCACAAATCTCTCCTTCCTGGCGATTGCCTCATCCAGATCTGTTGTGTCTTGATTTCCGTCAGCAGCAGCGTCTCTTAGGTACCCAAGAGAGTCCATGTCTGATTGTCCATCCGTGCTCGGAGGATCGACGGATCTCAGTGTTGCCTCTCGCAGACGCAGGATTGGTTGTGCGGCGAAGTGCGCGAGTGGAGCTGCAATGATCGCCATCAAGCCAGCGGTCGCGAAGAGGCAGGCAAGTATGACTTTTCGCAAAGTATCGATGGGTTGCCACACTTCGTCTCGAGACATTTCGAGCAGGATGGTCCATTTCACCAGATTGTTGGCAGGCATAGCGAAGCCAACGCTGACCTTCTTACCAGCCTCATTCCTCGCTCTGAGCTCGGCACCTGAAGCTCCAGTGCCAGCGGTGGTGAGCGCGAGAGCTCGGTATAGAGCTGGATAGTCGCCAGCGCCGAATGCAGGATTTGTGCCGCTGCTCGTCTGCCCGGGATGTCGACTGCTGTACGATTGGTTCAACGGCATCACATACTGCACGTTCACTCCAGCTGGGAGACCAGAGTCGAAATGTACATCGGCTGGAAATAGATTGGTGGAATCGGCTGCCCGATCAACAACGTCTCTCCGGTCTTGCCCAATCCTTCTGCAGAGTCGATGACTTGAGACACCAGTCTCGCATCCATGACCAATGTCACGTATCCAAGCAAATCATTGGCATTGCTGTTGTTGGTCACAGGCATGGTGATCGAGAGGAGGGAAAAAGTGGTGGTGTGACGGTCCATGGCCCAAGCAACAAGGCACGCTCGGGAGTGAACACGAAGTCGTTGTATCGCGCTGCACCGTTCTCAAGATAAGTCAAATTGGGGTACAGGTGAGGTGGGTAGGACAATGCTGTGTCATTGGCGCCCAGATAGATTGCCGATCCATTGGCGTAGTCGTACGGCAAAGCTATCCTTTGCATGTCCGAAGTGGCGGTGGTATTCATCAGCGGGTACGGCCCATTCGCACCATTGGCATCTCGTGGGTACAATCGAGATTGCAGCAGTAAGCGTTGCCCCAACGAAGCTTCGCCTCCGACGGCAGCTCGCATGTCTGATCTGGCACGGGTCCAGTTCTCGGACGTGTTGTTTCCCTCCGCATAGTACCTAAGTAAAGCAGTCTGCAACAACACGCGAGACGCCACGAAGCTCGCCGAAGTCTGCATGACGTCCAGATTGCTAGACAGCTGGCCGGCCTTGAGCGCGGCCGTCAGAGCCAGGCGGGAGGCTCTGAGGTCGAGCACGAAGTCGTGGATTGTGATCCATACTGCGGCGGAGATGACGGCTAGGCCGACGAGCGACGAGACGAGGATCAAGCCGCCCAGCTGCAGGCGTATGGATATGCGCATGTTTCGCCGCCGCCTAGCCCGCGCGCTGCAGCGAGCCTCGCCGGTGGTGTTGGCCTCGTTGGGGCTGTCGTCGTGACATGAAGTGCTGTCCTGCTGGCGCACTCGTCGTCGTAGCGGGTAGCGCGTTCAGCTCGAGTGCCGTCGTGGTCTAGCTGGATTCGTTCGTGGGAGCGGGCGTCACGGGAGTCGCATGTCGAGTCGTGTGGTCGCAGGGTGGAGCGGGGTGGTTAGGTGGCTCGACGTGTGCAGAATGGGTGGCAGCTCGGAGCACGCGAGGTCGCATAGGCACTTCGACGGCTGGGCAACGGCAGGAGGCAATCGAGACGGTGAGACGGTAACTTGGTGAGAGGGAAGGTGCGCAGGAACAGCGGAGCACGGGTCGCACCCGGACGTGAGTGCTTCTCAGCTGCAAATGGGTGAAGGACTGGACTGGACTGGGCCCTGTTCGCTTCTGGAATGTCGGGCGATGCACCGCTGCACATGCACCAGAGCCGGGCGCATTCTTCGCATCAGCCCCCCCGTCTCCCCGACGATTGCAATCAGCCGAATGCGCCGTCCTGCATGTTGTGCAGCTCTCTCCGCCTGCCCCATCTGCGCTCCGCGACATGTCTCGCGCGTCTCCACGCTCGCCTGCACCACTTCCAATCGCCCGCAGGGATCTGCTCGCACTAACTTAGAATAAGTTAGCACAAACGCTCAACAACGAGGCTCGTCCCGTCTGCCTAAATCAACCTTGTCGCTTCGATGCTTCGATCGTCTTGCCGACCACGTGGCTGCACACATCTTCTTGCCTCGCTTCCACTGGCCGACTTCCATTACCACACGCCTGAGCAGTCGAGGACAGTTCGAGGCACGTCAACACACTGTTCCATAATCAGTCCCGCGACTGGAACCACCAAGATCAGAGCCTGTGCCGATGCCCGCCGATCGGAGGTACGCAGCCTCAAGCTGATGTTGATGCACAAGTTCAACAAGAACCAAATTGGAATGCCCAACCAACTCGAATGTCCTGCGACGCGCGCTCCATGAACGGCATCGTCTCGCACGCAAATTCAGGATAGGCTTCAGAAAGAGTCAACAGAAGTGCCCAGCCAGTGACGATTGTCACCACGCTGAACATGCCCAAGCAATGGAAAAGGAATTCTTTCAAGGTACATGTTTGGTCCAGTATCTGCTGACAGTGTGAGCATGTCACCAGCTTGCCCGAACGCTCCACATCCGGCGGGGAGGGGGGGGGGGGGGCGGAACGTTGCGAGGGTCAGGAGCTGGCATGCTACGTGCATTGTTCGATGGCCGCGGCAGCGACGTATCTTGCCTTCCCTCCTTGGTCAGGATATCGCCTTCGGTATTCGTCCGCGATGGCGAGAAGCTGTGTAGATCGAAATCTTGTGTCTGTCGCCGATGTGAACGTACTAGCAGATGTGCGGGCCTTAGAGGACGAGAGACAGCGAAAAGGTATACTCAAGCTCTCAAGCTAAATTACTATAACTGGTAGACTGTGAACTCAGTCCATCAGAATGCCGTGTTGGCGTCCAGTTCTCAGCGCAGTGATTCGGTCGACCGGCTAATCGTAGAAGACCCACCATGATGCTTCAAGAACCACCAGCTGTCATTGCTTTGCGATTGGACAGCAGGTAAGCAAATTTTCGGGGCCCAAGAGACAACGCATAGTCTCACTTCCGATAGCAACAGCATAGACTGACCATCTGAAGTCAGCAAAGCAATTACAGCATTGGGGAATCATCATTTCTTATTCTGTCCTGCCTGTATTGTCTGATCATGAAAGCCACTTCCACTCCATTTTGGTTCGCCGGACTCCTCGCTCAAAACAGCCATACGCTTTCAAATGCCGTCGGGTGCAAGGGATCAAGGAGCTTCCACCTTCCTGAAAGGCACGTGGTATATGCCCACTTTCCGCACACCATCAACCAGTTTCGGCATGAATTCTTTGAACGTCTTGCTCGCCTTGAACGCCTCGTGCGCTTCGACTGATTCCCACCCAGCGATGAACACCACAGCCTTGCCACTCGTATCCTCATCCTCAACCTCCTCGTGCGTGACTCCATACGCTCCGCAAAGCGGCTTTGGCCCAGACTCTTTCAACGCTGCTTCTCGGAAAGCTCGGGCTCGTTCGAGATAATCTCCCGGAGGATCACCATCGAATTGGAAGAACGTAATCGCGGTGAACGGACTCGTCGTAGCTCGCTGGACATCTTCGTAAGGCTGGAGATCGACATGATACATGTCTGCACCAGTCGGGGCTATAAGGCATCCGATGCGTTCGGCGACGAGCGCATAGTCGGAATGTGAAAGGCATGCGAAGTGGCTCTGAACATCGTCCCAGTCTTTTTCCGTCCGGGTCAGTCATATTCTAGTCAGATGCACCGAACAAGGCTAGGAACCATACCCATGACAACGACCAGACTACTCGCGTCCTCGACTTTCATACCCATCTTCGCGCCATGCAACCCTTTGTGTTTGTGCAGTTCTCTCGACCAGTCCTGCATGAGGACAGACAATTTTGATCCAGAAGCTCTGTCGAACAAGGCCTCTGTGTTGACTTCATCTTTCACGGGAAAGCTCGCAATCTCTGTAATGGGCATGTTGTCACACTGAAAGCATGTGGTGTGCCCTCCCACTATACCACGCGACAGCAGCAGATGTATATGCTACGTCTGCTCTCGTCCAATGCCGGACACTCAGACGCCACCATCCCACCTTTAGCCAAGCCCCCGAGGCCATAATCGGGTAAAATGCCGTGGAGAGGGGGCCATGGCTGCAAGGAACAGCGCGTGCGGTCGTACTTGATGCATGGGGTGATGCCTCAGGCAGTCGTCCGTTCTTGGCATCCACTCGAGTACTTCCATGTAATTTCTCGCACCTCCGTAGTTCGTTCAATCAATCAACATTGCAGTCACTATCTCTCGTATGGTTATGAGCCGTCGCGCCACACAGCGCGTCAACCTGATTTAGTGGTTTCCACTGCACTGATTCACATCAACCGCGACAGTGTCGCCAGCAACCGCGACAGTGTCGCCGCCGCCGCAGAGGTAGGCATCGCCGCAGAGGCACTGACAACAGCGAGCCACAGAGGCCGACTCGAGTCATTCGTTCGACAAAATGGCTGTCCGCCAAACCACCGTCGCCGCCGCCAACCTCTCAAAGAAGTTGAAGGGCAAGGCAGACTGGCCAACATGGTCGACTCTCATCAAAACCAGCCTCAGAGGTCAGGGGCTTCTGTCATATGTCACTGACGGCCCCAAGATGCCTCTGGAGGCTGAACCAGTTAAGCTCAGCACAGAGTCACAACACGAGTTCAAAGTGCGTCAAATCGATCACGACAGCGCTTGTGCTAGGGCTCAGTCATTTATCATCAACAACCTCCACGAGTCGGTACAGCAAAACGCACTGGAATACGACTCCGCCGCCGAACTCTGGACATACCTCGAGACCACGTACGGCTCGAGCACAATCAGCGAAGAATACGCCATCTTCCTGAAGTTTTATCGCCTGACTCACCTCCCTGGAACCAATATTCCGAAGTTTGTGGAGGAATTCAAGGCCAAGTTCCATGCCCTCAACAAGACTAAGCTGAAGATATCAGACGCAGTCGCCACGTTTATCTTTATCGCCCAGATGGAACCAGAGTTTCCACAGTGGGTAAACAACAAGCGCGAGCAGTTCCGGAATATCGCTGACGATAAACGCGACACCCTGACACTCGACGTGTTAACCGCAGAGGTGTTGGATGAAGATTTCGCACGCAACAATCAGGATGAACATCAGCGTGCCCTGGTCCATAGGGCCAACCCTAATGGCAACCAGAAACCCAACCCCAACAGTAACAACTCTGACTCGAACGCCAATCGAGGGGGTGGAGGTCGTGGCCGCGGTAACAACAACCGTGGCAACCGTGGAAATGGACAAGGTCGTGGTAGCAGTTCGCAACAACAACGACAAACTTATCCAAAGTGCCAGTATTGTGGCAGAACCACTCACGAAGAAGCCGATTGCTGGGACAAGCCTGGCAACGAACACAACCGCCCTGGTCACCTCAAGAAGCGTGACAATAATCAGAGCGACAAAAACAAGAACAATCAGAATCAACAGTCAGGGGGTGGTGGTGGCCAGCAGGCTCACTACACCACTGACCTCGACGAGTACATGACTCCAAACACCAATGCCCTCGGCATGTTTAATGTTACCATTTCAGCTGCCGCACACGCGGCTATGCACACCGCTCGTTCCGAGGAATGGATTGTCGACAGTGGCACGACGAGCCACATGACGAACAACCTCGACACTATGGTAGCTTCCAAGCCGTGTCATGTTACTATAACATGCGGTGAAGGAACGCTGACAGCCACTCGTTGTGGCATCGTTGAACTGGATTTCCATGTCACAGGCAAGAAGCGCTTGACACAAGTTCTTTACGTACCTGGACTGGCAGCCAACTTGATTTCGACAGAGATACTGCGAAACAAGGGTGTTTATTACTGCAACTACGAACAGGTGTTGTGGACTCCAAATGGTAACGCTCGTGTCGTTATCGCCTACCTTTACGCCAACCGTGGTTTGCCGTACCTCAGACTCAGAACCCAGTCGTCACCAAACATCGTAGCATCCTCAGAAGTTGCCTTGGTGAACTCGAAGGTTCCACCATCAGTCAAGGCGACTACAGATGTCTGGCACAATCGCCTTGGCCATGCCTCCAGCCGTACGCTGGCAGCGCTGGCTACCCAAGGCCACATTCAGCTCGAACATTCTGATCAGTCAAAGTGTCACCCACGCGAGTGCATCGCCTGCCGCACAGCGACAGCGTACAAGGTTTACAATCGCATTCCGATGATACGTCCTACTGAGCCCAACACCATTGTGGCAGTGGACGTAGTCACAGTTCGTACAGCGTCCCTTTCAGGCGCCAAGTACTTCACCCTGTTTACTGACTTGGCCACGCTTGAACGCACGCTTATGGCAGCGACTCATAAGTCTGCTGCACAGTTCCACATCAAGAAGTATCACGCCAACAAGCTCACACAAGACAAGAAGAAGATTCAAATCTTCCGCCTTGATGGGGGTGGCGAGTACGGTGGCCACGAACTTGAGAAGTTCGCCACTGTGGAAGGCATAGTCCTTCAAGTTACAGCCCCTCACAGTTCAACACAGAACGGTGAGGCGGAGGTTTCAAACCATGTTGTTTGTCAGTTGGCTAGGAAGCTGATGGCTCAAGGCCAACTACCACTAGCACTGTGGGAACATGCTGCAGAGACAGCTACCCATCTTCTCAACATTCTGCCGAGTCAGGCACTGAAAGGCAAGTCGCCTTATCAAGTGCACGCGAAATGGGCTCAGAAGGCTCGAACACAGCCAATGCTAGGGTTCCTAAAGGCCTATGGCTGCACCGCTATCTTCCACGACCACAGTGTCGCTCGTGGCGAGAAGTTCCAGCAGCGTGGCAAGGTTGGCCGCCTTGTCGGTTATCACAGCAAGAACACGTACAAGATATACGTCGCTGCTGATCACAAGGTTTACATTTCAAAGGACGTGAAGTTTATTGAGAATGACTTCACTGGCAAGGTCAAGGATTACGACGATTCAGCACCTGATCCAGACGCCATGATTCCGTTCGAGGAACTGTTCGTTGTCCACCGCAATTTGAAGGATAAGGACTCCGAGGCGCCACGCGTTGTTGACCGTCGTGTCGTCCATGTCATCAATCCGCCGGAATACGAGACTGAAGAACCAGTTATTGAGGGGGTGCCACAGGCACTACTTGATCCACCACCTCTTGTACCTGACCTGCCACAACCTCAACCGCCTCCAGCACCTGCACCGGCAGTCGCTGCCGCGGAATCATCAGAAGATGAGTTTCAAGACGCTGAACCGGCACAGCCGCCACCACCGCGTCGCTCTGGCCGCACACGTAATGCGCCAAACCGTCCATACGATCAATACGCTAAGTTAGCGATTGACGACTTCTTGGCTGATCAAGGCCGCCGCATTGAATCACTGCCCCAGGCAACTCAGCGAGCGTTCACTGCCTCGATTCAAGAACCACAAACCTCCAACCTGCCACCTGAGCCAAAGAGCCACAAGCAGGCAATGCAGTCATCAGAATCCGCCATGTGGTCAAAGGCTGAACTGGAAGAATTAGCAGCCCTGACTGAGAACAAGACATGGACTGTCGTTCGTACAGAGGCCGGCATGAACATCATCAAGGGCCGCTGGGTTTATCGGCGCAAGTTTGACGCTGATGGTCAGCTGTCACGCCACAAGGCACGCTGGGTTGTGCGTGGATTCACTCAGAAGGCCGGCATTGACTACGACGAGACGTACGCCGCCGTGGTTAAGTCATCGTCATTGCGACTGCTATATGCTATGCTGGCACACTACGGCATCGAGTGTAAGCAGTACGACATTATCACGGCGTTTCTCAACGCAGCCATCAAAGGCTTGAAGATTTACGTCCAGTTACCACACGGCTACGAGCAGGAAGGCATGGTTTGTCTCCTGAACAAGGCCCTGTATGGTCTCAAGCAGTCACCACTGTTATGGTATCAAGAACTGCATAAAGCGCTCAAAGCCTATGGCTTTGGTCCAATTGACAGTGACATCTGTATCTTCCGGCACGCTAACAAGAAGTGCTGGATTGTCATCTATGTGGATGACATGTTGATTATCGCGTCCACCTACGGTGAGATTGACGAGGTGGCAGCACAGCTGAAGGATAAGTTCAAAATGCGAGAACTCGGTGACCTCCATTACTACCTCGGCATGCGCATCATTCGCGACAAGAAGAAGCGAACCATCTATGTCGTTCAAGACGCATACACCAAGAAGCTGGCAGACAGCTATGGAATCAACGAGTCGGCGCCAGTGACGCCAATAGAGGCTCGTCACCATCACAAGAAGGCTCCGGACGGCTACGCCGCCGTGGCATCACTCAAGGAAGCGTATCAGAAGCTGGTTGGCGAATGCCTGTGGCTCGCCATGAACACACGCGTTGAGGTGGCATACCATGTTGGATTACTATGCCGATTCCTCGCCAATCCAACACAAGGTCACTATGACGCCGCATTCCGCGTCCTCAAGTACCTGGTTGGCACCAACACCCGCAACATTGGCCTCAAGGTTGAGGGCCTTGACGCTGACACGCATGACCTCCAGTTGAAGGGTTATGTCGATGCAGCGTGGTCAGATTGTTTAGACGATAGGAAGTCAACTGGTGGCTACATCTTCTTCCTGGCTAACATGCCATTCATCTGGAAGTCTGGCAAGCAGTCCATCGTCACTACGTCGTCCACGGAGGCGGAATACGTCGCTCTGTCGCAGGCAGCAAAGGAAGCCATTGCCATTGCACACCTACTCCGTGACCTCCAGTACCAAGGGCCAGTTCAGCCCATTACGCTGTTCGAAGACAACGAGCCGGCTATCAAGATCAGCACCAACGGCAAGTCAAACTCTCGAACCAAGCACATCGACGTTCGTCACCACTTCATCCGTGAAGCCATTGAGAATGGCCAAATCAAGGTTGAGTGGATATCCACCAAGGATCAGAAGGCAGACGGCCTGACCAAGGCACTCGACAAGATCAAATTCAAGGCCTTTGTCGACCAACTTGGCTTGACCGACTGCACGGAGTTTATCAAGCAACAACAAGCTAGTCTTGAGAAGGCTACGCAGTACTGACGGTTGATCAATCAACATTGAGAGGTATTTCTGACCCTCTGATTGGCCGCAGGGTTTATCGTGTTTTTTCCGGGGTTTCTGAGGGCTATGACGGCTTACAGCACTGTCTGAGCCAGCAGCCAATCAGAGGCCGTGTTTATGGTATCAGGCGTAGAACAGCCGCCTGGGGGGTGACTTGATGCATGGGGTGATGCCTCAGGCAGTCGTCCGTTCTTGGCATCCACTCGAGTACTTCCATGTAATTTCTCGCACCTCCGTAGTTCGTTCAATCAATCAACATTGCAGTCACTATCTCTCGTGTGTCGTCGCGTGCAGTCGCGAGTGAAGAAAAGGTGATGGAGGATGCAGACGCTAGATCCAGGGTGCAGTGATGGAAACACGGTCACGAACAGCCGATTGGCAGCCACGTTGCTCGGCCCGCTTTGAAGACGGACTGACCTTGCCATTACAAGACCTTTACTATAACCCTTTCCTCGACGACAATCTCGCATTGCAGTCTATCGGCTGCGTTGTCCTTGGAACACAACGCAAGCCTCTTTCTCCACCGGCAAAAAGACAACGATCGAGCGTGAGCAAGAGCTGGCAGTGCCGCAATCTGCAATGTGCAATTATGGACGCGCGAGACAACGCGAAAGTATCCACAACTAATATTCTCTGGAGCTCACATGGCCAACAACGTCTGCCTCGGCATGAGCTAACCGAAGAGCCTCGCCCACAGTTCGAACGAAGAATCGAGATGAAACATTAGCGCGCAGTGCGAACGACTTGTGGCTCCTGCACACGCACAGATCTTGGAAGTAGGACGTCCGAACCTGAGTGTTGCAGAGGCAGGATTGGGCCACCCATTGCGAGCGCGGGTTAGGACTCAGTACAGCAGTGCAACGAGCTCAGCATCGAATCAGCCGGCAACGCGTGAACCGGTCCTTCTCCGAGCCGCCATCACACCACATTGCTCTTTGCTTGCTAAACGAGTACGTGGTGCAATGAATTGAGAATCATTACACGCGATGGAGTCTCTCGGAGCAATGTCCATATTCGGGATGAACAATCTGCCGCAGAACACAACACCCTCAGGTAAAGCTTACATGACCGAAGCTAAAGGGTCTGACCAGGGCCATCATATAGTCCATCACAACGGCGAGGCGTGCCTACAGGAATCGGAGATGTTTGCGAGAGACAGTGAGACGTTCAAGCTCAGTCAAGATGCTGCGTTCGGACGGGTTGCCACGAATGATTTAAATCGCATCCAAGTCGACGGATCTTTCCTTTTCAGCGTGTTCGGGAAGCTTCACCATACTACCCTGCGACTGACCACAAGTGCGTGATATTAGCTATTGTGCTCAGCTCAGCATGAAGCTACAAAACCAAGAACTCAAATCTTGAGGACGAAAATCGGACATCCGTTGGCGCCCGCTTTCAGTAGACGAATGAAGCCAAGTCGATAGAGTCAATGTGACACTCAACGCATTGTAGTCTTGCTGGCGTACCAACTTTTGCTGCATTGATGCCCGACCAAAGATTCTTGATGCAAATCGCTTTGAGGGCGGGAGACGTGCTCGGATGGCTCCTCCTCCGTTCTGTGGCGCTAGAGAGACACGCCGACGAACTGTATAAACACGCGAACTCACGGTGTGCTACCAACACCATCTAAGAATAGTGGCTGCTTAGCAGGTCGCATGTCCACGCACGCAGAGACCAGAGATGCAGATACGGCGGAATTTCCGACCATGCCGATAGTAGCAGCGTCGTCGAAAGCGTCCGACAACGTGCGAACCACAGCAAATCTCGTTCGGGTTGCTATACGTGCAAGTAAACTAGTCAACTACTCTGCAACGTTATGGTACACTAATGGCAAGGTCAGGCAATGACGTGTCAAATGCGACGAAGTCAAGCCTGCATTTTGCTGCTGCCAGTTTGCCGCAAGACAATGCGTCTCCGGTCCAAGACGACTGAAGAAAATTCACGCGATATCAAGGGCTACGGTCGCTGCGCCCCTCAATAGCATCCTTGTGGCTCTCGACATAGGCGCGGAATCGGCTATGGGCTGCTTTTGCAACAGTACGCTTACGGCGTTCCAGTAATGCGAGCATAATCCGCCCCGGGAATACATGAAGCAAATGCTCTACCACAGTCCTAGCATGTATTTCATGGCCATCGCCATGTGCTACGAACACCAAGTCATGCGGGAAATTTCGTCATTAGCGTCGACGCGATCATCCATCTTCAACACCCGGGCTGTTCAAAGCAATCTTGAGGGCAGTTGACCAGGTGCAGGAAGCTGTTGATACCGCCGTCGGTACTGCCAAAATCGGAGTCCTGACAATTAGGTTGTTCCGCCAGGCTTTCTACTTGCCAATCCTCCCAATAGGGCTACCACCAACCCCAGCATGGGCGGAGTGGGAACGTATTACACCAATGCTTTGCTGCCAACAATGGCTCTCATCTTGGGGCCATGGAGCCTATGGGCACCGAGCTTTGGAGCCGAAGCTCTCGATTATGACTGACTTCGACCACAGCATATCGCCATTGGGAATGCAGTGTTGATGCTCTCGACATTCTCCAAGTCGTAGTTGGTGGGCAACTACACTGAGCTCCGTCGTCTTCGTCCTGCTGGCACCGCGAACGCCATCACTATCAAGTATGATGACGCGCAGTTCGTAACCACGCCCGATGGGGTGTACTACTGAGTGAAACCCGTGCAGAAGATGGACTCTCGGTGCAGGGTAGTTATCAAAATCGGCATAACTTCAAGCGGAAGTCAACAAATTGCCATGGCTCTCCAGTGCACAGACGTGCAGGTGCAGGGACCGTGCGGGGCCGTATCCTGGTAACCTCACCTCTGAGTCGCTCTGGTCGACAATGCTCCATCCAACACAATGTAGTCTCCATCTATCAACGTAAGCACTTTATGCCATAGCAGCAATCAATTTCATACAGCAGCAATACATATTCCTCTCTCACATCCACGCCTCACGAGATAGTGTAGCAAACCACAACAACAGCTGTAACCATGACCCAAATCAAAGACTCCCCCGATGTCAAGGCTATCAAATCTCTCATCCAAGCCTTCTTCGACGCAATCAATGCCGCCGATATCGAGGGTCTCGGCACCTATTTCGCTCCAGAAGCCGACCTAACCATAATCCGACAAGAACCGCCTCGAGCTCCCTCCACCGAATCGACTTCCTCTTATCCTCAATTCGCTCACATTCCGTCCCCACCTCCAACAGCCCACCAACAACAAACGTCTCAAGAGAAAGAGAAAGAGAAAGAATCCCTCAAAGTGGTCGTCCGCACCGACATTGCCCACTTCCTCTCCCTCCTCGAGGAAGGCCGCAAGAGGCGTGAAGGACAACCGGATTTGCAGATTTTCGAGAAGCCGGATCTAGAGCGCACCGAAGTGAAAGTCGATTCACTGTTCGCGATGGCGTGGTGTCCGTTTAGTGTGACGTTTGCGGAGAAGTTGCATCATTATGGGACACTGGTGTTTACGGTTGGGAAAGAGGCTGAAGAAGCACAGTGGAAGATTGAAGGTTTGACGCAGAATTATAGGAGGAGTGTGGGATGGGAGGGTGAGAAAGAATTCATGTAGGTTTGAGAATCGGGGTACGATCGGCAAAGAGGTCGTGGAGATGTCTGGACAGAAGCGAACACGTCTGCTCGTGTTGATTAAACTGCGTAGTGTGGCAGGACCGTCTGTCTCATCCTGCGAAATTCGCAGGCCACATGAGCCAGCTCTCGAAAATTCCTCCAGCCAACATCTTCGAGCGCCATGTATCGCGTTCAAGCTCTCCGTCGTCCTCCATCTCTTGCGCAAACCTCAACTCACTGAGACCCTCTCGCATTGGAATTGGTCATGTAATGCACCCAACGTTCCTTCAACCATTCTCCAAGGCTTGAATCCGGTCGCACTGGGCCACCTTCCAATCCGCCATAGCAAATGCTCGCAAACTCGTTGAAAACTCCGCGCGGGAAACTGCTGCTTTTCAGAACAGCAAGCACAGCATCCTCCAGATCTGGACGTTTGAGTATTATGCTAGCCTGGTACTGCCGCAGTAGGTTTCTCAGCTGCTCGAGAAGTTCTACATCTTCCCCGTTCACTGGTTCGATTGACATGGTGAAGCTGTGATCTGTCGCAGATTCTTTTCGTTCGCGTTTGACTTTGACGGGGGCCGTAGGCATCTCCGGGAGCTCGGGCGGAGGCGTGGTGAGATCGACGGTATCGTCGACTGAAGGCGTAGGAAGAAATTTGGAGCGCTTAGCGACGCGAATAGAGTCACCTTCGTCGTCGTCGTCTTTTACGATGCGCTTGCGAGAACTTCTCGGAGGCTGTGGACGCAGACTAGGTGTTATCAGCAGAGCACCCTCTCTTCCATGTCGTTCCACTTACATGATCTGCGCCGTTTCTTCACTGCCTCCATTATCTTGGCCAAGAGCAGCCAAATGCTTTCCAGCTTTTCTGTTTGATGGCATCCAGGCTTGATCGTCCCAGAGGTCAGTCACGTCGCGGCTTAACAGAGGCCTCTCGGTGGTATTGTTCTGCTCGTGCACAGAGAATCGCGCTCCCGATTTTCTTTCATCGACTTCGATGTAACTGGGACTGCCATTCTGTTATTTCGAGGGATGAGCTGAGCGACGTGGCTTCTTTGTCAATGCATCGCCAGCGTCACCAGCGCTCAGCGGTGGGAAGTTCAATTCATCGGAGTAAATCCCCGGTTGAGTAACGCCCCCAAAACGAGTTGCGCGACGCTGGGGTGTGGCCGCTCTCTCGGTTTTCGATGGTGACTGCATCACTTCTTCTTCCATCCTATCGAGGTGCAGAGAGAGATTTCTGAAGCTCTCACGGACGTTGTAATTGACTGGCGGAAGGTTTCCTCTCAAGTGAAACGCAGCTCGTGGTCGCCGGTCGTCGACATCACTCGAATCCTCTTGATAACCGAGGCTTCTCAGTTTTGGTGTCGAAATGATCAGTTTCGTCAGAAGCTCGCGACGCTGAAACTGTTGTGTGTAGACCATGATTCGTCTTTGGCTTGTGCTGAGTCCGAGTGATGTTCAGGATGTCATGTGAGCGGCGCTGGCAGAAGCGGAAACGGCCAGTTCAAAGATGAGTTCAAGTGAGGGAAAGCGAAACGGTTGCCTAAAGACCTGCTCTGGAGAAGTCATCGTGTGAGTGGCTGTAGAGGACACTAAACGGTAGCGAGTAGTTTGCAGTTCAACTGAAGGAGAAAGTGAGGGAACTTGTTGGGAAAAGGCGGGAAACACAACTAGTCATCGCCTGCTGGGTATCATTGAGACTTCATTCATTCATTCATATTTCTTACACCGATATAGCTCCCTTGCGGGTCCATGCGGGATGATCTATGAAGTCTACGAAGAGAAAACCGTGGCCGCAGCCCGGGTGAAAAACTCCTCCACCTGCTCAGTCTGTCTGGCCGAAGCCCTGCTGCCATAATGCTGTTGGAACTGTGTGCCGAGTCTGTCCCTAGGGGTCCCCTAGGCTAGTTATGGTCTGCGTACGCGCACTCGTCGTTGTCTTGTCTGCATCTGTGGTCGGAGTGGCTTTGCCTTAGATCGATCGGTCGAGGTAGGCAGGCGTACCTGGCCCGCACCCCTACCCTCCCGGCCGGTCTAGCAACTGACCACCTCCTTTGTCCTTCTTCGTCGTAGGTCGCCTGCGTTGTTCTGCCTCGATAGCAGTGTCCACGGTGCTGCCCTTACTTGTCCTCCAAACGACGTAGGCCTTGCAATCTTGTCTTACATCCTGCCTTGACTCCCATTACGTAACCCACAACGACAAAATTGTTACCATGGTTTTCAAACGGCCGCTATCCTCCTGTCGACCTGTCTATTCCACTCCTCTCGTGCGTTCGTAGTAGCACGCTCCCGGTAGCGTCTGTTACAGAGGTGGGTGCACCAGGTCCTCCTCTGCCTCGTAACGGTCGATCGGAGACTTCGTAGGCAGGCGGGAGGTAGGTAAGCCGGTTGACTGCAGGTGTAATCGTGCTGTTGTGTATCGCGTTTCGGTGCCCGGTCAGCCGGCAAATTGTAGGTGCTAGTGAGGGAAGGCCGCGCTGGGCTGCAGTCCGGGCGATTGTTCTGTCTTGTATTTCGCACCTCCGGACGGCGAAGTCGGTTGGGAGTCTCTCGGCTCTCCTCTCTCACCAGAGGAGGTTCGTAGCCAGCACCACGTACAGGTGGACTCCCGTCGCTGGCCGACTTGATTGATTGATTGATTGATTTATTCTGTTAGGCTATGCATGTAGTAATTACATATGAGCCGTCCCTTTGTTATATTCCGACACCGTGTCTCCCGTTTGCCTTAGTCTCATACTTGTGGGGTTTAGCTACTGTTAGAGTGGAGGCCCCCACGACCACCCTAACGGAGACCTCTTTTGTTTTAACGTGGTCCGCGCCCACGGAGCGGACTCGGCTGGATGAAAATACTCAGCCCATGGTTGAGAAAACCGTGCCGGCCTCGCTCAGCTTGCTTATCCCTTTGTTAGGCGTACCTCTGAACGCAGGCCTTTGTCGCATGTCGGTCGCTATGTCCTTCCGGATACTACATCCTTCCAGTTGCTGCTCTTGTCTCTTGTCCTCGGTCGCTTTGTCCTATCGGTCGCTACTCTTGTCATTGTGCCTTATGGTCGCTTGTTCCTCGCGGTTGCTGCCCTTGTCGCTCGAGCCTGTCGCTCGACTTGTATCGTCTGCCTCGCCGGGTTCACGACGTCCTTCGAGGCGTTCTTCTTCGTTGTATGGTCGTTCTGTCCATCTCCGGAGGTCCCCGCCGAGGTTCTGGTAGTACGGTGGCACCCCCGCCTACCTTCCCCTCCGCGCGACTTCTTGTTCCTTTGATAGCTACTTCTCTTTTCTGCGAGTTTCGGCTCGCATGTCCTGTCCCCGAGGTCGAGATGTTGGGTTAGGCTCCGGCAATACCCTGTTGCGCCGGTACTCGCGCCCTCCCTCTGTCCTTCGCCCGTTCGTCTCTAGCCCGATCTTCGTCTAGAGCTGCGATGCTGCTCGTTCCGCTCGTCTTCCCTTATCGCGAAAGGGGCTGTTCGGCTCGTCTTGCGCCCGAGTGTTGCCTTCATTGTCGTATGAAGGGATTCCTGGCCCACGGCAAAACCAGTCCTTCCTTCGGTCCCTCGCTAGCTGGCGCGTCCGGGCACCACTCCATCGGCGCCAGCTGGATGAGCTTTGGGCCCTCCCAAGGCCAGATGAGCTTTAGGCCCCCCCACGGCCGGATGCTTTTAAGGCCATCCCAAGGCCCCATTGAGACTTGTCTGGGCCTGGATGAGGCAAATTGGAAAGCTGACCTACATTCTGGCTTATGCCAGTGACCACGCCTTGACGTTACCATCCTCTCCACAGCTGAAAGCTCGCTTCTCTATCAGTAATACGTCCCGGACCACTTCGTCACCGTGAGCACCTGGAAGGTCGATCTTTTGCCCAAAGTCCCATGCTCCAGGCGTGCCCAGCGAAGAGATGCCCAGGGTTCGCTTCTCGTTGTGGCCGTACGCAATCAATGGTGGCCCATCTGGCTGCACAAGCACGTCGATCACATACATGCAATCGAGCTTTTGACGCACATCTCCAAATTGCAGGGGCGGAGGAAGGTCTTCTTCTTCGGACGCAGTCCTGGCTAGTGTGTAGATGGAGTATTGTTCGTCCGTCGATACCACATATGCTTGATCTTGCGCGATGAAGCCGGCGCAGTGGACTGCTGATCTGGGGTTCAAGACTTGCTGCAGAGCATCATCCTCTTCCGCGTGATTGACGTCAAAAATGGAGACCAGCCCATCTGTACTGCCCGACAGCAGAACTTGAGGTTGGGCAGGATGAAATTGCAGTTGGGTCACAGTATCGGTGTGTGATTCGTTGTACTGCCGTACTGGTGCACTGGTGTTTCGTGTATCGAACAACAGCACACTCACATCACCGAGTCCTTCCTTTAGACTCTCCGTTCCGACGGCGATGAGGTGGTCGTGACATGCTAACGATGCTATGCCGTTTGCTTTGGGGTCGGCCATTTCAGCAACTTGCTTTGCACGGCCATCCCAGCATCGCACCAGGCCATCGCGGCCGCCGGTCACGAGGGTGCGGGCAGAGCCGCCGGTCTTGAGGCAAGCAACGCCCGAGTGACAGTCTTGGAGAGTCTTGGTGACGTTCAACGTGGTGGCGTCAAAGATGCGCAGAGCGTCATCGGACCCGATGGTCGCCAGTTGACTTCCCGTCCCCCTCGCCAAAGCAAATAGGTAATTGTCGGTGGATGTAGCCAAGCTTCCGAGACACTTTGCAGGCATTTTTGCGTACGGACTCCGGCGATGACTTTTTCTCGAGCCGCTCGGCAAGAGGGCAGAATGGCGAGGGAGGGCAGGCACTGCTATACGCCGAAGACCAGGTCCCGAAGATCACGTGGCGCTAACGTGTTTGATAAGCAACCTGATCAGATAACGTAATCAATGGTGAAGCGAGCCACATGGGGAAGCGAGTCACGCACCCCGCATCTTTCTTTTTGTCTTCCTTACTTTCAACACTATGGACGCGTCTTTACGTGATCGACACGCGTCTCCTGATTCTCAAATATCGAAAGCAGTTGATGCTCTCCGTACAGGCCAATGTTCCTCAATTCGAGCGTGTGCGCACGCGTTTTCTGTTAAATACTCAACTCTTCAAGCCCGCCTCTCCGGACGGCTTTCACGCTCTCAGGCCCACGAACCGATGCAAATACTCTCAAAACCAGAAGAGAGGACACTTGTACGATGGATTACACAGCTCACAAACACCGGATTCCCTGCCTCACCAGCGTTAGTACGCGATATGGCCGAAGAAATCCGGCATAACCGGCTCCAGCTTTCATACTCACCACGACCGAACCTCCGCCCAATTGGTAGCGAATGGCTCCTACGCTTTCGGCGCCGCCATCCTGAGATCCAGGGTGTATGGACACGTAAAATAGAAGGGCAGAGGCATAAGGCGATGAGTATAGAGACCACAAAAGCGTGGTTTGAGGCGGTAACGGAGCTTGTGCTCCAGCACCAATACCCTCCGGAACGGCAATACAATATGGATGAGTCGGGTTTTGCGATCGGAGAGTCTCAGGCTACAAGAGCATTAGTTAATATTCGTGAGAAGTCGAGTTGGAAGGTAATCAACGGCCGTCAAGAGTGGATAACTGCGATTGAGTGTGTAAGCGCCTCTGGAGTCGCTCTGCCACCCCTTTTGATTTTCAAAGCAATGCATACAAATACGGCATGGATACCACCTGAAACGCCACCAGAATGGAGATTTTCAACAAGCCAGAGCGGCTGGACCTCAGATAGCCATGGTTACCAATGGTTAACGACTGTTTTCGAGCCAACAACCCGGCCAGAGGACCCGTCTTTGCGGCGACTATTGATTATGGACGGCCACAGTAGCCACCTTACCGCGAATGTAATCGCATTCTGCATGGAACACGCAATTGACTTGCTTATCCTTCCACCACATACATCACACATACTTCAGCCGCTGGATGTAAGCATATTTCAACCACTGAAACGCGCTCTTGCCAAGGAGGCTGATACAGCTGCACGGCTTGACCACGGGCGCATACCACGGGCAGAATGGACATCAATGTATATCCGAGCAAGAGAAAAGGCTCTTACACAATCTAATGTTATTTCCGGGTGGAATGCAACCGGGTTGTACCCTTTAAGTCCAATTCAAGTGCTTGACAAGCTTGCTACACCACCTACGCCCCAGTCAAGATCACCTTCCAAACCGGATCAAACAGGCTCCCTGGATACCTCGCTTTTGAACAGCTCTCCACCATCAGGTACAGAACTACGGGAAGCAAACGCAGTGCTTAATTCTGAGCTACAGAAGGCTAGTGACATTGCAAGCCCTACAAGAAGATATATTCAAAGGATGACCCATGCATTTGAAGCTACCCAAAGTGAGCTCACAACACTACGGAAGAAGCTTAAAGATACAGAGGAGCTACTCCAGACCCGGAAGAAACGTACAAAGGGCAAGAGGGTTGCATTGCAGGGCAAGTTTGTCTTCACAACACAGGAAATCCTTGAAATTGCTCGCCAAGCCGAGGAAGGCAAGAAGGTTAAGAAATCCAGAGGAAGGCCACGTAAGAGAGCAAAGACCAATAAAATTATAGAGGATAAGGAGAATGATATCGAGAGTGTATCTAGTGATTCTGAGTCTGATTGCATCGTTGTAGCAGATGGTAGACACATTTGAACAACTCGAGCCAAGACTCTGTGGCTCGCTTCCCCATGTGGCTCGCTTCACCATTGATTACGTTAGGCAACCTGATCAGGTCAAATCAGGCCAAAATCCGAGAGCTTGGAAATGCGAAAACGCGACGACAAGACTGCCTCGAGATATAAAACTTAGTTGTCGAGATCTGTTATACGGTACCAATTCCTATTTATATTAGATAGATAAATCTTATTGCCGGTCTACCTCTTTTATCTAGAGTAAGCAGCGCTCCCTATTTTGCTTATCGAAGGGAAAAGCCTATGAAAAACCCCTCTTGTCTCCCTTTAGTATTGTAGTTAGCAGCTACCCCTTGTTTTGCTTCTGCCTTTCTTTGTGCAAAACCAGGCTCCTTTAGAGCCCTCTCCCACCTGTCCTATTCTCCCCTCCCTCTCTCTCCTCTCTCTCTCTTACGAGGGTATATAGTTGTCCTAGGTTTCTCCTGTTCCATCTGGTGGCCTGTTGGTGTAGTGGTGTCATTCCTACCTCTTAAAGTCTGCAGAGGAGGGATGTAGGTCCTAGCTGTCCCCGCAGCTTGAAGCCTTGCCTTGAGATTCCTGCAGTACGATGGGGAGTAGGGGGTCACGGGTTCAATCCCTGTACAGGCCATTCTTTCTTTTGTTGTTTTGTCTTTGTTTTTGTCTCTCTTGGTGCCCTGCCCTTGCTTTTGCCTCTAGGCTTGTAGGTCCAGTCCTTCCAGCTCCTCCTTAGCTAGGGAGAATTGGTCTAGGACTCCCTCCTGGATCATCCATCTTGCTATGGCCTGGAGGCCCCTCTTTGTAGTAGTCATCTCTTCCCAGCAGCTGGTTCCTGCTCTGGAGAACAGCCTCTGTCTATTGGCCTGGTACTTTCTGCAGGACATGCATATATGCCTCGTTGTCTGGGCTCCTTGGTTGCAGGGGCATTGGGGGAGGACTCCTGGGACCCTTCTCTTGGTAAGGTATGCATTTAGGCCAATGTGTCCTGTCCTGACTAGGGTCATCATTGTGCTGACAGGCCTTGGCAGGCCAGAGTGCAGGTTCTGACCCTCCTTTGCATTTGTTGATTTCCATGCAGCTGGGATGTCAGCCCCTGTGCTTGCCTTCTTCTGTTTTGCTTTCTCCCATTCCTGGTCCCATCTCTGGCTGGCCCACCAGCCTTTTGTCCCCCTGTCCCTATGTCCTTCTTGTTGTTCGTTCCAGTCTCTCTCTTGCCTTTTGACTAGGCTCTGGATCTCTGCTGTCCTTGTCTGGCTCGGTCCTTGGGTTGTCCTCCTTCTGGCCCTAGCCTCTCTTTGTGCAATCCTCTGGCATTGGTTCCTTATGTATTGGTATGCAGGTGTGTCTGCCTTGCATGTTGCATATTGCCTAGAGAGGTCTTGGGTGTATACTTGGATTGGGGGGATGTTAGCTTCTCTCTGTAGGACCTGGGCAGAGACTGACTTGTATGCCCCAGTAATGTGCCTTAGGGCTTGGGTCTGGATTCTCTCAAGTGGCTTAGTAAGGCCTTTGTTATAGTCTCTTGTGCCCTCTGGATTGGACCAGTTGGGGCACCCATATACCAGTGCAGGTCTAACAACAGCTGTATAGAGATGCCTTGCCTTCTGGAATGATGCCCCCCAGGTGGATTTGCAGAGTCTCTGCAGAGATTGGATCTGGTGCATCCCCTTTTCAGCCGCTTTTTTCATGTGTGGGCCCCACCTGAGTTTTGTGTCTACCCATACTCCAAGGAGCCTCAGGGATGGTAGTGGGCCCCCTTCGAACCCTGGGATCTGGACTGTTGCCTGCAGGTTGTGTCTCCTTCCTCTTGTAAAGTGGATAAGCTGGTACTTCTGTGGTGCAAATGCAGCCCCATGTTTGGCTGCCCAGTTTTTGCATTTCTGGTGGGCCCTTTCTAGCTGCCTGCAGTTCTCCTCTGTAGATAGGCTATAGGTCAAGATGTTGGAGTCATCCACAAATCCCATTGCTGTTGTGTTCCCCTCTTGTAGAGCTGGGAGGAGGGTAGAGGCAAAGAAGAGGAAGAGGATTGGGGAGAGAGTTGATCCTTGTGGTATTCCTGTGTTCTGTGGCCTGACCTGGTCCATGAATTCTCCTAGTTTGAGGCATGTGGTTCTCTCCTGTAAGAATGACCCTATGAAGTTTACAATGTGGTCTGGGTAGCCCTGCATCCTAATATTGTGGAGGAGTCTTTGGTGGGACACCTTGTCGAATGCCCCTGAGATGTCCAGGCATAGCATTGATGCCACTGCTCCTGGCTTTTCCTTCCAGATAGTCCTTACTTGTTCAGTAATTAGGTCAAGGGCTGTTGCTGTGGACCTGCCTGGCCTAGCCCCCATTTGGGAGTCTGGGAGGAGTCCCCTCTTTTCTGCTTCTTGGGACATTCTCTTAGCAACAATTGCCTCTAGGACCTTGGCTATCGTGTTGAGGAGTGCAATTGGCCTATATGCTCCTGCCTTGGTGTAGTCTGGCTTTTGTGGCTTCCTGAGGACAACTGTAGTTGAGTGCTTGAATGGTTTAGGGTGGTATGCCTGTCCTATGCATGCTGTAAAGAGCTTAGCTAGGAATGGGGCTAGTTCTGCCCTGCACTTTTTGAGGAGGGTGTTCTGGATCTGGTCTGGGCCTGGTGCCTTCTTAGCAGGGAGCCTTTTGAGGACTGCTAGCACCTCTTCCTGGGAGACAGTCTTTTCTACCTGGAACTGTGCTGGGAGCAGTGTCCTTGGGATATCTGTAAGGTCAGCCTCCCCTTGGGGGGGACAATGATTGACATCCATCGATTGCGACCAATTTGAGAGGTGTATCGCATCGATTGCTGGCTGGTTGGCAACCGGTAGGTGAAAGTACGTGCAGATTGCATTGATTGCAATGGCAGGAGGTAGCTCCGCAGCCAATTAGAGTGTAGTATCCATGAATTAGCGGTAGATGTCCGTCAACACCTCTGAGATGTTCTCCGCGGCGTGGGCACCATGAATTGGTCGCAGGGCAATGAGAGTATGTCGTCGGAAGCCATCCTTGTCGATGTAATGCCCGCAGACAGCCATAAGGGCATGGCAGTTCGGAGACGTCCACAGATCGAAGGACGTAGATACCTTGCGAAGCACAGAAGGTCAGCGCTCACCGAGAAACACACCAACGGCCGACTGACCTTGCTTCTAGCCCACGCGAACTCCTCCTTCAAACGAGCTTTCCGATCCTTGAACTCGTCCATAACCCACCGCCGTATCGTCACCGAGGCCTTTGGCAGGAAGTTGAACAGCTGGAGGTTCATGCAGCCCAGAAGATCACGGAAATACACATTCTCAACCTGGTAGAACTTAGAAGGAGAGGTTGCACATCAGAAAGAACAACAGGAATCGTTCCTTGAAGACGCCGGCAATACTGAAGATTTGGTTGACAATGCCGCCGGCCGCTGGTGCGCTTGTGTCGACTGGCGAGGAGTCACGATCGTTGGCAAAACGCACTCCGTGCTTCTCACGCAAGTGCTTCCGGATAGAGCCAGTGCCTGAGATGGCATAGATTCGATCCTTGCCTTTGTGCTTACAACAGTGGCAAAGCCAGTATTGCGCACCGGTTATCTCATCGACAACACACTCGCCGTAGGCGTAGAAGTCCCCGGTCTTATACTTCAACTCAGAAGCTGTTGCGCGGCGATACCAGCGAAGATTGAACATGAAGCGAACAGCGGCCCTAGCATTGAACTTGGCAGGTACTAAGATAAGGCCACTGTTCGTCTTCACTGTCTTGGAGCCGTCGTGGTGGTGCGTGCAGTCGTGGCAGCTGTGAGGTGAAGTATTCTCTTTGTCGCTATCATTCTCGGCTTCCCCTGCAGAGTCTGCAACAGCTGGTCTATCGTCCGAGTTCAAGGCAAGAGACTCACCAAAATCAAGACCAAGATCCAGCGGCGGCGATAGAGCTCGGGTTTCTCGAATGCGAGTGTCTTGTGCACCGGATATTGGCTCTGAGCCAGCGCGCGAAGAGTCTGAGCTGCCAAGGTCGATAACGTGCACGGAGCTCATGCTGGAAGTCATGCTGGTGTCGTGCGGCAAGCCGTGAGGTTGTCGTGGCTGCAGTGTTGGCGCTGGACTGTCTGCAAGAAGCTGAGTTGGTTGTGTTGATTCGAAACGAGCTGATGAGCGTGTAGAGCGACGATTCGAGCCATATTCAATGGAGGGCTCCTCCACCATAAAGAAGCTGTCAATGAGCGGCATAGTGCCGAATTGTAAGAGGTTTGAAGGTCGTTGGAGTGCTAAAACCATGGTATTCACTGACATCTATATAGCAGCTTTCACATGCACGAAAAGGCCTCGAACTCGCCCCTAAACCGCCACCCCAGCCTCCCTCCTCGACTCTCCTGACGATCGCTACCCCCTACGGAAAAGAGCGGCGACGATGATGATTAGGAGGATATCCGAGACAGCCACGGGCATTGGCTTAGCCAGAAAGAGCAGAGAATTTGATGAAGGTGAGTATTTGAGAACATATGGGCCAAACGGACACCTCCGCGGCTGCCAAGACGTGAATCATTCACTTACAATTCACTAGATTGGCTTGTGAAACGATAGCGGCCGTTCTGAGGCTCTCAGAGTGACCATTCGGAGCGATATCCATGAAGTTTTAGCGATATTGCACATTTCTTCACTTACTCAACCACGCCAAGACTGGTCCTGCAATCAACCAAGGCACTAGCTTGCAACCAAGCGCACTTTCACAAGCTCAATTGCGACCAATTAGAGGCCTTAGCTCGGTTGTGATTGCGGCCGCAATCAATCAACTGATTGCAGTGATCGCGTTGGATGTTAATCATTGGGGGGGGGAAAGAAGTGTTCTGCTAGGATCCTTGCTTTTCCTTCATTTGTATGTTCTTCTTGGCCTGTCTGGCTTGTAAGGGTGGGGAATTGTGGGGGCAGATGTCCTTGGTTGGCCTTCTCCCTAGCCCATTTGGCCAGCTTCCATATCTTGCTAGGATCCTCTGTAACCTCTTTGACTGTCTGTCTCCAGGATGTGTTTAGGGCTTTCCTAACTAGCTTGTTCTTCCTATGGCTGGTCTCTAGGTATGCTCTATGGCTGGCTTCAGTTGGGATTGCTTTCCATTCTCTCCTTGCTTCCCTAGCTGCCCTAATAGCTATGCTGCATTCTTGGGGCCAGGCTGTCTTTGCATATATAGATGGCTTTGCACTTGGGATTGCCTCCTTAGTGATCCTCTGGAGTGTGTCTTGGAGGGTTGTTGCTGCCTGGTCTAGGTCATTATTAGTTCCTAATGGGAGGAGATCTAGTGTTTCCATTCCCTGTTGGACTCTCTCCTGGATTGTTTCCCAGTCTGCCTTAGACCATTGTAGCCTTGGGGCCTGGGCTTTCTGGGGGAGGTATTGTGTCTGGATTGCTGTAAGGATTGGGATGTGGTCTGACCCAAATGTGTTCTCTGGGAGTGACTGGCATCTTTGGACCCTTTGCTGGAGAGATTCACTTGCTAGTACAAGGTCTAGAGTCTGGCAGCTGGAGTTGTGCCTCTCCCATGTAATGGTACCTGGTTCTAGGAGTAGGTGTAGGTTTGCCTGGGTTGTTATCTGGATAAGGGAGTCTGCCATAGTATGTTGTGATACGACTAGGTTTCCTCCCCATTGTGGGTGATGGAGGTTGAAGTCCCCGAGTATAATAGTTTCCCGTTGGGAGCTTGTATCTTCCTGGAGGGCTGCCTCGAGCTGGGGGAGCACTCCAAGTTGGGTATGCTGTTCCGGGCCTGAAGGGTTATAGCAGTTATGGATAGTAATCTGCTTGCCCTGGGTCCGTAGGAGTACTGAGACCATGTCTCCGGACTGGCTATATCTTGGGTCCCATTGGGAAGAGTCTAGCTCTTCTGAGATTAGGAGGGCAACCCTCGGGTGGCCTATTGTTGGGAGGATTGGGTAGTATCCCTTTTTCGTCTTCGTTCTCCCGTTAGCCGGGTTGATCCAGGGCTCCTGGATAGCAATTACTTGTATAGTCTTAGGGTCTAGGTCCTGGACTAAGAGAGCTTGTGCAGTAGGCATGTGGTTGACATTGTGTTGGTAGATTTGGAGGGTGTGTCTATTCATATAGAGGGTCATCTTGGGTGTCCATTTGGTCTTGGTCCTTAGGGTCCTCTTCTGCTCCTCTAGGTGCCTTAGCTTGCAGGTATGTGGACAGCTTGTTTGCCTGTCTCCTCCCTTCTATTATAGCTGAGGTGCTCCCACTTGGTTTCCCTGGGGGCCTGTTTGCCTTAGTCTGGCTGCCTTGTAGGGTTCTCTCTCCCTCCTGCTCTCTAGAGGGGGAACTTTGGTGCTTCCTTTTCTTGCTTGGGATTATAGTAAAGCCTTCCTTGTCCTGGGCTAGCTCAGCCTGGGCTTGTCTGCCTCTAAAGAAGTCAGAGAACACCTGTGCCTTTGCTAGGGCTGCTTGTTTGTATTTGCAGATCCTTGACCATGCTGGGTGGTCTCCTCTACAGTTGCTGCACTTCTTGCTCTGGGCCTTGCATTCCATTGTCTTATGGGCTCCTGAACATGCCCCACATCTGTCCTGGTCCTCCCTGCAGTATGTTGCGATGTGGCCAAACTTCTGGCACTTTAGGCATTGGATTGCCCTCTGTTGTGGGTGGTAGGCTTCTGTATTGTGGAAGTTGGCCTCAATTGAGAGTCCCATCTTCACTACCTGTCTTGCTGTCTGCTCCTCCTGGCATCCGAGGATCAGAGTAGAGTGCCTCTGGCCTTCTCTTGCCTTTGGGCTCTTCATCCAGGTAGCCTGGGCAATCTTGATGTGTGGGACCCAGTGCATATTCTCTTCCTCTATTGTCCTAAGGCATGATTTGTCCCCTATGTCCCAGTTTGACCTTACTCCATGCACAAGTACCCTGTAGAGGTGCTTTGCAACTTTAGCCTCTGGCCAGGCTGCCTGTATCCACTCCTGGTTTTCCTCAAGCCTATGTTTTTCTCGTTCCTTGTGGAGGAGGACCTTTATGTCCCCACTAGGCATCTTCTGGATTGCTGCTACTAGGCTACTTCCTAGCTTCTCCTTAATCTCCCTCCCACTCATTCTCTTTACTTCATCCCTCTCTTGCTGGTTTCCCATCTTGATCTGGATGGCTGCTGCTGCCTGAGGCAGTATTCTAGGCCTTGGCACTGTGGGCTGGATTTGGGCTACTTTCTGGGCCCATGTCTGTGGTGTAGTAGGGCTGTCCTGTCTTTTCTGGAGGGTGGTGTGGATGGTCTGGAGGGTGGAGGAGATAGAGCATGTATATGCTCGGTGGAGGAGGGCCTGCTGGGCCCTCTGGAGAAGGGAGAGAAGGGAGAGTCTGTCGGAGCTTTGGGGGGAGTCCAGGGCTTTCTGGATTTCTGCTGTTAGGGAGTTGTTGTTCTTTGCAAGTTGTATACCTGCTGGGTTGGTTTCTTCGTGTTTAGGAGGGCCTCTAGGGCCAGTTGGGGGTGCTCCAGGCCTCTGCTTCTGCCCTTGGGATTGGAGGGTGCTAGCCTCCTTCCTTTGGGTTCCCGCTTCGGCCTGGATGTTCTGCTGCCTTTGTGGGTGGACGGCGGCGTGTTGGGATGCCCTTAGGCCTCCCTGGGGGTCGTTCTCACAGAGTGGTGGCATTTTTTAGACTCGTATAATAGATTTAGAGAGTAGACGGCCAAGACTCATTAGATAGATTCGGGAACTACAAACGGTCTAGTGACGTTGTTCGTAAGCCGAATTGGCTCGAACTTCTAGATCATCCTCAGCCTAATAAATCTCCTAGTTGGTCCACGAACGCTGTAGGTACGATACTTGCTCGCTGTGCCAAGAAGTCTTCTTTCTTGGTTACACCCGTCAGGACCGCCAAGGTGCCGCCTAGTCCGCAATCGATTCCGAATTGTATGTCCGTATTCAGTCTGTCGCCAACCATACAGGTTCTCTGCCTATCGAGCTTGAATTTGGCATCCACGACGTTCATTATGGCTTTGCTCGGCTTGCCTAACGCCAGAGGATCTCGCCCGACAGCGGCTACGAGAGGCGCGTTCGCGCTGCCTGCTCCTGGAAACAAGGATCCAGCGATGGGCAAGGTTGAGTCCATGTTCGTCGCTAGGAAGTGCGCACCTTGTTGGCGGACGTACGCGAAGCCTAGTGCGTATTTGAGGTATGAGGGGTGGTAGTCCAGGCCTGTGAGCACTACTGCCACGTCCTTGTCCAAAGCTGACCCATTGGCGATGCTCTTGAAGTCTTCCTCCGTGACTTCTCGCCGTAAATTGGCATCAGTGCCCCCGATATAAGGCACGCCCTCCGACTCCAGCTCTTGTTCGATGCCTGTCTCGCCCAACACGAACACCTTGTTCTTCGGTGCTTTGAGTTTCATGACCCGGGAGATATACGCTGCAGCGCTATACGACGACGGGAAAACCTCATCCTCGTATGCTTCGATGCCCATCCTATCGAATTTCTTCTTGTAGTCTGCGCGGGACTTAGTAGAGTTGTTCGTTACGAACACAAGCTGCTTGCCCTTTCTGCGCAGTAGAGCTATGGTCTCGGGAACGTGAGGAAAGAGATGCTCGCCAGACCAGAGGACGCCTAGAAGGATAATTAATCGTGAACGAGGTCCGTTCTCCACCCTGCCGAGCCAATTATCTATAGCGATGGCCGGGTTGGAGATCGGTCAGACTTAGAGCGTACCATCACAGTCGAACAGGAATGTCTAGTCCATAATCAGCCTAAGTGTAACAATGCCACTATGAAGCGCATAATGGGTGCGTCTGATCATACATCGAACTTGTCAACAAATGACTCAATTCCAGCTGTGTCGCCGGTCAAATATATTGGCGTTGCCATGGTCGTCTGGCGCTGCGTAGGCGTCAAGTGCAGTCTAGTGCGAATGCTTGGTTGGGTTGGCTTGCAGACACTTATTGCCAAAGGATGTTGCCATCTGCAGCGTAAAGACGAGATTTTCAGAGTCGGCATTTGGAGACTAACCAGGTTCTGGCGATATCGGTGATGGAGGCCCCTGCCCTGTTGATTGTATAACAAAAGCTTCACAGCTCATCGGCGCTTTTTGTCAGACGGTCCTATCGTCGAGATAAGACTGCGCGCCGACTGTATGAATCTCTGCAAAGATAACCTATGAAAACATGTCAGACACAGACGGGGATACCATCGAGGTGGTCAATCCATCATTCGCAACGACGACCAAGATTGAAACTGAAATTCGCCGCTGCCGCGCGCGGAACTGCGACGGGAAGCGGGAGCCAGCTTCTTCACGCACCGCACCCGCGGCCCGACGACGATTCACACCCACGACCTACCGCCAAGAGAAAGATGACCTGGCGCCACCGGAGGAGATCACTCTCTAGACTGACGAACGAGCACACCAGATACGAGGCATAAACGGCTAGGAGGACAGCAAACAAGGGAGAAAGAGGAGAATGGCGGAACCTCCGGGACACAAATAGTATATCACCGTGCGCCCAAAACGGGTAGCATCGCACGGCACCGTCAACTACCGGAGCCTGCATCTAGGCACGCACACTCTGAATGCGCCAAAGTCTAGAGCAGCGGGAGAAAAGAGGGTGGGTATATTAGGAGAGCCCAGAGAGAGTACAAACAAACAACGGCTGAGGCTGTTGACAATACACCACAAAGGCAACTGCTAGCCCAGATGAAGCAAGCAGAAGAATGAGCCAAACAGGCGGAAGCACGAGTCAAACAGGCAGAAAGGCGAGCGTTGCCAAGCGTAGCGAGCAACAAAATAGGTCGTCATGCCTCCGCAGCTATATAGTCGCCCTTGTTAGGTTTCTTCAGTGGAATGATCTTGGCTGTCTTCCATTGGGCCGGGGCACACAACTGGAGAGATAATATACATTACATACATTGCTTTGCCCCTATGTAGGCAGCGCCTTCACATATCGTCTGTGTTGTAGAAAGATCGCGATACAAACTCCTCCAGCTTCCGCTTTTTAGTAGCCAAGTCAGTCCCCACGAGATATGAAGTCGGATTGCTGTGTAGAGACTCCAATTCCGATGCGGAGATGAGCTGTGTGGACGTCAATTGTACGCTTAGCTTCCCAGCATACAATATCTGACCTTGTCTACTTGTCGAATAATTTCGTCGCAGGTCGGGGTCACTCGATATTCGAGCAGACCGGCATTTTCGCACGCCGGCTGGGTATTGGCAATCTCCTGCACGACGCGGTCGCAGAGCTCTTGGGAAGCCACATTTCTTCTGATGAAGAACTCTCGCGCTTGCGAAGGCATGAGGCTGCACAAATGATGATTCCCCGTACTGCTATGGTTGTGTGTCTGAGCTGCTGCGATGTGCTGGTCTGATGATGTAACGGTGAAGTTCGATATCGATGTGCTGTCACAACCCCACCTTTGGCATTTGTATCACGTGACAAGGTTGTAGAACCCACTATGACCGTCCGATTCTTCTGTGCGAAAATGTGCAAAGCGAATATCTCAAATTTCGCGATTCAGTCGTACCACTGTGTAATACATGTATGCATCCAACGAGGCTCTGCCAAGCTACGTACTCAGATGCGCTGCCCGGCGCGCCTGCTGCGATGGCGGAGCGGTGGCCTGGCCTAACGAGCACCAAGAACGTGCCCTGAAAGTCAGGAGATCCGCTGCTGCATCGACCGCACTAAGACGCACGCCGTGGCGATCTACGCCACGGGATGATGATCCGGGCCGCAACGATGTTGCGAGACCGCAGAATACTGACGACATGATTGCTAACGAAGACACGGTGCGTGCGATGCGTGGAGACGCGAATGCTATAAGGGAAGAAAATCCGCGGATTAAAGAGCGCTAGAGAACGAGCTAGGAAGCATAATGGCGCAGATGAGGAGGATTGCTGCGGTCAGAGAAGAGGCGGAAAACACAATGATGTGCAAGCATAAATGAGAAAACATGTCAGACACAGAAGGAGAGACCATCGAGGTGGTCAATCCATCATTCGCAACGACGACCAAGATTGAAACTGAAATTCGCCGCTGCCGCGCGCGGAACTGCGACGGGAAGCGGGAGCCAGCTTCTTCACGCACCGCATCCGTGGCCCGACGACGACCCACGCTCGCAACCTACCGCCAGTACAGACAAGTACGCGACAGCCATTTCCAACATTGACAAAATTCACGCAGCCCTGGGCACACCAGACGGTCTGGACGCGCTCCCCCCTCTCCTCCTCCACGAAGTCCTGTCCGAAGCGAAAGCCGCATTTACGGTCCTCCAACAGCAGACCCACGACCCGCCGGACCTCCGACAGGCCCTGAACGAAGTTCGAGCAGTGAAACACGCCATTCAGGACCTCCCGACACCCCGTCAGTCTCCTCCTGCCCGCCCAACATGGGCGCAGACTGCCGCAGCAGGAAGCGCCGCGACGTTTGCAGCCAATCACAGCCGACCATGCCAGACCTAGACTGCAGAGATTAATATCCGCCTTGGAGATATCAAAGATAAAGAGGAGGTGCAAAAGCTGCCCGCCGAGGCGATTGTACAGAAAGTTCAACAGACACATCCTGCCTGCAGAGAAGTTATCGCAGCTCGAAAACTCCCAAGCGGAGATGTCCGACTCTACCTAACTGGAGAGAACGCGAAACACGCGATCCTCCAGGCACCGGAATGGGAGAAGAGCCTGGGGAAATCCGGAAAGAGGGTAGAGAAATACTATCAGATTATGGTCCACCATGTCCGCCGTGTAGCCATCGAGATTGAAAGCCCGGACGCGCTCCGCGCGATCGAAGAACAGAACCAGACCCTTCACCCCGGGGTTAAGATCGCGAAAGCCAAATGGATCCGTCGGACATACCTAGCAGGCCAAGCACATTCATCCCTCCTGCTCGCATTGCCCACAGCACACAGCGCGGATCGGATTATTCAAAGGGGCCTCGTGATCGGATACTCTCTCCACCTGGCCGAATATTACAGCTCGGAATACCAGATCACACAATGCTGCAAGTGCCACCGGTACGGACACATCGCGCAGAGTTGGCGCCAGATCGAGGCCTGCGGACGCTGTGCGGAATCACACCGCACGGAACAGTGCACGAACCAGGACCGACCCCAATGCACCAACTGCAAGAGACTACACCCCGCGTGGTCCAAAGACTGCCCCGTCCGGAGCCAGGCGAAAGCACGCGCGCAGCAGCTTCGACAGACGGGACCCCAGTTTCATCGGACATTGGACCAGGAGACGGCTCCGAGCCGGACCGACGGCGACTGGCAAACAGTTGAGAATCGAAAGCGAAGGTACAACGGACCGGGACGCCCACCGGGACGCCCTCCAGCAGCACATGGCTCGGGCGCTGCCAGTCAGGACCGGCGACCGTCCACCACAACACCCTCACAGTCTCAAATGGAGCCGATCGAATTCGATGCATAGAGCCGAGGAAACGATCAACATTATACAGTACAACGTACACAAAAGCAAGGACCAGGTCATGCGGGCGCTGAACGTGGCGCTCCGGCCAGAATACCACCACATCGTGGCGATTCAAGAACCGTGGAGGAACTCACAGATGCACACGACGATACGCCCAGCGAATTACGAACTCGCCTACCCCTCGAACGCCAAGACTCGCGCTTGCTTCTACGTGAGCAAGCACCTCGACGCGCGACGATGGGAAATCACGGAGGGCAGCCCGGACCTCATTACGCTCAGTATCGAATTGGAGGACTAGAAGCTCCACATTCACAATTGCTATAACGAGCCTCCGCAGTCGACGACCAGCCAAGCCCGAGGGGTCCTCGACCTGCTCCCGGCAGCACTAGCGGAGCCAGGAGAGCATCTCCTGGTAGGGATTTCAATCTCCACCATCCGTTCTGGGGAGGAAACACCGTGCTAGTCCAGCACGCCCTTGCCGACACCCTTATCGATATTACGGAACAGGCACAAACGCAGCTCATCCTGCCTCCGGGGACAGTTACCTGGCAGAGCCGACAGAGCGAAAGCACACTAGACCTCGCGTTCGCCACCGAGTGAATCGCTCAGAGGATTCTACAGTGCCAACCGCACGAGGAGGTCAACTCCGACTCCGACCACATCCCGATTATTACCTCCGTCCTCGCAGCTCCGATTGCAAGACGAAGGCCCAGGGCGCAGCGAGCATAGAAGAGAACGGACTGGACCGCCGTCCGACACGACCTCATGCATCGACTCACCCAAGCGTCTAGGTACCCTCGACCGTCAGATACAAACGGCGATATCGACCAGAAAGTCACTCTACTCCAGAAGACAATTACCGATACCATTCAAGCGACGGTGCCCATCGACCAACCGCGCCGGTGGGTCAAGACCGGGTGGACACAGGAGTGCACGGACAAAGTGGCCGCCGCGAGGAGAGCAAGACGTCAATGGAGCGCAAGCAGGAACGAGGACGATTACGTGGAATACTAGAGAGCGAGAACCGCGAAGAAAAAGCAGATTAAGAAGGACACGACTATCCTATGGCGCGAAGCAGTAGAGAAACTCACCAAGGAGCCTCGGATAATGTAGAGGCTCGCGAAGTGGGCTCGGACGTCGGCGCACACACCTCCGCCACTTCCTTACTTCCCTACGATCACCGATCGCAACGGCCAACACACTACAAATGAGGCAAAAGCAAATGCACTGGCAGACTATTTCTTCCCGCTTCCGATACTAGCGGACCTCAACGACATCGCCCACTACACATCCCTTCCCCCCCCGAGCTCGACATACCGCAGGAGGTGACCCCGGGGGATGTCGCGGCAGCGCTGAAACGTCTTCCGCCGGACAAAGCTCCGGGACTAGACGGCATCCCGAACCGGTTCCTTCGCGAGTGCAGAGGCATTCTGGCCAGGCCACTTGCAGCACTCTTCTAGGATTGCCTGAAGCGGGCATACTACCCGACACCTTTTCGATACGCGAACACCGTCGTCCTGCGGAAGCCAGGAAAGCCGACATACGATACGCCCAAAGCGTACCGGCCTATAGCGCTGCTGAACACACTCAAAAGTGCTGGAAACCATGGTGGCGAGGCGGATCACGACGCTCACTGAGGCGCACCACCTTCTCCCGGACACCCAGATGGGGGCACGGCAGAAACGATCCACCATGACTGCCCTCGAGCTGCTCGTGGAACAGGTGCAGACCATCTGAGCAGTTGACCACAAATTGGTGGCGACTTTGCTCAGCCTCGATATATCGGGAGCATTCGACCACGTGTCCCATGACCGACTAATCCATAACCTCCGAATCGTGGGAATCCCTACTTAGGTCAGACAGTACGTCCGCTCGTTCTTGACGGACCGCACGACCTATCTTACGCTCGGCGACTTCCAAAGCACGACACGAGCGATAGCCACCGGTATTCCCCAGGGTTCCACCCTCTCGCCGATTCTCTTCCTGTTCTTTGCGTCGACACTCCTACCCGAGTTCAATAATCGAGACACGAGCGCTGTAGGGTTCGTAGACGACACGAACATCCTCCCCTTCCGCCGATCGACCGCAGAAAATTGTGGGAACCTCGAGCAAGCACATGCGATCTCAGGGGCATACCGCTCCGCAGCAACGGCCGAGCTGGAACACGAGACCGGGACGGAGCCGTTGAACCTGTTGCTGGAAAGAACAGCACGGGAATACGCGGAGAAGGTAGCGGCGTTGCCCGCCCACGACATAATCGACAGAGCACGCCACCACGCCGCATTGCAGGCCCGAGCCCAATACAGAGTCCGAGGCGACGGCTACGCACGGCGCATCCAACAGCTCCAGGAGTTCAGACAGCACGACCGAGACGACGAGGAAACCATCGCTCCTCGGGTAGCCGCGCGGGAGGCCTGGAGCGATCGATGGGAGAGATACCAACACGGTGCACAGGCCGCACACAACGCCGCCCGGCGCCACACCGCCACAGCGACACGTGCAGAATTCCGCCCCCCACCAGCTCCTGGAGAGTCACTGCCGCCCTTGATACGGATACTCACTTTGCATTGTGTGCATAATTATATGGTGCACAAGGATTGTTCGCTGATCTGATCGCTGGCTTCGCTTCTGCTGCAATAATAACAAGATGAACGGCTGTCGCACTCCTCGACTGGCAGCGCGTCACACATGTATTTCGTTGAGTTAAGCTACTTTATGTGGTGAAAGGTGACACCGCACCTGGAGGATGCGGGTGCGGAGTGGAGGTGTCGGGTCGCCACGGCCAGAAGCGAGAGCCAATCCCTTTCTTGCGCACTTGATTTATGCACAGCGGAATGGACAAAACTAAGCGGAACGAATTGATAGGGCACAAACTGCCGCAGCACGAAGCGTAGCAGCTCTCGTGGTCGATCACCGCCTGCTAGACACAGACCGCGGAGAGTCCCGTCCAGCGAGCAGAGTCTCGGGACTTCTGCCATGACCATTCTGCCCTCCATTAGCGTGGGCAGAATGGTCTTGGCGATGGGCAGAGTGGTCTTGGCGGAAGCGCTTACAGAGCCGAAACTTCAGGGAAACGCACAGGATTCCTGCACGACTTTACGACTTGCTGGTTTCGGCGAATCACAAGATAGCATAATAAGAGCGTGTACCCAGCCACTGGAAGTCGCCCAAGTGCTGATATGTTGTCTGGCGGCGACCTCGATGGGGACAAATTTTTTGTCACTTTGGATCTCGACATCATTCCCCAAAATCTCTCCATCCCGGCAGCTTACCCGGGAGTAAAGAACGTACTGTGTCGAGTTTGAAGCCATCACGGGAGATAGGCGAGCCCACTTCTTCGCTCACTACACTGACGCCTCTTTGGGACATGTAAAGAATTTGTATCCGAAGTGGGCCAAATTGAAAGGACTTTAAGTGCAGAGTGTCAACAGCTCGATCCACTGTTCTCGCACTGCGTCCACGGCTCTCGTGTCAAAGTTCCGCAGAATCTCGAAGACCCGGCCGATCCAGATTTGAATACTCCACCATTTGTCCTCGATGTGCTCAATGAGCACGCCACGAGCCGGATGGCCGTCATGGCAATTGAAAGCGCTGGACTTCCTTTGGACCATAGCGCTCTAGACCAGGTCGAACTGCATTATACTCGTCGGCGAAATCCCCAGGCTCGGCGTCTTTGCAGGTGGGTATTGAGGCGCAAGACTGTCCTGATCGCGTTTCCTCAACGTCAGCAGCATCAGACCCATGTGCAAAGAAAGAAGGAGCCATACGATCTGGAACAGGAAAGCGGATTGGGATGATTTTGTCCCAAGCAATGCCCGCACGCTTCAAGACAAAAAGCGATCTGGACGGACACGTAAACGCCCATACACTAGCCTTCCATGATGTTCTACATGCCTTCGTGAGAAACGGTGACTGTGGACAGATTACACGCTTCTGACGACAAATCTGAACGGGGCCACGCAGAATGGTGATGTCTGAGTAGGCGTCACTGTGTCTCAAGCTATAGCGTTCAGTGATCGTTCCACGTATCGATGATAAAACATTCTTGGTGATTACGCTTTCCGTGTTGCGAGAGTGGACTTCCTCGGGTGGGCGCAAGTTTAGTCAGCACTTAGACTACGTATCCTCTTGGACGGCGAACTTGCCTGCTCAGTCTGATCATTGACTTGACTTCTCACAAGCTGACTCCAACAGTCTCTACCGAATCTGCATGTACGGCATTGAAATGATCCCACATACCTACGTCGGAATCGAAGCTCTCATGGTCTTTGCCCAATATCCCGTCGCAAACAAAACAATACCAGAGATGGCCATGCGAATCTGGCGTGCCCAAGGCATTTGCACGCTTTACAAAACCATTTCCGTGGATGCTGCGCACATGTTCAACAACCTCTGCAAGATCCTCGGTGTAGAATCAATGGCAGATTGCGCCTCTGCAGCTGAAAAATGGTGGCATGTCTGGTGTCGATGATCTCAGGATAAGCTTTCGCAAAAAGCGCTTGCTTGCTTCGGAGAAGATGTCCTTGTATTGGCTTTCCAGTTTGCACTCCTGCAAAAATAGACTTGGAAGCCTAGGATGAGCATATCAGAAATTTTCGAACGCCGCGGGTGATAAGCTTTGATATGAGTTCTTAGATCTGTGGAAGTGCAACGCTGTGGGTGCTTGCAGAAATCGGAAGTCAAGCCGCGCCACGGCCCCAATACAGGCATATCCCTGCGCCTGCTCCAAGTGCTTTCCAGGATCCCACGCCGTCGTATGCATTGTGCTCCACAACTCATTACCGGAGGACTGCTTCGACCATATTCCCGCAGCCAATCGACATTCCTTGAGCCAGTACGGCCCATCGAACTATGCAGCCGAAAGAGGAGGAAGCATGTCGGGAAAAGGGACTGCAATACCAACGATGAGAACGCCTTACAAGACGATGACTTCATGACAAAGATCCTCGCCAAGCTGGAGAACGGGCAATATATGCTCGGCCACAAGCTGGGCGAGGGAGGCTTCGGAATGGTGTTCTTGGGTATGTGCGGAGTGGGAGTGCCGCTGCGTCCTGACCGCGATGACTAGTACAGGAAGAGGTACTATCGGGGGAAGAGAGGTTGCCCTGCAGCTCGAACACCGGTCGGTCGTGCCGTCCATACTTGTTGCAGAAAGTTGCAGCATCTCGCGGGATTTCCCGAGATGTCCCGAGATGTTCTGGTATGGATGGCGTTCGCGGCCGCAAAGCTGCAAGTCCAGCACACATAGGAGCTCGATGGAATTGCTCGGAACATGCAGACTCTGGCGAATAGAATCAGTTTCGTTCAGGCGAGCTGAATTGCATTAGTGCACGACAAGCTAAAAGTTAGTGATGGCGAAAGCGAGCTGAGCTGAGGGCGGCCAATAATTTCGCAACACACAATAGTGCATGCTAAGCGGGGTGGTATCCAAACCATTGGCTATTCCCCGGAACCCCACATAGCCTTACTGCCTTCATGTGCGTTGTCTGATACTGCCCACAACGCTATACGCTTTGCTTCAGTCTGCATACCAACCTTGTCCGATCTCTGGACCGGTTGCTTCTGCTGATGACGATGGCATACAATCGCGAACAACTCCTCGGTATGTAAGGTCTAGGTTGTGGGAAGGACAGGAGGTTGATGACGAGTAGCAAATGCAAATGCAAATGCAAATGCACTTTACAGCATGATCAACCACAAAGATCCGCCGCTTTCACTCGGGGTCGTTGTAATGGGCAAGGGAACAACCTTCCAAGCTGTGTTATTATTTGACCACGCCTGCGAAGACTGATTGCACGCCTCCACGCGGCCGCAGGTGGAAACAGGCAGGAGAGGCAATGCCTCGACTGTGCTGGCAAAGTGCACAGCGTGGTGGAGCGGAATCGTGGAGTGCGAAATCCGGTGCGGTTCCGCCAAGACGACTCCGAACAGAGGACTACCACCGAAATGGTTTTGAAAACCATCCGACGACGACCTACCTGCGTCAGAAACAGGTCCGCTCAATCGTGAGCGTGCGAAAGAGCCGCGGAACTCCTAGGCGTCGATAGGACACCTCTGGTGTATGGGAGGAATCCTCAGCTGAGGGTATTTGGAGCCAAAAGGACAACAAGTCACCCAATATGCAGTCTCTGGATCCGAACCACCTACCTCCGGAAGGCTTCGAGAGGACTCGGAGAGCGTACGCGTTGTTAAGGCCGGAAGCAGATGCGTTATGCACTTGGAAGAGCCGAGGTGAAAGAGCTAGAAGGAAGGCGTTAGTTGGCGGGCAATGGAGCTCGGAGTAACGCTACGAAGCCCGTAGGGGCCTGTTGATTGCTCAAGTGCGAGTAGGAGGGTTTTGCCCGGGGCACAGCCTTACGAAGAAGGACACCTAGTCCAGCAGTCACCCGGAAGCGCTCGGAAACCTAGGAAGGCCCACATAGAGAAGCAGGCAAAGGAGACACAGAGAGGCGAGCCGAAGGGAAGACTCGAGGCAAGAAGGAGGGGGTGCAAGGCGTGAGGAGGCGAGGAGGAGGCGATACATTGGTTAGTGGGTGGAAACGCAAGAGCACTGCTGCCTGGCTAGGAGTAGACGCTCGAGCAAGCCTGCGAGACATGGCCGGCTATAGCCAAAGAGATGCGGTATAGTAACGCGAAGGGAGTCATTCTCCTGGGGCGTGGTGGGCAATGGCAGCGACTGAGACACTGTCTGCTCAGCCCGAGAGGACGGACGCGCATGTCGGTTTTGGAAGAGAGGCGACCGTTCTTCAGTTCGCTGAAGTCCGAAAGAGCATGACCAAGGCTTAAGGAGCAAACAGTATATGGAGCGTAGGGCAGGGGCTTTGGCCTGGGGCCTCTCCCTCGAAGCGATAAAGGCGCAGAGGTGTCCCTAAGCGGGAAAGCGTGGGCAGACTTTGTCTACCTGCCTTACATAAGTTTGTAGGAACGAATGTAATCATATGCTGCCCAAGACCTCTCTAGGCAATATGCAACATGCAAGGCAGACACACCTGCATACCAATACATAAGGAACCAATGCCAGAGGATTGCACAAAGAGAGGCTAGGGCCAGAAGGAGGACAACCCAAGGACCGAGCCAGACAAGGACAGCAGAGATCCAGAGCCTAGTCAAAAGGCAAGAGAGAGACTGGAACGAACAACAAGAAGGACATAGGGACAGGGGGACAAAAGGCTGGTGGGCCAGCCAGAGATGGGACCAGGAATGGGAGAAAGCAAAACAGAAGAAGGCAAGCACAGGGGCTGACATCCCAGCTGCATGGAAATCAACAAATGCAAAGGAGGGTCAGAACCTGCACTCTGGCCTGCCAAGGCCTGTCAGCACAATGATGACCCTAGTCAGGACAGGACACATTGGCCTAAATGCATACCTTACCAAGAGAAGGGTCCCAGGAGTCCTCCCCCAATGCCCCTGCAACCAAGGAGCCCAGACAACGAGGCATATATGCATGTCCTGCAGAAAGTACCAGGCCAATAGACAGAGGCTGTTCTCCAGAGCAGGAACCAGCTGCTGGGAAGAGATGACTACTACAAAGAGGGGCCTCCAGGCCATAGCAAGATGGATGATCCAGGAGGGAGTCCTAGACCAATTCTCCCTAGCTAAGGAGGAGCTGGAAGGACTGGACCTACAAGCCTAGAGGCAAAAGCAAGGGCAGGGCACCAAGAGAGACAAAAACAAAGACAAAACAACAAAAGAAAGAATGGCCTGTACAGGGATTGAACCCGTGACCCCCTACTCCCCATCGTACTGCAGGAATCTCAAGGCAAGGCTTCAAGCTGCGGGGACAGCTAGGACCTACATCCCTCCTCTGCAGACTTTAAGAGGTAGGAATGACACCACTACACCAACAGGCCACCAGATGGAACAGGAGAAACCTAGGACAACTATATACCCTCGTAAGAGAGAGAGAGGAGAGAGAGGGAGGGGAGAATAGGACAGGTGGGAGAGGGCTCTAAAGGAGCCTGGTTTTGCACAAAGAAAGGCAGAAGCAAAACAAGGGGTAGCTGCTAACTACAATACTAAAGGGAGACAAGAGGGGTTTTTCATAGGCTTTTCCCTTCGATAAGCAAAATAGGGAGCGCTGCTTACTCTAGATAAAAGAGGTAGACCGGCAATAAGATTTATCTATCTATTATTTGACCACGTCCGTAATCGCGATCAAAAGCATGCGTTTCTGCGAGGAAGAGACGCACCGAACGCTGCTGTAGCGCTAGAGCGACTACAGGCGATGACCACGACTATGCTCAAGGACTTGTGGCGTGACAAAGTGGAGGCGGAACCGGGCACCGAAATGGTAGAAGGGCCCGGTGGTTGGTACAACCGTCCCCAGCAAATTTAATGCGAAAAATGGTGGACGGATGGCTCGGCGGTCCAGCGGCTCATGAGTCTGCTGTAGGAGGATCGTAAATGCGGTTCTCGCTTCGGAGAGGACTGCGTGAAGGAGGAGAGGGAGAAGCGCGTCTAGGCCGTCTGTTGCACTCAGGGCTGCAAGGATTTAGTCAATGTTGGAGATAGCTGTCGCGTACTTGTCTGTGTCGGCGGTAGGTTGCGAGTAGAGGCTGGCTTCCGCTTCCCGTCGCAGGTCCGCGCGCGCCCACGGCGAAGTTGACCACCTCGATGGTATCTCCTTCTGCATCTGACATTGTTGTTGTTCGAGATGGTCCTCAGCCGTCTGTGTACTTTCTTTTCGTGCGCAATTGATTGCGCTATTGCCTGCAAGATAAATTATCAGAACTACTGCTTGCCTGATCATTCATCTAAGGCCAAGACTGCTCAAATGGGATATGTCGCGGACGCCTGATAAACCGATTCCGCCCACTGATATTGGACCAGCGAGTGTCCCCACCGTGGGGATACAAGTCGGATGCTCCAAAGGCGAGAGAGGCGCAGAGCTCGTTTGTGGGCAGTGAGCCTATACGTATAACTATCCGCTGGGTCAGCGGGGCCTGGAGTTATCACCCCACATCATCGTTACCACAGGAGCAGAGGTGCAATCCATCTAACACACACATCTATTACAAGATGGGCTCGCTGGCGCCTCGTCCTATCGCTCTATATCCCTACGTACAAGCGCCAGCTTCGCCAACTCAATATTACCTCTAGTCCCAGGAGACGCAAGCAATGCACGATGACGGCATTTGGGCGCCTTCATTCTCCGACTCTGTCATGGTGCCTGCTAGTCTCAGAAGCACAGACCACCTCGCTTGACGGCCCAATGAGCTGGCAAGCAGCGGCCTTCACGCGGTGGTCTGAGGGCGAGATTGAGGGTTTTGGTGGATACTGCGCAGCTTCGCCATACATATTTGGTGTGCATACAGATCAAGGCACTTTCAGAGCATATACGTGCAGACGGTCATTCAAGGCCGATATCAAAAAACCAAAGAGTACAATATACAGTATTTGATGCGCTGAGTACGACTACGCCCTCCAAATCCCGCGTTCGACGCGTCTTTGTTGTTGTTTTCGCATTTAACTAGTTCGAAAATTTAGGTGACGCCGACACCTCCTACGCGTTCTCTTATTGCTCTTGCATTCCTCGACGGAATCTCTCCGAATTAGTTGCATTCGATTGCCGAGACGCGCCGCTATTCCGAACAGTCCACCTGTAGTAGTATGCCACAGCAGGCGCGTCGTTATATACCCCGCCCTCCACCGTCCTCCCAGACTCCGCCGCGCGACAACGACGTCGAATCTTGCAATCGCGAAAAACCAGTTACTGCAATCGATAACGCACACCGTACGCTACCATCTCAGGCAGTATTAGTACCATCGGGCACGAGCTGCGAGAAAGAGCCCGTATTTAGTAGCCCGGAAGAATTTTTGGCGGTCGGCGACGATTCTCAGCCGGATCAGTGGTATGAGAGCGAGATCGAGGACCCAATCGATGGGTGGGATGTTGGCAATGATACGGATTCGGCGTATAGGAGCAATATCGAGTCCGATGAGCTTCTACAAGTGTTCGGGGGCCAACGAGACGCCCATGCGCGGCGGCAGCGACGACGGTTGTGGGACCGTTTCCAGTCAAAAGTCCTCGATCTCCCGATAGAGAAGACCGATGCCGAAATCCTCGGGGATGTACACAGTGCACTGCTGGCCGTATGGGCCGACCATGGGTACGAGCGGGCCGTAAATGCGCATTGGGTCGAGACCGCGTCGGAGAGCAGCAGCGACGACGTCACTCCGGTACCTCCTCGTCTAGTTTTGCCAGCCGATATAATTCCCAGGATATGGAGGCTCGCAAAGCAGAGAGTCTTCTATCAATTGCGGAAAGACATTGCGGCGGAATGGACGCGCCAGAACGACCAAGGCCTGGTACCCAGGGATTCCGGCACGTATCAGCGGCAGAGTCGATTTATTAATAGTGCAGGCGTTGCGGATGTTGTACCCGTTCTTACCACGGGAGGCACAGGTCGAATGCATGTGGAACCTTTTGTTTAATCCTACTGATTTCGTGTGGGTCGCTGCAACTTCTGCGGGCAAGAGCTTGATATTCCAGTCCTGGCCGCTCATCCGCGGACTTAATTTAGTACTGATTATCCCGCTGAACCAGATCGGCCTCGAGCAGGAAGAAAGGATTCGCGCGTTAGGGGGTACACCGTTGTTGTTTACTTCTGATACCAAGGCAGGGCTGAAGTCAACTCAATGGGATCAACTCCGTAGCGGCCAATATACACATATCTTGCTTAGTCCCGAGATGGCTGCCCAGACGTGGTTTCGCAAGCTGCAAGCTGAGCCGCAGTTCCGAAAGAGACTTGGTTTAGTCGCAATAGATGAGTTCCATCTTATCTACCAGTGGGGCGGCGAGGATGGCGGATTCCGGAAGGAGTACGAGCGTTTGCATACGCTGCGCCCCATCTTGCATCGAGACGTCCGGATGTACGGGTGTACTGCTACTCTCGATGCTATCGCGTTCAAGGCTTGTGTCGACGGTGCAGGTTTCCGAGAGCCCTGCGTCCTCCGACATTCTATCGATCGTCCGGAGATCTTCCTGCGAGCGTCAGTAATCCCGGATAAAATGCAGGGCGACTGGAGTGCGTTGTTCTACATCGTCCAAAATGCAGTCTCACCTTCTGGAGAAGCGCAGCCGGAGAAAATACCGAAGACCGTGGTGTTCCATGATAGTCGATCGGGTTGCCAGGCAGCTGCATGTGCACTGCGGTCGTTTTTACAGCGCAAGTGGCCGGCGCTTTACGATGACCAGGCGGTATATGCGATGGTGCGCGTATATCACGGCCGAACTGCCCGGCGCACCCAGGCGAAGCTCATTCGCGAGTTCCAGAAGGAGGACTCCCGCGTCCGCGTTATATTTGCGACAGAGGCACTCGGGCTAGGAGTCGACATTCCCGATATCAAGGAGATCGTGCAGTTCCGGTTGCCACGGATGTGTACCCTACGCCATACCATGCAACGTGCGGGGCGCGCAGTCCGACAGGCCACACAGTACGGTCCCGGCCGGTTTACATTGTTATATGAGGCGTGGGCAGCGTTGCCTCGGGAGCCAATTCCTTCCTACTCGCGTTCCCAGATCCCGCCTGCGCGCCTTCAGGACTTGTCCGAAGTCTCGGCCTCGCAGACCCCTACTGTCGTTTCGAAGAAGAGGAAGACTGACAAGGACCGCTGTCAGGACATCGAGCCGCGACTGTATGCTTGGATCAATGGACAAGGGTGCAGGCGGGAGGCCATATTGGCCGCTTTCGAGGAACGCAAGCTGCAGCCGTATAGGAGCAGCTGCTGCGACCTGTGTCAGCCCGAGTGCCGACTCGAGGCCGATGAAATCCGCGAAGCTGCACAGTTGCCTTTGTCCAACAATGCTAGACCGACGCGATTGGAGGTACTTGTTCGTAACAGCCTGTACCAGTGGGAGCCAATTGCGGCAAAGCGGTTCTTCGCAAAATCGGTGTTTATCGGTTTGCAGAACTCGCTCGTCCCCCGTGCGGTCCTCGATAGCCTTGCACGTATCTGGGGTGCCAACGAGAGGCCGAGATGCGATACATTTACCCTCAGGGATGTTATGAGGCGCCTGGAGTTCGAGATCGCGCCTCAGGCGCTCCCGCTACTCAAAGCTTAGCTCCAAGATGCAATCCAGAAGTCGGTTAAAGTAGTCGAGGCTGAGGCAAGGAACGCGGAGATCGACAAATTAAATCGCGACGCTGCTCGGCAGTTGAATCAAAGTCTGGCCGTTGCCGAGAAAAAGGGTAAAGCTGCTTATTCCGCGGCTCAGGCGCAGCGAACGCCTGAAGCGACTGTACAGCTCGTCGGCAGTCCGGACCAACTCGGCCGCGTTGCGTGGGATTCTACTCGCCCAGATACTCCAGTCGAAGAACTTGATATCCAAGAAGAAGGATCCACACCGTCGCCTTCGCCCTCGGTACGTAGGAAAGGTAAAGGCACGAAGAAGACCAGCATATCGGGTATGCTAGCAGAGCGCTCGGCGAATGTGCAGCCGCCGAAGCGCAAAAGGACTACCTCGGCGAGTTCTCAGCAATCCCGCTTTTCGAATCCTCCTGTCGACATTCCACGGGTCCTAGAGCGCACTAGCTTTAGCAAGCGCAAAAGAGACGTAAACTGGAAATTGCGTCGCTTCCAGTAGGTCCGTACTTGCGCATACGCAGTCGATGTCTTGCTTTACTAATCGTATGTCCTCCCTGTACTACATTATCTATACTCGACTCTTCTGGTGGTCTGGCCGTCCCTCTTCCTCTTCTGCAATTTGCTCCTAAGCGAAAGTTGGCGCCTTGACAGCGAGGGTGCCGGCTTGCGTGCAGCCATATTGCTGCCCAAAGAGGGTGCAGACTTGCGGGCACGTGGCGGGGCATTGTTACTGGTAGCCGGGCGAGCATTCTGGGCAGGCGAAGCACTTGGGCTGCTTCTACGAAGGGTGCTGCTGCGGTCGCTGTTGGCGGGACATTGTTGCTGGTAGCCGGCCGAGCATTCTGGGCAGGCGAATCACTTGGGCTCCTTCCACGAAGGGTGTTGCTCGTAGCCGGGCGAGCATTCTGGGCAGGCGAATCACTTGGGCTGCTTCCACGAAGGGTGCTGCTGCGGTCGCTGTTGGCTGGACTTGGTCGGCCAGCGGCTTGGGTTCCTCCACGGCGGCGCTCTTCTGCAAATTGCTCCTAAGCGAAAGTTGGCAAGGCTGATCTGTATATGCGTCCAAATACGATACGAGGAGAGTCCATCAAACGAGAAGGACGTGCCAGACTCGCTATCGAGGTATCGACACCCCGTTTTATAATTCAATCTGGGCTCGGCGGTGTGTCGCTCGTTCGGAACTGGAGGTAAAGCTGGACTCTGTGCTCGGCGCCGTCTGCTATTCGATGGGAGCAGTGGGCGGGCAGCGTTATCGGCGCTTGATCTCAACCGTTGTGATGCGCTATGTTTTCATAGCAGGAGTGGAGGTGGTGGAATGAGATTGTTGGGGCAGACCGAAACGAGTTAGCGGAATTTTGATTCGGCCCGATTATCTCTTAGTATATACCTCCCCTCCTGCGGGTCGGGGGGAAATTTCGACTCGGTAGATTAAAAGTGCATGCTCTGTTCGTCTTATTAAAGGCATAATATCAAGAAATCAACGCAGGCATCGTGAGATATTATTGTCCAAAGTAGTGGGATTTGAGATCCTATTCACTCCCAAACATACCGCCCAAACTTCATTACTCGATCGAAAAGAACCGCCTAACCTCAGCCTCTACCTCCCTCTCCACTTTCTGCCAGACCACAGGCCATCACCGCTCGAGCTTTACGAAGTTCGTCAATCTTTCGTCCTTCCCCCAATAGATTTGACCAGCGCTGTGATGCTCAAGAGCTCGACTCTCGAGGAGCTACGGCTACGTCAATAATATGTCAGTCAGGTAAATCGCCCCCTTCTCGACGTATCCTTTGTATCTCCGAGTAAAGCCGCTGTAACTCTTGTTGGAGGAGAGTACAGTTCGTACATCTATTATGGTCTAGGATTATCGCCCCGCATTTCCGTTTAGCAGAAATACAACGTGAACACTTCCGAGGGAGACTATCGCCTTTCGTACGGGCCTCGGATGTATATGCACGACACTCATATCCCTGTTGTATACAGTTCGTACAGGCCTTGTCGACTATCGTTCCAGCAATTGTCGTCTCGATCTGAAAGATATGATACCATTGATGGCGTACTGGCATTGTCGCCTTGTCCCATTCCGACTCGGAACGAGCCCACCACGCATTCCCACCTTTTATATATTCTAGATTGCGGCGTGCTCCAGAATTACCATGCCTTCGTTTAGTGCTTTGTCGTATACCACTAATATCTTCCCCTCCTCGTTCTGCCCCGCCTGTTGTTATTTCTCCCTGCTCTTGGTCTCTCCTCCCGCCGTCTTTCCTCGTTCTCTCCTTCTGCTCTCTTCTCCTTCCCTTCCTCTCTCTGTTCCCATCCTCTGCTCCTCCGCTCCTCTCCCTTTCCTCGGCTTCTGCTCCTCCGCTGCTCTCCATTTCCTCGGCTTCTGTTCCTCCGCTCCTCACTACAACCTCTTTCCTAGCTTGGGAAATGCTGCAAAGGGTTGGTTTTGGACAGAGGTTGCCTGGGCGCAGATCGAGTATGTGTTCCACACTATAATCTGTTGGCCGAACATCGTATATACCCTCGGATAGAAAGTCGATAGCAGAATCTATAGCATCGGCGATATAACCCTCGTCTTCGCTATATGCAATCGGAGAGGTGGCGCCAGTTATGTCGTCCGGATTGTCGACTAGCACAGGAAAGGCCATATTACCGCAACGTAGTTTCTTGTCTATTATCGAGGATGTAGCTAGTAAAGTACGACAGTGGAGGACGTGGCTCAAGCCGGCTCGGCGCCGTCCGCTACGGCGATTTTCATCGCCTAAGGCACACTGCCAAGACGCATCCTGGAGCAGAATGCGTCTTAGTATAACAGCTCACCGAAGAGTTGCACATTTTCAAGGCGCATTCTGTGGCAGAATGCGCCTTGGCATGCCAGCCAACCGGGAGCGTACAAGTCAACACCTGCATCTATCACCGCTTTCTCTACCCGTCTTTTACTGCTACTATCTCGAGTCTACTCTACGTCCATTGTAATAGCTGCTAATTATACCTGGACCAATTCGGTATTACTACTCCTGCTCCAAATGCGCTGGAAATCCCGATCTACACCGCCGTATACACGAACAAGAGGGATAGTAGCTAGGAGGCTACAGGTTTAGGAGTCTATATGGCAGCTCCAATGTGTATAAGAAGAGGCAAAAGATTTATGTCCTAACGAAGTACTGCAACCCCTTCGACCTATCTTCGCTGCACAATCAAGTGTTAGTGGTCGAGAAGAAGCGGCCTGGATATTGCACCAAGATTCCCTCGGTCACCATCACACCTACTACGATATACATCTCGACACCCGTTTTGGAGACCTCAAACCGTGTGATTCGCCAGTATCAACAGTTTGGGGATCGCTTTCTCGGAGTTCGCTTCGCCGATAAGCGATACAAAGGCAAGATTATGCCATCTGACGACCACAGAGATGACGAGATCTTCTCCCGTGTCAAACGAGCAATAGTGTACGGCATTAAGATTGGCGGCAGACATTACGAATTCCTTGCGTTCGGAAACTCCTAGTTCCGTAAGCATGGAGCGTATTTCTTCGCCTCAACCTAGAGGCGACATACTCGTACACGAATAACTGAGTGCTTCGGATGACGAGCAATCTGCGGAAGACGACGACGAGGGGGCACTGCTATGAGCGTGCATGTAGGACACCTTCGATACCAAAGTCTTAGCGAGACGACTGAGCGAATGAATAACAATTACCCTCTATTCTCTCTTCGCCTGCGTTGATTTGTTCCGATCTCAGTCCCATAATATATATTCGACTGCGTAGAAACTACACGAAGTATCAAATATTACCCCGGACGACCCTACCCGTCGGGTTACTGCCTTGCAGACTGCCGATTGGACCGCTAAGCGAAGCGATTCGCAATTCAAGACTCCGCCGACCGAACAACACGTCCCATGTCGACGCATTACTTTAGCTGCCTGCTATAACAGCTGCTACGATGGAGCCTGCTACGACTCGCAACTCGCACAAACGCCGCCCGGTACAGGGTACTCTTATCCTCGAGCCTCGAGTTAACGCACGCACTCCCACTAAAACCAGGCGCCATACGGGCAACAACCAGCACTCAAATAACAGAACAATAAGACAAAAAGTCGACCATATCGCCCAGGAAATACGGAAGTGCCACCTTAACTTCAAGACGTTTGTCCAGCTCTATATATCGACAGAGAAAGACCCAGAGATGAGCGCGCAAGGGGAAACCGCAAGAACAAGAGCTAGCAAGATGGCAGAGCTGCTGTCGGACCCGGAATTTGTCCGTACTATTGCACGACATCTCGACGCAGGTACGTGGTTGGGTTATATCGTAAAGGCGGTCGTCGATCCGGAGCTGCAGGCACTCGGTACAGTCCCGGTACAGATTAGACTGCGATGCCGAATACAATGTCGAACCGAGCTAATTATACCACAGATATTTGGACGGTTCGATACAGAAGCGACCGAACCACAGCTGGACCTTTCTAGCGTATATCAGTCCATTGTAAAGATTGCACCGAATCTCGCCGACCTACTCCGCTCGCTCCTTACCCCGATTACCAGCCAGACGACTTCGCGACAGGTTAAGGCTAAGACAGCCGTCCTTACTTCGATGATTCGGAGATCACAGTACCCAATCAAGGGCAATCGCTTGCATACTGAGCTCGGAGTATATATGCAGAGTCAAGGGGTGAAAAGGAGGGTAATTGCGACGCTCGCGGGCATGGGAATATGTGCATACCCGCGGAGTATCTATCGTGCGAACAGAGGACTGGCCGCAACAGCTGAGCAGGACATCAGAGCATTTGCTGCAGACTGTAATACGCATGTCTGCTACGATAACTTCGACTATATGGAACGGACGAGCCACCATGGCCACGACAGCCGCGACCAGCTGCGACATCTAACGACTGCGAAGCTCTTTAAGAGCATCGAAGTTCCTTATGGCGGCCTAGATCCAGCGTGGCTACGCGAGGACTGTAAGCTGCAGGCCCACGAAATCACGACAGCACCAGGCAACCAATACGACGAGATTGCAAGAGCGATTTCGCTCCATGAGATTGCAGAATGTGTCCGTCGCATCTACCCAGACGCGATAGCGACGATTTTCGGGCAGGAAGATAACAAAGTCGCCTGGACTTCCGTTCCTCAATATCCCCAGATGCCGCAGATCCAAAGGCTTGCAAAACAGAAAACGGTGCACAGCACACTCAAGCCTATTTTTGAGAACGAAGGAAGTATCGACGGTACACATGCAGTAGTAGAGGACATTATGGACGACCAGCTCGGCCTCCGTCAGAAATATGATACCCGAAACGAGGAAACAGCAGACGCAACAACCCGACCAGCAAACGACGTGTCTGCAATCGACGCGACAGAGATTCTGACGACCCGGACGTCGGACGACGATCCGTATCTAGATTGGGACCCGTCAAAGCGACTAAAACTCGTATATGGCGATCAGAAGACGATCTCAGGGCTCCGAACGATGCGTAAAGAAAGCAGGGAGAACGACGATGCATACGACCGCCGGCAGTGGATCTTACCAGTACCAGGCCTCTTCCACCTCAAAATGTGTCTTATACAAGCGATCGAGGGCAATTTTGAGGGCCCGGCAGGTACAACATGCAAGTCTACACTACGGGTACATCGACAAATCATGCAGCGGAAAATCTGTCCCTCGTTCCAGGCACCGCACAGCTATACCGAACGCCTTGTTATCGATAGCTACCATGCCAGGATCTTAGCATTCGTGTACGAGGACCTATGCGTCCGAGACGATTACTATGAGACGGTTTCCGACAGGCTCGCAGAAATGGATATTCCCGCCTTTCTCCAACTTCTCCAGCGGGTACAGACCCAATGCTTCTCCTCCCAGGCCCGTCAAATCGGCGACGTATATGCCGACATTAAGAAGGTCAAGAACCTTGCTTCGGCTCAACGCGATGCTACCCAGCTGAAGTCTCATATAGACGGCAAGGAAGAACGTGTTAATCATGTCAGGTTCATCCAGATAGTAGAAACATACCGCCTCCTATGTTATGCTATTAGGTATGCAGATATCGGGCTGATCCGGCGCGTAATCGATCGATGTATTCTTATTTTCCATGCGAGATCCCACAAGAACTACGCCTTCGTAATGCTCTGGCTAAAGTGGCTTACAAATTCATCTGCCTCGGACGTCCGGCTTCAGAACGCAGTGCTTGCGAATGGCCTCGTAAACCTCGCAGGCCGACCGGATAGCTGGTTCGAAATCGATCGCGCGAATGAATTCCTGAACTATTATCTTAAAACTTTGCTCCAGACGCGTCGGAATGGCACGTTCGGCCTCGAGACCCAACTGGAGACTTGTACCCTGCTCGCAACGTATACAGGGAAATTGCGCGAAGTTGTAGAGGCGTCGTTTGGCGAGCATAACGTAATCAATGGTGAAGCGAGCCACATGGGGAAGCGAGTCACGCACCCCGCATCTTTCTTTTTGTCTTCCTTACTTTCAACACTATGGACGCGTCTTTACGTGATCGACACGCGTCTCCTGATTCTCAAATATCGAAAGCAGTTGATGCTCTCCGTACAGGCCAATGTTCCTCAATTCGAGCGTGTGCGCACGCGTTTTCTGTTAAATACTCAACTCTTCAAGCCCGCCTCTCCGGACGGCTTTCACGCTCTCAGGCCCACGAACCGATGCAAATACTCTCAAAACCAGAAGAGAGGACACTTGTACGATGGATTACACAGCTCACAAACACCGGATTCCCTGCCTCACCAGCGTTAGTACGCGATATGGCCGAAGAAATCCGGCATAACCGGCTCCAGCTTTCATACTCACCACGACCGAACCTCCGCCCAATTGGTAGCGAATGGCTCCTACGCTTTCGGCGCCGCCATCCTGAGATCCAGGGTGTATGGACACGTAAAATAGAAGGGCAGAGGCATAAGGCGATGAGTATAGAGACCACAAAAGCGTGGTTTGAGGCGGTAACGGAGCTTGTGCTCCAGCACCAATACCCTCCGGAACGGCAATACAATATGGATGAGTCGGGTTTTGCGATCGGAGAGTCTCAGGCTACAAGAGCATTAGTTAATATTCGTGAGAAGTCGAGTTGGAAGGTAATCAACGGCCGTCAAGAGTGGATAACTGCGATTGAGTGTGTAAGCGCCTCTGGAGTCGCTCTGCCACCCCTTTTGATTTTCAAAGCAATGCATACAAATACGGCATGGATACCACCTGAAACGCCACCAGAATGGAGATTTTCAACAAGCCAGAGCGGCTGGACCTCAGATAGCCATGGTTACCAATGGTTAACGACTGTTTTCGAGCCAACAACCCGGCCGGAGGACCCGTCTTTGCGGCGACTATTGATTATGGACGGCCACAGTAGCCACCTTACCGCGAATGTAATCGCATTCTGCATGGAACACGCAATTGACTTGCTTATCCTTCCACCACATACATCACACATACTTCAGCCGCTGGATGTAAACATATTTCAACCACTGAAACGTGCTCTTGCCAAGGAGGCTGATACAGCTGCACGGCTTGACCACGGGCGCATACCACGGGCAGAATGGACATCAATGTATATCCGAGCAAGAGAAAAGGCTCTTACACAATCTAATGTTATTTCCGGGTGGAATGCAACCGGGTTGTACCCTTTAAGTCCAATTCAAGTGCTTGACAAGCTTGCTACACCACCTACGCCCCAGTCAAGATCACCTTCCAAACCGGATCAAACAGGCTCCCTGGATACCTCGCTTTTGAACAGCTCTCCACCATCAGGTACAGAACTACGGGAAGCAAACGCAGTGCTTAATTCTGAGCTACAGAAGGCTAGTGACATTGCAAGCCCTACAAGAAGATATATTCAAAGGATGACCCATGCATTTGAAGCTACCCAAAGTGAGCTCACAACACTACGGAAGAAGCTTAAAGATACAGAGGAGCTACTCCAGACCCGGAAGAAACGTACAAAGGGCAAGAGGGTTGCATTGCAGGGCAAGTTTGTCTTCACAACACAGGAAATCCTTGAAATTGCTCGCCAAGCCGAGGAAGGCAAGAAGGTTAAGAAATCCAGAGGAAGGCCACGTAAGAGAGCAAAGACCAATAAAATTATAGAGGATAAGGAGAATGATATCGAGAGTGTATCTAGTGATTCTGAGTCTGATTGCATCGTTGTAGCAGATGGTAGACACATTTGAACAACTCGAGCCAAGACTCTGTGGCTCGCTTCCCCATGTGGCTCGCTTCACCATTGATTACGTTACTAATACTAAACATGCAATACGGAAATCTACGAACGAGATACACACTGTCGCTTTAATATGTCAAAACGAGACGCTTATTACCCAGCGAGTAACCCCTACAACGCGTGCACCGTTTTATGTTATGGATCTTCTCGCGGTCGGACTACAGAACCTGCTCCAAGAAACGAAAAAGGGTGGCGAAGAGCAGTCGAGTCGGCTAGAGCGTTTCAACCAAAATGTACTCCAGCGAGCGAACCAAGTACATCAGCCCGATGTTACTATGCCAGATATTCCGAACCAACTCGGTGATCCTTTAGAGGAAGAAAGTCTCGGTCGGTTCGCAGCCTCGGAGATCTCGACGACACTCCTAGACCAAGACGAAGAACTCCTAGTTCCGATCGACGAACTCGCTATACACCAAGTCGACGAAGTTGCGTAGTAGCTTATCATATCGAAGGCAGAGTGCCTCGGTCCAGATACTTGGAACCGTTGCTAAACGCAGACTAAGCTAGGAGATACTCTTCGTCTCTGCTACTAGCAGCAACAACGACATGCAAGGCAAAAAGAACTTGTAAAGCGGAGGGGCGAATAATTTCAAAGTCAAAGGGTCCTACGAAAGGCAAAAAGGAAGGACATGGGAAGGCTAACACGCTTGTTCAGCACGTTAGCTTCCCATGTCAGTAGCTAGTATAGGAATCGAACCTATATCTCGCGATCGAAAAAAATGCCACGAGCACCACAACTGCGACCGCCTGGGGGCCTCGAGGCCTCCAAACATGCTGCTCCATACCCATACGAGCGACCGACACCTGCCAACGCCGGGGGAGACGCTGTGGAAAGAAGCTGGCACCTTCTGACCCAGCAGATCACCCCGGAGCAGGCACCAGCGCAATTAGGGCTCCGAGCCCCGACTGCACCACAGAAGAAGACCACAGTGAGCAAAGCTATTCAAGAGAACAATGCTGACCTCAGTGCGACAATCAAGGAAGCCCTGGACAACCCCCAGGCCCAATCCACAGAATCCCTCTCCTCCCTCCTCCGCCTGGCGTACCAGGCGCTCCTCCACTCGGACCATTGCCAGTCCATCGCCAACACCCTCTCCACCATCCAGGAGACCCAAAGGCAGCAGACCGCTGCACCAAAGACAACGTGGGCCCAAGTGGCCTCAATTTCGACACCCACGGTGCCAAGGTTGCTGCAACAGCCTCAGGCACCACACACCGTATCCGTAAGGCTGGGGACAAACGAACAGAGAGAACACATCCGGGGTATGACACACAGAGAAATTCATGAAAAGGTGGGGTTGAAGAAAGTAGCGGCGGTTTTCAAACTGCCGAGCGGAGACATCCGATTTGTCGTAGGATCCGCGCAAGAAAAGAACAAGCTAGAGCAGGACCAAGGGTGGGCCCAAGAGCTGTGGCCAGACGCGACGGTCCTCAAGCAAGCACACAGGGTCCTGGTCCACCAAATCGATACGAGATGGGACATGAGAGACACGAAAACGTGGGAGAGACTACAGGAGGATAGCTTGAAGTGGTACCCGAACCTTCGGGTTACACACGGGACGTGGCTAAAGAGCGCGGAGGCCCGCAAGAACCAGAAGCACTCGTCAGCAGTAATAACAGTACAAAGCGAGGCTCAAGCGAAGGAGGTAACAAAGAGAGGCCTATTCCTCGGAAGCTCTTGGCTCAGAACCGAGCCCTATCACCCACAGCAGAGGGTAATCCAATGCCTGCGCTGCCAGCAGTTCGGCCACAAGGCCCTGCACTGCAAGGAAACGCAGGACACGTGCGGGAACTGCGCTGGAACGCACAAGACGGAAGCGTGCACGAAGACCGAAAGAAAGTGCGGGAACTGCAAGGGCAACCACCCGGCGTACGCAGTAAAATGCCGAGTCAAGCAAGCCGCTATAGCGAAGGCGAAAGCTTTCTCCGATTTCTTTCGCCAGAAGTGGGAACAAACAAAGCCACAACAGGAACCAAACAACGCAGAGGAATGGACACCGGCCCCGACACGCAAAAAGAAAAGCCCACACAACACAGAGGAGCAAACCACCCAGAGAAAACCTCCGGGGAAACCAGTCGGCTCCAATGCGACGATAATCGCAGGACGACAGCAAGCAAACAAGATCTCGAGGTGGACTAGCCAAACAGGCCAGAGAGAGAATGATAAAGAGACCAACGGGGAGACCAATACCCAGACCATAGAAGATGAGGACCTAGAGATGCTCTGCGCTACAAGTGGCGATGAATAGCCACAACCTACGAATATACCAACATAACGTCAACCATAGCCCAACGATCCAGACGCTCCTCCTCGAAGACATGGACCCAAGAGACACCCAGATCATACTGATCCAAGAGCCATGGATAAACCCACAAGGCCGCAAAACGAAGAGCAAGAGGGGATACCATCAGATCCTGCCGAAAGAAGGACACCCCAGGGTAGCGATCCTAGTATCGGAAAACCTCGACAGCACGAAATGGGAACCCGTGTACCACCAAACCAGCGACATGATCTCTGTTCGGATTACGACGACCCAAGGAAAGACTACACTCCACAACTGCTACCACCCGAGTGGGCCGCACAGCGACACGACCACAGGCACACTGCCGCACGTAAAGGCAGCACTGGAAAGGGAAGCCGAACACGACCTTAAATGCGAACAGATCCTTGCAGGAGACTTCAACATGCACCACCCACACTGGGGAAGCCACCTGGCCCCAACCCAACATAGAATGGCCGACACGCTAATCGAGACCGCAGGGGCCGCAGGCCTCCAACTGTCACTCCCGGCGGGCACAGTTACATGGGAGAAACAAAATTGTAGCTGCCAAACAATCGACCTCGTCTTCGTTTCGGAAGGGCTCAGACAGAGACTTGTGGAGTGTAGAACCGAACCGGACGCGACGCACGGATCAGATCATATCCCTATAATCACTACGATAGACAACGAGCAACCGAGAATGCGCAAAACGCAACCAAGGCCTCAATATAAAAAGGCGAAATGGGATGTAGTCCGAACCGTCCTTGCCACTGAATTAGACGCGATCGAGGAAACGACGCTACAGACACACGAGGAAATAGACGCAATGGCCGAAGCCGTACAGAGAGCCATCCAAATCACGGTCGAGAAAGTAGTCCCAAAAGCAAGGCCATCACCGCATGCTAAACAGAGTTGGACCCCGGAATGTCAACGACTGATCCGATTGACACGACGCCAACGCAGAGAATGGAGAGAAGACAGATCGGAGGAAAGACACCGAGCATACCTGGCGACGTGCCACGCCAGGAACAAACAGATCCGGAGAGACACCAACCTCGCATGGAGAAAAGTAGTCAAAGACCTCACGGACGACCCAACCAAGATCTGGAAACTCGCGAAATGGGCGCGAAACGACGACGGGAAACCGAAACCACTCCCACAGTTCCCAACACTAGTCGGGCCCTCGGGCCCCGGCCCACACGACGGCCGAACAGATATAGGAAAGGCGAACATATTGGCAGCCCACTTCTTCCCCGAGCCGAGGGACGCGGACCTTAGCGATATCCCCAACACAGCGGTCCCGGAACCGTTCCAAATGTTACAAGAAGTTACAGAGGAGGAAATCTTAAAAGCTCTCAAGTGGCTCCCAGCGAACAAAGCCCCAGGCCCGGACCAAATCCCAAATGAATTCCTTAAGCAATGTAGAGAAGTACTAGCAAAACCACTAGCGACCCTATACTCGGCATGTCTACACAAGGAATACCACCCGAAGCCATTCAAACAATCGATCACAGTCGTCCTTCGAAAACCGCAAAAGCCCGATTACACAAGAGCAGGGGCTTATCGACCGATAGCCCTCCTCAACACGCTTGCGAAGACGCTAGAGGCAATTGTGGCCCGCAGGATGTCGCAAGAAGCAGAAAACAGGGGACTACTGCCGGACGAACAGATGGGCGGCAGGCCAGGAAGATCGACAACAACGGCCCTAGACATGGTCACAGAGAAAGTGCGAACCGTATGGAAGACGGACAAGAAGGCAGTAGTCTCGATGCTGTGCCTCGATATATCCGGAGCCTTCGACAATGTCTCTCACCAAAGATTACTCCACAACCTACAGATGAAAGGGTTCCCACCGCAACTGGTGGGATACATCCGCTCCTTCCTCGAGGGTCGATCTACACAACTGAAACTTGGAGAATTCCTAGACGAACCCCGACCACAAAGAACTGGAATACCCCAGGGGTCTACACTCTCACCAATCCTGTTCCTATTCTTCGCATCAACACTCCTGCCCTTACTGAGGGGAACCCGCATTACACCGATGGGATACGTCGATGACTCCAACATAGTAGTGAGCAGCAGATCTACCGAAACAAACTGTCGGATGCTAGAGAATGCACACCAGCAATGCATAGAGTGGGCCCGCAAACACGGCGCAGCCTTCGCCCCACAGAAATACCAGCTAATACACTTTACGAGAGGGCGATCACACAACATGCAGGCCACAGTACAGATCCCGGGATTCGAAGACGGGCCAGTCCCGTCCCTTCGACTCCTCGGGGTACAAGTCGACTCAAAATTGCGGTGGGGACCACACATCAAGAAGGCCGCGGAGAAGGGAGTCCAACAAATGGCAGCCATCCAGAGATTAAGCAAATCCACATGGGGAGCATCCTTCACTAAAGCAAGACACATATACACTGCAGTAATCCGGCCAACAATGACCTACGGTTGCCAGTCGTGGACTAACCCCCAGGGTAAAGCAAGCCACGCGAGAAGACTGGTGGAACCGATCGAGAAGGTGCAGAGCCAAGCCCTGCGACACATCACGGGAGCATACAAAAGCGTCCCAGCAGTTACCCTCCAAAAGGAAGCGGAAATCCCTCCAATACAACTGTACACCCAGGAGCTCACGAGACAGTCTGTCCAGGCGAATTGGGACAAACCGGCATACCAGTTTATCCGCAAGAGGTGCGACGAAATCGCGAAGGAAATGACAGTAAAAAGAAGACACAAGGCAAAGGCAAAGGCCTATACGAGACACGAAGGGATCCTCGAAGCGGTACGCGACCAGGACAACCGAATCACAGAGAAGTCGAGAACATGGTGGATGGACCGAGAGTGGAAGAAAGGATGGCAAGCAGAAAGGGGGAAACGAACAGAAGGGAGAGCGACTATCCCGTCAACATGGACGGCGGGGCCGAAGGAAACAGGGCGATCAAGGTGGTCAATGGACAGGTCGGCCGGCTACACCACTGCTGCCGGCCCTGCCGGCCGATTCAGCGGCCGTGTCCGTCCGTCCGGACGAGAGCCTCTCATTGGCCATGCCGTCCACCGGAGCCCTGTCCGCTGTTCGCCTTGCCTAATTAGGAAGGATGTTGAAAAATGAAGCCTGAGGAAGGTGTTGTTAGCTCTCTATTCACACGTCTGTCTGCTGGCTGTTGCCTTCATATGAGCTTGGCATCTCACTATCCACGTCGCCGCTAACGTTATCGTCTTGCGCGCTTACCACCTCCTTCGTGTGTCTCTCCAACACAAAGTCGTTCTTGAACCAATTTCGCAGTAGTTGGTGTGATTGTGCGTAGTCTGTCTTCGTCTGCCACCTCTCATTGTCGAGAACGTGGCCAGCTAAGCTAAACTCACGCTCACACGCGCTCGAGCTCGCCGGCGTGGCCAGTAGGTCGAATGCTAGCTTGGACAATACCGGATATCGCTGCCGATTGTCACGCCACCATTGGACGACATTAATAGGCTTGTTGCCAACCATATAAGGTGTCAGAGGCTCGGCAAAATAACGCTGCAGATCGTCTTGCAACACAGTGTCCGTGAGCATTAACGATGCCGTGTAATCGTCAACCTCGCGTTCACGTGTCGCCGGCCTAGTTGTTGGTGCTGGATACCGCATCTTATACTCATTATAGAGCTCTTCAATCGCGTGTCGTGCCTTCACTGTCCATAGCGTGGACGCCTCGATATCGTCTTGACTCTGCTGCTGCGATGGCCCCTGCTTGCCCTTCGCTTTCGCCTTATTCTTGCGCTGCGTATTGTCGTCTTTCATACCACCCCAATGCTGCTCAAACCAGCTCATCTTGAGCGATAGATGTAACGCCACGGCGGCACGGTAGGCAGGCGTGCGATCGCTGAGTCGATAGTACTTGTCGAGCTTCTTCCAACCAAGATTGACTATCGCCTTAAGGTGTGAGTTGGCCGCGTGTTCATGGTCTGACTTCGCCTTCTCAAGAGTAGTTAGCAGTGACTCCAAAGCTGTCAATGACTGCCACAATCCACCGAAGTGTTGACCATCTGCTTGGACCTTCAGCGACGCCATCTTCAGCGGCTTGAGAAGCTTCAATATCTCCTTCAACTCGGCCCAGTCATCCGCGGTGAGTATGTCTTCACGAAGGTCGTCAATGAACTGTAAGCAATACAGCTCTATTGGATCTTTGAGCTCGAGGCCACGCTCGATCATATCGTGGTCAGATTGCCACTTAATGCCGCCGTTCAACACTAGCTCGACAAGTCGTGTGTCTGCCTCGCGTTGTTTTGATCGAAAGACGCGTCGTCGGGCCTCGCTATAGTGAGCATGGATCACGATATTATGGAGCTTGCCGACACAACCCTTCTTTCGCCATGCTGTCTGACGATCGCCGGCATTACGTAGAGATAGAGCGCGTTGAAACTCGTATACGATCTCGCTGTCTTCGAGCTCCTCGTTTTCCTTATTCGTGTCGTTGCAAGCCTGGTCAATACACTCGATGTCGACGCCGTAGAGCATAGCCTTGACGACTAAGTTGATGAAGTGGCCAGCGCAGCGAAGGCGGCACTTGTGAGGGTGTCGGAGACTTGGAATTTCGCGCCTAATAGCTTCGATCGTTGTGTCGTTGTTAGACGCGTTGTCGGCCATAAAGTAGGTCAGTTTGGACGCGATATCATACTGTCTGATCAGCTTGAGAAGGATGTTTGCCTGCTCTTCACCGGTGTGATTGCCATAGGTTGGTACGAGTCCAATAAGTACTGTCTTCAGCTGATAGTCCTTGTCGAAGTAGTGAGCATGAACACCTAAGAAGTCGGTGCCGCCATCGATGTCTGCTAGCCACGCGTCAAAGGACAAAGCGATGCCGCTCATCGCCGCAGCCATATTGCTCTTTACTCGAGGCAGTGTCTTCTTACACAAGTCGACGATCCAAGCTCGCGGGGTGTTGTGAGAAGTAGGGAATAGCATCTCGAGAACGGGTTGACGATACGTAGCTAGCCGCTTAAGTCGTTCAGATGCTAGAGCGCGAAGTGAGTGCTCATCTGTTACGGCATACTCGAGGAATAGCGACCTCCACTCGGTACGATCAACAGGAGTCTTCTCGGTCGTCCTTTGACGCTTGATCATGCTAGCGATGTTGCCGTCGTCTACCGGACGCCTCTTACGCTGCTTGTATGTGCCATCGAGCTCGTAGCCATGCTTGCCTAGGTGTCTGCGTATCGAGTTCGTTCCTCCACCAGTCCGAATGACCTTCACCTTCCTGTGATCCTTATGGCTGCTGTCAAAGCACAGACGACACAGCCAGTAGTTGGTGAAGCTCTGAAGATGCGTAACAGCCTCGCCATGCTGCCAGACCCACGCTCTGTGCTCTGCCTTGCCTGGCGGTGTTGGGTAAAAGTCGCGAAGAGCTTTTCCATCGACGAGGAAGCCGGTCCGCGTATAACGCGTCTGGAGGACGGTTTCGAGCTGCGATTCGGCGTGGATCTGTGTCAGGTCGATGCTGTGGGTGGCGCTTATGCTGGAGGTACCGTCTGCCATCGTGGTGTGTGCGTAAATGCCAATAATAAGGTGGACGATCGAGGGACTTTGGCATGTGAAGGAAACGCGTTCCCAGTCGCGTTCTGAGAAGTCGCGCGTGGGAGGTCGGCGCACGGGCCGGCGTTTCTGCAGGCTGGCATCTGGCCAATCAAACACGCTCGATTGAGCGGATATGGCCCCGAGAGCTGGAGGAATGATGTTAGTGACATCATCGCCAGCACTTTATTCAGTCAATTGATCCAAACCCTAACAACACCCCTAGGAACGACATTCTCATCAATAAGGTCAATTCACATGGTATGGACACCGGTAATTCACTTGCATGTCCGGACGGACGCTAGCATTGATAATGCCGGCCGGCAGATACCCTATTAGCTGTCCATCCGGCCGGACACCGTCCGGACGGCATGGCCACGAAAAATGACCCGTCCATTGACCACCTTGAGGGCGATCACTCCACCGAGGCCTATCGCGGCCGACAAGCACTATGATCACGCTGATCAAAACAGAACACATCGGCCTAAACGCATACTTAACGAGACAGCGGGTCCCAGGCGCAACACCAGAATGCCAATGCAACTACAGAGCCCAGACGCTAAAGCACGTGTGTATCCAATGCCCGCTGCGGCAGAGTACACGCAACGCACTGTTCGCAGCAGCAGGATCAACAGACTGGAAAGAGATCACGAACACAAAAAGGGGCCTGCTCGCGACGGCGAAATGGCTTATACGAGAAGGGGTGCTCGACCAATTCTCGTTAGCAAGGGAGGAGGAGATAGCAGAGGGGGAAAAAAGACAGGGAGGAATAGGGTCCTGGTGAGAGGAAGGGCTTCCAGCGCACCTACGCAAGTCCAAGAGAATCCAAACCTAAAAGCGCGGAAGGCCAACCGCAAAGACATAGAGAAGTGCGGAGAGTTTTTATGCCGGAAGTCGAGGCCTCGGGCCCTCGACAACGGATTTTCTTTCCGATAGAATAATATAGTGCGCGCCGCTTGCTCTATAGAAAGAGGTAGCCCGGCAAATTGAACTTATCTATCTATCTATATCTCGCGATCGCAACTGCTTCGAAGTCAAGTGGCTTCGGAAGCAGTAACAACAACAGATGCTACCATTGCACCAACTAGCCTTGGTGAAGAGAGAGACAGACAAAATATATCTATCTTATGAACTACTCCTTAGCTAGAATCGAACGAAACCAAGTGAAGACCGAGCTACTCTATAGAATTGCCGGCGTATAGGTCGGTTTGGGGTTATTCAAATTATATAACTATAATCTACAGACCACTAGAGCCCTACTACATACGTTGAAACGTCGGAAAAGGGAGGTTGAATTTTGAAGCTGATCGCTATGTAACAAAACATCAAGTTTCGCCCTCAGACCGCGTGGGCGCGCCGCCGAATGGGGAATAGCGCGACCGCGAAGGTCTGTGCACACTGAGACTAGGTGCCTGCTGTAACTGAAACGTCCCTGCTAGCACAACTCGCCAAAGAAGGAAGCAGCCCGGATTACGATTATTTCTGGCCGATAGCGCATAGGGGAGACATGGGACGAGTGTGTCTGGGAACTACAAGCCTTACACGTCTCACAAGAGAGAGTGCGCCTCGAAAGCTGTGGAGAGCAGCTCACGCCGGCCACAACTTGAGCGGCTTACGTGCCCGTGGTTTGATGTTCGAGCAGGATCCAACTATACCCGTAGGTCTTGGCTGGGCAATACCTACGACCACTGCAAACTTTCAGATCCGGGTGAATAACCACTTTGCGTGGGGCAACCGAGGCCTCGGCCCGTTTCTCTCTTTGACGTCAGACAAAAATTTTGCACGGCGACTCTGCCAGCAATATTTTCGCGAGCAGAAACACGGTGTCACATTATGGGAGATAGATGGTAAAGCGCTCGTGGATGATCCGGCTGTGATGGTATGGAGACGAGACAGTATTATTGCTGCATTTAGTCTTGATCTGGAGCTTCGGGAGCACGAATATGTAATCCTGGCACAGATTCCCACTGAATATTGTGATCGCATTATGTTCGGGTGAATATGTTCAGGTTCGCGTTTCTTGTTGTACTCACTTTCACTATCGTGTCTACTTGCGGTGGCTCTACAGGGACAAGATCCTCGTGCAAGATCGTGACCAGGATTAAGAGAAGGTGAGGAGGCACTCAAGCTGACGGATTTGGGCGCGGTTGGTAAACTGTGGGTGTTGAGTATTGTCCGGGATACACCTGCTTCACATGTTAACCATGCCTCAGATACAACACGCTCGTTGATGACTATGACCAGCCTCCGGTTCAGGGAAACATCATCGCGCAACTCGCTTCAATTTTCGTTCGCAACAATGCCTACAAGGTTTTCGGCATTCACCTAATCCATGGTCACTTCCAGGTCCCAGACGAGAATGTACTTCTAGGCTCGACGTTCAACAACCCTAGTATTCGCTGGACAAAGACTGTTGCCATTGACAGCCTAGACACTTCCACTGTCCATGGACACGTGTTTGTGGTGACTGGCAACGGTCTTGTACCTTACGAGTTGGAGGGCGGAGCGTTGCCGGATCTGTCCAGCGTCCACGAAGGCTTCCTGAGCGAATTTATCAGCTACATCATCAAGCACAAGCAATGATTAACATCCAACGCGATCACTGCAATCAGTTGATTGATTGCGGCCGCAATCACAACCGAGCTAAGGCCTCTAATTGGTCGCAATTGAGCTTGTGAAAGTGCGCTTGGTTGCAAGCTAGTGCCTTGGTTGATTGCAGGACCAGTCTTGGCGTGGTTGAGTAAGTGAAGAAATGTGCAATATCGCTAAAACTTCATGGATATCGCTCCGAATGGTCACTCTGAGAGCCTCAGAACGGCCGCTATCGTTTCACAAGCCAATCTAGTGAATTGTAAGTGAATGATTCACGTCTTGGCAGCCGCGGAGGTGTCCGTTTGGCCCATATGTTCTCAAATACTCACCTTCATCAAATTCTCTGCTCTTTCTGGCTAAGCCAATGCCCGTGGCTGTCTCGGATATCCTCCTAATCATCATCGTCGCCGCTCTTTTCCGTAGGGGGTAGCGATCGTCAGGAGAGTCGAGGAGGGAGGCTGGGGTGGCGGTTTAGGGGCGAGTTCGAGGCCTTTTCGTGCATGTGAAAGCTGCTATATAGATGTCAGTGAATACCATGGTTTTAGCACTCCAACGACCTTCAAACCTCTTACAATTCGGCACTATGCCGCTCATTGACAGCTTCTTTATGGTGGAGGAGCCCTCCATTGAATATGGCTCGAATCGTCGCTCTACACGCTCATCAGCTCGTTTCGAATCAACACAACCAACTCAGCTTCTTGCAGACAGTCCAGCGCCAACACTGCAGCCACGACAACCTCACGGCTTGCCGCACGACACCAGCATGACTTCCAGCATGAGCTCCGTGCACGTTATCGACCTTGGCAGCTCAGACTCTTCGCGCGCTGGCTCAGAGCCAATATCCGGTGCACAAGACACTCGCATTCGAGAAACCCGAGCTCTATCGCCGCCGCTGGATCTTGGTCTTGATTTTGGTGAGTCTCTTGCCTTGAACTCGGACGATAGACCAGCTGTTGCAGACTCTGCAGGGGAAGCCGAGAATGATAGCGACAAAGAGAATACTTCACCTCACAGCTGCCACGACTGCACGCACCACCACGACGGCTCCAAGACAGTGAAGACGAACAGTGGCCTTATCTTAGTACCTGCCAAGTTCAATGCTAGGGCCGCTGTTCGCTTCATGTTCAATCTTCGCTGGTATCGCCGCGCAACAGCTTCTGAGTTGAAGTATAAGACCGGGGACTTCTACGCCTACGGCGAGTGTGTTGTCGATGAGATAACCGGTGCGCAATACTGGCTTTGCCACTGTTGTAAGCACAAAGGCAAGGATCGAATCTATGCCATCTCAGGCACTGGCTCTATCCGGAAGCACTTGCGTGAGAAGCACGGAGTGCGTTTTGCCAACGATCGTGACTCCTCGCCAGTCGACACAAGCGCACCAGCGGCCGGCGGCATTGTCAACCAAATCTTCAGTATTGCCGGCGTCTTCAAGGAACGATTCCTGTTGTTCTTTCTGATGTGCAACCTCTCCTTCTAAGTTCTACCAGGTTGAGAATGTGTATTTCCGTGATCTTCTGGGCTGCATGAACCTCCAGCTGTTCAACTTCCTGCCAAAGGCCTCGGTGACGATACGGCGGTGGGTTATGGACGAGTTCAAGGATCGGAAAGCTCGTTTGAAGGAGGAGTTCGCGTGGGCTAGAAGCAAGGTCAGTCGGCCGTTGGTGTGTTTCTCGGTGAGCGCTGACCTTCTGTGCTTCGCAAGGTATCTACGTCCTTCGATCTGTGGACGTCTCCGAACTGCCATGCCCTTATGGCTGTCTGCGGGCATTACATCGACAAGGATGGCTTCCGACGACATACTCTCATTGCCCTGCGACCAATTCATGGTGCCCACACCGCGGAGAACATCTCAGAGGTGTTGACGGACATCTACCGCTAATTCATGGATACTACACTCTAATTGGCTGCGGAGCTACCTCCTGCCATTGCAATCAATGCAATCTGCACGTACTTTCACCTACCGGTTGCCAACCAGCCAGCAATCGATGCGATACACCTCTCAAATTGGTCGCAATCGATAGATGTCAATCATTGATTACAGCAGCGATAATCACCACATCCGAAGAGAAGGTACTCGTGGTGTCGGCCTATGACCCCAACGAAGGGGACAGCCGCATCGAGAAGCGCAAGGCAATCCACCAGAAGTTGGCATATATCCGCCAGGCCATTGACGAAGCGCAAGCCCGATGGGGCGGAGCAATCGAGATCTTGATCTGCTGACTTTAACCGACACCACTCCCTCTGGGGAGGTGATTAAATCCTCGTAAAGCGAAGAAACACGGAGGGGACACCGATCGTGCACGTCGCTCAAGAATTCGGCCTGCAGTCCATGTTGCCCGCAGGAACCATCACCTGGGAACATGTCGGCAAGAATCACCGCTTCTGTACACTGTCAGCAGCCGATGGACATTTTAGCATAGGAACCAGCGTACTATCGTCTCGACTTGAGGGAGCATCAACGCTTCCTCGACCTCGAAAGACTGGCCCCCTGCAATGTAGATAAATTGACCTTGGCGAGTTACATCTGCCATTAGCGAGGCGACGACTCGGGCCACGGCTTCTGGTGATTGCGACTCGAGGCCGGCTCTAGTTATCATTCTGGTGACACCGTTCGGTTCAGAGTTCACGAGGGCCCAACACATTTGACCCTGATCGGTAACTGGTGCACTTCGATATTCGGGATTGCAGTCCGCATCCATCCGAGTACTGCATGCTTTGTTGCAGTATAGTCCCATGCAGCGTATCTCTAGATCGAAGCAGCAGAGCCCATGCACACGATGCTCCCGCCTCGCGGCTCTTGTTGTTGCATGTAGTGAAGACCCAAATGGCAGGTATTGATCATGCCTCGCAAGTTGACATCGTATAACTCCGTAGAAGGCTCTTCCAGCTCCCTATCAGCGCTGAGCGAAGTCTTCAGGTGGTCAACCCGGGACCCAAGCATCCCAGCATTAGCGATGACGTGATCGATTCGACCGGCGCGTGATGCGGCTTCCGAGAAGAGGCGCGTGAGATCTCGCCAGGAGGTGACATTGGTCTTTGTGAAAGTCAAGTTGCTATGCACCAGCGAGGTGGCGTGCAGGTCACCAATGCACACAAGGGCCCCGAGATCGAGAAGCGTTCGTGCTGTCGCAAGGCCGATGCCTGAAGAGCCCCCAGTAATGACCACCACTTGATTGCGAAGCGGTGCTAGTATCTTCTCGTCGATCTCTATCGCCGCCATGATGCCAGCAAGGTGCTGCGCGAAGCTGGGGGCGTTCTGAATCGAGCCGGTCCTGATGTAGAAGCATTCAGCGATTCTTCAGCGCACCTCCAGCAGAGTCGGTCAGACGAGCGCTGTCAAAAGTATAACTGGGGTGCCCAACGAAGCAGAGGCGCCGACCCTAGCTAGAGTCTTAGTAAAGATAGACCTAAAGGTCAACAAGCTTATTATGCATGCGGAATGTTCTCCCGACCGGCAAATGCCGTGACGATGTAGACTCTACAGTCAGAGCGTTTTGGATGCGGCACTCTATCGGAAAAACAAATACCCAAAGGAGAGGCCGGCACGCGGACGCACGCACGTGCATAGCACGGACACTACACTACACCCAACCTAATGAAACTTTATTCTGACCACGTCCGTATAATTCCACATAGTGGTACTACTCGCTTTACTAAAGTAGACGACGGGATCTATCCTAACTTTCCACACTCTCTACTAAAATACAACCCCACGTGTTACTCGCGATCCTCCTGTCACGATGCAGTCTGTTGTTGGTGCTCTAGAGGGTGGTCTTTTTTGAGTTCCTCCATGTACTCTGCAAAGCCTGTCAAGTCCTCGAGACCGTTGTGCAAAGCTAATTAGGCATAGTCTTTATGCCAAATTCGTGGAGAACCTCTAGGGTAGTGCGAACGGAACCCGAGAAAGCGCTGGCCGCGCTTGGACAGCTTTCGGGCAGTGTCCAGACGGCGCAGTGCCTGCGCTGGCTGAGGCCCTCCGGCGTTCAGCGTGGATGCTGCGGACAGCCAGTAGTTGGCCGCGTGACCTTGCTCGCTGAATACCCACCGGCAGATCTCATGCAGGAAGTCGTTTTGGATGAGCTGGTCTCGGACGACGGAGCTATGGTTGATGATGTCTCCAGCCCTCCTTGTTCTCCGTCCGTGAAATGCCTGGAGGGCTTCGTGCTCAACTAGAGATCCTTGCCTGACTGTTTCCAACACTGGCTCAAGCTCTTTGTGCAGAAGCAGTAATTGGTCCGGAGAGAGAAACTCTTTAAGGATCACAGCCCCGTCTGTTTTCCATGCTTGGATGACACCGTCCACGGAGCCCTTAGCAGTAAACTGTGCAAGCGCGGGTTTGCCGTTTCCAATGGCTTTCTGGGGCGTGTCGGCTGGTATGAGCCACGACATCCTCCTCGATCTTCGGGACAGCGGGCGCGGTTCGGTTGGAAAGGTTACGGACGTGTTGGGCTCACTAGGGGGCGAGCGGCAGAGTCAGACTGTAGCCCTTCAGGACATTTCACTATGCTGCTGCGACGATAGCGACCCTTAGTCCGCACATAAATAATGTCCCCTGAGCTCGGCCTTGTACCACATCGGTACATGCCTCCGGCATGACGGTCGAGATCTGGACGGGGCCAGCGGTGATGGACACGTCAGCACATGGTTCGACAAATTCCCAATCGATGGGGTGCGGAAGATTGTGATGTGAGCGAAATGCGCCGTCCATGACCGGTGTCTCTCGCCAGAGTGCCTAGCGGGTCTGGTCGTGGCCACGAAGGAATGCCGACGCGCCATCACTAGTGCAACATGTCGTGACGGACTAGTGTTTCTGCTTCGATGGGAAGCCGACTCGTGAGCAGGCTTGTCTCATAGCAGCACTAGCGCTGAGCTATAAACAATGCCACCCCCATCCGACACCGAGGGAGGCTGAGGGTGACTCGCGCGGACGCCGAGCACCGTCCGGCGCCCGCATACATCCACTATCGAAGCCTGTTTGGCGCCGTCAGACTCAACCAGTCGCTAGGAGAGCACTATCGCTTCGCCCCGACGAGGACTGTCGCTCCGCTGACCATTGTAGTTCCCCCGAAAATCTGCGGATACAGGAAGTCGCCATCTCGCGCGTCGATCAACGCACTTGCAATCGGAGGCCCTGTCAGCGCCGCAAAGCTGACAATACTCAGCACCATACCGCTGCGCGTGCCCATTTTCTGATGATTTCAGGGCTATGAAGTTGTTCCTATAATCCTTAAGGGTAAAAGATCCAGGCACGAGGAGCTGCACCGACTTGCCCTGCTACATAGAGGCCGTTATAATAACGAACTAGCCGAGGCGTGTTTGTACTAGCGAATATGGAAGTCCTTTACAATGAGTTTCTAATTACCGGTTGTTACAGGGAACGGAGCAGTTGTGGACGATAGGATAAAATTCGAGAACACTCCACGGCCAAGCTACGGCGATGGCGCAGTAGGAAACACGTCGGCTCTTGTCCGTCCGCAGCTACAGACACCGGTCTATTGATAGTTGCATATATCGAAGCCCGTTGAGAGCCTTGTCTGAGCGTCAAGACTAGCATTGTTCAGTGGCTGAATGGCACGCAGCCACCGCGGTATTTGGGAACTCACCGAACCTGGTGCAGTACGTCCAAAATAATATAAGTATGTTCAGTGTGGCCGACAATAGCCATTGAGACTAGCACAGCATTTTGTAACATTCTCGTTCCCCCTATCTCCCTACTCTACACCCAAACCTGTCGTGATCGCCAAAATGAAGGTCAACGAGCAGATGATCAAAGATCTTCGCTCTCTCGAGCAAGCTGTCGGTCTCACGTCGCTCGGAGATGAGTCCAACGAGCGCCAGATTCAAGAGGCCACACTCGTACGGCCAACACCTACTCCAACAGCCTCGGCGCCAACGATCGAAGCGTCCGAGCAGAATGAATCCAGCCAAGCATCGCCACATGTGGTTTCCAAGATATTGGACATCATCCAAGGGTACAGCCAGAACGAATTAGATGCCACTGGATGTGTCTGGGCAGGCCGCAAGTGCGTTGAGGCCCAAGTTCGCGCCTTCGTTGACGCCAGCTTCCCTGTGGACTTTTGTATCCCCGCTTTCCCATGGAAATCGGTTAACAAGGTCGACAAAGTGCTGGGGTCCTTGCCAGATCTGGGCGAGGAGCTAGCTCTTGGACGTCTTCAGAGTCTCTGTGAAGACATACGAGAGGTCTACCAGCCAGGTGCCTTCGTAACCATCACTTCGGACGGGTTGGTCTACAGCGATATCTTGGGCATTCCTGACGAGGAGGTCTACCATTATGGCAGTGCGCTCCGACAAATGGCCATTGCGAAGGGTTTCAGCGGCCTGAAGTTCATGCGTATGATGAACCTGATAGGCCTGCACGACTCTCCAGAGATGACGAAAGAGGAATACCTGTCCACCGTCGACATCTCGCGCAAGTTGCTCAGCGAGAAGTACGCAGATCCAGATTTCAACGCCCGTGAAGCCATTTTGAACGATCCAGACATTAACCTCACCTATTGCGGGTTAGTATTCGGCCTGGATCTATTCCTCGGCACGCCGACCTGTCGCTGAGCTCCCTGGCTGATGTGCGCGCAGATACACCTTGTTCCTCGAGAAAGATCTTCAGCACTGCCCTGTTCGGGCCGAAGCGACAAGCAATAGAGATTACAGACGAGCCGTGAAGCGCGTCGCCGCAGAAATGATTGCACGCGGCAAATGCTACGCCGCAGTTGTCAAAACAACTTTTCCTCACTACGTACGGTAAGTATTCACCCATCAAAAGTCCCCGAAAGGAGCTGTGCCCGAGATCTGACGCTTGAATTTTCAGTCTCTCTATCCACCGTTCCATTGGCCTTCATAAAGTATCCTTTCCGCTCGTGCCTCAGCCCGATCATTTCTCTATGACGCCTTGGCATTGCTGCATCGCCGTCACGCACAAGGGCGAATTCAGAACTGCGCATGCTGCGACGTTGCGCGAAGATTACGAGTTAATACACAATGAGGGACGACCGTACTACTTCCGCGATCGGGACGAGGTTTGGAATTGGAAGATTCCAGTAGAGTTCGAATTCTTCCATCCAAAAGGCGTGTGTGTCAAGGCTAAACGGACCGAGGGAGAGCTTTTGCCGAGCCTTGGACGAAAAGAGATGGAGAAGGTAAAAAAGCTAAGGAAGGGATTCAGAACAGTCATCGTGTTGGGATTTGCTTAAGGGGTCTTGGAGGCGCGCATTTCTTGCGACCTTAAGTTGACCGTAAGGCTGTCTGAATGCGGGTGGTAGGATCTGCTCTTCGTTATTAGAATAGCAGGACGGTTTTTTTTTGTAATAGTGTCTTTCGTCCTAAAGGTGGTGTTGCTAAACGGCTTATAAGATGCCTATAATTAGTCGAGCATAAAGCTCCTATCTACTTAATAAGGAGCGTTTTATAAATATTCGCTAGCCTGCGAAGACTGATTGCACGCCTCCACGCGGCCGCAGGTGGAAACAGGCAGGAGAGGCAATGCCTCGACTGTGCTGGCAAAGTGCACAGCGTGGTGGAGCGGAATCGTGGAGTGCGAAATCCGGTGCGGTTCCGCCAAGACGACTCCGAACAGAGGACTACCACCGAAATGGTTTTGAAAACCATCCGACGACGACCTACCTGTTGAAAGGCGCACAGACCTAACTACAACCAATAGTGGTGGTTGGCAACACCAACCACTGCATTAGTGGCTATATAGCACTGTCGATAGCCGCTCAATTGACAACCTCATGGATCTCAATATCACTTACAACAGGTTATGAGCCCGGGTTGCTGTGTCAACCCCGTCGTCGCGGCCATACCAACTCACAACAACACCACCATTTGGCTTCATTTTTCTCGATTTGGACAGCCACCTTACCCGATTAGGCATAGCGGACGCCATAACCGAGCTTTGCCGGTGCGGAGAAGATCCTGAGGACACTTCTCACCGACACCATTTCATCTAACACCACGACCACGACGACGACCACACACCTTCCGCCTGAACGCGCGCACGCAATCAAACGAGCTCCACAAGAACTGCATACAGAAAGAAAAACGACCTCGCTACGACCATATCCGACCGAGTACTCGCCGCGCGCGTATCCACAAGATCTATCACATTTCCGACATACTGGAAGCGACATAACACGAAACATCAATGCACTCTATGGCACTTGAACATGGCAGATACGACGGCGATGATGGTCGGCGACGATGCTGACACTCTGAGGATATAGACCAGCCAATATGGAGTTCCTCAGACCAACACAACGACCTCACCGCCGCCACGAACCTCTGCACAAAGTCCCCATTTGTACTCTCTATTTTCACGCTTTCTCGCACAATCTGCGCTACTTACTACCACTACTATGTCTGACAACACCAAGACTCCTCCATTGAAGCGCCTCGACAGCCCTAACGACTGGACACTGTGGCGCTCACGCATCTTCAACAAGATCATCCTCTGCGGCTATGGTGTCACTGTCTCGACTGGCAAGCACGCACCTATTCGAAAGGTCGCTGTCGCGGCCGTGCCAGCCATCGATGACACCCCTGCAGTCGCAGCTGTCAATGGCGAAAGTGATGAAGCTTACGAGCGACGTCTCAACGACTGGCAAGACAAACAGCTCGCTGCCTATGCCCTCGTCGACGAGTACTGCGGACCCATCGCACGTGCCCTCCTCGCCGACGCCGCCACCGCTCAGCTACCTATCCACGACGCCATCGACACCAAGCTCCGTGCAGAGTTTGAGCACTCAGGCTCCGGCCGCTATCAAGAGCTGTGCTACCTGTACCACAACCTCAGACTCAGTGGCTGTTCCACCGTGTCGGAATACAGCGCCAAGTTCGTGCAGTACCACGACGAAATGATGGCTATCGACACCAACCTCCAACTGCCAGAGCCATTCTTGGTGCAAGCCTACCTCGGCGGCCTCGGCAGTGAGTTCAAGGAGTTCATCACTGCATTCAATCTGCAACACTCACTTGTCTCGACAGCCATCAATGGCGTGCCTCAGGTTGCCGTCACGTTGGCTACTACTCGCCGCAAGGTTGAGGAACACGCCAGCCGCATCAAGACAGACGACACAGTGCTGTATGCACAACAACGTCGTGACCACAACGGCCGTCAAGACTCACCAAAGAAGTACGACTACGACGTCTGCAAGGACTGTCACAAGCGCCACAAAGGCAAGTGCTGGACCATCGACTCAAGCAAGGCTCCAAAGGGCTGGATTGAACGCAACGGCGAACGATCACCACAAAAGAAGCGCAAGCTATCGTCCAGTGCAGACGACAAGCCTGATGCTATCTTCGGCGACAGCAACAACCACGACAGCTCTGAACAACGGCACGACATGATCTTGGCAGACCACAGCTTCAAGAACGAGTCACTGTACTACACCTCACACGACAACACGCGTGAGCTTATGGCTATCCACCGAGGCATCAACCTCTTCGACAGCTTCATCCTCGACAGCGGTGCCACCGGCTCACTAGTCGGCCGCATTGACCTGTTCATGCCAGGCACTTACCGACCTATCGCTGGTGCTGTTTCCAATGGCATTGGTGGCGCCAAGCTGTCACCAATTGGCAAAGGCACACTGCGCCTCAAGTGCCGCAATGGTCGCTGGATTCAGATACCAAACGTCCAGTACTCACCACAAGCTGGCGTCAACCTGTTGTCACTCAATGCAATGTGGCCTTTCATTCAGAGCATCGCCAAGACTGCCAACGGCCTCACGTTCACACAGAACAACGACCAATACACTGCCTCTATCCAAGGCGGCTTACTCATGCTGGACATAGACCAGAAGTGACTACAACAACGGTCTAAGACTGGCTTCTTCGGTGCCTCTTACAGCGTTGAGGATCAGTCACTGCGGCTGTGGCACGAACGTATGGCTCACCTTGGTGAACAAAACCTTGTGAAGCTGCGTGGTATGTCCAAGGGCATGGAAGCCTCACGCAACGATGGTCACTGCATCTGTGAGAGCTGCGTACTTGGTCGACAAGTTGCCAAGCCGCACAACAGACACCTACCAAGAGGTCGCCACAAAATGGACGTGCTGCACACAGACGTCGTCTACGCACCAACTGAGTCATACGACGGCTGCAAGTACGTTGTGACCATTGTCGACGACTGCACGCAATGGGGTGTAAGCAAGCCGATAAAGCGTCGCTCTGATGCACCACTGGTTGTTCAAGACTTCATCACAGTCAACAGTACCCCTGAGTGCTTTACAACCCTTGTCATACAAGACAGAGGAGGTGAAAACCTCGGCAAAGATCACGTTCAATGGCTTCGAAGCCGTGGCATTGTCCTACATCTATCGGACACAGAACAACACCAACAAAACGGTGTTGCAGAAGCATACAACAAGACAATTGAACACAAGACACAGTCCTCACTGCACGGCAGTGGTATCGACAAACGCTACTGGTCTTGGATCATTGAACATGGTGTGACGTACGTACGCAATCGTTCACCTTGCCGCAGGCTACCATGCACACCATACGAAGCTTGGACTGGCCACAAACCGAACCTTGCCAACATACGCATATTAGGCAGTAAGGTGCATGTTCACAAGCTCTCAAAAGACCAAGAAAAGCTGCTTGGCACCAAGGCAAAGACTCAGATCTTACTCGGCTTCAAAGGCAACACCCAGTACCTTGTCACAACGGACAACACCAAGCTTCCGCGGTGGCGTTACGACGTCGACCTGGTAGAGCTCCACCCCAACTGCGTTCACAAGCGCCAGCGCACACACGACGCCGACAGCGACAGCGACAGCGGTGCCGAGGAACCTATGGCTACAGAGCTAGGGGGAAATACTGTCACAGCTCTACAGCCAGAAACACCACCACGGCACAAGTCGCCAAGCAAACGACAACGCACGAGCAGAAGCCCTACCATGTCTCCACTCTCCACTCCACCAGACTCACCATCACCGCCGCCAGGCACAGGCACACCGCCTGGTTATCTGTCAAGGGCAAACCCCAAGACAGTCGGCATCGATGCACCTGACTCAGAGCTCATTCAACACGGCAAACGACAACGCAAGGCACCAAGGCACCACTACTGGCATCAACAGACAAACGAAGCCAGCCACGCCAAGCAGAACATGCTGTTGTTTCTTCTCATGACAGCATCACTAGCTTCTGAGCCTTATGAGCCACGAACGCTTAGTCAGGCTCAACAGAGCGGTCAATGGAGTGCATGGAAAGACGGCTGCACTGATGAGCTGAAGTCACTTCGACAGAACAACACGTGGAAGACTGTCAAACGCAGTACTACCAACGGCGCCACCATCCTCAAAGGACGCTTGGTATTCAAGCTCAAACGCGACATAGCCAACAACGTCATCAAATACAAGGCTCGCTGGGTAGTGAAAGGCTTCATGCAAGACGACGAGTACCTCGAAACGTTCGCAGCTGTCGTCAAGCCGATGAGCTACAAGACACTGTTCGCTATTGCAGCCGCCAAGGACTACGAGATTGAGCAACTGGACATCAAGACAGCGTTCCTTTATGGCTTCCTCGACCCCAACGACGAGCCTGTATACATGGAGCAACCAGACGGCTTCACCGACGGCAGCGACGACGTGTGCCTACTCATCAAGGCCCTGTACGGTCTCAGACAGTCACCACGCATATGGTACGCCACGCTATCACTCTTTCTTGAAAGCCTTGGCTTCACCGCCTTAGACGCCGACATGAGTGTATTCGTCAAGGGCGAGACGTTTATCGCTGTGTACGTGGACGACTTACTCATTGTTGGACCACACGCAAACGAGATTAAGGGCATCAAAGCCAGCCTACACAAGCGCTTCGACATGACCGACCTTGGTCCGTGCCACCACTACCTTGGTTTGGAGATGAGGCGTGACCGTGTTAACCGTACCATCTACCTGTCACAACGAGCCTACATCAAGCAGTTTCTCACCAAACACGGCATGTGGAACAACGTCAAAACGAAGCCAATACCACTCGATCCAAGCCACAAGCTAGTGGCAGCCGAGCCTGGCTATCACGCACCAGAGCGCCTCAAGAAACAGTACCAAAGCGCTGTCGGTTCACTCATGTACGCCATGCTTGGCACGAGGCCAGACATAGCCTATGCTGTGTCAGTTGTGAGCCGTTTCGCCAGCAATCCAACGGATAAGCACTACACAGCCGTCGAAGACATATTCCGCTATCTGCGTGGCACGATCGACCACGAGCTTGTGTACAGTGGCGAACTCACCGCATTGCAAGGGTACACTGACTCCGACTGGGCCGGCTGCACCGACACACGTCGCTCTACGGCTGGCTTCACCTTCAACCTTGGCAGTGGCGCTATCACATGGAGCTCCAAACGCTCACCAACCGTGGCGTTATCGACGTGCGAAGCCGAGCTTATGGGTCAGACACAAGCCTGCAAGGAGGCCGTTTGGCTACGTACACTACTCGAACAGCTTGGTGAGCGACAGGCACGTGCAACAGTCATCTTTGGCGACAACGTCGGTGCGATAGCCCTCGCCAAGAACCCTCAAACGCACCATGCACGCTCTAAACACATACCAATCCAAGAGCGTTGGCAACACGAGAAGATTGAAGACAACACGATTGACTTGCAGTGGACGCCAACCAATAAGATGGTGGCCGATGGGCTTACCAAGCCGTTGCCAAAGCCAGCATTCGTTGCATTCAGACACGCACTTGGTGTACACGAGCCTGCAAACTAATCACTTCACTTACAGCTGTCACATGCGATAGGGGGATTGGTTGAGCTCTGAGGCAGGGGGATGTTGAAAGGCGCACAGACCTACAACCAATGGTGGTGGTTGGCAACACCAACCACTGCATTAGTGGCTATATAGCACTGTCGATAGCCGCTCAATTGACAACCTCATGGATCTCAATATCACTTACAACACTTCATTACGCTAACGATGGCAGCAACCGACGTCATCCTCTCGGAACTGGAGTCGCACTTCGAGGGCTATGCTCGCATGTCATTATCGTCTCTGGAATATGGCTCCGCAAGGCCGACAGACGAGCGGAACGTGGAGCGCCTCGAAGCTATATTCGAAAATGGGTGTGATCGCACCACACCAGCTTACTCCGTGCCGGCTCTAGTTGACCAATATCTTCTTCACCAGATGCTGCTAGATGCAGACCTGAATCACTCGGACCTTACACTCCGATCCCCGCCAGTCTTGCATCTTCCACTCGGGCCTAGATTGACGTGCCTCCATGGCCGGCATCGACTTCTGGCTGCGGAGGAGGTCTTTCCAGCAAGTGACCAGTGGTGTACTGTGCAATTATACCGCTCATGTAGTTCTTCTCCTAGTCTACAGGCACAGACCTCGACTGATCCCATTATTACAGCGCTTTCCGAGGCCGGTCGAAAGTTCCTAACGGAGCAAACAGACAACTCCCAAGGCTATTCGGACGATAGTATCTTCTTCTATTATAGGTCCTAGCCTGCGAAGTCCCATTGCACACCTCCACGCGGTCGCAGGTGGAAACAGGCAGTCCTAGACTGTGCTGGCAAAGTGCAGGGCAGCCGTAGACAGCGAACAGACACGCTGCCTACAGCTCCGGAACAAAGCCCAGCTCCTGGGTAGGTGATTCAAGTGTCGAACTCCTGAGAACACAGCAAAAGGATACCAGCGCGGCTGTTACCAACACAAGAAACCAATGCCAAACCGGAGACCCCTCTGCCCTGAGTGGTGAATACCACCCTAGGCCTGTAGGCTGGAGTAGTGACCCAGCCTAAGCACAGACTGAAGAGGAGGAGGGACAATTGAAGGGGAGGCTTCAAAGAGAAAGAGCAAGGACAGAGTACAGAAAAGGAACATACAGCTACCCTACGGAATACACGTCCTGGTCTGGGTGGAAGGCAGGACACTTTGCATAGCAAGAAGGACTAGGAGAGGACTTTGCGACTCCTCTCTGCAGCCAGGAGGCTATTTTCAACCCTGAAGGCAGAGCATCTGACACAAGCGACCCTTTCTCTGCAAGGAAGGCTGCCTGCAAAGGAAGAGCTGTACCGGAATGGACTGTACGATGGAATTTCTCTGGATGTGGGTCATGTGACTGGATGCCAAGGAAGGGGAAATTTGGCTGTGGGATTGGTGTAGGGAGAAGGGCCCCCTACTAGGCTGGTCACACCCCTAGAGTAGGCCACAACTCTGGGGGGTGATGTACAAGACGGCAACTAAGAAAAGAGAAGAGAAGGGCCCTGACTAGGAAAGGGGCGAGGGGAGTTGCTGCCTCCAAACCTCTGGTCCTAGGACAAGGCAGCAAGAGGAGGACCTCAAAGGGGCAGACAAATACAAGGAGACATACACTAGCCCCAAACTCGACAAGTCCAAGAAACAGATCAAAAGCACAAGACATAAGGGAACCAAAACAAACGAACAAGAGAGCTAAAAAGACCTACAGAAGGACCTGGAGTAGAGAGGGGCTTATGGGAAACACGAAAAGGAAAAGTTGCCAAAGCACCGTCCTAAGGAAGAAGTTGAAAAGCACGAACAGCCTGACAAGCACCGTGCGCAAGGACGAGGCCTAGCAAGCCTCAGAACCCAAAAGAGAAGACAGGTTTTTATGCCGGACGTACTTAGGTAGGGAAGGCTTTTCCTATCACAAAAACTATAGAGCGTGCTGCTTACTCTAGTCCATAAAAGAGGTAGACCAGCGTATAAGAATTATCTATCTATTATAGGTCCTATGTCAAAGAGAAGAACTTCAGCGCCGCCGACCGTTGGTTGCTGCGGCTGTCAGGGTCTAAATACACGAACCTTCGGCAACTAGAACGAAGTCATCGGGGGAACACTAATCGAAGCATTTAACGAGCTCTTACCATTCAGAGCTCTGTAGGCAGACTTCAGCCTAGGAGCATTCAACCAGATACTTCCCACGAGGTGCTTTGAGGTAATTCAGTGCATAGGAGGTGTAGAATGAAGCTGAAAGCATGTAGAAATCCAGACCTATGCATCAGCCATCAAGCACATCTGGACCGACATACTTCGCACAAATCTCGAACCGGCACAGTTAGATAGAGACACTGTCGAGTCATTCCAGCTCCTCTGTCCGAAAGGGTGCAAAGATGATGCGAAGAAGGTCTCCAGTCTAATGGACAACAGGTCCATTTTCCAGGCGACGAAAAACCAGACTGTACGCCGCGATCTGCGGAGTCGGCTGCTGCAGTGTCCAAGAACCCTTTCGTTATACTCCTTCCACCAAGACATCTTGTTCCTCGAGGCGGGGTACAACGCACTGAAGCAGTTGATTATCGTACCGCGTGAGCCACGCTCTTACGTACAGGGTCAGAAGGGGAGAAAGCGCGGGCACGCAGGAGATCTGCGAAAGTCTCAGGCTTAGCAAGACTTTCGCAGTGCCCTAGAACAGCACTTCTTTCATAAGCGGAAGTTCTTCTCGGCCAACTACATGGAGCTATGGATGCACGCTCTGCGCAAGTACCCAGATCTCGCAGAAACTCGGAGCAATAAGCCACCGAAAGATGACCATCTACCTCATAAGAAGGGGGCACGACGCGATTCCGCTCGCGTGGGTGTTCTGGCCTTGAGAGCACACAATCTCGGATTCCGATCGACATAGATATCTACCCTTCTCGCGTCTTGCCCCGATCGGCCAGCCTTGGACAGACCCAGTGCTAGACTTCCTCAACTATCGTCCGATTAGGGCGATGATCGGAAATTGTCGCGTTGCAACCGACCCTCTCGATGGGTCCTCGCTCGAACTCGCCATTATCTCTTTCCGAAGCTCGTCTACCAATCTCGCGCCGACGCCGTTATAGCGCAAATCACTCCAACTTACATTCTCTGCGACATCGTTCGTTGTTTCTGGAGCAGAATTCCCCCTGAACATCTCGAAGACCCTCAACGAGTGAAGCACGGCAGGATAAGCGAAACTCTTGCAAATCCGCCGAGCCTAATCCCAGTCTCCCATGTCCTCGAAGGAGACTTGCCTCGGCCTGGGCATGAAGCTGGACCGGATGAAGGTCCCAGACAGCAGGCCCTTAGTGTAGAGCACGCAGGAAGTGACGTCCAGTTGTCAGACGTGGGGCATACTGCAAATACGCCATCTAGTGCTCGAAATACAGATGCGCAAGTTCGAAACTTACGAAACTCTCCGGCAATTCAGAAAATCCAGAAGACACCATCGCGAGGCAACCCAAGGAAAGCATTGCGCAAGTAGAGAAGGGTAGCGAAGGGTAGGGTGACGAAAGGAGATGCAACGAAAATTTTGGCTTCTCGGCTCAAGTCGCGTGGCTCGGTTGCGCAGTATCTGCTTAACAGGCGTCGCACTTAATGGCCTCGATATATGAGCTCTCAGCAAGGGCAGTTTATCGACGGCGCGCTACAGGATGCTCCTTCCAGTGCGCATGGAGAAGAGCACGAAAGACGGCCTCAGCTAGAACGACAGCCTGTGCAGCAAGAGGAAGGAGCACAGGATTCGGCAAGGTGGTCAATGGACAGGTCGGCCGGCTACACCACTGCTGCCGGCCCTGCCGGCCGATTCAGCGGCCGTGTCCGTCCGTCCGGACGAGAGCCTCTCATTGGCCATGCCGTCCACCGGAGCCCTGTCCGCTGTTCGCCTTGCCTAATTAGGAAGGATGTTGAAAAATGAAGCCTGAGGAAGGTGTTGTTAGCTCTCTATTCACACGTCTGTCTGCTGGCTGTTGCCTTCATATGAGCTTGGCATCTCACTATCCACGTCGCCGCTAACGTTATCGTCTTGCGCGCTTACCACCTCCTTCGTGTGTCTCTCCAACACAAAGTCGTTCTTGAACCAATTTCGCAGTAGTTGGTGTGATTGTGCGTAGTCTGTCTTCGTCTGCCACCTCTCATTGTCGAGAACGTGGCCAGCTAAGCTAAACTCACGCTCACACGCGCTCGAGCTCGCCGGCGTGGCCAGTAGGTCGAATGCTAGCTTGGACAATACCGGATATCGCTGCCGATTGTCACGCCACCATTGGACGACATTAATATATATAATTATTCTTTTACGCCGGTCTACCTCTTTTTAACTAGAGTAAGCAGCACGCTCTATATGTTTCACGACAGGAAAAGCCTTCTCTGCCTAAGCATGTCCGGCATAAAAACCTATCCTCTCCTTTAGGTATTGAGGCTTGCTAGGCCTCGTCCTTGCGCACGGTGCTTGTCAGGCTGCTCGTACTTTTACTCACTTCCTTTGGGCAATTCTTTTGGCAACCTTTCCTCTTCGTATACCCTATAAGCCCCTCTCTACTCCAGATCCTTCTATAGGTCGTTTAGCTCCCTTGTTCGTTTGCTTTAGTTCCTTAGTGTCTTGTGCTTTTGATCTGTTTCTTGGACTTGTCGAGTTTGGGGCTGTAGTGTGTCTCCTTGTACTTGTCTGCCCCTTTGAGGTCCTCCTCTTGCTGCCTTATCCTGGGACTAGAGGTTTAGGGGCAGCAACCCCCCTTACCCCTTTCCTAGTTAGGGCCCTTCTCTCTTCCTAGTTGCCATCTTGTACATCACCCCTCTAGAGTTGTGGCCTACTCTAGAGGTGTGACCAGCCTAGTAGGGGGTCCTTCTCCCTACACCAATCCCACAGCCAAATTTCCCCTTCCTTGGCATCCAGTCACATGACCCACATCTAGAGAAATTCTATTGTACAGTCCAGTCCAGTACAGCTCTTCCTTTGCAGGCAGCCTTGCTTGCAGAGTAAGGGTCGCTTGTGTCAGATGCTCTGCCTTCAGGGTTGAAAATAGCCTCCCGGCTGTAGAGAGGGTTCGCAAAGTCCTCTCTCAGCGCTTCTTGCTATGCAAAGTGTCCTGTCTTCCACCCAGACCAGGACGTGTATTCCGTAGTGTAGCTGTATGTTCCTGTTCTCTACTCTATCCTTGCTCTTTCTCTTTGAAGCCTCCCCTTCAATTGTCCCTCCTCCTCTTCAGTCTGTGCTTAGGCTGGGTCACTACTCCAGCCTACAGGCCTAGGGTGGTATTCACCACTCAGGGCAGAGGGGTCTCCGGTTTGGCATTGGTTTCTTGTACTGGTAACAGCCGCGCTGGCGTCCTTTTGCTGTGTTCTCAGGAGTTCGACACTTGAATCACCTACCCAGGAGCTGGGCTTTGTTCCGTAGCTATAGACAGCGTGTCTGTACACTGTCTACGACTGCCCTGCACTTTGCCAGCACAGTCTAGGACTGCCTGTTTCCACCTGCGACCGCGTGGAGGTGTGCAATAGGACTTCGCAGGCGGACGACATTAATAGGCTTGTTGCCAACCATATAAGGTGTCAGAGGCTCGGCAAAATAACGCTGCAGATCGTCTTGCAACACAGTGTCCGTGAGCATTAACGATGCCGTGTAATCGTCAACCTCGCGTTCACGTGTCGCCGGCCTAGTTGTTGGTGCTGGATACCGCATCTTATACTCATTATAGAGCTCTTCAATCGCGTGTCGTGCCTTCACTGTCCATAGCGTGGACGCCTCGATATCGTCTTGACTCTGCTGCTGCGATGGCCGCTGCTTGCCCTTCGCTTTCGCCTTATTCTTGCGCTGCGTATTGTCGTCTTTCATACCACCCCAATGCTGCTCAAACCAGCTCATCTTGAGCGATGGATGTAACGCCACGGCGGCACGGTAGGCAGGCGTGCGATCGCTGAGTCGATAGTACTTGTCGAGCTTCTTCCAACCAAGATTGACTATCGCCTTAAGGTGTGAGTTGGCCGCGTGTTCATGGTCTGACTTCGCCTTCTCAAGAGTAGTTAGCAGTGACTCCAAAGCTGTCAATGACTGCCACAATCCACCGAAGTGTTGACCATCTGCTTGGACCTTCAGCGACGCCATCTTCAGCGGCTTGAGAAGCTTCAATATCTCCTTCAACTCGGCCCAGTCATCCGCGGTGAGTATGTCTTCACGAAGGTCGTCAATGAACTGTAAGCAATACAGCTCTATTGGATCTTTGAGCTCGAGGCCACGCTCGATCATATCGTGGTCAGATTGCCACTTAATGCCGCCGTTCAACACTAGCTCGACAAGTCGTGTGTCTGCCTCGCGTTGTTTTGATCGAAAGACGCGTCGTCGGGCCTCGCTATAGTGAGCATGGATCACGATATTATGGAGCTTGCCGACACAACCCTTCTTTCGCCATGCTGTCTGACGATCGCCGGCATTACGTAGAGATAGAGCGCGTTGAAACTCGTATACGATCTCGCTGTCTTCGAGCTCCTCGTTTTCCTTATTCGTGTCGTTGCAAGCCTGGTCAATACACTCGATGTCGACGCCGTAGAGCATAGCCTTGACGACTAAGTTGATGAAGTGGCCAGCGCAGCGAAGGCGGCACTTGTGAGGGTGTCGGAGACTTGGAATTTCGCGCCTAATAGCTTCGATCGTTGTGTCGTTGTTAGACGCGTTGTCGGCCATAAAGTAGGTCAGTTTGGACGCGATATCATACTGTCTGATCAGCTTGAGAAGGATGTTTGCCTGCTCTTCACCGGTGTGATTGCCATAGGTTGGTACGAGTCCAATAAGTACTGTCTTCAGCTGATAGTCCTTGTCGAAGTAGTGAGCATGAACACCTAAGAAGTCGGTGCCGCCATCGATGTCTGCTAGCCACGCGTCAAAGGACAAAGCGATGCCGCTCATCGCCGCAGCCATATTGCTCTTTACTCGAGGCAGTGTCTTCTTACACAAGTCGACGATCCAAGCTCGCGGGGTGTTGTGAGAAGTAGGGAATAGCATCTCGAGAACGGGTTGACGATACGTAGCTAGCCGCTTAAGTCGTTCAGATGCTAGAGCGCGAAGTGAGTGCTCATCTGTTACGGCATACTCGAGGAATAGCGACCTCCACTCGGTACGATCAACAGGAGTCTTCTCGGTCGTCCTTTGACGCTTGATCATGCTAGCGATGTTGCCGTCGTCTACCGGACGCCTCTTACGCTGCTTGTATGTGCCATCGAGCTCGTAGCCATGCTTGCCTAGGTGTCTGCGTATCGAGTTCGTTCCTCCACCAGTCCGAATGACCTTCACCTTCCTGTGATCCTTATGGCTGCTGTCAAAGCACAGACGACACAGCCAGTAGTTGGTGAAGCTCTGAAGATGCGTAACAGCCTCGCCATGCTGCCAGACCCACGCTCTGTGCTCTGCCTTGCCTGGCGGTGTTGGGTAAAAGTCGCGAAGAGCTTTTCCATCGACGAGGAAGCCGGTCCGCGTATAACGCGTCTGGAGGACGGTTTCGAGCTGCGATTCGGCGTGGATCTGTGTCAGGTCGATGCTGTGGGTGGCGCTTATGCTGGAGGTACCGTCTGCCATCGTGGTGTGTGCGTAAATGCCAATAATAAGGTGGACGATCGAGGGACTTTGGCATGTGAAGGAAACGCGTTCCCAGTCGCGTTCTGAGAAGTCGCGCGTGGGAGGTCGGCGCACGGGCCGGCGTTTCTGCAGGCTGGCATCTGGCCAATCAAACACGCTCGATTGAGCGGATATGGCCCCGAGAGCTGGAGGAATGATGTTAGTGACATCATCGCCAGCACTTTATTCAGTCAATTGATCCAAACCCTAACAACACCCCTAGGAACGACATTCTCATCAATAAGGTCAATTCACATGGTATGGACACCGGTAATTCACTTGCATGTCCGGACGGACGCTAGCATTGATAATGCCGGCCGGCAGATACCCTATTAGCTGTCCATCCGGCCGGACACCGTCCGGACGGCATGGCCACGAAAAATGACCCGTCCATTGACCACCTTGAGGGCGATCACTCCACCGAGGCCTATCGCGGCCGACAAGCACTATGATCACGCTGATCAAAACAGAACACATCGGCCTAAACGCATACTTAACGAGACAGCGGGTCCCAGGCGCAACACCAGAATGCCAATGCAACTACAGAGCCCAGACGCTAAAGCACGTGTGTATCCAATGCCCGCTGCGGCAGAGTACACGCAACGCACTGTTCGCAGCAGCAGGATCAACAGACTGGAAAGAGATCACGAACACAAAAAGGGGCCTGCTCGCGACGGCGAAATGGCTTATACGAGAAGGGGTGCTCGACCAATTCTCGTTAGCAAGGGAGGAGGAGATAGCAGAGGGGGAAAAAAGACAGGGAGGAATAGGGTCCTGGTGAGAGGAAGGGCTTCCAGCGCACCTACGCAAGTCCAAGAGAATCCAAACCTAAAAGCGCGGAAGGCCAACCGCAAAGACATAGAGAAGTGCGGAGAGTTTTTATGCCGGAAGTCGAGGCCTCGGGCCCTCGACAACGGATTTTCTTTCCGATAGAATAATATAGTGCGCGCCGCTTGCTCTATAGAAAGAGGTAGCCCGGCAAATTGAACTTATCTATCTATCTATATCTCGCGATCGCAACTGCTTCGAAGTCAAGTGGCTTCGGAAGCAGTAACAACAACAGATGCTACCATTGCACCAACTAGCCTTGGTGAAGAGAGAGACAGACAAAATATATCTATCTTATGAACTACTCCTTAGCTAGAATCGAACGAAACCAAGTGAAGACCGAGCTACTCTATAGAATTGCCGGCGTATAGGTCGGTTTGGGGTTATTCAAATTATATAACTATAATCTACAGACCACTAGAGCCCTACTACATACGTTGAAACGTCGGAAAAGGGAGGTTGAATTTTGAAGCTGATCGCTATGTAACAAAACATCAAGTTTCGCCCTCAGACCGCGTGGGCGCGCCGCCGAATGGGGAATAGCGCGACCGCGAAGGTCTGTGCACACTGAGACTAGGTGCCTGCTGTAACTGAAACGTCCCTGCTAGCACAACTCGCCAAAGAAGGAAGCAGCCCGGATTACGATTATTTCTGGCCGATAGCGCATAGGGGAGACATGGGACGAGTGTGTCTGGGAACTACAAGCCTTACACGTCTCACAAGAGAGAGTGCGCCTCGAAAGCTGTGGAGAGCAGCTCACGCCGGCCACAACTTGAGCGGCTTACGTGCCCGTGGTTTGATGTTCGAGCAGGATCCAACTATACCCGTAGGTCTTGGCTGGGCAATACCTACGACCACTGCAAACTTTCAGATCCGGGTGAATAACCACTTTGCGTGGGGCAACCGAGGCCTCGGCCCGTTTCTCTCTTTGACGTCAGACAAAAATTTTGCACGGCGACTCTGCCAGCAATATTTTCGCGAGCAGAAACACGGTGTCACATTATGGGAGATAGATGGTAAAGCGCTCGTGGATGATCCGGCTGTGATGGTATGGAGACGAGACAGTATTATTGCTGCATTTAGTCTTGATCTGGAGCTTCGGGAGCACGAATATGTAATCCTGGCACAGATTCCCACTGAATATTGTGATCGCATTATGTTCGGGTGAATATGTTCAGGTTCGCGTTTCTTGTTGTACTCACTTTCACTATCGTGTCTACTTGCGGTGGCTCTACAGGGACAAGATCCTCGTGCAAGATCGTGACCAGGATTAAGAGAAGGTGAGGAGGCACTCAAGCTGACGGATTTGGGCGCGGTTGGTAAACTGTGGGTGTTGAGTATTGTCCGGGATACACCTGCTTCACATGTTAACCATGCCTCAGATACAACACGCTCGTTGATGACTATGACCAGCCTCCGGTTCAGGGAAACATCATCGCGCAACTCGCTTCAATTTTCGTTCGCAACAATGCCTACAAGGTTTTCGGCATTCACCTAATCCATGGTCACTTCCAGGTCCCAGACGAGAATGTACTTCTAGGCTCGACGTTCAACAACCCTAGTATTCGCTGGACAAAGACTGTTGCCATTGACAGCCTAGACACTTCCACTGTCCATGGACACGTGTTTGTGGTGACTGGCAACGGTCTTGTACCTTACGAGTTGGAGGGCGGAGCGTTGCCGGATCTGTCCAGCGTCCACGAAGGCTTCCTGAGCGAATTTATCAGCTACATCATCAAGCACAAGCAATGATTAACATCCAACGCGATCACTGCAATCAGTTGATTGATTGCGGCCGCAATCACAACCGAGCTAAGGCCTCTAATTGGTCGCAATTGAGCTTGTGAAAGTGCGCTTGGTTGCAAGCTAGTGCCTTGGTTGATTGCAGGACCAGTCTTGGCGTGGTTGAGTAAGTGAAGAAATGTGCAATATCGCTAAAACTTCATGGATATCGCTCCGAATGGTCACTCTGAGAGCCTCAGAACGGCCGCTATCGTTTCACAAGCCAATCTAGTGAATTGTAAGTGAATGATTCACGTCTTGGCAGCCGCGGAGGTGTCCGTTTGGCCCATATGTTCTCAAATACTCACCTTCATCAAATTCTCTGCTCTTTCTGGCTAAGCCAATGCCCGTGGCTGTCTCGGATATCCTCCTAATCATCATCGTCGCCGCTCTTTTCCGTAGGGGGTAGCGATCGTCAGGAGAGTCGAGGAGGGAGGCTGGGGTGGCGGTTTAGGGGCGAGTTCGAGGCCTTTTCGTGCATGTGAAAGCTGCTATATAGATGTCAGTGAATACCATGGTTTTAGCACTCCAACGACCTTCAAACCTCTTACAATTCGGCACTATGCCGCTCATTGACAGCTTCTTTATGGTGGAGGAGCCCTCCATTGAATATGGCTCGAATCGTCGCTCTACACGCTCATCAGCTCGTTTCGAATCAACACAACCAACTCAGCTTCTTGCAGACAGTCCAGCGCCAACACTGCAGCCACGACAACCTCACGGCTTGCCGCACGACACCAGCATGACTTCCAGCATGAGCTCCGTGCACGTTATCGACCTTGGCAGCTCAGACTCTTCGCGCGCTGGCTCAGAGCCAATATCCGGTGCACAAGACACTCGCATTCGAGAAACCCGAGCTCTATCGCCGCCGCTGGATCTTGGTCTTGATTTTGGTGAGTCTCTTGCCTTGAACTCGGACGATAGACCAGCTGTTGCAGACTCTGCAGGGGAAGCCGAGAATGATAGCGACAAAGAGAATACTTCACCTCACAGCTGCCACGACTGCACGCACCACCACGACGGCTCCAAGACAGTGAAGACGAACAGTGGCCTTATCTTAGTACCTGCCAAGTTCAATGCTAGGGCCGCTGTTCGCTTCATGTTCAATCTTCGCTGGTATCGCCGCGCAACAGCTTCTGAGTTGAAGTATAAGACCGGGGACTTCTACGCCTACGGCGAGTGTGTTGTCGATGAGATAACCGGTGCGCAATACTGGCTTTGCCACTGTTGTAAGCACAAAGGCAAGGATCGAATCTATGCCATCTCAGGCACTGGCTCTATCCGGAAGCACTTGCGTGAGAAGCACGGAGTGCGTTTTGCCAACGATCGTGACTCCTCGCCAGTCGACACAAGCGCACCAGCGGCCGGCGGCATTGTCAACCAAATCTTCAGTATTGCCGGCGTCTTCAAGGAACGATTCCTGTTGTTCTTTCTGATGTGCAACCTCTCCTTCTAAGTTCTACCAGGTTGAGAATGTGTATTTCCGTGATCTTCTGGGCTGCATGAACCTCCAGCTGTTCAACTTCCTGCCAAAGGCCTCGGTGACGATACGGCGGTGGGTTATGGACGAGTTCAAGGATCGGAAAGCTCGTTTGAAGGAGGAGTTCGCGTGGGCTAGAAGCAAGGTCAGTCGGCCGTTGGTGTGTTTCTCGGTGAGCGCTGACCTTCTGTGCTTCGCAAGGTATCTACGTCCTTCGATCTGTGGACGTCTCCGAACTGCCATGCCCTTATGGCTGTCTGCGGGCATTACATCGACAAGGATGGCTTCCGACGACATACTCTCATTGCCCTGCGACCAATTCATGGTGCCCACACCGCGGAGAACATCTCAGAGGTGTTGACGGACATCTACCGCTAATTCATGGATACTACACTCTAATTGGCTGCGGAGCTACCTCCTGCCATTGCAATCAATGCAATCTGCACGTACTTTCACCTACCGGTTGCCAACCAGCCAGCAATCGATGCGATACACCTCTCAAATTGGTCGCAATCGATAGATGTCAATCATTGCCCAAGATATCGCTGTAGACCAACCCGTCCGAAGTGATGGTTACGAAGGCACCTGGCTGGTAGACCTCTCGTATGTCTTCACAGAGACTCTGAAGACGTCCAAGAGCTAGCTCCTCGCCCAGATCTGGCAAGGACCCCAGCACTTTGTCGACCTTGTTAACCGATTTCCATGGGAAAGCGGGGATACAAAAGTCCACAGGGAAGCTGGCGTCAACGAAGGCGCGAACTTGTGTTACGGGCCATGCCCTGTCTAAGGCTATGCCTCGACGGATGTTAGAGGATCCGTGCTCCGCACAGACCACAGCGAATGTTCCACCACTTTCTACATTGTTCTCAGAGATGGAGGTGTTATCTATATAGTACTGAAGATGCACTGCATCTCAGCTTCTTTCTGTAGCTTCGCAATTTAGCAAATAAAGCCTTGTATGGTCGTGAATAACGCCAGCCTGAGCCTGTGTCAACTTGGGCCTCAACGCACTTGCGGCCTGCCCAGACACATCCAGTGGCATCTAATTCGTTCTGGCTGTACCCTTGGATGATGTCCAATATCTTGGAAACCACATGTGGCGATGCTTGGCTGGATTCATTCTGCTCGGACGCTTCGATCGTTGGCGCCGAGGCTGTTGGAGTAGGTGTTGGCCGTACGAGTGTGGCCTCTTGAATCTGGCGCTCGTTGGACTCATCTCCGAGCGACGTGAGACCGACAGCTTGCTCGAGAGAGCGAAGATCTTTGATCATCTGCTCGTTGACCTTCATTTTGGCGATCACGACAGGTTTGGGTGTAGAGTAGGGAGATAGGGGGAACGAGAATGTTACAAAATGCTGTGCTAGTCTCAATGGCTATTGTCGGCCACACTGAACATACTTATATTATTTTGGACGTACTGCACCAGGTTCGGTGAGTTCCCAAATACCGCGGTGGCTGCGTGCCATTCAGCCACTGAACAATGCTAGTCTTGACGCTCAGACAAGGCTCTCAACGGGCTTCGATATATGCAACTATCAATAGACCGGTGTCTGTAGCTGCGGACGGACAAGAGCCGACGTGTTTCCTACTGCGCCATCGCCGTAGCTTGGCCGTGGAGTGTTCTCGAATTTTATCCTATCGTCCACAACTGCTCCGTTCCCTGTAACAACCGGTAATTAGAAACTCATTGTAAAGGACTTCCATATTCGCTAGTACAAACACGCCTCGGCTAGTTCGTTATTATAACGGCCTCTATGTAGCAGGGCAAGTCGGTGCAGCTCCTCGTGCCTGGATCTTTTACCCTTAAGGATTATAGATAGATAGATAAGTTCAATTTGCCGGGCTACCTCTTTCTATAGAGCAAGCGGCGCGCACTATATTATTCTATCGGAAAGAAAATCCGTTGTCGAGGGCCCGAGGCCTCGACTTCCGGCATAAAAACTCTCCGCACTTCTCTATGTCTTTGCGGTTGGCCTTCCGCGCTTTTAGGTTTGGATTCTCTTGGACTTGCGTAGGTGCGCTGGAAGCCCTTCCTCTCACCAGGACCCTATTCCTCCCTGTCTTTTTTCCCCCTCTGCTATCTCCTCCTCCCTTGCTAACGAGAATTGGTCGAGCACCCCTTCTCGTATAAGCCATTTCGCCGTCGCGAGCAGGCCCCTTTTTGTGTTCGTGATCTCTTTCCAGTCTGTTGATCCTGCTGCTGCGAACAGTGCGTTGCGTGTACTCTGCCGCAGCGGGCATTGGATACACACGTGCTTTAGCGTCTGGGCTCTGTAGTTGCATTGGCATTCTGGTGTTGCGCCTGGGACCCGCTGTCTCGTTAAGTATGCGTTTAGGCCGATGTGTTCTGTTTTGATCAGCGTGATCATAGTGCTTGTCGGCCGCGATAGGCCTCGGTGGAGTGATCGCCCTGTTTCCTTCGGCCCCGCCGTCCATGTTGACGGGATAGTCGCTCTCCCTTCTGTTCGTTTCCCCCTTTCTGCTTGCCATCCTTTCTTCCACTCTCGGTCCATCCACCATGTTCTCGACTTCTCTGTGATTCGGTTGTCCTGGTCGCGTACCGCTTCGAGGATCCCTTCGTGTCTCGTATAGGCCTTTGCCTTTGCCTTGTGTCTTCTTTTTACTGTCATTTCCTTCGCGATTTCGTCGCACCTCTTGCGGATAAACTGGTATGCCGGTTTGTCCCAATTCGCCTGGACAGACTGTCTCGTGAGCTCCTGGGTGTACAATTGTATTGGAGGGATTTCCGCTTCCTTTTGGAGGGTAACTGCTGGGACGCTTTTGTATGCTCCCGTGATGTGTCGCAGGGCTTGGCTCTGCACCTTCTCGATCGGTTCCACCAGTCTTCTCGCGTGGCTTGCTTTACCCTGGGGGTTAGTCCACGACTGGCAACCGTAGGTCATTGTTGGCCGGATTACTGCAGTGTATATGTGTCTTGCCAGCATATGATTACATTCGTTCCTACAAACTTATGTAAGGCAGGTAGACAAAGTCTGCCCACGCTTTCCCGCTTAGGGACACCTCTGCGCCTTTATCGCTTCGAGGGAGAGGCCCCAGGCCAAAGCCCCTGCCCTACGCTCCATATACTGTTTGCTCCTTAAGCCTTGGTCATGCTCTTTCGGACTTCAGCGAACTGAAGAACGGTCGCCTCTCTTCCAAAACCGACATGCGCGTCCGTCCTCTCGGGCTGAGCAGACAGTGTCTCAGTCGCTGCCATTGCCCACCACGCCCCAGGAGAATGACTCCCTTCGCGTTACCATACCGCATCTCTTTGGCTATAGCCGGCCATGTCTCGCAGGCTTGCTCGAGCGTCTACTCCTAGCCAGGCAGCAGTGCTCTTGCGTTTCCACCCACTAACCAATGTATCGCCTCCTCCTCGCCTCCTCACGCCTTGCACCCCCTCCTTCTTGCCTCGAGTCTTCCCTTCGGCTCGCCTCTCTGTGTCTCCTTTGCCTGCTTCTCTATGTGGGCCTTCCTAGGTTTCCGAGCGCTTCCGGGTGACTGCTGGACTAGGTGTCCTTCTTCGTAAGGCTGTGCCCCGGGCAAAACCCTCCTACTCGCACTTGAGCAATCAACAGGCCCCTACGGGCTTCGTAGCGTTACTCCGAGCTCCATTGCCCGCCAACTAACGCCTTCCTTCTAGCTCTTTCACCTCGGCTCTTCCAAGTGCATAACGCATCTGCTTCCGGCCTTAACAACGCGTACGCTCTCCGAGTCCTCTCGAAGCCTTCCGGAGGTAGGTGGTTCGGATCCAGAGACTGCATATTGGGTGACTTGTTGTCCTTTTGGCTCCAAATACCCTCAGCTGAGGATTCCTCCTATACACCAGAGGTGTCCTATCGACGCCTAGGAGTTCCGCGGCTCTTTCGCACGCTCACGATTGAGCGGACCTGTTTCCGACGCAGGTAGGTCGTCGTCGGATGGTTTTCAAAACCATTTCGGTGGTAGTCCTCTGTTCGGAGTCGTCTTGGCGGAACCGCACCGGATTTCGCACTCCACGATTCCGCTCCACCACGCTGTGCACTTTGCCAGCACAGTCGAGGCATTGCCTCTCCTGCCTGTTTCCACCTGCGGCCGCGTGGAGGCGTGCAATCAGTCTTCGCAGGCCCTTAAGGATTATAGGAACAACTTCATAGCCCTGGAAGTTAGGTTCGAAGTACGTCTAGGCAAATTTCATTCGGCCCACTCTTAGTACTAGAGAAGGGAAGCCAAGACACCGAGCACTTGGTACGAACATCGTTTTATACACTAATATAGGAATATGGGTATCAGCTTTGAAGGCGACGCTAGGAAGCGGATCGAAGGTAGGCATTCTCCGGCGAATACGTGGACAAAGTCAATGCCTATCGCGAGCCCCAAGCAGAGTAGCAAAATTCGACTAGAGAGACAGTTAGAATTAATCTACGAAAACGCGACACTTTATCTACACGACGCTACCGCCTCTCTCTCTCTCGCCCTACGGGACTTGCGCTCGGTCTTTGCCTAATTTAAATGATACTGTCTTCCTGAGGGACCTATGCCTTACGCGCTCGGGCAACGCACATCGTCGCTTTTTCGAGTACGATGTGAATTGCCAGGGGAGTCAGAGGCTGTCGGAACTAAAAGATTTAGATTATGTTGAGGATTTGACTCCCTTCCTAGCGGGTTTTGCTGCCCTGGTTAGGGCTTGCGAATGCCTATTAGGTTCTGTTCTCGATCGCTTCAAGGCACCCTAGAATCTACTAGGCAGCATCGATGGAGTTGTTGAGCGTTTTTTTTCTCTCAACTTGGGAAAACGAGCAGACGTTAGCCGACTCAAAAAACATGTCAGACACAGAGGGAGATACCATCGAGGTGGTTAATCCATCATCGCAACGACGACCAAGATTGAAATTGAAGTTCGCCGCCGCGGCGCGCGGAACTGCGACGGGGAGCGGGAGCCAGCCTCTTCCTGCACCGCACCCGCGGCCCGATGACGCCGAACACCCACAACCTACCGCCAACACAGACAAGTACACGACAGCGATTTCTAACATTGACAAAATCTACGCAGCCCTGGCCACAACAGACAGTCTAGACGCGCTTCCCCCTCTCCTCCTTCGCGAAGTCCTGTCCGAAGCAAAATCTGCATTCACGATCCTCCGACAGCAAACCCACGAACCGCCGGACCTCCGACAGGTCCTGAACGAGGTTCGCGCAGTAAAACACGCAATCCAGGACCTGCCGACACCCCCTCAGTCTCCTCCTGCCCGCCCAACATGGGCGCAAACGGCGGCAGCGGGAAGCACCGAGCCTCCGCTAGTCATTCACCGCCGGCCATGCCAGACACAGACCGCGGAGATCACCATCCGGCTGGGAGACATTAAAGACAGAGAGGAGGTGCACAAGCTGCCCGCCGAAGCGATTGTGCAGAAAGTGCAACAGACCCATCCCGCCTGCAGAGAAGTCATCGCAGCTCGAAAACTTCCGAGCGGAGATGTCCGACTGTACCTGACGGGAGAAAACGCGAGACATGCGATCCTTCAGGCGCCCGAATGGGAAAAGAGCCTGGGGAAATCTGGAAAGAGGGTAGAGAAATATTATCAGATTATGGTCCACCACGTCCCTCGTGCGGCGATCGAGACCGAAAGCCCAGACGCGCTCCGCGCAATCGAAGACCAGAACCAGACCTTGCACCCTGGGGTCAAGATTGCTAAGGCCAAATGGATTCGTCGGACATACCCCGCAGGCCAGACACATTCATCCCTCCTGCTCGCATTACCCACAGCACAGAGCGCGGATCGGATCATCCACAAGGGCCTCGTGATCGGTTACTCTCTCCACCTAGCCGAATATTACAGCTCGGAACACCAGATCACACAGTGCTTCAAGTGCCACCGATACGGACACATCGCGCAGAGCTGCCGCCAGATCGAGGCCTGCGGACACTGCGCGGGATCACACCGCGCGGAGCAGTGTACGAACCAGGACCGACCCCAATGCACCAACTGCAAGAGACCACACCCCGCGTGGTCCAAAGACTGCCCCGTCCGCAGCCAGGCGAAAGCACGCGCGCAGCAGCTTCGACAGACGGGACCCCGGTTTCACCGGACAGTGGACCAGGAGACGGCTCCGAGCCGGACCGACGGCGACTGGCAAACGGTCGAGAGTCGAAAGCGAAAGTACAACGGGCCGGGACGCCCACCGGGACGCCCTCCAGCAGCACATGGTTCGGGCGCCGCCAGCCAGAACCGGCGACCGTCGACCACAACACCCGCACAGTCTCAAACGGAGCCGATCGAATTCGATGCATAGAGCCGAGGAAACGATCAACATTATACAGTACAACGTGCACAAAAGCAAGGACCAGGTCATGCGAGCGCTGAACGCGGTGCTCCGACCGGACTACCACCACATAGTCGCGATTCAAGAACCGTGGAGAAACTCACGGATGCACACGACGATACGCCCAGCGAATTACGAACTCGCCTACCCCTCGAACGCCAAGACTCGCGCCTGCTTCTACGTGAGCAAGCACCTCGACGCGCAACGATGGAAAATCACGGAGCGCAGCCCGGACCTCATCACGCTCAGTATCGAACTGGAGGACCGGAAGCTCCACATTCACAATTGCTATAACGAGCCTCCGCGGTCGACGACCAGCCAAGCCCGAGGGGTCCTCGACCTGCTCCCGGCAGCACTAGCGGAGCCAGGAGAGCATCTCCTGGTGGGGGATTTCAACCTCCACCACCCGTTCTGGGGAGGAAGCACCGTGCTGGTCCAGCACGCCCTTGCCGACACCCTCATCGATATTACGGAACAGGCGCAAACGCAGCTCATCCTGCCTCCGGGGACAGTTACCTGGCAGAGCCGACAGAGCGAAAGCACACTGGACCTCGCGTTCGCCACCGGGTGGATCGCTCAGAGGATTCTACAGTGCCAACCGCACGAGGAGGTCAACTCCGACTCCGACCACATCCCGATCATCACCTCCATCCTCGCAGCTCCGATTGCAAGACGAGAACCCAGAGCGCGACGAGCATGGAAGAGAACAGACTGGACCACCGTCCGACACGACCTCATGCATCGACTCACCCAAGCGCCCACGTACCCTCGACCGTCAGATACAAACGGCGATATCGACCAGAAAGTCAGTCTACTCCAGAAGACAATTACCGATACCATTCAAGCGACGATGCCCATCAACCGACCGCGACGGTGGATCAAGACCGGGTGGACACAGGAGTGCACGGACAAAGTGGCCGCCGCGAGGAGAGCAAGACGTCAATGGAGCGCAAGCAGGAATGAGGACGACTACGCGGAATACCAGAGAGCGAGAAACGCGAAGAAAAAGCAGATCAAGAAGGACACGACCATCCTATGGCGCGAAGCAGTAGAGAAACTCACCAAGGAGCCTCGGACGATGTGGAGGCTCGCGAAGTGGGCTCGGACGTCGGCGTACACACCTCCGCCACTTCCTCACTTCCCCACGATCACCGATCGCAACGGCCAACACACCACGAACGAGGCAAAAGCAAATGCACTGGCAGACCATTTCTTCCCGCCTCCGATACCAGCGGACCTCAACGACATCGCCCACTACACATACCCCCCCGAGCTCGACATACCGCAGGAGGTGACCCCGGGGGACGTCGCCGCAGTGCTGAAACGTCTTCCGCCGGACAAAGCTCCGGGACCAGACGGCATCCCGAACCGGTTCCTGCGCGAGTGCAGAGGCATCTTGGCCCGGCCACTTGCAGCACTGTTCCAGGAATGCCTAAAGCGAGCATACCACCCAACACCTTTTCGACATGCGAACACCGTCGTCCTGCGGAAGCCAGGAAAGCCGACATACGACACGCCCAAAGCATACCGGCCTATTGCGCTGCTAAACACACTCGGGAAGGTGCTGGAAACTATTGTCGCGAGGCGGATCACGACGCTCACGGAGATCCATCACCTCCTCCCGGACACCCAGATGGGGGCACGGCAGAAACGATCCACGATGACTGCCCTCGAGCTGCTCGTGGAACAGGTGCAGACCATCTGGGCAGCTGACCACAAGCTGGTGGCGACACTGCTCAGCCTCGATATATCGGGGGCATTCGACCACGTGTCCCACGACAGGCTGGTCCACAACCTCCGAATTACGGGAATCCCCGCCTGGGTCGGGCAATACGTCCGCTCGTTCCTGCGCGACCGCACGACATATCTCACTCTCGGCGACTTCCAGAGCACGACACGGGCAATTGCTACCGGCATTCCGCAGGGCTCGACCCTCTCGCCGATTCTCTTCTTGTTCTTTGCGTCAACACTCCTACCCGAGCTCAACAATCGAGACACTAGCGCAGTCGGGTTCGTGGATGATACGAACATCCTCACCTTTAGCCGCTCGACCGAAGAGAATTGTCGAAAACTCGAGCGAGCACACGAGACGTGCGCTGAATGGGCCCGAAAGCACGGTGCGACGTTCGCGCCGGAGAAATACCAGCTGATGCACCTGACTCGAAAGCCGAGACTATTCAACATGCAGGCTCCGCTTCGCGTTGCGGGATCCCAGTGCGAAGCACAGCCCACGATCCGGATCCTGGGAGTCCATCTGGACCCCAAGCTGAAGTGGGGTCCACACATCCGCAAGACCACAGAACGAGCGACAGCACAGATGGCAGCGGTCACGCGGCTCGCACACAGCACATGGGGCGCCGCATTCTCGAAGGCGCGACAAATTTACCTCGCAGTCGTACGGCCGGCGATGTCGTATGGAAGCCCGATCTGGTATGATCGGATGGACCAGAGAATTGGGCGGAACAAGGGCGTCTACCCACTTCAGGTGGTCCAGAACCGGTGCCTCCGCGCGATCTCGGGAGCGTACCGGTCCACAGCGACGGCCGAGCTGGAGCATGAGACGGGGACGGAGCCGCTTGACCTCTTCCTGGAAAAGACAGCACGGGAGTATGCGGAGAAGGCGGCGACGATGCCCGCCAACGGAATCATTGACAGAGCACGCCGGCACGTAGCGTTGCAAGCTCGAGCCCAATACAGGGTAAGAGGCGACGGCTACGCACGGCGCATGCAACAACTGCGGGAGACTGGAAAGGACGACCGACTCGATGAGACCATCACTCCCAGAGTGGCCGCGCGTGAGGCCTGGGGCGACCGATGGCGGACGTACCAGCACGGAGCGCAGACCGCACACGACGCCACTCGGCGGCATACCGCCACGGCAACACGTGCAGATTTTCACCCCCGCCTGGACAAAATCCGAGCACGGCTGGACAAGGCAGGGAATACGATCGCAACGCTTCTACGGACAGAACACATCGGGCTGAATGACTACCTCCACCGCCGAAGGGTACCCGGCTACGAGTCCCCGGCGTGCCCGTGCGGGTTCGCACGGCAGACGGCGAAACACATTGTGCTGTTCTGTCCCCGCTTCGAACGGGATCGCGACAAGATGACGCGGGAGGCAGGGACGCAAGATTATCTCGAAATGCTATCGACGGAGAAGGGGCTCCGCGCAGTAACGGCGTGGTTCTTGGAACAGAACATTCTTCCGCAGTTTAGTCTGGCGCAGGAAATGTGGAGAAAGAGGGGCCGGCGAGGAAGGAGAGAGGGGCGCGACGTCGACGACTGACGCTGCCCGGGCTGCAGGAGAAGCAGCTCACGGTTCGAGCAGTTCCCTGGCATGGAAGACGAACAACAAAGGTAGAGGAGCTTTTCACCCGGGCTCCGGCCACGGTTTTTCTCTTCAGAAAATATGTAGCAACTCCCGCATGGGCCCGCAAGGGAACCACATCGGTGTAAGAAATAAAAAAAAAAAAAAAAAAAAAAAAAAAAAACTTGGGAAAACCGGTTAGCTGATGATCGGACGAGGGCTGCACTTCTTCGGTCCGGTTCCGTTGACTCCAGCCACAACCTGATGCTGACCGCTTCCGAGACAAGCACGCGCCAAGGTTCGTGGCACGACTTCAGCACCATTGTTGATCTGCACCTAACAGTCGGTAGTAACAATCGTGCCTTCCGGTGCCCGATGCGAAACAACCGGTCTTCTCTACGATAGTATATGAGGTCCATCCAGGTGTGCTACTCCTGAGAACTGCGACACAAGTCCATTCGAGGGCAACGAACGTGTTTCTGTACAAGCCGAGATGCCTTTGCGCCAGGAAGCCTGGCTGCAAGTACTTGCTGGTCATCTCATCGTCTTCGATACCTTCGGCTACATCGGCTCCTGGGGACTGTTTCAATCATACTACCAGACATCTATGGACCGCTCTCCGTCGGACATAAGCTGGATCGGATCCATCCAACTTTTCCTCGTCTACTTCATCGGCGCCCTCTCTGGTCGCACGCTGGACGCGGGCTACGTGCGCACTGCACTGGCTGTGGGGTGCAGCCTTCAGGTCGTCGGCATATTCACCGCAGCGCAAAGCACGCAATACTGGCAACTGTTTCTTTCCCAGGGCATCTGTGTAGGTCTTGGTAACGGCTTGACATTCACCCCAATGATATCGCTCATCAGCACCTCCTATGGGGACAAATTTCGGCCGCTCGCAGTCTCGTTCGCTGCAGCAGGCGCTGCTACCGGCGGCATGGTGTTTCCAGCCATTGCCAGACAATTGCTAGTTCGCATTGGGGTAGCCTGGACCGTCCGAATTATGGGTTTCGTCTTCCTGGCCAACTCAGCCATAGCTCTTACCCTCGTCCGATCACGGACACCGGCACGGAAGTCGGGTCCATTATTCGAATGGTCCGCGTTCGCAGAGCTACCGTACCTGCTGTTCACTATCGGAGTGTTCCTCGTGCTGTGGGGTGTGTATTTCGCATACTACTTCATCACCGTCTTCGCAACGGACGTCCTGCAGATGTCCTCAACCGAATCTTTCTACCTGATTATGGCGCTCAACGGCATCGGCATTGCCGGCCGCATCCTACCGGCCTGGTTTGTCACGGTCGCTCCCTCTGTTTTGCATGTCTTCGTCCTAGCCATTGTCGGGGCCGGGCTGTCACTATACCTCTGGGCGTTTGTTCGCAGCCCGGGCGGCCTGCTGGCGTGGACTCTCGGATATGGTTTCTGCGCCAACGCGGTCCAGGCCTTATCTCTTGGAGGTCTGGGGAGTCTAACGGTGGATCATCAGAAAATGGGCACGCGCAGCGGTATGGTGCTGAGTATTGTCAGCTTTGCGGCGCTGACAGGGCCTCCGATTGCAAGTGCGTTGATCGACGCGCGAGATGGCGACTTCCTGTATGCGCAGATTTTCGGGGGAACTACAATGGTCAGCGGAGCGACAGTCCTCGTCGGGGCGATGTGGGCGATGCGCCGGTGAGCGACACCGTCGCGACAGGCGTCGCACGGTCGTTCTTTGTCAAGCCCTGTTACCTTGGAAAGATCTATTGTTGAATTGGTGTTGTGGGTTTCAGTCCAAACGGCTACCGCCCGGAAAGGCTAATTCGGCAGCCGACAGTGACTGATCCAATCATACATAGGCCCTGTTTACTTTCCTTATATGTTTACGGTTCAGGCGAGGGTCGCTCACAACCATTCGCTTGTGCCCTGGGAGCACGCAAGGCTTGGCAAAGAAGGCTGCCATGTCACGTGACCGGGAGCTGCGCCAACAGAGCAAAGAAAGCGGCTCGGTAGAGGACGCTCTGTTTGCTCTGAAGTGTTAGTATATATGCAACACTCTTTACCATAGGATAGAAGCTTCGTGCTCAACTCAATACAACTGTCTTAGGGTTATTTTACAAACCTTTTAAGACCTTCTCTGATGTACCACCAGGCCATTCCGAGAATCGACAGTTCCAGGCCAACCCTATACCAGATTAGGGTTAGGCTGCCGACGGACATGCAGGGCGTAACACCTGATTCGTCTCGACACAGCGTGCGTCTCGGCACGGAGGGATAGACGTTGAGTCATCTTCTAAAACGACATGAACAACAACGGTGCTGAAGAGAGTGATGAGTGCATTCGGGTGGGGGGTGAGGTCGATGCCGGGCGGATCGCGCCGGTCCAGCATGCGACCGGGCTTGACGACATCGCCGCGGGAGTGCCAAGCCCGGAGGCGGAGGGACGGGCGGTGGATGAACAGGGCTACCAGGTGGTGACGAGGGTACGTGGTAAGAAGTCGAATCATACAGCAGCCAAGGCGCCCCGAGGCGCTCGAGCGGTGTTCCAGTTCAACTAGCTGGTCGAAGCGTCGAAGAAGAGGAGGGCCGAACAGCAGCTAAGCGAGGCCGCGAGAGGAAGGACGGTGACGGAGCAGATCCAGAGCCTCAAGACGCTCATTGTCCAGCTGATCGATCAAAATGAGGACCGGCAGGAGGAGGTTGAGAAGCAGAGGCAGGAGATCGGTGCTCTCCGCAGCGAGATCGAGACGATGCGGAAGCTCCTCCAGCAGAGCAAACCAGCCAGAGCCACCTGCGCGACGGCTGCGACAACGGGTATAAAAGCAGCACCAACGGCCGACGTCACTCGGCCTCCGAGAGTAGACCGGGTGGTGCATTCGCAGAGGCTGCGAGTCGAAGATGACAGAAGCGCGATTACCATTAACACTAAACGCTTCAGAGACGAGAAGACGGATTTCGCGCTAGTAAGGGCAGGTCTGCAACAGGGCATCGATGCCACGCCGGCGGTCCAAGGGATCAAGATCAAGTGTCTTCGGCAGCTACCGGGCGAGAGGATCAACATAGTGTTCGCGAGCGAAGCGGATGCGGCCAAGGCCAAAGAGCACTCGGGCTGGCTGAACATCGCGATGCCGGAGGCCCACGTGAAGAGCGATGCGTGGTATCCCACCAAATGCGACATAGTGTCGAAGCAGGCAGTCCTTGATGCGACGGTCGAGGGAGGTCGCAGCCTCCGCAGGGAGGTGTGCGCAGAATTCGCAGTAGACAATTGGAGGGACGACATAGACTTCACAGCGATGAAGGCAAGCTGGCTCAGCAAGATAGACCCGAGGAAGAGGACCGGCTCCCTCGTCATCTGGTTGAAGAACAAAGTGGTCGCAGATTACTTGCTCAAGGCGGGTTAGGCCCTCTTCGGTGGTGGAGCGTATGGGGCTTTCTGCTCCCGCTACGAACCGAGCACGGCGGACCAAATGTGCTTCAACTGTAACGCGTATGGCCACCTCCAAGGAGCGTGCCGGAGGGCTACAAGGTGCGGGAAGTGTACAGGTCTACACCAAACGCGAGACTGCCAGAGTCGGGACCCTCCGAAGTGTGCAGTATGTGCAGGCGAGCATCGAAGTTCCGATTGGGCGTGCAAGCGGCACCCCTATCACAGACGGTATCTCGCTGCCCAGGTGCGACGGTCGTCGACGCACGAGACGACACCTACGGGAGAAATCGAGATGGGAAATGCAGCACTGAATAAATGATGGAACACCTGCAGGTTCTTCATTACAACGTCGGCACGCAGAAACATTTGCAGTGGAGCATGTTGAGTGATGAGGCGTACTCTCAGCTTGCAGTTCTCGCGGTCGTGGAGCCGCATCTGCACGCAGATCCAAGCACAGGAGAGGTGCGGTGTGGCAGCCACCAGAAATGGAGGCCACTCACCCCGACAGTGCAACGAGAGCATGGGCCCGGTCAGCTCGCATATCGATCCATGCTCTGGGTTAGCAGCGGCATATCAGCCATCCAAGTCCCCGTGCCCTCATACGACATTACAGCAGCGATAATCACCACATCCGAAGGGAAGGTACTCGTGGTGTCGACCTATGACCCCAACGAAGGGGACAGCCGCATCGAGAAGCGCAAGGCAATCCACCAGAAGTTGGCATATATCCGCCAGGCCATTGACGAAGCGCAAGCCCGATGGGGCGGAGCAATCGAGATCTTGATCTGCTGACTTTAACCGACACCACTCCCTCTGGGGAGGTGATGAAATCCTCGCAAAGCGAAGAAACACGGAGGGGACACCGATCGTGCACGTCGCTCAAGAATTCGGCCTGCAGTCCATGTTGCCCGCAGGAACCATCACCTGGGAACATGTCGGCAAGAACCACCGCTTCTGTACACTGTCAGCAGCCGATGGACATTTTAGCATAGGAACCAGCGTACTATCGTCTCGACTTGAGGGAGCATCAACGCTTCCTCGACCTCGAAAGACTGGCCCCCTGCAATGTAGATAAATTGACCTTGGCGAGTTACATCTGCCATTAGCGAGGCGACGACTCGGGCCACGGCTTCTGGTGATTGCGACTCGAGGCCGGCTCTAGTTATCATTCTGGTGACACCGTTCGGTTCAGAGTTCACGAGGGCCCAACACATTTGACCCTGATCGGTAACTGGTGCACTTCGATATTCGGGATTGCAGTCCGCATCCATCCGAGTACTGCATGCTTTGTTGCAGTATAGTCCCATGCAGCGTATCTCTAGATCGAAGCAGCAGAGCCCATGCACACGATGCTCCCGCCTCGCGGCTCTTGTTGTTGCATGTAGTGAAGACCCAAATGGCAGGTATTGATCATGCCTCGCAAGTTGACATCGTATAACTCCGTAGAAGGCTCTTCCAGCTCCCTATCAGCGCTGAGCGAAGTCTTCAGGTGGTCAACCCGGGACCCAAGCATCCCAGCATTAGCGATGACGTGATCGATTCGACCGGCGCGTGATGCGGCTTCCGAGAAGAGGCGCGTGAGATCTCGCCAGGAGGTGACATTGGTCTTTGTGAAAGTCAAGTTGCTATGCACCAGCGAGGTGGCGTGCAGGTCACCAATGCACACAAGGGCCCCGAGATCGAGAAGCGTTCGTGCTGTCGCAAGGCCGATGCCTGAAGAGCCCCCAGTAATGACCACCACTTGATTGCGAAGCGGTGCTAGTATCTTCTCGTCGATCTCTATCGCCGCCATGATGCCAGCAAGGTGCTGCGCGAAGCTGGGGGCGTTCTGAATCGAGCCGGTCCTGATGTAGAAGCATTCAGCGATTCTTCAGCGCACCTCCAGCAGAGTCGGTCAGACGAGCGCTGTCAAAAGTATAACTGGGGTGCCCAACGAAGCAGAGGCGCCGACCCTAGCTAGAGTCTTAGTAAAGATAGACCTAAAGGTCAACAAGCTTATTATGCATGCGGAATGTTCTCCCGACCGGCAAATGCCGTGACGATGTAGACTCTACAGTCAGAGCGTTTTGGATGCGGCACTCTATCGGAAAAACAAATACCCAAAGGAGAGGCCGGCACGCGGACGCACGCACGTGCATAGCACGGACACTACACTACACCCAACCTAATGAAACTTTATTCTGACCACGTCCGTATAATTCCACATAGTGGTACTACTCGCTTTACTAAAGTAGACGACGGGATCTATCCTAACTTTCCACACTCTCTACTAAAATACAACCCCACGTGTTACTCGCGATCCTCCTGTCACGATGCAGTCTGTTGTTGGTGCTCTAGAGGGTGGTCTTTTTTGAGTTCCTCCATGTACTCTGCAAAGCCTGTCAAGTCCTCGAGACCGTTGTGCAAAGCTAATTAGGCATAGTCTTTATGCCAAATTCGTGGAGAACCTCTAGGGTAGTGCGAACGGAACCCGAGAAAGCGCTGGCCGCGCTTGGACAGCTTTCGGGCAGTGTCCAGACGGCGCAGTGCCTGCGCTGGCTGAGGCCCTCCGGCGTTCAGCGTGGATGCTGCGGACAGCCAGTAGTTGGCCGCGTGACCTTGCTCGCTGAATACCCACCGGCAGATCTCATGCAGGAAGTCGTTTTGGATGAGCTGGTCTCGGACGACGGAGCTATGGTTGATGATGTCTCCAGCCCTCCTTGTTCTCCGTCCGTGAAATGCCTGGAGGGCTTCGTGCTCAACTAGAGATCCTTGCCTGACTGTTTCCAACACTGGCTCAAGCTCTTTGTGCAGAAGCAGTAATTGGTCCGGAGAGAGAAACTCTTTAAGGATCACAGCCCCGTCTGTTTTCCATGCTTGGATGACACCGTCCACGGAGCCCTTAGCAGTAAACTGTGCAAGCGCGGGTTTGCCGTTTCCAATGGCTTTCTGGGGCGTGTCGGCTGGTATGAGCCACGACATCCTCCTCGATCTTCGGGACAGCGGGCGCGGTTCGGTTGGAAAGGTTACGGACGTGTTGGGCTCACTAGGGGGCGAGCGGCAGAGTCAGACTGTAGCCCTTCAGGACATTTCACTATGCTGCTGCGACGATAGCGACCCTTAGTCCGCACATAAATAATGTCCCCTGAGCTCGGCCTTGTACCACATCGGTACATGCCTCCGGCATGACGGTCGAGATCTGGACGGGGCCAGCGGTGATGGACACGTCAGCACATGGTTCGACAAATTCCCAATCGATGGGGTGCGGAAGATTGTGATGTGAGCGAAATGCGCCGTCCATGACCGGTGTCTCTCGCCAGAGTGCCTAGCGGGTCTGGTCGTGGCCACGAAGGAATGCCGACGCGCCATCACTAGTGCAACATGTCGTGACGGACTAGTGTTTCTGCTTCGATGGGAAGCCGACTCGTGAGCAGGCTTGTCTCATAGCAGCACTAGCGCTGAGCTATAAACAATGCCACCCCCATCCGACACCGAGGGAGGCTGAGGGTGACTCGCGCGGACGCCGAGCACCGTCCGGCGCCCGCATACATCCACTATCGAAGCCTGTTTGGCGCCGTCAGACTCAACCAGTCGCTAGGAGAGCACTATCGCTTCGCCCCGACGAGGACTGTCGCTCCGCTGACCATTGTAGTTCCCCCGAAAATCTGCGGATACAGGAAGTCGCCATCTCGCGCGTCGATCAACGCACTTGCAATCGGAGGCCCTGTCAGCGCCGCAAAGCTGACAATACTCAGCACCATACCGCTGCGCGTGCCCATTTTCTGATGATTTCAGGGCTATGAAGTTGTTCCTATAATCCTTAAGGGTAAAAGATCCAGGCACGAGGAGCTGCACCGACTTGCCCTGCTACATAGAGGCCGTTATAATAACGAACTAGCCGAGGCGTGTTTGTACTAGCGAATATGGAAGTCCTTTACAATGAGTTTCTAATTACCGGTTGTTACAGGGAACGGAGCAGTTGTGGACGATAGGATAAAATTCGAGAACACTCCACGGCCAAGCTACGGCGATGGCGCAGTAGGAAACACGTCGGCTCTTGTCCGTCCGCAGCTACAGACACCGGTCTATTGATAGTTGCATATATCGAAGCCCGTTGAGAGCCTTGTCTGAGCGTCAAGACTAGCATTATTCAGTGGCTGAATGGCACGCAGCCACCGCGGTATTTGGGAACTCACCGAACCTGGTGCAGTACGTCCAAAATAATATAAGTATGTTCAGTGTGGCCGACAATAGCCATTGAGACTAGCACAGCATTTTGTAACATTCTCGTTCCCCCTATCTCCCTACTCTACACCCAAACCTGTCGTGATCGCCAAAATGAAGGTCAACGAGCAGACGATCAAAGATCTTCGCTCTCTCGAGCAAGCTGTCGGTCTCACGTCGCTCGGAGATGAGTCCAACGAGCGCCAGATTCAAGAGGCCACACTCGTACGGCCAACACCTACTCCAACAGCCTCGGCGCCAACGATCGAAGCGTCCGAGCAGAATGAATCCAGGCAAAAATCGCCAGATGTAGTCCAAAAGATCTTGGACATCATCCAGGGGTATAGCCAGAACGAATCGAATGCAACTGGAGATGCTTGGCTAGGCCGCAAGGGTGTCGAGTCCCAAGTTCGCACATTCGTTGACGCCAGCCTTCCTGTGGACTTTTGTATCCCCGCTTTCCCATGGAAATCGGTTAATAGGGTCGACAAAGTGCTGGGGTCCTTGCCGGATCTGGGCGAGGAGCTAGCTCTTGGACGTCTCCAGAGCTTCTGCGAGGACATACAGGACGTCTACGCGCCGGGCGCCTTCGTGACCATCACCTCAGACGGTCTGGTCTACAACGATTCATTTGGTGTTCCGGACGAGGAGGTCTACCTGTATGGCAATGTGCTCCGACAAATGGCTACTGCGAAAGGTTTCGACCGCCTGAAGTTCCTGCGCATGATGAACCTCTTAGGTCTGTGTGACTCGCCAGATATGACAAAAGAGGAATACCTAGCGACCGTGAGCATGTCGCGCAAGTTGCTTCAGGAGAAGTACGGAGATCCAGAGTTCAATGCCCGTCAAGCCATTTTGAATGATCCAGACATTAATCTCACCTATCGCGGGTTAGTTTCTGACCTATAATTTTGTTCGGAACGCCGACCTACTCTTGAACTACCTGTCTGATATGTGCACAGATACAGCATGTTCCTCGAGAAGGATCTTCGGCACTGCTCTGTTACGGCTAGAGCAACAAGCAATAGTGATTATAAACGAACCGTGAAGCGCATCGCCGCAGAAATCATCACACGCGGCAAAGCTTATGCCACAGTCGTCAGAATAGCCCTTCCCAACTATGTTCGGTAAGTACCCGCTTTGAAAAGTCCCTACCAAGACTCAGAGATTTGCTGCTTCCTCTGAAATTCGACATTTGACTAAATCAAATATGCTCAGTCTCTCTATCCACCGTTCCATCGGCCTCCAAAAAATATCCTTCCCGCTGTTGCCCCAGCCCGATCACTTCCCTATGACACCCTGGCATTGTTCCATCGCTGTCACGCATAAGGGCGAATTCAAAACTGCGCATGCGGCGAGCTTACGTGAAGAATATGACTTGATATTCCATGAAGGACAGCCGTACTACTTCCGTGATAGAGACGAGGTCTGGAATTGGAATATTCCAGTAGAGTTCGGGTTCTTCTATCCGAGAGGCGTATATGTAAAAGCTGAGTCGAGCGAAGGAGAGGATTTACCGAGACTTGGACCAAAGGAGATGGGGAAGGTGAAGAAGCTGAGGAAGGGATTTGAAACGGTCATCGTAGTAGGATTTGCTTAACAGGGCTCTGGGAGATCGTTCCTAGCGACCTCGCTTTGATTTTGAGACGGTCTGAACACGAGTGCTGGGATTAGCTCTCTGCTATTAGGATAATGGGGTATTTATGCGTCACGTTTACGTGTTGTCGGTCTACACGCAACCCGGACTTCCCTCATGGCTGTCTGGGATTCATCCTGCATGCATTTCGTCGTGTCTGCACACTCCCTGACCCAAGTGGCCAGATGATATATCGTGGCAAGGTACAAGCCCGAAGCATAATTGAGGGCCTCGCACTGACTTCCCTCTGTCTAGCTCTCTGCTGGTTGCGAGAACTGCCGTAAAGCCAAGAAGCGCTGTGATGTGGAACTGCCGGCACGATACGTTACTGGCTATCTGTGCTTCGTTCAATGGCCACACGACTGGGATTGATTCACACTTATAGTCATGGCGGAGGACCCCTAACGACACTCAGACCAGTAGCGTTTCTCTCTGACATGTATGTCAACGCCTCAAGCACTTATCGTGGGCCAACGGTGCAGTCGTTGAACCACAACAAAGAAGCGGAGGCACTGTCATGGCCCGATCGTGCGAACACGATTAGTCGCTTCTCGAATTGTTCGAAATTCTTAACGAGCATTGTTCCAGCGCGTCCCTGAACAAGATCAGGGACAAAGTGCTTGATAGATGTTTTGGTAGGATCGAACTTCGCAGCCCGCTTGGACAGTGCGTCTCGCGCCTTCCGCGGACATGGGTACCTCTGGGCGTTTCTTTCACATACCATGTTCTTGAAGCAGTATGTCCACGTCCTGTATCGATAAGCGATTCAAGGCGACAGAAAACAGCTTCCAGCGTTCTCCACGCTAGTGTCGTAATCGGTCTTCTAGCGAATAAAAATCATGCGGTCTGGCTTGTTGGCATGAACATGCTGGTCCATAAGTCGGAAAGCAGTGGTTTTTGCGCATAGCTTTAGCTTACCAATTGTCGCCGCAAGAGCTAGTATCCGAACAAGAGCGAATTCCGAGTATAGATCACAATAGATTGAGCAAGGTGTATATAATGTTGCCCGTGTTCCAATCGAGCAGCCCCTTAGATGACCCTGCAGTCCCAGTTTTAGCATTTTGACCCCCTCCCATGCAGGCACAGCGTCTACAAATGCGGGTCACCCGCCTCGAAAGTTCTTCATGTTGAAAGGCGCACAGACCTACAACCAATGGTGGTGGTTGGCAACACCAACCACTGCATTAGTGGCTATATAGCACTGTCGATAGCCGCTCAATTGACAACCTCATGGATCTCAATATCACTTACAACAGGTTATGAGCCCGGGTTGCTGTGTCAACCCCGTCGTCGCGGCCATACCAACTCACAACAACACCACCATTTGGCTTCATTTTTCTCGATTTGGACAGCCACCTTACCCGATTAGGCATAGCGGACGCCATAACCGAGCTTTGCCGGTGCGGAGAAGACCCTGAGGACACTTCTCACCGACACCATTTCATCTAACACCACGACCACGACGACGACCACACACCTTCCGCCTGAACGCGCGCACGCAATCAAACGAGCTCCACAAGAACTGCATACAGAAAGAAAAACGACCTCGCTACGACCATATCCGACCGAGTACTCGCCGCGCGCGTATCCACAAGATCTATCACATTTCCGACATACTGGAAGCGACATAACACGAAACATCAATGCACTCTATGGCACTTGAACATGGCAGATACGACGGCGATGATGGTCGGCGACGATGCTGACACTCTGAGGATATAGACCAGCCAATATGGAGTTCCTCAGACCAACACAACGACCTCACCGCCGCCACGAACCTCTGCACAAAGTCCCCATTTGTACTCTCTATTTTCACGCTTTCTCGCACAATCTGCGCTACTTACTACCACTACTATGTCTGACAACACCAAGACTCCTCCATTGAAGCGCCTCGACAGCCCTAACGACTGGACACTGTGGCGCTCACGCATCTTCAACAAGATCATCCTCTGCGGCTATGGTGTCACTGTCTCGACTGGCAAGCACGCACCTATTCGAAAGGTCGCTGTCGCGGCCGTGCCAGCCATCGATGACACCCCTGCAGTCGCAGCTGTCAATGGCGAAAGTGATGAAGCTTACGAGCGACGTCTCAACGACTGGCAAGACAAACAGCTCGCTGCCTATGCCCTCGTCGACGAGTACTGCGGACCCATCGCACGTGCCCTCCTCGCCGACGCCGCCACCGCTCAGCTACCTATCCACGACGCCATCGACACCAAGCTCCGTGCAGAGTTTGAGCACTCAGGCTCCGGCCGCTATCAAGAGCTGTGCTACCTGTACCACAACCTCAGACTCAGTGGCTGTTCCACCGTGTCGGAATACAGCGCCAAGTTCGTGCAGTACCACGACGAAATGATGGCTATCGACACCAACCTCCAACTGCCAGAGCCATTCTTGGTGCAAGCCTACCTCGGCGGCCTCGGCAGTGAGTTCAAGGAGTTCATCACTGCATTCAATCTGCAACACTCACTTGTCTCGACAGCCATCAATGGCGTGCCTCAGGTTGCCGTCACGTTGGCTACTACTCGCCGCAAGGTTGAGGAACACGCCAGCCGCATCAAGACAGACGACACAGTGCTGTATGCACAACAACGTCGTGACCACAACGGCCGTCAAGACTCACCAAAGAAGTACGACTACGACGTCTGCAAGGACTGTCACAAGCGCCACAAAGGCAAGTGCTGGACCATCGACTCAAGCAAGGCTCCAAAGGGCTGGATTGAACGCAACGGCGAACGATCACCACAAAAGAAGCGCAAGCTATCGTCCAGTGCAGACGACAAGCCTGATGCTATCTTCGGCGACAGCAACAACCACGACAGCTCTGAACAACGGCACGACATGATCTTGGCAGACCACAGCTTCAAGAACGAGTCACTGTACTACACCTCACACGACAACACGCGTGAGCTTATGGCTATCCACCGAGGCATCAACCTCTTCGACAGCTTCATCCTCGACAGCGGTGCCACCGGCTCACTAGTCGGCCGCATTGACCTGTTCATGCCAGGCACTTACCGACCTATCGCTGGTGCTGTTTCCAATGGCATTGGTGGCGCCAAGCTGTCACCAATTGGCAAAGGCACACTGCGCCTCAAGTGCCGCAATGGTCGCTGGATTCAGATACCAAACGTCCAGTACTCACCACAAGCTGGCGTCAACCTGTTGTCACTCAATGCAATGTGGCCTTTCATTCAGAGCATCGCCAAGACTGCCAACGGCCTCACGTTCACACAGAACAACGACCAATACACTGCCTCTATCCAAGGCGGCTTACTCATGCTGGACATAGACCAGAAGTGACTACAACAACGGTCTAAGACTGGCTTCTTCGGTGCCTCTTACAGCGTTGAGGATCAGTCACTGCGGCTGTGGCACGAACGTATGGCTCACCTTGGTGAACAAAACCTTGTGAAGCTGCGTGGTATGTCCAAGGGCATGGAAGCCTCACGCAACGATGGTCACTGCATCTGTGAGAGCTGCGTACTTGGTCGACAAGTTGCCAAGCCGCACAACAGACACCTACCAAGAGGTCGCCACAAAATGGACGTGCTGCACACAGACGTCGTCTACGCACCAACTGAGTCATACGACGGCTGCAAGTACGTTGTGACCATTGTCGACGACTGCACGCAATGGGGTGTAAGCAAGCCGATAAAGCGTCGCTCTGATGCACCACTGGTTGTTCAAGACTTCATCACAGTCAACAGTACCCCTGAGTGCTTTACAACCCTTGTCATACAAGACAGAGGAGGTGAAAACCTCGGCAAAGATCACGTTCAATGGCTTCGAAGCCGTGGCATTGTCCTACATCTATCGGACACAGAACAACACCAACAAAACGGTGTTGCAGAAGCATACAACAAGACAATTGAACACAAGACACAGTCCTCACTGCACGGCAGTGGTATCGACAAACGCTACTGGTCTTGGATCATTGAACATGGTGTGACGTACGTACGCAATCGTTCACCTTGCCGCAGGCTACCATACACACCATACGAAGCTTGGACTGGCCACAAACCGAACCTTGCCAACATACGCATATTAGGCAGTAAGGTGCATGTTCACAAGCTCTCAAAAGACCAAGAAAAGCTGCTTGGCACCAAGGCAAAGACTCAGATCTTACTCGGCTTCAAAGGCAACACCCAGTACCTTGTCACAACGGACAACACCAAGCTTCCGCGGTGGCGTTACGACGTCGACCTGGTAGAGCTCCACCCCAACTGCGTTCACAAGCGCCAGCGCACACACGACGCCGACAGCGACAGCGACAGCGGTGCCGAGGAACCTATGGCTACAGAGCTAGGGGGAAATACTGTCACAGCTCTACAGCCAGAAACACCACCACGGCACAAGTCGCCAAGCAAACGACAACGCACGAGCAGAAGCCCTACCATGTCTCCACTCTCCACTCCACCAGACTCACCATCACCGCCGCCAGGCACAGGCACACCGCCTGGTTATCTGTCAAGGGCAAACCCCAAGACAGTCGGCATCGATGCACCTGACTCAGAGCTCATTCAACACGGCAAACGACAACGCAAGGCACCAAGGCACCACTACTGGCATCAACAGACAAACGAAGCCAGCCACGCCAAGCAGAACATGCTGTTGTTTCTTCTCATGACAGCATCACTAGCTTCTGAGCCTTATGAGCCACGAACGCTTAGTCAGGCTCAACAGAGCGGTCAATGGAGTGCATGGAAAGACGGCTGCACTGATGAGCTGAAGTCACTTCGACAGAACAACACGTGGAAGACTGTCAAACGCAGTACTACCAACGGCGCCACCATCCTCAAAGGACGCTTGGTATTCAAGCTCAAACGCGACATAGCCAACAACGTCATCAAATACAAGGCTCGCTGGGTAGTGAAAGGCTTCATGCAAGACGACGAGTACCTCGAAACGTTCGCAGCTGTCGTCAAGCCGATGAGCTACAAGACACTGTTCGCTATTGCAGCCGCCAAGGACTACGAGATTGAGCAACTGGACATCAAGACAGCGTTCCTTTATGGCTTCCTCGACCCCAACGACGAGCCTGTATACATGGAGCAACCAGACGGCTTCACCGACGGCAGCGACGACGTGTGCCTACTCATCAAGGCCCTGTACGGTCTCAGACAGTCACCACGCATATGGTACGCCACGCTATCACTCTTTCTTGAAAGCCTTGGCTTCACCGCCTTAGACGCCGACATGAGTGTATTCGTCAAGGGCGAGACGTTTATCGCTGTGTACGTGGACGACTTACTCATTGTTGGACCACACGCAAACGAGATTAAGGGCATCAAAGCCAGCCTACACAAGCGCTTCGACATGACCGACCTTGGTCCGTGCCACCACTACCTTGGTTTGGAGATGAGGCGTGACCGTGTTAACCGTACCATCTACCTGTCACAACGAGCCTACATCAAGCAGTTTCTCACCAAACACGGCATGTGGAACAACGTCAAAACGAAGCCAATACCACTCGATCCAAGCCACAAGCTAGTGGCAGCCGAGCCTGGCTATCACGCACCAGAGCGCCTCAAGAAACAGTACCAAAGCGCTGTCGGTTCACTCATGTACGCCATGCTTGGCACGAGGCCAGACATAGCCTATGCTGTGTCAGTTGTGAGCCGTTTCGCCAGCAATCCAACGGATAAGCACTACACAGCCGTCGAAGACATATTCCGCTATCTGCGTGGCACGATCGACCACGAGCTTGTGTACAGTGGCGAACTCACCGCATTGCAAGGGTACACTGACTCCGACTGGGCCGGCTGCACCGACACACGTCGCTCTACGGCTGGCTTCACCTTCAACCTTGGCAGTGGCGCTATCACATGGAGCTCCAAACGCTCACCAACCGTGGCGTTATCGACGTGCGAAGCCGAGCTTATGGGTCAGACACAAGCCTGCAAGGAGGCCGTTTGGCTACGTACACTACTCGAACAGCTTGGTGAGCGACAGGCACGTGCAACAGTCATCTTTGGCGACAACGTCGGTGCGATAGCCCTCGCCAAGAACCCTCAAACGCACCATGCACGCTCTAAACACATACCAATCCAAGAGCGTTGGCAACACGAGAAGATTGAAGACAACACGATTGACTTGCAGTGGACGCCAACCAATAAGATGGTGGCCGATGGGCTTACCAAGCCGTTGCCAAAGCCAGCATTCGTTGCATTCAGACACGCACTTGGTGTACACGAGCCTGCAAACTAATCACTTCACTTACAGCTGTCACATGCGATAGGGGGATTGGTTGAGCTCTGAGGCAGGGGGATGTTGAAAGGCGCACAGACCTACAACCAATAGTGGTGGTTGGCAACACCAACCACTGCATTAGTGGCTATATAGCACTGTCGATAGCCGCTCAATTGACAACCTCATGGATCTCAATATCACTTACAACACTACCTGCGTCAGAAGTAGGTCCGCTCAATCGTGAGCGTGCGAAAGAGCCGCGGAACTCCTAGGCGTCGATAGGACACCTCTGGTGTATAGGAGGAATCCTCAGCTGAGGGTATTTGGAGCCAAAAGGACAACAAGTCACCCAATATGCAGTCTCTGGATCCGAACCACCTACCTCCGGAAGGCTTCGAGAGGACTCGGAGAGCGTACGCGTTGTTAAGGCCGGAAGCAGATGCGTTATGCACTTGGAAGAGCCGAGGTGAAAGAGCTAGAAGGAAGGCGTTAGTTGGCGGGCAATGGAGCTCGGAGTAACGCTACGAAGCCCGTAGGGGCCTGTTGATTGCTCAAGTGCGAGTAGGAGGGTTTTGCCCGGGGCACAGCCTTACGAAGAAGGACACCTAGTCCAGCAGTCACCCGGAAGCGCTCGGAAACCTAGGAAGGCCCACATAGAGAAGCAGGCAAAGGAGACACAGAGAGGCGAGCCGAAGGGAAGACTCGAGGCAAGAAGGAGGGGGTGCAAGGCGTGAGGAGGCGAGGAGGAGGCGATACATTGGTTAGTGGGTGGAAACGCAAGAGCACTGCTGCCTGGCTAGGAGTAGACGCTCGAGCAAGCCTGCGAGACATGGCCGGCTATAGCCAAAGAGATGCGGTATGGTAACGCGAAGGGAGTCATTCTCCTGGGGCGTGGTGGGCAATGGCAGCGACTGAGACACTGTCTGCTCAGCCCGAGAGGACGGACGCGCATGTCGGTTTTGGAAGAGAGGCGACCGTTCTTCAGTTCGCTGAAGTCCGAAAGAGCATGACCAAGGCTTAAGGAGCAAACAGTATATGGAGCGTAGGGCAGGGGCTTTGGCCTGGGGCCTCTCCCTCGAAGCGATAAAGGCGCAGAGGTGTCCCTAAGCGGGAAAGCGTGGGCAGACTTTGTCTACCTGCCTTACATAAGTTTGTAGGAACGAATGTAATCATATGCTGTGATGACCCTAGTCAGGACAGGACACATTGGCCTAAATGCATACCTTACCAAGAGAAGGGTCCCAGGAGTCCTCCCCCAATGCCCCTGCAACCAAGGAGCCCAGACAACGAGGCATATATGCATGTCCTGCAGAAAGTACCAGGCCAATAGACAGAGGCTGTTCTCCAGAGCAGGAACCAGCTGCTGGGAAGAGATGACTACTACAAAGAGGGGCCTCCAGGCCATAGCAAGATGGATGATCCAGGAGGGAGTCCTAGACCAATTCTCCCTAGCTAAGGAGGAGCTGGAAGGACTGGACCTACAAGCCTAGAGGCAAAAGCAAGGGCAGGGCACCAAGAGAGACAAAAACAAAGACAAAACAACAAAAGAAAGAATGGCCTGTACAGGGATTGAACCCGTGACCCCCTACTCCCCATCGTACTGCAGGAATCTCAAGGCAAGGCTTCAAGCTGCGGGGACAGCTAGGACCTACATCCCTCCTCTGCAGACTTTAAGAGGTAGGAATGACACCACTACACCAACAGGCCACCAGATGGAACAGGAGAAACCTAGGACAACTATATACCCTCGTAAGAGAGAGAGAGGAGAGAGAGGGAGGGGAGAATAGGACAGGTGGGAGAGGGCTCTAAAGGAGCCTGGTTTTGCACAAAGAAAGGCAGAAGCAAAACAAGGGGTAGCTGCTAACTACAATACTAAAGGGAGACAAGAGGGGTTTTTCATAGGCTTTTCCCTTCGATAAGCAAAATAGGGAGCGCTGCTTACTCTAGATAAAAGAGGTAGACCGGCAATAAGATTTATCTATCTATAAATATTCGCTACTGTTTTTAGGGAGCGAAATACTCTTAATTACTATAACGTAATCAATGGTGAAGCGAGCCACATGGGGAAGCGAGTCACGCACCCCGCATCTTTCTTTTTGTCTTCCTTACTTTCAACACTATGGACGCGTCTTTACGTGATCGACACGCGTCTCCTGATTCTCAAATATCGAAAGCAGTTGATGCTCTCCGTACAGGCCAATGTTCCTCAATTCGAGCGTGTGCGCACGCGTTTTCTGTTAAATACTCAACTCTTCAAGCCCGCCTCTCCGGACGGCTTTCACGCTCTCAGGCCCACGAACCGATGCAAATACTCTCAAAACCAGAAGAGAGGACACTTGTACGATGGATTACACAGCTCACAAACACCGGATTCCCTGCCTCACCAGCGTTAGTACGCGATATGGCCGAAGAAATCCGGCATAACCGGCTCCAGCTTTCATACTCACCACGACCGAACCTCCGCCCAATTGGTAGCGAATGGCTCCTACGCTTTCGGCGCCGCCATCCTGAGATCCAGGGTGTATGGACACGTAAAATAGAAGGGCAGAGGCATCAGGCGATGAGTATAGAGACCACAAAAGCGTGGTTTGAGGCGGTAACGGAGCTTGTGCTCCAGCACCAATACCCTCCGGAACGGCAATACAATATGGATGAGTCGGGTTTTGCGATCGGAGAGTCTCAGGCTACAAGAGCATTAGTTAATATTCGTGAGAAGTCGAGTTGGAAGGTAATCAACGGCCGTCAAGAGTGGATAACTGCGATTGAGTGTGTAAGCGCCTCTGGAGTCGCTCTGCCACCCCTTTTGATTTTCAAAGCAATGCATACAAATACGGCATGGATACCACCTGAAACGCCACCAGAATGGAGATTTTCAACAAGCCAGAGCGGCTGGACCTCAGATAGCCATGGTTACCAATGGTTAACGACTGTTTTCGAGCCAACAACCCGGCCGGAGGACCCGTCTTTGCGGCGACTATTGATTATGGACGGCCACAGTAGCCACCTTACCGCGAATGTAATCGCATTCTGCATGGAACACGCAATTGACTTGCTTATCCTTCCACCACATACATCACACATACTTCAGCCGCTGGATGTAAACATATTTCAACCACTGAAACGTGCTCTTGCCAAGGAGGCTGATACAGCTGCACGGCTTGACCACGGGCGCATACCACGGGCAGAATGGACATCAATGTATATCCGAGCAAGAGAAAAGGCTCTTACACAATCTAATGTTATTTCCGGGTGGAATGCAACCGGGTTGTACCCTTTAAGTCCAATTCAAGTGCTTGACAAGCTTGCTACACCACCTACGCCCCAGTCAAGATCACCTTCCAAACCGGATCAAACAGGCTCCCTGGATACCTCGCTTTTGAACAGCTCTCCACCATCAGGTACAGAACTACGGGAAGCAAACGCAGTGCTTAATTCTGAGCTACAGAAGGCTAGTGACATTGCAAGCCCTACAAGAAGATATATTCAAAGGATGACCCATGCATTTGAAGCTACCCAAAGTGAGCTCACAACACTACGGAAGAAGCTTAAAGATACAGAGGAGCTACTCCAGACCCGGAAGAAACGTACAAAGGGCAAGAGGGTTGCATTGCAGGGCAAGTTTGTCTTCACAACACAGGAAATCCTTGAAATTGCTCGCCAAGCCGAGGAAGGCAAGAAGGTTAAGAAATCCAGAGGAAGGCCACGTAAGAGAGCAAAGACCAATAAAATTATAGAGGATAAGGAGAATGATATCGAGAGTGTATCTAGTGATTCTGAGTCTGATTGCATCGTTGTAGCAGATGGTAGACACATTTGAACAACTCGAGCCAAGACTCTGTGGCTCGCTTCCCCATGTGGCTCGCTTCACCATTGATTACGTTATCTATGCCTGCTTAGTCTGCTTAGTATACTTAGTATTATACTAATTATAATTACTTAACGTTAGGAAGAGATAATAAGATAGCTCGTAAGCTAGATATAGGACTAAATACTCCGCGAATTAAGTTTCTAGGTAGTGTCACGGGCGGAGGCTGGCAGGAAGGTAGGTATGGTTGACACAGGTACAGTTGCTACGGACAGGGCCCAGATGCTCTGCGCTACCATATAGGTAGCCCGGATTGACAGGACGTAGCTCGAAGAGAAGAAGGGAGAGCCGTCTCTCTTCGATTGATTGATTGATTGGTTCCTACACGGTTGCAGCCTGCGGTATCAATGCTGGCTATGCCCGGATGCAGAGGGTTGGCAAACAGCCGACGCAACGCTGACCACGCCAACGCGCCCCACTTCGCCGTACTAATAGCACGACCAGCTGCTCCCTCGCCTCTGCTTGTGGTCTGTCTCGACAACTGACTTTATATATTCCCGTAATGAGTGTGCCTCTCTCTGTGTTTCCTCTTGTTGCTCCTTGTATCAGCCATGTGAAACTCCTACTCTGTTCCATTTGTTGTGGCTCTGACGGTGCCCCTGCACCATATCTGCGACCATCTACATACCGTCTCCCCCTAATGCTCGGCTTCGTCTGCTTATTCGGACCCAAACAACTCCCCTCCATGGGCATGGGTGTGTGCATTGAGTGTGATCTGTGTACAATTATTGCCTCCTACTAGGTTCCTATGTGGCCGTGTATTCCCTTCCTCTTGCGTCGTATGTTTTAGCGCGCAGACAGCGCCGTAAGTCATCGTCCAGCTCTACAGATGAGATTTTCCGCTCGTACGAGGCGTCGAATTACTGAGCATGAGAGCTCCATCGCGAATCTCCCTAGACCTTGTCGGGTGTGTCGAAGGGTGAGCAGTCCTTCTTCACGGGATTTGGGGGGGGGGGCGACAGTGGACGAGGCTGTCTGTGGACCATGTATGTTGTTGGCATCGACCGTAGCATGCCGGGTGTCTAGTGTTTCGATTCGCGGGGAAGATGATACCGTTCTCTTCGAGGGCCCGTCGATGTGGGACATCGCAGACGTTGTCAGGGGTTGGTGATAGACTGGCCAGAAGCCTATCGGTGACTGTGTGTTGCTGCTGTAGTATTGTTGAGTGTCTGGGCTTCGTCGTCCCACCCGTATTGCCGGCGAGTCGTTCACAGCGCTGCTGCTGCCGCCGACTCCATTACACGCGTTCTGTCCGTTTCGTGCTCTCGGTGTTTGGTGGCCTTACGTCTCCCGCGACCGCGACGGCAGCCCTGCAGGCACATCTACGCGGAGGGACGCGCAGAAGCCTACAGACGCCGTCACGGCCGCGTGCAGACGTGTAATGTACTGCTGTACTACTGAATTCCAAAAAGTGTGCTTCTCGCTATGTTCATGTTTTAGTTCAGCCGTCTCTCTTCGAGCATACAGGTATTCTGGCGCTCCGGTGCTTCCCGCACACGTGAGCCGGAGTCGGCGGTACTATATTCCGCTGGCTCCCAGGCAGTCCTATGTCTACGGGCCCAGCCCGTGACAGGTAGCGATCTTTATACCTTAGTAGTAGGCATTACTAAGTATCTACTAAATAGATAGATAGATAAGTTCAATTTGCCGGGCTACCTCTTTCTATAGAGCAAGCGGCGCGCACTATATTATTCTATCGGAAAGAAAATCCGTTGTCGAGGGCCCGAGGCCTCGACTTCCGGCATAAAAACTCTCCGCACTTCTCTATGTCTTTGCGGTTGGCCTTCCGCGCTTTTAGGTTTGGATTCTCTTGGACTTGCGTAGGTGCGCTGGAAGCCCTTCCTCTCACCAGGACCCTATTCCTCCCTGTCTTTTTTCCCCCTCTGCTATCTCCTCCTCCCTTGCTAACGAGAATTGGTCGAGCACCCCTTCTCGTATAAGCCATTTCGCCGTCGCGAGCAGGCCCCTTTTTGTGTTCGTGATCTCTTTCCAGTCTGTTGATCCTGCTGCTGCGAACAGTGCGTTGCGTGTACTCTGCCGCAGCGGGCATTGGATACACACGTGCTTTAGCGTCTGGGCTCTGTAGTTGCATTGGCATTCTGGTGTTGCGCCTGGGACCCGCTGTCTCGTTAAGTATGCGTTTAGGCCGATGTGTTCTGTTTTGATCAGCGTGATCATAGTGCTTGTCGGCCGCGATAGGCCTCGGTGGAGTGATCGCCCTGTTTCCTTCGGCCCCGCCGTCCATGTTGACGGGATAGTCGCTCTCCCTTCTGTTCGTTTCCCCCTTTCTGCTTGCCATCCTTTCTTCCACTCTCGGTCCATCCACCATGTTCTCGACTTCTCTGTGATTCGGTTGTCCTGGTCGCGTACCGCTTCGAGGATCCCTTCGTGTCTCGTATAGGCCTTTGCCTTTGCCTTGTGTCTTCTTTTTACTGTCATTTCCTTCGCGATTTCGTCGCACCTCTTGCGGATAAACTGGTATGCCGGTTTGTCCCAATTCGCCTGGACAGACTGTCTCGTGAGCTCCTGGGTGTACAGTTGTATTGGAGGGATTTCCGCTTCCTTTTGGAGGGTAACTGCTGGGACGCTTTTGTATGCTCCCGTGATGTGTCGCAGGGCTTGGCTCTGCACCTTCTCGATCGGTTCCACCAGTCTTCTCGCGTGGCTTGCTTTACCCTGGGGGTTAGTCCACGACTGGCAACCGTAGGTCATTGTTGGCCGGATTACTGCAGTGTATATGTGTCTTGCTTTAGTGAAGGATGCTCCCCATGTGGATTTGCTTAATCTCTGGATGGCTGCCATTTGTTGGACTCCCTTCTCCGCGGCCTTCTTGATGTGTGGTCCCCACCGCAATTTTGAGTCGACTTGTACCCCGAGGAGTCGAAGGGACGGGACTGGCCCGTCTTCGAATCCCGGGATCTGTACTGTGGCCTGCATGTTGTGTGATCGCCCTCTCGTAAAGTGTATTAGCTGGTATTTCTGTGGGGCGAAGGCTGCGCCGTGTTTGCGGGCCCACTCTATGCATTGCTGGTGTGCATTCTCTAGCATCCGACAGTTTGTTTCGGTAGATCTGCTGCTCACTACTATGTTGGAGTCATCGACGTATCCCATCGGTGTAATGCGGGTTCCCCTCAGTAAGGGCAGGAGTGTTGATGCGAAGAATAGGAACAGGATTGGTGAGAGTGTAGACCCCTGGGGTATTCCAGTTCTTTGTGGTCGGGGTTCGTCTAGGAATTCTCCAAGTTTCAGTTGTGTAGATCGACCCTCGAGGAAGGAGCGGATGTATCCCACCAGTTGCGGTGGGAACCCTTTCATCTGTAGGTTGTGGAGTAATCTTTGGTGAGAGACATTGTCGAAGGCTCCGGATATATCGAGGCACAGCATCGAGACTACTGCCTTCTTGTCCGTCTTCCATACGGTTCGCACTTTCTCTGTGACCATGTCTAGGGCCGTTGTTGTCGATCTTCCTGGCCTGCCGCCCATCTGTTCGTCCGGCAGTAGTCCCCTGTTTTCTGCTTCTTGCGACATCCTGCGGGCCACAATTGCCTCTAGCGTCTTCGCAAGCGTGTTGAGGAGGGCTATCGGTCGATAAGCCCCTGCTCTTGTGTAATCGGGCTTTTGCGGTTTTCGAAGGACGACTGTGATCGATTGTTTGAATGGCTTCGGGTGGTATTCCTTGTGTAGACATGCCGAGTATAGGGTCGCTAGTGGTTTTGCTAGTACTTCTCTACATTGCTTAAGGAATTCATTTGGGATTTGGTCCGGGCCTGGGGCTTTGTTCGCTGGGAGCCACTTGAGAGCTTTTAAGATTTCCTCCTCTGTAACTTCTTGTAACATTTGGAACGGTTCCGGGACCGCTGTGTTGGGGATATCGCTAAGGTCCGCGTCCCTCGGCTCGGGGAAGAAGTGGGCTGCCAATATGTTCGCCTTTCCTATATCTGTTCGGCCGTCGTGTGGGCCGGGGCCCGAGGGCCCGACTAGTGTTGGGAACTGTGGGAGTGGTTTCGGTTTCCCGTCGTCGTTTCGCGCCCATTTCGCGAGTTTCCAGATCTTGGTTGGGTCGTCCGTGAGGTCTTTGACTACTTTTCTCCATGCGAGGTTGGTGTCTCTCCGGATCTGTTTGTTCCTGGCGTGGCACGTCGCCAGGTATGCTCGGTGTCTTTCCTCCGATCTGTCTTCTCTCCATTCTCTGCGTTGGCGTCGTGTCAATCGGATCAGTCGTTGACATTCCGGGGTCCAACTCTGTTTAGCATGCGGTGATGGCCTTGCTTTTGGGACTACTTTCTCGACCGTGATTTGGATGGCTCTCTGTACGGCTTCGGCCATTGCGTCTATTTCCTCGTGTGTCTGTAGCGTCGTTTCCTCGATCGCGTCTAATTCAGTGGCAAGGACGGTTCGGACTACATCCCATTTCGCCTTTTTATATTGAGGCCTTGGTTGCGTTTTGCGCATTCTCGGTTGCTCGTTGTCTATCGTAGTGATTATAGGGATATGATCTGATCCGTGCGTCGCGTCCGGTTCGGTTCTACACTCCACAAGTCTCTGTCTGAGCCCTTCCGAAACGAAGACGAGGTCGATTGTTTGGCAGCTACAATTTTGTTTCTCCCATGTAACTGTGCCCGCCGGGAGTGACAGTTGGAGGCCTGCGGCCCCTGCGGTCTCGATTAGCGTGTCGGCCATTCTATGTTGGGTTGGGGCCAGGTGGCTTCCCCAGTGTGGGTGGTGCATGTTGAAGTCTCCTGCAAGGATCTGTTCGCATTTAAGGTCGTGTTCGGCTTCCCTTTCCAGTGCTGCCTTTACGTGCGGCAGTGTGCCTGTGGTCGTGTCGCTGTGCGGCCCACTCGGGTGGTAGCAGTTGTGGAGTGTAGTCTTTCCTTGGGTCGTCGTAATCCGAACAGAGATCATGTCGCTGGTTTGGTGGTAAGTTAAGACAAACGGCGCTTTGTATCTACTAAATAGTTCCTAAATTACTCTAAAGCTGTCACGGGTAGAGACTGGATCAAGGTGGTCAATGGACGGGTCATTTTTCGTGGCCATGCCGTCCGGACGGTGTCCGGCCGGATGGACAGCTAATAGGGTATCTGCCGGCCGGCATTATCAATGCTAGCGTCCGTCCGGACATGCAAGTGAATTACCGGTGTCCATACCATGTGAATTGACCTTATTGATGAGAATGTCGTTCCTAGGGGTGTTGTTAGGGTTTGGATCAATTGACTGAATAAAGTGCTGGCGATGATGTCACTAACATCATTCCTCCAGCTCTCGGGGCCATATCCGCTCAATCGAGCGTGTTTGATTGGCCAGATGCCAGCCTGCAGAAACGCCGGCCCGTGCGCCGACCTCCCACGCGCGACTTCTCAGAACGCGACTGGGAACGCGTTTCCTTCACATGCCAAAGTCCCTCGATCGTCCACCTTATTATTGGCATTTACGCACACACCACGATGGCAGACGGTACCTCCAGCATAAGCGCCACCCACAGCATCGACCTGACACAGATCCACGCCGAATCGCAGCTCGAAACCGTCCTCCAGACGCGTTATACGCGGACCGGCTTCCTCGTCGATGGAAAAGCTCTTCGCGACTTTTACCCAACACCGCCAGGCAAGGCAGAGCACAGAGCGTGGGTCTGGCAGCATGGCGAGGCTGTTACGCATCTTCAGAGCTTCACCAACTACTGGCTGTGTCGTCTGTGCTTTGATAGCAGCCATAAGGATCACAGGAAGGTGAAGGTCATTCGGACTGGTGGAGGAACGAACTCGATACGCAGACACCTAGGCAAGCATGGCTACGAGCTCGATGGCACATACAAGCAGCGTAAGAGGCGTCCGGTAGACGACGGCAACATCGCTAGCATGATCAAGCGTCAAAGGACGACCGAGAAGACTCCTGTTGATCGTACCGAGTGGAGGTCGCTATTCCTCGAGTATGCCGTAACAGATGAGCACTCACTTCGCGCTCTAGCATCTGAACGACTTAAGCGGCTAGCTACGTATCGTCAACCCGTTCTCGAGATGCTATTCCCTACTTCTCACAACACCCCGCGAGCTTGGATCGTCGACTTGTGTAAGAAGACACTGCCTCGAGTAAAGAGCAATATGGCTGCGGCGATGAGCGGCATCGCTTTGTCCTTTGACGCGTGGCTAGCAGACATCGATGGCGGCACCGACTTCTTAGGTGTTCATGCTCACTACTTCGACAAGGACTATCAGCTGAAGACAGTACTTATTGGACTCGTACCAACCTATGGCAATCACACCGGTGAAGAGCAGGCAAACATCCTTCTCAAGCTGATCAGACAGTATGATATCGCGTCCAAACTGACCTACTTTATGGCCGACAACGCGTCTAACAACGACACAACGATCGAAGCTATTAGGCGCGAAATTCCAAGTCTCCGACACCCTCACAAGTGCCGCCTTCGCTGCGCTGGCCACTTCATCAACTTAGTCGTCAAGGCTATGCTCTACGGCGTCGACATCGAGTGTATTGACCAGGCTTGCAACGACACGAATAAGGAAAACGAGGAGCTCGAAGACAGCGAGATCGTATACGAGTTTCAACGCGCTCTATCTCTACGTAATGCCGGCGATCGTCAGACAGCATGGCGAAAGAAGGGTTGTGTTGGCAAGCTCCATAATATTGTGATCCATGCTCACTATAGCGAGGCCCGACGACGCGTCTTTCGATCAAAACAACGCGAGGCAGACACACGACTTGTCGAGCTAGTGTTGAACGGCGGCATTAAGTGGCAATCTGACCACGATATGATCGAGCGTGGCCTCGAGCTCAAAGATCCAATAGAGCTGTATTGCTTACAGTTCATTGACGACCTTCGTGAAGACATACTCACCGCGGATGACTGGGCCGAGTTGAAGGAGATATTGAAGCTTCTCAAGCCGCTGAAGATGGCGTCGCTGAAGGTCCAAGCAGATGGTCAACACTTCGGTGGATTGTGGCAGTCATTGACAGCTTTGGAGTCACTGCTAACTACTCTTGAGAAGGCGAAGTCAGACCATGAACACGCGGCCAACTCACACCTTAAGGCGATAGTCAATCTTGGTTGGAAGAAGCTCGACAAGTACTATCGACTCAGCGATCGCACGCCTGCCTACCGTGCCGCCGTGGCGTTACATCCATCGCTCAAGATGAGCTGGTTTGAGCAGCATTGGGGTGGTATGAAAGACGACAATACGCAGCGCAAGAATAAGGCGAAAGCGAAGGGCAAGCAGCGGCCATCGCAGCAGCAGAGTCAAGACGATATCGAGGCGTCCACGCTATGGACAGTGAAGGCACGACACGCGATTGAAGAGCTCTATAATGAGTATAAGATGCGGTATCCAGCACCAACAACTAGGCCGGCGACACGTGAACGCGAGGTTGACGATTACACGGCATCGTTAATGCTCACGGACACTGTGTTGCAAGACGATCTGCAGCGTTATTTTGCCGAGCCTCTGACACCTTATATGGTTGGCAACAAGCCTATTAATGTCGTCCAATGGTGGCGTGACAATCGGCAGCGATATCCGGTATTGTCCAAGCTAGCATTCGACCTACTGGCCACGCCGGCGAGCTCGAGCGCGTGTGAGCGTGAGTTTAGCTTAGCTGGCCACGTTCTCGACAATGAGAGGTGGCAGACGAAGACAGACTACGCACAATCACACCAACTACTGCGAAATTGGTTCAAGAACGACTTTGTGTTGGAGAGACACACGAAGGAGGTGGTAAGCGCGCAAGACGATAACGTTAGCGGCGACGTGGATAGTGAGATGCCAAGCTCATATGAAGGCAACAGCCAGCAGACAGACGTGTGAATAGAGAGCTAACAACACCTTCCTCAGGCTTCATTTTTCAACATCCTTCCTAATTAGGCAAGGCGAACAGCGGACAGGGCTCCGGTGGACGGCATGGCCAATGAGAGGCTCTCGTCCGGACGGACGGACACGGCCGCTGAATCGGCCGGCAGGGCCGGCAGCAGTGGTGTAGCCGGCCGACCTGTCCATTGACCACCTTGGACTGGATCCACCTGGAAGGTGGTTGTCACGTGTACGCTTCGGGCCGTCCCAGCTTGGCAGCCACGCTCGGCATATATAAACACCTCGTCCCTAGGACCTCTTAGTAGACTCGTACGTAAACTTCCGAATATACGAGGTCACTTGGAACGGCTCGTCACACTTTTACGTACCTTCCCCAGCGTCACTACGGACGCAGACAACAAGCGCGGAAGCGCAGAAACCCAGAAACAAGGCGCACTTGATCACTGAAGGTGACTCGAGTGTCGCAGAAATCACCAAGCAGCACTTGGTCATTGAAGGTGACCGGCGCCGCTCGTACTTGGTCATCGCAGGCGACAAGTACCCAGAACCCCAGAACCCCAGAATCGCAGTCAAAGTCGTTGTCGGCGACTCGAGTGCAGAACGAGGTAGGAATCCACAAGTTCACTGATCCACGCGTCCGACACCTTCAACATGGTGCGACCGTATGGCAGCGCACAGCGCCACTCGAGGCCGAGCGTACAGCGCGATTCCCTCTTCAACAACAGAGAGTCGCAGACTTTCGACACGAACAGCAACAACGCCGGGTATCCGGACCTAACGGAGTACTTGGAACGAGAAGGCATCATTGCCGACAAGCTGCCTACTCTCGAGGAAGAAACCGATGAACCAGAAACCACTGATTCAAGTCGTATCAACCTCGCGTACTTCGCTCGACCCCAAGACATCATTACAGACGACAAGGGCGTACACCGAATCACAGTTGACTTCGCTGAACTTGGAGACGAGGTCACCAGAAGCGTTCCTGTCTCGCAGTGGCAGAACCTGACGGTTACCGAGTTCGTCCGAGAAGTTCAGAACAGCCCGGAATTGGTGCATGCCCTCCTGTACACCATGGAGGTAGACAACGAGAAGACACTCGAAGTGTTCCACGTTCTTCAACAGGCCAATGACCTCAACAAGGAGAAGATTGAGCATATGGCGACCCAACAGCAGGCTTCCGGGGTGAAGATAACTGAGCTGGAGGAACTGCTGAGGAAGGACCCTGATGCACGCTTGAAGGATGTCATGGTCAAACTTGACAAGTACAAGGGTTGGCTTGCGGAGCTCAAGGAGCAACTGGTAGCCACTCAAACCGAGAACGAAGAAGCTGGAGCCTTCACTCAAGAAGACCTGGATAAGCTGAACAAGTCTTACGGCGAGCAGATTGCTGCCCTTCAGAAGCAGGTCAATGACCTCAAGAAGCAGAGTAGTTCGGACAAGCGCACACCGTCAGAAGAAGATATGGATCGCTTCCGCAAGCGCAATCAGCAGCGCAAGCAGCGACAAGGCGGCGATCCTGACCCCAACCCGTCTGATCATTCTGATTCCGAGACCGACTCCGACACAGAATCGCGCGGCCGCCGTGGTCAGCCAAAAGTCATCAAGAAGAGTCAGAAGGGTTCCAGGAAGGAAGACTCGATCGTCATTCCCGACGACAGCACGGTTGCTGGCGACGACGACACCGGTTTGGTGATGTACGATGCTGCGCAGATCGCCAACATGAAGGAGTTGGCTCGAGGCCTGACGGTCAAGCTCTTCACGAACGACAAGGACCTGACACACGCTCAGTGGCAGTCACAGATTGAGAACAAGCTCGACAATACCGTCTTTAAGGACCCAGGCTCCGCGCTGCGCAGCATCCACAACTGGACAGGTGGCGACGTGTTCGATCAGCTTGAACCAATGGTACCGACTAAACTGCAGGGCAAAGAAGTCGCAGCAGATGCCTTCAAGTCAGTCCGCGAGATGTTGAAGTACATCAAGGAATATTACGGCATTCGTGACAAGGCTGGCAAGGCGCACAACGAGTGGCACAACCTGAAGATGGGTGAAACCGAGAAGTTCACCACCTTCTACCGCAAGTACCAGGCCGCACGCGCCCATGTCCGCTTGGATACGCAGACTGAGATCTACATGTTCCAGAACAAACTCAGTGACAAGTTCCAGGATCGGTTCGTAGGCGAGTACCCTGACTCGATGCAGTCACTAGTTCAGAAGTGCTACAAGATCGAGAGCGACCTGGACAGGATGGGTTCGTCGAAACCAAAGAAGGATGACAAGAAGGACGACAAGAAGGATGACAATAAGAAGGGAGGCCGTGGTCAAGGAAACAAGCCTGACAACAACGCCAACCCCAAGTTGCCATGGGAGAGCCGTCCAGCCGCGTTCAAGAACCTTCCAGCAAACACGAAGGCTCACCGCACCAAGTTGATGAAGGAAGGCAAGTGCCACAAGTGCCAGCAGCAGGGTCACGTCAAGAATGATGAGGCCTGTCCGCTGTTCGCTTACGGCATGCCGAAGAACGTTGACGAGGACCAGAAGAAGCCGAACGCCTCTTCGTCCAACATCAACACCGAAGCTGGCACCGACCAGGGAAATGCTTAGTCTGCCCCTCAAGCGCAAGGAGCGGCGGACCAGATGACGAATTACGAGAAGTTGAGAAGAAACCATTATTGAAGCGGCCTGCAAAGGTACCTTCACTGCCGAGGATCACTGATCACGTAGTGGTCACAGGTAGCGTAAATGGGAAACATGCAAACGCGTTCCTTGATGATGGTGCCAACTCAACTTATGTAAATACGTCTTTTGCGCATAATCCCCGAAACAATATTGAAACGAAGAAACTGGATCACCCCTTGGTTCTCGGACTAGCCGATGGCAGCACGTCGTCTTACTTGATCACTGAATATGCGGAGTTCTCGCTCCAGCTCGGTGAACATAAGGAAGAAATACGATGCTGGGTTGCCGATATCGACTACGACATCACCTTGGGCAAATCATGGCACGAGGATCACGAACCAACAAAGCTGTATCGAGACGGCTTGGTGGAATTCCGTGATACGCGCTGCATTGGTGAATGCAGCGGAGGGCAGATGGTAACAATACCTATGGTAAAAGGTACCCTTCCAGGGAAACCACTGCCAATGGAACCGGTCACGGTAGGCATCGAGCGCGTCGGAGGCGATGATTCTATCGACATACAAGAGGTTGGCTTGCAGGCTTGTGCGATGATGTCGCGACAACAAGGTGCCGAAGTACACCTTGTGTACATCAACCCGCAAGAAAGCAATCAGTTCAAAACCCCTGCCGATCCAGTTACAGCAATGACGCTGATGGCCCACGGCATGACGGCGAGGAGGACAAAGACGAACAACGAAGCGTTCGCCTGTGCCATGTACATCGACAACAGCGTTGCAGAGGCTATAGACAGTTCGACCTTCTTGTTGAGGGCCAGTGCACTGTCCGCCTCTGATATTGAGGTGTTCATGAACGGGAAGGATAAGGATCAGACACCGTCGAAACTGCCAGCCGAATACAACGACTGGAAGGAAGTGTTTTCTCGGAGAGCCGCGGATGAGCTGCCACCTCACCGACCAAACATCGACATGGAAATCAAGCTGAAGGATGATGCTCAACCACCTTTCAAGAGACCATATCCCATGTCGAACGCGGAAAACGATGTCGTCAAGAAATGGATCGACGAACAACTGGAGAAAGGCAACATTCAAAAGAGCAATTCTCCTGCCGCTTCACCGGTAATCATTGTAAAGAAACCAGGTGGTGGATTGCGGGTGTGTATCGACTACCGTGCGTTGAATGCGATTACGGTGAAGTCTAGGTATCCCATCCCTCTGATGCAAGACACCCTGAATCGGATCAGCGGCAAGAAGTGGTTCACGAAACTCGACGTTATTGCAGCGTTCAATCGGGTCCGGATCGCACAAGGACATGAGTGGAAAACAGCCTTTACAACGAGATACGGACAGTTTGAGTGCCTGGTCATGCCCTTTGGGCTATGCAATGCACCTGGCACTTTCCAATCTTACGTGAACGACTCTGTTCGTGAGTTCCTGGACGATTTCGTGTCGGCCTACATCGACGACTTGTTGATCTTCAGTGACACCTTGGAGGAACACAAGCAACATGTAGCAGCGGTTCTCGAAAAGATGGCAAAAGCTGGGCTACAACTTGACATTGACAAATGCGAGTTCCATGTTCAAGAGACAAAGTACCTTGGCCTGATCATTGGGAAAGACGGCATTCGCATGGACCCTGAGAAGGTCAGGGCGATTCAGGAATGGCAGACTCCAACGCGGCCAACAGACATCCTAGCATTTCTCGGTTTTGCAGGGTTTTATCGCAGATTCATCAAGAACTTCAGCAGGATCGTGGCCCCAATGGTAGCGCTGACCAAGACGAAGAATCCACCGCCATGGGTATGGACTGAAGAGTGCCAACGCGCTTTCGATGGACTAAAGAAAGCATTTACTGAGGCACCAATCCTTACCATGTTTGTGCCAGGGCTGGAGACTGTGTTGGAAACGGATGCATCGGACTACGTTACAGCCGCAGTGTTGTCACAGAGGGGTCATGACGGCATTCTCAGACCAGTAGCCTTCTTGTCAAAGAAGATGACTCTTGCGGAATGTAACTACGACATCTATGACAAGGAACTGATGGCCGTTGTCAAGGCATTTGAAGAATGGAGACCAGAGCTGTCTGCAGCTGAACACGTTGAGGAGTTCGAGAATCTTCCTGGCGACCAGGACAAGCCAATTCTGGTGCTGTCTGATCACAAGAACCTCGAATACTTCATGTCCACCAAACAGCTCAATCGCAGGCAAGCTCGCTGGGCCGAGTTCCTGTCTGGTTTCAACTTCAAGATCACTTACCGACCCGGTACGCAAGGCACCAAACCTGACAGCTTAACGAGGCGCACTCAAGACCTACCTGCTGGTGGTGATGATGAGCGTGTGAAGCACCAGGAGAGGATACTACTGTCGCCGGATCGATTCCTGTATGCTGCCGCCAATACGGTCAGAGAAATGGAAAGCCAAGACGTCACGACTGCAGAGCCTGCTGCGACGGGCCCCACTGCCGACACTGCTGGCGAGCGTCAAGAGGAGATTCCCTTGAACCTCGCGATACAGCAGCTGTACGCATCGGATGAGGAAGTGCAGAAGGCGGTTCGACAGCTGGAAGCGGGAGAACCATGTTCAATGTTACGCCGACACAAAATTCGGGATGCGACAACAGCAAATGGATTGATCTACGTGAAGAATCGGTATGGCAAACAATGTTTGTACCTGCCCCCGAGCGATGACCCTACAAATAAGGTACGCACGAGGGTGATTGAATCATGTCACGACGTACCGTCCGCAGGTCACCCCGGCCGGGCTAAGACCTTGGATCTTCTGGCACGATCATACCATTGGCCAGGCATCTCACAGTCAGTTCGGCAGTACATAAACAATTGTCGAACGTGCAGAAGAACTAAGCCATCTCAAGATCAGTATTCTGGGCTGCTCCGGCCCCTACCGGTTCCATTCAATTTGTGGGATGACATCGCGATGGACTTTGTGGTGGACTTGCCACCGAGCCGCAGCAGTCTGAACCACAACGAATACAGGAACATCTTGACCGTCACGGACAGGCTCGGAAAGGGCAAGCATTTGATTGAGGTAGACTCAATGACAGCTGAACACTGTGCCCTGGTCTTTGTCAACCGAGTTTACAAGTACCACGGCCTGCCACTGCGCATTACCTCTGATCGAGGATCACAGTGGGTGTCAGCGTTCTGGAAGAGGTTATGCCAGTTGTTGCAAATCGAACAGGCTATGTCATCGGCGTATCACCCCGAGACTGATGGACAAGCTGAAAACACGAACAAGGCCATGGAGCAGTATCTCCGAGCGTTTGTAGCATATGCACAAGACGACTGGGTGGACTGGCTCGCCTTGTGCGAGTTTGCACTGAACAATCACGTGTCAGAAAGCACGGGCGTCTCGGCGTTCTTTGCAGACACCGCACGGAACCCACGCACCGATATCAGCGCAGCAATTCCACTGCCCCTTCTTCCTCGACATCAGCGACTTGACGCTGAAGCGGCAAACCGGTTTGCAGAACAGATGAAGCGGATGCAGGAATGGCTACGTGAGAACATGGCGTTGGCTCAGGCGACACAGGCGGACTACGCTGATCGACACAGAAACCCAGCACCACAGTTCCGAGTTGGTGACCTGGTCTATGTCAGCACCAAGAACTGGAAGACAGCACGACCGACGAAGAAGCTCGATGATAAGTGGGCTGGTCCTTATCCAGTTACAGCAGTTTTGGAAGGTGCCTGCAGACTCGAGTTGCCACCCACGATACGTGTCGCCGATACATTCCACCCGTCACTGCTTCGACCAGCCGCTAATGATCCCTTGCCAGGACAAAACCCACTACCTCCTCCGCCTGTTGAAGTCGAGAGGGAGGACGGTGTGGTTGACAAGGAATACGTGGTGGAGGAAGTGGTTGACTCGGAATGGCGAACACCCCGTGGCCGAGCCCCTCGAGGCGGAAAGAAGAAGCAGTTGTGGTACAAGATCAAATGGCAGGGATATGGATTGGATGAAGCGACATGGCAACGCGCCGAGGAAGTGACCGAGCACGCTGCCGCCTCTGTCGCGGATTTCCATCAGAACTACCCCACGAAGTCCAAACCTGATGTTGTGATTACCCCTGACGGCTGGATTCCAAACGAGTTTACTCGGCGTGCTACGCGCGTTGGAGGGCAACCACAGCTAAAAGCTTCGAGAACCTTGTCGCTGGACACGTTTGACGGACAGCAGCCAGTAGTTTCGAATTCTGGTGTTGGGTCCTCATGGTCGTTTCCAAACACATCAGTGTGGTGAACAATCAATCAATCAATCCGCTACACATGTGATTGATTGGATTGGCGCTGCACGAATGGTTGATGCATTGGATTGGTGGCTAAGCTGTCGATTGATTGGCTCGGTTGAGCCAAGTTGACATAGAATCATACAAAGTAATCTTTTCCTTCGTGTGACGCTCTTCTGCCGCAGTAGTTAGCTTTCTCAAATGCTTAATATCCCACGTAATAACGCTCTTTCGAGTCCAGCTCTTGAGAGAAGATATCGCGCCTATCGTGCCTTCCTTCAAGCGGTTCCGCCGGTCCGTCACCATACAGCCAGAGTCACTGAATGTCCGCTCAGGCTCATCGCTCATTGGTGGAATAGACAGTATTTCTAGCCCCATTCGTGCTAGCTGCGGCCAACGGTGCCGACGTGAATACCAGTATTCAAAAGGGTCTTTTATGTGATGGTTGCTGTCCAGGTGAGTGTATTCCTTCCACTGATCTGCTGGCGCCTGCCTTGTAGCAGTGTCTCCATCGCTACTATATCCGAATGTAGCCATTTCTTCGTCGACTTCCGTACGCCGCCGTTGATGCCGCCCGCCTTTCACATACGTAGAAAGTGAAGGATCTTCTCGTCGTACGTCATCGAATGCAGAAGGCTGGTCCCTGTATTCCTGCCATAGAGCAAGGAGCGCTTTTTCGCCGGCTTTGATCCAGTCAGGCTTGTCACCCCAATGACGAAGTACCCAGGCCCAGTTATAGCGCCAAGGTGGTCAATGGACAGGTCGGCCGGCTACACCACTGCTGCCGGCCCTGCCGGCCGATTCAGCGGCCGTGTCCGTCCGTCCGGACGAGAGCCTCTCATTGGCCATGCCGTCCACCGGAGCCCTGTCCGCTGTTCGCCTTGCCTAATTAGGAAGGATGTTGAAAAATGAAGCCTGAGGAAGGTGTTGTTAGCTCTCTATTCACACGTCTGTCTGCTGGCTGTTGCCTTCATATGAGCTTGGCATCTCACTATCCACGTCGCCGCTAACGTTATCGTCTTGCGCGCTTACCACCTCCTTCGTGTGTCTCTCCAACACAAAGTCGTTCTTGAACCAATTTCGCAGTAGTTGGTGTGATTGTGCGTAGTCTGTCTTCGTCTGCCACCTCTCATTGTCGAGAACGTGGCCAGCTAAGCTAAACTCACGCTCACACGCGCTCGAGCTCGCCGGCGTGGCCAGTAGGTCGAATGCTAGCTTGGACAATACCGGATATCGCTGCCGATTGTCACGCCACCATTGGACAACATTAATAGGCTTGTTGCCAACCATATAAGGTGTCAGAGGCTCGGCAAAATAACGCTGCAGATCGTCTTGCAACACAGTGTCCGTGAGCATTAACGATGCCGTGTAATCGTCAACCTCGCGTTCACGTGTCGCCGGCCTAGTTGTTGGTGCTGGATACCGCATCTTATACTCATTATAGAGCTCTTCAATCGCGTGTCGTGCCTTCACTGTCCATAGCGTGGACGCCTCGATATCGTCTTGACTCTGCTGCTGCGATGGCCGCTGCTTGCCCTTCGCTTTCGCCTTATTCTTGCGCTGCGTATTGTCGTCTTTCATACCACCCCAATGCTGCTCAAACCAGCTCATCTTGAGCGATGGATGTAACGCCACGGCGGCACGGTAGGCAGGCGTGCGATCGCTGAGTCGATAGTACTTGTCGAGCTTCTTCCAACCAAGATTGACTATCGCCTTAAGGTGTGAGTTGGCCGCGTGTTCATGGTCTGACTTCGCCTTCTCAAGAGTAGTTAGCAGTGACTCCAAAGCTGTCAATGACTGCCACAATCCACCGAAGTGTTGACCATCTGCTTGGACCTTCAGCGACGCCATCTTCAGCGGCTTGAGAAGCTTCAATATCTCCTTCAACTCGGCCCAGTCATCCGCGGTGAGTATGTCTTCACGAAGGTCGTCAATGAACTGTAAGCAATACAGCTCTATTGGATCTTTGAGCTCGAGGCCACGCTCGATCATATCGTGGTCAGATTGCCACTTAATGCCGCCGTTCAACACTAGCTCGACAAGTCGTGTGTCTGCCTCGCGTTGTTTTGATCGAAAGACGCGTCGTCGGGCCTCGCTATAGTGAGCATGGATCACGATATTATGGAGCTTGCCAACACAACCCTTCTTTCGCCATGCTGTCTGACGATCGCCGGCATTACGTAGAGATAGAGCGCGTTGAAACTCGTATACGATCTCGCTGTCTTCGAGCTCCTCGTTTTCCTTATTCGTGTCGTTGCAAGCCTGGTCAATACACTCGATGTCGACGCCGTAGAGCATAGCCTTGACGACTAAGTTGATGAAGTGGCCAGCGCAGCGAAGGCGGCACTTGTGAGGGTGTCGGAGACTTGGAATTTCGCGCCTAATAGCTTCGATCGTTGTGTCGTTGTTAGACGCGTTGTCGGCCATAAAGTAGGTCAGTTTGGACGCGATATCATACTGTCTGATCAGCTTGAGAAGGATGTTTGCCTGCTCTTCACCGGTGTGATTGCCATAGGTTGGTACGAGTCCAATAAGTACTGTCTTCAGCTGATAGTCCTTGTCGAAGTAGTGAGCATGAACACCTAAGAAGTCGGTGCCGCCATCGATGTCTGCTAGCCACGCGTCAAAGGACAAAGCGATGCCGCTCATCGCCGCAGCCATATTGCTCTTTACTCGAGGCAGTGTCTTCTTACACAAGTCGACGATCCAAGCTCGCGGGGTGTTGTGAGAAGTAGGGAATAGCATCTCGAGAACGGGTTGACGATACGTAGCTAGCCGCTTAAGTCGTTCAGATGCTAGAGCGCGAAGTGAGTGCTCATCTGTTACGGCATACTCGAGGAATAGCGACCTCCACTCGGTACGATCAACAGGAGTCTTCTCGGTCGTCCTTTGACGCTTGATCATGCTAGCGATGTTGCCGTCGTCTACCGGACGCCTCTTACGCTGCTTGTATGTGCCATCGAGCTCGTAGCCATGCTTGCCTAGGTGTCTGCGTATCGAGTTCGTTCCTCCACCAGTCCGAATGACCTTCACCTTCCTGTGATCCTTATGGCTGCTATCAAAGCACAGACGACACAGCCAGTAGTTGGTGAAGCTCTGAAGATGCGTAACAGCCTCGCCATGCTGCCAGACCCACGCTCTGTGCTCTGCCTTGCCTGGCGGTGTTGGGTAAAAGTCGCGAAGAGCTTTTCCATCGACGAGGAAGCCGGTCCGCGTATAACGCGTCTGGAGGACGGTTTCGAGCTGCGATTCGGCGTGGATCTGTGTCAGGTCGATGCTGTGGGTGGCGCTTATGCTGGAGGTACCGTCTGCCATCGTGGTGTGTGCGTAAATGCCAATAATAAGGTGGACGATCGAGGGACTTTGGCATGTGAAGGAAACGCGTTCCCAGTCGCGTTCTGAGAAGTCGCGCGTGGGAGGTCGGCGCACGGGCCGGCGTTTCTGCAGGCTGGCATCTGGCCAATCAAACACGCTCGATTGAGCGGATATGGCCCCGAGAGCTGGAGGAATGATGTTAGTGACATCATCGCCAGCACTTTATTCAGTCAATTGATCCAAACCCTAACAACACCCCTAGGAACGACATTCTCATCAATAAGGTCAATTCACATGGTATGGACACCGGTAATTCACTTGCATGTCCGGACGGACGCTAGCATTGATAATGCCGGCCGGCAGATACCCTATTAGCTGTCCATCCGGCCGGACACCGTCCGGACGGCATGGCCACGAAAAATGACCCGTCCATTGACCACCTTGTATAGCGCGGATGTAGCACTACAGCTGCTAAGTAGATAGGCGTCTCGTCGGTCTTGGCGTAGTATTGATCGAGCTTCTTCCAGGCAAGGTTGATGTTAGCGATGTAGTGATGCTCCTGCGCTAAGTGAGGGACTTCCGAGAGCTCCGCTGGCAATTTCTCAGCACCCTCGACAGCGTAACGCTTCTTAGCTTCTTCGAAGTGAGTGAGAAGCCAGTCTAGCACAGGTAGGACCTCCCATATATGTCCATGTCCGCCGACTTGGCCTTGCAGTCGAATTGTCGCTTCCTTGCATGGTTTGAGGATGCGGGAGTATTCATCTAGCACAGTCCAGTCGTCCAGAGTGAGCTGATCAGCTACTATCGATGGCGGCTCTCGCATCTTCTTGCGCTTAGCTTCCGGCAGGTGATCATTGTGAGTATGCCAGCGGACCATGTATTCATGCCAACGAGTGACCTCTTGGATCACGAAGTCAGTGATAGCTTCTCGCACGAGCCGTGCCCGCTCAATCATTGCAAATAGGCTGTTCCAGCGTGTGTCATTGTCTCGCACTAGCTGATATAATCTATCAGTAAACTGCAGACCGTCAGCAATGGCTTGCTTCTGTAGTGCCCTCAGCTTATCCATTCGCTGCGGCGAGCGCGAGATGTAGACAATAATGTTATGCAACTTGCCGACAGGTCCACGGCGTCGCCACACCTCCAGTGCGTCTCGTGCCTCTTGAGCCATAGATAGGAGGTCCTGCTCAAACACTTCTAAATCCATCCAGCCGACCATGACTGCTTTGCAAACCAGGTTAATTATATGGCCAGCACAGCGCACTCGGCGCTTGGCAGCGACAAAGTCGAATTCAGCTGCGAGCCAGTCTATACAGGTGTCGTTGTTCGTTGCGTTGTCGCTTGTGAAGTAGCCTAGCTGACTTCCGCGGAGTCCGAAGTGAGTGAAAATAGAGCTTATTGTCTGCGCAATATTATAGCCAGTGTGATCCTCGTGATGAGCTGGAAGTCCGAGAAGAAAGTCCCATACTTTGCCAGTCTTGTCGACGAAGTGAACAACGACACCAGCAAGTGCCAAGCCATTGCTAGAAGTCCATAGATCGAAGGAGAAATGGATAAGTCCGATAGCTGTTTGTAGGCACTCAATTACGATAGGCACGAAGTCCTCGTAAGCCTTCAAGATCCAGCGGCTTAGAGTAGTGTGATCCGGCATAGAATCGTCACAAAGGGGATTCAGATAGCTAAGCAGCCGCCGGAAGTAGCTACTGTCGCATTTCCGGAAGGATATATTGTCCATGATAAGCCACTGTAATAGCAGACTCTTGAAAAGCACAGCACTGAATTCCGCAGCTCTACGAGAGGCTGAGTCGCAATCTGCTAAGCTAACTGCTGGAAGGCTCAACCTGTCCGTGACCTTGCGCTTCTTGCGAACATGCTGAACAGCGCTATCGTCCATATTCCCAAGCTTATCAATGCGATGCTCGTTCTTCATATGATCGCCTGCAGTACTAGTTTGTCGTGCTGTCTGGAAGCGATGGTTTCGATGGCTCTTGGCCTTGTGGCATCTTTTGCAGACCCAGTATTCAATCCCATTCTTATCGTCGAGCCGATAGCCGTGATTCCATACCCAAGAGTCTTTCTGTAGGCTGGAGACTGCGATAGTGAAGCCGCGTGGAAGTATTGATAGGTTCAGGTCCTCGTAACCAGTAATAGGCGCGCTCGGCTCGTTGTGCTGCGCGTTGGTGGACCGGAAGTCGTCTGAACGATGCAATGCTGTCGGCACGACAAGCGTATCGCTAGGTAATGCAGCTGAAAGGTCGCTGCCGTCGACTGAGGCCATATAGTCGTCGTTATGTTGATATACAGGTGTTGCTGTTACTAAGAAGCGTGATGTAAACGCGATTGACGCGATTGTCGCGTCCCTAAAATTGCTGGGCGGGTGTATCCGCGCTAATAGGAGACCGTACGATCTCCGAGAAGACGCTCAAAGATCATCACGTGAGGCTATTCTTGCCAAGAATGCAGTAAGCCGAAGGTTAACGTAATCAATGGTGAAGCGAGCCACATGGGGAAGCGAGCCACAGAGTCTTGGCTCGAGTTGTTCAAATGTGTCTACCATCTGCTACAACGATGCAATCAGACTCAGAATCACTAGATACACTCTCGATATCATTCTCCTTATCCTCTATAATTTTATTGGTCTTTGCTCTCTTACGTGGCCTTCCTCTGGATTTCTTAACCTTCTTGCCTTCCTCGGCTTGGCGAGCAATTTCAAGGATTTCCTGTGTTGTGAAGACAAACTTGCCCTGCAATGCAACCCTCTTGCCCTTTGTACGTTTCTTCCGGGTCTGGAGTAGCTCCTCTGTATCTTTAAGCTTCTTCCGTAGTGTTGTGAGCTCACTTTGGGTAGCTTCAAATGCATGGGTCATCCTTTGAATATATCTTCTTGTAGGGCTTGCAATGTCACTAGCCTTCTGTAGCTCAGAATTAAGCACTGCATTTGCTTCCCGTAGTTCTGTACCTGATGGTGGAGAGCTGTTCAAAAGCGAGGTATCCAGGGAGCCTGTTTGATCCGGTTTGGAAGGTGATCTTGACTGGGGCGTAGGTGGTGTAGCAAGCTTGTCAAGCACTTGAATTGGACTTAAAGGGTACAACCCGGTTGCATTCCACCCGGAAATAACATTAGATTGTGTAAGAGCCTTTTCTCTTGCTCGGATATACATTGATGTCCATTCTGCCCGTGGTATGCGCCCGTGGTCAAGCCGTGCAGCTGTATCAGCCTCCTTGGCAAGAGCACGTTTCAGTGGTTGAAATATGCTTACATCCAGCGGCTGAAGTATGTGTGATGTATGTGGTGGAAGGATAAGCAAGTCAATTGCGTGTTCCATGCAGAATGCGATTACATTCGCGGTAAGGTGGCTACTGTGGCCGTCCATAATCAATAGTCGCCGCAAAGACGGGTCCTCCGGCCGGGTTGTTGGCTCGAAAACAGTCGTTAACCATTGGTAACCATGGCTATCTGAGGTCCAGCCGCTCTGGCTTGTTGAAAATCTCCATTCTGGTGGCGTTTCAGGTGGTATCCATGCCGTATTTGTATGCATTGCTTTGAAAATCAAAAGGGGTGGCAGAGCGACTCCAGAGGCGCTTACACACTCAATCGCAGTTATCCACTCTTGACGGCCGTTGATTACCTTCCAACTCGACTTCTCACGAATATTAACTAATGCTCTTGTAGCCTGAGACTCTCCGATCGCAAAACCCGACTCATCCATATTGTATTGCCGTTCCGGAGGGTATTGGTGCTGGAGCACAAGCTCCGTTACCGCCTCAAACCACGCTTTTGTGGTCTCTATACTCATCGCCTGATGCCTCTGCCCTTCTATTTTACGTGTCCATACACCCTGGATCTCAGGATGGCGGCGCCGAAAGCGTAGGAGCCATTCGCTACCAATTGGGCGGAGGTTCGGTCGTGGTGAGTATGAAAGCTGGAGCCGGTTATGCCGGATTTCTTCGGCCATATCGCGTACTAACGCTGGTGAGGCAGGGAATCCGGTGTTTGTGAGCTGTGTAATCCATCGTACAAGTGTCCTCTCTTCTGGTTTTGAGAGTATTTGCATCGGTTCGTGGGCCTGAGAGCGTGAAAGCCGTCCGGAGAGGCGGGCTTGAAGAGTTGAGTATTTAACAGAAAACGCGTGCGCACACGCTCGAATTGAGGAACATTGGCCTGTACGGAGAGCATCAACTGCTTTCGATATTTGAGAATCAGGAGACGCGTGTCGATCACGTAAAGACGCGTCCATAGTGTTGAAAGTAAGGAAGACAAAAAGAAAGATGCGGGGTGCGTGACTCGCTTCCCCATGTGGCTCGCTTCACCATTGATTACGTTATAAATAAAATAAGGTGACGACTTTGACAACAGCGCCTACAGCGACGATGCATCTGTATATATATATGGTAAACTGCACGATCGATTGACGTCAATGGATGCGAAGAAAATAGATTGATACATTGCAAGATTGTTCAATGCGTTGGAAGGCTGGAATTGATTGATCCATTGCTATCAATCGATCAATTTTTCAATCGGTAAATTGATTGTTCACCACACTGAAACACATCAGTATCAAGCTCGTCAGGCAGAAGCATTGCTCAGAGGTCTTGCTTCAACAAAGGTGACACTGATGAGACAATTGGCTGCGACAAGCGACAGCACTCAAGCGATGCTTGTTGTGTGTCGCCGCAGCACTCTGATCATGACTCTGACAGCGGTATTGGGATGGAGTCTGAGGACGAGGACCTAGAAACTGAAGATGGAGGCTTGGAATTGAGCATGGAATGTGACAAGGCATTCGCACATGCAATGCGCTTGGTGCAAGGACGTCGCGATGGAACGCGACCTATTGAGGGGGGGGGTAGTGTCACGGGTAGAGACTGGATTCACCTGGAAGGTGGTGGTCACGTGTACGCTTCGGGCCGTCCCGGCTTGGCAGCCACGCTCGGCATATATAAACACCTCGTCCCTAGGACCTCTTAGTAGACTCGTACGTAAACTTCCGAATATACGAGGTCACTTGGAACGGCTCGTCACAAAAGCGCATTAAAATACCCCGGTATATACTATAGTATATATTCCTATACTGTAACGGGCAGTCAAACGGCATGGTACCAGTTCGGAAAGGTAACAAGAAGTTGCACAGTCTATCTAAGAGGTCGCAGGTGCGAGCGTCTATAAGTAGGCAGCTCGGTGCGGGGACCCTATAGGGAAGCGGGCCGAGCCGCAGCCGCGTCACGTGACAGCGAGTCACTGGCGTGTCTGGCCGTGACATATACGCTCTATTCTATATATATTTCTAGAAAATATAAGAAGTATATAGTTAGACTTCTATACTTTTAGGCGTACCTCTTTTAGACTACTTTTCTCTTAATAAGGCTAACGCTTTCTACGCTTCTTTAATATCGTTAATATAGATAGATAATTCTTTTACGCCGGTCTACCTCTTTTTAACTAGAGTAAGCAGCACGCTCTATATGTTTCACGACAGGAAAAGCCTTCTCTGCCTAAGCATGTCCGGCATAAAAACCTATCCTCTCCTTTAGGTATTGAGGCTTGCTAGGCCTCGTCCTTGCGCACGGTGCTTGTCAGGCTGCTCGTGCTTTTACTCACTTCCTTTGGGCAATTCTTTTGGCAACCTTTCCTCTTCGTATACCCTATAAGCCCCTCTCTACTCCAGATCCTTCTATAGGTCGTTTAGCTCCCTTGTTCGTTTGCTTTAGTTCCTTAGTGTCTTGTGCTTTTGATCTGTTTCTTGGACTTGTCGAGTTTGGGGCTAGTGTATGTCTCCTTGTATTTGTCTGCCCCTTTGAGGTCCTCCTCTTGCTGCCTTGTCCTAGGACCAGAGGTTTGGAGGCAGCAACTCCCCTCGCCCCTTTCCTAGTCAGGGCCCTTCTCTCTTCCTAGTTGCCATCTTGTACATCACCCCTCTAGAGTTGTGGCCTACTCTAGAGGTGTGACCAGCCTAGTAGGGGGTCCTTCTCCCTACACCAATCCCACAGCCAAATTTCCCCTTCCTTGGCATCCAGTCACATGACCCACATCCAGAGAAATTCCATTGTACAGTCCATTCCGGTACAGCTCTTCCTTTGCAGGCAGCCTTCCTTGCAGAGAAAGGGTCGCTTGTGTCAGATGCTCTGCCTTCAGGGTTGAAAATAGCCTCCTGGCTGCAGAGAGGAGTCGCAAAGTCCTCTCCTAGTCCTTCTTGCTATGCAAAGTGTCCTGCCTTCCACCCAGACCAGGACGTGTATTCCGTAGGGTAGCTGTATGTTCCTTTTCTGTACTCTGTCCTTGCTCTTTCTCTTTGAAGCCTCCCCTTCAATTGTCCCTCCTCCTCTTCAGTCTGTGCTTAGGCTGGGTCACTACTCCAGCCTACAGGCCTAGGGTGGTATTCACCACTCAGGGCAGAGGGGTCTCCGGTTTGGCATTGGTTTCTTGTGTTGGTAACAGCCGCGCTGGTATCCTTTTGCTGTGTTCTCAGGAGTTCGACACTTGAATCACCTACCCAGGAGCTGGGCTTTGTTCCGGAGCTGTAGGCAGCGTGTCTGTTCGCTGTCTACGGCTGCCCTGCACTTTGCCAGCACAGTCTAGGACTGCCTGTTTCCACCTGCGACCGCGTGGAGGTGTGCAATGGGACTTCGCAGGCTATCGTTAATATATAGATAGATAGATATGTTCATTTGCCTGTCCTTGTGCCCTAAGGGCCTATGCAGGTCGCGCTATAGATGGTACGTACAGGGAGAAACCTCTCCGGACAAAAACCCCGTCTACTTCTGTTGTATGCGAGCGCCACTTCGCCCTCCGTGTTTGGCCTTGCTCTTGGGCGCGTAGAGGTCGTCTTTGACGACCCTGCAGTTCCGAGTGTCTGACGCTCAGACCTTCCCCTCTCCCTCGTTGCCTATCCCCGTCTCCCGGACGATCTTGAACTGTTCGTCGCATAGTCGGTATTTGATTAACCATCTTGTTACTGCTTTGATCCCTTGTCCACTGCTGAGCATAGTGTCCAAGTTTGTTGTTCCTGCTTTCGTAACTAGTTCGATCCGCTCCGTTTGGAGCCTAGGGCATTTCATAAGGACGTGTGCCACGTCCTGCTTGCCCTCCCCGCATTCGCAGTATGGGCTGTCGACCCCCGGGACTCTCCTCCTATAGAGGTACGCTTTGAAACCTATGTGTCCTGTTCGTAGTTGGGTCGCAATCGTGCTCTGTGCCCGAGTCAGCCCTATGTGCATGCGGTGCCCGTCCTTGCGCCAGGGCGGCTTCCACGCCGTCGGTGTCATTTCCCCGGTCCGTATATTTCCCCTCCCCTCTCTTTCCTCCCTTGCTTTCTCCCATTCTTCCATCCATCCATTGTGTGTCCAGCCTCGACCATCTTCTGTATAGCACCTGCTCAGCTCCCCCTCCTGAGTGGCTTGGGTAAGTTTGTCTCTCCGTGGCCGGTATCGATGTTCTGTCTTTGTTGCCCGCCCTCGGGTCCTCCGTGTCATGCGCCTCGCCAGTTCAGCCACTTCCTGGCATCTCTGCCGGATTGCCTTTACTGCTTCGCTGCTGTCGGTCTTCCTTATGTAGTCTAGAGTTAGTTTCGTAGTATGTTGTGCTATCGGTGGTATGCCCGCTTCTTGGCGGAGGACGGGCGTAGGGCTGGACTTGTATGCTCCGAGCATTGTGCGGAGGGCCTGTGACTGGACCTTCTCAAGTGTCTCGATGTGGCTTTTGCTGCTTCTTTCCTTCCCTATCGGGTTGTTCCAGATCTGGCATCCGAACGCCATTGCCGGGCGAACGATCGCGGTGTACAGGTGTCTAGCTCTCTGGAATGTCGCTCCCCACGTCGATTTGCAGAGCCTTGTAACGGACACCATTTGGGTAATTCCTCTCTCCCGGGCCTGTCTGATGTGCGGTCCCCATTTGAGTTTCGTATCGATCCACACTCCGAGGAGGCGTATGTCCGGTACCGGCTTGCCGTCGAACCCAGAGATGTTAACTGCTGCTTGGAGGTTGTGTTTCTTTCTCTTCCGTGTAAAGTGGATGAGTTGGTACTTTTCTGGTGCGAATTTTGCTCCATGGCGATCCGCCCAGGCGAGGCATTTCTCGTGTGCTGCTTCGAGGGCCCTGCAGTTCTCCTCCGTTGTCTTGCTAAACGTGATTATATTTGTGTCGTCTATGAATCCTGATGCTGATGTCGGTCCGTCGGTTAGGTTTGGGAGGAGTCCGGACGCGAAGAATAGGAAGAGTATCGGGGAGATAGTAGATCCCTGGGGGATGCCCGTCTCTGTATTCCGTCTCCTGTCTATATAGTCGCCGAGGACCAGCGTTGTAGTGCGGTTCGTAAGGAACGATTCGATGAATCCGACCATCCAGCCTGGTACCCCTTTTTCACGGAGGTTGTGTAGTAGCCGTTTGTGGGAGACCTTGTCGAACGCGCCGGAAATGTCAAGGCAGAGCATTGAGGCGACAAGGTCAGGGTTCGTGCCCCAAACTGTGTGTATTTGTTCGGTTACGAGTTCGAGGGCTGTTGTCGTAGATCGTTTCGGCCTTCCTCCCATCTGGTTGTACGGAAGCAAGTGGTTCGCCTCTGCCGTGTCTGATAGCCTCCTCGCTACAATGGCTTCGAGTAGTTTTGCCAGGGTATTAAGGAGAGCAATCGGTCTGTATGCCTTTGGCGACGCGTAGTCCGGCTTCTGGGGCTTCCGCAGGACGGCTGTATTCGAGTCTCGGAACGATTTGGGATGGTATGACAGTTGCAGGCACCTGGTGAAAAGCCGTGCGAGCGCCGGGGCAATCTCCCCCGCGCACTTCTTTAGGAATCGATTCGTAATCCGGTCGGGTCCAGGCGCTTTGTCTGGGGGCATCTTTTTCAGGATCTTTATAATGTCTGCAGGGTCGACTTCCGCTGCTATGTATATCTCTGCCGGGTATTCATACCCGGCTAAATCGGTTAGGTTAGCTTGTACTGGCGGCGGGAAGAAGTGTTCTGCTATGATGTCTGCCTTCTCCTCGTTGCGGGAGTGTAGCTGCCCGTCCCTCGACTTCATCGCAGGGAATTGGGGAGGCGGGGGCGGTTTGCCGGCTCCTTGGCGGGCCCACCTCGCAAGTTTCCATATCTTGTTCTTGTCCGCTGTAATTTCTGCTACCGTCTTCCGCCAGTTGAGGTTGGCATCGCGTTTGATCTGGCTTTTCTGCATGTTTGTTGCGGTTCGGTATGCCTTATAGGCCTCCTCGCTCCTACTGGCCTGCCACTCCCGTCTTGCCTTCCTTGCCGCTTTGGTGTATCTCGTGCAGTCTGCGCTCCACGCCATCTTAGCGTAGGCCGACGGCCTCGCCTTCGGGATCTTGTCGTCTATAACCTTTTGGATTGCTTCCTGTATTCGCTCCGCCATAGCGTCAAGCTGGCCCTTGGTTTCGAGCGGGCCTTCGAGGGCGAACCTTACTGCCTTCTCGGCTTCTTCCCGAACTACCTTCCAGTCTGCTTTCTTCCACTGGGGCCTCGCCGGTCGTTGCGCGCGTTCTTGGCTCGGGAGTTGTATTACTGTTTCGATCGGGAGGTGGTCGGACCCGGTTTCGACCTCCTGTGCCGTACCGCACCTTACCACCCCCTGACTGAGGGTTTGGGAGGCGAAGGCCAGATCGAGCGTTTGACAGCTTCTACTCGTCTCCCACGTGATTGTTCCACTTGGGATAAGCAGTTGAAGGCCTGCAGTTTCAGTAATCTGGATGAGTGCGTCTGCTGCATCGTGGCATTCCATCGTCAGTGGTCCTCCCCACCGCGGGTGATGGAGGTTAAAGTCTCCTATTACGACGTGTTCACCTGGTTCCTGGATGGCTTCCCCTACTGCCTCGATCGTAGTGCATTCGTTACTCCGCAGGGGGCTAGGTGGGTTGTAGCAACTGTGGATATGTATCGGGCCTTGGTTCGTTTCCCAATGCAGTGTGAGGAGGTTCGGGCCGTGGCTCGTCGTCGTCCACTGCCTCGGGGGGATCGTTTTAGAGATATACAGCCCGACCCTTGCGCCTCTGTCCTCGGGGAGGACAGCGTAGTACGCCGGGTGCTGGACTGTACTGTGGAAGTTCGGGTTCAGCCATGGCTCCTGCACCGCGACGACTAGGTGTCGTTTCGGGTCCAGTCCTTGTAGGAACGGAAGCGTAACCTTGTTTCTACTGTGGTTGACGTTGTACTGTATGATCGTAATGTCTTCCGGTGTATTACTCATTTGTAGTGTCCATGCTTAAGCTATCGGCTTCTCCACTCGTCTCCGTTTCCTGCGCAGCCTGGGGGTCAACCGTCGGCGTCTGGGGGCCGGCGGTGAATATGCCTGCCGTAATTCTTGGTTGGTTCGGGGGAGGGGCATATGCCGTGAATCTCGGCCTGCCTGGGTTCCTCCTCGCCAGGAACTCGGTTCGCGTGAGTGAGTCGGTACGCGTCAGCAGGCGACTCGTTCTCTCTGTCGTCTCGGGGGAGTGGATCCTCGGTCGTTTGCCTGATGCCACTGTCCATCCCTCTTTGTCGGCCTCCTTCTTTTCGGCCCTTATCGTAGCCCTCTGTGTCCAGACCAGCCTCATTGCGTCCAGCTTTCCCCTGACTGCCTGTCTTATCTTGCACGTGCTCTTCCATGCGGCATGGTTGCCGTTGCAGTTGGCGCACTTCTGGATTGTCGAATTGCATTCTTCGGGTCTGTGGGGTCCAGCGCAGTTGTTGCACTTTGTCTCCGCTCTGCAGTCCGCCGCCCGGTGCCCGAATTTCGCGCACTTCATGCATTGCATTACACGGTGGTACGGGCTGTAGTGTTCGGCGTACAGGAGGGAGTAGTCCTGGACTAATCCACTCGCCACAATCGCGTTGGCTTCTCGCTGGGTCCGGACCCCGATGATTAGAGAGGACTTCTGCTTGTCTCCAATCGCCTTCTCGCTCTTGTACCAGCTTGCCTTCAGGACTTTCAGGCCCGGGTGGGCGTTTCTGTTGTGGTCCTCGATTCCTTGGCGGATCTTGACCATGTTTGTCCTGTCCGCCGGTATTACTACCCCGTGGACCAGGACTTGGAACTGTTCCGTAGCGACTCTCGCTGTCGTTCCGATTTTCTCGGTCCAGGTATCAGTCCTTTTCGCGTCCTCGAGGGACTTCTGGTCCTTCATAAACAGCCGGAGGTCCCCGCTCGTCAATTTCTTCACCGCTACTACTCCGGGGCATCCGACTCTTTCCACAATTGTCGCGTACGACAGCTCTCGGACCGCCTTCTTCTCTTCGTCGTCCGTGATTTTGACGGTGATCACGTGACTTTGTTGCGGAGCTCTCGGGGGTGCTGCACAATCAGCGCCCGCTGCCATTTGGGCCCACGTCTTCTTCTCCTGTGTGTTGTTCTCCTTTTGGTCTTGAATTGCTTTCTTTATTTCCTTCACCTCCTGCTGGAGGGTCGCTCTTTCCTTCTGTGCACCGAGCGCTTCGCCAAGGACGATTAGGACTGGGAGGGGGGTGGCCCTCGTTAGGGCCTCGTTCTGCAGGATCTGTTGGATCTTTTGGGCTATAGTTAGTTCTCTAGAGGGATTGGTACTTTTTGGATGGTGGTCGGGCGCCTGTTGGCTCCCTAGGGGGTGCTTTGGGGCAGTGTGCGCAGCGGGACGGGGGTCAGGTTGGCCGCCCACCCCCGCCTCGCCGGCGACGTCTGCTCCTCCGCTGCTTTCGATATCATTTCCTCGATGGTTCGTCGCGTCTTTCCTTCCTGTGAGCCTGCGGTTCGCATTTTGGAAGTAGCTCATGTCGAAGTTTTTTTATCGTTAATATATAGATAGATAGATAGATAGATATGTTCATTTGCCTGTCCTTGTGCCCTAAGGGCCTATGCAGGTCGCGCTATAGATGGTACGTACAGGGAGAAACCTCTCCGGACAAAAACCCCGTCTACTTCTGTTGTATGCGAGCGCCACTTCGCCCTCCGTGTTTGGCCTTGCTCTTGGGCGCGTAGAGGTCGTCTTTGACGACCCTGCAGTTCCGAGTGTCTGACGCTCAGACCTTCCCCTCTCCCTCGTTGCCTATCCCCGTCTCCCGGACGATCTTGAACTGTTCGTCGCATAGTCGGTATTTGATTAACCATCTTGTTACTGCTTTGATCCCTTGTCCACTGCTGAGCATAGTGTCCAAGTTTGTTGTTCCTGCTTTCGTAACTAGTTCGATCCGCTCCGTTTGGAGCCTAGGGCATTTCATAAGGACGTGTGCCACGTCCTGCTTGCCCTCCCCGCATTCGCAGTATGGGCTGTCGACCCCCGGGACTCTCCTCCTATAGAGGTACGCTTTGAAACCTATGTGTCCTGTTCGTAGTTGGGTCGCAATCGTGCTCTGTGCCCGAGTCAGCCCTATGTGCATGCGGTGCCCGTCCTTGCGCCAGGGCGGCTTCCACGCCGTCGGTGTCATTTCCCCGGTCCGTATATTTCCCCTCCCCTCTCTTTCCTCCCTTGCTTTCTCCCATTCTTCCATCCATCCATTGTGTGTCCAGCCTCGACCATCTTCTGTATAGCACCTGCTCAGCTCCCCCTCCTGAGTGGCTTGGGTAAGTTTGTCTCTCCGTGGCCGGTATCGATGTTCTGTCTTTGTTGCCCGCCCTCGGGTCCTCCGTGTCATGCGCCTCGCCAGTTCAGCCACTTCCTGGCATCTCTGCCGGATTGCCTTTACTGCTTCGCTGCTGTCGGTCTTCCTTATGTAGTCTAGAGTTAGTTTCGTAGTATGTTGTGCTATCGGTGGTATGCCCGCTTCTTGGCGGAGGACGGGCGTAGGGCTGGACTTGTATGCTCCGAGCATTGTGCGGAGGGCCTGTGACTGGACCTTCTCAAGTGTCTCGATGTGGCTTTTGCTGCTTCTTTCCTTCCCTATCGGGTTGTTCCAGATCTGGCATCCGAACGCCATTGCCGGGCGAACGATCGCGGTGTACAGGTGTCTAGCTCTCTGGAATGTCGCTCCCCACGTCGATTTGCAGAGCCTTGTAACGGACACCATTTGGGTAATTCCTCTCTCCCGGGCCTGTCTGATGTGCGGTCCCCATTTGAGTTTCGTATCGATCCACACTCCGAGGAGGCGTATGTCCGGTACCGGCTTGCCGTCGAACCCAGAGATGTTAACTGCTGCTTGGAGGTTGTGTTTCTTTCTCTTCCGTGTAAAGTGGATGAGTTGGTACTTTTCTGGTGCGAATTTTGCTCCATGGCGATCCGCCCAGGCGAGGCATTTCTCGTGTGCTGCTTCGAGGGCCCTGCAGTTCTCCTCCGTTGTCTTGCTAAACGTGATTATATTTGTGTCGTCTATGAATCCTGATGCTGATGTCGGTCCGTCGGTTAGGTTTGGGAGGAGTCCGGACGCGAAGAATAGGAAGAGTATCGGGGAGATAGTAGATCCCTGGGGGATGCCCGTCTCTGTATTCCGTCTCCTGTCTATATAGTCGCCGAGGACCAGCGTTGTAGTGCGGTTCGTAAGGAACGATTCGATGAATCCGACCATCCAGCCTGGTACCCCTTTTTCACGGAGGTTGTGTAGTAGCCGTTTGTGGGAGACCTTGTCGAACGCGCCGGAAATGTCAAGGCAGAGCATTGAGGCGACAAGGTCAGGGTTCGTGCCCCAAACTGTGTGTATTTGTTCGGTTACGAGTTCGAGGGCTGTTGTCGTAGATCGTTTCGGCCTTCCTCCCATCTGGTTGTACGGAAGCAAGTGGTTCGCCTCTGCCGTGTCTGATAGCCTCCTCGCTACAATGGCTTCGAGTAGTTTTGCCAGGGTATTAAGGAGAGCAATCGGTCTGTATGCCTTTGGCGACGCGTAGTCCGGCTTCTGGGGCTTCCGCAGGACGGCTGTATTCGAGTCTCGGAACGATTTGGGATGGTATGACAGTTGCAGGCACCTGGTGAAAAGCCGTGCGAGCGCCGGGGCAATCTCCCCCGCGCACTTCTTTAGGAATCGATTCGTAATCCGGTCGGGTCCAGGCGCTTTGTCTGGGGGCATCTTTTTCAGGATCTTTATAATGTCTGCAGGGTCGACTTCCGCTGCTATGTATATCTCTGCCGGGTATTCATACCCGGCTAAATCGGTTAGGTTAGCTTGTACTGGCGGCGGGAAGAAGTGTTCTGCTATGATGTCTGCCTTCTCCTCGTTGCGGGAGTGTAGCTGCCCGTCCCTCGACTTCATCGCAGGGAATTGGGGAGGCGGGGGCGGTTTGCCGGCTCCTTGGCGGGCCCACCTCGCAAGTTTCCATATCTTGTTCTTGTCCGCTGTAATTTCTGCTACCGTCTTCCGCCAGTTGAGGTTGGCATCGCGTTTGATCTGGCTTTTCTGCATGTTTGTTGCGGTTCGGTATGCCTTATAGGCCTCCTCGCTCCTACTGGCCTGCCACTCCCGTCTTGCCTTCCTTGCCGCTTTGGTGTATCTCGTGCAGTCTGCGCTCCACGCCATCTTAGCGTAGGCCGACGGCCTCGCCTTCGGGATCTTGTCGTCTATAACCTTTTGGATTGCTTCCTGTATTCGCTCCGCCATAGCGTCAAGCTGGCCCTTGGTTTCGAGCGGGCCTTCGAGGGCGAACCTTACTGCCTTCTCGGCTTCTTCCCGAACTACCTTCCAGTCTGCTTTCTTCCACTGGGGCCTCGCCGGTCGTTGCGCGCGTTCTTGGCTCGGGAGTTGTATTACTGTTTCGATCGGGAGGTGGTCGGACCCGGTTTCGACCTCCTGTGCCGTACCGCACCTTACCACCCCCTGACTGAGGGTTTGGGAGGCGAAGGCCAGATCGAGCGTTTGACAGCTTCTACTCGTCTCCCACGTGATTGTTCCACTTGGGATAAGCAGTTGAAGGCCTGCAGTTTCAGTAATCTGGATGAGTGCGTCTGCTGCATCGTGGCATTCCATCGTCAGTGGTCCTCCCCACCGCGGGTGATGGAGGTTAAAGTCTCCTATTACGACGTGTTCACCTGGTTCCTGGATGGCTTCCCCTACTGCCTCGATCGTAGTGCATTCGTTACTCCGCAGGGGGCTAGGTGGGTTGTAGCAACTGTGGATATGTATCGGGCCTTGGTTCGTTTCCCAATGCAGTGTGAGGAGGTTCGGGCCGTGGCTCGTCGTCGTCCACTGCCTCGGGGGGATCGTTTTAGAGATATACAGCCCGACCCTTGCGCCTCTGTCCTCGGGGAGGACAGCGTAGTACGCCGGGTGCTGGACTGTACTGTGGAAGTTCGGGTTCAGCCATGGCTCCTGCACCGCGACGACTAGGTGTCGTTTCGGGTCCAGTCCTTGTAGGAACGGAAGCGTAACCTTGTTTCTACTGTGGTTGACGTTGTACTGTATGATCGTAATGTCTTCCGGTGTATTACTCATTTGTAGTGTCCATGCTTAAGCTATCGGCTTCTCCACTCGTCTCCGTTTCCTGCGCAGCCTGGGGGTCAACCGTCGGCGTCTGGGGGCCGGCGGTGAATATGCCTGCCGTAATTCTTGGTTGGTTCGGGGGAGGGGCATATGCCGTGAATCTCGGCCTGCCTGGGTTCCTCCTCGCCAGGAACTCGGTTCGCGTGAGTGAGTCGGTACGCGTCAGCAGGCGACTCGTTCTCTCTGTCGTCTCGGGGGAGTGGATCCTCGGTCGTTTGCCTGATGCCACTGTCCATCCCTCTTTGTCGGCCTCCTTCTTTTCGGCCCTTATCGTAGCCCTCTGTGTCCAGACCAGCCTCATTGCGTCCAGCTTTCCCCTGACTGCCTGTCTTATCTTGCACGTGCTCTTCCATGCGGCATGGTTGCCGTTGCAGTTGGCGCACTTCTGGATTGTCGAATTGCATTCTTCGGGTCTGTGGGGTCCAGCGCAGTTGTTGCACTTTGTCTCCGCTCTGCAGTCCGCCGCCCGGTGCCCGAATTTCGCGCACTTCATGCATTGCATTACACGGTGGTACGGGCTGTAGTGTTCGGCGTACAGGAGGGAGTAGTCCTGGACTAATCCACTCGCCACAATCGCGTTGGCTTCTCGCTGGGTCCGGACCCCGATGATTAGAGAGGACTTCTGCTTGTCTCCAATCGCCTTCTCGCTCTTGTACCAGCTTGCCTTCAGGACTTTCAGGCCCGGGTGGGCGTTTCTGTTGTGGTCCTCGATTCCTTGGCGGATCTTGACCATGTTTGTCCTGTCCGCCGGTATTACTACCCCGTGGACCAGGACTTGGAACTGTTCCGTAGCGACTCTCGCTGTCGTTCCGATTTTCTCGGTCCAGGTATCAGTCCTTTTCGCGTCCTCGAGGGACTTCTGGTCCTTCATAAACAGCCGGAGGTCCCCGCTCGTCAATTTCTTCACCGCTACTACTCCGGGGCATCCGACTCTTTCCACAATTGTCGCGTACGACAGCTCTCGGACCGCCTTCTTCTCTTCGTCGTCCGTGATTTTGACGGTGATCACGTGACTTTGTTGCGGAGCTCTCGGGGGTGCTGCACAATCAGCGCCCGCTGCCATTTGGGCCCACGTCTTCTTCTCCTGTGTGTTGTTCTCCTTTTGGTCTTGAATTGCTTTCTTTATTTCCTTCACCTCCTGCTGGAGGGTCGCTCTTTCCTTCTGTGCACCGAGCGCTTCGCCAAGGACGATTAGGACTGGGAGGGGGGTGGCCCTCGTTAGGGCCTCGTTCTGCAGGATCTGTTGGATCTTTTGGGCTATAGTTAGTTCTCTAGAGGGATTGGTACTTTTTGGATGGTGGTCGGGCGCCTGTTGGCTCCCTAGGGGGTGCTTTGGGGCAGTGTGCGCAGCGGGACGGGGGTCAGGTTGGCCGCCCACCCCCGCCTCGCCGGCGACGTCTGCTCCTCCGCTGCTTTCGATATCATTTCCTCGATGGTTCGTCGCGTCTTTCCTTCCTGTGAGCCTGCGGTTCGCATTTTGGAAGTAGCTCATGTCGAAGTTTTTTTATCGTTAATATTATCGTTAATATATAAGAGACTTTATAAAGTAGTCTACTAATATATAATATTAAACGAGAGGAGGGCGAAATAGCGCCCAACTCGGGACGCAAACATGTACAAATTAGGGCGCCATTTCGCCGCTCAATCGCCCCGATACGACTTAGCCTGCGCTACGGCCCGCCGTCCCTTGACCTTGCCGTCAACGGACCTTCGCGCAGGCGGCCGCAGGCCTCGCATGTCACCTCGTGGAGCGCGCGCCTCGCCATGTCTCTGCACCCGCACTGCTTCCTCCTTCTCTCTTCCGTCTCTGCGAGGCGTATAAAGGGGCTGGATCGCCGTTCCTTGAGTCGCTGGCAGGCCGGACTTACCCATTCATTCGTTATTCCTCCTCACATCCACCGCGCTCCCGCAGTGCTCCGCTGGTCGGCCTACGCACAGTTGTTCTGCTATGAGGAATTGCGAGACGATCAGCGTGCAGTGCCGTACCTGACGGAAGTTTGACCCGTGGCAGAGCCCTACCAGTCATGGGCCATGCGGCGGAAATTTCGGCTTCGCTCTCTCAGGCGGAGCGCTTCCGGCGCATGGAAGCGGAGTTCGACGAGGCGGCACGTACGCGAAAGATTTACACCAAAGGGAGCGAGCAACTGCAGAGCTGGGTGAAACGATTGTGGTATGAGTACGTTGGTAGCACGAGTAGATTGCGACGTGGTCTGGAGTGCCTCGCTGAGCCGACGAACGCAGATATTGTCAGATGACTGGGAAAGATGCCCACGAAACCTTGCGGGAAATGCCCATCGCCGTCGTCCACTCATTCTTTTACTGGTTGCTGGAACAGAGATGCGAGACTCTACGAAGCGCAAGCACTCTACAGACGTACTGGAACACCTTCTGTATCATCCGGAAGATTGAGACAGGCTGTGTCATGGTCGACCCTACGATCAAAAGTCAAATGTGCGGCGTATGTGCAGCATCAATGCTCTCGTTCTCGGCTCGGTTTGCACCACTTACACATGCTATAGGTCCGGCAGCGTCTGGCGCAGGAATTCCGATTGCAGACGGAGAAGAGACCGAAGCCGATCATGCGAGCTGAGGATGAATTTGAACTGCTGAAAACATTGTGGACCTCGCCTGAGTTTACGCTCGACCACGAACGGTTAAGAGTGCAACTCGCCTTGATTCTTCAGCTTGCAGGCATTACCGGCAACCGGCCAGGCGCGCTCCTAGGACTGCGGTACGAACATCTCAAGCTTACGCTTCTTCGAGATCCCGCGGGAAGCGAATGGCCACGGCTTCTGATTGAGCTGACGTTCAAGCACACCAAAGGTTACCTGGGCTTGAAAGATGCGTGCGTGGTGCCGCCACACCATCATCGGTGTTCAAGGATGTGATCCGGATTGCTGACATTCATCTTAGCAACACGTTTGGGATTCCAGATGTCCCGAGGGAACCCTGCCTCCTCCTCTGCCCGCAGATACTCCTCTTAAGCCTGGTATTCGCCGACGAAGCGTTCGCAGCGCCCGGCCTTACAGGACCAGAGGAGCTTTTCCGTCTGCGGGTGCCCGCAGGTCTCAACCAGCTAGAGTTGCCGATCAAGGACTCTAAAACCGGTGTACCACTTTTTCGGAGACTGGAGAACACCGTGCATGGAGTTGTAGTCTCCGCTGCTACTCCCGCAACAGATAATTGGCTCCGCGGCAGACTATCCACACTCGGTGCAATCACAGGATTCGAGCACGTAGTGAAACCTTACTGCTTCCGCAGGGGTAACGGAGAAGCTCTGGACAGCAGCAGTAGGTTCCGTCTAAGCGTGGAGTCGATCAGTCGCTAAAGAACTGTAGGTCTCATCAGTGACGCGCAGCGGAACCTCATCCTTCAGCATGCGAGCTCAGCAGTATTTCAGCACAACTACCTGTCTCGGTACATCACACAAGATACGCATGCCATCTACCGGGGCCTCGCGCCTCAGACCGATGTCATGAGAGCTGCGAGCGGCATGACTCGCACCATTGATCCGCGCCGACCGCGCGCATTAAACGAGATTCAAGTAGCACAAATTGCACGTCACCCAGAAGTGAAGCTGCTGCATAGGACACGAAAGAGCTTGGTGAAGAAGATTTGTGCTGAATATGGGACGTCTTCCAAAGCTCGAGGCACTCCGCTATATGAGGCTTACCAGAGAGTAGACCGACAGCACCAGAACAAAAGAAAAGCGGTGTATAAGATCATAATGGCCGAGATCCTGCAGAGGTATCGCAAGCAGCGATCCGCCATGGATATTGCGAGCCAGCTCGAATGTCCGCCCATCAAGCTTGATGAGAAGACGCCATCGAAAGTCCATCTATACGACCAGCTCAGCGAAGAGCGGAATCGCGCTGTGAAAGCTCTTTTCACCTTCGCAACATCTGACCCTGTCGAAGAGTGTCGACGACGTGCGAATGCTGTGAACGCGGTGTCAGCGCTGAGTAGGAGCCAGAAATCAATCGAACGGAAGGTGTGTCGTACAAAGGCAGCGCGTATCCGTAAGCACGACAGTGATGCGAGCATGGATCTTTCAGGCGAAGTGAAAGCGTTGCAAGATCCTTGTCCCATCGAATGTGCTCCGACACAATGCATATTCTGTATCGGCAAGGCGGACCTCCACATTGACGAACGCATGAAGACATTCCGCAATCGTGATGGGCTCAAGAGACATTTTCATCGAAAGCACCTGCGGCATTATGCAAAGGATCAGCCCATCAGCTGTCCTCACCCGAAGTGCCACAATGTGAAACTTGCCAACCTAATGCACTTACAAAACCATGCTGCAATTGTTCACAAGACGATGACATAGATGGTGGATAATATTGAGATGAAGAGCTGACATGACCGAGATCTGCGATACTTGGCATTGGGGAATGAGCATCCCCGCCGCGGATGAGGTGTGTGATTCCCTGACTGGTGTTTCACTGCAAGAGATACTCGAACGCTAGCAGCTGGGCCTAAAGTTACTCAACCAGGTATACGTGCTGCTTCTCTGGAAGTGCTGTCTGGCCCACTTACCGGTGCGAGTCACGTTGATCGCTGTCAACTACGCCTTCTAATTCGCTCACCAGGCTCTTGAGCTAGTGCATGACCTCGCTGTGCCTCATGTTGATGTTCGTCTCACGTGAGGGGCAGGCATTCTCGGCTACAGCTACGACACCGCAAGTCGTTTAATGGCTAGCTATGTCACGATGTCGAGCCATTGGTGCGATAATAGATTGAGCACCTCTGAAGCTCAACCTGATGACCCGAAGCATGCTTATTACCAGCTATCAGAGGCACCAGAAGGAGTTGCAGAGCTGCGGATTGTTTGGGCTTACTGTTTGTTCGCGAGCAGAACATCATTCGTGTACACAAGAACAGTCAGGTGACCGGTGAACGATGGTTCTCACGACGTATTTACTGCCACACCTCCGGCAGCGCTGCAGCATGCTCTCTTAGACTCCTGCAGCTGCTGCGGCTCGTCTACGAAGAGATATGGAGGACAGACAATGCGCCATTCGACATATTCTACACAATAGACGCTCAAGCTTGTCTTCTGAGCTGATTGAAATCCAGAAATATGAACAGAATGTGGAAAAGGCACATGCTTGGGTGACCAATCCGCTTTGTCTGCTGTACCAGAGCACCTGTCCCAGGAAAGTTTCGATACATTCGCAATCGGGATCTAGAACAACCATTCGTAGCCATCTCATGGACCTGGAAAGCTCCAGCTCACGAAAGCACCATTTCTGGAAAATACTCGGTCGAGCATAGTCAAACGGGACACCAGAAAAAAGTAAAGATTCGCGCATACTCGACCGAGTGGTGGATTATCTTGTGTCTACTGGACAGGAGATGTTTTGGATCGACAAGGTGTGCATCATTCAGCAAGACAACAAGAAGAAGCAGTTGGCAATGAATGTAATGGACCTGCTCTACAAAAGCGCTAGCGAGGCGATCGCAATGTTGTCTTCGCCAATCAAATCACAGACGGAGTTGAAAATGCTTATCTACCTTGTGAATGGTGATTTCATCTTGGAACGTAACAGCCATTACTTTCTGCGACCGGGTTGCAGCTCGTCCATGATCTGGAAGGTGATTCGAATCTTGCGACTAATTACCAGGGATCTGCACATGGGATGGGTATCTCTCTAACCTCAATTTTTCTGTTACGATCGATACGCGAGCGTTAGTAGCTCAACCTGAATTCGCTTCCAATTGCGACTCCGAGCGATATCACTCTGTCAGTCGCGAGTGCTTCCCGAAGGATGTTCCGAAAGATTGACACAGCGTTCGAGAACCACGGCCGGATAACCTATGGCGAAGAGTAAACATAGGTTGATATTGAGGTTCGCTGAGACTTCCAAATCCGATGCACCTTTTACGTACCACCAAGGTGGTCAATGGACGGGTCATTTTTCGTGGCCATGCCGTCCGGACGGTGTCCGGCCGGATGGACAGCTAATAGGGTATCTGCCGGCCGGCATTATCAATGCTAGCGTCCGTCCGGACATGCAAGTGAATTACCGGTGTCCATACCATGTGAATTGACCTTATTGATGAGAATGTCGTTCCTAGGGGTGTTGTTAGGGTTTGGATCAATTGACTGAATAAAGTGCTGGCGATGATGTCACTAACATCATTCCTCCAGCTCTCGGGGCCATATCCGCTCAATCGAGCGTGTTTGATTGGCCAGATGCCAGCCTGCAGAAACGCCGGCCCGTGCGCCGACCTCCCACGCGCGACTTCTCAGAACGCGACTGGGAACGCGTTTCCTTCACATGCCAAAGTCCCTCGATCGTCCACCTTATTATTGGCATTTACGCACACACCACGATGGCAGACGGTACCTCCAGCATAAGCGCCACCCACAGCATCGACCTGACACAGATCCACGCCGAATCGCAGCTCGAAACCGTCCTCCAGACGCGTTATACGCGGACCGGCTTCCTCGTCGATGGAAAAGCTCTTCGCGACTTTTACCCAACACCGCCAGGCAAGGCAGAGCACAGAGCGTGGGTCTGGCAGCATGGCGAGGCTGTTACGCATCTTCAGAGCTTCACCAACTACTGGCTGTGTCGTCTGTGCTTTGACAGCAGCCATAAGGATCACAGGAAGGTGAAGGTCATTCGGACTGGTGGAGGAACGAACTCGATACGCAGACACCTAGGCAAGCATGGCTACGAGCTCGATGGCACATACAAGCAGCGTAAGAGGCGTCCGGTAGACGACGGCAACATCGCTAGCATGATCAAGCGTCAAAGGACGACCGAGAAGACTCCTGTTGATCGTACCGAGTGGAGGTCGCTATTCCTCGAGTATGCCGTAACAGATGAGCACTCACTTCGCGCTCTAGCATCTGAACGACTTAAGCGGCTAGCTACGTATCGTCAACCCGTTCTCGAGATGCTATTCCCTACTTCTCACAACACCCCGCGAGCTTGGATCGTCGACTTGTGTAAGAAGACACTGCCTCGAGTAAAGAGCAATATGGCTGCGGCGATGAGCGGCATCGCTTTGTCCTTTGACGCGTGGCTAGCAGACATCGATGGCGGCACCGACTTCTTAGGTGTTCATGCTCACTACTTCGACAAGGACTATCAGCTGAAGACAGTACTTATTGGACTCGTACCAACCTATGGCAATCACACCGGTGAAGAGCAGGCAAACATCCTTCTCAAGCTGATCAGACAGTATGATATCGCGTCCAAACTGACCTACTTTATGGCCGACAACGCGTCTAACAACGACACAACGATCGAAGCTATTAGGCGCGAAATTCCAAGTCTCCGACACCCTCACAAGTGCCGCCTTCGCTGCGCTGGCCACTTCATCAACTTAGTCGTCAAGGCTATGCTCTACGGCGTCGACATCGAGTGTATTGACCAGGCTTGCAACGACACGAATAAGGAAAACGAGGAGCTCGAAGACAGCGAGATCGTATACGAGTTTCAACGCGCTCTATCTCTACGTAATGCCGGCGATCGTCAGACAGCATGGCGAAAGAAGGGTTGTGTTGGCAAGCTCCATAATATCGTGATCCATGCTCACTATAGCGAGGCCCGACGACGCGTCTTTCGATCAAAACAACGCGAGGCAGACACACGACTTGTCGAGCTAGTGTTGAACGGCGGCATTAAGTGGCAATCTGACCACGATATGATCGAGCGTGGCCTCGAGCTCAAAGATCCAATAGAGCTGTATTGCTTACAGTTCATTGACGACCTTCGTGAAGACATACTCACCGCGGATGACTGGGCCGAGTTGAAGGAGATATTGAAGCTTCTCAAGCCGCTGAAGATGGCGTCGCTGAAGGTCCAAGCAGATGGTCAACACTTCGGTGGATTGTGGCAGTCATTGACAGCTTTGGAGTCACTGCTAACTACTCTTGAGAAGGCGAAGTCAGACCATGAACACGCGGCCAACTCACACCTTAAGGCGATAGTCAATCTTGGTTGGAAGAAGCTCGACAAGTACTATCGACTCAGCGATCGCACGCCTGCCTACCGTGCCGCCGTGGCGTTACATCCATCGCTCAAGATGAGCTGGTTTGAGCAGCATTGGGGTGGTATGAAAGACGACAATACGCAGCGCAAGAATAAGGCGAAAGCGAAGGGCAAGCAGCGGCCATCGCAGCAGCAGAGTCAAGACGATATCGAGGCGTCCACGCTATGGACAGTGAAGGCACGACACGCGATTGAAGAGCTCTATAATGAGTATAAGATGCGGTATCCAGCACCAACAACTAGGCCGGCGACACGTGAACGCGAGGTTGACGATTACACGGCATCGTTAATGCTCACGGACACTGTGTTGCAAGACGATCTGCAGCGTTATTTTGCCGAGCCTCTGACACCTTATATGGTTGGCAACAAGCCTATTAATGTTGTCCAATGGTGGCGTGACAATCGGCAGCGATATCCGGTATTGTCCAAGCTAGCATTCGACCTACTGGCCACGCCGGCGAGCTCGAGCGCGTGTGAGCGTGAGTTTAGCTTAGCTGGCCACGTTCTCGACAATGAGAGGTGGCAGACGAAGACAGACTACGCACAATCACACCAACTACTGCGAAATTGGTTCAAGAACGACTTTGTGTTGGAGAGACACACGAAGGAGGTGGTAAGCGCGCAAGACGATAACGTTAGCGGCGACGTGGATAGTGAGATGCCAAGCTCATATGAAGGCAACAGCCAGCAGACAGACGTGTGAATAGAGAGCTAACAACACCTTCCTCAGGCTTCATTTTTCAACATCCTTCCTAATTAGGCAAGGCGAACAGCGGACAGGGCTCCGGTGGACGGCATGGCCAATGAGAGGCTCTCGTCCGGACGGACGGACACGGCCGCTGAATCGGCCGGCAGGGCCGGCAGCAGTGGTGTAGCCGGCCGACCTGTCCATTGACCACCTTGCGTACCACAGTCTATGAACCCAGAATCTTGTTAGATGAATTATGCGAACCTCTTTAGGAAAGATTTGGCAGTGGCAAGCATTCCGTGGCTTCGCCATGAACTCTACGTTCTTGACCGACTGTCCCAAGAGCTGGTGCCTGCGGCGAGACAGCCGGCCGATGCGTTGCTTGGCACTCACTCGATAATTCTTTCTTCCATTCCTACGTAGTAACATGAATCAATCAGTACCATTACAACGTGTCCAAGTCTGCTTCGTGGTTGCTCTCCACTGAACCCCTTCGTATGCTTGTGGATGATTTCGCATCTCAATCAACCTCGCCTCATTGCTATGAGCGATCAGAATTATGACATTGAGCGAGAGGTCGCAGCCTTCTTCACTAAGACGAGAGTGACTCGAGATGCTTGCGACCTTCGCGCCACAGAGCTCGTTACTGGCGGATTGCAACTTGTGCCTACACAAGGCGCCTGCAGTTACACAATCTACGGCGGCACCACTCTCGGCTCGGTCATTCAATTCCGCCTGAAGTCGGTAGCTCTTGAAGACAATGGAGCTTGCACGTCAAGTTTACGGCAAATTTGCACCCAAGGTCGCATTAGAAGGCCAGATTGGAGACGACGATACAAATAATGGCAGGGAGGCTCTTGTGGTCTACGTGATGCCTCGCATGCAAGGCATAAGTCGTCTCGACTTTATTCTTGCTCATGGCTATCCTGAAGACACACAAAAGATTTGCGATGCGCGCCTCACATTAATCAAGGACGTCGCCACGTGAGTTTTCATTCAGCCATTGTTCTCGCCGGTGCTATGATTCGTTCTAATCGTGTCCAGCTTCTTCGCACTGTCGTGGAAGGCGCCACAAATTCTTGAGCAAGCACAACTTCACACACTAGAACAAGAGTACGAAGGGGACCTCCGTTTACTCCAGCATGCACTGCCCCGGCGCTTCCAAAATGTGATCCAGCGTTGCTTGCAAGCACTACCATCCATAATGGCTCTACCGATAGTGCTTACTCACAAGGACTTTGGCGACTTCAACATGCTTGTTGATCCCGATACTTGCCATCTGCTTGGTGTCATCGACTGGGCTGAAGCCAAACTAGAACCTTTCGGAGTCAATCTCTATGCTGTTGAGAAACTGATGACCAAATTCCACCTTCGTAATGGCGCTTCTCGGTACCCAAACTACGACACACTCTACGATAAGTTAGGCATCTTATAAGCCGTTTAGCAACACCACCTTTAGGACGAAAGACACTATTACAAAAAAAAAACCGTCCTGCTATTCTAATAACGAAGAGCAGATCCTACCACCCGCATTCAGACAGCCTTACGGTCAACTTAAGGTCGCAAGAAATGCGCGCCTCCAAGACCCCTTAAGCAAATCCCAACACGATGACTGTTCTGAATCCCTTCCTTAGCTTTTTTACCTTCTCCATCTCTTTTCGTCCAAGGCTCGGCAAAAGCTCTCCCTCGGTCCGTTTAGCCTTGACACACACGCCTTTTGGATGGAAGAATTCGAACTCTACTGGAATCTTCCAATTCCAAACCTCGTCCCGATCGCGGAAGTAGTACGGTCGTCCCTCATTGTGTATTAACTCGTAATCTTCGCGCAACGTCGCAGCATGCGCAGTTCTGAATTCGCCCTTGTGCGTGACGGCGATGCAGCAATGCCAAGGCGTCATAGAGAAATGATCGGGCTGAGGCACGAGCGGAAAGGATACTTTATGAAGGCCAATGGAACGGTGGATAGAGAGACTGAAAATTCAAGCGTCAGATCTCGGGCACAGCTCCTTTCGGGGACTTTTGATGGGTGAATACTTACCGTACGTAGTGAGGAAAAGTTGTTTTGACAACTGCGGCGTAGCATTTGCCGCGTGCAATCATTTCTGCGGCGACGCGCTTCACGGCTCGTCTGTAATCTCTATTGCTTGTCGCTTCGGCCCGAACAGGGCAGTGCTGAAGATCTTTCTCGAGGAACAAGGTGTATCTGCGCGCACATCAGCCAGGGAGCTCAGCGACAGGTCGGCGTGCCGAGGAATAGATCCAGGCCGAATACTAACCCGCAATAGGTGAGGTTAATGTCTGGATCGTTCAAAATGGCTTCACGGGCGTTGAAATCTGGATCTGCGTACTTCTCGCTGAGCAACTTGCGCGAGATGTCGACGGTGGACAGGTATTCCTCTTTCGTCATCTCTGGAGAGTCGTGCAGGCCTATCAGGTTCATCATACGCATGAACTTCAGGCCGCTGAAACCCTTCGCAATGGCCATTTGTCGGAGCGCACTGCCATAATGGTAGACCTCCTCGTCAGGAATGCCCAAGATATCGCTGTAGACCAACCCGTCCGAAGTGATGGTTACGAAGGCACCTGGCTGGTAGACCTCTCGTATGTCTTCACAGAGACTCTGAAGACGTCCAAGAGCTAGCTCCTCGCCCAGATCTGGCAAGGACCCCAGCACTTTGTCGACCTTGTTAACCGATTTCCATGGGAAAGCGGGGATACAAAAGTCCACAGGGAAGCTGGCGTCAACGAAGGCGCGAACTTGGGCCTCAACGCACTTGCGGCCTGCCCAGACACATCCAGTGGCATCTAATTCGTTCTGGCTGTACCCTTGGATGATGTCCAATATCTTGGAAACCACATGTGGCGATGCTTGGCTGGATTCATTCTGCTCGGACGCTTCGATCGTTGGCGCCGAGGCTGTTGGAGTAGGTGTTGGCCGTACGAGTGTGGCCTCTTGAATCTGGCGCTCGTTGGACTCATCTCCGAGCGACGTGAGACCGACAGCTTGCTCGAGAGAGCGAAGATCTTTGATCATCTGCTCGTTGACCTTCATTTTGGCGATCACGACAGGTTTGGGTGTAGAGTAGGGAGATAGGGGGAACGAGAATGTTACAAAATGCTGTGCTAGTCTCAATGGCTATTGTCGGCCACACTGAACATACTTATATTATTTTGGACGTACTGCACCAGGTTCGGTGAGTTCCCAAATACCGCGGTGGCTGCGTGCCATTCAGCCACTGAATAATGCTAGTCTTGACGCTCAGACAAGGCTCTCAACGGGCTTCGATATATGCAACTATCAATAGACCGGTGTCTGTAGCTGCGGACGGACAAGAGCCGACGTGTTTCCTACTGCGCCATCGCCGTAGCTTGGCCGTGGAGTGTTCTCGAATTTTATCCTATCGTCCACAACTGCTCCGTTCCCTGTAACAACCGGTAATTAGAAACTCATTGTAAAGGACTTCCATATTCGCTAGTACAAACACGCCTCGGCTAGTTCGTTATTATAACGGCCTCTATGTAGCAGGGCAAGTCGGTGCAGCTCCTCGTGCCTGGATCTTTTACCCTTAAGGATTATAGGAACAACTTCATAGCCCTGAAATCATCAGAAAATGGGCACGCGCAGCGGTATGGTGCTGAGTATTGTCAGCTTTGCGGCGCTGACAGGGCCTCCGATTGCAAGTGCGTTGATCGACGCGCGAGATGGCGACTTCCTGTATCCGCAGATTTTCGGGGGAACTACAATGGTCAGCGGAGCGACAGTCCTCGTCGGGGCGAAGCGATAGTGCTCTCCTAGCGACTGGTTGAGTCTGACGGCGCCAAACAGGCTTCGATAGTGGATGTATGCGGGCGCCGGACGGTGCTCGGCGTCCGCGCGAGTCACCCTCAGCCTCCCTCGGTGTCGGATGGGGGTGGCATTGTTTATAGCTCAGCGCTAGTGCTGCTATGAGACAAGCCTGCTCACGAGTCGGCTTCCCATCGAAGCAGAAACACTAGTCCGTCACGACATGTTGCACTAGTGATGGCGCGTCGGCATTCCTTCGTGGCCACGACCAGACCCGCTAGGCACTCTGGCGAGAGACACCGGTCATGGACGGCGCATTTCGCTCACATCACAATCTTCCGCACCCCATCGATTGGGAATTTGTCGAACCATGTGCTGACGTGTCCATCACCGCTGGCCCCGTCCAGATCTCGACCGTCATGCCGGAGGCATGTACCGATGTGGTACAAGGCCGAGCTCAGGGGACATTATTTATGTGCGGACTAAGGGTCGCTATCGTCGCAGCAGCATAGTGAAATGTCCTGAAGGGCTACAGTCTGACTCTGCCGCTCGCCCCCTAGTGAGCCCAACACGTCCGTAACCTTTCCAACCGAACCGCGCCCGCTGTCCCGAAGATCGAGGAGGATGTCGTGGCTCATACCAGCCGACACGCCCCAGAAAGCCATTGGAAACGGCAAACCCGCGCTTGCACAGTTTACTGCTAAGGGCTCCGTGGACGGTGTCATCCAAGCATGGAAAACAGACGGGGCTGTGATCCTTAAAGAGTTTCTCTCTCCGGACCAATTACTGCTTCTGCACAAAGAGCTTGAGCCAGTGTTGGAAACAGTCAGGCAAGGATCTCTAGTTGAGCACGAAGCCCTCCAGGCATTTCACGGACGGAGAACAAGGAGGGCTGGAGACATCATCAACCATAGCTCCGTCGTCCGAGACCAGCTCATCCAAAACGACTTCCTGCATGAGATCTGCCGGTGGGTATTCAGCGAGCAAGGTCACGCGGCCAACTACTGGCTGTCCGCAGCATCCACGCTGAACGCCGGAGGGCCTCAGCCAGCGCAGGCACTGCGCCGTCTGGACACTGCCCGAAAGCTGTCCAAGCGCGGCCAGCGCTTTCTCGGGTTCCGTTCGCACTACCCTAGAGGTTCTCCACGAATTTGGCATAAAGACTATGCCTAATTAGCTTTGCACAACGGTCTCGAGGACTTGACAGGCTTTGCAGAGTACATGGAGGAACTCAAAAAAGACCACCCTCTAGAGCACCAACAACAGACTGCATCGTGACAGGAGGATCGCGAGTAACACGTGGGGTTGTATTTTAGTAGAGAGTGTGGAAAGTTAGGATAGATCCCGTCGTCTACTTTAGTAAAGCGAGTAGTACCACTATGTGGAATTATACGGACGTGGTCAGAATAAAGTTTCATTAGGTTGGGTGTAGTGTAGTGTCCGTGCTATGCACGTGCGTGCGTCCGCGTGCCGGCCTCTCCTTTGGGTATTTGTTTTTCCGATAGAGTGCCGCATCCAAAACGCTCTGACTGTAGAGTCTACATCGTCACGGCATTTGCCGGTCGGGAGAACATTCCGCATGCATAATAAGCTTGTTGACCTTTAGGTCTATCTTTACTAAGACTCTAGCTAGGGTCGGCGCCTCTGCTTCGTTGGGCACCCCAGTTATACTTTTGACAGCGCTCGTCTGACCGACTCTGCTGGAGGTGCGCTGAAGAATCGCTGAATGCTTCTACATCAGGACCGGCTCGATTCAGAACGCCCCCAGCTTCGCGCAGCACCTTGCTGGCATCATGGCGGCGATAGAGATCGACGAGAAGATACTAGCACCGCTTCGCAATCAAGTGGTGGTCATTACTGGGGGCTCTTCAGGCATCGGCCTTGCGACAGCACGAACGCTTCTCGATCTCGGGGCCCTTGTGTGCATTGGTGACCTGCACGCCACCTCGCTGGTGCATAGCAACTTGACTTTCACAAAGACCAATGTCACCTCCTGGCGAGATCTCACGCGCCTCTTCTCGGAAGCCGCATCACGCGCCGGTCGAATCGATCACGTCATCGCTAATGCTGGGATGCTTGGGTCCCGGGTTGACCACCTGAAGACTTCGCTCAGCGCTGATAGGGAGCTGGAAGAGCCTTCTACGGAGTTATACGATGTCAACTTGCGAGGCATGATCAATACCTGCCATTTGGGTCTTCACTACATGCAACAACAAGAGCCGCGAGGCGGGAGCATCGTGTGCATGGGCTCTGCTGCTTCGATCTAGAGATACGCTGCATGGGACTATACTGCAACAAAGCATGCAGTACTCGGATGGATGCGGACTGCAATCCCGAATATCGAAGTGCACCAGTTACCGATCAGGGTCAAATGTGTTGGGCCCTCGTGAACTCTGAACCGAACGGTGTCACCAGAATGATAACTAGAGCCGGCCTCGAGTCGCAATCACCAGAAGCCGTGGCCCGAGTCGTCGCCTCGCTAATGGCAGATGTAACTCGCCAAGGTCAATTTATCTACATTGCAGGGGGCCAGTCTTTCGAGGTCGAGGAAGCGTTGATGCTCCCTCAAGTCGAGACGATAGTACGCTGGTTCCTATGCTAAAATGTCCATCGGCTGCTGACAGTGTACAGAAGCGGTGGTTCTTGCCGACATGTTCCCAGGTGATGGTTCCTGCGGGCAACATGGACTGCAGGCCGAATTCTTGAGCGACGTGCACGATCGGTGTCCCCTCCGTGTTTCTTCGCTTTGCGAGGATTTCATCACCTCCCCAGAGGGAGTGGTGTCGGTTAAAGTCAGCAGATCAAGATCTCGATTGCTCCGCCCCATCGGGCTTGCGCTTCGTCAATGGCCTGGCGGATATATGCCAACTTCTGGTGGATTGCCTTGCGCTTCTCGATGCGGCTGTCCCCTTCGTTGGGGTCATAGGTCGACACCACGAGTACCTTCCCTTCGGATGTGGTGATTATCGCTGCTGTAATGTCGTATGAGGGCACGGGGACTTGGATGGCTGATATGCCGCTGCTAACCCAGAGCATGGATCGATATGCGAGCTGACCGGGCCCATGCTCTCGTTGCACTGTCGGGGTGAGTGGCCTCCATTTCTGGTGGCTGCCACACCGCACCTCTCCTGTGCTTGGATCTGCGTGCAGATGCGGCTCCACGACCGCGAGAACTGCAAGCTGAGAGTACGCCTCATCACTCAACATGCTCCACTGCAAATGTTTCTGCGTGCCGACGTTGTAATGAAGAACCTGCAGGTGTTCCATCATTTATTCAGTGCTGCATTTCCCATCTCGATTTCTCCCGTAGGTGTCGTCTCGTGCGTCGACGACCGTCGCACCTGGGCAGCGAGATACCGTCTGTGATAGGGGTGCCGCTTGCACGCCCAATCGGAACTTCGATGCTCGCCTGCACATACTGCACACTTCGGAGGGTCCCGACTCTGGCAGTCTCGCGTTTGGTGTAGACCTGTACACTTCCCGCACCTTGTAGCCCTCCGGCACGCTCCTTGGAGGTGGCCATACGCGTTACAGTTGAAGCACATTTGGTCCGCCGTGCTCGGTTCGTAGCGGGAGCAGAAAGCCCCATACGCTCCACCACCGAAGAGGGCCTAACCCGCCTTGAGCAAGTAATCTGCGACCACTTTGTTCTTCAACCAGATGACGAGGGAGCCGGTCCTCTTCCTCGGGTCTATCTTGCTGAGCCAGCTTGCCTTCATCGCTGTGAAGTCTATGTCGTCCCTCCAATTGTCTACTGCGAATTCTGCGCACACCTCCCTGCGGAGGCTGCGACCTCCCTCGACCGTCGCATCAAGGACTGCCTGCTTCGACACTATGTCGCATTTGGTGGGATACCACGCATCGCTCTTCACGTGGGCCTCCGGCATCGCGATGTTCAGCCAGCCCGAGTGCTCTTTGGCCTTGGCCGCATCCGCTTCGCTCGCGAACACTATGTTGATCCTCTCGCCCGGTAGCTGCCGAAGACACTTGATCTTGATCCCTTGGACCGCCGGCGTGGCATCGATGCCCTGTTGCAGACCTGCCCTTACTAGCGCGAAATCCGTCTTCTCGTCTCTGAAGCGTTTAGTGTTAATGGTAATCGCGCTTCTGTCATCTTCGACTCGCAGCCTCTGCGAATGCACCACCCGGTCTACTCTCGGAGGCCGAGTGACGTCGGCCGTTGGTGCTGCTTTTATACCCGTTGTCGCAGCCGTCGCGCAGGTGGCTCTGGCTGGTTTGCTCTGCTGGAGGAGCTTCCGCATCGTCTCGATCTCGCTGCGGAGAGCACCGATCTCCTGCCTCTGCTTCTCAACCTCCTCCTGCCGGTCCTCATTTTGATCGATCAGCTGGACAATGAGCGTCTTGAGGCTCTGGATCTGCTCCGTCACCGTCCTTCCTCTCGCGGCCTCGCTTAGCTGCTGTTCGGCCCTCCTCTTCTTCGACGCTTCGACCAGCTAGTTGAACTGGAACACCGCTCGAGCGCCTCGGGGCGCCTTGGCTGCTGTATGATTCGACTTCTTACCACGTACCCTCGTCACCACCTGGTAGCCCTGTTCATCCACCGCCCGTCCCTCCGCCTCCGGGCTTGGCACTCCCGCGGCGATGTCGTCAAGCCCGGTCGCATGCTGGACCGGCGCGATCCGCCCGGCATCGACCTCACCCCCCACCCGAATGCACTCATCACTCTCTTCAGCACCGTTGTTGTTCATGTCGTTTTAGAAGATGACTCAACGTCTATCCCTCCGTGCCGAGACGCACGCTGTGTCGAGACGAATCAGGTGTTACGTCCTGCATGTCCGTCGGCAGCCTAACCCTAATCTGGTATAGGGTTGGCCTGGAACTGTCGATTCTCGGAATGGCCTGGTGGTACATCAGAGAAGGTCTTAAAAGGTTTGTAAAATAACCCTAAGACAGTTGTATTGAGTTGAGCACGAAGCTTCTATCCTATGGTAAAGAGTGTTGCATATATACTAACACTTCAGAGCAAACAGAGCGTCCTCTACCGAGCCGCTTTCTTTGCTCTGTTGGCGCAGCTCCCGGTCACGTGACATGGCAGCCTTCTTTGCCAAGCCTTGCGTGCTCCCAGGGCACAAGCGAATGGTTGTGAGCGACCCTCGCCTGAACCGTAAACATATAAGGAAAGTAAACAGGGCCTATGTATGATTGGATCAGTCACTGTCGGCTGCCGAATTAGCCTTTCCGGGCGGTAGCCGTTTGGACTGAAACCCACAACACCAATTCAACAATAGATCTTTCCAAGGTAACAGGGCTTGACAAAGAACGACCGTGCGACGCCTGTCGCGACGGTGTCGCTCACCGGCGCATCGCCCACATCGCCCCGACGAGGACTGTCGCTCCGCTGACCATTGTAGTTCCCCCGAAAATCTGCGCATACAGGAAGTCGCCATCTCGCGCGTCGATCAACGCACTTGCAATCGGAGGCCCTGTCAGCGCCGCAAAGCTGACAATACTCAGCACCATACCGCTGCGCGTGCCCATTTTCTGATGATCCACCGTTAGACTCCCCAGACCTCCAAGAGATAAGGCCTGGACCGCGTTGGCGCAGAAACCATATCCGAGAGTCCACGCCAGCAGGCCGCCCGGGCTGCGAACAAACGCCCAGAGGTATAGTGACAGCCCGGCCCCGACAATGGCTAGGACGAAGACATGCAAAACAGAGGGAGCGACCGTGACAAACCAGGCCGGTAGGATGCGGCCGGCAATGCCGATGCCGTTGAGCGCCATAATCAGGTAGAAAGATTCGGTTGAGGACATCTGCAGGACGTCCGTTGCGAAGACGGTGATGAAGTAGTATGCGAAATACACACCCCACAGCACGAGGAACACTCCGATAGTGAACAGCAGGTACGGTAGCTCTGCGAACGCGGACCATTCGAATAATGGACCCGACTTCCGTGCCGGTGTCCGTGATCGGACGAGGGTAAGAGCTATGGCTGAGTTGGCCAGGAAGACGAAACCCATAATTCGGACGGTCCAGGCTACCCCAATGCGAACTAGCAATTGTCTGGCAATGGCTGGAAACACCATGCCGCCGGTAGCAGCGCCTGCTGCAGCGAACGAGACTGCGAGCGGCCGAAATTTGTCCCCATAGGAGGTGCTGATGAGCGATATCATTGGGGTGAATGTCAAGCCGTTACCAAGACCTACACAGATGCCCTGGGAAAGAAACAGTTGCCAGTATTGCGTGCTTTGCGCTGCGGTGAATATGCCGACGACCTGAAGGCTGCACCCCACAGCCAGTGCAGTGCGCACGTAGCCCGCGTCCAGCGTGCGACCAGAGAGGGCGCCGATGAAGTAGACGAGGAAAAGTTGGATGGATCCGATCCAGCTTATGTCCGACGGAGAGCGGTCCATAGATGTCTGGTAGTATGATTGAAACAGTCCCCAGGAGCCGATGTAGCCGAAGGTATCGAAGACGATGAGATGACCAGCAAGTACTTGCAGCCAGGCTTCCTGGCGCAAAGGCATCTCGGCTTGTACAGAAACACGTTCGTTGCCCTCGAATGGACTTGTGTCGCAGTTCTCAGGAGTAGCACACCTGGATGGACCTCATATACTATCGTAGAGAAGACCGGTTGTTTCGCATCGGGCACCGGAAGGCACGATTGTTACTACCGACTGTTAGGTGCAGATCAACAATGGTGCTGAAGTCGTGCCACGAACCTTGGCGCGTGCTTGTCTCGGAAGCGGTCAGCATCAGGTTGTGGCTGGAGTCAACGGAACCGGATCGAAGAAGTGCAGCCCTCGTCCGATCATCAGCTAACCGGTTTTCCCAAGTTGAGAGAAAAAAAACGCTCAACAACTCCATCGATGCTGCCTAGTAGATTCTAGGGTGCCTTGAAGCGATCGAGAACAGAACCTAATAGGCATTCGCAAGCCCTAACCAGGGCAGCAAAACCCGCTAGGAAGGGAGTCAAATCCTCAACATAATCTAAATCTTTTAGTTCCGACAGCCTCTGACTCCCCTGGCAATTCACATCGTACTCGAAAAAGCGACGATGTGCGTTGCCCGAGCGCGTAAGGCATAGGTCCCTCAGGAAGACAGTATCATTTAAATTAGGCAAAGACCGAGCGCAAGTCCCGTAGGGCGAGAGAGAGAGAGGCGGTAGCGTCGTGTAGATAAAGTGTCGCGTTTTCGTAGATTAATTCTAACTGTCTCTCTAGTCGAATTTTGCTACTCTGCTTGGGGCTCGCGATAGGCATTGATTTTGTCCACGTACTCGCCGGAGAATGCCTACCTTCGATCCGCTTCCTAGCGTCGCCTTCAAAGCTGATACCCATATTCCTATATTAGTGTATAAAACGATGTTCGTACCAAGTGCTCGGTGTCTTGGCTTCCCTTCTCTAGTACTAAGAGTGGGCCGAATGAAATTTGCCTAGACGTACTTCGAACCTAACTTTCAGGGCTATGAAGTTGTTCCTATAATCCTTAAGGGCCTGCGAAGTCCCATTGCACACCTCCACGCGGTCGCAGGTGGAAACAGGCAGTCCTAGACTGTGCTGGCAAAGTGCAGGGCAGCCGTAGACAGCGAACAGACACGCTGCCTACAGCTCCGGAACAAAGCCCAGCTCCTGGGTAGGTGATTCAAGTGTCGAACTCCTGAGAACACAGCAAAAGGATACCAGCGCGGCTGTTACCAACACAAGAAACCAATGCCAAACCGGAGACCCCTCTGCCCTGAGTGGTGAATACCACCCTAGGCCTGTAGGCTGGAGTAGTGACCCAGCCTAAGCACAGACTGAAGAGGAGGAGGGACAATTGAAGGGGAGGCTTCAAAGAGAAAGAGCAAGGACAGAGTACAGAAAAGGAACATACAGCTACCCTACGGAATACACGTCCTGGTCTGGGTGGAAGGCAGGACACTTTGCATAGCAAGAAGGACTAGGAGAGGACTTTGCGACTCCTCTCTGCAGCCAGGAGGCTATTTTCAACCCTGAAGGCAGAGCATCTGACACAAGCGACCCTTTCTCTGCAAGGAAGGCTGCCTGCAAAGGAAGAGCTGTACCGGAATGGACTGTACAATGGAATTTCTCTGGATGTGGGTCATGTGACTGGATGCCAAGGAAGGGGAAATTTGGCTGTGGGATTGGTGTAGGGAGAAGGACCCCCTACTAGGCTGGTCACACCTCTAGAGTAGGCCACAACTCTAGAGGGGTGATGTACAAGATGGCAACTAGGAAGAGAGAAGGGCCCTGACTAGGAAAGGGGCGAGGGGAGTTGCTGCCTCCAAACCTCTGGTCCTAGGACAAGGCAGCAAGAGGAGGACCTCAAAGGGGCAGACAAATACAAGGAGACATACACTAGCCCCAAACTCGACAAGTCCAAGAAACAGATCAAAAGCACAAGACACTAAGGAACTAAAGCAAACGAACAAGGGAGCTAAACGACCTATAGAAGGATCTGGAGTAGAGAGGGGCTTATAGGGTATACGAAGAGGAAAGGTTGCCAAAAGAATTGCCCAAAGGAAGTGAGTAAAAGCACGAGCAGCCTGACAAGCACCGTGCGCAAGGACGAGGCCTAGCAAGCCTCAATACCTAAAGGAGAGGATAGGTTTTTATGCCGGACATGCTTAGGCAGAGAAGGCTTTTCCTGTCGTGAAACATATAGAGCGTGCTGCTTACTCTAGTTAAAAAGAGGTAGACCGGCGTAAAAGAATTATCTATCTATCTATTATACTAATTATAATTACTAAAAAGTAAATAAAAAAACATGAACGCGCCCCAGCAGGCGACGACGACGACGGCGGGAGGCCTCGAGGCCTCCCAATACGCGACAACACCCCCCGACCGACACCGCGACGTCGCGAGCGGAGGAGGGAGCCCGGGAGGAGGAGGTTGCGTCTCCAACTCCCGGGCGGCCCAAGCCCGCCCGCAAACACCCCTCTCTGGCCTCCCAAGCCAGAGAACAACTGCTAACACCGATACTCTGAAACTGACCATCCAAAAGAACCTAAAGACACTCACCGAACAGATCCAGAGCCACCTCGACTCCCAGTCGACCCTTTCCCCCTCCCCGACCCTCCTCCTCCTCCAGCAGGCCCAACAGGCCCTCCTCTACCACGCCCTCCGCCGGGAAGAGTCCCAGACTCTTCAAGAAATCCAGAAAACCCTCCAGAGCCGCCTAACACCCACCACTGCCACCCCGAAAACATGGGCCCAGACAGCCCAAATTGGACACACAATGCCAAGGCCCCAGCCTCAGGCATCTATGACCATCTCACTGAAGATGGGAAACCAAGAAGAAAGGGAGGCAGCAAAGAAGATGAGCCATGACGAGCTCAGAAGGAAACTTGGAGTACAGCAATTCAAGGCTGTGCAAAAACTCCCTAGTGGGGACCTCAAAGTCATCCTCCATAGAGAAGGGGAGAAAAGCCGGTTGGAAAAGGACCAATCATGGCTAAAGGCTGCATACCCAGAAGCCCAAGTGGAGTCACCAAGCACACAGGTGATTGTGCATAGCATCAAGACTTCCTGGAAGCCAGAGGATGCGAATAGCTGGGTCCAGCTGGACCAGGACAACCTAACCTGGTTCCCAGATGGACTCAAGATTAGGAAAGCCTTCTGGCTTAAGAACCAGAGGGCAAGGGAAGAGACCAACTTCTCTTCAGTAGTAATGGCAGTGCAGGACAGGCAAACTGCAAGAGAAATGTGCAAGAGAGGCATTACTATTGGGTCCATGTGGTGTGTAGTAGAACCGTACCACCCACAGCAGAGGATAGTCCAGTGCCTCAAGTGCAACAACTTTGGTCACATTACCACCCACTGCAGGGCAACAGAGGACACCTGTGGGAAATGCGCAGGCAAGCATAGGACAGACAGCTGCAAGGAGAAAAAGGTCAAATGCTGCAATTGCAGGGGAGACCACAGGGCTTTCTCCCTCCAGTGCAGCCACAAAGCAGCGGCAAAGGCCAAAGCCAGAGCGTTCTCAGAATGGTTCAAGAAGCAATGGGAGACAACACCAGCCCTAGCACAGGAAAACAGCGCTACAGAATCCCCAGTCCTTAAGAGGAAAGCCCCACCAGCTGAGCCTATACAGAGGGATGTTAGATACAAAGGCAGGCCTCTAGGCACCACAGCAACAGCAATGGCAGGCAGGAAGCAGGCAAGCAAGCTCTACTTCCCTCCTTCACAGGAGAAGGAGGACACCCAAGGGGAAGCAGGCATCCCCCAAGAAGGAATGGACATTGACCCGATTGAGCTCCTCTCCCAAGTACCCCATGCGTAGCCAAACCCTGACAATCTACCAGCACAATGTCAATAGGTCAAACACCACCCAAACTCTGCTCCTAGACAGCCAGGCAGCAGAAGAGGCCACAGTAATAGCACTGCAAGAACCATGGCTTAACTAACACTACAAATGGCAAGACTAAGACCAAGAAAGGATACTTTGCAGTCCTCCCACCCCAACAGAACCCAAGAGTGGCAATACTCGTGTCAGACAGGATAGGAACCAATCACTGGAAACCACTCTTCCACAGCACAGGTGACTTGGTGACCATCCAAGTCCAGACACCTACAGGAACTTGTTGAAAGGCGCACAGACCTACAACCAATGGTGGTGGTTGGCAACACCAACCACTGCATTAGTGGCTATATAGCACTGTCGATAGCCGCTCAATTGACAACCTCATGGATCTCAATATCACTTACAACAGGTTATGAGCCCGGGTTGCTGTGTCAACCCCGTCGTCGCGGCCATACCAACTCACAACAACACCACCATTTGGCTTCATTTTTCTCGATTTGGACAGCCACCTTACCCGATTAGGCATAGCGGACGCCATAACCGAGCTTTGCCGGTGCGGAGAAGACCCTGAGGACACTTCTCACCGACACCATTTCATCTAACACCACGACCACGACGACGACCACACACCTTCCGCCTGAACGCGCGCACGCAATCAAACGAGCTCCACAAGAACTGCATACAGAAAGAAAAACGACCTCGCTACGACCATATCCGACCGAGTACTCGCCGCGCGCGTATCCACAAGATCTATCACATTTCCGACATACTGGAAGCGACATAACACGAAACATCAATGCACTCTATGGCACTTGAACATGGCAGATACGACGGCGATGATGGTCGGCGACGATGCTGACACTCTGAGGATATAGACCAGCCAATATGGAGTTCCTCAGACCAACACAACGACCTCACCGCCGCCACGAACCTCTGCACAAAGTCCCCATTTGTACTCTCTATTTTCACGCTTTCTCGCACAATCTGCGCTACTTACTACCACTACTATGTCTGACAACACCAAGACTCCTCCATTGAAGCGCCTCGACAGCCCTAACGACTGGACACTGTGGCGCTCACGCATCTTCAACAAGATCATCCTCTGCGGCTATGGTGTCACTGTCTCGACTGGCAAGCACGCACCTATTCGAAAGGTCGCTGTCGCGGCCGTGCCAGCCATCGATGACACCCCTGCAGTCGCAGCTGTCAATGGCGAAAGTGATGAAGCTTACGAGCGACGTCTCAACGACTGGCAAGACAAACAGCTCGCTGCCTATGCCCTCGTCGACGAGTACTGCGGACCCATCGCACGTGCCCTCCTCGCCGACGCCGCCACCGCTCAGCTACCTATCCACGACGCCATCGACACCAAGCTCCGTGCAGAGTTTGAGCACTCAGGCTCCGGCCGCTATCAAGAGCTGTGCTACCTGTACCACAACCTCAGACTCAGTGGCTGTTCCACCGTGTCGGAATACAGCGCCAAGTTCGTGCAGTACCACGACGAAATGATGGCTATCGACACCAACCTCCAACTGCCAGAGCCATTCTTGGTGCAAGCCTACCTCGGCGGCCTCGGCAGTGAGTTCAAGGAGTTCATCACTGCATTCAATCTGCAACACTCACTTGTCTCGACAGCCATCAATGGCGTGCCTCAGGTTGCCGTCACGTTGGCTACTACTCGCCGCAAGGTTGAGGAACACGCCAGCCGCATCAAGACAGACGACACAGTGCTGTATGCACAACAACGTCGTGACCACAACGGCCGCCAAGACTCACCAAAGAAGTACGACTACGACGTCTGCAAGGACTGTCACAAGCGCCACAAAGGCAAGTGCTGGACCATCGACTCAAGCAAGGCTCCAAAGGGCTGGATTGAACGCAACGGCGAACGATCACCACAAAAGAAGCGCAAGCTATCGTCCAGTGCAGACGACAAGCCTGATGCTATCTTCGGCGACAGCAACAACCACGACAGCTCTGAACAACGGCACGACATGATCTTGGCAGACCACAGCTTCAAGAACGAGTCACTGTACTACACCTCACACGACAACACGCGTGAGCTTATGGCTATCCACCGAGGCATCAACCTCTTCGACAGCTTCATCCTCGACAGCGGTGCCACCGGCTCACTAGTCGGCCGCATTGACCTGTTCATGCCAGGCACTTACCGACCTATCGCTGGTGCTGTTTCCAATGGCATTGGTGGCGCCAAGCTGTCACCAATTGGCAAAGGCACACTGCGCCTCAAGTGCCGCAATGGTCGCTGGATTCAGATACCAAACGTCCAGTACTCACCACAAGCTGGCGTCAACCTGTTGTCACTCAATGCAATGTGGCCTTTCATTCAGAGCATCGCCAAGACTGCCAACGGCCTCACGTTCACACAGAACAACGACCAATACACTGCCTCTATCCAAGGCGGCTTACTCATGCTGGACATAGACCAGAAGTGACTACAACAACGGTCTAAGACTGGCTTCTTCGGTGCCTCTTACAGCGTTGAGGATCAGTCACTGCGGCTGTGGCACGAACGTATGGCTCACCTTGGTGAACAAAACCTTGTGAAGCTGCGTGGTATGTCCAAGGGCATGGAAGCCTCACGCAACGATGGTCACTGCATCTGTGAGAGCTGCGTACTTGGTCGACAAGTTGCCAAGCCGCACAACAGACACCTACCAAGAGGTCGCCACAAAATGGACGTGCTGCACACAGACGTCGTCTACGCACCAACTGAGTCATACGACGGCTGCAAGTACGTTGTGACCATTGTCGACGACTGCACGCAATGGGGTGTAAGCAAGCCGATAAAGCGTCGCTCTGATGCACCACTGGTTGTTCAAGACTTCATCACAGTCAACAGTACCCCTGAGTGCTTTACAACCCTTGTCATACAAGACAGAGGAGGTGAAAACCTCGGCAAAGATCACGTTCAATGGCTTCGAAGCCGTGGCATTGTCCTACATCTATCGGACACAGAACAACACCAACAAAACGGTGTTGCAGAAGCATACAACAAGACAATTGAACACAAGACACAGTCCTCACTGCACGGCAGTGGTATCGACAAACGCTACTGGTCTTGGATCATTGAACATGGTGTGACGTACGTACGCAATCGTTCACCTTGCCGCAGGCTACCATGCACACCATACGAAGCTTGGACTGGCCACAAACCGAACCTTGCCAACATACGCATATTAGGCAGTAAGGTGCATGTTCACAAGCTCTCAAAAGACCAAGAAAAGCTGCTTGGCACCAAGGCAAAGACTCAGATCTTACTCGGCTTCAAAGGCAACACCCAGTACCTTGTCACAACGGACAACACCAAGCTTCCGCGGTGGCGTTACGACGTCGACCTGGTAGAGCTCCACCCCAACTGCGTTCACAAGCGCCAGCGCACACACGACGCCGACAGCGACAGCGACAGCGGTGCCGAGGAACCTATGGCTACAGAGCTAGGGGGAAATACTGTCACAGCTCTACAGCCAGAAACACCACCACGGCACAAGTCGCCAAGCAAACGACAACGCACGAGCAGAAGCCCTACCATGTCTCCACTCTCCACTCCACCAGACTCACCATCACCGCCGCCAGGCACAGGCACACCGCCTGGTTATCTGTCAAGGGCAAACCCCAAGACAGTCGGCATCGATGCACCTGACTCAGAGCTCATTCAACACGGCAAACGACAACGCAAGGCACCAAGGCACCACTACTGGCATCAACAGACAAACGAAGCCAGCCACGCCAAGCAGAACATGCTGTTGTTTCTTCTCATGACAGCATCACTAGCTTCTGAGCCTTATGAGCCACGAACGCTTAGTCAGGCTCAACAGAGCGGTCAATGGAGTGCATGGAAAGACGGCTGCACTGATGAGCTGAAGTCACTTCGACAGAACAACACGTGGAAGACTGTCAAACGCAGTACTACCAACGGCGCCACCATCCTCAAAGGACGCTGGGTATTCAAGCTCAAACGCGACATAGCCAACAACGTCATCAAATACAAGGCTCGCTGGGTAGTGAAAGGCTTCATGCAAGACGACGAGTACCTCGAAACGTTCACAGCTGTCGTCAAGCCGATGAGCTACAAGACACTGTTCGCTATTGCAACCGCCAAGGACTACGAGATTGAGCAACTGGACATCAAGACAGCGTTCCTTTATGGCTTCCTCGACCCCAACGACGAGCCTGTATACATGGAGCAACCAGACGGCTTCACCGACGGCAGCGACGACGTGTGCCTACTCATCAAGGCCCTGTACGGTCTCAGACAGTCACCACGCATATGGTACGCCACGCTATCACTCTTTCTTGAAAGCCTTGGCTTCACCGCCTTAGACGCCGACATGAGTGTATTCGTCAAGGGCGAGACGTTTATCGCTGTGTACGTGGACGACTTACTCATTGTTGGACCACACGCAAACGAGATTAAGGGCATCAAAGCCAGCCTACACAAGCGCTTCGACATGACCGACCTTGGTCCGTGCCACCACTACCTTGGTTTGGAGATGAGGCGTGACCGTGTTAACCGTACCATCTACCTGTCACAACGAGCCTACATCAAGCAGTTTCTCACCAAACACGGCATGTGGAACAACGTCAAAACGAAGCCAATACCACTCGATCCAAGCCACAAGCTAGTGGCAGCCGAGCCTGGCTATCACGCACCAGAGCGCCTCAAGAAACAGTACCAAAGCGCTGTCGGTTCACTCATGTACGCCATGCTTGGCACGAGGCCAGACATAGCCTATGCTGTGTCAGTTGTGAGCCGTTTCGCCAGCAATCCAACGGATAAGCACTACACAGCCGTCGAAGACATATTCCGCTATCTGCGTGGCACGATCGACCACGAGCTTGTGTACAGTGGCGAACTCACCGCATTGCAAGGGTACACTGACTCCGACTGGGCCGGCTGCACCGACACACGTCGCTCTACGGCTGGCTTCACCTTCAACCTTGGCAGTGGCGCTATCACATGGAGCTCCAAACGCTCACCAACCGTGGCGTTATCGACGTGCGAAGCCGAGCTTATGGGTCAGACACAAGCCTGCAAGGAGGCCGTTTGGCTACGTACACTACTCGAACAGCTTGGTGAGCGACAGGCACGTGCAACAGTCATCTTTGGCGACAACGTCGGTGCGATAGCCCTCGCCAAGAACCCTCAAACGCACCATGCACGCTCTAAACACATACCAATCCAAGAGCGTTGGCAACACGAGAAGATTGAAGACAACACGATTGACTTGCAGTGGACGCCAACCAATAAGATGGTGGCCGATGGGCTTACCAAGCCGTTGCCAAAGCCAGCATTCGTTGCATTCAGACACGCACTTGGTGTACACGAGCCTGCAAACTAATCACTTCACTTACAGCTGTCACATGCGATAGGGAGATTGGTTGAGCTCTGAGGCAGGGGGATGTTGAAAGGCGCACAGACCTACAACCAATGGTGGTGGTTGGCAACACCAACCACTGCATTAGTGGCTATATAGCACTGTCGATAGCCGCTCAATTGACAACCTCATGGATCTCAATATCACTTACAACAGAACTGTCTCCATCCATAACTGCTACAACCCTTCAGGGCCAACAAGCCACAGACAAGAAGGGTCTATCCCTGCACTCCAAGGAGCCCTCTCACAAACCCCAGGAGACACAACTACTAGCCATGTAGTAGTGGGAGACTTCAACCTCCACCACCCAAAATGGGGGGGAAACACAACCCAGACCCAGCATACCATGGCAGACAAACTTATCGAAACAGTTGCAGAAGCCCACCTGCAGCTGGCCCTTGAACCAGGTACAATCACATGGGAGAGACACATGGCCAGCTGCCAAACACTGGACCTGGTCTTTGTCAGCCTCTCCCTCCAAAACCTAATCCAGGAATGCAAAGCCCTCCCAGAAGAAACACACAGCTCCGACCACATCCCCCTTAGGACAACCCTCTGCATTAACCTCCAAGGGCCAACAGGAAAAGGCCAGAGGAAGCAGTGGAAAGCTGCCAACTGGACTAAGATCCAGAGTCTCCTTGCCCCAGACATGAACCAGCTCAACCAACTCCCACTTTACACAAGGGAACACCTAGACACCCTAGCCAAGGAAATACAATCCTCCATCCAGAGGATTGTAGGAGAAACAGTCCCAGTGGCCAGACCATCATACTGTGCACAGATGGCATGGACCCAGGAGTGCAGAGATGCTATAAAGCTAGCAAGGAGAAGGAGAAGGGAATGGAGGGAAAACAAGACAGAATGGAGCCATGAACAATACCTCAAGGCCTCCCATACAAGGAGCAAAGTTGTGAGGAGAGAGCAGAATATGGCCTGGAGAAGGCTGATAAGAGAGGTGACAGAGGACCCCAGAAAGATCTGGAAGATGGCCAAATGGGCAAGGGAGGGGGCAAGCCAAGGACACCAGCTGCCACACTTCCCAAGCCTGACAGACCCAGAGCACAAGGGGGACACCAATGAGGGGAAGGCTGCAATCTTGGCCAAACACTTCTTTCCAGACCCAAGGGAAGCAGACCTGAGTGACATCCAGCATACCCAACTGCCACCTCAATTCCACATGGAAGTTGAGGTTAGCCCAAAGGAGGTAGAAGGAATCCTCAGGAAACTGCCTAGCAATAAGGCCCCAGGGCCTGACCAGATACCCAACCTCCTGCTTAAAGAATGCAGGGAACAACTTGCCCCAATCCTGGCCAAACTCTTTACTGCATGCCTGAGGATGGCATACCACCCCAAAGCCTTCAAGCACTCCACTACGGTCGTGCTTAGGAAGCCACAGAAGCCAGACTACACTAAGCCAGGAGCATACAGACCAATTGCTCTACTCAACACAATAGCAAAGGTCCTAGAGGCTGTGGTTGCAAAGAGGATATCCAAGGAAACTGAAGAAAGGAAGCTCCTCCCAGAAGAACAGATGGGTGCAAGGCCAGGCAGGTCTACAACCTCAGCATTGGACCTCATCACAGAACAAGTTAGGACCATCTGGAAGGCCAAGCCAGGAGCAGTTGCATCAATGCTTTGCCTAGACATTTCTGGTGCCTTTGACAAAGTCTCCCACCAGAGACTGCTGCATAACATCAGAATGAAAGGTTTCCCAGACTACATTGCTGGTTTCATCCAATCCTTCCTCCAAGACAGGACTACCTGCCTAAGGCTAGGAGAGTTCATGGACCAACCAAGGCCTCAAAACACAGGGATTCCTCAAGGCTCCACCTTGTCCCCAATCCTTTTCCTCTTCTTTGCATCAACCTTGCTCCCAACATTGCATGAAGGGAACACCTCAGCAATGGGGTTTGTAGATGACTCCAACATCCTGACATACAGTATGTCAACAGAGGAAAACTGCAGGCAACTAGAGAAAGCCCACCAGAAGTGTAAAGAATGGGCAAGAAGACATGGTGCAGAATTTGCACCACAGAAGTACCAGCTTATTCACTTCACTAGGAGCAGAAAGCACAACCTTAAGGCCACAGTCCAGATTCAAGGATTCAATGGAGAACCACTGCCCTCACTCAGACTCCTTGGGGTATGGGTGGACACCAAACTCAAGTGGGGCCCACACATCAAGCAAGCAGCGGAAAAGGGGGCCAACCAGATGCAATCACTCCAGAGGCTGTGCAAATCCACATGGGGAGCATCCTTCCAAAAGGCCAGACACCTGTACACAACAGTAGTAAGGCCAGCGATTACCTTTGGCTGCCAAGTCTGGTCCAACCCAGAAGGCACACAAGGCTACTGCAGGAACCTCACTAAGCCTATTGAGAAGATTCAGAGGGAGGCCTTGAGGAACATCACAGGGGCATACAGATCAGTTGCAACAGCTGTCCTAGAGAGAGAAGCTAACATTGCTCCTCTCCACTTGTACACCCAGGACCTAGCCAGACAAGCATCCAAAAAGCAGGACACCCAACCTGCATACCAATATATCAAAGAAAGGTGCAGGGAGATCAAGAGGCAGACACAAGCAGGAAGGAGAGCCAGGCAACCTGCAACACTAACCCAAACCAGACAAGAGGAAATCCTCCAACTGGTACAGGGCCAGGAAACAACAATGCAGGCACACATGGGCTGCAAGGCATGGTGGGCAAAACACCAGTGGAACAGGAAGTGGGAGAGGGACAAGGAAGAGAGGAGGGCTAGGGCAGGAGGAGAACAGCCTCCTGCATGGAAAACTACCACCTCCTCTGCTATAGGACCAACTCTGCACAAAGGACTCACCAGACCAGAGAGCACAATGGTTACACTCCTAAGGACAGAGCACATTGGGATGAGGCAATACCTTACAAAAAGAAGAGTCCCAGGATACACACCAGACTGTGAATGTGGGCAGGGACATGAGACACCAAAGCATGTATGCATATTCTGCCCTAGATGGAGGGAAAGAAGACACCTCCTGTTCCAAGAAGGAGGATCAACAAACTGGAAAGACCTGGCCAACACAAAAAGAGGGCTGCATGCTACAGCCAAATGGCTAATCCAAGAAGGTGTCCTAGAACAGTTTTCACTTGCTAGAAAAGAGGTATAGAAGGGAAGGAGAAGAGAGAAGGGGAAGGATAGGGCCTGGTGAGAGGAGGACTCGCTAGAAACCTAGTATTGTCCGAAGGAAAACAGGAACGAAGGAAGCGGCTACGCAGGCTGCAAAGCAAAAGGAAACGCGAGGGTTTTTCGAAGGCTTTTCCCTCGACCGAACTATATAGGGCGTGCTGCTTACTCTAGTTAAAAGAGGTAGACCGGCGTATAAGAATCATCATCATAATTATAATTACTTAACGTTAGGAAGAGATAATAAGATAGCTCGTAAGCTAGATATAGGACTAAATAGATAGATAAATCTTATTGCCGGTCTACCTCTTTTATCTAGAGTAAGCAGCGCTCCCTATTTTGCTTATCGAAGGGAAAAGCCTATGAAAAACCCCTCTTGTCTCCCTTTAGTATTGTAGTTAGCAGCTACCCCTTGTTTTGCTTCTGCCTTTCTTTGTGCAAAACCAGGCTCCTTTAGAGCCCTCTCCCACCTGTCCTATTCTCCCCTCCCTCTCTCTCCTCTCTCTCTCTTACGAGGGTATATAGTTGTCCTAGGTTTCCCCTGTTCCATCTGGTGGCCTGTTGGTGTAGTGGTATCATTCCTACCTCTTAAAGTCTGCAGAGGAGGGATGTAGGTCCTAGCTGTCCCCACAGCTTGAAGCCTTGCCTTGAGATTCCTGCAGTACGATGGGGAGTAGGGGGTCACGGGTTCAATCCCTGTACAGGCCATTCTTTCTTTTGTTGTTTTGTCTTTGTTTTTGTCTCTCTTGGTGCCCTGCCCTTGCTTTTGCCTCTAGGCTTGTAGGTCCAGTCCTTCCAGCTCCTCCTTAGCTAGGGAGAATTGGTCTAGGACTCCCTCCTGGATCATCCATCTTGCTATGGCCTGGAGGCCCCTCTTTGTAGTAGTCATCTCTTCCCAGCAGCTGGTTCCTGCTCTGGAGAACAGCCTCTGTCTATTGGCCTGGTACTTTCTGCAGGACATGCATATATGCCTCGTTGTCTGGGCTCCTTGGTTGCAGGGGCATTGGGGGAGGACTCCTGGGACCCTTCTCTTGGTAAGGTATGCATTTAGGCCAATGTGTCCTGTTCTGACTAGGGTCATCATTGTGCTGACAGGCCTTGGCAGGCCAGAGTGCAGGTTCTGACCCTCCTTTGCATTTGTTGATTTCCATGCAGCTGGGATGTCAGCCCCTGTGCTTGCCTTCTTCTGTTTTGCTTTCTCCCATTCCTGGTCCCATCTCTGGCTGGCCCACCAGCCTTTTGTCCCCCTGTCCCTATGTCCTTCTTGTTGTTCGTTCCAGTCTCTCTCTTGCCTTTTGACTAGGCTCTGGATCTCTGCTGTCCTTGTCTGGCTTGGTCCTTGGGTTGTCCTCCTTCTGGCCCTAGCCTCTCTTTGTGCAATCCTCTGGCATTGGTTCCTTATGTATTGGTATGCAGGTGTGTCTGCCTTGCATGTTGCATATTGCCTAGAGAGGTCTTGGGTGTATACTTGGATTGGGGGGATGTTAGCTTCTCTCTGTAGGACCTGGGCAGAGACTGACTTGTATGCCCCAGTAATGTGCCTTAGGGCTTGGGTCTGGATTCTCTCAAGCGGCTTAGTAAGGCCTTTGTTATAGTCTCTTGTGCCCTCTGGATTGGACCAGTTGGGGCACCCATATACCAGTGCAGGTCTAACAACAGCTGTATAGAGATGCCTTGCCTTCTGGAATGATGCCCCCCAGGTGGATTTGCAGAGTCTCTGCAGAGATTGGATCTGGTGCATCCCCTTTTCAGCCGCTTTTTTCATGTGTGGGCCCCACCTGAGTTTTGTGTCTACCCATACTCCAAGGAGCCTAAGGGATGGTAGTGGGCCCCCTTCGAACCCTGGGATCTGGACTGTTGCCTGCAGGTTGTGTCTCCTTCCTCTTGTAAAGTGGATAAGCTGGTACTTCTGTGGTGCAAATGCAGCCCCATGTTTGGCTGCCCAGTTTTTGCATTTCTGGTGGGCCCTTTCTAGCTGCCTGCAGTTCTCCTCTGTAGATAGGCTATAGGTCAAGATGTTGGAGTCATCCACAAATCCCATTGCTGTTGTGTTCCCCTCTTGTAGAGCTGGGAGGAGGGTAGAGGCAAAGAAGAGGAAGAGGATTGGGGAGAGAGTTGATCCTTGTGGTATTCCTGTGTTCTGTGGCCTGACCTGGTCCATGAATTCTCCTAGTTTGAGGCATGTGGTTCTCTCCTGTAAGAATGACCCTATGAAGTTTACAATGTGGTCTGGGTAGCCCTGCATCCTAATATTGTGGAGGAGTCTTTGGTGGGACACCTTGTCGAATGCCCCTGAGATGTCCAGGCATAGCATTGATGCCACTGCTCCTGGCTTTTCCTTCCAGATAGTCCTTACTTGTTCAGTAATTAGGTCAAGGGCTGTTGCTGTGGACCTGCCTGGCCTAGCCCCCATTTGGGAGTCTGGGAGGAGTCCCCTCTTTTCTGCTTCTTGGGACATTCTCTTAGCAACAATTGCCTCTAGGACCTTGGCTATCGTGTTAAGGAGTGCAATTGGCCTATATGCTCCTGCCTTGGTGTAGTCTGGCTTTTGTGGCTTCCTGAGGACAACTGTAGTTGAGTGCTTGAATGGTTTAGGGTGGTATGCCTGTCCTATGCATGCTGTAAAGAGCTTAGCTAGGAATGGGGCTAGTTCTGCCCTGCACTTTTTGAGGAGGGTGTTCTGGATCTGGTCTGGGCCTGGTGCCTTCTTAGCAGGGAGCCTTTTGAGGACTGCTAGCACCTCTTCCTGGGAGACAGTCTTTTCTACCTGGAACTGTGCTGGGAGCAGTGTCCTTGGGATATCTGTAAGGTCAGCCTCCCCTTGGGGGGGAAAGAAGTGTTCTGCTAGGATCCTTGCTTTTCCTTCATTTGTATGTTCTTCTTGGCCTGTCTGGCTTGTAAGGGTGGGGAATTGTGGGGGCAGATGTCCTTGGTTGGCCTTCTCCCTAGCCCATTTGGCCAGCTTCCATATCTTGCTAGGATCCTCTGTAACCTCTTTGACTGTCTGTCTCCAGGATGTGTTTAGGGCTTTCCTAACTAGCTTGTTCTTCCTATGGCTGGTCTCTAGGTATGCTCTATGGCTGGCTTCAGTTGGGATTGCTTTCCATTCTCTCCTTGCTTCCCTAGCTGCCCTAATAGCTATGCTGCATTCTTGGGGCCAGGCTGTCTTTGCATATATGGATGGCTTTGCACTTGGGATTGCCTCCTTAGTGATCCTCTGGAGTGTGTCTTGGAGGGTTGTTGCTGCCTGGTCTAGGTCATTATTAGTTCCTAATGGGAGGAGATCTAGTGTTTCCATTCCCTGTTGGACTCTCTCCTGGATTGTTTCCCAGTCTGCCTTAGACCATTGTAGCCTTGGGGCCTGGGCTTTCTGGGGGAGGTATTGTGTCTGGATTGCTGTAAGGATTGGGATGTGGTCTGACCCAAATGTGTTCTCTGGGAGTGACTGGCATCTTTGGACCCTTTGCTGGAGAGATTCACTTGCTAGTACAAGGTCTAGAGTCTGGCAGCTGGAGTTGTGCCTCTCCCATGTAATGGTACCTGGTTCTAGGAGTAGGTGTAGGTTTGCCTGGGTTGTTATCTGGATAAGGGAGTCTGCCATAGTATGTTGTGATACGACTAGGTTTCCTCCCCATTGTGGGTGATGGAGGTTGAAGTCCCCGAGTATAATAGTTTCCCGTTGGGAGCTTGTATCTTCCTGGAGGGCTGCCTCGAGCTGGGGGAGCACTCCAAGTTGGGTATGCTGTTCCGGGCCTGAAGGGTTATAGCAGTTATGGATAGTAATCTGCTTGCCCTGGGTCCGTAGGAGTACTGAGACCATGTCTCCGGACTGGCTATATCTTGGGTCCCATTGGGAAGAGTCTAGCTCTTCTGAGATTAGGAGGGCAACCCTCGGGTGGCCTATTGTTGGGAGGATTGGGTAGTATCCCTTTTTCGTCTTCGTTCTCCCGTTAGCCGGGTTGATCCAGGGCTCCTGGATAGCAATTACTTGTATAGTCTTAGGGTCTAGGTCCTGGACTAAGAGAGCTTGTGCAGTAGGCATGTGGTTGACATTGTGTTGGTAGATTTGGAGGGTGTGTCTATTCATATAGAGGGTCATCTTGGGTGTCCATTTGGTCTTGGTCCTTAGGGTCCTCTTCTGCTCCTCTAGGTGCCTTAGCTTGCAGGTATGTGGACAGCTTGTTTGCCTGTCTCCTCCCTTCTATTATAGCTGAGGTGCTCCCACTTGGTTTCCCTGGGGGCCTGTTTGCCTTAGTCTGGCTGCCTTGTAGGGTTCTCTCTCCCTCCTGCTCTCTAGAGGGGGAACTTTGGTGCTTCCTTTTCTTGCTTGGGATTATAGTAAAGCCTTCCTTGTCCTGGGCTAGCTCAGCCTGGGCTTGTCTGCCTCTAAAGAAGTCAGAGAACACCTGTGCCTTTGCTAGGGCTGCTTGTTTGTATTTGCAGATCCTTGACCATGCTGGGTGGTCTCCTCTACAGTTGCTGCACTTCTTGCTCTGGGCCTTGCATTCCATTGTCTTATGGGCTCCTGAACATGCCCCACATCTGTCCTGGTCCTCCCTGCAGTATGTTGCGATGTGGCCGAACTTCTGGCACTTTAGGCATTGGATTGCCCTCTGTTGTGGGTGGTAGGCTTCTGTATTGTGGAAGTTGGCCTCAATTGAGAGTCCCATCTTCACTACCTGTCTTGCTGTCTGCTCCTCCTGGAATCCGAGGATCAGAGTAGAGTGCCTCTGGCCTTCTCTTGCCTTTGGGCTCTTCATCCAGGTAGCCTGGGCAATCTTGATGTGTGGGACCCAGTGCATATTCTCTTCCTCTATTGTCCTAAGGCATGATTTGTCCCCTATGTCCCAGTTTGACCTTACTCCATGCACAAGTACCCTGTAGAGGTGCTTTGCAACTTTAGCCTCTGGCCAGGCTGCCTGTATCCACTCCTGGTTTTCCTCGAGCCTATGTTTTTCTCGTTCCTTGTGGAGGAGGACCTTTATGTCCCCACTAGGCATCTTCTGGATTGCTGCTACTAGGCTACTTCCTAGCTTCTCCTTAATCTCCCTCCCACTCATTCTCTTTACTTCATCCCTCTCTTGCTGGTTTCCCATCTTGATCTGGATGGCTGCTGCTGCCTGAGGCAGTATTCTAGGCCTTGGCACTGTGGGCTGGATTTGGGCTACTTTCTGGGCCCATGTCTGTGGTGTAGTAGGGCTGTCCTGTTTTTTCTGGAGGGTGGTGTGGATGGTCTGGAGGGTGGAGGAGATAGAGCATGTATATGCTCGGTGGAGGAGGGCCTGCTGGGCCCTCTGGAGAAGGGAGAGAAGGGAGAGTCTGTCGGAGCTTTGGGGGGAGTCCAGGGCTTTCTGGATTTCTGCTGTTAGGGAGTTGTTGTTCTTTGCAAGTTGTATACCTGCTGGGTTGGTTTCTTCGTGTTTAGGAGGGCCTCTAGGGCCAGTTGGGGGTGCTCCAGGCCTCTGCTTCTGCCCTTGGGATTGGAGGGTGCTAGCCTCCTTCCTTTGGGTTCCCGCTTCGGCCTGGATGTTCTGCTGCCTTTGTGGGTGGACGGCGGCGTGTTGGGATGCCCTTAGGCCTCCCTGGGGGTCGTTCTCACAGAGTGGTGGCATTTTTCGCTAATACTTTATAGTGTGACGAGCCGTTCCAAGTGGCCTCGTATATTCGGAAGTTTACGTACTATAGGACTAAATACTCCGCGAATTAAGTTTCTAGGTAGCGATCTTTATACCTTAGTAGTAGGCATTACTAAGTATCTACTAAATAGTTCCTAAATTACTCTAAAGCGCATTAAAATACCCCGGTATATACTATAGTATATATTCCTATACGCTCTATTCTATATATATTTCTAGAAAATATAAGAAGTATATAGTTAGACTTCTATACTTTTAGGCGTGTCGCGGGCCTAGCCTAGGCCTCTCTAAAGGAGCGCGGCTCCTCCCGTCGAGAAGAGTTTTCTTCGACGAAGAAAGGAGAAGTCGTCTCCTTCCTTTCTTCGTCCTACGTCTTGTTAAAATACCTACCTAATAGGTTACGTAGTTCCCGATACGACTCAGTCCTGCCCGACTTCTTACTCTCTACCTTCCGACCTATAGCCTCCGCCCGTTACAAGGCGTACCTCTTTTAGACTACTTTTCTCTTAATAAGGCTAACGCTTTCTACGCTTCTTTAATATCGTTAATATATAAGAGACTTTATAAAGTAGTCTACTAATATATAATAGATAAGCTCGCTCTTCGCCTGCTATACTATTAGGTAGGTGTCTGTAACGGGCAGTCAAACGGCATGGTACCAGTTCGGAAAGGTAACAAGAAGTTGCACAGTCTATCTAAGAGGTCGCAGGTGCGAGCGTCTATAAGTAGGCAGCTCGGTGCGGGGACCCTATAGGGAAGCGGGCCGAGCCGCAGCCGCGTCACGTGACAGCGAGTCACTGGCGTGTCTGGCCGTGACACCACCCCCCCCTTCCAAATTGCGCTCCAGAGCAATACCCCGTGCAAGCAGTATCGCCTTTGCGAATACCGCATCATTCAACAACTCGTTGTTATGTCCATCACTGTCTTCTGACTCGTGAGGGAGCCAGTCGGGCGGCGGCTTGAAGCCGGGTGGTATGATCGCATCAGGATGGTCATGATGGAAGTCGGCGATAGAGGCTGCAGCGTGCTCCATCAACTCCTCGGCTGACTCCCACGTCAAGTCATCTTGTCGCTCGTGGCCACGCCACTTGACCTTGTATTCGTATATCGGTTGCTTTCCACCTCTTGGTGCACGCCCTGGCGGCAGCCTCGAGTTCACCGCTACCACCTTTTCCACCTCATATTCTTCATACTCCACATCATCTTGCTGGACTCGAATGGGTGGGGGCGAAGGTGCTGACTGGCCAGGCAGCGGTGGGTCAGCTGGACGCAGTAGATTTGCATGGAAGGTGTCGTGAATGCGCATGCCATCTGGAAGGTCAAGGCGATAGGCGTGTCCTGGGAGAACTTCAGTGATAGCATAGGGCCCAGCAAACCGGTAGTCGAGCTTCTTCGACGGTCGTTCAGTAGACCAATTCTTCGTACTCACGTACACTTCATCGCCGAGCTGATACGTCGGAGAAGGTGTTCGGTGCGCATCTGCGTTGTCCTTGTAGGTGGCTTGAGCGAGAGTCATTTGCTGCCGAAGGAATTCGGTGGTGTCCTTCATGGTCTTGGCAAAGCGGTCCGCGCTTTGACTGTCCAACCGCTGTTTAGCCGGAAGGAGTTCAGTAGGCAGGTTGAGCTCGATATCTGCGAATCGCTGCTCTTTGCCTGTCTCCGCCATCGAAGGGGTGACACCGGTTGTCTCGGATGGTGTATTGAAGGAAGCGAACTCAGCCAGAGGTAGCCAGTCAGGCCAGTCGTCCTGGGCGTAGTTGCAGAAGGCACGGAGATACTGCTCCATGATCTTATTGGAGTTCTCAGACTGTCCATCCGTCTCAGGGTGGAAAGCCGTAGACAGTTGCCTCTTGATTCCAAGCAATTGGCAGAGTCGCTTCCAAAAGGTCGACGTCCATTGCGTTCCCCGATCGCTGACCATGGTCTTAGGGAGTCCATGGCGGCACATCACGTATTTGATGTAAATGTACGCAATGTACTCGGCCTCCATTGACAGAACCGGAATGAGCTTTCTGCCCTTGCCCAGTCGGTCCGTCACTGTGAGTATGTTCTCATAGCGTTGGCGATCTGCAGTGCATTTTCCTGCTGGCAGCTGGACAACGAAGTCCATGGCTACGTCTTCCCACGTACCAAAAGGCACTGGCAAGGGCGTAAGCAGTCCTGGGTACTGCTGGTTGTCCGACTTGGTCGTTCTGCAGACACGGCACCTCCGAATGAAGCTCCGAACAAACCTGGAGATACGGGGCCACATGTAGTGTCGAGTGATAAGTTCGAATGTCTTGCTCTTGCCTGGATGACCGGCTGCCGGATCCTCGTGAAATGCCTTAGCAATGCGCACGCGCACGGTGGTGTCGTCGTCATCCGTTTCGGGCACAAACATAGCGTAGGAGCCGTGTCGATTGGGAACGTAGATCAACCCGTCGATCAGGTGGGCATTCTCATCGTCCATGCGGAAGCGCCGCAGGAGCTTGACTGGTTGTCCGCTCTCCATTTGCTGTACCGCCTCACGGACATCGTCCTTCGTGTAGAGAAGCTTCAGATCTCGTAGCAGGTCATCATCCTCAATGACTGCGTCCGTTGCGCAGGCCAAGAGTCGATCAGGGCTGAGTATCACTTGTTGCTGATGCACGTACCGTGGATCGTTGGCATCCGCTGGCAAGTCCTGACTGCGGCGAGTCAAGCTGTCTGGTTTAGTACCTTGGACTCCTGGCCTGTATACAATTTTGAAGAAGAAGCGAGAAAGGAACTCAGCCCAGCGTGCTTGGCGTCGATTGAGCTGCTTCGTGGTCATAAAGTACTCCAAATTCTTGTGATCGGAATATACCAACGTGGGCTTGTCCTCTGCGTTGGTTAGGTTCTCAAAGTCACCTTCTTCCGCGAATTCGTTGGCTGTGAGTTCCGGTCTCCACTCTTCAAACGCCTTGACGATGGCCATAAGCTCCTTGTCGTAAATGTCATAGTTGCACTCCTGTGGACTCATTTTCTTTGACAGGAATGCGATAGGGTGGAGAAACCCGGTAGCAGGATCCCGCTGCGAAAGCACCGCTGCGGTCACAAAGTCGGAGGCATCTGTTTCCAACACGGTCTCTCTTCCTGGAACGAAGTACGCCAAAATTGGCGCCTTGAGGAACGCGGCTTTCAGCCTATCAAAGGCCCGCTGGCATTCGGGAGTCCATTGCCATACCGCATTGTCTTTCGTTCTTGTCAGCTGCGTCATGGGGTAAGCGATGCCTGAGAAGTTTCGAATGAAGCGTCGGTAGAAGTTGGCAAAACCTAAGAACGCAAGCACGTCCTTCACATTGGCAGGAGTGCCCCAGTTCTGTACGGCATCGATTTTCTCTGGATCCATGCGGATACCCGAGCGTCCAATGATAACACCAAGGTATTTGGTCTCGTGTCTGTGGAATTCGCATTTGTCGATGTCGAGTTGCAATCCGGCTTCTCGAAGTCGTAACAGTACCTTGCGGACGTGCTGGACGTGTTCCTCATATGAATCACTGAAGATCAATGCATCGTCCAGGTAGCAGGAAACAAAGACATCCAAGAACTCACGAAGGGTGTTGTTAATATAGGACTGGAATGTGCCTGGCGCGTTGCACAATCCGAAGGGCATAACCACACACTCGAACTGTCCATAGCGGGTGGAGAATGCTGTCTTCCATTCGTCTCCAGCAGCAATCCGGATGCGGTTGAAAGCGGCGATAACATCCAGCTTTGTGTACCACACCTTGTTGCTAATCTGATTCAGGGTGTCTTGAAACAGAGGTATCGGATAGCGGCTCTTTTCTGTCAGAGCATTCAGTCCTCGGAAGTCCTGGCAGACTCTCAGGCCTCCATTCGGTTTCTTCACAATGATGACCGGCGCTGCAGCGGAGGAGTCCGTAGGGCGAATGAATCCTTTCTCGAGCTGCGCGTCGGTCCACGTCTTGATGACATCATTTTCTTGACGTGACATTGGATACGGTCGCTTGTATGGCGGATGTTGGCCATCCTTCAAATTGATCTTATGATCCACACCAGGTCGGTGGGGAGGCAAGCGAGCAGCGTCGCTCTTCAGGAAGACCTCATACAGGTCTCGGTATTCGACAGGAAGACGCTTCTTCAACGCTTCCACATCTTCGACTGTCTTGGTCTCTCCAGACTTCTTCATGAACTTCTCATAGTCAGACGCTGTGATTGCCGCGGCATTGACCTTGCGGAAACTGTAGCTGTCTGGCGTCAGAGAGGGAGAGCCCATCTGGTTTGCTACCACTTCATCCACCAGCATGGAGCAGGCGGTAGCTGGGTCCTTGCTTTCAACAGGTCGCGCTCGCATACCGAAAGCTTTTAGTACATACGACGTGAACGGGTCGATTGCGGTAGCCGAGGAGGCCTGTGTGCTTGTCATACCAGGGCCAAACAGCCACATCATGTGAACCTCCGCGCCCTTCCTGCGGGCCAGCTTGTATAGCGCTGCGGCCGAGATGCCATCGATATCGGCCTTCTTGGTCGGGGCTGCTGACACGGTTGGCCGCGGGAACTCGTAAAGCGTCACTGTCTGCTTGCAGCAATGCTGCTTACAGTGACCAGAGTTCAGGGTGACGGAGCCGTCCAGCCAACCTATCGCAGGCTGATGGATATTGTGCCATGGTCTACCCAAAGTGACGTCGTATTCCAAGTTTGCTACGAAGCAGTCGATGGCCTCGCGATGTCCATTGAGATCCAGTTCGATTCGGGCCATATGGGTGATTGGCTCAGCAGTTGTGGCGTCTGCAAGTCCCAGCGTCACTGGCCGAGCGGTCGGTGCGATAAGAATGTGGTGTTGTTGCGCAAAAGAGGAAGATATGAAACATGAATTTGCACCACTGTCAAGGAAGATTCGTGCATTGCTTTTGTTGACAAGCCCTGGGATAACAAGGTGGGTTGCTATCTCTGGACCCGTGCTTGCTATCAAAGGGGTGTGTGCTTGAGCTTGCACTGAGTGTGCGTTGACTCGTGCGGGCAGTGGTGGTTCATGTATCTCCTCATTCGGCTCACTATCTGTTGCGCTCAGACAGTGGCCTTCACATTTCCCTGCTCTTCATCTTCAACCGTGGCGTTTATGCTGCTGGACGAAGTCTTGCCGTCCTTTGGCGCCGCGGCGAGCTTGAGAGCCAGGTAATTCGGCACCTGCGGGCGGCGCTGGTAGTCGCCCAGTGGGCACTCGGGCGCGCGATTGCGATGACCCGTCTCTTCACACTTGACGCACTTGTTGGCATCGATAGAGGCCTTGACTATGGCCGGGGTGAGAGGTGCCAGTCCTTGATACTTCTGAGGACGGTCAGACCAAGCCTTCTTGCCATTCGTATCCTTGCCACTGCCGGTGTTCGTGCCAGAGCCAGAGCCAGAGCCGGTGCCGGAGGAGCCATTCTTCGCACCACCGGTGGCGGCGGTGGCCCTCTTCTTGGGGAACTTGGTGTCGAACATTTGGAAGTCGTCTTGAATCTGATAGCATTTGTCGACGAGAGCCCTCAGGGTGCTGGGGATACCGCCAATGATTCGACCCATGTAGCGTGCGTTCAATCGATTGTATAGCATGGTCTTCTCCATGTTCTTGAGAGGCAGGTGGTCAGCCATCGTGCGCCATTGGATGTAGAAGTCGGAGAATGACTCTGCTTCTCCTTGCTGGAGTGCCTCAAGAGAGGTCAGCTTCTTGTCAGCAACGTTGCGCTCTCCATAGCGCACGATCAGGTCTTCAAGCAATTCGTCGATGGTGTCGTACTTGTCTCCTCCTGATGGGTCAAGTCGAGACGGAATGCGAGAGTTGATGTACTGCCATGGGCTACCGGAGGTGAAGCCCTGCACGTACATCATGGCATCCTTATGGGCTCGGAACTTGGCCCCAGAGAGCTTGTTTTCGATCGCTCTCAACCACTCGAGGAACGACGTGGCTTTGTCACCGCTAAACTTGGAAGGGTCTGGAATGCCCTTGGTCGGCTTGATAGCCTCAGACAGGCTCGGGTCGACATTGGTGTACTGGGAAGTGACATCCGGGCCGTCAATAAGGTCATAGTCGCTGTCGTCAATGGTGACCTTTTTCTTGGGTTTCTTCTTGCCCTGCTTCGGTAGTGGGCGGCGCGAATGGCCGTCGCCGTCGTGGCTGGAGTCGTCAGAATCGTCTGGGTCGTTGCCGCCCGGGGCTCTGCCAGTGCGGCGGCGCTCTGCTGAGACAGAGGCTTCTGAGCGCTCTGGTCGAGGGCGCGCAGGTCGCATCTCTTGGCGACCTCTGCTGCTGCCGTTGCGCTGGCTCGCAGGTCGCTTGCCTTGCGCCTTGTACTTGGCCTCCAGAGCCGTGCAACGCTGGTTCACAGCGTCGACCATAGACTCGGCCCGAGCCTTCGCGGCTTTGGCTTCATCACGCTCAGTCTCTGCGGTCTTCAAGTATTGTCGGTACTCGTTGAACTTGGATTCATAGTTCCTCAGACTGACGACAGCTTCCTTGAGCTGCTTCACCTTCTGCAGGTTCAGGGTGTTGGCCTTTTCAAGGGCCTCGACTTGGAGCAGACTAATCCGGTGATCATCATACTTCTGACGCACAATGTTGAGAGCTGCCTCTGGGTTTGATGTGACCTTTGCGCAAAAGATCTCAGGCGTGAGCTCTTCTCCTTCCTTCACAGCAACCCGAAGTATCTCAGCCTCCTCTGTCTCCTCGTCGATGTTGCTTCCTGCAATAGCGACGTAGAAGGTACCGTCGGTGTCTTGGATGATATTCTCATCGCGAGCGAGGTCTGCAAAGTTGAATTGCACTTCCTTCTCTTTTGCATCCTCTTCATCAAGATCCGGCATCTCAGATGCAATCTCCTTCTCTTGCTGTTGGTGTTCTTGATCTTCTTCATCCTGTTGCCTCAGAGTCTGAGACTGGTCGGACTCGAGGTTGAACAGCGATGGTCGGGAGACACGGCGGCGTTCAAGGGTATGGATTTGTAGTATGGCGGTAGCTCGACCGCCAGTGCGGCGAGTGCTACGCGTGGGGGTGGACATGTCTGCAAAGCAGCACAGGCGGACGTCGATGGTCCTCGTTCTCAGTACTCGAGGTCGGTCTCGAGGATACTGGTATCGTCGGGGGGTGGCTGTCGCGACTATCGCGCGATTTGGTGCCGTCGTGGGTGGTCGTGACTATCGCACGGTCGCAGCTATCGTGCGACGGGGTTGTTGGCGGTGCAACTTAGTGTAACGGGCAGTCAAACGGCATGGTACCAGTTCGGAAAGGTAACAAGAAGTTGCACAGTCTATCTAAGAGGTCGCAGGTGCGAGCGTCTATAAGTAGGCAGCTCGGTGCGGGGACCCTATAGGGAAGCGGGCCGAGCCGCAGCCGCGTCACGTGACAGCGAGTCACTGGCGTGTCTGGCCGTGACAGTGTCCTACGACTTTTGCACGAGGAGAAATACAATATTGCAAAACCTACTACGTATGAATTGCTAAAAGATATACAGGATCTAATTCTTATAGCGTAGAAGGTATATCCTAAGAATTGAAGCTATATCTCTTTGCGTCGTCGCGTTTTCGCATTTCCAAGCTCTCGGATTTTGGCCTGATTTGACCTGATCAGGTTGCCTATCTGATCAGGTTGCTTATCAAACACGTTAGTCAATGAGGTGTTGTGTCGTGGAGTCGGCATGCGAAAAGGGTTCATCGTCCGTCAGTCGAGCAAGGTGAAGTGTGTGGTTCGCTTAATTGCCCATTTCCGGTAAGAGGAAGGAAAGCTGGGGATCGGCAGAGCTCGCAGGAGCAGACACCCTGCACGTGTGAGCCACGGTACTTCGCCGCTGCACTTGGGATGGTCGTGTCATTCGGCTCCAGCCAACGCAGCCAACGCATTGCGTCGCGCTGGCGCCATGAGGAGTCGACGAGCGCGTGCTGGATCAGCTCTGGCCGGACCACCGATTGCACGTTGCGGATGCCTGCCACGCAGCCTCTGACGCAACGGAGACGGGTGACTTTCCATCATCCGACGGCGTTCTCCAAGAATCCCCTCTGCTGGGCGATTGGCCCCCCGGAGGGGCATGCGCTGCAGTCTGTCCGCGCGAAGCTTCACCAGTCGAGGCGTGGCAGAGGGCGAAGTGAGGTACGCTGCGGATGAGGATGGCGATGGCGACGGGTGCCAGCGGAGCGTGGTCTCGCTTTGGACAGCCAAGGACGGACGTGCCTTCGCCGACGCCAAGCTGCGGCGCGGGAGAATAGAGTGCCGTGCCGAGAACGAAGGTACGCCCGATGTGCAGCGCAGCGTAACGCAGCACAGCACCCCGGAGGAGCACGAGCAGGTGCACAGCGCGCGCGGCTCGAGGGCACGCAACGCAACCACCCAAGTCTGCGCTGCAGCCACGCACCTTCTGCGCGGTGCGGTGCCGTCGTCTCATCCCCCATCACCCCTCCCCGCCTCCCTCTCGCCGCTTTCCTGGTGGTCTGGCCTGTCGCGCCGCTGCTTCTCGCCTTCGTGCAAGCCGATTCCCTGCCGCTCCTCACGTGGAGTTCAGAGACATTCCTGCCTGCTCTAATCTCCCGCTGCCTCCTCGCCATCCTGACCTACGCACATCCACCCACCCGCCCTCCAGCCTGCGTCCAATTTGCCTGCTCATCTGCTGTGGCCACCACCGCGAAGGCTATCGAACATCGGCGAATAACACCACTCCCGCCCCGGCCGCTGCGACGCCGCACCTCACACTCTCCATCCGCCCGCCCCTCCACAACACCTCCTCTACCCCCAGCACACCGCTGTCGGACCGTCGGCGAGCGAGACCGCGACACAATCCACTCGACGCCGTCTGCGCTGCATTGAGCCCGCCATGAAGCGCCAAACGCCCGTCGCCCACTTGCTCCATGCCTACCTGTTCCCACACCCGACTCCGAGCGACCCGCCTTCATTCTCGGCACACCTGGCTAGAAACCTGGTGCCCGAAGTGCGCATAGAAGTCGCCACCTTCTACGGCGACCTCAATTCGGCCGAAGCTCGCTACCCAGGCCTCAACTACTGCCATCCACCCCATCGAATGCGTCTCGGCCGCTTCAAGCATCACAAGCGCTTATTCGAGGCCTTTGACAACCTCGGCCTGACGTACGGCGAGATTCAAGACTTTTGCTGTTGGGAAGGCACGAAGTGGGCCCGCGAACGCTACGAGAAGGATGAGGGCGTCAAGGTCATCGACACTACCGGGGACGAGATTGGGCCTTGGGTGGACCGCAGAGAAAGGGCATCTGCCGATGACAGGAGAAACTCCATAACGCGGAAGACGGACATTTCAATCGTAGTGGAAGACGCCGAAACGAGTCGTAACCGACAACCCACCATCAACGAGGATGATGACGAGGATATGGAAGATGACAACGCTTCACATGTGGACGAGCACGAGACTGCTGACGCCGAGACGGAGACTGAGCGGGAATCGCCTTCGGAAGCTGCAGCCCGAGAACAGCACGTAGCAGAACTCGAGCGCCGCCGCGATCACGCCCTGGAGCAAAGCTTCAACCAACGCATCATCGCTGCTTGGGAGCAAGGACAGAGCCTGCCGCCAGAGCTCGAACAATACCTGAAAGAGCAGTCGGAGCGCGGCAATCATCCCGAATTGAGCCGCTTGCTGGCTCGTCGACGCTCCTCACGAACATATTCCGTCCCGGACAACAATGCCCTGGTCGCCAATCAGGCGTCCCGAGCAGCAGCATAACAGCGCAATGACCATGACGACTCTATCGCGAGGGGCGATACGAGAATGATACCAACCAGCATGATGCGTGAAGGAGATGAGGACCTTTGGCAGAACTTAATGCACATGAGAGGAGGCGTTGTTTTTACATCATGGAGCGACTACCACCAAAGCGAGGCAGTAGGGATATTTGCACAGTGAAGCTCGCTGCAAACTTCTTTAGCATGGCGTTCAACGAGTTTTATGGGCATTGCGTGGAGTAAGGGTTTACAAAGAGCCTGATCAGGATCGGGCCCTTTTCCCGGTAGGCCAGGCTTTGGCCGATTTTATCTGATTTTGTATGCATCAACATTAGCAATGCTATGATATATCAATCTCCGCTAGCCATTGAGCCTTCTCTCATAAGCGTCGAGACGCGACTGTGTTGAAAGTGATGTGAGATTGATCTGACGTGAAACGAGCACTTTGATTTCCCGATCCATCTACGAGCGAATCAAGAATTGGGGAAATTGCCATCATTTTGAAACCACAATACTCTCCACTTGTCTGTCTGTCCGTCACCAACGGCTGTGACAGCCAGGTCTCCAATTCTCTGCACAACACGTCGCCGCAGAATGAACAGATGTTTGTCTCAAGTCGTCAACGGTCGTGTTTGGTTTCATCCTCAGCCATCCCAGCCTTGCGTGAAGAACAAACATACTCAAGCTGGCAATTCCAACTACGAAAAAACCTTGTTTTTATGAGTGGCATTTGCGACCACATCAAGCAAGCTTGGCTTGCACAAAGTAACTTGCATTAACTAGATCATCTGATATCTGAACACGGGAAGTGAGTTTCATTCAAAGCCAGTCCAGGCGGGAAAGTGTGACAGCTAGAGGCTCAGACTCTGCCTTTTGCGTCCATACTTCGTTGACAAAATGAAGGAAATGTGATGCAACAGGAGAGTCAAGGAGCGGGCGGGCCACACGTTCAACAGCGTTGTCTTCAACACCACCGATCCAAGTCCGAAATCGTTTTTCTTACTCAATTGCTAACTAGCCCTATAGTTGGGAATACTCAACCTTCCCTCGCCAACGCCATCAAATCCGTCCAATGTCTCGGTCTCTCCCTCCCACCCTCATGCACCTCATGCAAATACCTTTCCAGATCATATCCAAACGCAATCAAACTGTCCTCCTCACACCACTCCGCCATCCCCATCAACCCAATCGGGATGTTCCCATCGGGATCATTTTCGTACCCTACCGGGCCGTAATAGCCGGAGCGCCGCAGAAATTTGCAAGCCAAACATACTCCATATTCCGAAGTTGCTTGTTAGCGTCCGTCATACCGTAACTTAGCTCTCCGGCGCCGATTCTCCAGCCGGCGTTCGGAGTTGTTGGTGTGACGATGATGAGACCGGGGTGTTGTTCGTAGAGGTGAGCGAGGTGTTGCATGAGGAGGTTTCGGAGGCGCTGGGCGGCGAGGAAGTCTACGGCAGTGGTCTTTCGTGCTACGCCGAGGAGGACTTTGTTGGCGGGGGTCAGTTTTGGTTGGTCAGTTTGGAGGACGCCGGTGGCGAGTTCGGAGAGGATGGACATGGCGTGAGCGACTTGGCCTTCGCCGGGGTAGGGGATTGTGACGTCGACGAGTGAGTAGCCTTCTTTGGAGACCAGGTGGTCGATTGTTGCCTGACATGCCGACTTGACGTTCGCGTCGGCTCTTTCGAACCATGGCTGATAGATGCCTAGGACTTTGTCCCTGCTAGACTCAGGCTTTATCCGACCTGGTGCTTGGAAGAGTGCGGCCTCGTTGTCCAGCGCGTCAGGCTGGGCCATGATGCGGTACCCCAGCTCAAGGTCAATCATGTTGCCTGCCAAAGGACCCGACACGCCGTTGCTCTTCGCAAGGTTAGTAGTAGGCCGGCCGGAAATTCTTCCTTGAGACGGCTTCAAGCCATACAGGCCTACGTAGAAACAGTCAGCACTCTGCGTAGGGACCATCTCTACGAGAAGGTCGAAATTCTCACCACAGTAATTGCTGGGCAGCCGAATACTGCCACCACCATCGTTGCCCTCGCAGAGAGGCGTTAAACCAGCAGCAACACTGTAAGCACTTCCTCCAGAGCTACCACCGCAGTAGAATTTCTCATTGTGGGGGTTCAGTGGTGTGCCAAAGTTGGGATTGTTGTTGGTCGTATCGGCACCCAACTCATGCATGTTTGTCTTTCCGACTATGATCGCCCCGGCATCGAGCCACTTCTGTACACCGTAGCTAGTCGAATCGTTTTCATTGGTGTAGTCGATCTTGGAGCCAAAGCACTTCTTGTAGCCACTGATATCATCTTAGCCGGTTCTCTCGCGTTCAAACAATGCAAAACCATACCTGAGATCCATTTCATCTTTGATCGCCACAGGGACGCCATCGAGCACGCTCAAGAACGTTCCTTCCGCATATCGTTTGGTGCTTTGCTCGGCTGCCTTGAGCACCAAGTCCTCTCTCACCTGTAGGTATGCGGTCGCGTGCTTATGCGGGGTCTTCACATCGCGTCTAATGAGCGGCAGTAGAGCCTTTGCAACCGCAGTAGGCGTGAGCTTTCCTGAAACATAAGCTTCATGATAATCCAGTGCACTCCAATGGACTTTCGCTGCCGGCTCGCGAGTGGTCCAGTTCTCCTTGGACAAAGCCTTCAAGTAATCGCCCTGGTCAGCCAGGTTCGCAGCAGCACCAGTGGCACTACTCTTGATCACCAGCGGCTCATATCTTGGCTCAAAGCCCTCTAGCTCAGGCCGATCACGTAGGGCAGCGAATCCGGCATTGTTCCACAACAACTGCTGCAAAGCACCCAACTTGGAAATCCTACAGGCACACTCAGGTGGTCAGCAGGGGACCAGACAAGACATGAAGCAATGGCTGTTCGTGACAGCCGTGGAAGTATTTCCAAAAAAAAAAAAAAAGTCATTTACCGATGCGGTACCGGGGAGAGAGCGAGAAAGAGGGAAAGGCGACGTCAAACTCAAGGGACTCTCTCGAACGTACAAGATAGCACCATAGTACAGCGGTAGACCCTTGACGACAGGATTCGCTGGCTCCGGAGGCTCGCGCCAAGGAACACGCGTTTCATGCGGTTGTGGTTTGTTGATGTAGATGACCCCTTGTGTTGTGGAGGAGGACATGTCGTCGAGCTTGCGTTGCATGTGTCATTATGCAGGCTCGGGGCAGATGCAGTTGTGAGCGGTCGGGGAGGCTCGGCAATCCGACGGGTGGCGGCCTAGGAGCGTCCTAGGATGTAGAAATAGGCTGAGGCGTCACGGATACGCAAACGATGAACGCGTGGAGATTCAATCGCGCACCTCCAAGCAACATGTGCATTGCGCTCTCTATTGAACTAACTCACGCCAGAGTTTCGTTGTCTATTGCCAACCAATCTACCAATTCTTTCCCCGTGTCCGCCCATAACCTGCGCTACACAACTTTTGAAGTGAATCCTTTTTTGCTGTCGAACATTGCCATCGTGCAATGATGAAAGCAAAGTAATAACAAAAACGTGCGACAATTGTACTTTGTGCAGCACCTTTCTTCCTCTCTCTTTTCCTCCGTAGAAAACCGAACGCGGCCAACCGCTCAAAATAAAAGGGGGGTATCATAGCAAGATGTGACTTGCGAAGCCAGGTATCTCTCCCGAAATAACAGCTGTCCCGGGAAGAATCATCCCAAATGCTCCCGAACGCCTTGCTGAAACGATACGCTTTATGCCAACATGAAATGAAACGTGAAAGTGTGTTGTGTGCCCCCCGAACCCCCACACAGACAAACGCCGCCGCCGATCAGACCCGGGGAGCCAAATGTATAGCATAGCTGCAGCTGTCGTGCATCCGTGCCAGGAATTACGCGTCGAATGATGCGGGATGTTTTTCAGTGGGCGGTGAAAGATGCAGTGTGGAGTCCGCGCCGATACCGCAAGCGAGCCGCGGAGCTAAGCCGCTTATTTTGCAGAGCGTGACTCTCAGTAGCCCATACCCTCGCCCATGCCTGGGAGACCTGCGCCGGCAACATTGGCGTTCAAATTTTGCATGCCAATCGGTGTGGCAAGCTTGAGGTCTGGATTGCAAGGCGGGCTATGTTGGCGGTGGTATTTCAGCCCGTTCAGGTTCTTGTAGCGTTTGCCACATACTTCGCAACGGTACGGCTTCTCCTTTTCCATGCCGACCGTACCAGGGTATGGTATTGACGTGGCGGGATCCACAATGGAAAACGTGCCATCCGGATTTTCTTTGAGCTGCTGATTTTGGTGGCCATGCTGTTTGTGGTACTTCAGACCGTTCTGGTTCTTGTACGCCTTCTCACATCCAATGACGGGGCACTTGAAAGGCTTGATTTCCTCGCCCACGAAGCCTCCAACGCCGGCCAATCCGTTCAGCAGTTGGCTCTCACGTACACGTTTAGCGAGCTCGCTGTTCTGCGCGTTCGTAAATGCCGGGTTGGGAACGAAGGCCTTGTTGCCATAGCCTTGTTTGCTCAGCAACCGTTTCTCGGGATTATCGATAGTTGCTGACCCACCATTGTTCATGTTTCCCATGTTGAAGCCATTGAAATCGAGGTTGCCAGCGTTGAGGCCGTTCATGTCGAAGCTGCTAAGATTGCCCATCGAAGCGAGGAAATCGGGATCGAGCTCCGCTGGGGTGCTTGGCTGCGAGGGATCAGGAGTAGCGGTCTGTTGAGCACTGGTTTGTGTGGTCAAGCTTGGGGTATTTACCGATGATACCGTCGGATTGTGAGGGAAGCCCATATTTTGCTGCGGTGCGTGTGGAGTTGTAGGAGTTGCTGTGTTGAGACCTTGACCTTGGAACGCATTCGCAAGATTTACGTTGACAGATGGTCCTCGAGGTTGCTGTCGACCGAATTGAGGCTGGGGCTGATATTGTGGCTGTTGGATTTGCGGTGCTGGGGTTCCGTCGTCCATGTCCATGTCGTCGAGATTGTCGAACGTGCCAATGTGATCTTGACTTTGGCCACCGAACATTGGTGATGCGGTTGGCATGGGGGGTGGCTGTTGATACATGGATTGGTGGTGGTTCATGCCGCCATTCTGGCTCTGAGCTTGCTGCTGAACAGCCTGGGCGGTGCTGGTGGCGTTGGCGGCTCTGCTGCTTGGGTATTGCTGATCTTTGGGTGTTCGTCCCATTGTCTGAGTCGGTTGGGCCGCGTGTGCCTCTTCATAGTGCTGCAGGAGCTCGTGCATCGAGTCGAGGTGGATATCGCAGCAGACATAGTCTCGCATGTAATTTGCCTCCATCTTAGGAAGATACGACGACGAGTGGAACGACGGTGACTTCATTCCCCCATACGGCGATGTTCCGGCCATTAGGACGCTGTTTCAGTTTCATAATCAGTACGGACTCCACTAGGGACCGCGGACTCGGCTACTCACTCGTCTCTAATGAAACTGCCCATGGAGATTCCGCCCCAGCTCATGCCGCCCACCAGGCTATTAGACAGATTGTATGCGCTCTCCCGCCTGTCCAGACGGCCGGCCATGGGAATTTGTCGTGCACCGTATGGAGTGGTGCCCAGCATACTCACAGACTCTTGCCGAGGCTTCAAATCGTGCGCATGATCGGGCAAGGCTGGCGCAGCCATGCTGCTTCCGGAGCGGTCTTGGGAAGTTGATTGTTGAATCTGGGTGGTCAGGTTCGATTGCTGGGTGCGCGGCGAGCCCGAGGATTGCCGGCTCGTGGCGATATCAATCGCGGGCGTCGGTGCAGGCATTGCGCCGACGCTGATCTGTGGGAGTGGCGATGCCGCGGGGAAAAGCGGAATGTTGGCTTCGTAGTCGTCGTCGTCGTGCGGGAACAAGATATCGTCGGAGGTGAAGTCGTCAACGATGGCGTGGCCTCCCGCAGCGTTCTGGTGCCAGCGGAAGAATGGCTCGTCTTCGCGGGAGCGCTTGGTGGGCGCGGGGTGCGGGTAGGGGACGGTGGCGGAGCGTGGTGTGCTGACGCTGTCGACGCTGGGAGACTGCCCTGGACTGGACTGCAGGGGCGGAGGAGGAGTGCTCGAGGAGGAAGTAGTGGAAGCCAGCTTGACTTCAGTGCCCGAAGGCGGGTGCGCGGTAGTTTGGGAGTGGATCTGCGCTAGCTGGGCGCGCACCGAATGTGGTACGTAAGGTGGGTGAGGCGGGTGCCGAAGGGCTCCTGCGCACACGCGAGCAGACTCCGAGCGGGCGGCGAAGGCGAAGGCGAAGGCGGAGGCGGAGGCGATGCTTATTCCCACGACAGCGACGCGGATGATCAATCAGGTGCGCAGCAACGGCAGCAGATGGGCGGATGGATGGCGCCAGAGGCGAGTCGGAGCCGCGAGATGCTCAGACCGGCGCGTGTGCAGCGGCCAGCGCGCAGCTATATGAGATGCACGACGGGGGCAGGTTGGGCGTGTGAGATCACCTTGACTTAAGCTCGCGCGGCCCTGGTGAGCATACCGCGTCCAATTAGACCAGCATCCCGTCATGCCCCTTCTCAACTGCGCCGTGGGTCGGCGGTCCGGGAGCCAAGCTGTCCTAGCAGCGCAGCACGCCCCCAGGGCTGTGATGATGCATCGTCGCCTGCTTGCCTCCGCCCAGCCGCCCGGTGGCACGGCAGCAGCGATCGCGGGCGGCGTGCGAGTCGTCGCTGCTGTGCGCAGGACTCGCTGCCGCTGCGGATGCCGCGCGACGTGACCTCGTGCATGCCATCTGCGCGCAACATGCAGCGGCCTGCACGCCCCCGGTCACCGCTCACGACACACGCCCACACAACGGCGACGTCGAGCAGCGACGGGGGTGCGTGTCGCGCCAATGACACCCCGGCCTGCCCTGCGACAGCCTTGGCGCCCTGGCCTTCTGGAAGACGCGATCGAAGCCCACCTGGCGCGCCCTCCCGCCGCCGTTTCCTCGCCATGCGGCCCACTCACTCGGACGCCAGCCTGGGGCAGGCCGTGCGTGCAGCGCGCTGGCCAGCATCCCGACTCACCAGTGCCCACGCGCGAGGACACACGACGCCCGTTGCGGTGCTGCTGCGGTGCTGCTGCCGATGACCGCAGTGCGAGCAACAGCAACAGCGATGCCCGGAACAGCGCAGCTCCACCCGCGTCGGCACCAGGCGGCAACAGCAGCCGCTCGCGACGAGCCACCCACCAAAAACAACCACATCGCGTACCTGCACCTGCGAACTGCCACCGCACACCAACGCGGACAATTCACCGACCACGCTGCTTCTAGCGCCTCTCGTACACGATCCGCTGCTCGGAAGTCATAGCGCGAGCACCGGTCAGAAGGGTCGTGGATTGACTGTGCGCTCTCCCACTTCGCGCCCACGCCGATCCGTGGTGAAACGCCGCTCCGCTGCCACGCACTGCGAGTCGCGGCCTCACTGCGCCTGCCGCATCCGCCGCCGCCCGCACTGCTCTCACCACGGTCGACAGCATTGCGCAGACAACGGGTCCATCGCCTCACATGCCTCAAACTCCACCGTGTGCAGCCCAGCATCCTGAGCTCAGCCAAGGTTCACGCCGTCGCGACCTTGACGTCCAGGGCTACAGTAGCGGCCAAGGTTAAATTGCCAAGTTCGGTTGAGGTTCGCACAAGGCCCGCGGCTTCAACCACGATGCTATGTCGGCTGTTTCACGGACATGCTGGCTTGCCACGCTTATGCTTGATGGAAACGGAAGCACATGCGCGTGAATCTCGGACCATGCACGTAACTATCGAACCTCGCTGCACACCGACACGGTGGATGGCCTGCTCGCTAGACCGCGATCATCAACTTGCCACAGTCGCGCGACACAGGCGATACGAGCACTGTCCCGTAGATCATCAGCGCAGCGACTGCCAACGCCCACTCAATCGCTGCCTTGCGAAGCCGACAAGAATTTCGACTTTCTACTTGGATTCCTAGCTTCTGCGAGTCATGGACGTATACAGTCACCCTTCGGCACATCATACATGCTCGACAGGTGACAGAGCTAAGGTACGCTCACGCCAATCAGAGTCTCCTGCGCTCCAACGGCACCTTTCACCGATCATGCCGTTGTTGGATCTTGTCCAGCTCGAATCATGATCGGAATGTTGACCGTCTACATGTACACTGCGACCAACAATTTGCCGACGATGCTTCGCGTTCGTAAGCGAATTCTGCCATTCACATTAGGCATCCCGTACGGGTGGGTTTGGCCAACAACTTGTTACTGCCATGGTGTTGCCTGTATTCGGTCGGTCCACATTCGCCTAGCGGACTCCGGCTGGGCAACGACCAACAACAAGCCGAGCCGATGGCCAATGTCTGGCTGGGACAGCGCCGAAATACGGCAGCAATCTTGCTCTGGAAGCTTGGTTCTCACAATATGGGACGCGAACTTTCACGGCCACCACCGCTTCATCTCGGAATCTAAAATAACAACATTTCTCAACACCGGCAATTCTTCTGTGTCCGACCTGAGCTCCGGTGGCCTCAGCACTGAGATTTCAGATCAGGTACCTTTCCAGGGTTTGGGATGTGCTGACTGCAGTGAGTTCACGCACAGGACGCGTCTTGGCGTCGATACACCCAGCCTCTAGTCCCCAAGTTTTACCAGCACTACCGCCAGCTAGTCAAGGCCTTTGGGATTCGGCGTCTAGGTCCTTCGAAACAGAGTGCTGGCCGGCGCGAATGCGAAAATGCCCTTGCAACGCTTGAAGGTGCATCTCGACATGCCAAAGTTTCACTCCTTGAAATGGCTACGCCTGCATGTCATTCCATCGTGCAGACCACCTGAGCGGCAAAATACAAGAATCCCTGCCACGATCACACTACCATCGTTCAAGTCTGACGTAGAGCTTGCATTCGCTCTCGTGCAGAGAAGTAAGCCAGCGAGCGCGCCGAAATGGTGCCAGTGCGCTGCACCAGGATCAAACGCATACATCCTGGCGTCAAAATAACCCCCTGGACTTCTGGCTTGCGCCCATGTCGTGTCGTGGTCTACATCTGCCATCACCTCACCAGCGATGAGGGCCAGAGGCAGGTGGGCGTGCGTGTTCGGCATTGTTATGTTCCGACTACCCAGCGACTGACTACGTGCGAGTGGAACAGCTACAGTATCCCGACATGGTTGTGGTCAAGGCCATTTGCGACGTTGCAATACACTCCCGGGCCATATTCGTGCGCAAGTGCAAATTGAAACCCATGGTGGTTTCTGTCACGGCCTCCAGTGGACCTTCCTTCGTGCACTTGACGCATTCGCAGGCACATCCACGGCTCATGCGCTCTCACAACACTACATGTTGATCTCCATGCACAAGAGGTGCCGTGAGCACACATGCCTACGGTACAGCATTCTGGCTATATGGACCGCACGATGTCAACATGATCGGCAACCACCTCGCAATCCTAGCTTGATTGAGCCAGCTATTCGGCCCCGCGCAGGGGAGGCATGCAAGTAAAGCACACCAAGACCAGTGCTCCAGCAACGCTCTGGCGCGTCTGCCAGAGATCGAGGACAGTGAACGATCGAGCAGCCCATGGAGCTCGATCGGTGTGCGCGTTCGCAGACAATCTTTGCTAGCAATCAAAATCGTCGCGTGCTCCAACGCACATTGATGTCAAGAGACCCATTTCATGCTCTCGGATAATCCCATGCGGTAACTCGCTCTGAGACATGGCTGCGGGCTTGCATCCTCCGATATTCTCGCTGTTAAGCGCCGCATATCCTGTTCGAGTATGCCGCCAAGGCTGAAGAAGCATTCGAGATGAAGACCGTACTACAGCCTACTGCGGTTAGCAGTGCTTCAAGTGAGCGCGGAAGATCGCGGAGTGAGACAACTATCACTCCGAGTTCCAGAACGGACAGAGCGCACGTTGGTGATGCTTGAGCACATACTGATGTTCTTGCTAGTTCGGGACCATGCAATGGTAGTCCCCTCAACGACGCCCGCCGACCCGCGCTCAGCGCTATGGATCTGTCAATCGAGGGTCCTTCTCGTCGCTCTCCTCTCCCGACCAGCACAGGCGACATCTTGCCGGGAGATGGGGGGTGTCAACAGGATTCCTCCATTGCTTCTCCACAAGTCGATACATCGACGTCACGACGGGGTATATCACGTCGACACCCGAGACATCTTCAACATCGTCGATTGCTTTAATGTCAGATGCATAATGCCATTGTTTCGCAGCTGTCGATAGCAATGTCGCTAACCAAGACCCACGTCAACATGTCGACATGCTCTTATTAGCCGCTGCTGCACATGGCTTCCCCAAGCGATTCAAGCTCAGGCCGAATGAAGCCGTGCTACGACGTCAAGCACCGAGGATCGACATCCGGCAGGCATCGCAGATGTCTCCGCTCATGCGAATGAGATGACTTTCGTCAGAGCGCACGCAGCATTGGCGTGTCTTCCTTGGCCGTGGTAGTCTCGACCGATGTAGGCGCTGCGACTGGGATCTTAGCGGTCCCTTTGATACCAGCCACCTGTGCTATCGGACGCGTGTTGCATCGCCCCTCTTCCACGACACAATGTTGCATGAGCATCGGCAGCCTACGGACGATTTCAGAATCTTCATGTTCTCTGGAGCTCTTGTTCGGAAATGACTGCTGCGGAGAAATGCCTTTGCCATGAAGCGTGGACGATGTCTCACGCTCGCTCTTCGTCAATGGCTTGGCAGACGTTTGCCCTTGCAAGCATCATGGATCTTTGCGAGCGCTCACAGGCTGGTGTTTTTGTTGCGGTTCCGACCAATGGCCAATCGGTTCCGCATAATATGTATCGACCTACCGAATCATGGTACACGAGCGCACTGTTTGACTACACAAGATTATACCTACACGTGTGGAACGCAATGGGCATCGACTGACTTTACATTTCACCGGTGAGCGACACAGTACGACAGAGAGTGCTTACCTCTATATGTAGGTCCATTCGTGACACCGCTGTATTTTAGCCGGTGTTCTATTCTGAGTTCTACTGATCGTCTAGCTTGATACGGACACTGCAAGCCGAGACACTCACTCCCATGCATTCGCTGGATCGATCACTTGTCTGCGCTGAGACAAGTCACAAGATGAACGCTGGCTTGAATGACCGGTGACGGCTCATCGTAGCCTTTACACCGGAATCTGGGGATGAATTTCGTTTCCTTCTCGAAGGACTGGCAACACGAAGCGGTGAATACTAAAGTCATGATCCTGCCAGCCAATATCGGGCTTGTCACGGTCATGGGCCATGGCACATTTTTCCGGTCCAGCGTCCACGACAAGCAAGATTGATGAAGTGGCAGCCTGCGCTTCATGAATACGACGCCATCTCTTTCGCAACCCAGGAAGCGTATCACTCCCGCAAACGACTTCATCCTTGAACGGGCTGACGCTGAAGTGGATCTGCAAAATATCATGGTGACTCATCATCATCATCACCACTCTGACCACGCCGCGCATTTGACCCATGCTACGTTTCTTGTCGTGCGCTATATGCGGAGCGAAAACGAGCGTGGGATGGCACTCGCACACGCCCGCACGTGGTTGGCTCATCTTTCCGAGCACGCGGGGGCGGCTGAATTGAACACAGGCAAAAGAAAAACCAAAGGTACAGCAAATTCAAGGGCGCATAATACAGGCCTTCTAGGCAACATGGGCCAGGAATTACTCGCAGACCAGTACAGCGTGTCTTGAACCAACGAACGACCATGTTCGACTCCGTTGAGCGATCCGAAGTGAAGGACTGTATGACCGGGTCTTTGCCCTAAACAGCGTGCCTAGGTGAGAGAGAAGAGCGAGGAAAAATTGCGTGAGGTCAGCAGGACAAGCTTTTTGGACGCGCTACGCTCCTCGTGTTCTTGCGAAGCTGTGGCTTGGATGCCGAATCTCCGGTGCATAAGTGGCTTCAGGAGTGAGCGGGCACGACAGACGTGGCACTGAAGGAAATGATGAGGAGCCTCTTAAGATACGCAGCACAATTGCTCTTCAGCACGAAACAATGCGCTGGCGAACATACACCGGTTTGCCTATACGACGAATATTCGAAGGCTGTATTGAACATTGCCGATTCGGCTGCCACAAAGCAGGGGAAAATGTGCTTTCTTCACATTAAAAAATGAGGTCCACGTGCAGACGAGCGAGGTAGGGTCTCTACTGGACACAGGACCGGCAAATGCCCCTCGATATCCTCTCGAACTTGTCCTGCTCGAACCTGTCACATGCGTCTTCAACGTACGGTATGCCTTGAAATGGGCCGTTTCAAGAACAGGTGGGTTTCTCAGCATGACTGGGCTGAGACTATGTCGAGGAAGAGCGGATGGAGATTGGGAGAACTCAGAGCATGCTAGTTGGAATGCTCATGGCCTGAGAATGTGCAGGCTCAATCAGTATGTCATTTCGCCAATGACAGTATCTTTTATTCAACAATCTTCGCTTTCCATCTTTGACCTTGGAAGACGTTCTCACTGGAACTTGTACTGGGTGGCCAAGCGCCGCGTCCTGCAGGACTGGGCGTGTGATTACGCCTTGTCCGAACAACACAATAATCGTTTCCGCCTTCCTGTATACAAGTGAGCAGGGCGAGAGCAGCAGGAAGAGGGCGAAGGAGCAAGAGCAGCAAGGAAAGAGAGGAGGACCAATTCCAGACGAAAAGGGGAAGCAAGTTGGGCGCAACGAGGACGAGAACAAGACGAGAAAGCGAAAGTGGGCGAGACTCGGCGCCAATGGTGTGCATCGACACACAAGTTCAATCCATGACACTTTTCATCCGACCATTATAGTAACTGTCATCTCGCTATGCAAGTATTCCATTTCAGTCGACCGTCACTTCGTTCCATTTCCATTTCCCCACAGATCAAATGGGCTAGCATCATCACGACATGTGCACGACCCTCCTCGCCTCGAGATTTTTTTTCCCCACAATCGTCTAGGCAGTATACGGTCGGTAAGGGAGCTCATGATGCTCCTTGCCCTTGCTCTGCTTCAATAACTGCTCCGCCCACTCGTCACGCTCTCTCCGCTCCGCATCGAAATTGCCGTTCTGGAGTGCTTGACGGCATTCCTATTGCCGCATTGCATCCAGACCCTGCAGCTCGCGTTCCAGATCGTGCTGCGCTCCACCCGGCGCCTGAGCCAATTCCTGGGGTCGTGGATCCTCGTATGCGCGTGGGTCGTAGTTTTCAGGGATCGGAACTTGTTGCTGCTGGCCCTGTTGCTGGGCATGAGCGTATTGTTGTGGCTGGCGGACGGAGTGGCGGAATCTCCGCACTTCGTCGAGAATCATCTGGCGCATCTCCTGCACCTCGTCCACGACTTCGAAGCCGAAATCAAAGGTTGTGGGGCATGCCGGCTCATCGGATGCATCGTGCCAGATGGAGAGGTAGCGGTGCTCGAGAGCGTCCTCGACGCTGATACGCTGTGAGGGGTCGAATGCAAGCATGCGGTCTAGAAGGTCTAGCGCGTCGGGATTTGCTCTTGGGAAGAGCTGTTGGAATGGGATCTTGGACATGTATGGAAGGTTGCGAACGTATTCTTGCGCACGTGGGGACCCAATGCGGGACAAGGTGGATTCGGATGGGGTTCCCAGGTAGTGGAGAATCTGGTTGAGTTGGTCGACATAGTCGCGACCCTTGAAGAAGGGCTTGCTGCCCAGCAGCTCGGCGAGAATGCAGCCAACGGACCAAACGTCAACTGCAATGTGTCAGTACAGGCTGTGGTCGCGTGGGCAGGGGTACATCATACTGGCTTTGGTGTAGCTCTGGAAGCTCAACATGATTTCTGGTGCTCGGTACCATCTTGTAGCAACATACTCGGTCATATATCCTGCATTCTCTTCCGGATCAATGCTGAAACCTCTAGCAAGACCAAAGTCGGCAATTTTGAGCTCGCAATCGGCATTGACCAGCAAATTTCCTGGTTTCAGATCACGGTGCAGCACGTTTGCGCTGTGGATGTATCTAGAATTTGGTGATCAGTACTCAAGTGACTTGGAGGTGAAGACGATAACTCACTTCAGACCACACAGAATCTGGTAAATGAAGCTCTGGAAGTGGGCATCGGTCAAGGGCTGACCCGAGCGAATGATGGCAGCCAAGTCGCACTCCATAAGTTCTGCCGAAGCAGTGTATCAGTATCATTCTTCTGCCATGTCTCATCTTGCTCACTCACCCTCATACAGGTAGCACTCATTGAAGGTCTCGGGCCGGGGTATGTCCATGTCGTACAAGCAGGTGATGTTCCTGTGGCCTCGGAAGTGTTGCAGCAGCTTCACCTCACGCAGGGCGCGCTTGGCAAGGATCTTCTTGCTGAAGACATTGGTGATCTTCTTGATTGCAACGCCCTCTCCCGTCTGGTTGTTGGTGGCCGCGCAGACAATACCGTATGCCCCCTGCCCCAGCTCTTTCGTGACCGTGTATCGCTCGTCGACGATGAATTCTTGATTGAAGACCTTGAACGTCTTCCGCCCGTTGAGATCGCCCATGGTGAATGTGCTGTGGTGTTTGCTGCTTCGGTAGGTGCGTGGTCGGCGTGTAGTCGTCACTGCGGTGGTGTGTGCACTTGGTGTTTGAGCTGCGAGCGTTGAGGCGGGGGAGACGAGCGTTGCGTGGAACGGATGGAGCGGACAAAGCGAAGTTGGCGGATGGGAAAGACAGAGTCGCAACGAGTGACTGCAGGACAGAGCTGAAGACGCGATGTCAGACGTAGAGTGAGCCCTTCGCTTGGAGGGGCTGCCCTCGCAAGTCCCTACCCTAAGGAGGCCCAAAGTGGCCATGCCGCCATATTATGAAATTCGAGATTCTGAACGCTTTCTACCTGCGTAGATCTGCGATAGGGCAATATATACCTCGCGTACCTCTAGATTAGTATTTCTATACTAGATAGTCTAGTCCATCTACTTTATATCTACTACTAGGATACCTTCGAAGAGAGGGAGGTAGAATCGTCTTAAAATCCTACGAGTTCTTTTAGTAATCCTACGACTTTATTTAGAGTTTGGAGGCTCTATATTGATTAAGATTGATGAACCTCTAATGAATTCTTATCGAAAGGCAGTAGGATCGTTCTTCTCGAATAAAACGTATAAATCGACGAGCGATATGTCGCGGGCCTAGCCTAGGCCTCTCTAAAGGAGCGCGGCTCCTCCCGTCGAGAAGAGTTTTCTTCGACGAAGAAAGGAGAAGTCGTCTCCTTCCTTTCTTCGTCCTACGTCTTGTTAAAATACCTACCTAATAGGTTACGTAGTTCCCGATACGACTCAGTCCTGCCCGACTTCTTACTCTCTACCTTCCGACCTATAGCCTCCGCCCGTTACACGATATGTTTATATCGCAGAAGAACTTAGACTCTATTCGCTGCTTTAAGAAACAACTGCTTCTATCGTAATTAAGCCGATAGTTATAGCAGTCTGAGGAGTGTTAGAGGGTTGATATACGATATGGCGGCATGGCCACTTTGGAGCGCCGTCCTACCCTACTTCACCGGAGCTGCTTATTGGCCACATCCCGACTCGCATCTTTCTTCCATCACAGCATTCCTGCCAAGCTTCTACGAGTCCATCACTTACTACAGACTCTGGTGCCCTTCGCATGGCAAAGGAAGAAGAGGTACCTGAGCAGCTTGTTTCATGAGCGCGGCGACCCTGGGGGTGCATCAAACACACTCACTAACTAGAACTAACTAGTCAACTGACATTACGTGCGAGAGGAACTGTCACAGGCATGCCTCGGTATGACAACTGTTACGCTTCTTCTCCTTCCTCTCCTTCCTCTCCTTCCTCTCCCTCCTCTCCCTCCTCTCCATCCTCTCCCTCCTCTCCATTCTCTCCCTCCTCTCCTTTCTCTCCACTGAACTTCCCTCACGATGCCTATCCACCTCACCATGAATGAACTGCCCGAGCTCACGTTCACCACCACCGATAAAATCCCCGAGCTTCACAAACGCGTTGTCGACACATTCCACACCCATACGACCCGTCCGATCGAGTATCGGCTGAAGCAATTGCGGTCTTTATACTGGGGATTGAAAGATGCCGAATCCGCGGTCATGGAAGCGTGCATGTTGGACCTGAAAAAGAGCGCGTACGAATCGTTCCAGACGGAGATTGGCTGGGTGCTCAATGACATTGTATTCATGAGCAAAAACCTGCAGAGGTTTATGAAAGACGAGAAACCAGAGGACATATCCTGGTCCAACATGGCCGTGCGTCCAAGGTACAGGAAGGACCCGCTAGGAGCTGTGCTCATTATCGGTGCCTACAACTTTCCCATCCAGCTCTCTCTGGGCCCGCTGGTTGGTGCCATTGCTGCTGGCTGCACTGCTGTGTTGAAGCCATCTGAGAATGCCCCCAATGCTGCACGTGTCCTGCAGCACATTATCGAACAGTCGCTCGATCCGAACGGCTACCAGGTAGTGCAGGGTGCCATTCCCGAGACTACTGCTGTGCTCGCTTGCAAGTGGGACAAGATATTCTACACTGGCAACGGTGCCGTAGGCACGATCATTGCGAAGAAAGCTGCCGAGACCTTGACTCCTGTAACTTTGGAGTTGGGGGGTCGCAACCCTGCTATCATCACCAAGAACGCCGATGCACGCCTCGCAGCTCGCCGACTTCTTTGGGCGAAGCTCATGAACGTGGGACAAGTCTGCGTCAGTCAAAACTACATCCTCGTCGATAAGGAGATCCTTCCCGAGTTCATTCGCCAGCTTGAGGTCGCTATCGCCGAATTTCAGCCCAACGGCGCTGAGCAAGCCGCAGACTACGGCAAAGTCATCAACGAACGTCAATGGACTCGCCTCAAAAAGATGCTCGACAGCACCAACGGCAAGATTCTTCTTGGTGGCAATACCAACAAGTCAACTCTCTTCTTTGGGCCTACTGTGGTCCAAGTCAATTCTGTCGACGATCCCCTCCTTACTGACGAGTCCTTCGGGCCTCTCATTCCTATTTTGCCCGTCCAGAACCTCGACGAAGCCATTCGCACAGCGAACAAGATCGACTCTACTCCACTCGGCATCTACCCCTTTGGTACCACTGCCGAGACCAACAAAGTCCTATCCCAAACCCGCTCCGGCGGCGCCTCCGTCAATGATGCCTTCTTCCACGCTTCCATTCCCACCCTCGCTTTTGGTGGCGTCGGAGAATCTGGTACAGGATCTTATCGCGGCAAGGCTTCATTCGATTGCTTTACACATCGTAGAAGTGTCACCACTACACCCGCGTGGATTGAAGGGCTACTGGCTGTTCGATACCCTCCCTACACGGATGCGAAGCTGAAGAAGTTCCGCGGCATGTCGGAACTCAAGCCTGATTTTGATAGGAATGGAAACCCCACGGGAAGCGGTTTGTTGTGGTGGGTTCTTGGTAAGTCGAAGTATCCGGAGTTGGACAGCGATAGAGTGAAGAGCAAGTTGTGATGCAAGTTCTCTTCTCGATTTCTCTTCCTTTACTTGCTTGATCGTATTGCAGCTAGCTGACCTTTGCTGCTTTTTGCGATTGTAGGATTGGGAGGAAAGAGTCTGACTGGAGGCTTCACGCGATGGGTTCTTGTTGCTGTTGTGGCGACGTTGGCCAAGCTGTATCGGGAGAGATATGCGTGAGGGCAAAGAGGAGACGTTCGAAAGACGTGATACGGCAGCAGTGTAGTGATGCGGGGCCTATGGCTTGCGCGTCCAAGGTGAAGCCGTTGTATGGAAATATAGATTATGTCTACTTTGGCATTTTTGAGAAAATTTGCCATGTGATATCCCAGAATGAATGTTTTCATATTGCTACTGATCTCTGCTTCCCTACGACCAGTCTTTTTCACATATTCTACTCACGTTCTTATGCGCATGTTATTACCTCAGTTTATCGACATGAGCATGGCACACGAAGCTTATCAGTACAACCTTTTTGCTCGGCGACACGGGCGTCACAGACATTGCCTTTAATGCCTGCTCGAGGCGTTCAAACAGGCATCCAGATCGAAGACCGTCAGCATGCAAACAGTCGGGCTCTAGACGAGGCCCTCTCGTACCAGATCAGAGACTTCTATCCCGACGTGTTCGCAAAGCGTTTCCTGTTGCGAAGCGGCCCCAATCTATGATCTCCATTCATAATGACTCAAACTCTCCCCCGTTGTTCCGTCCACAACATACAGCACCTCTTATAACATCCTGCCTCCAACTTCCTCACCTTCCTGTCCAACTCCATCTTCTCCTCGTGCTCAATGCCAAGGCTCTCCGCCTCAACCTCCACAAAACCTTTCCTTCGATACCAAGGCCCATTCCAAGGCACATCCTTATAGCACGTCGACGACACTCTCACCGCTTCCTCTCCTGTCTGAATAGCTTGTTCTCGCGCCCAGTCGAAGATGGCATTCAATAGCATGCCCCCTATACCTTTCCCATTATGTTCTGCAAGAACAGAAATCTCCGCGATGTAAATCATATCGTCCTTTGGTAGAGCGGCGATGACACCGACAGCTTTTGGTTCTGAAGCGGAAAGATCCACCGCAAGGAAGACTCGGCCACGAGAGAGCCAGGTGTTCAGCCCGGAGATAGAGTTAGGAGTGAATATGCCTGGTTGGGCAAGACGTGCGAGGTCCGGGATCGTGCCAAATTTCTGCACGGAGCGTTCTTCAATGGCTCGAATCGCCAGTGCGTCGTCCGAGGCGGCGGGGCGGAGGAAGTAGGTCGAAGATACTATGGCCATATCGCAACACCCTGAGACGATGACTGATAGCATATTGGTGTTGGAAAGCGCGATGAAAGCCATGGCCCATTTCCTGCAGCCGAGGGATTGCGGGGCACGGCCTGCTGCGGAGCCACTGTATCGTGTTTCCATAATGCAGGAATCTGCATGTCAAATTCCGGTAGAGGTCTGATATGATGACGAGCTTTCTGCTGCGATCGTTGTACAAGAAGCGAACTTGCAGCAGCACACTCACTGAACATGTGTGATCACAATTTGCTAGTCTGCAGGCCGGCCGCTTCGAAGATTCTCATTGCACGTCGACACCACCCTAGCTTGACATTATCGTGAAGTCTCCTATACCAAGCTGCCGCCAGCTCGAGAGGTACCATCGCGGAGAACAGAGCAACATAGCCATTCTCTGGCTGTGTATCGAAAGCTATTGTCATACACAAATGATCTGCGAGTTCTGTCGCAGTCGTGATGAGTCTTCCCATCTCCTGATCATCGGATTGTAGCTCATGAAGATGTTCCGGAAAGGCTTCGTAGATATCCAGATGTGCTTGCACCAACGAAAGCAGGCAGGTCCAGTAAGTTCTGTGCTTTGGAGCGAGGAGCGGGTTTGAGAATTGGTAGGCGAAGGGGAACGCCGTCTGGGAAGTCGCAACCGACGCTTTACTATCAGCGAGTATTGAGATAGGTGCCATCTGGAATGGCTCTTCCACGAGTGTATTCGTCCATGAAGTCATCCAGTGCTGGAGCTCATTGCAGAGGGCTACAAGTTCGCGACAACACTTTGTAAGAGCAGCAACGCTTGGCCGCAGGTTCGCGTATCGTAGTAAGTCCACTTGCTCTATAATCCCAGGGACCCTGACCGCTAACTTGATGAAGTCGGTGGAAGAGCTAAAAGTGGTCCCGTCGTCAAGTGCAAGCTGGATCTTGCCGAGTGACGGCAGATTCTTCCGCTCAAGGATTGCGTTCCAAATTGCTGGGCCTCTCAGAAGCGTTCCGACAAGAATGCGGATACAGGGATCGAGAGATGCCAGATCGAGGTAGCCGAGCAGCTGCAGGATGCCGCGAATGTGACGTCTCCAGCCCTGATCCGGTGCGGCAGTTGCGGAGAAGAACTCGCAGATGATCAATAGATAAACCGCTGCCACCAAGAACGAAGCATCCCTTTCCGGTGCGAGTATCTGTCGGCGGACCTTGGCGAGTGCCGAGCCATAGGTTATTCGGGCTGCTTCTAGGAGCCGCTGGTCGCTGTGCGTGGTTCCTACGTGGACAAGACAAATCGCGTCAAGAGCTGTAATGAGAGCGGGAGCCTGGTCGGCGGAGCGTAGAATAAATTCGAACCCGCGGAACCTTGAGCCGAGTCTGTCGAAGAATAGCTCAATGAAACGAGCCTGAAATTTAAGGCGCTCGATGGAAGCGCTGCGTAGCCACGAAACCCATTGGCTTTGACGAGGTGTAGAATTTGAGAATAGTCTGATCAGGGCATCGCGATCCTTCGCAAGCTGTTTAGGCGTGCGGCGATTAGCGCTGGACTTCGTCTTTGCGAGCTGCTGCTGTTCCTCGTCCTTTATGTCCGGGCTGGGGTCGGTAGATAGACTGCTTCCAATACACTGCAGCTTCGCGCAGGGTGGTGTCTCGGGTTGTGATGCTTGCCCTGTTTGGGCGATGTTGTTCTCCCACGGCACGTACCATACATTCCCTCGCATTGCGCCTAGCTATATCTTTGTGGTATCATCTGTCTCGTGACAATGGATTGGATGTTGTTGTCGTGCCTCCTCCTGTCCCGAAAGACTCATGCCTGCCATCAGACACCTGTCGATGACCCTACATCGCTGCTGGAGGGAGGCGCAGCTGACAGGTGCATACTGCGGAGGTGCCATGGTCGGCCGCGTCGAGACGGGATCCTTCGTGGCGGTACAGCGCTGCAATTCGTCGAAGTGGTTCTGCTGAGCTCTGCCATTTTACGCTGGCCACACATGGCACTTCGAGCCTGCACATTAAGAAGGTCTTTCGGCCAATTCGATGGTCGCACGTCTTTCCGTCGTGGTGAGCTTGATGAGGGTGATCGGCATCCGCTTACTGTATGAGAGTTTCATTCGTTGCCGTCGACACGGCGCGTTCGGCAGCAGCTCGTCATCCCCGCGACACCACTTCCTCACAGTCGTGGCTCGAGAGCCTTCTCCAAACCGCCAGCGAAGGCCGGTGAGCTGATGAAAGAATCGAAGGATGGAATGTCGTCCACGCCCATGCTGACCAGTGCCCCGAGGAGAGAGAAGATTCGATCCTGTGCGCAGCCGGGCGTTGAAAATCGCGTCGAAAATCGCGTGCACAGCGTGTAGCTGAGCTAGCTCTGTGTTATTCAGCAACCACTCACAAGTATGCAACTTCAAAGTTGGGTTGTCTGGCCTGAGCTGTCTAAGCTCTGGAGGCAGAAGGTATGGTTGCCTGTTCCGTTCTTGGCGTTCTTCCGACGCGTCCGGCAGGCGCGTTTCTGCTGTTCTCTCAGAGACTTGCGCCTGATCACCACACGACTCTTCGTCTTCATTGTGTTGGGCCTAGTCGTCGTCTCCCGTGCTGTTGCCTTTCACAACGCGACTTCCTCAGAGACTCACCGTGACCTCGACGCTGGGGCGCGTGCGCGAGCGAGTTCAGCAATCAGGCTGGTTTTTCAGAAACTCAGGGTAGCGAAATACGCCGGTGACTGCAATCCCCAGTGATCTCGTCAAACACGCGCAGAATGCTCATGGTACGTCTCCCAAAGTCGTCGGCAGGATGCTCATGTTGTCGATCTCCGACAGCTCGCCGCGGCGCTGTTGCTCGTCTTCGCCGGGCTAAGGAGCAGAGAACCCCTGGTCTTTTCGGAGAAAGAGCCGGCGTCTCGCGATCTCCATTATATGTACTCAGGTCTCGAACAGTCCTTCGCGACACATTTCTGGCCGTGGCCATCTGCGGAGGCTAGGAAGCCTCTATCTCTCCAGAGCAGGATGTGCTTTTTGGTGCAGCGACAAGCAGCAAGGCTCAAGCAGTGCATCGTAACTGAGAGGCATAATCTCCGCTCGATCGCGATAAACCCATGCGATGCCGTCGAGGTCGCTTGGCCCCTCCAATCCGCACCACTTGCCTCGAGGCTGCGGCTTCAGAAACAGAATCGGCTGGTCGGCTTGCACGTCGACGCCCAGCAGCTTGTGCCGTCTGGCCAGAGAAGAGGAGCGAGCTGCGACGAGGTCGAGTGAGAGACGCGCAGAGTGTCTGGACTCGTTGCGGCCTCTGGACCAATTGTGAGGTCGACCACTGAGGCACAGGATAGAAGATACTCATGCACAACAGAATATCTCCTCAACTGAAGGCGGCACATGATGGTGCTCACTCGCTGAGGCGCGCGCACTGCTCAATGCCCCTCTTTAAGTAAGCAACATGGTCTCAGCGCAGTCACGGTCGCTCGCTAACTCCAAATCTTGTTTGGCCCGGCGAGATGGTTCCACGTTACCACCGCATTCGTTTGGTCACAAACGCCGCTGTTTGCCCTTCTCCATCTGCGACGAGGTCAAGCACGCTCGGCAGCGTCTTGCCCGAGTGATGGCCACTCTACTAATAACCTCTTGTCTTTTGTTCGAGCGACATTGTTGCGTGGTTGCACCTTTGCAAATACATCGTCGTCGTGCTTCACTTCGGGCTTCACTTAGCCCTGGCAACGCTAGCGCGCGATCGTGCATTAGCGTCAAACACTGTATCGCCGCACAACCAAATTCTGCGCCCCACAAGGTCGCGCACATCTCGACCTAACCCTCGCCGATGAAAGGACTTGTCGACAAGCACCTCGCCACCATGGCGGTCCTCATCAGCGATGCGGACACGTTCGACCGAGTTGTACATCATGTCTTTTTACCGCCACAACTTCCTCAAGCCGAGGACAAAGCCGACATCGACTGCGAGCTCCTGAGTCTTACGTCCAAGGCACTCAACTCGTTCCGAATTGGACTTGAGGCAGCCGACCCCGCGCGTCCTGCTATCGAGAAGACCATTGTCGCCATTTCAAACGCCACTCGATGCCACTCTGTTATCGACGGCACCCTCAGCGAGACGGAGCTGCTGAATTGTCTCGAGTTCCTGGAGCCCGGACAATCACTCCCGCTGCGCATTCAAGCTCAGAATGCCGGATTGTTCATCACGCATTCAGGGAAAGACGTGCTATTCGAGGCCTTCGAGCTCGCTCCTCAGAACCAAGATGTCTTGGGCGCAAATTGCATCGTGCGCCAGTTCCCTGCTCGCGCCGTATTGATACCAAGAGCAACATTCGAGTCGCCTCAATTTCGAGCCGGCCTGGCTCAAGCGTTCTCCACAATGAGCAGCCAGGCGGCACCACACCAACAGCCTCAGGTGCGCAAAGCGACCGAGTGCGTCGACGAAGACCGCGACACCACGCACCCCGGAATCGTCTGCGAGCTGCTTGTCGCGGGCTTGTTGGCTTCGTACGGTGAGCCAGCAGGTGCTCAAAGCACAACAATCTGCAAGCGGACTCGAGACGATGTTCTGTGGAACAATGCTGAGCGCCCATGGCGTCGTTCGCCCATGTGGTTACTCATTCGTGTGGTGTGCCAGCTCATCTGCACGCGATCGATCACCACTGGGAGAAATGTACTCTACAAGGCCTTCATGACGTATCTAGTCGCTCAGCTGTTAGGAGACCCTGTTCGCTTGAACATTTCTACGGACCTCCAATACGCTATGTCTTGCAAAGTTGCTCGTAGACTTCAAAAGCTGGGGCCAAGTGTACCACCATATGTCCAAAACCACTTGCATCGAATGCAGGGTGCCTGCAACGAGACAATCTCCAGACGATGGGCATATGTTCGAGACAGTGAGCCGAACTCATGTCACAGTCTGCCCACGCTGGCGCGATTGAACTTCGAAGAAGACAGCGCGACCTCGCTGTCAGCGCTCGATGGATACCTAAGCAGCCTCAGATGCCGCGCAGTCGCCTCCAATTCACGCACGTTTGAGCCTCAATCAGAATTCGCCGAACACCCGTCCATGGCGATTCCAATCCTGAAGCTCAATGGCGAAGATGCCTACAAGGTTGCCAATCTGAAGGAATTCGAAGAATGGGGTAAGCGTAGCCTGCGTGACTGGGCCCGCTTCACGACCGCCGCAGAGGCCGACAGTGTTTGCTCGCAGCTTGCCGTCGCTCTTAGACACTATCACGAGCTTGCGAAGTCTATCTACGACCTTCGTGCCAAGAGCGAGGAGCAGCCTTTCGGCCAACACCGCAACCCTGAGGGTCTGTCAGGTGCATTGCTCACGACGTTAGAGGTGTGGATAGCGCTTGACGAGTGTGCTCTCAGCGCTTGTCCACTACTTGCCAGCTTTGACCCTTGCATACCCACGGACTGCCTGCAATACTTGTTACTGCCGTCTCGAGAGCAATTGATGCGTCTAGCCCGTGTCGAGCAATACTTGACCGATCGTAGAAGCAATGGAGTCGCCAGCATCTTCACGCAACCAAATGACAAGCAATGTTTCGCGGTGCGGTACTTCGACCAGGACAACCAGAAGAGTTCCGCACTCAAAGACCTCCTTCAAGAGTATGAACATCTCGGCGAAAAGGGTAGACAAGAGAAGCTTATGGAGCTGCAACAACAGGTTCTCAAATACGAGCAGAAGAAGAAGGCGGCATCCGAGCTCGAGCATGCATTTTACCAGAAACAGAACAAGAGCGCTCATTGGCCATACAAGACGTACACCACCCTCGAGCATGATTCGAAGTGCCAAAAGTGTATCCTCGATGCAAGTGCTGACAGAATGAGCATGGAGGTATTCGAAGATCCTCTGCCCTTCAATGAACAAGAAGCGAAATCGGTTGTGTTCGAGCTTTGTATACCTCTGTGGTTTTCAGAATGGCGGGACTCTACAATGTTTCTCCTCAGTGACGTGCTTGGTCTGGAAAACACGGGATCCGTTCAACCCAAGAACCAGTATGCCCTCAAGGACGACCCGCACTTGTCGCAAGAGTATAGTGCGCAACCAAACCAGCGCGTTGTCCTGTGGACGAAGAACAAGATGCACGCTGCTACTCATCGCAGATGGATCCGAGTCTCTACGGCTGATGAATTTAATGTGTGCCGGCGTAATGCAACTCAGTATAGATACTTGGACACAGCCACCGACATCTTCATTGAGACCATGACTCCAACGGAGGTGGCCGCGCGACATTGCACGTTCTCCTTCACTGGCCGGTCGAAGGCTGTGTCGGATTTTCTGTACCGACCTGCACGTTCTTCTGCTACATGCAAGCCCAACGACGCCATTTCAGCGCAGTCAAAATGTCCGGACCACATGTCTCTCGATGAGTTCAAGGAATTGTGCAACATCCCCATCGATTTGCGGCTACACTGGTACAACATGTTACTTCAATTGGCGATGCCCAACGTTGATTTCAAGAAAGAAGAGACAGTACTGATTTTCCTTCAATGCATTTACCAAGCGGGACCGAGAAGTGGTCAGGATAATGGAGTGTCTGCATATTCGGCTCATGCTGTGCTTCGCCACGGCGAATTCTCAAGGCGTTTGCTAGAAGCTTTGAGCGAGGCTCTTTTGCGGGTGAAGGAGAATTGGGAATCGATGAATGCGCTGGTCATCTTATCGTCTATCGTGTGCCGGTTGCTCACGCTTGCTAGCTCCGGAGTGATACCTGAGCAGTGTTTCTTGCTCTTGAAGCAGATACGTTTAGCGGCATATCAGTGGCTGTTGACACTGCGGAGCAAGGCGCAACAGACTGACGATCAGACTGAATATCTACATTTCCTGTCTAAGGCCGTGGAGGTTGCTCTGGTCTGTTCGGCGACCTTCAGTGTTGGAAGCGACGGTCTGGGAAAGATTCTGGCGGATCCCGAAGACTCCGCTATGTTGATCGATTGCGCCATAACAGTTTGCGAGCGTCCGAAGAGGGACAAAAGCATGCTGTACACTCTGCTCGATGCTCAGCTGAAGCAGATTCTCTTTTTCAGTCGCCCTATACTCCAGGCGAATCACAAGGGCATCGACATGGCCATCAAGCGAGCTTGGTCTGGGTACGAAGCAAGCGCCAGCGGCTGGTCCTCTCTTGGTGGAAACATTGGATACTGGTTGACCACCCACTCATCAGCATCCGACGATGTTGAGGGTTCGGAGGTTCACTACAACTTGCTTTCGGGAGAGCTTCGAGTGGCAGGCCTTGGTGTCAAGGCGCCACCACTTGCCTATACTAAGCATGAGACCTTTCAAGCCCTCTTCAAATCGAACGTCGAGGTCTTGGCTTCTGGCCAACCTGGCATGTCCTTCTCGGCCAAGGGCTATTTCGGCGAAGGTTTCTGTGTTCATTTGGGCCTGACTACTCGAGACAATGTGCTACCGCGTGACCTGCTCGTTCTCGCACGCAAAGGTGGCGATACGTTCCAGCTCGTCCCACCTAGGATCTTCCACGGCCAATTTCCGGATCAGTTCGTTCATGAAATGGCCCACTGGTACCATGTCGAAAGCGACACGGTGCAGTTTCGCCCAGCTCACGCACCGTGGAGTGCTTCTGGTTCCGATATCTGGACTCTGGCCCGCAAGCAGCAGACGCAAAAGTGGGTGTTGCAGCACGGAACAGAGAATGGGCGACGGCGACTTCTGAGCGTTACGAGTCCATCAGCCACCTCTATCAGCATCATTCTTGCACCTTTGGTAGAGGCTTCGAAGATGATCGTCGTCTTTATGCCTGGTTCACAGCTACTCGATGTTCAATTGCCTACTGTCCAATTAGGGTTTACCGTGGGGCCTCGTGAAAAGCTGCTTAGGTCGAAGGAGTTCCGCGGCATGGCTGTTGACGAGAACCAGTCCTCGGGCGTGTTGATCGGTCTCAAGAATAAACTGGTGCTACACGTGACTACTGGCACCCGAAATCGACGCTTGTTGGTCCCCGAGGGCAAGGTGCGCTACGAGCGGATCCACGATCATATGAGCGTCACCATCGATCGGCATTCAGTAGCAAAAGTTCATGACCTGGAGATTGACGAGCGACTTGGCCGTCTGGTTGATCATGGAAGCTTGCAGTCCAAGCTGTATCTTGCTTATCTTCACGCGCTAACATCGTTTGCGCTGCCCGATCCGCTCACTAAGAAGACTGGTACAGAGCAGGCGCTGTCCATACTCCGCTCGGCCGCTGTATTCTCTTTCGAACAGCTCACGAAGGACAATGTTCATCTCCTGACCAAGATTGCGCGGCTCACGCCAGCCCGCTGCTACTAGCCAGCAGATGCCAAATTCATGCAGAACGTTCAATGGAGTCCCAAGCTCAGCTTCATGTCACAGCATGGTGAGTTCTACAAGGCTGTAGAGGCACTTTTCGCTCAGGCCCAACGCTCGAAGATTTTTTACCCCAATTCAGATGTCCAGATCCCGACTTTGGACCACGTGAACCATGAGCTTCTGGACCGGGAGCTTGCCCAGAATGCGATGTTCCGAGTGGAGGGGTTCGGAGCAGAACACCACACTCGCAGCAACGATGCGCAGAATGCGAAGGCGCGCGATCAAGGCGGTGCTGTACAACGCTGCTCTAGGTCTTGGCGGATGGCCTCACTGTTGAATTCGCGAACAGATGAGCTTCAGTGGCAGCCTCCATCACGAGGCGTCCTATGGTCGCATCTAGAAAGTCTGGATCATGTCTTCGGGGCCAAGAAACCACTCGAGAAGGGCCTATTTAGGTACGACGGCATTTTGGTTCAGACTTCAGAGCAGAAGTCGATCGCGCCGTATCTTCTCGGTTTGTATCAGACCCTCACGCAAGGATGTGCAAACGTTGATCTTCACGCGCTCCGTATGTGGCTTGCAACTCTGGCGTTTTCCAAGGATGCCAACCTTCAATTGATCCAGGTCGTTTCTTCTTTCTACACTGCAGACTCTATGCGTGGTCATGTGCCTCCAGACGCCGAGAGTTTTTGTCCAGCGAAAGGCACAGAAGCAGATATGGAAACGATTCAGAAGAGAGTCGCAATCGAGAAATTTACGTATGACGAGAGCCCAGATGCCACTGCTCCGCTCAGGAAAACCAAGATGCGCCTTGGGGCAGATAAGCTGGAGACTGAGACAATGGCGGAATTGCGTCGCAGGGAGGATTATGAGAGACGCAGTGAGGCCGCTGTAAAAGCTCTTTCGCATGAGTTCATGAGGCAGTGGAAATGTGCTCCTGGTCAACCTCCCGTTTCTTCGCCCGCCACTACGGAAGCTCGTTGCAAGGCATACATTGATGTTCCTGCTGCTATGCAGGGCATAGCCGAAACGTTCGAAGTATGGGCCAACAATCGCGCACTCAAGCTGTTTTGTCAGCAGCTTGAAGATGCTCTCGACGATCTACCGATCACTCGACTGGTGGTACCTGATTGGTCACGCGAGAAGGCACATCCACCTGCGGAGATACGCAGTCATGTCACTGTGCAAGACATTTTCACTGGCGACATTCCAGATATTGGCTGCGACATTGTCCTCCCAAGGATTTGCCTTCAGGGCGGTCCTTCGATCAGCAGCTCTAGCCTCGACGACAGTGCAGCTCTCGACAGATTTATTGACAGTCTCGTCACTAGTGAGGCTGGGGCCTATGAGAAACAATATGTCGATGATTTGAGACGGAGTCTGGCAGCTCTGCGCGAGCGCAACGAGCGCGAATCCACCACTTTCAGCCTCCCCGGGAGGACTGTACTTAATGATCACCTCCGCAAATGCAACACCCATTTGAAAGCCATTTACGAGGCCTTGAAGCATACTGCCAGGATGCAGCTTGAGAGATTGTCTGGCGACTGTGTGGGTCTTCAATGGCCACGAATCTCGCCTTCTTTGTTCTTGGAGCAGCTGAGCCGCGATCATTGGCACATGCTCGAGCACATGCCAGGGTGGCGAGAAGCAATAATTCAGTATGGACTGGCTATCACCGCTGTACAGCGTGCTGAACGCATGCTCGATGCTTTGGTATCCGGCAATGAAGACGATCTAAGACGAGAGCTGACGAACGTTGGCCACACGAACTGGGACCCGACATCATTTCCTGAAACGTTGTTGCTGGAGATCGAGGGCTCGATTCTGATTCGTGAAGCTCAAGAGTCCATCGCCTCGGAAGTTCGCAAGACATCAGGAGGCAATCAAGTTCTCCAGCTCGTTATGGGTGACGGTAAATCCTCGGTCATCTCTCCTATGGTTGCTGCCGCCCTCGCAGATGGGGAGCAGCTTGTCAGAGTCATAGTGGGCAAAGCTCAGAGCAAGCAAATGGCGCAAGTGCTCATCTCGAAGTTAGGCGGGATCATAGGTCGTCGCATCTACTACCTGCCCTACTCTCGCGCTCTCAAGCTACGCAAGGCAGGTGCTCAGGCGGTGTTTGAGCTTTGCCAGGAATGTATGAGAGAAGGCGGAGTATTGTTGGTGCAGCCAGAACACCTACTCTCTTTCAAGCTCACTTCTACCGAAAACTACATTGCTGGCAACGAGGACGCTGGAGAAACTTTTTTGCGCACGCAAGAAACCTTCGATCAGGCGACACGTGACATCATCGATGAGAGCGATGAGAATCTGAGCGTGAAATTTGAGTTGGTCTATACCATGGGTTTGCCTGGCCCAATCGAGGGCTCTTCGGACAGATGGAGTATCATCCATCAGATACTGGGTCTCGTGCAGAAACACGCGCCCACCATCGGCGATACACGCTCCGGAGCCATTGAATGCGTGAAGGGCATTGCGGGAAGCTTTCCACGAACTCGACTGCTTGATGAGGCGGCTGGAGACCAGCTGATACAGTGTCTCGCCGACGACATTTGTGAGAATGGTCTGCACGAGCTGCCCGCGGCAGCTGATACATGCACGCGAGCGGCCATTAGGTCGTTCATTGGCTCTGAGGATCCCAGTCCTTCGGCGGTGGAGGCGGTCCATCGCAGCTCGTTCTGGAGTAAAGAGTACAAGACAGCACTCCTGCTTGTGCGTGGCCTGCTTGCCGGCGGTATCCTGGACTTTGTACTCCGCACGAAGCGCTGGCGCGTGCATTACGGACTGGCCTCGCGTGTACCGCGGATGGGGTTGGCTGTGCCGTACAGAGCGAAGGACAATCCAACTCCGCGGTCGGAGTTCAGTCACCCAGATGTGCAACTTCTTCTAACATCGCTTTCGTATTATTACGGCGGAATGGAGGACGATGATCTATTCGCCTTACTCAGTCAGTTGATGGCCTCCGATCAAGCAGAGCAGGACTTTCACTTGTGGGTTAGAAAGACTAACATGCCATTGGAATGGCGCAACATCAACAGCATCAACCTTCGGGACGAAACGACTTGCAGAGTCAAGATCTTTCCTTACCTGAGACAAGCCAAGGCTGCCGTAGACTGGTTCTTGTCGCACAGTGTCTTCCCCAAAGACGTGAAGGAATATCCCTTCAAGCTTTCCTCTTCTGGGTGCGACCTGGGCAGAATGAAGCTTTTGCCGACACGAGGCTTTTCTGGAACCCAAGATGCCAAAATCGTTCTCCCTCTGGATGTCGAGCAATTAGACTTGCCTGCGCAGAGACACACTGACGCACTTGTCTTGGGCTACTTGTTGCAACCAGCGAACTCAGTGACGAGCATGGCACCGGCGAGAGATGCCTCATCAACTGATGCCGAGCAGCTTCTTGACATGGTCATGCAGCTGAGCCCACCTATTGACGTTCTGCTCGATCCGGGAGCGCAGATCTTGGAGCTTGACAACCTAGGCGTTGCGAAGACTTGGCTCGCTCGATCTGATGCGACAAAGAAGGAAGCCGCCATTTACTGCAATGACAACGACGAACTATGCGTTGTAGACCGCAGTGGTCGGTTTGAGCTTCTTCAGACGTCCTCGTATGCGGCACGCATGGATCGTTGTATTGTGTACCTCGATGAGGCTCACACCCGCGGAATCGACTTGAAGCTTCCACCAAAATACAGGGCGGCGTGCACTTTGGGCAGTGGACTGGTCAAAGATCGTCTGCTTCAAGCGTGCATGAGAATGCGCAAGCTAGGCAAGGGTCAGACCGTGGTATTCGTCGTTTCTCAGGAAATCGAGAGACAAATCCGCAGCGTATCCGAACTCTCGATCGAGGACGGCATCACCGTGCCGGATGTCTTACGGTGGTCCATTGCACAGACTCATGGAGAAATGAGGCACAACATGAGTTTATGGGCGGCTCAGAACGACCGCTTCAACCGGCAAGAAGAGCTATGGGAGAAGACGAAGGAGAACGGAAAGCGCTCTTTGTCCAAGACCACGGCTCAGAAGTTCCTCGAGCCTGAAGGCCGCAACATCGAGTCCCGCTATGAGCCCAAAGTGACTTCCGATACGCCGCTTTCCAGGTTGGCCAAAGATGCGAAGCTCAAGTCTGCTGAGGCCATTAGCCGTTCCCAGGCGATTATCGACAAGTGTCACTTGTTTGGCTTACTCGAGTGGACTGGCCGCAAGCTCACTGAGGAGCAAGAGAGAGAAGTCTCCAAGGAGGCAGATGTCGACGCGGAGCGCGTGATTGAGAAGCCTGCGCCCGCAAAAGCCGCGACCCACAGTCTTTGGAAAGGCTGGCGCAAGTTCATGGACACTGGTATCCTGAGCACCATTTCAGCCGATGCCCCAATGCCGGTCTTCGAGACCCTGCTCAACACTACCGCGGGCAAGGAGTACGACGTTGCGCAGCTACGTCCCCAACTACTTCTGGCCTCTCGAGATTTCGCCAGGACAGTCATCGCTCCTGGGAAAGGATCACTCTCGGACTCTTTCCTTCGCTCCGTCCAGTGGGTTCTGATTGGGCGCAAGACCAGATTCCAGTACCACATCGATTCCATGATTGTCATTAGCCCATTCGAGGCTGCAGAATTGATGAATGAAGTCGTCCTCTCGCCGTTCGTCGCCCTGCACTTGTACCGTCCGAGAACCAACATGGCTTATACGCCACTTGATGGTCTGGATCTGTATACCATCTCCCAAGCTCAGCTTAACCTGACGATCCCCGAAGACTACATTGTCCAACTCAACCTATTCGCAGGCCAGCTGTACTTCACCTCGTACAAGCAGTACCTCGCCACCGGTCGCTTTCTTGGTCTAGCGACAGGCGGTATTCGGAATGGATGGAAGGTCTCCGCCGACGGTTTTGTGGAGCAGAATGAAGATGGCAAAGCGGGTCGACCAGACAGCTCCGTCAAGGTCAATCCCGTGCAATTTTTCAAGATTCTCATGTCGAAGCTACGTCGAAATGGCGAGGATATCAGCCGGACGCATGTTGGGCAGATGCTGGCGAACAAGACTTTGCAGCCGGCTGACTTTGAGTAAGGGACGTGGATGGAAGACAGTTGGTTTGCGACTGGAAAGAATGCAATGGCACGTCAGGATAGCTCGTGCAGCGTGTCCGAAGTTGTGCGACGGAGAAGTCTGTCATCGCAGGAAGCAGAATAGCTTATAACAGATTGTGAGAAACCAAAAACTGTTGGTTGAATTTGTCCTTCGTCTCTCTTGCTCTTATGGACTCTGATTTGCTCATTTCCTGACAACGCTGGCTGCCTTTCAGACATGTTTTGTCTCCTCTCGTGACTGTAGGCCCGCCTCTCCGCTGCTCACTCCACCGGTGCGCACCACTCCACTTCAAGCCTCTCATGGAGGAGAATTTGCAGGTTTGCCATTGCGTGTCGGCGCCACGCGTGGACGACGCCGCGAGAATGCAGGTGACGCATCTGAAGCATTTACGCGTAGAGCATTCGAGGAGGGAGGAGATGGTGACGCGAGGTGAAACGTCGCGCCCCACGAGGCTTGGCGCTGTCCATGAGCTCTAACTTAGTTAGTTAACGAGTTGGTTAGTTCCGGTGCATCCATTCCCCATACCACTTCCTCTTCTGTCGCTGTGCGATCGATCACACGGCCATGGACCAGTCTCGAGCCATCAACGCGCTGGCGCCCTTTGTGGCACTGGCCAGATCCGCCAACTCACCGCGAGCAGCCGCCGACCTGGTGCAACAGGCGACATCAGCACCGAACACGTACGTTTTCGCCGAGCTGCTGCAACAACCCAACATTCGCGCTCTGGCCGACAATGAGCCGTTCGCCGCCACTCTATCCCTCCTTCAGACCTTCGCTTGGGGGACGTGGGAAACATACAAGTGTAGGCATAATCAGAACAACGCATCCCCGATCCCAACTGACACAGCAATAGCCACTTCTGGCCTTCCCGCACTCTCTGATGCTCAAGCGCTGAAGTTGCGCCTGCTCTCACTCCTCAGCTTTGCCGCCGAAAAGGGCGATGCCTCGACACTCAACTATGCCTCGCTCTGCTCCCGCCTCGATCTTTCCTCGACTGTCGACCTGGAGCACCTCGTTACCCAGGCCATCTACAGCAATCTCATTACTGCTACCCTGAACCCGGCCGCTCAGACTGTGGTGATCACCTCAGTAGCGCCTCTCCGAGACACTGCCCCTGGGAGCATGCAGACTATGGTGTCAGAACTGGCCGCTTGGAGTGGACGTTGCGATGCCGTGCTCGAGCAGCTGGAAGCGGAGATCCAGAAGGTCAAGGCGGATGCAGAGAAACGCGCCAAGAGGGAGTCAAAGGCAGACAAACAGATCAAGGCCGTCACGGAACAAGCTGAGAAGGGTGGAAAGAGCGATGGAGGCATCATGGGCTCTCGACCAGGCCCCAATACCCGGGGCGCCAATAAGCGTGATCAGGCAGATGAGGATGAAGACTACGATGATGCCATGGACGTCGATGATGGTGGCCGCGCAGCTGGAGGCAAAAAGAGAAGTGGTGGCATGCTGGGAAAGTTGACGGGCAAGGGATCCAAATAGTAGGCGGAATCTTTCGTATGCTCTGGACTTTGCCAACATCCGATCACACCACCTCTACCAAAGTTGCCAGGAATTCTTGGGAATGAAGGAGCGAATGAGCAAATAGCCATCCTCGGCGCCGACTGAGCACACTCCCGCGACGAGGAGCCCTCCACACACTGCCAGATCTTGTCGCACACAGGTTTGACAAATCACCCAGCAGGCAGGAGTATGGCAGACTACAGGCGCTATCAACTCCTCAAAAGGCTACGATCCGGCTATGAGTGCCGACTTCAGCCCTTTGAGCACGCAGGCTGCAGAAGGAGCAAGCCATGACGGCAGTATCAATCACAGCCGCAGACGACATCACGTAGCATGAATGAATGATTGTATGAGAAGACATGCGACTGCTCCGAAGCCGCCTGGATCCCGCGCTTTCCTAGCGAGGACAGTGAAAGACGCGTGGAATGCAGTTGCTGGGTTCTGAAGCCACGAGTGACCAAATCAGTCTGCCAGGTACCCGCATTGAGGCCTTGGCGATCCTTCTGGTGCAACCTTTTTCTCGTGTTGCCATCCAGATCCCCATAGAACTGTCTTCGCAGCTCAGCTACCGGGCTAATAATACAGCATAGGCGAGCGATCAGGCAAGGAGGTACAGGTATAAGTATCGTTGGTAGTCGAGGCCCTTGTTACCTCAAGCCAATTCATCGCATTTACTACAATTCATCATGCATTTCTCCACGATCTCACTTGTCACTCTTCTTTCCATCTCTTCTTCATCCGCTCAGCAGCTCTTCCAAATCTTTCCCTTCCAAGCTGAAGATATCAGTGCCCCAAACGAATCGCACTCCGTGAAGTTCAACATTTCTCGTCCGGGCGCTGTGCCTCAGCAGGGCGGAGATGGCACTCATACTTGTGAGATAGCATGGTAAGCTGGGAGAGCCTGAGAAGACTCCCTGTCCCATGCGATTCGCCTTCCGAGCAGTGCGATTGACAGTGACAAACAGGAATGGCTGTGATGCTCCAACTTGCTACCAACTTTGCACGTCTGTCTTTGAGTTGGGCTACCACAATTCAGATTACTGGGCTCGTGTCACGCCGGGAAGTGAAAAGAAGAAGGCGAGGGACCTTTCGATCGTATGTTCTTCGACGATTCATGGGTTGATCTCCATGACTAATTTGTGTATAAGGACATTCTCGAGTACTACTCTTACCGCAACAGTGTTGTGCAGAACGCAACTTTCGCGATGAAAGATGGGGAAACGCCAGGATATGCCTGCGAGACCGGAGAGGGTCGCAAGCCGTGTGCTTTGAAGAATGAAGAAAGTCCTGTGCAGACCGAGGTGGAAGTGCTGGGCTATGGGATCTATCCTGTGAGTAGTGTTGTGGAAGTTTGTGGGGAGTAGTAGACAAATTCCGCACAACTGGCGTGAGATTACAGCTACGTATGGAATCGCACCGAGTACATCCAAGGCGCGTTTTGCACTATATCGGGTATATAGATAGATAGATAGATATGTTCATTTGCCTGTCCTTGTGCCCTAAGGGCCTATGCAGGTCGCGCTATAGATGGTACGTACAGGGAGAAACCTCTCCGGACAAAAACCCCGTCTACTTCTGTTGTATGCGAGCGCCACTTCGCCCTCCGTGTTTGGCCTTGCTCTTGGGCGCGTAGAGGTCGTCTTTGACGACCCTGCAGTTCCGAGTGTCTGACGCTCAGACCTTCCCCTCTCCCTCGTTGCCTATCCCCGTCTCCCGGACGATCTTGAACTGTTCGTCGCATAGTCGGTATTTGATTAACCATCTTGTTACTGCTTTGATCCCTTGTCCACTGCTGAGCATAGTGTCCAAGTTTGTTGTTCCTGCTTTCGTAACTAGTTCGATCCGCTCCGTTTGGAGCCTAGGGCATTTCATAAGGACGTGTGCCACGTCCTGCTTGCCCTCCCCGCATTCGCAGTATGGGCTGTCGACCCCCGGGACTCTCCTCCTATAGAGGTACGCTTTGAAACCTATGTGTCCTGTTCGCAGTTGGGTCGCAATCGTGCTCTGTGCCCGAGTCAGCCCTATGTGCATGCGGTGCCCGTCCTTGCGCCAGGGCGGCTTCCACGCCGTCGGTGTCATTTCCCCGGTCCGTATATTTCCCCTCCCCTCTCTTTCCTCCCTTGCTTTCTCCCATTCTTCCATCCATCCATTGTGTGTCCAGCCTCGACCATCTTCTGTATAGCACCTGCTCAGCTCCCCCTCCTGAGTGGCTTGGGTAAGTTTGTCTCTCCGTGGCCGGTATCGATGTTCTGTCTTTGTTGCCCGCCCTCGGGTCCTCCGTGTCATGCGCCTCGCCAGTTCAGCCACTTCCTGGCATCTCTGCCGGATTGCCTTTACTGCTTCGCTGCTGTCGGTCTTCCTTATGTAGTCTAGAGTTAGTTTCGTAGTATGTTGTGCTATCGGTGGTATGCCCGCTTCTTGGCGGAGGACGGGCGTAGGGCTGGACTTGTATGCTCCGAGCATTGTGCGGAGGGCCTGTGACTGGACCTTCTCAAGTGTCTCGATGTGGCTTTTGCTGCTTCTTTCCTTCCCTATCGGGTTGTTCCAGATCTGGCATCCGAACGCCATTGCCGGGCGAACGATCGCGGTGTACAGGTGTCTAGCTCTCTGGAATGTCGCTCCCCACGTCGATTTGCAGAGCCTTGTAACGGACACCATTTGGGTAATTCCTCTCTCCCGGGCCTGTCTGATGTGCGGTCCCCATTTGAGTTTCGTATCGATCCACACTCCGAGGAGGCGTATGTCCGGTACCGGCTTGCCGTCGAACCCAGAGATGTTAACTGCTGCTTGGAGGTTATGTTTCTTTCTCTTCCGTGTAAAGTGGATGAGTTGGTACTTTTCTGGTGCGAATTTTGCTCCATGGCGATCCGCCCAGGCGAGGCATTTCTCGTGTGCTGCTTCGAGGGCCCTGCAGTTCTCCTCCGTTGTCTTGCTAAACGTGATTATATTTGTGTCGTCTATGAATCCTGATGCTGATGTCGGTCCGTCGGTTAGGTTTGGGAGGAGTCCGGACGCGAAGAATAGGAAGAGTATCGGGGAGATAGTAGATCCCTGGGGGATGCCCGTCTCTGTATCCCGTCTCCTGTCTATATAGTCGCCGAGGACCAGCGTTGTAGTGCGGTTCGTAAGGAACGATTCGATGAATCCGACCATCCAGCCTGGTACCCCTTTTTCACGGAGGTTGTGTAGTAGCCGTTTGTGGGAGACCTTGTCGAACGCGCCGGAAATGTCAAGGCAGAGCATTGAGGCGACAAGGTCAGGGTTCGTGCCCCAAACTGTGTGTATTTGTTCGGTTACGAGTTCGAGGGCTGTTGTCGTAGATCGTTTCGGCCTTCCTCCCATCTGGTTGTACGGAAGCAAGTGGTTCGCCTCTGCCGTGTCTGATAGCCTCCTCGCTACAATGGCTTCGAGTAACGTAATCAATGGTGAAGCGAGCCACATGGGGAAGCGAGCCACAGAGTCTTGGCTCGAGTTGTTCAAATGTGTCTACCATCTGCTACAACGATGCAATCAGACTCAGAATCACTAGATACACTCTCGATATCATTCTCCTTATCCTCTATAATTTTATTGGTCTTTGCTCTCTTACGTGGCCTTCCTCTGGATTTCTTAACCTTCTTGCCTTCCTCGGCTTGGCGAGCAATTTCAAGGATTTCCTGTGTTGTGAAGACAAACTTGCCCTGCAATGCAACCCTCTTGCCCTTTGTACGTTTCTTCCGGGTCTGGAGTAGCTCCTCTGTATCTTTAAGCTTCTTCCGTAGTGTTGTGAGCTCACTTTGGGTAGCTTCAAATGCATGGGTCATCCTTTGAATATATCTTCTTGTAGGGCTTGCAATGTCACTAGCCTTCTGTAGCTCAGAATTAAGCACTGCATTTGCTTCCCGTAGTTCTGTACCTGATGGTGGAGGGCTGTTCAAAAGCGAGGTATCCAGGGAGCCTGTTTGATCCGGTTTGGAAGGTGATCTTGACTGGGGCGTAGGTGGTGTAGCAAGCTTGTCAAGCACTTGAATTGGACTTAAAGGGTACAACCCGGTTGCATTCCACCCGGAAATAACATTAGATTGTGTAAGAGCCTTTTCTCTTGCTCGGATATACATTGATGTCCATTCTGCCCGTGGTATGCGCCCGTGGTCAAGCCGTGCAGCTGTATCAGCCTCCTTGGCAAGAGCACGTTTCAGTGGTTGAAATATGCTTACATCCAGCGGCTGAAGTATGTGTGATGTATGTGGTGGAAGGATAAGCAAGTCAGTTGCGTGTTCCATGCAGAATGCGATTACATTCGCGGTAAGGTGGCTACTGTGGCCGTCCATAATCAATAGTCGCCGCAAAGACGGGTCCTCCGGCCGGGTTGTTGGCTCGAAAACAGTCGTTAACCATTGGTAACCATGGCTATCTGAGGTCCAGCCGCTCTGGCTTGTTGGAAATCTCCATTCTGGTGGCGTTTCAGGTGGTATCCATGCCGTATTTGTATGCATTGCTTTGAAAATCAAAATGGGTGGCAGAGCGACTCCAGAGGCGCTTACACACTCAATCGCAGTTATCCACTCTTGACGGCCGTTGATTACCTTCCAACTCGACTTCTCACGAATATTAACTAATGCTCTTGTAGCCTGAGACTCTCCGATCGCAAAACCCGACTCATCCATATTGTATTGCCGTTCCGGAGGGTATTGGTGCTGGAGCACAAGCTCCGTTACCGCCTCAAACCACGCTTTTGTGGTCTCTATACTCATCGCCTTATGCCTCTGCCCTTCTATTTTACGTGTCCATACACCCTGGATCTCAGGATGGCGGCGCCGAAAGCGTAGGAGCCATTCGCTACCAATTGGGCGGAGGTTCGGTCGTGGTGAGTATGAAAGCTGGAGCCGGTTATGCCGGATTTCTTCGGCCATATCGCGTACTAACGCTGGTGAGGCAGGGAATCCGGTGTTTGTGAGCTGTGTAATCCATCGTACAAGTGTCCTCTCTTCTGGTTTTGAGAGTATTTGCATCGGTTCGTGGGCCTGAGAGCGTGAAAGCCGTCCGGAGAGGCGGGCTTGAAGAGTTGAGTATTTAACAGAAAACGCGTGCGCACACGCTCGAATTGAGGAACATTGGCCTGTACGGAGAGCATCAACTGCTTTCGATATTTGAGAATCAGGAGACGCGTGTCGATCACGTAAAGACGCGTCCATAGTGTTGAAAGTAAGGAAGACAAAAAGAAAGATGCGGGGTGCGTGACTCGCTTCCCCATGTGGCTCGCTTCACCATTGATTACGTTAGTTTTGCCAGGGTATTAAGGAGAGCAATCGGTCTGTATGCCTTTGGCGACGCGTAGTCCGGCTTCTGGGGCTTCCGCAGGACGGCTGTATTCGAGTCTCGGAACGATTTGGGATGGTATGACAGTTGCAGGCACCTGGTGAAAAGCCGTGCGAGCGCCGGGGCAATCTCCCCTGCGCACTTCTTTAGGAATCGATTCGTAATCCGGTCGGGTCCAGGCGCTTTGTCTGGGGGCATCTTTTTCAGGATCTTTATAATGTCTGCAGGGTCGACTTCCGCTGCTATGTATATCTCTGCCGGGTATTCATACCCGGCTAAATCGGTTAGGTTAGCTTGTACTGGCGGCGGGAAGAAGTGTTCTGCTATGATGTCTGCCTTCTCCTCGTTGCGGGAGTGTAGCTGCCCGTCCCTCGACTTCATCGCAGGGAATTGGGGAGGCGGGGGCGGTTTGCCGGCTCCTTGGCGGGCCCACCTCGCAAGTTTCCATATCTTGTTCTTGTCCGCTGTAATTTCTGCTACCGTCTTCCGCCAGTTGAGGTTGGCATCGCGTTTGATCTGGCTTTTCTGCATGTTTGTTGCGGTTCGGTATGCCTTATAGGCCTCCTCGCTCCTACTGGCCTGCCACTCCCGTCTTGTCTTCCTTGCCGCTTTGGTGTATCTCGTGCAGTCTGCGCTCCACGCCATCTTAGCGTAGGCCGACGGCCTCGCCTTCGGGATCTTGTCGTCTATAACCTTTTGGATTGCTTCCTGTATTCGCTCCGCCATAGCGTCAAGCTGGCCCTTGGTTTCGAGCGGGCCTTCGAGGGCGAACCTTACTGCCTTCTCGGCTTCTTCCCGAACTACCTTCCAGTCTGCTTTCTTCCACTGGGGCCTCGCCGGTCGTTGCGCGCGTTCTTGGCTCGGGAGTTGTATTACTGTTTCGATCGGGAGGTGGTCGGACCCGGTTTCGACCTCCTGTGCCGTACCGCACCTTACCACCCCCTGACTGAGGGTTTGGGAGGCGAAGGCCAGATCGAGCGTTTGACAGCTTCTACTCGTCTCCCACGTGATTGTTCCACTTGGGATAAGCAGTTGAAGGCCTGCAGTTTCAGTAATCTGGATGAGTGCGTCTGCTGCATCGTGGCATTCCATCGTCAGTGGTCCCTCCCCACCGCGGGTGATGGAGGTTAAAGTCTCCTATTACGACGTGTTCACCTGGTTCCTGGATGGCTTCTCCTACTGCCTCGATCGTAGTGCATTCGTTACTCCGCAGGGGGCTAGGTGGGTTGTAGCAACTGTGGATATGTATCGGGCCTTGGTTCGTTTCCCAATGCAGTGTGAGGAGGTTCGGGCCGTGGCTCGTCGTCGTCCACTGCCTCGGGGGGATCGTTTTAGAGATATACAGCCCGACCCTTGCGCCTCTGTCCTCGGGGAGGACAGCGTAGTACGCCGGGTGCTGGACTGTACTGTGGAAGTTCGGGTTCAGCCATGGCTCCTGCACCGCGACGACTAGGTGTCGTTTCGGGTCCAGTCCTTGTAGGAACGGAAGCGTAACCTTGTTTCTACTGTGGTTGACGTTGTACTGTATGATCGTAATGTCTTCCGGTGTATTACTCATTTGTAGTGTCCATGCTTAAGCTATCGGCTTCTCCACTCGTCTCCGTTTCCTGCGCAGCCTGGGGGTCAACCGTCGGCGTCTGGGGGCCGGCGGTGAATATGCCTGCCGTAATTCTTGGTTGGTTCGGGGGAGGGGCATATGCCGTGAATCTCGGCCTGCCTGGGTTCCTCCTCGCCAGGGACTCGGTTCGCGTGAGTGAGTCGGTACGCGTCAGCAGGCGACTCGTTCTCTCTGTCGTCTCGGGGGAGTGGATCCTCGGTCGTTTGCCTGATGCCACTGTCCATCCCTCTTTGTCGGCCTCCTTCTTTTCGGCCCTTATCGTAGCCCTCTGTGTCCAGACCAGCCTCATTGCGTCCAGCTTTCCCCTGACTGCCTGTCTTATCTTGCACGTGCTCTTCCATGCGGCATGGTTGCCGTTGCAGTTGGCGCACTTCTGGATTGTCGAATTGCATTCTTCGGGTCTGTGGGGTCCAGCGCAGTTGTTGCACTTTGTCTCCGCTCTGCAGTCCGCCGCCCGGTGCCCGAATTTCGCGCACTTCATGCATTGCATTACACGGTGGTACGGGCTGTAGTGTTCGGCGTACAGGAGGGAGTAGTCCTGGACTAATCCACTCGCCACAATCGCGTTGGCTTCTCGCTGGGTCCGGACCCCGATGATTAGAGAGGACTTCTGCTTGTCTCCAATCGCCTTCTCGCTCTTGTACTAGCTTGCCTTCAGGACTTTCAGGCCCGGGTGGGCGTTTCTGTTGTGGTCCTCGATTCCTTGGCGGATCTTGACCATGTTTGTCCTGTCCGCCGGTATTACTACCCCGTGGACCAGGACTTGGAACTGTTCCGTAGCGACTCTCGCTGTCGTTCCGATTTTCTCGGTCCAGGTATCAGTCCTTTTCGCGTCCTCGAGGGACTTCTGGTCCTTCATAAACAGCCGGAGGTCCCCGCTCGTCAATTTCTTCACCGCTACTACTCCGGGGCATCCGACTCTTTCCACAATTGTCGCGTACGACAGCTCTCGGACCGCCTTCTTCTCTTCGTCGTCCGTGATTTTGACGGTGATCACGTGACTTTGTTGCGGAGCTCTCGGGGGTGCTGCACAATCAGCGCCCGCTGCCATTTGGGCCCACGTCTTCTTCTCCTGTGTGTTGTTCTCCTTTTGGTCTTGAATTGCTTTCTTTATTTCCTTCACCTCCTGCTGGAGGGTCGCTCTTTCCTTCTGTGCACCGAGCGCTTCGCCAAGGACGATTAGGACTGGGAGGGGGGTGGCCCTCGTTAGGGCCTCGTTCTGCAGGATCTGTTGGATCTTTTGGGCTATAGTTAGTTCTCTAGAGGGATTGGTACTTTTTGGATGGTGGTCGGGCGCCTGTTGGCTCCCTAGGGGGTGCTTTGGGGCAGTGTGCGCAGCGGGACGGGGGTCAGGTTGGCCGCCCACCCCCGCCTCGCCGGCGACGTCTGCTCCTCCGCTGCTTTCGATATCATTTCCTCGATGGTTCGTCGCGTCTTTCCTTCCTGTGAGCCTGCGGTTCGCATTTTGGAAGTAGCTCATGTCGAAGTTTTTTATATCGGGTATATAAAGACTGCAGTAACGTTATATCGGTATCAACAAATCGTGGTCGTGGTCGTAATTCGTAAAGCTTCAATCGATATCAACTCATCCTCAATTCTCGACTTCGACCTGCGGTGGGGTGGAAGTCTTCTTGGAATGTTCCTTCTCAGATTCATCTTCTTCCCGGAAAACAGGTTGTCCGTGGTGAACGTGTGGGCTGCCGCGACCAGTGATATCCTTGAAGATAGCTTTAACAGTTCTGACGCTGGTCTTGCGGCCTTCCCACAGAGGATACAATCCCACGCAGAACGAGCTGCAGAAGAGCCAAAGGATTCCAACGACGACCCAGCCTGTGAAGAATTTCTTGGAGAAAATGTATGAGCTGCCATACATAGGCATGGGCCAGAGGATTAGGAAAGATAAAGTCATGGCGACTGTCAGCCAGCGAGCGATTTTACTGGCGCGGAGCAATTTGGACTGCTCAGCGGCTTCTTCTTCCTGACGCTTGCTGTGCTCTCCTGGGATCATTTCGAGGTCGACCTGTGCGGCGGCTGCGAGGTCGGAGTCGTCGCCTTTGCGGATCTGGGCCATGCTGATCCAGTCGTATGCTGGAGTGCGAAATACGAGGGAGAGGATGGGAACGAAGATCGCGGGTGCGAGAAGTGACACCACGTTGCCGACCAGCATTGGGTAGTTTGAGCCGGTAGTCGTCACGCTCAATTCTCCATACTGAACCTTAGCCTGGACTAGCCAGCCAGTGACGGAGCAGCAGAGTGCCAATGGAGGAGCAAAGGTCGCGGCTGCCCAGCTTTGTCTGCTCCAGAGCAGGGTGAGAGTCGATGGCAACACTGCTCCACTAATAATAACGCCCATCAAGAGGTACAGGTAGCCCATTGAAATTCCAGCGTAGTGCAAACCAGTGGAGAAAGCAGCCATGCAGAGCGCATAGACAGCACAGCTCGTGTGAGACATGTAGATCAGTCTTCTTCCGCTTGCACCCGGGTTGATGTATGTCTTGTAGATGTCGTATGTCCAGATAGAAGAAACCGCGATGAGCTCTGCAGACATGGCAGATGTAACGGCCATGAAGATTAGAAGAAGGGTCGCTGCTGCACCACCTGAACCGAGGAGAGCGACGGCTGCGTTGGGAAGAACTAAGCCAGCGCTGACATCTGCTGGATCCATGCGGTTTGGGTATGTGGGGAAGACTGGATTATTCTCGAGGGCAAGGGCTGACAGACCCATTGTGGTGGCCGCTAGCCATGGAATGGCGAACCAAGACAAACCGCCGGCGATGTAGCCTGGAAGAGCGTGGACAGGCGAGGCTGCGATGGCCTTGTTGTAGTAGCCGTTGTCCATGAACACCGTGCCTGCGTGGAGTCAGTGCATGCTCGGTAGCCTTCGCGCAAACTCAACACTCACCAAAATTGCCAACAATATTGATCACAAAGAAGATTATGCCCTCCTTGGACCTCATAGTCAGGTAAGATCCGCCAGCATTACCTTCCACAGGGTGTCGCTCGGTGGCCTCGATCAGGAGATCATACACGGCGCTCGGACTTCCAAGTTGAGATCCCGTAGCATAAGCCGTGAATGCAAAGGTCAATATGATGACCAGAATTACCACCGTGTGAATGTAATCAGTCAGGAAAGTGGCTTTGATTCCTCCGAACATTGTGTAGAGCACCACGCCAACTGGGAGAAGGAAGCAGCCAGCGGCCGTAGGCACGCCGCAGAGAGAGGTAGCAACAGCGGAGCCTCCAGTCAAGAGCATTGCCGTCACCAGAATGTTGGTCATCAGGCCGAAGACGATGTACACGCCGTGAGTGACCGGTCCATATCTGGCACGAATAGCTTCGAGGAAGGTATGAGCATTCGGTGCTTTACGTTTGAGCTCAATGGCGATTGTCGCGAACAGAATGATCTGGACAGTAGCGCCAGACGCGTACCAAAATGGCCCGCTAACGCCATACTGATATGCGATCGAGGAAGATTGCAAAAGTGTCGCAGCCCATGTCCAGGATGAAACGACGGCAGAAGAGACAAGACCAGACTTGACGGTTCGACCTGCTGTGCTGAACACTTCGGAGGTTTGAAGTTCGTTGTTGTAGCGCTTGAGGACAAAGGTCGTAAGCATCATGCCGAAGCTGCGGATCCATGTCAGTGGTTTGGTGCGCCTAGCCTGCCGTGCTGAATACTTACGCAAAGAGGAATCCAAGGCCAATGATTACTCCATAGCCAGTAGCTTGGCTAAGCGGCGGGCTTGTCGCCATGGCTGCTTATTCCGTTGATCAGCAACTGGTGAGACTATCAAACTCTTGAACAATGTAGAGGGAGTAAAGAAAGCCTGACTGCTCAAAAGTCTCAGACCATTTCTATGTCAGGCATAAATATGGCATCTGGCTTGTCCCTCCAGACTTATCTATAGGGCCGGTGGCAGGTCATTGGAGCGAGACCATCTGTTACTCGATGGGATTGCCTTGCGATAAGGCAACACGGATCCCAGGAAAAGCTCGTGCTACCACGTTGTTGCAATCAACTTGATCACTGATAAGGAGTGTCTTGGCACCGGGGTAGGCGAATTGGAATCGCGGGACTGATCTGTGGAGCTGACTATCTCTTTTGTGGCTTCTGCAGGACAGCTTGACATGCTTTTACATGGCGTTTTCCCCATTGATTCTCTGTTCGGCGAAGTGCGGGATTGTGGGAGGGACATGGTCAGGAGATGTCCAGAACGTTGGTCGTGAACCCTTGAAAGGTTTCATGACTAAGCCGGTTGAATTGGACTCGGACCGTGCCTAAAATGCCAGACTCGAGCAGCATAATTGTCCCGCCGAATGTCCAGCTCCGTCACGAGCTCGTCAAGTGGGCTATTGCCAAAATGTAGTCTCAGCAATCACGGCTGAACTGTTCAGCAACAAAAAGTTAGGTCCTTCACCGCAAAGCATTGCGTCCTCATCACTTGTCCCAATAAACCGCATCCTCAAGCAATTCGGAACATCCTTGAAAGTTGATAAAAATGGGCGCGGAGGTGCGTTGCTGTGGCCATGGGTCCACTAAACTCATCCTGGGACTTGACGGAGGCTAACAAGAATGGCAGAATCTGTCCTTTGTCCTCGAGAAGGCTGGGAGTGTCAAGTTCGAAGACCGTCCCCGACCTCAGCTGAAATCGCCCTACGATGTCATTGTCAACACGAAGTTTACCGGAATCTGCGGCAGTGATGTCCATTACTGGGTTCATGGTGCCATTGGCCATTTCGTCGTAAAGGAGCCAATGGTCTTGGGCCATGAGAGCAGTGGCGTTGTCACACAGGTGGGCGAGGGTGTGAAGAGCTTGAAAGTTGGCGACCGAGTTGCGATGGAGCCTGGTGTTCCCTGCCGAAGATGTGTGAGATGCAGAGAAGGAAAGTACAATCTGTGTCCGGACATGGCATTTGCTGCTACGCCGCCGTTCGATGGCACGCTGGCAAAGTACTATGCGCTACCGGAGGACTTCTGCTATAAGCTGCCAGAGAGTGTGTCCCTCGAAGAAGGAGCATTGATGGAGCCATTGGCTGTTGGTGTGCACATTTCGAAACAAGGGCAGGTGAAAGCGGGAGACAGCGTTGTCGTGTTTGGCGCAGGACCTGTCGGCCTCCTATCCATGGCTGTAGCCAAGGCTTTTGGAGCTTCTAAGATCGTCGCCGTTGACATCAATGCTGAGCGTCTCGACTTCGCAAGGAAATACGCTGCCACACACGGTGTGCTCTCACAAAAGGAGTCCGCAGAGGATGCTGCACGACGCATTATTGCTGATGCCGACCTCGGACCTGGCGCGGATGTTGTCATGGACGCAAGTGGAGCTGAGCCAGCCATCCAGACATCAATTCACACTCTGCGAGTGGGTGGAAACTACGTGCAAGGTGGCATGGGAAAGAGCGACATTGTGTTTCCAATCGCTGCGATGTGCTCCAAGGAGCTTAATGTCAAGGGGTCGTTCCGATACTCTGCCGGCGACTACCAGCTTGCCCTGCAGCTGATCGAGAGCGGGCGAGTGGATGTCAAGTCTCTCATCACTGGAAAGGTGAAGTTTCGGGACGCAGAGAAGGCCTTTGGAGACGTCAAGGCAGCAAAGGGTATCAAGACACTCATCGAGGGTGTCGAAGAGTAGGCAGACGTTGTTTGAGGCGACGAATGGAAGGCCAGGCCAGGACAAGCTTGCGGGCTGGGGAAAATCTCCGAGAGTGTACCAAGCGGATAGGAAAAAGCCTCTCGACACGAGAAGGGCGAAACGGGTGTTTGAGGTTCTTCTGGAGGCGCTGACCAGAAAGAAATCTGGAGCAAGCATGTGTGTAACGTGTAACCTAAGGCTGGAATCTCGAAGTACATAAAAGCCATGCACGGCCCAAACAGGTGTGCTGGAACATTGACAATGTTTCCACTCTCACTGGCGCGTCGCCCATGCGGGATGTCAAGATAGAAGTACAGTCGTCGTGTATTCTCAGGTCACTCGTGGAAATTGCAATGATTGGCGGGGCTCCCTCGTTCCATCTGCATCTCTGCTCTAGCGTCCTTGCAACCTGAAACATCACCACACGCCGTTTCGAAGTGCTCTCACGAACGCATCTCTCCGCTGCCGCGACGCCGCTCCCGACGCGTCTCTGCCCATCGCCGTCGGTTTGACAAGAGCAGATGAGCGCCGACTTGCCCTGGCGCAGCGGCGTCAACAAGGAGCGCCCTTGCAAAACAGCACGGAAGCTGGAGATGGATTGTGCAACATGAAGATCTGGTGTGTCTGCTGATTGCGCTGCTCGCTGTGCACGACTGGCTGTGCGTGACTGCATGGCGGCCGAGCTGCAACAAGGTGTACTCATTGTATCTGGGCTAGGGCCGCCAAGTTGGCCTTCGCCAGTGACTCTGTGGCGAAAATGGGAATGTATTGTTTACTATTCTTTAGATGAGCGCCGGCACCTTGCAGATGGCCCATGTTACTTCTGTTTTTCTGATTCACTGCTTCGTCGGGTGTGGAAGTTGTTCTTGTTGATATCTTCTCTCCTCGTCTGCTTTCTTGGTTCACAAGCAGCTTATGTTCTAATAGACAAGCACAATGCAACACTTTGGCTCAGCCATGCCACCCGCTTCACCACTGCCAGACTCGACCGCGCTGGAGTCTGGGATCGTCGAGGACGCGCGACCTTCGCGATTGTCACGCGTACATGACAATGTTCGCCTTCTGCTTCGGACTTCAGTATTCGGATCGGTAGCGAGCTCTCCAACATCACCAGTACATCCTCAATCAGCAGGAGGAGTTGGCAACAGGCCGCCTGCTGAAGCCAACCTTCGGCCCATTCAATCAGATGCCCCTCTCCGCTCGCATCCACCATCACCAGTTCCTCGGTCTCCACGCCATCACCCAGCACACACTCGCTTTCCTGTGAGAGCCTCGACTCCACGACCAGAAGTCTTGCCCAGCCCACCAAACTCGGCATCAACGATCAGCACGACGAGCTCGGGGGATTTGAACAATTTCCCCTGCCCACCATCGAGTTACCAGCGCAACGTACAGCAAATGGCGCATCAATCAGCTCTGTTCAACAGCCGGGCAGTTGAGGCTCTGAACCATCCGGACTTGAGCGATGCTTCCATTACGGACTTGTCGCAGCAGAAGTCTCACCATAGAAGGCATCATGGAGCATGGACAAGACATCGGACCGGTTCGCACGGCTCGAGAGGATCGCACAGCAAGCACAAACGCAGAGCACATCGTGCAGTCGGATCGCTTGGTCTTCTGTGTTTCATGGCGGCAGTCCTGCTCGCCGCTCTTATCGCCACTTGTAAGTGTCTCCCATCACTGTTTAACATTAGCGGCAGCTAACCACAAGAATAGATGTTGCTTTGGCCATGACTGTGGACGGAGTGACGATGACTTTCCATGTCCTTTTCATTCTGGGAATTATATTGGCTACCATTGTCTTCTCACACGCTCTCATTCGGTTGTTCATGTACAGCAAGCGGCGGAACAAGGATCTGCCCACGTTCGTCAGGGTGACACGACACGGCCACCAGCGAAGACACAGGAATCATCGGGACCACCTGCATCCACATGTTCGACGCATTCCGACTGTAGGAGACGATGCGGAGGAGACCTTCGTTCCGCCCATGCCCATCGAAGTTCATGTGCCAAGCGATGAACTTCGTCCCGATCCAATCGTGGCCAATACAGCAGCGGCGACGCAGACGCCTGACGAGTGGGATAAGGATATTCCAAAGATTGCAAATCCACCTCCTGCTTATGGTCGTTGGAGAGGAAGTGTACGAGCCAATCCGGACTTGCTTCATTGGGCTCCCTCGCCGGTCAGTCCAGACACACCCACTTTGCCCTCGCCCACATATGAAGAAGCCATGGCTGCTGTCGAGAATTCGTTCCCGAGTAACCCGCCCAGCTATATGACCAGGGAAAGTCCAGCCCGGCAGAGGGAGCTGATGGAGGCGCGAGCTGGTCTCGCACAGTCGCCGGTAGTTGAGCCAGAAATGTTCGAGATACGCGGAAGTAATAGTCCTGGTGCAGGCGCCGGACGTCGAGTTGGCGAAGCCTTGTAGAGTAGAGATACCCAAAACATCTGGTGCGGGAGGAGATGGCCGCTCAGAGTCTGTCGTTTGAGTTGTAAACATAGAGACAAACCCGCCGTGCGGATGTCCAGTAATGCATGCTGTCCATCGCGTCTTGCAGCATCGACTTCCATGCATTGATGATCCGTTAGAGCTCCTCACGGCTTCCCACCGGGTTGTATATGTCTTCCCTTATTATCTCTCCCTTCCGTAGATGGCACGCCTTTGGAATCTTTATCCCACCATTCGCGCCAAAACTTCTCATCTTGCTTCCTCTTTGCTTCCTTCACCTCGCGCTCTTTGCATCTTTCGTCCATCGTCGCGAACCATTCTTCTCGAGCCGCGTCCTGTTCCGCTTGCGTGGCGTAGAGCATCATGCAGTTGTTCATGGCTTTCTGCTCTTTGCGGCACATGATGGTCGCTGTGAATGTTCGGGATGTGCAGCATGCTGCAAATTCTAGTACGAAGGCGGAGGACGTTAGTATGCAACAATTACGGCGGCCGTCGCAACGCAGGTTCGTAAGTACCTCTCACTTCATCGGCGCATTTTTGGCGGACTCGTTTGTGGTATAGCTCTCGGACTTGGGACTCTTGGGATGCGGACAGAGGCAGGGGTGAGCGCGATGGATTCGGCACGATAGGTTTGCTCGTTGAGGACGATGTGGGTGGGTTTGATGTCATTACTGCGGCCATGACAAGTCAATGCTGAGCCTGTGACAGTGATGCTCAAGAGTTCACATGGACGGGAGTCCAGTGGGTCCGAGCTTTGACTTCCCGCACTCATGAACTCATGACGGTAGGAATGATTGCAGAGCCACGAAGCTCATGCTAGAATTGAATACAGACGAAGCGGAGAGTCATTACGATGGTTTCTTCGTTCGCTCTTTTCAATTTTGCTTTCGTATCCCACGGCTGTTTGAAGTCGCTATACGAAGTAACATCTCCTGCTTTCAAAGCTCCTCTCACTTGTAGGACTTCACGATCTAATATCCACATGCTCTGCTCGAGTTCACCCCTTGCTGCACGATACCAGTGCCAATGACAAACGACAGTGTGGCTCCAGTGCTTGAATCACATCAATTCTTGGCCGGTCGGCGGCTTGTTGTGATGGCTTCCACTCTTCTGGTCACATCGTTCCCACATTATTCGCTGGCCTTTCGGATCACTACGCAGGTTTGAGTATTTGCGCACTACCGTCGTCTTCAGCATTGACTGGATATGATCTGCGATGCAAGCATCCGGAGATTGCACTCGGTCCGGGGGAACGTGAAGGGAGAGGAAATAGGGACGGCAAAGATTGAAATTGGGTATCAAGCTGGTTCATTTAGTCACTAAGTTAAGCCGGCTCCTGCCAGCAGCATGTTACGCTGCCAGTATCCCGGAACGCCGCGCCATTGCAATGCATCGAGTAACCTGCCTGTCACCCTGTATCAAATGCTTTTGGTCGTGATAATTCAGACATTTACTCGTCATCCTCATCCTCCTCCTCAGCCTCGACGGTGGTCTGGGCGATACGGTCCAAATCACGCTGGCCGGACTGGGTGATGCGGCGGCCACCCTTCTCCTCATCCTGCTCGAGGACACCGATCTTCTCGAGAGCCTGCATGACCTTGCGGTCAACGGCACCGGAGGCGTCGACGTGGTGCGATGGGCGCGAGCCACGGTTCTTGGTGCCACCATGAACCTTCCTGAGGCGGCCGACACCGACAGTCTTGCGCATGTAGATGTGGCGAGCGATGGCAGCAGAGCGGATGTAGAACCTGTGTTCACGTCAGATCATGTTGTAAATGCGCAGAGCGCCAGGAAAATGCTTACCAGTCCTGGCTCTGAGGTGGGAGCTCCTTTGCGTGAGAGGTCTTGACGGTATCGGTCCAACCTGTAGACTGTGTCAGTATTTCTGCTGACACCGGTCCCCCGTTCCTCACGGGATTCAGGTTTCTCTGATATAATTGTGCCAATGCAATTCCATCTCTTCTTCTTTTTCTATGGCGGATCACTCCGTACCTGGGATTGGGAGCTTGCCCTGACGCTTCAAGAAAGCAGCGTAGGCGTCGATGAACTTGTCGGCAGGGACATCGCGAACGGAAACACCAGGCATCTTGACGGTAGGGGCGAGCGAGGCTCTTGGGGTCGATTGGCGAGGAAGAGCGTTGGGTGGTGTTTGTGCGGTGCTGGACCAAGCCGTGGATGGACTGATATGCGAAATGTGAGAGTGGCTTCGTGCCAAGGAGAAATTTGCGATTGCTGCCTCAGGCCCACCAACCACAAGTCGCCAGAACTTGGGTCAGTTTGGCGCTCATCCGCCCAGCACAACTCTTCACCCCAAACTCGCCGTGTCGCATTGAGCGGTGAGAGGGCGCACCCGTCCGATTACTCTGCGCAGTCCTCCGAACCCGGTTCTTGCCCATGGTGCTGGTCAGATGCTGGCGTTGCTCCGCGCCGCGACGATGAGGTCACACGCGACGCCGTGGGTGCTTTTATCACGTCTTCCGGTTTGCCAGAGCGCGACGACGTTCTGTCCATCCGCCGGCCCTCCACGACACAAGATCATCCTCCATGAATTTCCTGATGGTGGCGCATTGACGACCTCTCGGAAGCTCCTGCCCGTCTGTTCGCGCATCAACCAGGCAGTCGGACCTCCGCGCGACGGCAACGAGCGCTCGCATCTCGAAGCTGGCGAGCAGGTGCTATCAGCAGCAAGCCCTATTCCATTGGCTGTTCCGAGAACTGCAAACTCATCAAGCGTTCCTGGACTTGCCCTCCACCGACTACTCACGTACTAACTTCAGCCTTACACGCCGGCTGCGGCCTGACTCGCATACACTCGCCTTGCAGAACGATTCCAGACAGTCCATGGCCCCAGCAACGTTGGAGAGACTGTTCACGCCTGCACTGCTTGTCACAGCTGCGGCCGGGATAGCTGCACTCACGTGGGTCGTCCGAAAGCTGCCTGCATTCCAAGAAATCAGCGACGGTACGTCCTGCTTCCCGTCTTCGCCCGCGTTCCCAAATGCTCACAGAACTTCCAGCTGCTTCGACAGATCCTGGCCTGCTCAAAGCGCGGACAACATTCAAGCAATATCAGACTCTCGGCCATGTATATCCTCGAATACGAACCTTTTACAATGAACATACGCAGGCGAGCAACTTGCCGGCAGATTTGCCGCTTATTGTTTTGATCCATGGTCTTGGAGGCTCGGCCGCTCAATTCGCTCCTTTGCTGAATTCCCTCACTCAGATTGCGCCATGCCTGGCCATCGATCTCCCGGGCTGCGGCCTGTCTGACTTGAAGCCAGATGACCATGAAGCCTATACCACTACTGCATTCGCTGAGCTGCTCCATGTGGCCATCGAGGAGCATCGCAACAAGGAGGCTAATCAGAAAGTCGTACTGATCGGCCACAGCATGGGCTGCTCGATCGCAGCCTTGCTTGCATCCTCCAGCTCACCTCTGCACCATCTTTGCGTCGATACCATCATCTCATTGATCGCAATATGCCCACGCCCCCGGGGCGTCCCTGAAGAGGAGATGCGAGGCATTCGGCGTGTCAGCTATTTGCCCTCGTTTGTTTTCGATCTCCTTCGGATGGCGGATCGGAGGGGAGGTGTTGACAGCCTCTCGGTCACACAAATCATTGGCAAAGAAGCTGATCTCGAGACCAAAAAATTACAGCTCCGCTATAATCAGCAATCGAAATCTGCGTCGGCTTTGGCTATGCAAGAGACTAGCACGACCAAGGACGGGCATCTGTGGAGTGGTATCAGACTTCCACTGCTTCTCGTGGCCGGAGAAGACGACAAGCTGGCTCCGCCTGCAGAGGTTGAGCAGATCCAGGAATGGCTGACAACAGTTCGACATGATTCTGTGACCAATCCACCTGTCTCTGCAAACGGAGCGATCGCCCAGCACCTGCCCGCCATCGCTGGGGACGCGGCAATGGCCACAGAGCAGCTGAGTCGATCCGAAACGGACACACCTGTTCCGGGGGGAGAACAAGCCTCTGCAGATGGCGTGCAGCATGAAGAGGCGTCTACTAAACACTCCATCCCGCTTGTGACATGCATTTTCGCTGCCCCAGCTTCACATGGACTGCTCTACTCGACTACGAATGTACGCATTTTATCAGGCTATATTGAAAACTTCTTGGCTCGACACGTGGACGAGCGGCTTTCGCCTGGTTGGCAACTTCGACATCTCTCAACTTCAGGTAAGTGGGATGTTAAAAATCTGAAGAAATGGCAAGCTGTCGCGCCCTGCTCCGATCCAATCGCTGAGACTTTCCGCGCCATGAAAACCATGCGCGAAGTCGACGACGAGCACAGCCCGCCTGCATTCGTCAAGAAATACAGCTGGAAGGTGATCCCTGATGGCGTTGCAATGGTTGTTGATATCAGCCTCGATGCTCCAGTATATGACAAGGCAGGGCTCGAGAATGGTGATGTCGAGTATTATAAGTTTCCAACAGTGAGCAAACAGCCTCCGGGGGCGGACGAGGTCGAGCAATTTATTGCACTTATCGATACGCTCAGACAATCACCCAAACTACAGGACGCTGAGGAGGGCGCGCCTCGACCGACTATCGGTGTACATTGCCACTATGGCTTCAATCGAACAGGTGAGAACTGGAACTCGCTGATAAACGCTTCAGTAACATTGAGTCTGACAACGTACAGGGTTTTTGATCATTTGCTACCTTGTGGAACGACTCGGTTGGGACCTCGAAGACGCTCTCGACGAATTCTCAAAGAAACGGGAACCAGGTGTCAAGCACGATCACTTTGTCAACGAGCTGTATATAAGATACAAGGCTGGGAAGCTAGAAAGGAGAGGAACTATCATTCGTTGAAATAGATAATTCTTATACGCTGGTCTACCTCTTTTATGAACTAGAGTAAGCAGCACGCTCTATAGTTTTTGTGATAGGAAAAGCCTTCCCTACCTAAGTACGTCCGGCATAAAAACCTGTCTTCTCTTTTGGGTTCTGAGGCTTGCTAGGCCTCGTCCTTGCGCACGGTGCTTGTCAGGCTGTTCGTGCTTCTCAACTTCTTCCTTAGGACGGTGCTTTGGCAACTTTTCCTTTTCGTGTTTCCCATAAGCCCCTCTCTACTCCAGGTCCTTCTGTAGGTCTTTTTAGCTCTCTTGTTCGTTTGTTTTGGTTCCCTTATGTCTTGTGCTTTTGATCTGTTTCTTGGACTTGTCGAGTTTGGGGCTAGTGTATGTCTCCTTGTATTTGTCTGCCCCTTTGAGGTCCTCCTCTTGCTGCCTTGTCCTAGGACCAGAGGTTTGGAGGCAGCAACTCCCCTCGCCCCTTTCCTAGTCAGGGCCCTTCTCTTCTCTTTTCTTAGTTGCCGTCTTGTACATCACCCCCCAGAGTTGTGGCCTACTCTAGGGGTGTGACCAGCCTAGTAGGGGGCCCTTCTCCCTACACCAATCCCACAGCCAAATTTCCCCTTCCTTGGCATCCAGTCACATGACCCACATCCAGAGAAATTCCATTGTACAGTCCATTCCGGTACAGCTCTTCCTTTGCAGGCAGCCTTCCTTGCAGAGAAAGGGTCGCTTGTGTCAGATGCTCTGCCTTCAGGGTTGAAAATAGCCTCCTGGCTGCAGAGAGGAGTCGCAAAGTCCTCTCCTAGTCCTTCTTGCTATGCAAAGTGTCCTGCCTTCCACCCAGACCAGGACGTGTATTCCGTAGGGTAGCTGTATGTTCCTTTTCTGTACTCTGTCCTTGCTCTTTCTCTTTGAAGCCTCCCCTTCAATCGTCCCTCCTCCTCTTCAGTCTGTGCTTAGGCTGGGTCACTACTACAGCCTACAGGCCTAGGGTGGTATTCACCACTCAGGGCAGAGGGGTCTCCGGTTTGGCATTGGTTTCTTGTGTTGGTAACAGCCGCGCTGGTATCCTTTTGCTGTGTTCTCAGGAGTTCGACACTTGAATCACCTACCCAGGAGCTGGGCTTTGTTCCGGAGCTGTAGGCAGCGTGTCTGTTCGCTGTCTACGGCTGCCCTGCACTTTGCCAGCACAGTCTAGGACTGCCTGTTTCCACCTGCGACCGCGTGGAGGTGTGCAATGGGACTTCGCAGGCCATTCGTTGAAATAGTCGCCACTCGCGCATTACCAAGCAATATCACTGTTATTGCACCGTCGGGTTCTACTATTCTCCCGCTTTGCAGCCTAAGGTATGTGGTACGAGCCTGAAGGGAATTAGGGCTCCACTGTTCCTTCCGCATGTACTTGCACTCCACTTATAGCAGCTTCTCGAGCTATAAGTTTGTCAAAGGCCACCTACATGCTTCTAACACTTTCAGAACCTTCGGCAGGATCAGCAACCTTAATACCTCACCATGTCTGACTTCTTCATACTCTACGATCTTCCCAGTAGAGAGCCCTGTCGCAGCTGGTCAGGCAATGCGTTGAAAGGTACGTCCCAAATGACGCAGGGCGTTGCCTTCCTTTGAGTACACTAACGATATCGATTAACGCCAGCTCGCACTGTGCTCAACTACAAGAACATTCCCTTCCACACCGAGTGGGTCCCATATGTTCGTCTGCAAGAGACTCTCGCCGCCACAGGCGTGGAGCCCAACCCACAACCCAACTGGTCTGACTACTCAATTCCAACCGTTCGCTTCCCCGATGGTACTGTAGTTATGGACTCGGAGAAAATCATCCCTAGGATCGAAGAACTTTATCCTTCGCCATCTCTGCACCTTGATCGCACGGACATTATTGATGCCGTGAAGGCCGCTAGTGGAAAGACCTTCTTCCCCATGATGACATGGTTCTTCCCAAAGGTCCAGTCTAGGATTCTTGTCGAGGAGGATATTGCTTGGTTTGAGGAGGATCGTGGAAGAAGGTTCGGGATGAGTATGGCTGATTTGGAGAAGTCGAAGAGCGAGGAGGACTGTTTCGCGGAGGCTAAGCCTGGGTTTGAAATGATGGAAAAGCTGCTGACGGATTTCAAGAAAGATGATGGACCTTGGATTATGGGTAAGGAGATGTGCTTTGGGGACCTTTTGCTTGTGGGAACGGTAAGGATGATGGAAGTATTGGGCGAGGGTGAGAAAGAGAAGATTCTCGGCAAAGTTAAGGGACTGAGGGAACTGTATGATGCGGGAAAGAGGTATGCTCTTACAGAAGGTAGCGAGAAATAGTCCGGCTGGCTCTGAGAGTATTGCACATGAGTTTCGCGGCCCGGCCACATCGTGTGGTAGCAAATGCGCAGTCATGGTTAGGTTGTTTCCGATCACCATGTTCGTCGTGCCCGTTCCACACTATGCGTGCAGCCTTGTAAGCGTACAATTGTACCCCGGCTCCGGGCCTAAGTTCGGGAGCTCGACAACATCACACCGCCAGTGATGCATGTTGTCAGGACCCAAACAGAATCCGGCGCACTGAAATTCGATACTTTCCAAGTGAGAGCTCGGCGGTTGCTTTGAAGTGAAAAGTTTCTCGAATTGCCAGAACAATGTTCTGGTCACCATATCGCTCGGGTCTTCTCGCGTTGGTCCAATGACTTTCAATTTTCGCAAATTCGCTGGTAGACATTTCAAGATTTTGTGCTGGAAGTCAATAAAACCAGTTCCTCCGACCATTGCTCGTGGGGTCACGGCTAGGTATGTAAGCTTCACCATCTGTTGTAGGTTTCCGAGCGGTTCTTCGAGTGCTTCGTGTATTCCTGCTGCATAATGGCAAAAGTTGTTGCGCGTGTCCAATCTGACAGATTCGAGCCGTGTGCCGAAAGTATTGAGCGATGCTGCGAGGGATCGAAAATCGAGATTGTACTGCTGTACGGCCCATTGGAGATCGATCTCAGTCAGGTTTGGGGCCCGCTGTAGTAGAATTGCAAGCATGACGTTGTCCATTTTGCAATCCTGTAGTTTTACACTCTTGAGTCCAGTCCACGGGTGGTCTATACGCTGTCAGCTGGGCTTCCCACATTGACAATGTATTCAATTCTTCGACAGCTGTCTCCATGTGAATAGTCTGTTGGATGCCATACCTGGTGTGCCTGGCTCTCGTGCGCACAGCAGCCTACTACAACTTATGCGCCAAGCGCTGAAGCTTTCCAAGTTCGGCATCAAGAGCATTCGTGTCACGAAGGTGCAACCAAACGTGCCAGAGTGTCTTTCGAGCCGTATGGCAAATTTCTTGATATTAAGATACCGCTTGTGGGATTCGGAGGTCCACTTGAAGACAGGAAGTACGTCAAGAAGGAAGTAAGTCGATCTCGCTCGCAAAAATTCTTCTTGTTGCGTTGCTTCATTGAAGCAGGGCACCGAGACCTCAAGGACTTCAATGTTATCACACAGTAGAACCAAGGTAGTAAGCACAACATCAGCTCGGCCACTGTCCAGCTCCGCTCCTATGGCCGATCCAAGACCGATGGGATAGCACGAACTTGTCCTACGCAGTCCCCTTGCATACTGTAGGCACTGGGCATCCAAGCTCTGAGGCGCCCGATCAATTGGACTATCAATTCCACGAGAGATATGTTCCCACTTGTCTATGACAACTTCTCGGACGGCTCTAGCACAGGCGGGGTCCTTTGCTAGAGCTTTGACGAAGGTTCTGGCGTTTGAGATGCGAGCGCCAGGGAATGTGTGGTACAGAATTGGCTTAACGATGCGGTTCAGTGCTTTACAGGTCCTGCTAAGAGATGCCAATGTGTACAGATGTAGTTTGACCGCCTTATCAGAGTCGCTGAGCTGCTGAAAATTCGGATCTCGCCGCCCGCCCATAGTCACGGCGCATGGCAGTTGCAGGTATTCGACGATGACTGCCAGAATCTCCTCTGGGAGATGGAATTTTGGAGATGCCATATGCACCGGGCGGTGCCTACTTGTCGGTGCAAAAGCACCGGACAGGCAGTAAACCTATTTTTTGGTTGGATGTTTGGTTCGCACCAGCCCGACGAGTAGGAATACGCCAGTGGTCGTGTCGGAAGGCCACGTTACCAGTATCGTGCATGGCTGGAATTGGAAGATGCTTCCAGGATGATCTTGGCTTCAGTTAACTAGGGCTGGGAAGCCGAGGCCGGTGCCTGTTGGAGCCACTTGGTTGGTCTGCCAAGCCAATTCCAATGCCATTAACATTAGGTCGCCACGTGCGGTGTCACATCCAGTCTGGCGGATACTCTGCCGTCTACTTCTGGGTGATGAAGCGTCAAGGGAATCACCCAGTGGGACTCTCCGCGATGAATAGGAAAGCACAAGCCGCCGGTGCCATCAGTCAATACTTCTCTCACTCAAGAAGTACCATTGCATCACCGCTCTCCATGCTATCAAGCAGTATGTACCATACCATTCCGATCATAACTGTCTCCCATGGCTGCGTCGGAAATGTCGCGTTCGCTTGTCAAAAGCCAACGACTTCTATGCGATGACATTACATCGTGCCTCAATCAAGGGATCCGTGCTGTGGAAGATTCTAGCTAAGACAAGTCGGAGTTAGTCAAATGCAAGAGGGGAGCCATCTCGAACTTAGTATATCTCAAGAGCAAGGGCGCGTCGGAACAGACTGATAGAGGGGTGCGTCGAAGAGCGAGGTCACGTCGAACAGAACAAGATAGACGAACGTGTTGGATTCGGAACCTCCAAGTTTGAAGAGCCAAGGGCACGTCGGGATAGACTGCAATGGAAGCATGCGTTGAAGTCGAAAGCACCGAGTCTCAAGAGCAAGGGCACGTCGGACAGCTTTAGGGCAAGAAGCAGATCAGGTCGGAAGCTGAAGCAAATGGAACAACTGCATGCTAGAAGAGATGAGACTGCGGAGTAAGATCAGATCGGAAGAGCAATGCGTTCAAGGTAACGAAAGACTAGAGAAGATGAGATCGAGAGGCAAAGTTATGTCAGAATGGCAATACAACCCAGATGATCAACAGCTAGAAATCATGAGATCAAGGAGCAAAGCCATGTCGGAATGCAATGCATGCAACGCAACTCGCGGGCGGAAAACACGAGATTGTAAAGCGAAGCCAGGTCGGAACGATTACAACGGACTCTAGTTACTCCTTTTCTAAAGGTCCGACTCGAGACTCATCTTTACTCCAGACAACGCTCTACGATCCGCCTTTACACTCTCGCGTTGGATTTCGTTCCGACTTATGTGCCCTATACACTTCCCGACAACTCTTATGATCCGATTTCACGCTCTAGTTTCAGCTGGTCTAGGTCTTCTGTTCCGACTCATATATCTTCCTTGGATCTTTTGTCCTACCTCCACCCCGTGCTTGATTCTCTATAAGCTTTGGTCCTTACTCCGAGCGCTACATAAGAATCTCTTTATTCTGCGGCAAGTTTTGATGCAGTCTCTCGATTCTGCACAGCCTGGTAGAAAGCTACAGCGCGACTCTGATGCATTCTCTCGATTCTGCACAGCCTGATGGAAAGCTACAGCACGATTCTGAAACATTCTCTCGATTCTGCACAGGTTAATGGAAAGCTACAGCGCGACTTCGATCCATTCTCTCGATTCTGCACGGCCCGATAGAAAGCTGGATTGCAACATCCATGCTATCTCTCTCGATTCTGCTATGCTCGTTGATGGCTTGCAACCCTCCGAACTATGCCTTTCCGACACAGTCTTATTCTTCGCAAGCTTCAGAATCGAATATCTGTGCATCGCTGGTGGGCATCGGCGTTTCGGTCTGTCCACCGAATGTGGATGCCTTCTCCTGTTTCTCGAGCTCTTCGTATGTTTCTTCGTCGCTCTCGACGAACTCTTCCAACCCCTCCGGGTATGGACCGTTCGGGTCGATGAAATCACTATCATCAAGCTCGGCACCCCAAAACATTGTCGATGTCTTCGCAGTATTGTCAATTCCGACCTGGGAATCATCCGCCTCGCTTGGGTTTTACTCGAACGGCTCCTGCTCAAGTTGCTCCTCCTCTCGCTCTTGTCTGACTTTGGCTTCACCATTGCTACGAGGTCAGGACTTCAACGCTTTCTTCCTCTTCACCTTCCTCTTCCTCCTCGTTATCGCGAGCGTCTTCGTCTCCAGTCGGTGGGACCACATCGTTATGACCGTTGGCCAGGCCGTTTCTGGCAGAGTCAAGGATGCTCCGAGCGCGTTGTATTAGGGTCCCAGCCTTGGAAGTGTCACGGAGTGTTTCGAACATCTCCACGGCGCGCTCGGCGTGCTTGCTGGGGTACTTGTAAGCAATCTCCGCGAATGGATAGTAAGTCGATTTCCGATCGGGATCATAAAGTAGTTCGCGATTGAATGTTGGTAGCCAGCGGTGTCAAACGCCCAGATTGGCACCCAGATCGTGTAAATTTTGGAGACGAATTCCACTGCTCCCAAAGTCATAAAGAAAGCCAGGCCAGCGAAGAAATTGCAACCAACGCCGCACAAGAAGTTGACCGACCACTGCACGTTGACCAGTCCTTCCGCCTGAGTTACCACATACGTTGTAGCCTCGTCGGTGTTCAGCACATCACTCCACAATCCCAGAATTCCCGCAACAAACAACGCGCCGGCGATATTGATCACGTAGGTCAAGATCCAGTTCTTAAGCCAGTCCCCTACTGTTGTCTTCCCTTGCATTGTCGTGTACGGCATTACGAAGAAGTTGCCAGTGGACAGCTCCATCTTCCTCAAGGTCACCAAGACAAATCCCAACGGGAAGGTGAAGCCTGGGATGAGTGTCGCAAGGCCCGGATTACTGGCTCGAAGACCCGGAGAGCCGGCGTTGACGATGATGTCGATCATGCCACCCCCAAGGAGATGAAAACACCTCCGAAGAAAGATTTGATCACATATTCCGGCCAAGTGAGACGGGCTTTGGCGAGGCCAGCTTGTGTCACGAAATGACTGATTTCTTGTGGAGAGAGGCCGTTCGTCGTCGGAGGAGGCATTGTGAGCAACTGGGCATGAAGGCCGACTCCAAGTAACGCTGATTAATAGACGCAATGTGGTTGGAAATGGTAGCTGAAGTGAACATATGCAATCAGTGTGCCGGGTGCGATCCGTATACTATTTCATATCCACTTCTTCTCATCTACCGGCCTTACTTCGACCAGACGTGGTTCGTGGAATAAGTGCTTTCTTGGGCTATCGCTATTTGCCGTACTGCGTCACCTAGGATGGAGAATTACATCACGACGGATGTTGCGGAAGACCGGAGATGCGAAGGCGAGAGGACATGTCCTCAAATCTTCAGGTAGGATGTGATCAAGCTTTTTCTTTGTGGAAGCTTTCTCGATAAATATCTATCAGTATCAGCGAGCGGATGGAACTTACATTGAGGCAAACAGAAGACATGGCATGATCGATATGACGCTCAAAACTGAATCGATGCTTGTATCGAAGCTCATGCTTCTGACTACTCAGCACCCTTCAATGAAGTCGTCTGTATCTTCAGAATTGAATGTTCTGCTCTGACCAGAGACGACATAAAGTAAAGAGGTAAGCATTGTCTCTGCCAAGCCAACGACCATCCAGCGGGGTTGCCATTCCATCTTCCCATTGACAACAGCATAGCCAACATCTGATCCACAATGCCGCGATAGCAGAACCCACCGAACTATGTCCTCTGATTCTTCAGATCCGCGCTCCCCTCACTCCATCATCGAGACGACCCGAAACATCTTCTACCTTGCAACGTACGAGCAAATACCTCGAATGTTCAGTCGTGCTCTAGAACTGCCTCCCAAGATACTACAACGGTACCAGGAGCGCGATAGACGTTATGATGCGCGGCAAGGAGCTACAGGCGATCCGTATCGTGGTTTCATTGACCCTGGCTTGGCCGATGAGATTGATGAGCGGAGGCGTCAGTATGAAGAGTATATGAGGGTAAAAAGCGAGGATGCTACGCGTAAAGATGGCGATGATCGAGCCGAGGAGAAGTGATAACGTGCGAACTTGTTCAGGACACGATACAGGGAGCACAAGTGACGGAGATCAACAGCTGGAATCGCGGTTTCTGAACGAAACGCTCACCTCGCGGTCATTCGATGCACTTCCCTGTTGTAAACGGGTAGACATAGCAATGGGCAGGATTCCACAACCTAGTGCAGCGATGATGGACGAAGCCTAACATTGGGCTGTCGTACTTTTTCATCACTCTCCGCCTAGGTATCTTAGATCCGACCCTACGGAGCTGCAACAACTCATCCGACGCGTCTCTCAGATACAGAGAAGAGCCAACTGCCCGCTCAATGGATCAGCAAATACGTCGTCGAGCTAATATTGCCACCCGCATTGGCCCAGACCCGGTCAAGACCCTCCAGCTGCCATCAACTTCATAACCCTCTCCCGAATCCTCCCAGTCGCAACAGGGTCAATATACTCGACAACTCCCACCACTTTACCCCCGCCTTGCCCCTCTCCAGGCTCGATCGTCAAAAACATCACCACATCATTCTTCACCTCCTCCCCTCCATCTCTCGGCAACATACAAAACTCAATTCTCGCCACCACAGTCTTCCTCTCCACATCCACAACCGTCTCCTTGACCCGATTCTCCCAAGTCCTCATTCCTCCACACAAATTCTCGAGATGTTTGGTGAAACCCTCGAGATCTTTGGCTGAGTCCAAGCCCGGGGTTTCAGAGGCGAAAAGGGATGGGCCAAAGGAGATCTGGAACGACGGGTGGCAGAGTGAGCGGATTAGGGCCCAGTTGGGGGTGTTAGATCCAGGAAGCGAGGGAGACGTGGATGAGATGAAGCTGCGAGCTGTGGCAGACAGTTGAGCATAGAGCGAAGATTCTTGTGATGCCATGTTTGGAAGTGGTGTGTTACTGGTCTTGGTGGTTTGTCTGAGGGCTCTTTGATATCAAATTGCTCCCCAGTGCGTGATCTATACACACTTAAGTATATGCAAAGTGGTCGTAGAAATTGTTAGCAAGGGCATGAAAAGATAGACAACGCGATAGGAAAACGCAATGGAAGCACTAACGATGATCGCATACCTCGCACGTCGCACGTTCCAAACCCCGCGCTGGGTACAGACCTGTTAATCCATGTCGTGCATGTTCCCTGCTCGGGTTCGATTTTTCGACACGCGTGTGAAAACTCCGTAGACAATAAACAACGATACACTCATCTAGATCAATACAATGCATCGCCATGACCTGAAAAGGGCATGCGTTTGCTCCCATCCTCGTAAACTCGTAAATCAAACTTGCCGACTCACTGCCGGTGCCCCAACTGTAGACATTGCCTTCCAACAGAACCTGCTGTTTCCGCACTGGCAGCCAGCTTCTGGAAGGATTGCAGCTCTCGCGAAAACGGTATCTCGTACAGTAAAATCAGAAAATAAAAAGCAAAGTGTCGGTTCGCAGCCTCAGGCAGCCTCCTCGCATGAACCGGCCTATCGGATTAAGGTTGTTCCTTACCGAGCCAGCCCTATATAGACAGCTCGTTTCTCGTCTTCCTTTCTTACCATAGAATACCACATGAATTGAACACCTTTTGATACCTGAATACCTCTGCAGAGGAGCCTAACCACACAAAGGCAAAAACATTCAAGAGAATGTCTTATAGAAACATGTGCAAACAGCGAATGTTGCTTGAGGATGCTGTCGTTGCGCACGGTCCGGGAAGCTCTGGGCATCTGCTCAGTCCTGGTCAGTTCAGGTGCATGATCAGCCAAGTCCTGATCTGGAAATCTTGATCCGCGCACCCTCCTTTTGGCTAGCTGATGGAGGTGCGAGTCGCGCGAGGCGGTCCTTTATGCCCCCGCTGGTCGGTGCTGAACGCCCAGTGCAGGCCGAGACGATCCTGGTACTTAGCAAGATGCTTCTTAAGCTAGCCATCTCCATTGCAGTGCTGATGGCCTGGCAGCGTCGGGGGCGACGAATTGAAACTGCATCGATCTGCATCCACGGCTGGGGGCCAGGGGCTCGACTATGCCAGTAGAGGGCTTACCGCTGGTATGCGGGGTGGGATCCTCGAGCGGCAAAAATCGCCTGGCCTTTAATCCAGCTCGATAATCTCCACCCCCTTTGGCGGTTCAGCTGACGCTCTTCGACCACCTCCTTCACGTTCTAGGCTGGGCGACCGAACTCCAGTACGCTCCTCGATTTTCGGCTTCCAGTTACCATCGGCATCGATGATGATGGCTTTAGTATCCAGCGCGTTCCGTCTCTCCAATTCAGCGCGCACGTTGACCAGGAACTCGTCGACGATCAGCGTCTGAGGCCGGACGTCACCACGACAGAGCGGACAGCGCCAACAGTCCACCACCGCAGGCAAATCTGGCTTCTGACGTTTGCAGACAGACAAAAAAACGTCCAGATCAAAGACGTCTTTATGTAGACAATTGGCTCCGCGTACAGGTGTGTCCACGAGTCGGGCTTGTGACAATGGTTCCACCATACTAATGGTCATATTGCTGGATGTGACTGCGATCTCGTCATCCGCGTCGTCATCACTTCCCGAGAGCGCTTTCTTAATCGCCGCCAAAGAATCTTGCTCAGAGATCAGGCCTAGATTCTGCTTGATACTGTCATAGCTCATTATGCCAATCTCTTCAATGGCGACGGCAAAGTCGAATTTCCGCTTGTCGTCTGCCCGGCGACTGCTCAAAATTTTGAGCTTGTTCTCGCCGCTAAGAACGTACGAGGTCACATCAATCGGAAGGTAACGACCATGATGCAACTTACGTCGACAGTCAAGCTGTACGCCATTGAGCTCAAAAGACAGCTCCTCGGGCCATGAGTTGTCGGCCACTACCCAACTGCTCTCGGTCGTGTAGCCCGCCGCTGGAACAGCACAGCAGCGAACGCGGAACAGCACCGAGTGCTCGTTGATGATTCTGACCTTCAGTGCTCCTGGAATTGTCGAAGACACAGTCTTCGGGATCCTGCCGAACGTTGTGTGGGATAGATTAAAAGTAGCAACCTGTACCGACGACTTCTTCCGAACGGTTGCCGGAGGCAGAGCATAGCCAACGACATGGCGAAACAATTTTGACGCATCGACATCAGTGTCAGAGGCCTTCAGGATTGGGCTACGCAAGTAAGCTTGATGTAGGGCGGATCGGTTGGAGTCCGGCTGCGTGGGCTGTGGCCGAGGAGTCTCTTCGAAGATGGGAAAGACTCGCATCTTCACAAGACGAGCTTGCCCTGACTGAGCTGCAGAATTTGGTGGTACATTCGGCGAAGGCATAGCACGTACTCCATGGCTCTGAGCAGCAGCCACGGGCGGCTGCAAGGGCGTTTGTCCGCCAGAATATGCGAGCATGGGCGAGGGCGGTGGCATGTGGACATGAGGCTGAGGTTGTGCCCACACTTGTGAGGATGCTCGACTTTGAGACTGTTGATGTATCGATCTTGGTAAGATCTGCTGACGCTGTGGCTGCTGCCGTTGCATGACTCGTGGTTGAGGTTGATGCTGCGGTTGTAATTTGGATGCCAAGCTTGGGGGCATCATCCGGAATACGGCTTCAGTTTCAGGCGGAATAGGAAAGACCGGGAGTGTATCAGAGGCACCACCAAGCTGTTGTCGTTGCTGCTGATAATTGTTCCAGGTCGTAAACAAGCTACGAAATGCTGCAAGTGCTTGGAATTTCTCTTGCTCAGTTCTTCGCCAGCCTTGCATGATATATGGATATGCTTGCTGGTCCAATTCGTGCAGACGGATGACAGCTTCTAATCCTGGTGTGTCTTCGAGGCCCCAGACACGGCGTGCGACTGCGCGAAAGCATGTCGTCTGGAGAACTCTGCTGTGAAGTTGCAGCACATCAACCAGATCTTCTACTAGCGGTGGGGCCCGCATCTCAAAGCCTTTGTTGAGCATTGGTAGCCAATATTGGGGAAGTGCCGCTAAGAAAGCTTTCACACTACGCGCTCGCTGCTCGTAGAGTTCCCTGATGTTCAGTGAATCGGAATAGATCTCCATGATCGGCTCGGGAAAGTCCGCGAAAAAATTGAGAAGCTCCTTGTTTACCAAGTCATTGGAACAAATGAGTCCCTCCACGGCATCCCAGCTACATTTAGGGATGTTCTTCAAGGATTTGGGCAGCAGGCTCGGCATGACCGAGTGCAGACAAAAGATCTGGCTCAAGACTTGATAAAACCAGTCTCCCTTTTCAACAGCATCACGCAGGAGTTTCAGACGACCGTGGTCCACATTTGACAGCTCGGCGTGCAATTCTGATGTCGTTGTTTCGAGTCGTGCAAGCAATGTCTCCTTTGGGACGCGCGAAGCGGCTGGGATCTGGGTTACGTGGTGTAATTGTTGGGAATGGCCATGTCCCGCCGACGCAGTAGGGGGCGATCGCAAGGGCGGAGCGTTCGAGTGCAGCGTCGGACCAGATGGTTGGCGCCTTGGCGCATGTCCTTGAAAGCTCCGACGCTGATGCAGAGCTAGCTTTCTGTTAGTTTGGAAGCGGAACCAACGACCACAGGACTTACTCTGGGATTGAGACGGCAATTGGGGCGTGGATTGATGCGGGAGTGTCGCTGGGACGGGGGCAGCTACTGCTCGAGGCAAAGGCGAGGGGTTCGCAACAGAGGGTTGCGGAAATTGGTGTCGAGGGAGTCCATGTGAGTGCATGGTCAATGGGGAGCGAGGAACAGACGGCCTGATATTTGGAACGATGTTGTGGTCTGTGGACAATCGCTGTTGCCCGCCTGACTGGCGACTTCGCAGTGTATTTAATTGATTCTCCGGCAATGTGGGCGACTTGGTGTTTTCGTCGCTCGGCGCAGGCGAGGGCAGCGATGGCGCTGAACGATTTGCGGGATCCATTGACTTTCTGGCAGGCACATGAACGCTCGGCAGTGCGGTTTCGGGGATCATGTACCTTACGAGCTCAGGTGCATGTACAGGGCTGGAGTCCATGGTATGGGAGCCTAAAGCGCCTGCCTCGAATGCATTGAGATGTCGCGCAGGTGCACTCGGTGCTTCTTGCCCGTTGGTATCGTCGTCTGCGTCCAGGCTGATGACGACATTCGTCGTTGACAGAGGATTGTGCGCTGTTGGAGCTGCAGGTGGAGCGTGGGCAGAATTGTCGAGGCGTTTGCTCATCCAACGGTCCTGCTTTCGAGCATTGCTTTGGGCTATCGCGTGCGTTGCAGGCCCTTCGATGCGTTTTCGCTTCTTGGCCGCCGGTTCGTCAGGCGCGAGCATGTTGTCTTGTCGTTAACGTCGACATTTGTAGCCCACAAGTGAGGGCGACGAAGCTTCTACATGGGAAGCAGCAGTGCCTTTCCGAAGTCCCTCTTGAAGTGTTTTCGCAGCGCGGCCGATAGAGTGGGTCGCGGTCGCACAGAGTCTGCATGTACTGAACAGCGCGGCGGAAGACGTGGGGCGGGAGCGTGAAATCGGGCGGTCGTGAAGAGGAGAAGGAGGAGGAGGAGGAGGAGTGATGCTGGGAATGTCCTTGTCGCGGTCGTGTACTGGAGGTCCGAGTCGTGAGGGAAGGCTTCTTGCCGCATTCAGATGAGCACAGGGGCGCGTTGTGGCGTGCGCGTTGATGGCACCCGCATGGGGCACTTCTAGGGGCCCCGGCAGTCAAACGAGCCTCACCCATCGGATGACTCCTGCTTGGCCGGTGGTGGTCAGGAGACGGCGGAGGAGTGGACCCAGATGGCGCCCGGAAACAGAGCCGAGCAAGTGAGACGGACGAGGCCATGCCACGCCATCTCTTCGCCTCTCTCTGCACCTCTGCCATGTGAACATGTTCCACTAGCACCGGACTGCGGACCTTCACCGCTTCAACACCCTCCGCGCTGGCAGGAGCACGGTGGCGGGTTCTCATCGTAGGCGGGGTATTCTCTTCCCACGTCGACCGCGAGGTGCAACGGCGTGTCGTTTCAGATTGCTGAGGCGCAATCGGCCACTCACTTCTTCTCTCCACCACCTTCGCCTTCTCCCCGCCACCCCCACTGTCACCGCCGCTGCTCTCCGTGTTCCTGCGTAGACGAGACGAGCACAGCGCCCGCCCGCCCGCTCACACACGCCACATCGACCGCAAAGGGCTTAGGCACGTCGCCTCTCGCAGCCGGCACGTCGACACGCTTCGTGCCCCGATGTTGCGACGTTTGCAAACGGCAGTGGGCATGTCGCTGTAGCCAGTCTCGCAACGGCGACGGCCAGCTTGACATCGCGACTCCACCCGTCCCCGCAATCGCAGCGGAGCGGCGACACCACACCATCGTCCGCCGGGACAACGACGACCCCTCCGACCGCACCACCTTCATTGCTCACCATGGCCAGCAAGAGCGGGGCGGGCGATGCGCAGGCGGGCTCCATTCTGCTCGTCGTGCACGACTTCCAGGCCCGCAGCCCCGACGAGCTCAGCCTGGCCAAGGGCGACCGCATTGAGCTCATTGAAAGGTGCGTATGGCGATGCCCGACACCACACATGCCCTAACACGCGGTAGGGACGACGACTTCGGCGATGGATGGTACGTCTGCTCACCGCCACCACCGCCAGCTCGCCCGCATCTGACCGCGCGCAGGTTCTTGGGAAAGCATCTCACCAACGGAAGCAGCGGCCTCTTCCCAGAAGGTGGGTTGCATGGCATTCGTCCACCACCTGCGTTCCACCACGCTGACCGCGCACGTAGTCTACACCACGCCCGCACCCAAGGGCACTCTAACCAACAGCGCCCATGCACGGCGTCGCTCCAACGATGCCGCTGCTAAACTCGCGGCCCAGACCGCCGCATCTAATCTTGCCACGCCTGATCCTGGGTCAGGAGCAGCACGCCGCGATCCCTCCACCACCCACTCTCTTCCACCGCCGACCAGCGCTGCGCAGAGTCCCGCCGTTCTCGCCGCACTGCGAACATCGTTGCCTGGCAATGGCGCTGCCGCGGCGCGAACTTTCACCATCACCTCCGACTCACCTGTGATGAGCGAGACCCTGTCGGTGATTGATGAGCATATAACAGACTTGCGATCCCCGAGGACTTCATACGGCCCCGCGAACGGCCACAAGCGAGACACCTTGTCGAGTGGATATCCACCACAGCAGTCAATCCGAAGGTCGTACATTGCGGGCGCGGAAACCGACGAGGAAGAGCAACAGCTGCACACGGAAGAAGAGGTCATGTCGTGGGGACCGGAGCGCGTGGCCGAGTATCTGGAGGATAACGGCGTGGAGAAGGCACACTGTGACGTGTTTCGAGACCAGGAAATCAGCGGCGAGGTTTTGCTTGCCATGGACCAGAACAGTCTATTCATAAAAGAGTTTGAGTTGGGCGCCATTGGAAGGAGACTTCGAACATGGTAAGGACACAGCTCCCGCGCAGAATGTTGCCTCACAAAATTACTGACTGGTTATGCGTGGCGGCAGGCACAAGATCAAGTCTTTACAAGACGAAGTCAAGCGCAGCGCCATCCCGCTGGACCTGGAAAGAGAACGCAGTGCTTCTGAGTATTCCCTCGGCGCAGATACTGAAGAAGGTGCCAATGATGCTTCGACAACGGCTCGCAATCGCAGCTCAACGGTCGGAGGTGCTTCGCTGCCTCGTGGTCTCAGCACCAGCAAACGACTTAGTGGTGAGAATCTGGCATTCGCGCCCCCCGGATCTAGACGCGTGAGCGCCGGCATGTCGCCGCTGCAGACCATGACAACCGCGCAGAGGGACAATACGCAACGGCCATCAGCTCAAGGCGTACGCAATCTGAATCATTCGCGTCGACACTCGAGTATCGACTCAACGTCGACCGATGGAGCAACCCGCATGGGACACCGCAAAAAGCCTTCTCTGGACCAAAAGTGGGAGCCCGGGCAGAAGGTCAACGGAGGGCACAGATACACTGCGAGCACCGACTCTCAGCTCCCGGACCGACAGCCACGAGGCATGTCTCCGACAGAGGAATTAGATCGAGGTTACTTCTCCTCCAACGAAGTGGATGGGCGCGTCCGAAGATCTGTTCTCACGAAGAGGAACTCGACGGGCGCCAGTATGGCTTCTGGCGTCAGCCCCCTGGACTCCCGCCTCCCCAACTTTATGGAACCTCGCCAGGACGTCAGCCCTATCCGTCCTTCCTCCCACCACACCAGCGCTCTCGACGCGATCCACAGCAAATTCGGCAACTACCGCTCCGCAACGACTCCCATGGCAAAATCTCAACTCGGTTCGGCCAATCCAATTGTCACCAAACTGGACCACAGCAGCACTCAGTCGCTCGGCGCGATCGCTGCTAGTCCGACCAAGATGGCGGATGATGCGAGTGAAGCGTCGAGCGATAAGGCTGCTTCAGGGGTGCCGCCTGACAAGGCAAGCCCGAGGATCAATATCAGCATGTTTAACTCTGCAAAAGCGAAGATGACAGGGTTCAGGTCGATCAGTGATGCTGTCACAAAAGATGAGAAGAAATCGCCTACAAAGAACGATGGCTCCTTGAAGTCGCCAACCAGAACAGGCTCGTCTACGCCAAGCACCGAGGGAAAGAGCTTTGATCTCAGCAGCAAATCCGCCGTCGACTCACGCGCCTCCACAGGCTCCGCCGGCAATTTGCTGCCACCGCCTCCGGCGAAGCGACCACGCGCCAAGACCAAGACTAAGAAGGCCACATCTGCGTACACTCGTGGGCTGGAACAGAAGACACCGCAGGAAGCAATGATTACTTGCGACTATTCGGGCTGGATGAAGAAGAAAAGCGGATCGCTCATGACCACGTGGAAGTCGCGATTGTTCGTTCTCCGCGGCTGCCGATTGTCCTACTACTACTCCGATGACGATACGGAAGAGAAGGGGTTGATAGACATTTCGTTTCATCGAGTTTTGCCTGCGCATAACGAGACTTTGACTGGTCTGCATGCAACCATGACCGGAGCATCTGGAGGGCCCACAAGTCCCATGCACGGCTCCACACCAACCCTGGCGCAGCAAGATCTACGAAATCATCCACCTCCAAAAGGTGAAGAAGGAGAGGGGATGTTCATTTTCAAGTTGGTGCCTCCCAAGGCTGGACTCTCCAAAGGCGTCAACTTCACGAAACCTGCTGTTCATTACTTTGCTGTGAATTCGAGGCAAGAAGGCCGGCTATGGATGGCTGCGCTCATGAAAGCCACTATCGACCGAGACGACAATGGCGTTGTCACTACGACTTACAATCAGAAGACTATATCTTTGGCTAAGGCGAGAGCTCGTCGCGAACGACCACCTGCTCTGAAGGAAAAAAGTAATGGCATTGAAATCGATGGAATAGCCGAGCTTCCCGGAGACGATGAGCTCAGCGATCGAGGCCTCGGCATTAATGGATTGGACGAAAAAGATTCGACACTAGCCGGTGCTCAGGAAGACGACAGTACACTCGATGCATCGTCGATCGCGCCTAGCACCGCCGCAACTGAAAGTGTTACAAACGAAGAACGACCGACTACTGCACAGAATGTGTGAATGATGTTTCACGAAAGGAGGGGGGCTGGCTGGGAATAGCCACATTTTACGGGAGATGTATCCCAGTTTGTTTACTATGTTCAGGTCTCACACACCGCGAAGGCGTCTTTTCCTGTCCAGCGAGCGCTATATGATTGTTATTATCTCAACCATCAGCTCTGGTCGAGAAGAAATCTACTACTCTTTCTTGGATTGGAGACGAGAGTATGATCGATGGAGTGGCCGATACCCATGTCGCTTTTCTTTTTTGCCTTCGCTTTTCTATACATTGAAGAAATCGAGACTCAAGTTATTTGTTCTCGATTCAGGAAGAAGCTTGCTCTGTACCTTCCGACGTCGGCGCCTTGTCTAATAAGCACGTTAGCTGATTGACCGAAGGTTGCTCCGCAACGTTATACTGACTTTTCAATTTATCTGTTTGACGAGGACGGCTCTTTCCCTGACGAGCTTCCCGTTGATTGTTGCGGATTCAATGCAGTAGACACTGTTAATGAGCTCGTTTGGCAGCTTGACGATGAATTCGGTAGGCTTGATGGTGCGGTTGCGCCTGCGAGATGGGCGGGAAGGTGATGGATGTACGGCGTAGTTAGTCTAACCCTGTCCTATCCGATGATTGATCTTTGAGGTGAAATGAGAGCGGGGACATGGCGCTTAAAGGAAGACGTTCGTCGAGAGAACATGTTATTGTGTAAGACAAGGGGAACGATCGGGCATCTGTTGGTTGATAGTCGACGGGTATGCAACAGAGCCATGTCGATATCGCAAGGTCAGCCATTGGGCAGGCATTGAATGTTGTTGCCTGATGCCTGATAATGGGCTGATTGCTGGCCGGAAACAGTGAATGCAGGGAGCTTTCTGGTGTCTGCCTGGAAAGCTTTGTAGGATTATGACGGAGACATGAGGTAAGTCTTTTGGTTGTGAAGTACTGCTTGTTGATTTCATTACTCTATCACACATTACCATCTGGCCCTGCCAGACTCGTACTCAAAACGCCGCCCTCGAAATTCTATATGACCATGTCATTCGGGAGGCGTTACTCCGCTTGACCGACCTAATGCCTGGTATGTACTTTGGTGGTCTGTACGACGGGCATCATGCAGCTTCTCAATTGCACCACCCTTAGACAACCGATTTACCGCCTCCACCGGCAGCCTTCCTCGCCTTGTACCACAAGGTGGGCAAGATACAAGAAGAGCAAGTAAATAAAATCGCCAGACTAATCCCAAATCCCCAGATCGCCTTTTTCTCGTAGCAGTTGGCCTTGGTGCTTCCGGCCCAGTTTCCTAAGCCCAGGGTACTTCCAGACTTTCCAATGTTGCTCGCAAGTGCTTGAGTAAACGCTGCCGCGGATTGCGCGTTGGCTGCGGCGTTCTTGTCTGCGATGATCGTGCAGTTCAGGAAGGAAAGAGGCTTTCCTAGAACAACAGCGACGACGACGAACGCTATGAGCAGCAAAAAGTCGACGGTTGTCATGATCAGGAGTCCGAGGTTGGCTTGGGCGTAGAAGAAGGGGATGCTGATGAGGCAATAGAGCGTCGCCATGCAGGTCTGAGAAGGTATATTAGAATGGACCGCATTGGCTCCAGCTTCGTCCGGGACTTACAATGACGAGAGTCCCTACGATCTCTTTCGGTGGCTCAACGTTGGAGCTGACGATTTGGCTGACGAAGTTGGCAGTCATGCCGACGATGGCGATCATTGAAATGAGCGAGAGACCTCTGACGAGGACAAAGGTCTTCGCCAAAGGAGCAGCACCATATTCTGGGACAGGCATGGTGGCTTGTCTATTTGGTATCGTGGAGGATGGCACGAAAATTCGAAGTGCTTTCCGTGACCGACGTTTCTGTATTGTGGTATTCGTCAGGTCGACTGCCGTGATGTTCGTGGTGATTGTGATCCCTGCCAGCGGGAGATCGTGTCTAGGTCTAAACTTATGCTCGGAAGGGCAAAGGAAATACGATACTGTGAAAGAAGTGCTTAAGGGAACACAAAGGAGAGTCGTAAAATTGAAGCTGCTGATATTGATGTTCAGAGCTTAGGTTCGAGAACATCCACGCTTATACTCACGAGCTCTGCAAACTCAACGACGCTCAGACATTGATCTCGACTTATTCTTGTCTCTTTCCAAGACCCAAACTTGGTATAGAGCGGTTTCGTGGTCCTCAGGCACGAGAAGATCTGGGCCAATAGAAGCCGGCGGCTAGCGAGGCGGACTCGGCGCGTAGAGACAGATGAAGTCGCACGGACAACCACATCTGCCTTCAAAGACCATCTGGCCGTTCTTGTTCGTCGCTATAAGGACGTGCTCCTAGTCCGTGTGTCGTTGAAAGTCATCTTGAAACTGGTGGTATCTCTCTAGCGAAGCGGATCATCGCTTGCGAGCGTCTGCGGGTGTTTGAGCCTCATCCCGGCGCGTCAACAGGAGGCTGAGCTTCTGCGTACAATCAAGAAGAAACTGGTCGCACGCCGAGACTGCTGTGGCCAGAATGATGCGTTCCGTCGTACTGTTGTCGCTTGTACGAATTCACTGGAAGAAGGAACTTCGAGGCTTGTCGCGCCGCCAAGCCGAAGTGGATCCCACCTAGTTCTGCCCGTCCTAGGCAATAGCATATATTATTTTATATCGAGAAGTTATACGTGCTTTAGGCGATTATTACGTCGTACGCAATACGACGCAATATGTCGCGAGACCTCCAAATTCGTAGTGGCAACCACTAAGGTTTAGGCCTCTGTATTCTACATCGTGCCAAGGACGTCTTCCTCTCCAGTCAAGCTGTCCGTCACTCAAAACCCTGCATTGAAGACTACATTGCAAAGACAATCGCATTTAGGGTATCCGCCAATGACTCCACTCAGCACCAACGCTTCTATAAACATGAGCGCCGCGTTATACAGGCTCGTAGCTTTCCAGCTGTACATATGCGCCTCTATCGCGCTCTTCGGCCTTTTGCCTCCCCCCCATAATCATGTCCTTCAAATCGACTATGCGCGATACTATGCCCGCTCTGCGGAGTGATAGTACGCCATCAATATTCTCTTCCGCCATCCAGCCAGGTCTGCTCCAGAATTTCAATAACAGACTACTGACCACCACTGTTACACTTGAGCATGCCATTGCAGCGCCGGCTGCTAAAGGTGGCAGTGTAATGCCCCACGGCAGGAGAAAGCCCATAGCAATTGGTAACCCAAATGCGTTGTAGACACAAGACAGCAGTAAGTTCAGCTTGATTCTCCTGAAGATCGTTTTGCTCAAGTGAAGTGAAGCAGGAACGTCCATAAGCTGGGTTGGCTTCATGAGCACGATATCCGCAGCATCCATCGCCACATCAGTACCAGAGGCAAGGGAGATTCCAACATTTGCAGTGGCGAGCGCAGGAGAATCGTTGATACCATCACCCACCATTGCCACTACCAGGCCTCGTTTCTGCAGGTCCTGGATGATCTCTTTTTTGCCTTCAGGCAACACACCGGAGAAAACATTCTCAGGCTCAATGCCAACCAGGGCGGCAACATGAATGGCTGTGGCTGCCTGATCTCCTGTCACTAGAGAGGTTCCGATATTCATGCGGTGAAGCGCAGCAATAGCGACTCTAGCGGTTGGCTTGAGTATATCCGACAGTCCAACGGAGCCAGCGTAAGCTGCGTCGATGGCGACATGGATTGTGGTTATGCCTGCTGATTCAGAGGCCTTGGAAGACGATGGCGCAGAGAGTGACCGACGCCGGACCTGGTCGTAATCGTCGTATTCCTCCTCAGCACCCTTTGGTACCTCGATACCCTGCTTGCGCAAAAAGGAAGCATTACCAATCACGATCGCGTATCGCCGCCGGTCGAATTTGGCACCCGGTTCGATTGATGCGGAAATTCCGTTGCCCACGGTTGCTTTGAAATCTCCCATGTGTCCTTCCAGTTGCTCGTCAGCCGCTAGACCCAGCTTTTGCTTCGCGCCACTGAGTATTGCCTTGGCGATAGGGTGCTCGCTGCTGGTCTCAGCAAGGCCGACAAGTGTCCACCAGAGGTCGGTCTGTAGTTTCCACGATTCTGTTTGCTCAGATTGCGAAACACTCATCTTGCCCATGGTCAGTGTACCTGTCTTGTCAAGGACAACGTGGTTGACCTTGGTAGCAGTCTCCAACGCTGCTCCACCCTTCACCAAAATGCCTTGCTCCGCACCAACACCAGTGCCAACCATGACCGCAGTGGGCGTTGCCAAACCAAGGGCACATGGACAGGCAAAGACGATGACTGCGATGCACAGCTTGACGCAAACCATGAGCCGTCCGCCGCTGTCATCGCTCAGGAAGATTGACGGTGGGTGTGGTAAGATATGACTAAGTATCATCCAGCCGACGAATGTTGCTAGGCCGAGTGTGATAATGATGGGAACGAAGTATCCGGCGACGATGTCTGCCAAGCGTTGAATTGGCGCACGACTCGTCTGTGCTTCCTGGACAAGGCGAACAATTTGACTGAGCTGTGTATCTCGGCCTGCTCGTGTGACTTTGAAGTCCAATCGGCCAGCGTTGTTGACAGTGCCAGCCATGAGAGCCGAGCCAGGCTTCTTGTTGATGGGCATAGCTTCACCAGTGACCATACTCTCGTTGACGTAGCTCTCACCGCGCATGACAATACCATCCGCGGGGATCTTGTCTCCTGGCTTCAAAATCACAATGTCGCCTACCTCTATCAATTCAGTGGGAATAGTCCTCTCCTCCATGGCACATCCGGAAGCTTCGCTATCCACGGTCTTCTTTTCATCAATGGCCTGCTCCGCGTCCCAATTCTCAGAGGCTTTCGCGGCTGCAATGGGATCTGCGTAAATGGTGGCCATGGGAGGTGAGAGACTCATGAGTCTCGACAGCGCCTTCGAAGTTTGCCCCTTGGCACGGTTCTCCAAGAAACGACCCAGCGTGATGAATGTGATCAGCATCGTGCTTGTATCGAAGATTGTTGATGGCCTCGAGTGAGGCGGTATAAGGATCGAGACCAACATGGCCGCGCAGCTGAAGAAGAAAGCTGCCGAAGTGCCGAGTACAACGAGTACGTCCATCGTAGGTGAGCCATGCTTGATGGACTTGTATGCCGAGACATAGAACCGCTTTCCGATTCCAAATTGCACGGGTATTGTCAACGCGAGGCAAGCAACATCACCTAACCAAAGACCAGGAATGAGCGGGAGTTTTATACTACCCACATCCAGAGGCTTGACGAACATGGGTAGGAGCATGCTGATGACGAATACCGGAATGGCAAAACCCAGAGATACTCGAAAGGCGCGCTTCCATTCTTGGATCTCCTTCGTCTTGGCCAGCGATTCCAGTTGCGCGTTGTTATCGTCGTTGTCAGCCACCAGTGCATTGTATCCAGATTGCTCAATAAGTTCCACAATTGCCCTTAGACCAATTACGGATGGGCTGTGTGAGATCGAAGCCCGGCCACTCGCAAAGCTAATATTGATCAAGACAATTCCAGGCACGTGCTTTAGCTTCGTCTGCAACTCTGCCGCGGATTCAGGACTGGGCAGACCGAACACTTTGAATTGTGCCAGACAATTGGACGCCGATGCCTGCACGCCTTCATCCACGCTTGACACTACTGTGGCGTCGAAACCTCTGTCTTCGATCGTCTCTGTGATTCTAGCAACCGGAAGCACCGCGGAGTCGTGAACAATAACTGCGCGTTCAGCAAGCAGACTGATATTGAACTGGACAAGACCAGGAAGAGTCTTCACGCCGCTTTCAACTGCAGAAGTGCAAGCACCGCACGTCATGCCCTCAATGGCTATTGTAGTGGTCGTATATCGCTTGCTTGTGCTCTGCCTCCTGGATCGTGGTTTTGCAGAGATCGTTTCGCTCGATTTCGTCTCCAGAATCTCGGCATCGAAACCGGTATCTTCAATTGTCTCTGCAAGTTTCTCCGGGCTGATAATGCTTGCATCATGTTCTATCACAGCGCGTTCTGACAGCAGCGATATGCTGAAGCTCTTGATGCCTGGAACGTCCTTGAATGCGCCTTCGACCGCGGATGTGCAAGCTCCACAGGTCATGCCTCCCACGTGGAGCGTGGTCGCAGATACGGCCCCTCCCAGCAGGTCCGTCTCTTCACCTCCCGAGTCGTCTTCGTCAGACACATCGAACAGGAGTCTTTCTGGCAGGTCGCTACTGATGACCGTAGCATCAAATCCTCTGTCATCTATGATTTCCCGTATCTGCTCAGCGCTGATCTTGTTTGCATCGTGGGCGACGACAGCCCTCTCCATCACCAAGCTGACGGAGACACTTCCAACCCCGTCGACATCTTTCAGTCCAGATTCAACAGCCGATGTACAAGCACCGCATGTCATTCCCCCCACTCGTAATGTCGTGGTCGTCATATGCATAATTGGGGGCGCTGCTGTGGTGCTGAGCGCCATGTCGGAGGTGGTGTCCGTCGAACGACAGAGACAATGCTTCGCTACCGGAGGGCGGCAGTGACGGTGTCGCTCGCAGGCGGTTACAAACTCTTCCGTGCATCCGTGAATGAAGATGCGTAGATTCTATCGTGGAGGCAATACAGAGATGAGATCGCGCTGGTGCCAGGTGCTGCGGGCAGTGCGCTCTACGCAGATGTCAATAGAAATAAAGGACAAAGAAGGCGAAGGTGTCGCCGCTGCAGTCCCACAGCCAACGAGGCGGCGTTTCAAGCAAACAACATGACAAGTTTGGGCAGGAGAAGTGTCGTAGGACGGGCGACAACGCTCAGGTGATATTTCTTCGGCGGTCTTGGACGGCTTCCGACCTTCCAATCAAGGCCCTGCTTGGCCGATGATTAAGTTAGCCAAGTTTGCGAGGGTAATGTTCACTTGTCCCGCACATAGAGAGTCTCGTGTGTACCATATATAGTTGCTATTGCTACTTTCGTGTCTATCCTTTGCAAGCCAGTATTCAGTAAAGTGAAGCCACTTCCGTGCCAGGAGGCATCACAGCCGCTCTTCTCCGACTGTCGGCTACCAGCCAAGGGAATCGCATTGCTGCACTTATTTATAGCTGTGCACTCCTCTGCCTCTGCCTCTGCTACGAGATCGCTCACTGGCCTACCAGCTGTTTCAATATCTCCACGCACTCGTCTGGCTTGCTGAGGAACGGACTGTGTCCACCTTCCAAAGTGAAGTAGTTGAAGTTCGCTCGGTCCTCTTCGCTCAGCAGCTCAAGGAGGATCTGTTGGGTAGAGAGCGGCAAAGCAAGGTCCTCGGTAGTGTAGACATATGTGCATGGAAACTGCCTCCAAGGTGCATGTCTGGAAGCTTCTGTAAAGGCTGAGTATGAATGCGGATGAACGTGCTTCGCAGCTTCTTGTGCAAGCTGGGGATCGACGTCTTGATAGAAGCGGGACACAGGATCAGGCACGACTACGGCATGTCCCTAGAAAACCCGTGAGCATCCTCGTTACCAAATATGAGATGGCTGCGTACCTCGTGCCGAGCCCATGAAGCGACTTGGCCGTTGGTACGTGTAGTCAATGATTTGCCCTGCTGAAGGATTATAGCACACAGGTAGACAATGCGCTGCACCTTCTTCTTCGCAGTCTCGCTCAGCTCTGCTGCAGCTTCGCCACCGACTACGCCGCCGTAGCTGTGACAGACGGGTATGATCGCCTCGGACTCCGCCGCCGCTTGCTCCAATACGGCCTTGGCCGCTTCGACGTCTGCCCGAAGTGCACCCTCGCGCAGGACGTCTTCTATATTGGGATTGACCGATGGGAGGTCTACCGTCGACACGCCGAATCCGGCATCCTTCAGTCTCGTGGCGAGGAGTTGCAGATGCCAGGCGCGGTGATAGGCACCATGAATTAGAACGAAGTGAACATTTTTGCCAGACATGACGAGAGTAGGTTCTTTGAGGGTAGCAGAGAACCTGGGTTTCTGGTATTCACGCCATCTTTATAGTCGTGGTTTGTACCGTCCGGCTGCTGCATTCGCCGGAACGCATTGGCACAAGCTCGCACCTGAGGAAAGCTGAACTCACCTCGTGCTTTTGCCCGATATCGAACCAGCTTAATGATGCAGCGAGCACTGTATGGACGACCATCGAGACTAAATCGAGCCCTAACTCACCAGACGAGAGGCTGACAGCTTGCCGTGACACGCTGGATGGGGTGATTATGTTGTAGGATTGAGCGGCATTGCTCTGGAGGCCTTTACAGCTACAGCCCCATCGTTGACCGGCGCCATGCTGTACCAAGCGCGCACATGCCATCTGTGGTGAACGCCAACCTTGCTATCCCATCCGTCAGCGCCGCGACGTGATGTTCGTGTCCGAAGTGGAGTGCCATCGCTCAGATTATATTCGCCTCATCACCAGTGTATATCTCGGATGTCGGTTGAGACGTGCTCAACAAAGCTCCCGCAATTCAGCTTCAGCTACGCCACAAGCGAGAGGCAAGATCGCGCTACTGCATCTCCCGCCAGTCAGAGACAACGGCGAATCGCATTTCTCCCGCCAAGGAGCCCCAGTCCAACTTCAATACGGCCAAGTCTCAGGTGACTTTGCTGCAATAGGCATGAGACGGCCATTAGTGCTGCCACCCTGGCTGCAGCGGCTGGCCGCGTGTCACGGTGGCCAGTGAGCGTCGAGAGGCCAGACTCGCGAGTCTCCTGGCGGCCATTTGCTGTCTGCACCACTTCTCCTCTCCTCCCCCAATCCACCGAGCATCTTCAGTATACAGCCTTTTTGCTTCCACACTCGCTGAAGGCCGCGCGTTTATCCTACTGTCGCTTTGTGGTCTTCATCATCATCCCCCATTTTGAACACCGACCTTCGCTTTGTCTGGCTTGGTGGCGACGTCGCGATTGAGATCGACGACCGGCATTCCTGAAACCCGGTCGCTGCTGCAGAAGACAAACACGACAGGCGCGTTGCACAGCATCCACTGCTCGGGCGCCCGCCTTGCACCACTGCTCTTCGCATACCGAGTCCGACGAACAAACTAGCCCATTTGCATATCCACCCTTCGTGCAGCTGCACGCGTCCCGACGCCATGAAGTCGACGTTCTCCGCAGCCGCGATCCTCGCCGGCCTCGCGCTTGTCAGCGCCCAGGACTCTCCGAAGTGTTCCCCGAGCAGCCCTTGTCCAGCAGACGCGCCTTGCTGTTCTCAGTACGGCCAATGTGGTGTGGGTGCATACTGTCTAGGAGGTTGTGATCCCAAGTCCTCGTTCAACCTCCAGTCGTGCATGGCTGCACCGACATGCAAGAGCGCAGACTACAAGCTCACTTCGCTGGACGATGTGATGCCAAACACGCGATACCTGGGGGATGCAAGCAAGGCGAACTGGGTCAGCTCTGGAACGGCTGTCGCATACAATGGCGATTCGCTGTTGCTCACCATGGCACCAAGCACAGTCGGAACTCTGCTTTCCAGCACACACTATGTTTGGTACGGCAAGATCAGTGCGACAATGACATCCTCACGGGGACAAGGTGTTGTCACTGGTTTCATCTTGATGAGCGACGTCAAGGACGAAATCGATTTCGAATTCGTTGGCGACGACGTCCAGGCCGCACAGAGCAACTACTACTATCAGGGAATTACCAACTGTGAGTATTCCCCTTCACTGTCATCTTGCGCACTTTGCTAATCGATTGTAGATGGCAACATGAAATCACTTGGAGTGTCGAACACCGACACTGACGTACACACTTACACGATCAACTGGACTCCAGATGAGATCACATGGAGCATTGATGGCAAGGACCTGCGCACTCTCAAGAAGTCGGATACATTCAACGAGACTACCAAGAGCTACAATTACCCACAGACCCCATCCCGTGTGCAACTCTCGCTCTGGCCGGCTGGTCTCCCAACAAACGGAGAAGGAACCATCGAGTGGTCAGGCGGTCTAGTCGACTGGGACAACAGCCCATACATGCAGAACGGCTATTACTACGCAATGGTCAAGGACATCTCTGTTGAGTGCTACGATCCACCAAGTGGCAATGCAGGTGGCAACGCCTACTACTACACCGGTGGAAGCTTCGACGAAGACACCGTTGCCATTGGCAGCAACAACACTGTCCTCGGTTCGATGATGGCGAATGGCAACAACCCAGACTACGGCAAAGTCCAGCCAGGCTCTTCCACAGCTTCCGCTCCTAAGATGGAAAAAACTCCTGAATCTGTGCCAGGTGTCACTGGTGGTGGCAACGTCGCAGCCGGCGGACAAGCTCCTGTCGAGTCGTCTGACAGCAATAACGGAGGCTCGTCCAGCTCTGGTTCCGGTTCTGGGTCAAGCAGTGGCTCGACTGGCGACTCGAGTTTTTCGCAAGGCGGTGGCAGCACTGGCGCCACTACTGGTGAAGCGCCAAGAATGATTGCTACTAGCAGCGCAGTTGCCCTGCTTGGTTTCTTTGTTGCCGCTCTTATGCTTTAATTTTTCGTTTATTTGACAAAAACGCTGCACGTTGGACTAGTGGGCGGATGTAATGCCCTGACGGCTTTTCACTCCTTCAATGAGCGGATGGTATCAGTCGATGGCCGCGCGGGTTTGTACAGTACCTTGCCCTTGACTAACGACGGATTGGGTGTTCTTTTTCTCGTGCATGATTGGACTATGTAGCCAGCTGCATAAGCAGCAAAAAAGTAATGTTCAATGAAATGAAGCATGAAAGTCTATCAAGCTTAGACCCCCTTTACAAGCCGAGTCTGAAGCAGAGGCGTTCTCAGGATTGGAGATCACAATATGGTATAACAAGGTGTACTTTGCCCGATGGAACGACAGTGCGTAGGGAGGTATCTGCTTCATGATGATGAGGTGAACGAGTGAACTGTGGTCGCGGTGGTCTGGATGTGAGCATGGTGTGGGTCCGCCCTGCGGCTCAGATTTGCCAAGCCTCCCACAACTTTTCGAAGTCGCCGAACGCCGACATCAATTCCAGGACGTCGAACCGCAGGCAAGACTGAGTTGAACACCGCACCGACTGACACACTCCTCTACCTCCGCCTAACACCCTCAATCTACCTTCAAAATGGAGAACGAACGCGGCGAGCTCGTTGACCTGTATGCGGTCCCCACACAATCATCCTGGGACGTGGAATAGCAGCCACTAACAATTTTCTCTTTCACAGCTACGTCCCACGCAAGTGCTCTGCTACCAACCGCATCATTAAGGCCAAGGACCACGCCTCTGTTCAGATCTCCGTCGCAAAGGTTGACGAGAACGGCCGTGCGACTGGCGAGAACCAGACCTACGCCCTCTGCGGTTTCGTCCGCGCCATGGGCGAGAGCGACGATGCGATCAATCGACTTGCGCAACGCGATGGTTTCTTGAAGGGTGTCTGGAGCGCTTCCCGATAGATGGAGCAAGATGGGCTGGAACGGTCATGAAGCGACGAAGTTAGAAGCGGAAGGTGAGGAGTTGGACACATTTTGGCTGCGGGATGGTGGATGTGCTAATTGGAGGAGAATAGGACATTGCTGCTGACGGCTCATGTCTGGCGTATGGTGTTAAATCGGAATCGGCCATGCGACGGTATAACGACATAGAGTGGCTTTGCTCATAGCTCAGGCCTGGCGACACCCGACAAGTGCGGAGTGCGCCACGCGCAGAATGCACCACAACAGATTCCACGATTCACGACATGTGTCTGATCTCAATTTCATTTTCCATTTCGCTTTTTCCATGTTCTTACATACGTTCCCCTTTCATTTGCTTTCAATACATCTGACGGCTGATCACGGCCTTCTCTTTCCCTCTCATCAAGGTGAGTTGGCCATGAAAGTAGGAGGAAAGGCAAGAAGTACTGCTTGGGATTCGCTGGTATCTTCGGAAACCGCTCTCCTTTGCTTGCTTCGCCAGCCAAGAATAAACATGCGCTGGAAAAGTCTGCGGTCGTTGAGCTCATTGGCTGTGGTACAGATACAAGCGATACATTTCCTTTCGGCAATTCGTTCTTCACTGCCCACAGCTATCATTTCTCAACGAAAATTGTCTACACAACTCGCCTTTTTCAGCCGAAGTGAATCGTATCCGCGACGCTACTCCTAGTGGGCCCAACGTCATTGCCTCAATACATTTGCACTTCGAGCAAAGCCCGTCCTACACCTGCATCCAGTCCCGGCACGCCATGGTTCTCCACTTCGTATGCTACCGCTTGCCTGTCTCGACATGCTTCTTTGAATCCATCGACCGATCCTCCAACACCGAAATACATCCGCTTTGCTCCAATGATGGCCTTTGCCATCTTCACTCGTTTCAGAAGAATGACCAGTAGGTCGGCGAAGGTTTCCGTTGATTCTGGGCTGTATATTGTCTCTGCAGCTAGGACGACTAATCCCATATCTGGGGCAGAGGTTGGAATCAAAGCTGCTAGTGAGGGCGACCACGGTCCAGAAATGAATTTCAATGCAATTCCGGCATTGGCCAGATCAGCTTTGAAGCGGTTCAGGAGATCTGGTGTCAATTCCAATTCGCCATTCGTGACAGCATCCTGGATGGAGGAGTCGAATCCCGAGTCTTCGGTGTTTGCAGCCCATGTCAAGATGAGGTTGGGCAAGGTGATGAGTCGAAGGACTTCTTCGTTGTAGTCCGCAAGTGTGAAGGTCAATCCACTTATCGAGTTGAGCAGAGCATGGCGGTACAGTATTAGCGAAGGCAGCGCGCTTCCAGCTCCCAGCTTGATGGAGGTCAGTGGAGGTTCACGATTTTGAATATATCACCACGTACCTCCACAATCTGATCACATTTGACAAGCTCATCGATGTCCTTACGTGGTCCGCGGTCGAGCAAGAGACTGGCCAAATCTACGGAGCATTCCCAAGTCTTGAAGCCACCTTCGTACACACCGGATCGGAGGTCAGACTTTTCGAGCTGTTCTACAACTTGATCGTTGGTAGAAGAGTCTTCCTGCAAGAGCTGCGCGCGAACATCGAATAGCTCGCGTCTTGGCAGGTACGCAGTACGCCCCACGGGTGACTCGATGCGTACGGTACTGTAGCTCAGGTGTTCGGGCAATGTCGTGATCTGGCAACAATTAGCTGAAGCTGTTGTAAAGTACACTGCGTCCCGTGCAAAACTGCTTCTGCAGCGCGATGGTCGCAGAAGTCTGCAATCCTTGAATTCCTTCGTATCGAGAGCGACGCTCTTACCTACCAGGTCATCGAGCTTATGCGCGCGGACTGGGACCTGATGACTGGAGGCTGCGCTCTGCTTAGCAATTGGTGCGACCCGTGCAGCGTCTTCATTGTCGCTGCCTACGTCTTCGGAGAAACCAAAGGAGAAGGCCATTCCGTTCCCGCCGTGTATGAGCGGCATAAAAATGCCAGAGGCTTCGGAGTTAGGTTACGCCCGCTCCTGCCAAGCAAAGGATCTGTGTTTGCCGTTGTCTGGTTGGCTCGAAGTGGAGCCACCAACAACACAGCTATCACTCCACCCACAACTTGCATCAACAACCGGCTGAATGTAATGCCCACATGTGGGACAAATCCTGTATAGGCAGTGAGTCTGGCAGACTGGGGAGTGTGCTGGCCAGAAACATATAAGAAGAGGCACTGCCGTTTGATAGCAGACCGTACCTACAACTCCAGCGCCCAACGAGCACCTACCGTGACCCAGAAGCGTTTCCAATCTCTCGCAATGTCATTTGCCCCTACCGACGCCTACAAGCCTTACGCTGAGGCTCATAAGAACCCACAAGGCGCTGGGGATGCTCGCCCAACAGCACTTCAGATAATCAAAGACAATAATGCTGAGGGCAAGTTCAAAGACAAGACCATTTTGATTACAGGCTCCTCTTCTGGCATCGGCGTCGAAACTGCCAGGGCACTTTACGAGACTGGTGCACAGCTCTATCTTACAGCGAGAGACATCCCAAAGCTCGAGAAAGTCATCGAGGACATTGTCCAAAACGCCACGATCAAAGATGGACCTCGTCCCAAGCCCCTGGAGATCCATCTCGACTCTCTCGACAGTGTTCGCAAAGGTGCCGAAGAGTTTAAGAAGCAGTCCAAGCAATTGAATATCCTGTATGTAGCTCACTGCATTGTACATGCTGGGCACTAACATGTTCTGCAGCATCAACAATGCTGGGGTGATGGCCTGCCCACAATCAAAGACTAAAGATGGCTTCGAGCTCCAAATCGGGACCAACCATTTCGCCCATTTCCTCCTCTTCCAACTTCTCAAGCCTGTTCTTCTCTCCTCCAGTACGCCAGACTTCCACTCCAGAGTCATCAATCTCTCCTCTGCAGGCCACAGATTCGCCCCAGTCCGCCTCCAAGATATCAACTTCAGCGAACCGGATTCGTATGACAAGTGGACTTCATACGGCCAGTCCAAGACTGCCAACGTCTACATGGCCACTTCAATCGAAAGACACTACGGATCCAAAGCTTTACACGGTCTGAGCGTCCATCCTGGCGGCATAATGACAGAGCTTGGCAGACATTTGAACCAGGACGATTATGAGCGGCTGAACTTTGACAAGCTTACGAACATCATGAAGACTCCACAACAGGGCGCCGCAACAACAGTGTGGGCTGCCGTTAGCGATCATTTCGAAGGAAAGAATGGGGGCAGGTGAGTAGGAATTAAAACGTTCATGCTCAATTGGAGAGTCTGATCGCTGATGCTGATTGTCGAGCAGATATCTGGAGGATTGTAGTGAATCTTCACCTTTGCCACCAGACTATGACATGATGGCTGCTGGATACGCTTCGCACATTTACAACGAGGAGGACGAAGAGAAGTTGTGGAAGCTGAGCAATGAACTGCTCGGCTTGCCAGCGGAGGACTAGGTCATGCGACGCGTTTTGAGGCATGCGGGAAGAATGGACCCAGCGGAAGCAAAAGTCAGAAAGCACATGGAGCGCTCAAGTGCGCTCCCTTGAAAGGCCAATGTGTACTGCTATCGTGGGTATCATCGTACTACGAACTTGCTCATCAATCATGATCTGTCGTATCCAAAGTCCTGTCAATTCATTCATCACAATTCTCGCTCCTGCTTACCGCTACCCAACATCTTCTTATCTCCTTGTTCAGCTTTGCCAACAATCTTCTCATAATTCTGTGCAGCGAGCTGACGACTCGCATCTCGTTGCTTCTCAAGTCTCTCAATGCCCAAATTAATGCTTTCAATATGGATCTCCAGAGGTATCTTATCTGTGCCAACTGTTTCAGGCATCGCCACGCGTTCGCGTAGATCTTCCAGGCTATGTTGGATCTCTTGCAGTTTCAACAGAGTTGCTGTCACATGTCCCCATGCAAGACGCCGATATTCGCCCACGTTGCGCAGCAGCTCAAGCTGGGAGTTGAGTTTATTGAGATATTTGCGATTGCCTCCGAGCTTGGTCCAAAGGGCGGCAAACAGTTCGTCTTTACCGGATTCGATTCTGATGCCATCACGAGTTGAGATGCCTGAGATGATGTCAAGTCTGTTGTCGAGGTTGTCAAGAATGTCCCGGAGAGCCATAGCCTCATCGATCAGCGACATGATCTGTTCTTCTACAGCCCCTGTATGGCGGAGATACTGGTCAAGAAGCACATCTCTCGAGAGGCTGAGGGGCAGAAAGGGTGCGAAGATATTCAGATTGTCGCTGAAGAACCTCGCAATCGAGCCACGCTGTGCTTCTTTCTCTGAGACGCCGTCAATCACACTTAGTGTCCAGCGATTGGTAGAGAGAATATGGTCCACTGCTCTGCCGATGCGCGAATTGAACCGACTGAGATCTCCGCTTGCTTGTCGTGCTGTGTCGACAAAGCCACTGAATTCGAACACGAGCTCGTTCTTCGAAGGTAGACTAGAATATTGCACGACATGCTTGAGGTCGCGGATGCTAGCCTCACTTCTCTTCATGTCCGCTGGCAAATTCGCACCAACAGAGGAGCTCTTCAGAACATCTTCGAATGCGTTCTGCGCCTGCATGAGCTGTCCAAACTCCGCTTGGCCCTTGAGCTCTGGAGCATTGCTGGTCGGGCAGAATGGCAAGCTTCCAGTGAATGGTAACCGGCATATCGGCGTCAGTGCATTGTTGATTGTGTTGTTCAAGAATCCGGATCCGAATACGAGCGCAGCGGCAAGCAGATATACCAGAAGGGCCCAGCCAAAAATTGGCTTCATGTTGTGTAGCACTAGGCCCACCACATCTGTCGTGTATGATAGAAGCGGTTTGATGATCTTGCTCCAGGCAATAGCTGAATACTGCGAAGTCTTACTTGTCATTTCCTCGTCCGACTCGTACTCCTCCTCGTTGTGTTGACTGAGCTTGCTCTTCTGAAAACGTCCAGCGTCGCTTGTCATACTCCGCTCGGCCATTCTCGCTCGCGGAGTTGTTGTTCTACTCAGTTTCCTGATCTGCCCAGCATCCGATGTATTGCTCCTCTCGTTCAGCCTAAATCGTGGTGTCGCGTCTCGTTTCCTGCCATCTTTTGTATGATGCGCTCGAGCATCGGGAGCTGATGGCGTCACCAGCTCAGGCTCGACTGAGGAGCGAAGTGTTCTCCGCCGCGGAGAGTCATTCTCATTGTTCGTTGCTCTTTGTGAAGAATTTCTGGAAGCCTCGTACGCGCTGCCGACTTCTTCGCGTTCCGTCTGTTCGTCATATATGCCTTCAGAATACTGCGAATCGCTTACGTCGTCCCAAGATTCTGTCAAGTCGGAGGGGCGGGCGCGCCGCGTTCGTGCCATTTTCGACAGACGATAGATCGCGGTCTCGTACTGTGGGTGCTCCAGCACCTGTAATCAGCCTTTGTCAAGTAGCTCGCTAGAGCAATACGTGGTCGATGAGACTTGGGCAAAGTGCGTTGAAAGTTGGATGTCCATACTCTGATCCAGCCACCACGCGTATTGTTGACCTGCTGCAGGCATCACGCGAGGTTCTCATTCACTTATGACGTAAAGTTCGGCGCTACCAGGGTTAGTCCTGCAAACCACTCGAGACGAGGTGGGAAACACAGGTAGCACAGCATGGCAAGTTCATACTGACATTTGGCCTGCAGGTTGAGAAGACATTCGAACATAGCCCTGGTATTAATAGGAATTTGTTTATGAAATTTGCTCAATTACGGCAAAGCTGGACGCTCGGGGTCCTGCAGACGAGCCAACTCTAGCAGCAAACGATATATGTACACAACCTGATCAACAGGCCGCATTGCCCTCTGTGCCCATTCTGCCCCAGATAGCGCCAGTTCTTTAGCAAGAGCTCTGCCTTCTCTCTCCTCGACGAAATAACGAACGACCTCCGGCAACTCAGTCAACTCGAGTGAGATAGGTATGTAATGTAGCCAAGGCTGTAGCCTATCATCGTGCCATTCGCGGAAAACTGTTTGCTTCAGAGGCAGAGAATTTGACTCCACGAACCGACAGTATCTCGCAGAGTGGCCGTTGCCATCAGCGTCAAAGACAAGAGTGTATTCAAGGGCTGTCTTTCTTGGCTCAGGCGCGATAACGTCAAAGCACTCTTGTTGGTGGGCACAAGATTCCGGTGAGCATTGCACAACGTCTGTGAAATGAACGTTGAACATGGTCTTTTTGAGACTCTGTTTGACGGGCTCCCATGGCCCACTCTTTCCTTTCCGGCGTAGCACTGTTTGCGCTTCCGCATCCATATCGTTCGCGAGACTGACGAAGCGCTGCCTGTGAAGGGGCAGCCAGTCGTCTTCAGTCACGTTTTGGAATCCTCCTGTGGTTTTCCCCGCCCAGTACAGTGCATGGGTCTTCGCTTCGTACTCAACATACTCCTCAGGGTCGGAAGCATAATCGCGGTGGGTGTATGCTCTTGCTGGAAATGGGATGTCGTTCATGGTGGAAATGACTGCCGGCGACAGGACGGGTAAGGGGACATACGCGGCGTGAAGAGATGTCGCGGACTCCCAGAGCCCGTGCGCGTGTTTCCACTCCTTGTGATCACAGAGAGAAAGCGATTTAAAGTTGTCTTGCACGAACCCAAAAACTTTGTGCTCGCTGCCAAGCGACACAAGCTCTGAATGCGACTCCGGCGGGGGCTGTGGCTTACGGCACTGGTCAACGACCAGTTCTTGCCAGACATTACCATGGCCGAGGTCCTTCCACTCCACTTCACCTGGTTCTGGGTCACGCCGCTGGTGCCGCAAGCGAGCGCCGAATGATGTGTTGCGGTTCAGCAGAATACGCGGTTCGTCGAGCACATTGATCAGGAGCTCAACATCAGGCAGGTGGTCCATTACTCTAGCGTCGGCAAAAAGACGCAAGATCACATCTCCCAGAACTTCACAGCCCTCTTGCAATTGGCTGTTTTTGATCTCGCAAGGCGCTATCTCTGCTCGAGCGTGCGGCCGATTCATCGTCTCTTGGATTTCTGCACCACTGTATTGGAGAAGAGGAGAAATAGCATCATCGAGGACGTCAAAATCGTCAATGATTGGGGAAGATACTGCTATGGCGTAGGCAAACCAGTGCTCGAACTTTGGGGGTGGAGGTCGTCCATACCGGCGGGAATATTCTGCGGAGGCTTGCTCGTATGTGGTGGATTGGCGCGCAATTTTCTCTTCATGTCTGCGAGCAGCTGCGTTGGAAATCGTCGAAATAGGATACTCCTTCGATGATCCCGTCTCAGCTGTTGTCGCTGTCGATTCTGACTCCGATGATGCAGCTGAAGGCCAATAGGTCTGTATGGTGTCCGGGGATATTCCGACAGAAATTGGTCGAAAGTACCAAACGCCCAGAGTCACGCAAAGAGCTGTGCAGACAAACAATCGTAGCGAGGCATGGCGCCTTTTCGCGAGCATCCTGCCTTGGATTGCCGTTGGAGGATGGCCCCTTCGAAAGGACCGGTGTGCACTGGGCGTGGGTAGTCGACACAAGGTGGTGCAGCGGATGTCTTGTTCGACGGAAGTCGCTATGCCCCTTTGACATGCGGACTGCTTGACCCAAAGAAATTCCGGCAGTATCGAGGTTGCAATGCAGTAGAGCCCATCCAGTATTCTACGCCGGGGCTGCGTCGCAGCAAGTCAGACCGATGTGCGCAGCGTCGGATCATCAGTAGCGAGCGGCAGCACGCAGCTCACGTCGTCTTTCTCGATGTCTTGCTATGCGAGTTGGTCGCAAGGAACGAAGAAGACGCGTTGTCGGCTCGTGGCTTGGGACCCCTCGTGGGGTCAGGGCAAGTCAAGTCCAGAATGGCGTTGCTAGCTTGAAGTATGTGAACCATGGTCCACGACATTGAGCGTCCCGAGTCATGCATCGCTCTCTGCCGACTCGCCTGAAACGCGCCGGAATTGAAGCTCGTTGCATGCTCTGTTGCTGGCACGAAGGCGTCCGCAAGAAGGCGCTCTGCATCTTTCCTGTTGTCGCGGCTGGCTGGAGATGGCGCTTTGGCTTTGGCCGTGCAATCTGCAACCGAGCTCTTGCGTCCGCCACATTTCCTCTTGCGGTGGTTGGCCGAGCGGTGGACTGGCGCAACCCGGGCGAGCCGTGTCGACACTCTTGTTATAGATGATGATGTGCTGCCGATGCTGTCTGAGTGCAGACACTCATGGAAACAGAGCACCGAGGAGAAAAGATTCGCCGGAAGGAGGTTCAATAGTTAGTCTACCCATGCTTGCATGCTTTCAAATTGTTGTTGCCTCAGGCTGCAGGCTTCTGAGTGGAAACACCCATCACCTTCCCACTCTCACACGGCATGAGTGATGTGGGCACGATCTCATTCCATCGAGCGCGCTTCACTCAGCCCATCAAGACTGCTCCGTCCCTGGCTTTACGCCATTGAACAGCGCTGTCGAGCCGGAAAAGCCCATCGATCCTCAAGTCGAATCAATCGGGGCGCACCCATCTTGGACTATCAATATGGACAGCATCGCTACCTACTTGCAGGCCAGCTATGCGCCTCTGCCACGGAAGCGTAGTCGAATCAAGTACACCCTTGATTGGCACCCCTTTCCCTCTGCATCACCAGGCGCGGGGATGACGATCATGCATAAGCTGGACGTATCTTCTGCAACAGCTCAGCACAGTCCAGGCTTGAACACAGCCTAAGCAATGTTATCGGAGACCGAGTCTTATAGGGGTATCTCATCATGTAATCGCTGTGCAGAAGTAACCATTTCCCGCTCACATGCCGTATAACAGTTGTACGTCGAAGAGCCGCAAGAGAAAGTTGCTCTCCCGAAGATGCACAACATTCACAAGCATTGAGTACGACGGTGAACTCGAGCACTCTCCGAGGAGCACGACGAGCAAGCAGAGAACTCACGCCAACCCTACGGAGTCCACGACTGCCAATGCCGTCATTGCTCAAGAAGCGGAGAATGACATGAACGCTGCGACGTCGCCAGCAGTTTCGCAGATGGCCACCGGGACACATACGAGCATAAGTCGCATTAACTCTGTCCCCAAGTCATAATGACAGTGAGTCTCACAAAACAGGATGTTTCAATCGACATGTTCGAAGCAGAAAATTAACCCAAGAATAGTGAGGAGTTCCCAGAGGCTAGCCCTGGGCAGATTGCTCGCCGCACATCGTCCTTCGGGTATCGAGCGGCTCGAACTCCAAAGGCTATTCTTGCATCTGCAACATTGTCGGTTCTAGTTTGCCTGCATTCGAGAGCCTATTGCGTCCACTTGATCGCAATCTAACGGTAACAGCATTATACCCTTGGCATTTGCGCCATTCCTGTCAAGTAGCATTCCCCAAACGCCGTTCAACGGACAAACCTTGACATCGTGTTGCTTTTGGCCTCGGCGAGCGACAGGAGAAGTGGTTGCAAGGCCTAGCTGCAACGCGTGGATCACGTGTGCGTCTCAGAGAAGCGCCAATGCACTGTGCCACATTGTAACATAGGCGAGTTGTGAGCTCACTACCTTTCTTTAGCAACGCTTGCAGCATGTACAGCCCCTCGACCCGAAGCATTGGAACATATCTCGACTACCAGAAAGCTCTTTTGCACCGAGCCGACGTGGCAAGCTTGCAACCCCGGGCTGACACCAAGCTCGAATGTGCTCTGGTAGCGTTTCAAGGTGTGCGGCGCAGCAAAATGTGTGCCAGCTGCGGCTCCCCGGATAGTATATGACATATCTTTGAGCATCTCAACGTTGCGCACCATTCCTAGCGCTGGAAGAGGTCTGCTCCTTTGCTATGTGCTGTACTAAAATGGCCTTTAGTAAACCATGGAATGCGACCTGGAAAGCAGAGAACGTACTTGAAATACTGCTCGATTGCAAGACTTGCAGTGCAAAGATCAAAAATGGTACAGGAAGGCTCTGTCATAATCAAATCCATAAAAATAATAGGTACAATGCCGGAATTCTCCTGCGACAGATTCCTGCGATTTCTCGCAACCCAAGAAAGCTGGAGTTAATGCTAGAAGATCTTGCTGCTTGCTTGTTATGCCGGGGTGTTCACATCAAAAGAGCTCTCCACTGGAGCTTGGTACTCCAGAGATGGACGAATAGCATTGAACGGGCAAACCAGGAGGAGCTGAAACGCGAGAGTCAGCCACCTTATCACGGCGTACCAGAAGAACAGCAAGAAAGCAAGCATGGCCACACTGATGCGCATACCCAAACTGGCAGTGGATCAAGAACGCCCCAAGCCTCAGGGTCGAGAACGAGTGGCGCAAGTGCACAGGATGAGAAGCAGAGGCGTGAGTTCGAGCGCCAGCAAGAAGCCAAACGTCAAGCCAAGCTCGAGCGCGAGCGCCAGAAGGCGGAAACCAAAGCCCAGGCGGAGGAGGAGACACGGCAGCGCCAGCGACAGGAGCAGTCAGCTCGTGAAGGAGATCGCCGTCGTGAAGCGCGTCGTCAACAGGAGTCTGCGAAGTCAAAGGTTTCCTGGGAACTCAGTTGGGAGCTGTACCGCATTCAACGAAGGAACTTTCAACGTCTGCCATCAGCCACGCCAGCCAGTGTATTGGCCCAAGCAATGCCTCGCCCGTTGCGAGGACCTCACGAGAATCATCTCCCTCCACAGGACGAATCGTTCGAACGCCAAGTAGAAGCCTTCTTCAAGAATATGCCCGGCGTTGACCGTGGTACAGAGGCAGGGAGGTATAGTTTTCGCAGGACATTGAAGCTGGAGGAGGCTCCGGGTTGGCATTCAGATAAAATCGTCCAGCGTTTCCCACACTTGACCGACAAGGATGAGGCTATTCTGTTCGCAAACAGCGTGATGAATGTGATCCTCAGACTCATGGCGACTCTGTAGTGCAGAAGATGTATTGACGGCGCACATTCCGTGCGAGCGAAGATGCATGTGCGGAGGCTGGTCGGCGCTGCAGCTTGATTGCGTATGGCTCATGTCGAAGGGTCTAGGGGTGTAGTTCTTAACGGCGGGTGTCCGCAGGCTAATGAGCAGATTGTATCAACATGTAGCAAAATCAAGTCACGTACCGCATATTGCCAGACATTCTAAAGATTAAGCTTGTTCTGCAGGCTGATGTTGATGCTGCCGTCACTGAATACCACCGATGGCCGGCAATAAGAGCTGCATGCAGGGCACGACAGGGTAATCAGCCGCAGCGCACAGCGCATCTGGCGAACAGCTTCGATCATTGGCGGGGATGACGCCGCCGATACCGCCGCATTCACGCATAGTAGCTTTGCCCTCGGGTAAAGGTCTCTTGTGAAGGAGACTTCGCACGTCGAGCAAAACTATCGCCCAGTCAGCGGCGCCAGAGACTACTCAACCGATCCCGCCCGCCGTACATACATAATCACTGATCATGTCTGCTCTTCGGTCGTTTACCGCTGCCGCACCCTCCTTCACTCACACCTCCGCCAGAATCGTTCCGGCTGCACGCGCATTTCCACGACCAATCGCGGCAAAGGTCGTACAGCGCAGAAACATGGCGTCACAGCAGATTCCAAAGATCAAGGTCAAGAACCCGGTCGTCGAGCTCGATGGCGATGAAATGACCAGGATCATCTGGAAGGACATCAAAGACAAATTCATCCACCCGTACTTGGACATCGACCTCAAGTACTACGACCTGGGGTTGGAGAAGCGTGATGAAACGAACGACCAGATCACGGTGGATGCCGCTGAGGCCATCAAGAAATACAGCGTGGGTGTGAAATGCGCGACCATCACGCCCGATGAGGCGCGTGTGGAAGAGTTCAAGCTCAAGAAGATGTGGTTGTCTCCAAACGGCACAATCCGAAACATCTTAGGCGGTACTGTCTTCAGAGAACCGATTGTGATCCCACGGATACCCCGACTCGTGCCAGGCTGGAAGAAGCCAATTGTTATTGGCCGTCACGCACATGGAGACCAATACCGTGCACAAAACAGAGTCATCGAAGGCCCTGGCAAATTGGAGATGGTCTTCACGCCGAAGGGCGGAGAGCCACAAAAGATCCAGGTCTTCGAGTTCACTGACAAGCACGAGGGTGGTGTTGCTCAGACACAGTACAACACTGTGGAGAGTATCAAGGGCTTTGCCCACTCTTCGTTCAAGCACGCTCTTTCTCTCGAATATCCGATGTACATGACAACGAAAAACACAATCCTGAAGGCATACGACGGAAGATTCAAGGACATCTTCCAAGAGATTTACGAGAAGGATTATCGGAAGGACTTCGAGGCCAAGGGCTTGTGGTACGAGCACCGCCTCATTGACGACATGGTGGCTCAAATGATCAAGAACGAGGGCGGTATGGTCATTGCCATGAAGAGTATGTACTTTCTGACCCTTGTTCCTGGGTTTACGATTTGCTGACAACACATAGACTACGACGGTGACGTCCAATCCGATATCGTTGCCCAAGGATTCGGTTCCCTGGGTCTTATGACCTCAGTGCTAGTCACTCCAGATGGAAAAACTTTCGAGGCCGAAGCCGCTCACGGCACTGTCACTCGACACTACCGCGAGCACCAGAAGGGCAACCCAACGTCAACGAACCCCATCGCGTCCATCTTTGCGTGGACACGAGGTCTTGCGAAGCGTGGAGAACTTGATGGTACACCAGAAGTCACAAAGTTCGCCGAGAGCTTGGAGGAGGCATGCATCCACGTTGTTGATGAGCAAGGTATCATGACCAAGGACTTGGCCATCAGCTGTGGAAAGAAGAACGACTACGTGACGACAACCGAATACCTCGATGCAGTGGAGAAGAGAATGCGCGCTGTGCTTAGCTCGAAGCTGTAAGAATATCGACAGCCGCGGTCTTGGGTAGATGCAGTGATGCAGTATGTCCCGGCATTTGGAACAGCCCCATCATGTACAGTGTAGATAGGTACAACAAATAGAGGATCACGTCCATGAAAGTTCCCAGGTGTTCTGTGTTGGTGAGCTGTTCGGAGACAGAGACAGTCCGCGGTGGTGGTGCCTGAGGCCTTAGGCTAGTCGCGCACTCAACAATTCGACCTCCAAAGAACTTTTGGATTTCCACTCGACACGCCCACTTCACCTCCCCAACCACACCAATACCCACACTACAGCAAAAATGGCAGAGCAGCTCGTCCTCCGCGGTACCCTCGAGGGCCACTCCGGCTGGGTTACCAGCTTGGCCACCTCTCTCGAGAAGTGAGACTACACGCGGCGCAAAGTGGGCAGACCAGCAATGGCTAACAGCAATCGACAGCCCAAACATGCTCCTGTCTGGTTCCCGTGACAAGACTCTTATCGTCTGGAACTTGACCCGCGACGACACCAGCTACGGCTACCCAAAGCGCTCGCTCCACGGCCACTCCCACATCGTCTCCGACTGCGTGATCTCCTCCGACGGTGCCTACGCTCTTTCTTCTTCGTGGGACAAGACTCTGCGCCTGTGGGAGCTGTCCACTGGCCAGACCACCCGCCGCTTCGTTGGACACAACAACGACGTCCTCTCCGTCTCCTTCTCTGCCGACAACCGCCAGATCGTGTCCGGTTCGCGCGACCGCACCATCAAGCTGTGGAACACCCTCGGTGACTGCAAGTATACCATCACCGACAAGGGCCACACCGAGTGGGTCTCGTGCGTGCGCTTCTCGCCAAACCCACAGAACCCAGTCATCGTCTCTGCTGGCTGGGACAAGTTCGTCAAGGTATGTTTAGCCAGAGACCCTGCTTTTCCCTACGCCTTCACATGATGCTTTAAACAAGTATTTGCTACTTTAGAGCCGCCATCTACGGCTATGAAACAAACCTGCCTACAAGGCATACTGATTCCCTGTCGATCAATGCATGCACTAGACGTCGGACATTCGAATTGGGACAATGCGCTGACTTCAGAAACTAGGTCTGGGAGCTCTCCACCTGCCGCCTGCAGACCGATCACATTGGCCACACCGGCTACATCAACACCGTTACCATCTCTCCTGACGGATCCCTCTGCGCCTCCGGTGGCAAGGACGGTACCACCATGCTCTGGGACCTCAACGAGTCCAAGCACCTCTACTCGCTCAGCGCCGGTGACGAGATCCACGCTCTCGTTTTCTCGCCAAACCGCTACTGGCTCTGCGCTGCCACCGCCAAGGAGATCGTCATCTTCGATCTCGAGAAGAAGAGCAAGGTTGATGAGCTCCGCCCAGAGTTCGTCGAGTCCGGCGGCAAGGCCCGTGACCCAGAGTGTATCTCGCTCGCTTGGTCTGCTGATGGCCAGACTCTGTTCGCTGGTTACACCGACAACAAGATCCGTGCTTGGGGTGTCATGTCTCGCGCTTAAATGCGTGTAGGCATTGATGTTCACTCATGAGGAATGGGATCACGAACAACTTAATGGGGACGACGGCGGCATTGGAAACGGCATGATGAGGTGCTGCGATACGAGGCTCGCCAGGGACTACTTCATGTGGTTGTGGGAAGCATGTCCTGGACTGAGAGTATGACAGGTCGCAGCGGTGCACGTGCCAAATAGACGAGATGATGAGAAAAAATGAATACGACTTGATTCACTTCATTCGCTCTGTCGCTTCATTCTCCATCAGTACACTACACAACCCGAAAATGGACATTGTTTGCGTGAACGATTGCCATGATCCCGTACGAACCATGATGATCATTGCGGATACCTCAATCGAAACTAATCTTTTTGCCTGTTCCAGCAACAGCAGTACCAGAAGCCTTTTCACTTCTTTGCGCCTTCGCAAGGGCGGCTCCCGGCGCCGTTAGTCGAGCATCATGCTTCTTCCTTCGCAGCTCCTGTCTCTCATCCTTATTCATCCTCTTCAGATTCGGATCCCGCTTCTTGTTGCTCTTCTCCCTAGGCGCATCTCTCGCTGCCGCGGCTTGTGCCGCCAATGCCTCGATGCTCTCTTCTTCTGCGCCGTTGCCAGCCTGCTCTTCGCCGTGGTGTTTCGCTGCTCCGCCGCTACCCTTTCCGTACCGCTTTTGGTATCTAGTTTGCTTGTCCTCAGCGAATTCCAATTTCATCATGCGACTGTGAATGCGATTGATGAACCACTTCATTGGCTTCTTCTTCTTTTTCGCATGGCGCTTTTTCTGCTCGGCGGTGTACTCTTCGCTATCACTATCACTGGCCTTGTCTTTCTCCTTTTCTGAATCAGCAGCTTCGCTGTCTTCATCATCGTCTTGCTGTTGTTCTTTGTAGATGAAGCCCTTCACAGCTTTCTCTGCGGCTTCGATATCGGCGAAAGTGACCCAGCCAAAGCCTTTACATTTTCCGCTGTCTTCGAATGTCGCGAGGAAGACATCTTCAACGGTACCGGCTTGGGCGAAGTGTTCTGCTAGTTCGTCTTTGGTGATGTCAAAGCTCAGGTTCCCAACGAAGACACGCTTGCTTGGGGCTTTTGTGCTGGTGTTCCCATGTTTTGCAGCATCATCTTCCGCCTTTGTTTTGGCGGGTCGGCCTTCGAAGCTTTTTGCATTTTTAATGAGCACTTTACGTCCATCGAGCAGCTTCTCTGTGCATGTGAGGGCGATGTTCAGAACTGCTTCAGTGGTGAAATCGACATAGGCGAAGCCTTTGTTCTGCTTCGTGTTGTGGTCGACGGGTAAATTTAGGCGTGTGATGGAGGTCTCGTCGATGCCGCCGCGGTCGAGGAAGAATCGGCGGAGGGTTTCCTTCGTCGTCTTGAAAGAGAGGTTGCCAATCCAGACGCCATAATCTGACCTCTTACCCGCTTCTTCTCCTTTGGCGACTGGCACTTGCAAACTACGTGAAGGATGGATGTTGTCCTCCTGCGCTTTGATTGTAGCACTGCCATCATTTGCAGCATCTGTGGTCTCTGTTGCAGCTGGCCTCGATTTGGCCTTTTTCTCTTTGCGCTTGGCTTTCTTCGATGGTGGCTCGGGCAGACTGACATCGATCTCGAGTTCTTCCTCCTCCTCCTCTGCCTTCTCCGCCCTCTTGCGCTTCTTTTTCTCGGCCTTGATGTCGCTCGAAGACATGTTTTCGCGTGACATTGTGCGCCGTGGTTGTTGTAAATGTCCATCTGAAGTTTCACATGGAATTCTGGGTGGAGCTCGAGCATCGGCTGCCGCTTCCAACAGGGATCCATACAGAGGCCTAAACCTTAGTGGTTGCCACTACGAATTTGGAGGTTTCGCGACACACTGCGTCGTATTGCGTACGCAGTAATCGCCTAAAGGACGTATAACTTCTCGACATATATCTATAGATACTATCGCTTAGAACAAGCTAGCTAATAGTTCTAGAGACGATATATAGCGTGCGCGTTCTCGAGAAATCGGCGTCTCGAGAACGACTTTTTATCGCGAGTTCTGCGCAAGAAGATCCAGGGTCTAGTTAAATTTTCATGAGGCTCCAATCAAAATTTACTTAGCTACGAATTTTGCCTTGCGACAAAAGGTCGTTCTCGAGACGCCGATTTCTCGAAAACGCGCACGCTATATATCGTCTCTAGAACTATTAGCTAGCTTGTTCTAAGCGATAGTATCTATAGATATATGTCGAGAAGTTATACGTCCTTTAGGCGATTATTGCGTACGCAATACGACGCAGTATATCGCGAGAGCGATAAAATATCGTTTCTAGAAGTATTGTTTCTCGAGAACATATACGCTATACGCTATCGATAGTAATACAAACTTAATCATCTAGGACGATAGTATAGGTAGATATATATCGAGAAGCTATATATACATCCAACCATTCTTGCGTGCGCCACACTATATAATCGAGGAATCCGAGACCTCAGATTGGTAGTGGCAACCACTAAGTTTTCGGCCCCCGTCGATCCACCGCATCACGCATCACCTCGTCCACCTCGCAGCTGTCTGCCACTTTCGCGACGCAGCACCCACGACATCACCACATACACACACCACGGCACTATCACTTCTCGCGAGCCGACCGATGGTCGCCTCTCTGTATTCCATCTGACGCAACCCACAGGCACACCGAGAACAGCATTGAACAATGTCGGACACGGAGGGCCACGCTGCAGCGGCAGTTCCAACGCAACAGCATCCCGACACTGGGGGCAAGCCATTGGCAGCGGTGGGCGAGCGTGCGCGCTACAAATCATACCGCAAGAAGTATCGCAAGCTGCGGCACAAGTTTGATGGCGTGTTGGAGGAGAACAAGAGGCTGTTTAAGGAAGAGCAGAAGATGCTGGGCACTGCACGCCGATTGCGCGAGGAGCTGGAGTAAGTGCTTCTCCACGTAGCCGCATGTTGCACTGCGCAGATAGCTGATATTTCTCCAGTTCCGTCTTGGAGGTTCTGCTTGATTTGAACCAGAACCAGGCCCTTCCTACCGACTTGCGATTCGATGTCTCGCTTGAGAACGAGCACTCGGCCGTCGCCAACATACCAAGCGTTGTCGATAGCAAAATCAGCCCGGCAGAAGCGAATGCGCTCTTGATGGAGTACACGACTGCTGTCCAAAACGGACAGATACCACATCTTGACCTGCATGTTATCAGAGAACAGATTGACAAGAAGCTTGCGCGGCAAGGCCTTCTTTCGCTGGACACACTTGAGGAGGAGGTCTCGCATGCACGCCCGTCCCCCGAGAAACCATTGCCAAGCGACATTAAACCCGACAATGCGTCAAGCTACTTGACCTCTCAGGAAGAAGATGACTATCTGCTGCGCCTAGACGCGACTCTTGGTGACCCTGTTGCTCAAATCAAGGAGAAGGAGCACGCTGAGGACATCAAACACTGGGCTGACATGACACCACGTGAAGTCGAGCGACAAACAGAGTTGCAAAATCCGCAGAGTCAGCACAATTGGTTAAAGACACACGCAAAACAATCAGGACCTACTGCAGATATCGATGACATCGATAGCGTGGATGTGAAACCTGCTCGCGGCGCTGGCGCAAAGCGTAATCTTGTCAAACAAGTTGGCGACCGATCTCTTGGAAGGGCGAGGGAAGGCGCTAGCCCTGCTGCTTCCTTTGTCGATGACGACGAATTTGGCAGTTTCGTGGACGATCATCCTAGGAAGCGCGGACGTGATCCAGACAGTACGTACAGGATCAAAGGCGGCAAAAGCAATGCCACAAACAGCAAAGGGAAACGCAAACGCAGCGACGAAACCCCGAACGGAAGTACCAAGAAGGCTCGAGTGGAAGAAGATTGAAGACGTTCAGCATCGCAGCATTCTCCAATATCAAGGCACCCAAAAGCATCAAGCGAAGTGCCGACTATGGTATGAGCTGGCTCGGCCTTGTGGCACGTTCCAGGAAGGCTAGGTTTGCAGTTTTGGGAGAAGTACGGAACATTTCATCTATTGCCAGACAGCGATATGCCAGGAACGGCAAAACGGTCGAACCTGGTGTGATATGCGGCCGTGCTATGGGCGCCGTCGCAGGTCTTACAAACAGTATGTCAACTCCGCGACAGAATCAGGCACATCGCTCGATGCAGCCAGTGTGCAAACTCGTCTGAGGTTTTGACCTCCCCTCGGGACGCGCGAAAGGTCGAGACACAACTCGTGCAGACTTGACAATAAACAGACCGGCGTCGTGAACGATGCCGCGCCTCTGCAGGCTCGCTGTGTGCCATGCGCCGAAAGCCAGCGAATCTGCAGTTCATGCGTTCCATGTAGAACATGCAAACGCATCGAAGTAGCGTCCAATTATAGCAATCTCGCCTCAGGCGGGCATCGTTCGCCTGGCTTTACATCCACTCTCTCCACAGATCTGAGGTGTGCCGGCCTTGGACCATAAACGTATCGAGCTACCATCATAGATCTGAACAGGCCGGGGTCAATAGATCCAGCACTTTTTGACTTCGAGGTTTGGCGGTTGCCGTAGCATGGTATGAAGCCACGGAGCGCAAGTTAGCAGATGATGCTTTAAGCCAGTGAGGGCACGATGAAACATTGTGCTTGCACAATTGATCCAACGATATTGCACACGTACGACATCGATCACATTTCTCATCTACAGACTATTCCACGGACTTCGGCAGATTTTAACAACCTTAACTATTGCTTCTCTTCGCTTCTCCCTCATGAGATCCCTATCCATCTCTTCACATTCTCGTACCATCCTCCAGCCGCCCGCTTCGCTTTTGCACTAGCAGCTTCCGCAGCCGCCGTTGCAGGCGCCGTAAGACTGTCAAATTCATCGTCGTCGAATCCCCAGTCCTCGTCAGCAGCATCTTGATACCGATCATTCACATCCTCATAATTGTCTCGTCGCGTAAAGTGAGAAGTATCATAGCCTTCAAGACTGAAGTCCACATCTAACGGCCAACCATCTTCATCGTCATCATCGTTGTCGTCAGCACGGCGGGTCAGCGTGGGATGTTCATTGGTGTCGTATCCCTCGAGGGAGAAATCGATATCCTCGTCTTCAAAATCGGCTTGGTCAGGTTCGTAGTTCTTTAGTGGAGTGTTTGAACGGGCAGAATGTCGATGGCCTAGGATGTTGTCTTCATCGGCAGAGCCTGTAGTAGAGTCCCTCCTATCCAGCGTAATATCCTCCACTTCATCCAAATCGATCGCGCTGATGTCGTAGCCTTCAAGACTAGTATCGACGTCTTCTCTCAGCTGCCGCTTCACAATCTCCGCCTCCTCGGCAATGTTGTCTCGGGCTTCCAGAATTGCGACACGTCGCTTCTCATGAGCTTGATGTATTGCGACCGCGATAGGTTCGTGGTCATAGCCGTCGAGAGAAGTATCGACTGCTTCGCCAAATTCAGCTTCCAGGGAGGCGATTTGGTTGGCGAGGGCACTACGCACGTAGTTTTGATGCGCGTTGAATTTTGATCTGACGGGGAGGACGAGGCAGAGGAGAGCGATGGGCAGCCAGAGAAGGTAGAAGTTGCGTAATACAGCCATGTTCTCGGGAAAGTCGTCTCGATCCGCGAAGTATAGCAATGCCGCTGGGCCCAACGTAGCCTACTCGGTTGTAGTAATGCTTTACAGCGGATATATTATCGAGCTGTGCTCAGGAGCATCTTCAGTCTTCGAGCTTTTCGAGCTGTCGCGACCCGTTTTCAGCGATTGTTGGGCATCACATGGGCTGATCACCGGATCAGTTCTTCTTTGACGCCGCAGGAGCGGCAATAAAGAAATACATCTTCATGGCATGACGGCATGTCGCTGCAAATGAAGTGGGACCAGATTGCGCTCTCGACGCTATCGTAATTGCTCGAACGAGGTTCGGCTGTGTGTGTGGAATGTGAGTCCTAAAATGAGGTCAGTGGCAAGAAGATCCTTATCTGAACGGCAAAAGAGCGAAGAGAACAAAACGGCTTCGGTACTCCAAGATATGCAGCACTACTTCGTGAGCAAACGAGGCTACCGTCGCAGCGTCTCTGCAACTTAGTGCTGGACTCGGAGAGGCGGCCACGGATGAGCAAAGGAGCAAAGGGGCCTGAGAATTTGAAGGCGCGGCACGTATAATCGTCGAATTTCTGAGCTGATTCCTTGGTCAGTCAGTCATATAGTACAGACGGAGACATCATCTGAAGCTTGGAGCGAATGCCGAGCTGATTGACGCAAGAACTTTGCCCGAGTCAAGGCCCGACGCATTCGTTAGCAACCTAGAAGGCTGGAACAGTGTCGCCATGAATCATACACACAAGTCAGCTGGTTTCTTTTTGCGTACACTTGTCGCATATGTGGTAGGAACGTATCGCGTCTCCATGGCCAGAACATAAATGGACTTGAAAGCCCGCGCACTGACAACAGCCTCCCAATGCATAGCACTCGATGGGTGTCCAGCTTCATTTCCATGCCACTGCATGGTGGCGAAGACGAGTTCGAGTGTCCAAGCCGGGATGGTTTCAATGAATGGTTCATGTTAGCACATGGCCAATGATCATTTTGAGCTTTCAGTGAGCTCATCTGTTCATAGTACAAAGGGAAGCCTTTCACTGAATATGTACACGTCCCGTCTGTGTGATTAGATGACAGATCGGTCCAGGACGGCAACATCGCCCTCATTCTCACTGCGTGCTCGGACAGCCTTGGGTCCGCCGAGTTCAGCCTCCAACCCATCTGGAAAGGTCCGTGAGACAGAGGGCTGCAGCATGTCAGCACCGTAAGCAAGTTTAGGAGTTGGCATACTGACTCTGTCGGGATAAAATCTGTAGACAACGGCGCAAAGCACCCCAACAGCTCCGACAAAAGTGCCGAGCAGCACACCACCCCAGGCAGATGTGAAGTGTGTGTACGCCTCGGGAGAGAAGATGCCGAGAATATCATTGTCCTCGTGGACGGGCTCGCCGTAGTTTCGTCGTTCTTGCTTGTCCCACCTATTTGGCTATAAGCAACCCCAGAAATGGTGTCGAGGTGAGCAGTGATTGTGCTTACCAGTCGCCATGTGGATCACGGAATTGTCTCTTAACGGGCAGCGCCGACGTGAGACTTGGATCTGGGTAGTTGCCATTCTAACACCACAAACATCAGCGCTCCTGCATCCCCAGTGGTCTCCCCATGCCTTGTCTATCCGCCCTTGTCCACCCGTTGTGCTGCTGGAATCTGCATACCATGTTCGGATCTCCAACATCTTCAGACGCCTGCTCCGCCTCGCTCCCATTCTTGTCGTCTGTTGCCGGCCGTCTGATCGCTGGTGCTGAGGCATAGGTGCGCTTCGCGAGGTTCGAGGGAATGGTGGAGGGGCGGACGAATTGTGCTCGCGGCGCCAGGCGCAGCGCCGTGCGAAGACCGGCCATGACTGTTGGATGCCCACGGGGAGGCGTGCAGGGAGTTTGGAGCGCGTCGAGAGCTCGAGTGTCTCTCAATTGCTGACTATGGCGGAGAGCTGCTTGGTTGTTGCTGCTGTCGGACCAGGCTTGGCAGAAACGGGCTGCGCCGTTGGAGGTTCGCTCCTTCTTCGCTCCGCAAGTGGCTCCGCCCGCAAGCGCGACTCGAGCTAAAAGTTGCAGCGACCACGCCAGCAGCACGACGTCGGGCGGCTCACTTTTGACTTGTCGTTCTGCACTGATCGCATGGGCTTGGCGTGTTGGGGATTTGAAGGTCGTCTACAGCAATTGCGCCGCGTCACGCGCCCGTTGAATGTGCGAGTTTCATGATGGTCTTTGTTGGACGAGACGCGACGGTCGTGATTTCTGGCCATGAACCCTCCTGATCTCCCCACGCGCGAGACCGACGCTGTGATTCACGAGAGCGTCGCCGAACCACTCGAGCAACACGCGCGACTCGCCTCACCACGAGGCGACGGCGATGACCCCGCAGCCGACCCGACGACCATCAAATCCGAGCCTCTCGACCATGGCAGCGATGGCCAGCGCCCGTCCGCCGACGCCGACGCCGCCGCCCCTCCACCCACGTTCCCACCGGACTATGCACCGCCCGCGACCAAGAGGAGGCGGGAGTCAGAGGTCGAGCTGCACACCCCCGAGCCCGCGCAACACAGTCCGCCCAAGAAACGCAAGAGGGCCGCCAGTCCGCCTTGGTAGGACGCTCGCGTGTAACAGCCCATCGCCTTGAGACACTTGCTGACCGATCCACGTCCGATAACAGGCAATTTCCTGTCGCTGCGCAGTCGACCCTGAAGTCCGTCGATGGACGCCGTGTTTCAGCGCGGCACTCAAACGTAGGGACCCCCGGTCTGTCTGGATCCGAGGCCGAACGCGCAGAGACCACACATTCTCGCGGCCGCAGTCAGAGCACCACTGCAGCTTCCCGTCCGCCGTCTCCGCCGTGGAAGAGGTTCGAGGCGCAGGGTCCAACTTCCATCTACATTGACGGCCAGCGTAAGAGCGGCCGTGCCAACAAGGATCTCGTTGCTGTACCCAAGCGTATTAGTCCGCGGAGCAAAAAGCAGGTGGATAGGTTGGGTGGGCAGAAGCATGCGGATATCAAGCCGAGTGCGAGCAAGAGCATGGGAGGAAGCACTCGCAAGGGCGAGCCAGGACCGGAGAAGTTCAAAAAGCAGGCCAATGGACTGGTGCGACCGTCGTCGTCTACTGATAGTGCACAGCGCATCGCGGATCTCCAGGCTCAGATAGCAGCGTTGCAGCCCAGCCGCTCATTCGCGCAGGACCCGACTTCGCCCACGACGAACGGTGTCAAGCGCAATCCGGGCAGGCCAAAGTCGAAGATCAAGCGCGAGCCATCGCCAGCACTGCGACGGAAAAGCCATCGGACCAGCGATGCCTCTCCCGATTCTCCGACTCTCGCAAAGCCATCACCGAGGCTCAAACTGAAGGTCGCCCCACGAGTCTTCATCCCACCACCGTTCCCTCAAGCCAGAGTGCCGTCGCCGATGCTACCTCCCAAATTATCAGTCTGGCAACTGCTAGATAATCTCGACCTCCAAGAGAGGCAAGCACCATCCGCTGAGAACGACCGCGGACCACTTTCAGTTGAGAAACTAGCAGAAGACGAGGCGAAGTATGTATCCCGCGAAGCTGCTACCAGGAGGAGAATCCTCGAAGCTACCCAAACCGGCGGACCATTGAGCGAGGAGAACCTGAGCCTATTCCAAGACGACCAGCAACCCGAGCCACCGCAGCAGTATGGTCATCGCGATTACCTGACAGCCCATGCGCTGTACCTCCGAACACTTCAGATCAGGGAGAAGACCCTCCACCGCACTTTAGCAAAGAAGATTGCGCAAGAGGCTTTGGAGAAGTGGAAGGAGCGCAATGGACCTACTGAAGAGGATCTCATCGCAGAGCGGAACAAGATCATTGACCATGTCAAGAAGCAGATCGTTGCGGATATGAAGGCGAAGTGGGAAATAGTTGAGGTGCACGTTAAAGAAATGAAGCGGCGAGCATGGGAAAAGGAGCAAGAGCGTGTCCGTGCGGAAAAGCTGAAAGAGAAGCTTGAATACAGCGAAAATCTGTTAGCAAAGCAGCGCGGCGAAGCTGACACCGACTCGGGCATGGATGAAGACAGCGTGAGTGACGCTGAAGAGTCGGACCAAGAGAGCGAGGAGGACTCGGAAGAGAACATGGACAGCTCAGATGAATCAGAGGAGGAGGGCGCCATGAGTGAAGAAGCATTTGCAGCATACAAGGCAAAGCGTGACGCTGAGCTTGAAGCAGAACGCCAGGCTTCTCGGGGCGTCGAGCCACCGGACAAGCTAAATCCTGAAGTCGTGCCGGAGCACAACGAGGATCGCAATATCGAGACCAATGCTACCTCGCCAATCCAGGAACAGATAGACAGTATTGATGCGGAGCACGACAACGGAGACGCAACGCCTGAAGCCGAAGGGAAAGGGGATGCCATGGATATCGATGATGCAGCGCCATCCAGTCGATCCAAAACGTCTGATCTGGCAGCTTTATTTCAGGACGATGGCGACGCGGATGACGATGAGACTTCTGACGAGTCCGTGGATATGGATTCGGAAGACTACGATTCGGACGAAGACATGAGTAGTACTGGCGATGAAGCCGACAACAACGATAATGACGAAGAGGAGAATGGCACCGATGATACTGAGCACCCCCCAGAGCTGCGGAATTCCTTGATGGCTCTTTACAGTGAGAAGGAGCTCTTGAAGCAAAAGGAGGGTGGTCTTCCAACGCCAATGACGAGTGTGGAGAACGGGGGCGATGATGAGAACGCGCGACCACAATCTGAACCCAGATCGGAGGCTCAAGCAGATGCTGGCGCGTCTACCGACGAGAAAGTGATCGCGACGGGCATAGATGAACAGCCAGATGTTATGGCCTCGGAGGACAAGCCTGTCCCATTTTTGCAAACGGAGGAAGATGGCGATGCTATGGAGACTGAGCAGGGCGAAGAAGTGGACGGAGCGTCAGAGACTTCGGAGCCGGACTTCACAAAGACCCTTGTGCCAGTTCCCACCCTACTTCGTGGCACTCTTCGCTCATACCAGCACGCTGGTGTGGACTGGCTGGCCTCTTTGTATCGCAATGGCACAAATGGCATACTTGCTGACGAGATGGGCCTCGGCAAGACAATACAAACGATTGCCCTACTCGCGCATCTGGCAGAAGTGCACGAGGTTTGGGAGACACATCTTGTCATTGTACCGACATCCGTCATCCTGAATTGGGTCACAGAGTTCCAGAAGTTCTTGCCTGGTTTTCGTGTTTTGGGATATTATGGATCTGCGTCCGAACGAGAACTCAAGCGCAAAGGTTGGACGAATGACCCACATCACGAAGATCGGTCGAAGAGAGGCTACAACGTGGTGATTACAAGCTACAATGTTGCAGCGCAGGACATCAACGCAATCCGTGGCCAGCAGTGGCACTATCTCATCCTTGATGAAGCTCACAACATCAGAAACTTCAACAGTCAGCGGTGGCAGCTGTTGATACGTTTGAGAACAAAGGCGCGCCTTTTGCTCACCGGAACACCGCTGCAGAACGACCTTGCCGAAGTCTGGTCTCTGCTCACTTTCTTGACTGCGGGTGACGAAAGCCGGTCCCATGGTGAGCTTGAGGAGTTTCTCAGCCATTGGAAAGACCCCGTCAAGGAGATCTTTGACCAAGGAGTTCAGAAGTTGACCGAAAATGCCCAGCGTGTGGTTGACCAATTGCATATCTCCCTGCGCCCGTTCTTGCTTCGCCGCAAAAAGGATGAGGTGGAAAAGGATCTTCCCAAAAAGACGGAATCCGTGGTGGTGTGCAAACTCAGCAAGCGCCAGCGTCAGCTGTATCAAGACTACATGGGGCTCGCATCCACACGGGACACGCTCGCTAAGGGCAGCGGTGTCCAAGCAGGAGCGGTGCTACTGAGTCTGAGGAGAGTGTGTAATCATCCAGATCTCTTTGACCCGCGGCCAATTCAGACCAGCTTTGCAATGGAGTACAGTCCTCTGGAGGGTTATGCCGAATCTGAGCACTTGATCCGCCGCATGTCTGGGGCTCGTAACAATATCCCTGCGAAACTGCTAATCGTCAGCAACACATCTATGAGGAAATCTGCAATGAAGCGTTCACGACAGCTCGCTGTGGGCGACGAGCTCTCACGCCAGCTGAGTGAAGTTGAGTCGACCATACCCAACGAAGAACCCGATCGCGCGACAATCGCGGGTTCCCGCGCTCTCCAACGCCTTCGCATGCGGCAACGCAGGTTGCAGCAACTCCGTTCTGGCATTGCAGCCACTGAGTCTGCGTTAGACCAAGAGCCGTTGCTCCCAACAGATCTTCGGGAGGTCGTCACTGTCAGCAACAACAAGCCTTACATGTTCAGGTCGAAATCTCAGCCGCTAGTCAAGACATGGCAAGGACACACACGACTGGGTCGAAGGCCCTTGCGCTTTGAACACCTCAGTGACTGGCATGTTGCCAATGACACACAGCTGCAACGCGATGTTGCCACGTTGGACAGCTACGCGGAGGACATGAAAGAGCTCATTGTACGATTCGCATTCGTGCCACCAGCCGCTACGGTGCCCATCTTGGATTATGCAATCCCGCGAAAGGCGCAAGATCTGATGCGCAGCTCACCACTGTACCCAGCGAATCACGATTACGGTCATGAAGCTCGGGTTCGAACATCCATTGCCTTTCCGGACAAGCGCCTCCTCATATATGATGCAGGTAAGCTGCAACGCCTGACATATCTGCTACGGGACTTGCAATCACGAGGGTCTCGCAGTCTGATCTTCACACAAATGACTGGAACGCTCGACGTTCTGGAACGTTTCCTGAGCTTGATGGGATTGCCCTACTTGCGCTTGGACGGAAGTACGCCAGTAGAGCGCAGACAACTCTACTCATCCGAGTTCAACCGCGCCGACTCCAAGTATCAGTGTATGATATTGTCGTCCCGTGCTGGAGGAGTGGGCTTGAACTTGACCGGCGCATCCTCGGTGATATTCTACGACCTTGACTGGAATCCGCAGATGGACCGACAGTGTATGGATCGAGCTCATCGCATCGGACAGACGAAAGACGTGGAGGTGTACAAACTTGTGAGCGAGAAGACTGTAGAGGAGAACATCTTGCGGCGTGCCAATCAGAAGAGTCTGCTCGACCAGACTGTCATTCAAGACGGCCACTTCACGACGGAATACCAGCTCAAGCGCAGCTCTGACGACAAAGAAGACGAGATCGACGACGCCATCGGCCGTTTGCTTGGAGGAGACGAGCAAGCCACAACGACAGCGCTTGCGTCGGTGGAGGACAAAGAGGACGTTCAAGCTGCAGAGAAGGCTGGCAAGGAAGACCGCACCGACGATGTCGACTTTGGTGATCGTTCATCGAAGGGACCCTCCAAAGCCAACACTCCTGGACCAGGCGCAGCAGAGGATGAGGTCGACGAGAGTGCGGAGGAACTGAAGGGTCACGTTGATCTGTACATGATCACGCAGATGGAGCATCTGCTGCAAGGCTGGATATACACTCCGCCACCCGCACGACTGGACAGGCATGGCAGAGATCGTAGCCATCGACCCAAGAAGAGAATTCGATAGATGCGAACCTGACAGCACAGGTCGCTGGGCCGTGGCATTGTGGAACTATAGGAAGGGGGCACGCATCGCGAAGGAGTTGAGTACCGAGGCGGTGCATCGTCGGCTCTGACGTGTTGATCAACAACACTGAACGATCATTTGACATAGCGAAAGCGAAGAACATTAGCAAAAGCAACCACACGGCCATTCCAGTGTCGATGCGCAGATGCGGAAAGTGGCAGTTCGAATGTGGCTTGTGTAACTTTGATCCCCCTCGCAGCCTCTCAGAGCACATACCAAGCCTGGCATAGCCGGTAGCCGTGGAAACGTGACTTTGTGCATCGCCGACAGCAAAAGCATCAGCATCCTGCGGCCTCATTGTGCAGCGCAGCGTGGCAGCAAGCAGCCAGCACAACAATCATGACGAATCTTAGTGGCGATCGTGAGAAATTCGAAGGTTTCTGATTGGTGATGTCCAGGAGAGGGCAAGGCGCAGCGTGGCTTGAATGGCGCGATGTGAGTGGTAGCATTCGCCGCTTGGCTGGTTGTGCTCGTGCCGCAGAAGCTCCTGCGTGCACAGGCTGAAGCGGCGCATCATAGCAGGAGACTTGCGCTCCTTCGTGGTACTCCGCTTGCTTCGCCTCATTGCGGTCGTTGTTATATAACACGGCACACCTGGGGACCTGCCTTGGGATTCCGTGCCACAGACCAGCATTGTCCACCACAGCGTGTCATTTGCAGTCTTACGACACGATACGAGCGTCGACATCACAGAGCGTCGACCTAAAGTCTTAACATAATCCCAGCGACACACCAACAACAGCCAAAATGCGGTTACTGCAATCCATCTTCTACCTGATCACCCTCTTCACACTCGGCCAAGCACTGGCACTACCGGGCTCAATCAATGACATCACCGAAGCGTCCAAGCAACTCTTCAAGCGCAAGGGCGGTGGTGGAGGTGGAGGACGCGGCGGCGGCGGCGGCAGCAGTGGAGGAAGTTCTCGCGGCGGCAGCAGCAGCAGCAGCAGTTCTTCTTCTTCGTCTTCCAGCGGTTCCTCATCGAGCGGCGGCCGCACGTCCAGCGGCTCCAGCACTGGCGGCTCAACACGCGCAGGCTCTGGTCCTACTCGAGGATACGGTAACGGACGCTACTACGGCGGCGGCGCTGCAGTTCCTTACAGCGCTGGAGCAACACGCGGAGGTCTAAGGACACCTGTCCTGCTCGGCGCCGGTGCGCTCCTTGTTTTCCCAGCAATCGCAGCCTACGGCGCATATGGCGCATACTCGTACGGTTACCCATACTACTGGAACTACCGCAACCAAACCTCCGGGCGGAACGAATCCCACCCAGCGCAGTGCTGGTGCGCGAGATACTACTCTTGCTCCTGCGATGCGAACAACGAGACGGAATATCAAAACAATGTCGCGAACAACGCCTCACAGGCAAAGTTGGTCAGACTAGAGGGCGACGACAACGACACATTGGTGGTGGACGGAACGCTCCCAAACGGCACGACCGCTCCAGGTGGATCGGACAGTGGCGCGATGGGCAGTGCGCTGGTGATGGTCGGATACTGGCCTATGGTCGCTACTGCACTCGCAACGGCTTATGTGCTTTGAGGGGATCGCAGATCCAGATTACGACCCGATACGATTTTGTAGTAATCACGATTGGAGATGGCCAAACACTTTTTGATACCCTTGGTGAGCGCGTACGCAGCACCGCGACTTGTACGATAGCAGAATAGATACTTGTACAGCATTTTTGGTCAGTGTTTGTTTCCACGTCACTATGATTAGGTACGGCTTTCCGGTGAGGAGCAGATGACAATGACCTCCACGAGCGAAACCAGCATGTTCCCACCCTTGAATTTGTAATGCGATTCAGTATGAAGGGCAAGATGGGGAGCAACCTTCTCTTTGTCTCCCGAGCTGTCCAAAGAGATGAACGTTGTCCTGGACAAATCCGGCACACGAAATCGAGCTCGAACAATGAAAAACATTTCTTGAGGTTCCCAGTAAAGGACTTTCAATATGTCTCCCAGGGGACAGGATCATACATCTCCAACCATAGCATACGCCAAACTCCAAGCTCACAATGTCATTCGGCGACACAGACCACTACCGCGAACTCTTCCTCGAACTCGAGCTGACACCACACAGAGGCCGGCTCAATTCTGCGCAAGTCCAGCACTTCACCAACGCTCTCCAAACCCGATGGAGTGCCCTCTCCGAATTCCGTCGCAACGAACGCGGCCGCGCGATTCAAAATTTCCATGAAGCACTGAAAGATGAATCCGATGCGCAGCGTCAACTTGCATACGTGGAGGAATATCGTGGTGCTCCGGGCGATGATGGGAGTGATATCTGGAGGCCGAGGTTTGGGTTGTACGAGGAGAAGCTTCGAAAATTGGTCAGGGGTTTGAGGAATGTGGATCTCAGGTGTGGGCAGCTTTGGAGATTGAGAGAAAAGGAAAGGCAGGGGGATCCGGTGGGAACGTGGTTGAGAGATTTGTTAGATGGGGCGAGGACTGAGGCGGATGGCATTGACGACTGGATGCGGCGAGAGCTTAGTACGTTGAGGCAGAAGGCAGAGAGTAGGGCGAGGGCATTGGAGGAGGCGGGCCATAATTGTGATGACGATCCGGAGATCGCTGAAGAAGACGTCGCGGCAAATGAGGAGCGGAGTGGTCCCGCAGACGACGAGGACGAGAGCGAAGGCGAGGGAAGCGATAGGAACGACAGCCGTGGTGAGTTCTGTGCAGATTTTACCACACCAATAGCTACTAACATAGTCGCGCAGCCTGGTATGGCACAGCGTACCTCGGTGGTGGAAGCTACGGAGCAGCATATCTCTGGCTTCACGTCGACCAGACGAGCGACACAATCTGCAACCGTGTGGTATGTAAAAAGGCGAATCTCGCTCCGATTTGGAATTATTCTCATTTCTGGACAAATGGAGCTCCTGGAATAACGGACAACATTTTGGGTAACCTGCCAACGGAGTAAGATCAACGGCCTCTCTATATGGTGTTTCGTGATGAGCTTGGGCTGACGAACGTAACGGGATACAGGCCCATCTAGATCTCCGTGGCAAGCCTGGATCGAGAAGCACGGTGGAGATGCTGAACTACAATCTTCGCCTAGAGGACAAACAAGCTGATTTGTACTTGGAATATTGTCCGTTCGGCGACGCTTTTGATCTTCTCAACGGAAATCATGGATGCCGTAAGTAGTAGTTCTCGTACCGAGCAAGTGCTATCGATCGGGACTAAGCTGACCAAGTCGGTAGACGCCACAAAACACACGAAGAGGATCAAGTCACCCTGGGAAGACCATTCGGATGAATACACGTTGTATCCGGAGCCTTTCTGCTGGGCCGCGTTCCAGAATTTGGTCATCGCCGGCATCCTCATGGAGCGAGGTCAATTGAAGAAGACTGGAGCTAATTCCAATTGGCCTGTCATTGTCCACCGAGATTATAAGATTGACAATATCTTCTTCGGAGTCGCAGACGACAACAATTTCCCGGGGTATCCCCGAGCCAAACTTGGTGACTTCGGTCTAGCGATCGCCATACCTCCCAACGACTCGCGTGACCTGGGAGCTGTGAGAACTCAAGGGACAATCGATCATGCAGCACCTGAGATGCAAGTCCGACTCGAAGCCTCCAATGCCCTGCGACCGCAATCGACCAAAACAAATGTTTGGGGCGTGGGCATTGTGATGTTCTCGTTGCTCGCTGGTAAATATGGACCATGCGCTGTGGACGAGACCTGGTTCGACTGGGACAGACCGAGTCGAAGGGAGCCTCCGGAGTTGGATGCTTCGGCGCAAGCATTCTACAGCCGCGAGCTGGTCAACTTGGTCATGGCATGTATGCGCTACAATGATAGCGATCGGCCATCTTTCGATCATCTCCTCGCAGAGATCCGCAAATGCACCACTCCGGGCGGACACGACCGAGCATTCGGTTTGCGGGATTTATCTCCCGAACACCCCGAATATGGAGCGAAGTTTGCTGCACACAATGTGCCGTTTGGTGTAGACGACTATGCTCTTGGCTTGGCATACGATGATTCGGGGTTCGAAGAGCTTTACAGCCCAACGATACCACCTGCTGCGCTGGTTGGTGTTTAATGTACTTCAGTCGAGCTTGTAGGCTCTCCGGGCTGCTTCGCTCCAAACCGATGCCCTATCTGCATCTGAGAGACCAGCAACGTGATTTTCGATCAGATCTGCGATGATCCCCTTCCACATCGTCCACGAAGCTTCTTCGCCCGGTCCTCGGACATTGCAGACAGGCCAATCACTGCCGAACATGATTCTTTCAGGCCCGAACACCACAAAGACATGTTCGACCCAGGGCTTCATGTGTTTGGCAATGGCAACAGCGTCCTTGGTGGCGAGGACCTCCTCGGGAAGTTCGCTCAAGCCACCCGAGAGCTTCATGTATGTTTTAGACCACCCGGCCATGACTTGCGTCGCTTTTGTCCAAGCCCGAAACTCCGGGCCGTTTAATATGAAATCCGGCTTGCAGAGGTGGTTGATCACGAATGTGACCTTCTCCGCCTCCGGAACGTCCAAATGTGCCTTCTCCATCGCCGTCGCCATCGCCTGCAACTGCCATACACCCCCGGAGTGCTGGTCAACACCAATGTCGAATGCAAAGCCACGTTTGCCCAGTAGCTGGAGGTTTTCCATGAAACCATCACTCCAGACCAGTCTCTCAAATTCTTCTTGGTCATGTATGGGTTGTAGCAGAAATCGGAAGCCTTTGATTCGTTTCCACGTCTCTCGTCCGGCTGTCTCTTCAGCTACATGTAGCCATTCTTCTAGTACATTCGTCGGTTGGTCCATTGGTGCCCAGGCAACGATTCCGATGAGATTTTGGCTGTCTCGCTCGCCATATTTGCCTTCAACTATATCTCGTAGGAATTTGATCTCATCCAGTGGGCCTTTTGCCCATGATCGCAAGTCGCCGTTGGGCTTGTCATATCGTACATCGGTCTCAACGTACACGACCCCTTCGAAAGTGACGTCTTGCTTGCGTAGCTCATCTTGTTTGGAAGCGCGGTAGTAGTCGGGGAGGATGTGTTGTTTAGCCAGCGGCATACCCGGCGTCATCCAAGCGTGGCCTCCTTCGCCAACATGTGACATGCTCTGGGGCCAGAGATGCGTGTGAGAGTCAATGATGCGAAGCGGCGCCATAGTTGCGGCGTACGCTGCAGAGGCGAAAAGTCCAGAGATGAATGGCTACAAAGAAGAATGCTAAGCCCTGTCGTTTCCCACTCGCCTCGAAAACTACTGCATCGCGGATGCAGAGGAATTACGAAGACGTGCAATGCGATCAATATCTGCTGCTTGCTGCAGTGCAGGCTCGGGCTTCCGCGCTCATCAGGATGCCGACCGGTGTCAGGAATAATGATCGGGGTCTGCCGGGATTGCAGTCTATGCGCATGTGCGGCTCGCCAGCTCGCTGTGCATTGCGCCGAACCAGACCCCTCCTGCATTGAGCCAGCGAAACAAGCTCCAATTTGGTTGCATACATGGGCCGAGAACAATTGTTGCCATGATGTGTAGTGAGCGTAGAAGACACGCTGTGCCCATCTCTCATTTCGCGACGGTATTTTGTGATTGGAGCAATCGAAGATGGCAGCACTACTGCAAGGCAAAGTCGCGGCTATTACTGGAGCTGCGACGGGCATAGGCAGAGCCATTGCGTTGGACTATTTGAGACATGGAGCTAGTGTTGCTGTGAATTATTATCCAGACGACAAGTCGGCCAGCCAATTCGAAGCATTGTCAAAAGAAGTCGGCGAAGATGCAAGGCTTATCGGAGTGCCCGGGGACATTACCAAACCGGAGACAGGCCAGGAGCTGGTCAACAAGACTGTTGAGAAGTTCGGGAAGCTAGATGTCTTCGTGAGCAATGCAGGAGTTTGCCAGTTTGCCGACTTTCTCACGTATGCAATCACATGTGTTTGGCTGTTGAGCTGCAGGACTGACCTTGCCACAGTATGTCGCCCGACCTGGTCAACCACACTATACAGACAAACCTCAACGGCGCATTCTTTGCAGTGCAGGCCGCGGCGCAGCAGATGTCGAGGCAAGAGCCACGTGGTGGCAGTATCATCGGTGTGTCGTCAATTTCTGCATTAGTGGGTGGTGCAGGCCAGACGCATTATACCCCCACCAAAGCTGGCGTTTTATCCTTGATGCAGAGTACAGCATGTGCATTAGGGAAATATGGCATCAGGTGCAATGCTCTGTTGCCGGGCACGATCCGGACACAACTCAACGATGAGGATCTGGCAAGCGAAGAGAAGCGACAGTACATGGAGGGTCGCATACCGCTAGGCAGACTGGGACAGCCGAAAGACCTGGCTGGACCAGCGGTGTTCCTGGCCAGCGATCTGAGCGAGTACGTTTCTGGGGCACAACTCCTTGTTGATGGAGGCCTTTTTGTCAATTTGCAGTAAAAGGGTTGCTTCAATCGAAACCGTCAAAGCCTGCGCCTTGATCGTTCGGTTCAGCCGAGGCCGCGTCTCGTCGTCGACGACTGCCCAGGATCGCACCACGCCGTTTGTTCTCTTGTCGTCGTACAAAGCCAGCTTTGGTGCTGATCCTTGCTTTGCGAGCTGCTCGCGGATCCTTGTTCACACCTCGGGCAGTTCTCGTTTCCACCCCGTGCTTCTTCAGATCCTGCTTCGCTTTCTTATTGAGATCTGGCAAAGCATCAAGCAACCATTTCTGAACCCCAGTGTCCGGATTGCCTTTCTGCTTCTGCGCCATCGAGACCACATTGGCGATTGGCTTCATGTATGGTATGTCTTCTTGGCTGAACAGGGTAACGGCCACGCCACCCTCGCGTCCGGCTCGCCCGGTGCGTCCCACGCGATGAATGTATGCTGCACTTGACGTGGGGATGTCATAGTTGACCACCCCATTCACGCCACGGAAATCCACGCCTCGCGACAGGAGATCTGTTGTGATCAGGACCCAGACCTCCCCTTTGCGGAATTTAGTCATGACAAGATCGCGTGCTGCATCCGAGAGGTCTGAGTGCAGCACAGCGATCCTACTGATGCCGCCAGCTTCCGCGGGTATGTCGTAGAGCAGCTCTGAATGTAGTGCAACGGCACGTTCAATAGTTTGCGTGAAAACAAGGAACGGAGGCAGTAACGGTGGTCCAGATTCTGTTGAACTTGTGGCAGGATGCAGGAGGTTGCGGAGACCCATGAGTTTGCCCTGCTCCGAGGCCGAATACACTAATCTGTGCTCTACGTTTGGCACGGCCGAGTCCTTCAGGCCAACCACGAGTCGTAGAACTGCAGCGGCTGCAACGTCGTTCCCCAGCGCAAGCCGAGCTCGTCGCTCTTGCATGATCGACTGCGCCAGCTCTTCGATGTTGCTTCCCATGGTCGCAGACCACAAACTGACTCGCAAGTCAGGATGAGGTAGACTGTTCCAGATCGCCAACGTCTGTTCGCGAAAAAGCGGATCCAGCAAGACGTCGGCCTCGTCGAGAATGAGGTGCTGAACATTTGAGAGGGCTTTGGACTGGTCGTGTGGCAGGCCTTGGACAATGCCAGCGAGCGTCCCAGGCGTCGAGACAAGGATATCGGCCTTTACTGCAGTTCCAGAAGGGTTTCCAATGTCTGGGGGCTGGTCATCTTCGTCTTCGCTATCGTGTGCTGACGTAGTGGGCATGGCCAATTTCATTCCTTTTCGAACCTGCGTCACACGCAATCCAGTGTTGCGAGCAAGCTTCTTGCACTCGTTCACTATCTGAGCAGCGAGCTCTTTAGTGGGAGCAAGGATAATGGAGGAGATGGATCTCGGTGCATCATTGCGCTCGCGCTTGGATTGGTGAAGCCTATGCATCAGAGGTATGGCAAAAGCAAGCGTCTTTCCGCTGCCTGTAGGTGCTACTGTCAACAGGTCAACATGCCTGGGTTCTGTGACAGACGAAACGCCAGTAGTGGACAAAAGCACGCTGAGTGATTCCAACAAAAGTGGTATTGCCCCGAGTTGAACCTCTGTTGGCATGGAATAGCCCTGGTTTTCGACATTGCTTGCAATTCTAGCTGAGACGCCATATCTCTCTCGAAGCTCCGAGAATGATTGTAGTGGCTGTGGAAATACGGACAACTTCTCGGCTCTTTCTTGCTTCTTGTCACCTTTTCCTTTGCCCTTTGAACGTGTCTTGTTGTCGGCTGCTGATGGATTGAGCCACGTAACCTTCAATTTGTGCTGACGCAGCACGCTTTTGCGCTCTCCTTCGGACAATCGATATGAAGTGGGTGATGAATTGCCTTTCTCATTCTCATCCGTCTGCTTTGCAGCCGCGCTCTGCTTTGCGGACGTCCCAGGAAAATCGTCTTTCGAATTCAATCGTCCACTACCGAAGAAGTCCAGCTCTGCAGAAGTATCATCGACCGTGTCGCCTCCTCGCTTCCGTTTTTTTGAGCACGGTGCGACAGCTTCGGCTTTCACTGGGAAAAGCTGAGGTGCTGCATTCTGGCCGCTAGACGGTGTGCTTCGCTGCACCGTTCCCGTCTTCGAGCGCTTCGTTGATCGCGACAGCAGTTTGAGAGGATCCATGTGTTGGTTCGAGTTCAGATGCGTCCCAGCATACTTGCTGTCGAATTATTTGGGAGACGGTTGTAAACTTCAAGTTTTCGGAGCTCGGCAAATTTGCGGACGCAGCCGTAGCTGTCGACTTCCGAGTGCTTTTTGCTCTGCCATTGAGAGTTTCCGTCACCCAGCACTCCCTCACCACAATGGCATCTCCCGCCATGTCCCGGATGGTCTTGCGCCAGTCCAAGTTCCTTCTGCAACGACGCGCTGCCTCGACGACCTCGGAGGCCGCCTCTGCTGCATCCAAGGGCGCAACAGCGGCTAAGGAGACGGCTCAAAACACCGTATCGAAAGCACAACAAGGACTGTCCAAGGTCACAAGCTCTGCCGGTCCGGCACTGAGCAAGGCCGCTGCTGGTGTCAGTAGCAGTCTATCGAAGGTCGGTGGCCGCACAGGAGCGCTGATCGGCTTTGTACAAGGTTAGTCGTGGAGTGGCTGGCACAGCAATCATGGCATGAAACTGAACAATGCGTAGGCCTGGTCCCCCATGTAGTCTACTATGGCAAAGTCGCCAGCGAGCTGGGCAAGATCATCTACACTGGACGCGGCATGCAGCCACCGTAAGCATAGCAGCAGGTGTTGGGATACGTGCAAGAGAAGTGGCTGATTTTCTGCAGCAACGCACAAACCGTCCAGAATGTTATCGCACCCATCCGAAACGCAGTGTCGAACCCCGCCGCCGTTGGTTCGCGAACAGCCAAGGTCGCCGAGAAGACCGCAGACCAAGCGATCAACAGCCCACAGTCGTTCTTGGAGAGGTTAAGAAACCTTGATTCAGCTACCTTGACCCAGGTCGGCATCGTCACTGCTGAGACCATTGGCTTCTTCTCGATTGGTGAGATCATCGGGCGCTTCAAGATCATTGGCTACAGGAGCAACGCAGCGCATGAGCATCACTGAAAGGGTCTAATACCAAGCAATCAAGGGATTTTGGGGGAGAATTCATTATACCTACTAGATGAAGGGCAGTCGCGGCATCGCCCTGGCTTTGTTTGGGGAGGCGAGGTGCGTCTAGCACTGCGGTGGCTAAGAGGCGCGTGTACTATTGTGCATATATGCGAGGTACTTGAACCAGATACAAACGACACTTCCATATGTGCATTCAGACAGCAAACCGACTCGCCCGCGCTCGGATGAGAATAGTGCGACTTGCCGCAAGGTCGTTCGATGGACCAATTGCGCCTCGATGCCCGCCGAGAGGCGACATCAAGCCTCGAACCTCACAGGCTTTTCCACGTGGAGGCGCTATTGTGGGAATATTTATGAACCAGTGAGTCCCTATCAACAACATAAAGATGGCTGACGTCGAGAAATTCGTAAATAGCTGCAAGTGTCAGCACGGAGAATTGAGGTCTGCCAGAGTTGTGGCGGATTTGCTTAGTGTACTGTCCGCCCTGCAGGACCGCACATGTCTCGGCGATTTCGTTGCTACGGCTAACCTTAACTAGTCCACACACGAACATGTTCATCTTACATATGCAAGACCTCACGGTTTGTCATGCGTTTCACAATCCTGTTCGTCGATCACAAGGATGATGTGATGCAATGAGTGACGACACTGTTGCTAGTGCCTTGCTGTATGCGACAGGGCCGATGGGTGGTGACGGCCCCTAGTCTATGATCAAGAGGAAGTCCGGAGCACTGGTCGTGATCGAGAAGCGCAAGAGAGCTTGCCTGGTCCAAGCAACGGCCGATGAGAGGTAAACAGAGTTGACCGGTGATGAAGACGAATACCACGGTGATGCACTGGTTTGTGTGGAACTTCGCTTCCAAGCTGTTGAAACAGCAAATGATCCTCTTCAGCATCGCGTAGGGTGTCCCATACGTAGTTGATACGGACATGGCAGCGGCTCGCTGATGTATTTCAGCGGACAGTGCTGGGGTGCAAGACGGGACAGTCATGCATCGGAGAAGCCCAGCTGGGCGTACTTGCCGTCCAACGTCGTCTTCTTGAGATGCGCACAGGGTAGGCAGGGGCCGGGCACTTCCTAACTGTGATGCCAGATTAGATGGATGAACTGACAGCAAAGTGCAAGAACAACCCCAGGAGGCGGCAGCGTCTCCTGCCAACATCGCAACCAAGCCGCGTACGGAGTCGTTATGACCAGCCATCCTCCCGCATCACCTTCGCGCTCACCCTGCTGCCTGTGGCAGATTTCACGTCTAGCGGCGCCGCCTTGGAAGTATGGGACGACATTCCGGCGGCAAAGTCGCGCTTGGGGGAAGTAATCCGAGAAGTGTACTCACATGTACCTGCAGACAATGATCTGCTCCTAATGTCGTGCAACGGCTGCATTGGAGCCTCAAGGCACCGTGGCCGCACTCGTATCACTACGATCAGAAAAGCGTCGAGCCTCGTCTGGACAAGACGGCGAGGGAGCTTGCGTCACGATGCACGTCACGAATGGCACGAAGATGAGAATGCGAGCATGTACCTGTTCGGCGAAACAGTCACAAGATGGGAAAAATTCTTGCTGCCGTTAGGTGAGGTCTGCGTCTAGGCGTCGCGAAAGCCGCGGAATCCAGCTTCCAAGCGCTGCAAGTGGGGACCAACGGCGAGGACAGATATTGCGACAGTCATCGCGATAGTGGCTGCATGCCCTAGTCGACGCGATGGCACAAGTTGCTTCGCGCTACGGAGAGCTCTTGCAGCTGAGATGCCACCAAGCAAACGTGGAGGATCGTGTGCTTTGTTAAGCGACAGCCGTCGCTGTCGTGCGAGCAAGCATGCCAGCATACAGGCGCAGCGGAATACGGGAAGATGCTTCCACGCGCGGCCGATCGACTTGGAGTAATGGAACCCCAGGTCCTCATTCTTGTGTCGTGCATATCGAAGTTGCTCGCCCAGCGGAAGGGCACATTCCCAAATGGGAACGGCGTTCGCTCGATGATGATGTCTACGTGCAGCAGCGATGGCAAGAAGGACTTGCATTTGACGTCAATACCGCCGCTACAACGGCGAGGTGTGCTCCCCATGCGCGCGAAATCGAAGAGATGCGCATCGACTTGCTTCGGACATATCGCTCGATCAAGCGCGAAAAGGCAATGGGGCGAACACAGCTCAACAGCTCTCCTGGGACTATAGCTGCACGTTTTAGTGTTTGCTCGCGGCACAGAGTCCACCACTGGCAGTTCCGACATGGAGGCGGACGACAGTGATGAAGCGTGCGGTGATGATAGATGGAGTTCGAATATGGTAGGCCGCAAAACACGCCATGCGGATTCGTTAGTTAGCGCGTGGAGCGAAGGGAGGGTCGCGCGGGAGCAGCAGCTGCCAAAGGGTCGAGGCAGTACGTTCATCAACAGCAGGGACAAACGGGAGTGAGCATATCGCTTGCCACATGTTGTTCTTCTCAACGCTTTCGTGTGATAAGTCTTGGCCGTAGCCGGCTGCACGATTTGGCAAGACGGGTAGGTACATTGAAGCTAAACGAGGGTGGTGTCGAAGCTTTTCACACCAGTTCCCTTGGTGGTGCTCGAGAAGTCGTCATTAGCCGTGCGTGGGTGGTCACTGGTGCCGGGCGTGGCTGTCGACTACCCCAGCTGTGGCATGGGCTCGCCATCGTCGATACCGCAGACGCGCCAACCCTGCGAGGCTCGGTGCCTCGAGGATGTCGCATGTGGCATGTGGCATGTCTAACGTCTCAACGCCTTTGGGCTGGCCAGGCGTGGTGCGGCGATCGGGGCCTCGAGCGCCCGGGGGTCAGCAGCGACGAGGTAGAAGCGCAGAAGGAGGGAGGGAGCTTGGGAGGGTGCGTGGTGTGGGCGGGCGGGCGTGCGTGCGAGTGGTGTTGTGTTGTGCTCCCTCTTCGGCGCCGTCAGTGCGCGTTGCCGCCGACCTTGAGCCAGCAGCGGGGCCCATATGGTGCGTCGCGGGCCCGAGATTGGCCCAGGGCAGAGGGCAGAGGGCAGGCAGGCAGGCGGAGGGAGCGCGCGGAGGGACACGGCCTCTGGGCGAAATGGCATCGGAGGTGCACGAGCACCGCGCACCACACGCGGCCGAGCGACGACGGGAGCAGCGCTGCAGCGCGAGAGTCAAATAGAATGCTGAGCTGCAGGCGCTAAGCGGCAGCCAACAAGAAGGACAAAGCAGCGCGACGGCGAGAGGCTTTTGACGCTGCTGCTGGCGGGCGTGCTGGCTCGCGGGCTGCCCGGTCAACCAATCTGGCCGGCATCCAGCTGCTGCGGGCGAGCCAGTGCAGCGCAGTGCAGTCCCGTCCAGCGCTCGACCGCGACCGCGAGCGCGAGCTACCACGCACGAGCAGCGCGCGCCCGCCCGCCCGCACGCACGCCCTCTCCTACCATCGCGCAATCCGTCAGTCAACCGACGATGCACAGATGGATGATACCGCAGCACTGCTGCACACGGAGCCGAGCCACATGCGCACGAGCGCACGAGCGCGCGCGCTCTTCCCTCCTTCCCGTCTTGCCCTTGCTTAGCTTCACCTGCATGAGCGCGCCGCATGCAGCCTAGCAGCTGGAACCCCACCCGCTTGATATCGCCAGCCAGAAGTCGTCTGAGCGAGGCCAAAGAGGGGCGCGCCAAAGCCCCTCCAGCATCGAGTGCATGCGCCGAGCTTGCGCGCGCTCGCCCAAGTGGTGGAGCAGCTGGCACGCCTCTAATTCCACACGGTGATCTCATAAGGTATGGTCTTCTGCAGCAAAAACCCGTGCCAAATGAAGCATTCGCCCAGCATGGACGGCTGCTAAGCGCTGCACAACCCACCGAGGGCGCTGTTATACTTCTTTATATTCACCTGCTCTGCCCTCACCCGCCTCCCTCTCCTCCATTTCCCTCGCGCTCGTCCTATGTCGATTCTGGACTCGCCACCACTTCCTCTCGTTTCAGGGTCGCAGCATGGTTTCCTGCTATCACATCGCCGTCTTTGCATGGTATGTTCCCCTTCGTCCTGTCGTCGGCACACGCGTGTCAGAAACTCAATCTGCCCGGGCCACGTGAGCTGATCGCTCGTCAGGTTGTTTCGATATTTTCGCTTGATCGTTAATTGCATCTCCCACTGGACCTTCCGCCCGATACCCATCCCGGAGTATCCCACCTACACCTCGCAGGATGTCACCATCATTCTCCCCACCATCGCCACCGGCGGCGATGAGCTCCGAGACACGATATCGACTTGTCTTCGCTCTGAGCCTTACGAATTGCTGCTCGTCACCATCGATGCGAACCGGGACGCTCTGGTGACGCTTGCCAACCAGATCAACGCCAAGAAAATTCGCGTGTTGAGCATTCGAGAGGCGAACAAGCGCAGGCAAATGTGCAGAGCCATCCCGGAGGTCGTCACGAAAATCACCATCTTTGTCGACGACGACGTGGTCTGGCCGGCAAAGGTATTGCCATGGATGTTGGCGCCATTCGAAGATGCCAAAGTGGGCGGCGTGGGCACTTCACAGCGGCTGAAAAGGCCGGAGCAGCAGAGCGCTTGGGGTTTCCTCGGCGCCACCTATCTCGAGCGACGGAACTTCGACTGTTCCGCTTGCCTCCACATCGATGGCGGATTGCCGTGCCTCTCGGGACGAACAGTCGCCTACCGAACGGAAATTCTGCAGGATGAGGCCTTTACGCACGGATTCACTCACGAGGAGTGGAGGACGATGCAGCTGAACGCTGACGATGACAATTTCATCACGAGATGGCTGTATTCTCATGGGTGGAAGATCAAAATGCAGTATCACAAGGAATGCGAAGTGCAGACGACTCTGGAAGAGGGACCGAAATATCTCCGGCAATGTTTGCGTTGGGTGCGCAGTAATTGGCGCAGCAACCTGACCAGCTTGTTTGTGGAACGGCACTACTGGATGTATGTTGCTGTTCCCCGCCTATCGAAGTCATGTTTGCCCTTACTGACGCGCGAGTCCAGATCGCAACCGTGGAGCACGTATTCCGTGCTGCAAACTACAATCACGGCCTGGGCACTGCCCTATGATATTTTGATCTTCACATCTTGGTATCAAGCATCAAAAGGGTGGTCGTATGACGAGCGCTGGTATTTATTCACGTTCCTCGTATGTTGGACATATGGCTTCAGCAAGACTGTCAAGCTTTGGGGCCACTTCTTCCGCTACCCAGCGGACATCGTATACATTCCTCTGTACATCGCTTTTGGCTATTACCACGGCGGCATCAAGCTCTATGGAATGTTAACGCTCGATGCGGTAAGTCTCCAGGAAATTTCCCTTTTGGGGATTATGGTTCACGATGACTGACCGCCTTTTCAGACTACATGGGGGAGCAGGGACGGAGCCGATACCGACAACCGCGTGCGTATGATCAGACTACCACCGTATGGGTCGACGTCGCTCGATGCACCTGATGGTCGCAAGTCGGAATCATTCGACTACCCGCCGCCACAAGCACCCCGAGCGATGCTCGAGATCGACCAACTCCCCGCGTACGACACACACCACAAACACCATCCCATACCACTGGACAAGCTTCGTCCAGTGGAGCTGACGACAACGAACGTTACCTATCACGACTAATGACCCTTCACATTTGCTGCACGATACCCCGGCATCATTCGGTTCTTTGCATCAGCACCGCACATAGAGGTAGACCGAGACGTGCGACATCCGCCGCTCGCTACCAGGAGGAAGAGGCATCAAATGCCACCGAGACGGGAACGCTGTGCCTGGGCAGGAGAAAAAAGTTCATGGTCTCCTTGTTTTCTTCCAGCAAACACGGTTGGTAGCCACTGCATGGCACCAGTTGCGAAAAAAGTTTAGCACGCAAAGTCGGCGTAGAGGGTTTTTGAGAAATTCATCGCGGCAAGATTGCGAACGCCGTCACGTCTTGGAAGGATGATTGAACGGACGACATTGGGCGGCTTGGAGCTTTTTGGATTGACACAGCTTCATCTGAGTGAGCGTTTAAGCGTTTGTACAGAATAGTACACAGCCATCGAGAGACGGCCTTTTTGCTGGCAACTGGACGAGTAGGCAGGCATACGTGCTGCTCGCATTTCACCTCACCGCACCACACTTGGCTCCCGTCTCGCCAGCACTTGTTCATTCCCTGCCCGTTGCGCTGTTCGCGTACCTGCAGTGAACCATGTACCGAGCGACAGTAGGCCATGGTGTGTTTCAGCAGCGCGAGACGAGTGGCATTGAGCGCGCAATGCCGCTCCACTCGTGCTGAGACCAGGCCAGATGGCGGGACTTCGTCGCGACACATGGTGCGCTGCGGCGCAATGGGCGGGGGCGTGCTGCATCGCTCACGGGTATCAAGCAGTATCGCCGCTATCGCGATGGTGTCACGCTCGTGCTGACCAGGCCGGTGCGAGGTGCGCTGGGCGTGGACGGGCCGTTTCTGCAGCCACCCACACACAGCACAGCTTGCGCGAGCGACAAGGCAGACCACGCCTCGCAGCCCAGCCACCTCAACACCCACCGAGGGCCATGTGCACGAGCGCGGAGCTTCGGCCGCCGATCAGCAGACGGTGAGCGGCCGTCGCAGCATGTGTCACAGACACGAGCGCACTGCCGTCGACCACCGCGCCCGTCGCCGCTGCGTTGAACGACGTCGTTCGCGCAGCAACAACGCTGATGGCCAGAAACTTCACAACACATCGCGCAGTTGCGGAGGACGTCCGGGCTGGCCGCCAGGCCATCCTGGCCTAGCGCCCAGGCTGCTTGCGTGTCTTTTTCGCAGAAAACTCAACCTCCAAGTTGCATCGTCGCAGCACGCACGCACAGCTCGTGTGGGCCACCCGCCGTGCGCTTGCGATCAAAAGTCGTGGCGGGCAGGAGCGGACGCGCTGCTGCCAAGCGACCCAGGATTTCTCTTCCAATGCGCATGTGCGGACGCATGAGGCGACATGATGGGAGCACAGCAGAGGAGCACGAGCGCAGCCAGCCCTTCCTCCGCTGCGACTGCTGCTCGTTTAACTGCATTGCCGACTCCATGCTCTGCCGTGCTGTCGTGCAGGATGATGCTCATGAGGCAATTGCATCCCCACCGCCGTCATCCTCCTCAGCATCCTTCATGCTGGTCGATCCCACGAGATTCCGAAGCCATCGACTGTGGTCATAATAATGTTACCCGCACCAGGCTGTGCACGAACACGAACGACCGTGCCGTACCTTGTTCGTGCGCTCCGCAATGATTGCGCCAGCATTCCGAACATGATCGCCGGACGGAAGAAAGTCAGCAAAAAGTCTGAGGGTATGCTAGTGGAGACCCCACATGGCTGATTATGAAATCGTCCGGTGAAGGGAGCGCTTCGGGAATACAGACTCTGTCCCACTGCCAAGCACCGTGGTCGCTGCCCGTGGTTCTCTCATGATTCTCCGCATGTCGCACCTCTGGACATTGGCGACGGCGACGACAACCGCGAGGCACACCACCAGGGCACGAGCCATTGTACGAAAAGGGCCGTGTCCTGACTTTGGTTGTTCTGATCCTCCCGCTGGATCAGCGAACGTCAGCTGAGAAGTATCAACACTGCCAACGATCGAGTTGTTGGATGTATCTCCGTACCTGCCCTCTTCGGCGCTTTGAGCCCCACCTATGGCGTGCACAGGATTTCCACTGCCGTTGTCCGAGCGCCCAGAGCAGGACTATCACATGCTCGGCAACAGACCTTGCACGAGCAGCTTCCTGTTGCTGTAGGAATCATGTATTGCAGGGTTTGACCAACATCCCTCGACCGTCTGGGGCCAGAAGCCTTCATATGCTACATACTCGTATTATTCCGTCTCCATGTCCGCGCGACCCGCGTTCAGCAAGCAGCACGTACGAGCGGACAATAGTCGTACCCGAACCCGCTGTGGCCGCTGCCGTGAGCTGACTTGCGCAAAATCTGGTAGGTTCACGAGCTTCGTGTCAGATTATCGAACGGCCGGTCAGCACCTATACGTCGTCGCGGCTGCGAACGGAACGCGTGACGAAACAATACACTACATGATACATGCAGCGCATGGAAGACGAGATCCGGTCTGGGATGAAGGTGCGCCAAAAAATCGGTACAGGCGATCTATTCGAGCCCTTATTTGCTGTCCTCAGCCTCAAACTGCTTCTCCAAATCACGGAGGCCGTTGAACACCTTCTCCCACTTGGTCCATTCCTTGTCACCATCTTGGAAACCACCAGCTAGTGGCAAACGGTTGCCCTTGCCACTGCCGATGCCCCAGACACGGGCGATCGCCTCTTTCATACCAACGGGACCCCAGGTGGCAATGAGCTTCTCGCCCTCGCAGATGCGGAATTGCAAATCACGCTGGAGCTGAAGATCTTCCTTGCTCGTTCCCTTGGCGGCGCTCTCGTGGAACTGCTTGAACAATTTGACCACGACTCGTGGGAAACATCCCGCCAGGCCGTCGATGGCGGCAACGCCGCCAATAGTCAGCACCGGCAGCAGGTTCTGGCCAAGACCGGTGAAGACATAGAAGTGGTCGTGGTCGATGTTTGGCGAGGCGGCGATCAAAGTCTGGTCGTCAATGATACCATGAGACAGCTTGCAGCCGACAATGTTTGGGTGTGCTGCAAGCTTCTCGAATGTCGATGGAGCAATGAACAGGTTGTTCGTCACGCCTGGGTAGTGGTAGCTGCGAGGGCGTCAGACTTTGTTCGTGGTGTGCGTCCTGATTTTAACGTGCAAAACTCACATCAAGATTGGGATAGGTGAGCGATCCGCGACCACTTCGAACCATTTCTGAATACCCGCTTGGCTGGTCGCTGCGGCGAAGTATGCGGGTCCGAGCACCATGGCGTATTCTGCACCTGCATCTTGGCTGTCCTTGATCATCTCCACCGTGTCGTCAATGTTTTGTGTTGCGGTGCCAGCAATGATCGGTCGGTCTTTGAATCCAGCATCATCTAATGTCTTTCTTTGGCTCTTGATCAACTCGTGTCGCTCGGAGTTTCGCACGAAGATTGCCTCGCCTGTACTGCCCAAGATGACGAGACCCTTCACGCCGCCTCGCACCAAGAAGAGGGAGTGCTCGGATTGTGTCTCAATGTCGATCGGAGGAGAGACTTCATCGTAGTTGGCGCTGCCTTCCTTTGCGAAGAATGTAGGCACTGGAACGTAGATGCCTGCTGGCGGAGGGGAGGCAGCGCCTCGAGTGCCGTTTGTAGCCATGCTGTCTTGTGAGTTTTGCGGAATGAGCGAAAGTTGATTCTTCGAGATCTTGACGAGCTCGGTGAAGGCAGGGACAAATCTAAGGTCCCGATTAAAGATGAACGGGCAGAAAGAGCAGCTCCGTTCTATCAAATAAAGGGCTTTTGAAACAATGAGCCCATCGACATCGCCGCAGAGGCCGACGTTCGGCATAGCATTGCCCCCCAAACCTCTGTCCTCGACGTGTCTTGACAGCTCCCCACGCTCCCACCTCCCAATGCTGGCAGAGGGTCCCGGACAGGGATGCCCATAGCTTATCGGAGGAGCTCACCCCGAAGCCCTATACGCGTAGCAATTCTTCCAAAACATGTGGTCTCATGTGATGGTGATGGGGACAGGAGATGTTCCTGTTGTACAATGGAGAATGGTGATGGTTGTGTATTTGACATGGTGGAAGGAGAGGAAGTGACATCCGACCGCATTGACCTCGTGGGACCTTCCGCTGCCAATCTTCCCCAGCAAGATCACCTCGCGACGCGCGACGCGTTCTGGCAGCTACCGCAGCATCGACGCGCAGAGACAGGCTAAAAGTGTTTCTGCCTTTCGACGTCCCGCCGAACCAGAAGATTGATGAGGCCACCTGTTCCGACGTTCAGCCTGGTCCGCAGGCACGAAGAACACATTACCAGAAGCCTGATCAGCGCCTGAGGAGAGAAGAGCTTGGAGCGGATACAATACACTGGCGGTCGTAGAAGAGAGCAGAAGTGCAGATCCATGCGCCGCAGAGTACGAGGTAGGAAGGTAGGCATGCCAGATGCACAAAGAGTAGGTTTCCGTGGGTTCGAGGCAGAGTGAGGCTGGCTCTCGAGGCCTCTCACTTTTGACATGATTACAACGAATGGCAGGCAGGCGATCACGTTGGAAGTTTGCTTTCACGACAAACTCATGACGAGAGATCATGCAAGCTTGACCAGTGCAGCAATCACACGCAGCCTGTGCCCACAATATGGAATAATGATCGTGGCCAGGCATATCGCTGCCTCAAATTCCCAAACCATCTTTACTTACTCACAGGCAGGCAACTAATTTCGCGGTATCTCGTTGATCATGTCTGGGCCAGGAAAAATCCAGACTGTCTATACGACCTCAAAGAAAGGCAAGCGAGAGCAATTGGGCGAATGGTTTTTGCGAAGCGCGCAGCGTAGCCATTCAAAACGCGGTATACTCACGAACGGAGCCACGGACGGTACCACCACTCGAGCGGCAGAGTCTGATACCTCCCAAAAAATCACCGACAATGCTGCAATTCACTCGAATGACGACGGTTCTAGCCCCTCCCATAATCTGGCGCAAGACCAGACGCGCCGTGACCGAGCCACGAGTGCACCTCAGATCCAAACGAACCACAAGCGAATCACGTATGGCGTCTTGAACGACGTTATCGAGCGAGAAAGCCGGTCTAGCGGTGATGGTCGCAGTTCACCTATTCAAAGGCCGCCGAGTCGAGTCAGTAGTCGACTACTGGTCGCGGAAGATTTCGCAGAAGCAAGCGAGATTGAAGAATCGTTATACTGGGGACCAACAAGAGATATCGCAGCGGAGAAGCTCATCAGGCTGTTGGACAGAATTGGCAAAAAGTCAAATGGCGCGGTCGATACCAATTACAAACTCATCAGCAAGCATTGCGGCTCGTACAACTGCGCTTATATTCTCGAGTCGAGTTTCAAAGAGCGGACATGCATTCGAGTCCCAGCCTATGGGTTTCTAGGCAGGTGGAATGACTTCGACGCAACATTGCTCCGAGAATCTGCTTTGGGCATGAAGTATATTCGGGACAAGACAGACCTTCCAATACCGCGGTTGTTGTCATATGACCTATCCTTGGACAACGAGATCGGCGCACCATTCATTGCAATGTCCTACCTGGGTGGGAGACCTGTAGAGGAGGTGTGGCCTCATCGAGAGGGTGAGGACTTTGATGACACGGACGCTCGGCGCCATCACATTCTTCACAGCTTGGCCAACACTATGCCTTTGCTCGAGTCAACGGTGTTCTCCCGCTATGGCGCTTTGCACTTCGATAAAGAAGATTCGGAGCCAACAGTGGGTGATACTTCGCGCCTCACGACAGATGACATCTTCGTGCTCCAGCGCAAATTCAAGCCTGTGCCATTCAGGTCATCGCTGGAGGACTACGTGCATGCCGCCAAACGCAAGCGATTTGACGAATACAACTACCCCCATGACAGCGATGATCCATTCATTAAAGGACTCTTTTTGCTCTGGGAACTCTTCTGTGAGCGATTTCTCGATGTTGTCAGAGTTGAGCGAGGCGAGCCCGGCTTCGTCCTCATGCAATCCGACTTCAACCCGCAGAACATTCTTGTGGATGACAGAGGCAACGTCACCGGTCTTATCGACTGGGACTGTCTCGAAGCCATTCCACGTCAAATTGGGTGGTCCTCGCTGCCACACTTCATGCGGAAAGATTGGGAGCCTGAATATGTGTGGCCAACTCCAGAAGGCTCGAGGCAGCTGCTGCAGCCCCATGAGTTCGACAAATACCGCAAAGCATACAGTCGCTATATATGCGAGGCGTGCCCGGGTAGTAATGACTCGAGGTTCACATCCAAGAGCCACATATACGCCGCCCTCCTACGATCTGGCGAACACATTTACAACGTGAAGCGTTTCGTTTCGAACGTGCTTGGTGATATCTTGCCTCGTCTCGGCGGCGTCCAAGATGAGTTCATCAGCCATATCGGCGAGCACGGCTACCGGAAAGATCAGAAAGAATGGCTGGACGCTCGGCTGCGCGAGTTCTTTGCGCCTGATGGATGCTGAAGTACTTGCAACTTTTGAAGACGCTTTTCGGCGCCGATGTTCGGGAGGTTGGCTCGTGCTCAAGCTCCGAGCACGTGGCAGACATGCGAAACCTACCATGGCGTGACTTTATCCTAGTCCTTGGTGCGTACAGTGTGTTTGTAGACTGAATACAGGGAAAGTGCATCTCATGGGCAATTTCAGTAAGTCTTCATCCGCAATGCATCTATAACCAGCGAACAATGGTCTTGCACGAAGCGATCGGAGACGGGCGGGCTAATTGCACCCGACTTTCGCTGCCAAGTGCGGGCAGCAGAGCCGAAGACCGCCAAAGAGGCAAATTTTTACGAGAAGACGCCTTTGATCATGACCAACGGAAGGACGCATGTAGGGCGCGGGGTCCCCACGAGTGGACAGTAGTCGGTGTAGGTTTTTGCTAACAAAAATCTTTTTCTTTGGCCCGTTTTGTTTCCTTTCTCATCAACTCACATGGAACTCTGCACGTAACGCTTTCACTCGCAGTCTGAACCACAACTCACGCAGTTACTTCGGCGAGAAGGCGCATGAGCAAGCAACCCAAAGGCAGCACGCCAGGACCAATTTCAGATTCGCACAATAAGAGCGACACACACGTGCGAGCGACCAGGCCTACTTCAGCTCTCGATCACGCAGCAACCACGGAACCATGCGGGGCTACAGGTTCACTGGTGTCTGCGTCCCCGGCATCTTCTCGGGATGAAAGGTCCTTTGATTCTCATCATCGCAACGACAAGCGGTCAATCAATCATCAAGATGGGGTCTCATCTGCAGATCCAGAAGGCGGCAGCGACGCCGTAGCCCTCACCAGAACCAAATCCACCATCGGTCCGGATGGAGAAATCTACCCAGAAGGCGGCGTACGCGCCTGGCTCGTCGTCTTCGGATCTTTCTGCGGCATGGTCGCTGCTCTAGGTTGGATGAACACGATAGGCGTTTACGAATCCTACCTGGCAGAAAATCAGCTGGCAGACTACTCCAAGAGCACGATCGGATGGATCATCTCCCTCTACGTCTTCCTGTCCTTTGGAGCGGGCCTAGTCATCGGACCGATTTTTGACGTCTATGGACCACGTCTGCTAGTTCTGGGCGGCGCGGTCCTGATCATGCTAGCGAGCATGTTGTTGGGAGTGTGCACTGAGTACTGGCACTTTATCGTCGTCTTCGGCATCCTCGGAGGCACTGGCACTGCCCTGGTGTTCACGCCGGCGATTGCTTCAGTTGGCCACTTCTTCTACGCAAAGCGCGGCAATGCTACGGGATTAGCAGCAACCGGAGGCGCTTTTGGGGGTGTGATTTTCCCTCTGATGCTGCAAGACTTGTTTCCCAAAGTTGGTTGGGCATGGGCGACGAGGATCCAAGGATTCGTCTACCTGGCTCTGCTGATTGTGACGGTTCTGCTTGTTCGTTCTCGACTGCCGCCGAAACCAAATCAGTCTATCCTGCCCGACTTCACGATATTCGGCCAGCTCAACTTTGCCCTCGTCACGATCGGCACATTCATGATGGAGTGGGGTTTATTCGCACCAATTTCGTACGTTACGGCTTATTCGCTGTCCTCGGGCGCCATGAGCACGACCTTCGCATACCAGATCATTGCGATATTGAATGCTGGCTCGGTATTCGGAAGATGGCTACCAGGCCTACTTGCTGACAAGATCGGACGCTTCAACGCCATGCTGATCACTTTGTTTCTATGCATGGTATCATCTTTGGCACTCTGGCTGCCTGCGACAATCCTCTCAGCAACCGATGCACGTGAGGACAACGTAAACACCATCTTCGACCTGACAATCACCTTCTGCGTCATCTTTGGTTTCGCATCGGGGTCGAATATCAGTCTGACCCCAGTCTGCGTGGGAATGCTGTGCAAGACGGAGGAATATGGTCGTTACTATGCTACGTGCTACTGCGTCGTAGCCATTGGCACTCTCACTGGCATTCCAATCGCCGGTGCTTTGATCGAAGCATGTGATGGAGCATACTGGGGCGTTGCGCTGTTCACTGGGCTCTGCTATGTTCTGTCCATGGTGGCATATACGATCGTGCGTGTAAGAATGGTGGGATGGAAGCTCAGTGCGAAGTTTTGATCGATTGTTTGGGTAGTCAGCGCCTATTGAAAGGCAGGCTCATTTGATCAATGTTTGTTTCGAAGGGGGGGGGGGGGGGGGGGGGGACATTAAATTGTGAACGTCGAAGATAGCAGGGAGGAACGCTGTGCGCGATTTAACTAGAGAGTCGCTCGTTACGCAAATATAAATGTTGAATCGTTGTTGCCTCTCATTCTGTTGGGTTGTTGCTTCCAAAAGCCGTATCGTCAGACTTGAATGTATCGAGCTTTCTGGCATATTCACATTGTCGAAGCGCTGGAGCCCGCCTTGTGCTTCTTTAAATGGAGACCAAGACGAACGCCCTGCGTCGCTTTTGTACAGTATGCTGTAGATCTGACGAAACTAATACAAGACTAGAATGCGCAAATACTAATGGGGAGTGTCACAGAACGAATACTGGCATATTATTTCTTTCGGCCGAACATAGCCGCTTGCGATTAGCTACTAACTATGGAAAAGCTCCAGATACAACGACCGTGCAATCCTGCATATTATTCCTCACACTCTGCGGCACCCCCAACAAGGTCAGAGCCTGCCATGCACTAGCGAACGAAGCCCCCCACTGCGCAGGTCTCCCAACAAAGCTTCGAAACTGGAACCCCACAGCAGTCCGGTTTTCATTGCTCGCAAGATTGATATCGCTGTCAAATCGTCCCATGCCGGAGACTGGGAAATATGTTTGGTTATAGTAGAGTACATCCCACTCTCCCGGAGTCGTGTCCTGTGCAGTATTGGCCGGCATACCAAATCGTTGCTGGAAATTGGCGATCGAAGTGCTATGGGCACCGAGCAGAGCAGCCAAGTCTCGTGCCGTGAACCCCTTGTCGACGAAGAGTTGAAAGATTGTATCGTGATCGGAGCCGGGACCGAAGGCTTGTGGAAGTAGTCCATCGGGAGCGGCTGTTGTTGTATCTGTACGTCCGACCAACATACGTCCTACACGTCCACCGGGACAGGCCAGGACACCTACGGATCCGGCGACTTGAATAAGATCTGCTGCGCTGATTTGATACCCTGCAGCTTTGTATGTACTTAACTTGGCTGTGATGAAATTGTGATAGTCGTGAAGGCCCTCTGAGTCGATGCGGTTTATCTCTTCAGTGGAAAGTAGCAATGAGCCGTCGGCACCTCCTGCCGCGGGAGCGTAAAAGGGGAGTTTGTTAGAGAATGTGGCCGAGTCGTGGAACGCGTATCGGATCGCTGCTCGTGAGATGTTGTTGCAAAGTCCAGCATCGCGCATGCCCGAAGCCAAGTCCGAGACCACAGCTGTCCAGAAGTCGGGACAGACTGTTGAGGCAGGTGTAGTCGCGGTGGTAGTCGAAGAAGATGTAGTGGATGATCGTGTTGTGGTTGTGGCAGTGGAGCTGGTTGTGGCGAGGGTGGAAGAGGTAGTAGTTGAGCTAGATGATGGAACTGCGGTTGATCGTATCGTGGTTGTAGCACTTGAGATGCCAGAAGAGGAAGCAGATGAGCTAGACGTAGAGACAGGTGTTGCAGAAGACGCCAGAACGGAAGTCGAAGTAGACCTTGAGGGCACACTGGTAGTAGTGCTGCTCGGTGTGCCCCCTCCAGCAGAGCAAGCACGTACGCTGCTGTCGGATCCTGCATAGTAGACGTTCAATCGATCGGGCCCACCGCAAGTTTGTCCTCGGTTGCCAGTACACTTCATGTTGCACGTTGACTGATCAGATGCGCAGCTGCCGCCATTCTGCACGCTATTCGCACAGTAACATTCCCGAGAGTATTCCATTCCAGCATAGGAGAAGCCTTCTTTCCCACAGGCGGTGAGACATCCTTCGATAGTCATGTTGTTGTAGTCCCCTGGTACTCCCATCCCAACTGGCAACGTGCGAGCGCCTGCGCTGTCGGTATAGCAGCCAAGGGAGGTCCAGCCAGAGGGAATTGCAGGCGGAGAAGGCTCTGTTGTTGGGCCGCCGCTGACCTGGTATACATTCAAGCGATTTGACCCTCCACATAGTTCGGTCGAGTTGCCAGCACAAGCCATATCGCACCCATCATCGGCTTTAGTCGCACCATTCTGTAGTTGGGTGTCGCAAAAGCATTGATTTGCGTATTCCAGGCCCGCCACTGAATATCCTGCACTCTTACAGGCTTGTGTGCATGCGGCAACGGTCATGGCGTTTGGGCCGGCATCGATGAATTGCTGGCTGCCCAGCGACCTCGAGCCCACAGAGTCAGTGTAGCATCCGAGCGAGGTCCAACCATTGGGACCAGGGTTCGTCGTGGGAGCAGTGTAGGTACTGCCTGTGGTATAGACGCTAAGTCGATTGCCATTACCGCAGGTTTGAGACGAATTGCCAACACAGCGCATGGAGCAATCGGACTCAGGCGCTTGCGTTGCGCTGTTGAGTTGCTTATCGCAGAAGCATTCGTGCCTGTCAAGGAGACAATCGGCGTTAGTTCGTGAGCCTATGTGCATTGACAGTGGCACTCATACCCATATTCTACTCCAGCCCATCCATAGCCCAGGGAAGCACAAGTTCCTGTACAGGATTCGATAGTCTGGTCATCGTTGTCGGTGTTGGTGAAGAATTTCAAAGTGCGCTTCGCAGGGTCATCGAGATAACAGCCTTGATAGGTCCATATTTGTGCCAGACAACGCTTGAGGCCCAGAGCCAGAAATGTAAGACGTTCTGCACGCATAGTGTCAGCCTTACACAAACGGAGTCGATCGGACGAATGAAGTTGGCGGTACCTGGCTGACCTATATGATTGCTCTGCTTCACCGCGTCGGCAGCTCACGCCGGCGTGCTCGTGTCTATACCCTTCCGAGACACAATGTTGCGCCAACACGAACTGCTTGACAGAGGCCGTTCCCCTTTCGTCAACTTGGCTGCCATTTGTGGAGGTGTCGAAGAGAAGGGATTCGATCGGCATGCCGCTTAGAGTTCTGCACGTGGCCCATGGCTTTTCTAGCGGCATCCTAATCTGCATCAACGGCTGCCACCTCTCGTTGAGGAAAAGCATATTGCAGGCACTAAGGCTTTCGGCATTTCTTGTGCGGTGTCAGAGGTTCCGATCTCCCGTTTGCTAGCTGATCCGTGGGCTTACCAGAGCGCTTCTCTGCAGCTGGGCTTGAAATCTGACTTGTTTGCGAAAGTGTCGATTCGCGAGGAGAAGATTGCCAGTCTGCCCTCTCTCGCAGTGCCTGTCTTTCGCGGTATGGCGCATGCCCTTGTCCCGCATGTGCATTGGCGCTCAATATGGAAGGAGTGGTGCGCACGCGAACGCATATGCAGATACGATGGCTGCTGTTTTCGGCTCACTTTGGCGTAGTGTCGTCCGTATCTCGACCTTGGCAGTGGAGATGATCGAATTTCTTCTTGCCGCTCGCTATTGATCATGGCTTGGCTGCCTGCATACAAGAGACACGCGTCTGCGCCATCATCAACTCCACGTCGGGAGAGAGCTCATCAGGATGCCGACACCGACACCGACACGCCGAAGTTCCGGGTGCTCGCCACGGGAGAAGAGAAGGGGTTGGGGGCGAGCGTTGGACGTGCATGACACGTTGTCTGTACCGGTACGCCCGACACAACGGCCGCCGCACGTGGCTCGGCATTCCCACCAGGCGCGGTCGAAGGCTCCAGAGCAGATGGCTGCGGAAATCCAGCAAGCGTTGGCACGATTGTGTCGCGGATGCGCAGCACGGAAAGGCCGCCATTTGTTCATGCGGATGACAATGCGAATGCTTGGTATTGCTGGCATCGCCTACGCCCATTCCACGGAGTATTGGAGCAAGCGAAGGCGTCGCTTGCGTGGCACTCGACCGACGAGTCATGTCCAGCGTTGTGCACGAGGGAAGCAGATGGCGGGAAAGAAGATGCCTGCCCCTGCCCTGATTCGGCTTGGCTGAATGCGACCTTCAACACCGTAGGGATGTTGCTCCCTCGCTCTACTCCTCTATGACCATCTATAGAAAGCAAAGTGCTCGCATCACAGGCATGATGCATACCGCTCAAAGAATGCTTCCTAGAACACAAAACGATCGAGAACGAATCCTCCCATGCCACGAACGACCAGAATGCCAGCAAAAGCGCCAAATCCAAAATCGAAAGTGTCGGATCAAACCTCCACAGCAACGGTTCCGTGCATAACGCCATGCTCTTCATGAAATCGCGCCTGACCACCATCCTCGTCGCGATGAGTAACTTATACTAAGATAGCTCCATGCCTGTGTCATCATCTTCGATCGTTTCCTCGCCTTCTTCGCCGTCGACGGTGGTACCGCTGGTACTGCCCAATCGACCTCGTTTCCGGCCATTGCCCCATAGCATACCCATGCCGCTGCCCAGCCTCGCCCCGCCCAGGCCGCCCACGGCTTCAAGTTCATCACCGCCAACCACCCGGCCTTCTGCATCGACGCCCTCGCAAAGCTCTAGCATCGCGTTACGTTTCAAACGTCGGAAGCCATCTGTACGGACAATGCGGCCCCAGTGTGTCATGCAGAAGCTCGCTGCTCTCCTCTTCAACCAGTCCTCTTGTGCTGTGCTCGCGCGATCGAAAATGAGTGCTCCATGCTGGACATCCAGGTCCCGCACCAGGCGATTCACGCACAGGTGCCGAAGGCGAGGCATGTCGTAGATATTACTCATGACGAGCATGTTAGCAACATCTTCGAGGGTTGGTCCACCAACCCCCTGGCTTTCTGCCGGAGGTGAGGAGATGGAGTCGGTGTAGAGGTAGTACAGAAAAGCTTTCACAGCTGGATATGGCTCGGGAATGTGCATGCGCCGCGTATGGAACTCGGACATCTGAGCATTGTAAAGTCGTGCGAAATGAGGCCATCGGGCGCTGAGAATCAGTCGATGTACGTGTATCGGGGGTGACGTATTGCTGCCGTCCGAGGATGAGCCTGCGATTGGTGATACTGTGTCCTCGTCCGATATTGATTCGACATCGTAAGTGTCGTCCTTGAGCGCTGTGATGGTAAAGTCGGTGCCAGACCCACTCTCAGGGGCCATGTTGAACGTTCGTGCGAGATCTGCGCCAATGGCGGACAAATGCGATGTTTCGTGAAAGTCCGACGTGGGAGGTTTCTGTTCATCGCGAGCTTCTTGGCTCATCTTGTTGCCGAGCAGACCGAACTTGCGAAGATCGATCGGTAGAACGTCAGACAGATATTCTTCCGTGTCTCCATTTGCGCCGTTAGTCGGTCCCTGCCGAGGCGAGCCTAGAAGCCAAGCGTGAGTGCCGTCCTGATTTAAGCAACAGTAGTGCCATCTGTAGAGTGGACTGAATAGGTCTTTTCCATCGGCCAATTTCTGCCATCGCAATGTGTCTAGATCGAGTGCAGAAAGCGATGTCTCGAGAGGCATATTGGTAGCAGGCGTGACAAAGTCGAGCATGCATCCTGAACTGAAGACGTGGAAATGTGTGCCTACATTCTGCATCGGCAGATTTGGTGAAGAAATGAACTTCAGGCTGCTGATAGAGCCTGGCGCGACCGGAGGCGCACGCTGGATCGGAGTGGCAGAGTTGGATTGTACCCCAGTATTCGCCGCGTATCCGTTACCATTGAACGCAGGAGGCTGCGCAGAATAGCTGGCAAAGCTCGTTCCTAGCATCCGGCTTTCCTCGGATCCCGCCATACCGTACAATGGACCGCCCTCGAATGCGGGCGAGCCTCTGAAGTCGAGCCACCAGATCTCACTTGTGCGTTCCATCTCCTCTCCCATACCGCCGCTGACCCAGATCTTGCCTCCCCAGATCCAGCTCGCGTGATCGAAACGAGGCACAAATCTCCACGTCCGACTCCATGTCCATGTCTTCAGATCGAGAAAGCAAATGTCGTCAAGGACGCCGTTATCGCTACCACTCATACCACCACATATAAACAGCTTCTCGTCGTGAATGACTGCGGAATGCCGTGCTCTTCCCCTCGGTATAGCACCGTGCACATCGGGTTGAGTCCAATGCGCCGTCTTGATGTCGAAAATAACAACATCGGATAAGTGCCTCCTGTGCTCATTCTCGCCTCCATACACGAGAAGCTTGTCGCCCTGCCATAAACATGAAGTGTGGCCCATTCGTACGCCGGGGATATCACCGTAGTTATCGACCAGACTCCATTGTCGTGCGGACAGGTTCAGTTTCAGCACGTGATTATACACTTCGTCTGTGTACTGATCGAAGCCGCCGAAGGCATATATGAGATCGTTTCCGACATATGTGACCGAGGCATTGACGAGACATGCGGGCCGCTGCCCAACGGTTGTGATGATCTTTGGCATGTACGGCTCTGCGGTGCGTCGGCGACAGTTTTTGTTGGGCGATCGACTCATGACATATGTATTATTCGACATAGATGAGATCCGCGAAGACGACATTCTCGCGCGCGAGAGTAGGTGTTGCTAGCGGGGAGGCTGTGGAGATGCGAAGGCTGCCGCGGGCGGCTGTTACAGCGAGCGCATAATTCGAATGCACGGCGACGGCAGTCTGGGCTCTCGCGATCCAGTAGGTTATCGCTGGTCGAATTCGTAGGCAGTGCGAGGCTGTGCAGAATTGAAGGATGTTGTTGTCGCCAGTTTGGAAATGGCTGCCAGGCTATGAACGTAGGCAGGTGCGGCGTCGACGGCCCGGACCGCACCTGGTGCCGACGTGTCGTTCGAAGGATATGCATCATGGCTGAATGGGAGCATTCTCCTTTGCGCTCATTGACGTATATCAGGAGAGCGACCATCGCTGATAAGCATATGTGTCTGAGACTCGCCGTCCATCCTCATCTCCAGTGGGTTCTTCCCCCAATAAGAGGGAAGTGACGTATGAGCGGCTGGGCCCGCTGCAAGCCCGTCGTAGTTGCCCTCTCAACGCCAGGCCAGTGCGCGACGTGTAAATAACAAAGCAACGACTCCCGCTCTCTTCTTCTTCTCGACACTCACAAGTCACAATCAAACCCTCAATCAGCGCTCTCACGCACCTCAAAGGCTCTCGAGCCTTCACTCAATCCATCCACGGCATACTGCAAATATTCGCGAACACACTAACGAGAATCCTTCACTGGAATTCCAACACAGCACTTCACATTCGACAGCGGATATGGCCACTGCATCAGTATTGACCCCCACCAAACCACGCCGGGATGGCATCTTCTCCACACGCCTCGCTGGTGGCCGCATGCCTCTCACTCCGTCCCCTCAGACGACACCCAAGACGGTGCACGTCGAGGCCGGCGAGAGCATACACCACGGCAACGTGAACCTCACAGCCCGCTTCTCGCGAGCCCAGTCCAAGACCAATGTGCGCGACTCGCCCAAGTCCAACATTGCCCGCCGCCACCCACAGTCGCCTCGCAACCTCGACAACGCCACGAGCGACTTCACCCTCAATGGCACCGGCCCACGCGCCGCTTCCTCCGCCAAGAACACTCCATCACGACCACGAAGCTCGCGTTCCGGCTCGACGCACCGTACACCCAAGAGAAGCCAGGGCAAGATCAACTACACCGCCGCCGACCGCTTCATCCCCAACCGGGATGCCAGCGAGGCCATTTCTTCCTCCGGCGCCGCCGTCAAGCTCGACTCCGAGCGTACTCCTGGACGCCGACCAAAGTCAAGCGCGTCTGATGGCTCGGCCACTCTCGCAGCTAGCGTGTCCATCGCTTTCGACCTTGGCCGCCACTCTACTTCTGATACCTCCCTCTCTCTCGAAGGCCTCAACCTCAACGACAACGAGGATGAAGAGGATGATGAGCCACGCACCAAGCAGACCCCAAACACCGTTGCCTACCAGCAGTCCGTTGCTGCGGCTTGTGGTGTCAGCATGAAGCAACGCATTCTTGCTTTCAAGCCTGCTGCTCCAGAGTCCTCTCGCCCAATCGACCTCCGCTCTCAGTACAACCGCCCACTCAAGCCCGCTGCCGCCTCCGCATCTCAATTCCGCCGCCGCGTGCTTACTGCACCTGAGCGTGTCCTCGATGCCCCAGGTCTGGTTGACGACTACTACCTCAACCTCCTCGACTGGTCATCTGGCAACCAGGTCGCCATTGGCCTTGAGCGCAACGTCTACGTCTGGTCCGCTGAGTCCGGCTCAGTCTCCAGCCTGCTCGAGTGCCCCGCTGACACCTACATCTCCTCCGTCAAGTGGTCTGGCGATGGCGCCTACGTCGCCGCTGGCCTCGGTACCGGTGAGGTCCAGATCTGGGACGTCGAGGATGGCACCAAGCTCCGCTCCATGTACGGCCACGACACTCGGGTCGGCGTCATGGGCTGGAACAAGCACCTTCTCTCTACTGGTGCCCGCTCTGGTCTCGTCTTTAACCACGACGTCCGCATCGCCCAGCACAAGGTTGCCGAGCTCGTCTCCCACACCTCTGAGGTCTGCGGCCTCGAGTGGCGTCCAGACGGTGCTCAGCTGGCCACGGGCGGTAACGACAACCTTGTCTCGATCTGGGATGCTCGCCAGCTCACTGCACCAAAGTTCCAGAAGACCAACCACAAGGCCGCTGTCAAGGCTCTTGCTTGGTGCCCATGGCAATCCAACCTCCTCGCTACTGGTGGTGGCTCCCACGACCGCATGATCCACTTCTGGAACACCACCTCCGGTGCTCGTACCAACAGCATCGACACTGGCAGCCAAGTCACCTCCCTGCGCTGGAGCATGGGTTACAAGGAGATCGTCTCATCTTCTGGTTTCCCTGACAATTCCCTCTCCATCTGGAGCTACCCAACTCTCGTCAAGAACATCGAGATCCCAGCACACGAGTCTCGTGTCCTCCACTCTGCCCTTTCGCCAGACGGACAGATGCTCGCCACTGCCGCTGCTGACGAGTCTCTCAAGTTCTGGAAGGTCTTCGAGAAGAAGGCTGGCTCTGGAAACCTTGCTGGCGGTGCTACTGGCACTGCAAAGGCCAGCTTGACCAAGGCTACCACCATCCGGTAAAGAATGACATTTTTGTGCAGTCTGTTGTTATGACGCTTCGGCTGGCTCGGCGTTTGTCTTGACGCATGTTCATCATGCTCACGGCCGTTGGACACGTACATGGCATTGGGGATTGTTGGAAGTCGGCGCTTTTCTTACTTGACAATATGGACGACGGATTGGGAGCGTTTCGGGCATGATTCAGAGAGCATTACACACAGCTACGTTTAATGGAGAATTCACACTCGCTTTTCTGACACCTTAGATGTACCACTCTTTCCCAATCTTGCTCAATGCACGCGCTCCACAGTTGATCACCAAAGTTAAACATTACTTAGACATTAGTTGGACTTAGTTGGACTGATAGACACGTCGTCCAGTACCCGGTGCCTTAAACACATCCCTCTCGTTGCTGTCGCCGGTACCCATGCTCGCGGGAAGCTGTCCAGATATCCAGCACTGGTCACGGTTCGACCTAACCTCAAGCACCCGGACCCTATCCGCATACCAGCCAAGAACTCAGCGTTCTCTCAATCTCTGAATAGAAAGGCTCGACCTGCGATTCCTGCTCAACGCTCGAGATCTACACAGCCAGCAGTAACCCCCCCACGCAGCCACCATCACCCCCATCATCGGCCCACTCGTGATCATCGCCGCACCACCTCCAGCACTGGTCTTACTCGCCGCTTCCTGAATCTTCCTCGAAGAATTTTCTGCCTGCTCTGAAGAAACACTCGCTGCTGCACTCGTGACTTTGTTTGAGTAATCCGAGTCCGTCAAGAAGACAGTCGCGGAGCAAGGTTGTGATGTCTTCATGACGAAGCATTAGCATGAGTTTTGAGGACGCATGAGGAAATGTAAACTCACTGTACTTGTAACTGTCACGCCCCCATCCGTCGACCCGCTACAGAACAGAAAGCAAGGCGCGAAAGAAGGACCTGGGACTTCGAAAGTCGCTCCCACGCAGCAGAAAGCGGCTGAATCGTTGTACATGTGGTCGGTGCCGCCGCCATAGATCGCTCCGGGACAACACCATTGTTTGCCATTGTGGACACAGTTGAGTTCATTGGAGGGACATTGTTGGTTTGATGTGTTGTTCGCTGTAGTCGTCGTCTGGGCGATTGTCGTCGAGGTGAAGATTGAGAATATCACCAGCTGTAATAGTCGCGTTGCGGGCCTTGTGCTTGTTGAAGGCATCGTGGCGATGAAGTCAGAAGTCAGTTAACTCTGTTCTGCCTTTTCGATCGATTGCTGGCAATGAAGCCATGTGGAAACAAGAGGGAACTTCTTGAATGCACAAAGCCTTCGTCCCGTCTGATCAATCACAATGAAATACAATTGTGTCAAACAAAAGCACAGCGCCCTTTGTACTCCATGATCCACTCTAGCTCATTGTCGATCGCCACAACGTCGAAAGCGTCTTCATGTTGCCATGTAATTGGAGCTCACGTGTGATCGACAGAATGTCCTCCAAGGCCTGATCTAACCCGAAGTAGTGAAAAGTATCTGAACAGAGATCGAGGCTGAAAGAAATGGGAGGCCTGATACTGCCACTGAAGCAGTGACAGGTCGCCTCATGAATGACCTCGTTGGCACTGCGGCAGATGCTGATGAAACACTTGATGATATTTCATTAGCCCATGCCGTCAAATCAAGCGTCGCTGTCGGGGAGCCGCAAAGCGGATTCGAGAATCAAAACGGAACAGGGATGTCCCTTCCATATCTTTTACATATACTGTCTACAGTTCTACCACCAACGCCGCGCTATGAAATCACGTTGAGTGACAAAAAGTAGTCCCAGAATAATCCGATTTTTATCCTGTCCAGATAGCCGCACACCGAAAAAACATTGCCGCTGTGATGAACCAGCTGGCATGGTATCATTGAAAGTCAACGTCTAGGGTGAAGCCAACGCCATGTCTCTGACAACCCCAGATAAACACTTCACAAGCCTAGAACAGCCCATCAATCTCGCCAGTCTCGCCATCGAGGTCGACATTGAGGTAGCCAGGTGCGGTAGGCAAACCTGGAATTGTCTGAATGTCGGCTGCGAGAGCGTAGAGATAGCCGGCACCGGCTGCCATGCGGACATCGCGGATCGGAACCTCGAAGCCAGTTGGCGCACCCTTGAGCGCTGGGTCATGCGAGATCGAGTACTGTGTCTTGGCGATACAAATTGGCAGGTTGCCATAGCCTTGTCGTGTGTAGGTGTCGACCTTCTTCTGAGCAATCTCGGAAAAGGAAACTGAATCAGCGCCGTACATTTTCTTGGCGATGGCTTCAATGCGGTCCTGCACAGAACCTCTCTCGGTCTGGTACAGAAGCTGGAACTTCTCCGGCTCGCTTTGCTCGGCAGCTTTGATGACGCCGTTTGCGAGGTCGACAGCTCCCTTGCCACCTTCGGCCCAGTGGTTTGCGACAATGGCATCTTCAGCTCCAGCCTTGATGGCCTCCTCACGAATGACCTGAGCTTCGGCGTCCGTGTCAGTTTCGAACTTGTTGATGGCAACGACAACCTTGACGCCGTACGCTTTCGCGTTCTGGATGTGCTTGGCGAGGTTGGTGCAACCCTTGCGAAGGATCTCGACATTCTCGGTGCGGTAGACTTCGTCAAGCTGTGCGCCAGCCTTGATCTCCGGACCACCTCCGTGCACCTTGAGCGCGCGCACGGTGGCAACGATGACGACGACATCTGGAACAAGTCCTGATGCACGACACTTGATGTTCATGAAGCGCTCGCCACCCATGGTGAAGTCGAAGCCGGCCTCAGTGACAACAAAACCAACCTTGTCATTGTGCTCTGCAGCCTCATCAGGCTCAGTACCAGCAAGCTTGAGAGCAATGCGGTCGGCGATGATAGAGCTGTTACCGATGGAAATGTTCGCGAAAGGTCCAGCGTGCACAAACACTGGCGTTCCTTCCAATGTCTGCATCAAGTTGGGCTTCACGGCATCCTTCATCAGCACAGCAAGAGCACCGCTGACGCCGATGTCGTCAGCGGTGATTGGGTCGCCAGCCTTTGATGATGCGACGACCATGCGACCGAGGCGCTCGCGCAGATCGGCGAGGTCAGTCGACAGGGCGAGGACGGCCATACACTCCGATGCGACGGAGATATCGAAACCAGTCTCGCGAGGCTGTCCCTTGCTCTCTGTTGGGGCCTGACCGATCGTGATGCCACGAAGGTGACGATCGTTCACATCAAGCACACGTCTCCAAGTGATCGTCTCTGGGTCGAAGTCGAGCCTAGCAAAGCGGGCAACCTCCTCATCAGTAAGGTCGTCTGGATTTGTCTTGTTGATGCCGAGCTTCTCAAGGCGCTTGTACATGATCGGGACGAATTCTCGCTTGCCCTTCTTCTTTGGCACCAAGCGGCTGTAGAGTGCCTTGTCGCTCTGCGTAGCCTCGTGGAACATGCGAGTGTCGATAGCGGCGGCTAGCAAGTTGTTTGCAGCTGTGATGGCGTGGATGTCTCCAGTCAAATGCAAGTTGAACTCATCCATAGGGATGACCTGACTGTAGCCACCACCAGCAGCACCACCTTTGATACCAAAGGTAGGACCCTGCGAAGGTTGACGAACGTTGGCGAATGCTATCCGACCAAGCTGTCCAGCCAGTGCTTGTGTGAGGCCAATTGTGGTCGTGCTCTTGCCCTCGCCGAGCGGTGTTGGGGTGATACCAGCAACCAGAATGTAGCGTCCATTCTTGCGGTGTTCCAAACGCTTCAGCACGTCCAATGAAACCTTGGCCTTGTAGTGACCGTATGGCTCGAGCTCGTGCGGTGCAACTCCAATCTCTGAGGCGACCTTGTTGATGAGCTTCGGATGCTGCGATCTTGAGACAGCGATATCTGAAGGGACAGGTTGCTGAAGCTTGAGTGGCAGAGGCGTAACATGGCGTGACTTTTGCCTGTCAAAGGAGACATCAGCAGCATCGACCACGTTCGACAGCAGCATAGCAATGGTCATTGGTCCAACACCACCGGGCACAGGCGTGATCTGGCTCGCGACCTCGACTGCGGCATCGTAGTCGACATCTCCGACCAAGCGTTGGCCTGACTTCTTGGTGTCGTCTGGAATGGAGTTGGTGCCGACATCAATGACAACTGCGCCTGGCTTGAGCCAGTCGCCTTTGACGAAGTGTGGCTTGCCAATGGCAGCAACAACAATGTCTCCCTGCTTGACGACCTCCTTGAGGTTGGCGGTCTTGGAGTGGCACACGGTCACCGTAGCGTCGGCGTTCCTGAGCAGATAGCTGACTGGTGCACCCACGATGTCCGATCGTCCAATGACGACAGCATTCTTGCCTCGCACATCCACCCCACTCTCTTTCAGGAGCACCATGACACCCTTAGGCGTGCATGGCACGAATAATGGCTTGCCTCCCTTCTTGGCTAGCTCTCCAATGTTCAATGCTCCAAATCCGTCGACATCCTTCTCGTCGGCGACAGAAGATGTAATCTCGTACTCGTTGATGTGCTTGGGCAATGGCAGTTGCACCAAGATGCCGTGCACCGACGCATCATTGTTGTATTGCTCAATCTTCTCCAGCAACTCGTAGTGGGAGATGCTCTCATCGTACTTGTCGAGCTTGCACGCAATATTTGCTTCTTCAGAAGCCTTCAGCTTCATGCGCACATAGGTAGAGCTGTCCTCGCGGTCGCCGACCTGAATGATGACGAGGCTGGGCTTGTAGCGAGGGTTCTTGGCCTGCTTCTGTGCAATGTCGTTGGAGATGCGTTCGCGAATGGATTGGGCAATAATTTTGCCATCGATTTTGGTGGCCGTCATGTTTGCGGGCGTGTGACTGAATGAGCGGACGCCTGTTGGCTCATATGGTGCGCTTCTTATACTGCGTGACCGGAAGCTGGACTGCAGCGCCTGGCACGACAATACACGGTAACTCGACCAGCGTCTGGTGAGGAGAGGCGGTGGGGTTCGGAATTCGAGATTGGCAGCTTCGTGGACGGCCCTGTTTCCCCCGAAGGGTCGGCAAACGAAGATCCGCATCGTGTGCTCGCCAGGTGAAGCTTGCGCAAAAAGGGAGCAGGGCAAGTGCGATGCTCACTTCGACTCCCAATGCGCCCAAACAATCCCCGACAGACGCGTCGCTATTGAAGCCACTTTACAACATCAGTAGGGAACCCAGGACAAGATGACTGCAAACTGCTAAAAATTATCGGTCTATTAGCAACCGTTTCATCCTGTGCGCGGGTTTTGATCCAGGTAGGGCAGGGTTAGCTATTTTACGCTAGTGGCTGCGGTTTGTACAGTCGATAATGCTTGGCGAAAATATCTCGCATCACCAATTTGACCAATACTTTCGTAGCCTCCAGCTGAAATGCATTGGATTCCGCTCAGGAGCATGTGTGATTGGAAAACTCAGGCCTCTTGTCAATTTCTTGCTTGGCCGGCTTGATGTCCGCAATGATCACTTGGGCTTCTGAGTTCGTGATTACCACCTTGTGCTTAACAAGATCCAAGTTATGATTAGATAAGTCCAGAAAGTGACGTTGTTGCTTTGGCGCGCTAGCGGACCGGACGACCCCGCGTCACGTGAGAGCGAGCCTCGAAATTCAAGAACACCTCACAGCGTGTGCAAACGCCTTTGAATCACCATCCGTCAACATGAGGCCAATTTTGCTGCAGGGCCACGAGCGTGAGTACGGGACTCATTCCATTCAACGCGCTGAGACTGACTCGTTCCCTAGGCGCGCTCACCCAGGTCAAATACTCGAAGGAAGGCGATCTCATCTTTTCGGTGTCGAAAGATCACGTCGTGTGTGCGTGGTACAGCACCAACGGCGAGCGCTTCGGTGTCTACAAAGGGCACCAGGGTGCTCTCTGGACTGTCGATGTCGATCCAACAACCACACTCCTCGCTTCGGGAGGCGCAGACAACACGATTCGCTTATGGGAGGTGCGAACGGGCAGACTGCTGAAGACGTGGGAATTTGGAACCGCTATCAAGCGCGTGGAGTTCAACGAGGATGGCACACAATTGCTGGGAGTGACGGAGAAGCGACAAGGACAACTGAGCTCGATTGTCGTATACGACATCAACCAAGACCCCGAGGGCGAGCAGGTCAACGAGTACAGCATGCGCATTGTTGTCGATGACATTCCCAAGGTCACCGTGGCCGGTTTCTCCTACCTGACGAAGTTCATCATCGCGGGCCACGAAGACGGCAGCGTGACACAATACGACGCCAAAGACGGCTCCGAGCTGAGCCACACCTTCCCACACGAAGAGAACTCGCTGGTCACAGATCTGCAGTGGAGCTCAGACCGCACCTACTTCATCACCTCGTCCAAGGACAAGACCGCGAAACTTATCGATGCGAAGACACTCGATGTCCTCAAGACATATGTCGCCGACACGCCTCTGAACAGCGCCGCCATGACACCCGAGCCGACGAACTATGTCATCCTGGGAGGTGGTCAAGCAGCCATGGATGTCACAACCACTTCCGCACGGCAAGGAAAGTTCGAGGCGCGATTCTACCACAAGATCTTCGAAGAGGAGGTTGGGAGAGTAAGAGGTCACTTCGGTCCTCTCAACTACGTTGCTGTAGACCCAACTGGAAAGTCATACTGTAGTGGTGGTGAGGATGGATACGTGCGTGTTCACCACTTCGACCCGCCGTTCTTTGAGTTCAAGTTTGAGGTTGAGCGGGAGCTTGAGCGTGAGGGAAGGATCTGAATGGCATATTCATGAGTAAACGAAGCTAGATGGCGGCGGAAATGGCACAGCGAGGCGTTGTGGCGTAAGGCACGTCCGGCCAGGATCATGAAGCAAGAAGGCATGTGGGTCTGCGGTGCAGATAAAGCGAACGATACCAGCGACCGGCTATTGTGCCACGACGCCCTCAGAGGACTTTCACGAAGTTGCTGGAGTAGACGTGCTCCAGGACGCGAGCGCCTCGCACGCATCCACTTGGGAAAGCACGCTAGGGAACGCTCGGGCAGGAGCCACAGAAGCACACGTACAAAAGCCGATTCTCATCATGGCAATGACCTGTTGAGGCCTGCCACTCCGTACGTACTGCATTCAAGCGTTCAAGACAGTCCGATGATAATCCCCCACATGCTCCCATCATGTCAATGCCACTCTGATTCAAGTCTCAAATCTCCTTCTTTGCGCCCAAAACCTGCTGCTCAAGCCCTCCAGCAGCAGAAGGATCCCACTCCTTTGTATTGGCCAACACAATCCAGTCGGTCCAATCATCCCCCCAGTAGAACTTCCATTTCAGCTCACCCTCGGCATTTACACCGAAAACGGCCAAGGTCCTCTCCGACCAACTCGCCACTTGTGGCTGACCACACCATTCACCTCCTCCTAACTTCCACCACCCCTGCCAATCGCTGCCCGTCCAAATCTTGTAATCGAAATTGTTCGCCTCTTTCTCCGCAAAACCGACGATATCAACCCACGAGGCAGATCGGCGAAGGACTTTTGGAGCAGAAGCATCGAATGTTCCACCAAGCGATTGCCAGGCGCTGTAAAATCCTGGCCCCCATGAAGTGTAGTAGAGGGAGCTGTCGTTTCTGCCTACAGCGTAGATTGATAGTAAGCCTACGCCGCCGGAGGTCGCGGTGAGTTGGGCGTGTGGCCTGAAATTGTGAGACTGAGCGTTGGGCAGTTTCTCCCATTGTTCAAAAAAGCGATCTCCTGCCCAGGCTTGGTGTAAGACGATGCCGTCCTCAGTTGTGCCGAAAATATCGAAACGGTCTGGGCCCCAGCTGGTTATTGCAGGCGAAGAAGTGAAACTTTGATCAGGCCAGAGATTCTCCCACACGGACCAGGAGTGTCCGTCGAAGTATTTATGGAGATAGGTGCCGCTTGCGTTGTGCCCGACAATGTCTATGCGATCGGGGCCCCAAGAGGCAACGGAGAGCTTAGACTGGAAGGCGATTGTGTCGTCTTCTTCCTCATTCCATAGAGCGTTCCAGCTTTCTGGCTCCCATTGGGAGCCACGCCTTGTGTCATACGTTAAGATCGAGGCTATGTCAATATAATTCTGAAACTGCTGCTTACCACCACCGATGGTATGGCTTGCCATCTTCTGCAACGACAAAGAGATCGATAACGTTATCTGCCCACGAAACCGCAACTGGGGCCGATTTCTCAGCACTCAGCGAGGCATCAGGATGGCCAAGGTCCTCGAATGTGACAGGTTCCCATCCGTGCTCGTTGTGAAATTTGTGCCATATATGTTTTGCGTCGCCAGCCAGTCCGAACAGGTCAATTCGTTCTTTAATACCAGGCCAGACAGTCAGCGCAATTGGATCAGAGATCCATGCAGCGACGTTGGCCGCGCTTGCGATTGCGAGGGATAAGAAACGAAGCATGCTTGCTGTGAGGTGCTGCCTTCTAGATCCAAGATCGCAACGTCTTTTATGCTTCCCTCAAGCATGCTTGGATGGAATGGGTACGGTATGGTGTGGATGGCTCAGCCAGGCATCGGAAGCACGGAGCTCGTGCTGCATGCGCTCCATGGCACATTTTGCATGTGAAATAACTCATCAGAGCATCCTCCGATGAAGTCCGGATGCCGTTTACTCGAGATCGACTTGTTCCGGTGCTTCTTGAGGCATTGCACTGCGTGTGCCGCTGGACGCCATGGTAGCACGGCAGGAAAGTTGGTCTGCGATGCAGAGGCAGTACGTAATGCTCCATGATTGTTCTCCATCTACGCGAGGAGAAGTGTCTTGGGCATTTCACAAAATTGCATCAGACCAAGGGAGCACCCAGGCTTGTAAGTATTATAGAATATTGTGGTTTCGTCTTGCCTGGAGACTTTTGATCGTCAATTTCAACCATCTGCAACGAGGCTGTCTCAGCTGGCTCGGCGTCGGCATGAGTGGGAGTGGATCTGCGCGAGCTGCAACTTGCAATCGTATCGGATTCGCATTCTCCTCATCCGTAGAGCGGGGACCAGTGGAGCACCAACATCGCACGCACGTCGATGAACACTTCCGAGCTGAAACAATCTCTGCACACACACACAGCCCGCGTAATATCGACCGTGTCACCATGGCGACCACACAAGTCGTCAAATCAGCCGGGATATATCACGGCTTGCCCACATATTCTGCAGACGTCCAAGAGCTCACTGCAATCGTGACTGGCGCCAACGGCATTAGCGGCTATCATATGGTCTAGCATATCTCTCGAGTGGAAGAGGTCAAATTTGACTAATACTTGGAATCAGGTTAGAGCTTTATGCTCGGCTCCCGAGCGCTGGTCCAAGATATATTGCCTCTCGCGACGGCCACCACCTATGTATTTCTACGAGGGACTGGAAGGCGGCAAGGAACGTGTAGAACATGTAGAGGTCGATTTTCTGACAGAGCCGAAGAGCATCGCTGGAGAATTGAAGAAGATCAAGAAAATGTAAGCTTTGTGGTGGTGTCGACCGTCCATACTAACACCATGGTCAGTGACCATGTCTTTTTCTTCTCGTACGCCCAATCCAAGCAGAGGGGAGAAGTCCTCGGGATGTGGTCTGATGCGGATGCGTTGGCCGATACTAACACGAGGTTGATCGACAACTTCATAGAAGGTCTGAAGCTGGCCGGCCTGACTCCAAAGCGATTCGTGCTGCAAACGGGAGCCAAAGTGAGTTGCTTTCATCATCGTCTGTGCTCAGTCGTGCTGATTTCTGTGTTCCAGCACTACGGCTTCCACATAGGGCCGGCGACAACACCTTCGTTTGAGACAGATCCCAGAGTGACGCTTGAAAGTAACTTTTATTATCCTCAGGAGGATGCACTGGATCGATATGCGGCAGAAGCTGACCTGGGATGGAATGTTTTCCGACCCTCGTATATCATCGGTGCTGTGAGGGAGAATCAATTGAATTACATGGTGGGCTTCATCGTTTACGGAGCGGTGACTGCGCATCTCAAGCAGACACTTCGCTTCCCAGCGGATTATGCGGCATTCGACAAAGAATTTGTGGCCTCTTCTGCGATGCTCAACGCGTACATGATGGAATGGTCTGTTCTCACACCAGAAGCAAAGAATCAGGCGTTTAATGTGCAAGACGGGTAGGTCCGGTAAGGACGAGCGTATTGAGCATTCTGACAGTCGTCGCTAGCTTGCCTTTCACGTGGAGTCGCTTTTGGCCGTATCTGGCATCTTGGTATGGCGTGCCTTGGGCGCCTCCGGAGGTGGACGCTTCAAAGTATCAGTCATTCACGTCTCGGAGCGTTCAGACACCCCGCGGGTACGCATTCTCCGCAGGGACTTATTCAGAAGCGAATGGTAGTCCGACCTGCTGACTTTACCAGCTTCGGCCCCCAGGGAGTGACGCGTTGCACCTTTAGTCTGCTCGAGTGGTCCAAGCAACCAGAAGTGGAGTTCGCATGGGAGCAGCTAAAAGAGAAACACGCCCTCGTACTCGATCCTTTTCAAGACCGTGAGCAGATTTTCGGCATCACGGACAGCGCTGTCATTGGCGGCTGGCCGCTGTCGCTTAGCATGCGCAAGGCCAGGAAAATGGGGTTCCTGGGCACCGTCGATTCTTATGAGAGCATGTTCCACACGCTGCAGGAGTTTGTGAGGTTGAAGATGAGTCCGCCGCTTGCCGTTGCTGAGTACGTAGAAGAGCTACCTCCAGCGCCCGGGATGTAGCATCGGCTGGGTGGAATGGATCTTGTAGCTTTCTCAATGCATGATGTATTGGTTGTTGTCCGAGCGGATATACATGGAAGAAGCAGTGTGGCTCTGCCATACTGGGCTCTAAGTTGGGGCTGCGCCGTCCCTGCCTCGTCACACGTGCATCGGCACTTCGGCGCGTCAATGTCCATCTCCAAGAGCAGGAAGCATCCAGGACTCGTGAACAAGGGAAGCAGCAAGCGAGTCCTTCACAGGGGCATTCTCCGCGGGTCTATTACAAGCTATTCTCCTTCCTGCGATGACAACTTTCTATGCATCATCCGCCATAGGAGCATCCTCTTCCGTAGCACCTCCCTCTTTCGAGGAACCGCCTTCCTAGTTGGCGTTGTTGCCACCATCACGACCCTTCTTGGTCCGCTGCCTCCTCTTCTTCTCTTGCTTCGGCACGCCGTCGTGCTCTTCCTTCTTCGGCGCCGGATGGAGTTTCTTCTCCTCGCGACCATCATTGCGCTTCTGGATCTTCGCTTCCTGGTCATAACGACGGAAAGCGTCAAACTTGGGCTGAGGCTTACCACGAGAACCCTTCTTTTCTGCCGCATACTTCCCCACGTCCGCAAAGTCCGGCACAATGAGCGCCTCGATCGTTGGCATCTTGGATTGCAATCCAAGATGCCAGTTCCCAGTGCCTCGGTCAATTTTTCACTGCTTCCGTTATGGAAAGCCAGACTGGTGGACTAGTTGCCATTACTGCCCACGCTCGTACTTGGCTCATCTTCTCTGTAGTGGAAGTTGAGCAAGTTCGTAAAGCGCGCGTCGTAACACGCATCTTTCTCCTTCAGCTTGGCCGTCTTTGGCAATCCGCTGGCATCGACAATGCGGATCTTGTGCGTCTCAGCCAGCTCAAACTCGCCATCGTCGCCCTCAACTGGAACGTCTGGGTCCTTGACGACCGGCGCTGTCTCAACTTGCGGCGTCGCGGTCGCAGTTGTCCGAGGAGCTGGCTGAACAGCTGGAGGAGCTGGCGCCCCAAATGTTGGAGGTTCGCCAGAAGAGAAGTTTCGACAAAGACATCTCTGAGAAAAAGTGGGCCAAAGACCGAGTCTATACCCCAAAGGAATGACAGCCGAGCTGAGCTCAAGGCTGTCAGGCCAAAGAGGAGAGATGTGAAGGTGGTCCGAAGGCTGAGCCTGTGACCAATACACTGACGTCGAGCAGAGCTCAAGACGGTCAGGCCAGAGAAAAAGTGAAGAGTGGTCCTAAGGACTGAGCCCGTAACCAAGACACTGACGTCGAGCAGAGCTCAAGACGGTCAGGCCGGAGAAAAAGTGAAGAGTGGTCCTAAGGACTGAGCCCGTAACCAAGACACTGACAGCCGAGCCGAGCTCAAGGCTGTCAGGCCAAAGACACCGGAAGTCGAGCCAAGCTCAAGACGACCGGGTCGAAATTCAGCCAACTAAACCCCCCCCCCCCCCCCCCCCCGAAGGGGGGGTGCTGGTGTCGCGCGGGTGCTGCTGCGTTTTACCACAGCAGCGGTAATCGGAGGAGGTGTCGTGGTGCTATGCGGTGGTGTAGCCGTAGGCAGTCGTCGTGATGAGGGAGGAAGAGTTGGAAGAAGCGCACAGCGCAATTTTGCAAAGCGGAGCGGCGGAGCTGGCGGAACAAGGCGCCGACAGTGACCCTGAAAACAAAGACGACGACGCGCCTATCGCGACACGCGGTCAAACCGTTGATTACAGCATCGACGCCAAGCCGTCTGGCAATGTCTCAGGAAGACCTCATTGACGCGAGACGCGGTGCGACCTGGACTCGACCGACACAATGAAAAGTTCTACACGGAATATCTGGAAGCCAGCAGCACTCTGTCTATCACGAAGTCATAGTCGCAAGTTCCTTCGCGCTGCTCTCTTTGACCGGATCCGTCTTTTCCACTTCCATGATCAGCTCAGCATGCCTGTCACTGCGAGGCACAATGCGCGCCTCGAAAGGTGCTGGATGGCTGACTAGACCAGCCACCATTTGCGTGTCTGGTTCAATGACATTGCCCTCCGCGTCAAGCGCCTTTGCAATGTCAAACACAGCCAGCGTCTTGGCCACAGTCAAGAAGATCGATGACTGAGCGAGCAGCCGACCAGGACAGATCCGCCGGCCGAAGCCAAATATGATATTACGTGGGTCCATCTCTGGCTGTGGTCCCATAAAACGGTCTGGATTGAAAGCGGCCGGGTTCGTGTACAGCTTCGAGTCCATTACCATGTCCCTGACGAGCATTAGCATTGTATGAAAAAGCATGTTCAATTCTCACATACCACACAGCTGGTATCACCATCGCGCCGCTAGGGAGGAAATAGCCATCGTACTCGAAGTCAGCTGTCAGCTTATGTGCGAATCCCGCAGGAAGCACAGGACGCCATCGGAGGCACTCTTTGACGACCGCTTCAATGTACGGCAGCTGTGCACGATCGCCCATCTCCGGCAGGCGCTCTGAACCCACAACACGATCAATCTCTCCCCGAGCCTTGTGCTGTACTTCTGGGTGAAGCAGCATGGCCATGAAAAAAAGCGCAGTAGTACTGACAGTCTGGTGCAGCTTGTCAGCATATTACTTGAGCAGAAAATGATCGTCATACTGTGTCCGCGCCTCCAGCGTACATCGACTGTGCAGTCCACATGGCACTATGGGCTTCCAATCCTTCCAATCGGCCTCCCGCTTGATCGTGAAGATTTGACACGAATGAAGGCACTGCAGTTCCATTTGCCCGCTTCATCTCAACGTATCTGAACGGTCTCTCTGCGGACGCGTCTGCTGCAGCAGCAAACTCTTTTCCCGTCCGTTTCCAGGCGGTGCCAGGAAACCAGTCCGGCACGAATCTGACTGATGATACATCAGAGCGAGTTGTTACCAGGTCTTCAATGACTTACGCCAGGGGAAGAAATCAACAGCCCATGCTCCCGGTTGCGAGGCGACACTAATCTGCCCCAATGCTGTTTCTATCAAGTCCACCAAGGGGTCATTCGCATCCGGTTCGGCAGTGTACCCGTAGGCCAGGTCAAGAATCACCGAACCCGCTTCTCTGGAGCACCATTAGCGATTGTCTTTACCATACCTCATTGAACGCACTTTCGGATTTGCCGCCAGAACGTCTCCGGTTTGCGAAGCACCCGAAGCAGGAATCTACGCGTCTCGACATCTTGGACATGTTCGTGTCGTGACATTGCAGCCGCTGTTCCCATGAATGCATGGAACTGTCGCCGCGCGGTACGATGCCTGTAGTCGTCCTTCGGCTGCAACGCGACATTATGGCCCCAATGGCATCTGTAAAGACTATCAGTGGCCTCACGTCTCCCTCTGTCACGATCACTGCTTACATGTTCTGCATGAACTCGGCATGTGGTCGCTCTGCGCTCGAGCCACATTTCCTCTCGAGGATCTCGAATGCGCTCTCATAGTCATGTAAGACAATGATAGTGGAGCCAAAGACGGTCAGAGACGTGACATTCCCTAGAATGTCAACATGGGAGTCAGACAGGGAGGTCATAGCTAATGCACACCGAACTGCTCCTTGTGCGATTGCCAGTGCACCCAGTCGCGACTGCCCTTTGGCGGCAAGTCGAAGATGTTTCCGAGCAGCGGAACACCCTTTGGACCAGGAGGGAGGTTCTTGGGCTTAGCAGTTGCCAGCTTGAACAGGAGGAATGCGATACCCGCCGATGCGACAAGTGCGACGATTGTGAACATGATGGATTTGAAGCGATTGCACGTACAACTTGACCATCTGAGACGTCAACAGATCAGGAGAAAGCGCTCGTCCTTTATTGTTCCTCCCACCAGCGATCAGCAACGTTGCACGGCATGCTCAAGCAGTCGAATAGTGGAACCGCCCCTCCCTCAGTTGAGAACAACATGTGAATGATTGAATGCATGCAGCACATACATAGGCGAACGATATGTCCCAGCTGCTGAGCTATTGCTGGCAAATCATTCGTCAAAGGCTGCCTCACCTGGACGTAGCGACATGCTGCGCGAAATTGGCTGACATAATGGGCTTGCATGTGAAGCAACCCTTTGCAATTCACGCACGAACTCTGATAAGGGCCTGTAACAGCTGTTCACGCATTTACGCGATTGCTGCACCATGAATTCTGGCTTCCAATTCGGGTCAATGCGATGCTCACAACCAAGCCTCAGCTGCAATAAACGAGGTTCGCCAACCGCCTCGCGTTGCAGGGAGTGCATAATCGAGCACTTGATTGGTGAGTGAGTTTCGCGTACGTCCAAAGCGTACAAACGATCAGAGATCAGAAATTCGCTGCTCTTTTCCTTAGCTTGTGTGACGCTATGACTCGCAATATCCCTGTTGTCCTCAGTAGATGCCTCTGGTCGGTCGGCAGCTCTACTCGCCCGCAGCTCGGACGAGAATGCGATGTGCGCGACAAAGTCTCTCGTGCTTATCCTGCAAAGGCGGTGATCATCGTCAACAATAGGCCCTTGGTTTCTCCACCGGCAACTACACACCTCTCAGCATCCTGAGCACTTCCATCATCTCGCACGAGCTATACTGGTCAAACTTCAAACCACGTGGCCCCTCAATGAACATGACATTCCATACTTTTCGTGACTACTCATCTCGTCTACGTGACTTCATCATATCGTATTTCCGACCTTCGTCGAATCAATGCAGCTACTCTGCTACATTGCCGCTCAGTGTCATCGAGCTCCGAGACAGAAATCATGGTCCTCCTACATTGCAGTCATCGGCGACCTCTTCGCTGGCAAGACTGTAGGCACCGGTGGCCGACTGGTCGTTCTCGGCAGCTCCGGCACAGCAGGAGTAGGCACACACCCACAAGCACTGCTGACAGCCTCCACAACATTCTCGCCCGCACATCCAGTCCTGGCGTAATCTGGAATCAAGTTCTCCTCGCTTCTTTGCCTCTGCAGCCAAGTATGACAGAACTGCTGAGACTGCTCTAATCTTCCTTCAATGCTGCTCGCCCTGAGCGAGCTCAAGCAAGTATTGCTCTTGCAGACCTTTGGCTTCACGCACTCTTTCGAGTTCATCTTCACGACGAACGAACCTCGTTCGATAGTGTGCACGAAAATGAAACCAGACTTGAAATATGGCCAAGAGTGCCATGATCCGAGGAAAGCAACGCTACCTCCGCCTTCGAATTCGTCGTCTTCGGGGTAGATGTCGAACCAGCCGGCTTCGCAGATGCTGCCTCCGCTGGGGTCTTCGGTCACGGATGACACGTCCCAGACGTTGAGGCCGTTGCCGTAGTTGGATTGGTAGAGGTAGTTGTCGACGATGTATTGGTTGTGGTCGATGGATCGCTTGCGGCCGTTGAAGTTTCCGGTGTAGAATGGGTTTTCGAGGTCGCGAATGTCGAAGATGTGGGTTGTTGGGAGACCTTTTGTCATTGGGCCTACGTCGGCGTCACGCTCGTCGAATTCGTCGTCGAGGAAGAGGTATTCTTGCCAGGTGATGTTGTTTACCACGCCCTGGTGGATGTACTCGGCGCCGGGGTAGTCGGTGCGGGAGATGATGGTAGTGGTGTTGCCGACTTTGTTGGTCACATCGTATATCGTTAAGTGATCTGGTTCAGTGATTAGCAGGCAGTCGTGGCTCACACAGACCTCGAGATCTCATTGGAGAAGTGTGTGTCAGCTGGCGGTTGATTCTACCTTCTGCAATGATTGTTAGCACTTCTAGTCTTCAAACAGGGTATTTAGAACGGGGAGAAAAAAACCATTAAATCCATAGCAAATGTCTTTTCCGTAGTAGCGGGTGTCTGGGCCGCGGTAGACGACACATTGAGCATCGTGGACATATCCGTCACCTAGAAAATGGTCAGAGGCGATTCCGAGACATTTTTGTGGGATCAACATACCTGCTGCGCAGCCTGGAGAGGTCACATTGTTCGGATCGTCCATATCGAGGAAAATAAGACCACCACGGCAGGGCAGGTCTCCACGGACTCGGATAGTCTCGTTGCCGCCAACAGAGCCACAAGCGATGGCGTAGTTGAGCTCCTCGTTGATGACGATGTTGTGAGTTCGGCCGACAGGTAATTCGTCCCAGTGGGAGCTGAGGTCGGCTTGTGTGAAGTTCCTTGGGTTGGCAGGGTCAAGATCCAAAGTCTTTTTCATGTCGAAGATCTGTCCTATAGTCAGCTTTCTGACAGCGACCAACAGCTTGATTGAACTTACCTGCACACCGTGCTTGATCGCTTCAGATCCGATAACAGCATAATCGCCAACAATACGGATCTCTCTCCAATTCGATCCAATAGCATCGTATTGTGGCAGACGACCCAGATATGAAATCTTGCCCTCCGAAGTGATCTCAGCGAAGGCCGTGCCGTCATATTGTCCAATTGCCACAATTTCTCTGCCATCCTCTGATGTCCAGCCCCACATGCTACTACCTCGCCCAACACTGCCGAGAGCGGAATGTGGCAAGAAGTGGTACAAATCGGTATTGTGGCAGCTGAAGGTGTTGTTAACGTCCCCAGGAATGGCAGCAGCGAAGCCATTCTCGCATTTCGTGAAACCAAGCTCGGGCCATTGCGTGCTGTTCATTGCACCTGTTTGCATTTCTTCTTCCCATTGTGCCTAAGGAGGAGGTCAGCAGGTCACGAATTTCATGCGCGTAGTTCCTGAAATACCATCTTGATGCCCATGATGTTATGGTGCACTTCACCAGAGCTATATTCCTCAGCGCTGAATCTGGCCGCACTGCTCGTGCCAATCAAGGCAGAGCAGAAGGCTGCTGCGTAAACATTGCTGAGCACCATTCTGTCGACTCTGAGTGCTGAGCTAGGACAACAGACAGTAAGTAGCAATGGAAGAAGCCTAAAGAATGTGCGAGCAGTACTTGATCAAATACCTACCTCCACCAAGACCCCAGGCACTTACCGTGACCGTCGCCACGGGCGAGAAATCCCTACGCGCATAGTCTTGCTTGGTATGTTACCCAAGACGGGGCATGTCTTGTGTGTGGGCTTGTCAGATAAGACGGCGTGAAAAGTTGTTCGCAGGTGGGAGCTCGCACAGAGCTATGCCATGGTTGCCACGTGAGGAAATCTCTTGGCCAACCCACTTGGATGCAGATACCATCTCTTTTAAGAAGGTCGCAATCGCGCGCTAAATGTGCGTGCCCAGCAGCCAAGCAGAGGCACAGCCGGAGTGAAGAGAACGGGTATCCGAGGTATTGTACGTGCAGTGAGGGCTGTATTGATATGCGCGTTCCTTTGGAGTGAGGTCTGAAGCTCGACGTCCTGCATGTGCAGGTGTCCAGATCTTGGTGCCTCGAAGCTGGCAGCTGCGTCTGAACGGACGTCGATGAACTTGAATTCCCATTGTGCGGCGTTTATGCATGGTCCCAACATGACCAAGCACCACCGAAGCTAGGAGGCAACCCCCAGGGCAGGCAAGTCAGCATCGTGTTATTGTAGTCGGAGCGAAGTGGTCGTGGACGGTCTCAGCAGAGTCCAAGGACGGTAACGAAACCAATGGCATAAGTGCTGCAAGTGGGTAGCTGGGGTAGTAGCGCCCGTCGCGCCTTCACGTCCGCTTGTGGCGTGCGAAGATGCAGTACGGGCGTAGCACAAAGATGGTGTCTCTCCCGTTATGCCACGCTGGAGCTGCATCGGACTCGGCGTGTCTGATGGGCAACGGGCTGCGTGGATCGTAGAGGGATCGGTGTCTGCTTTCTTCGTCGTACGGCACTTTTCACACGGCAGCCGGGTTCTTTCGCACCTCTCGTGCTGTGCCCTATGTGCAACCTGTGATCCTCACCAAAGTCCCTCTTCTGTAGTCCATCCAAGCTCTTAGAGGTGTTCCAGATGGTGAAGGGATGTTCACGCTCCGTCTCAGTCCGTTCCACCTTCCTTCAAGCGTCTCCACGCCCTGCGAGATGGGAGAGTACGCTTTATAACTCCCTTTGCTTTCTGCTCAAACGTGCTCACCAAGAGGCCGCAGTATAGCGGCCAGGCCCATTGCTGAAGAGGTGCGATACGCAAGGCGATTGGCCGCTCAGGTAGTGACTCCATAGGATGCTTCGGCTTCCGTCTCGGGCTGTGCTTTGCGTGGAACCGGAGTTCGAGCTGTCGCTGTCGCCGTGCTCATGCGCTCGAGTGGAGAGTAGCAATTGGAGGATGTGTTTGACGCGTCGACCTCGATGCTTCACCTGCTGATGTTAACTTGTCCCGCTCACTAATCGCGTTGTTGTCCTTGCACGCCCGCATCATCCTTGTGTTGGCAGCATCCTTGTTGTTGGCAGGGCATCGTGAGGCAGCGCGGGCCTGTTCTGTTATCCCGCGGCATCCCTGGCATCGGCGCTGTTGTCGCGACATGCGAATGATGGTATTGTCGTCGTCGAGTTCGCGTGAATGCCATCAGCCACATAGACATCGCCATGACGGCGGCATCCTTGTGTCTTGATGAGCGCGACGGCCAACAGAGCTCCTGCCGACAGGACTGGTGAACTCTCGATGCGTCGAACAGCAATACGTCGGGATCTGCGAGCAATACCTTCTGTTCTGCCACGTCGCCATCACAAGTCACCGCCATCCTTCTCCAAACCACTGGCGCGCGAGCGCCAATGAACTGATGAAAGAGTAATGCCCCGAGTCCTGACGAACGATGAGGTTGGCCATCAAAAATTGCGCCAGCTGAGCCCCCGAAGGAGATCAGATCCAGTCAGCCACCGCGCTGTGCAATGCAGGGCCTTTTGGATGGCTCTGGTATTCATGTGCACCAGATGCCCCAACAAGGTCTGTGAGATGTTAGCTGGGTTGAAGTGTGGGGGTCTGGATGGGTGGAACTCACAAGTATGAAGAAGAGAAGAGGTTTCAAAGGGAACGCGAACCTTTATATCCACTAGCGCGCTTTCTTGATGACTCAGCGCGGCAAGGACCGAGCGGCGTGTGGCTGAACCCCGGAGATTGGGACTGGTCACTTTGACCACTTCACTTAGCTCAACCGACCATTCAAAGCAGATCCCGAATGGTCAGTTGAGGTTTCACATGTTCACCTCAGTTCTGTCAAATGGACCGCTCAACTTCAACATGGCCGCTTGAAACTACCGCATGGCCACTGGCTTGAAGTTCCGGACCTGAACCGCCTGATGGCTACCTCATCTTTCACTTGTGGACGTCTCAGCTCACGTTCCATAGACTTGATGGCGCATCTGAGCATGTCCGTTGACACAGTTTGCGGCTAAAATCCTGCGACCGGGGTCGTGCTCAACGCACCAGTCAAATGATGAACCCGCCTATCAATCTACATGGTCACCTCCGCACCCAAGTGGTCATGCCACGTGGTCAGTTGAGCTTTGAAGAGATCGGTGCAGCTTTCAAGCGGTCGCTTCAACTTCCAGAAGGACATTACATGCTCAAAAGTCCTTATGACCACATTGCGAGTGATCGACAATTCTGCAAACAACACGTCCGCGAATATTTATCCCGCTGCCTCAGGTGACAGCGGTGTCGGGTGCCCACACAGAAACGTATCCAAGAGGACAGCCGACCTCCCGAATTGGTCGCCCGGACGCGTTGACCGAGACACGTCTAACTTAGATCTCAGGCTCGCCGAAGGTGAATATCAGGAGCTTGTCATCACTTTTCCTTCAGGCTGCGGCAGCATTGCTGATCTATGTATTCGATGAGCGGTCACTGCCCAATGACCTATCTACAACGGCACAGCATGCCCATCACCTCTCGGATCACTTCCAGCGCTCCAAACTCCCTGCTCCTCAACGGGATCCAGAGACCACCGAATGATCTGCCCCCTTCCAAACAGACCACGATCATGCCCATATACTACCTCAACCTTGTGCCCCAGCTTCTCCAACCCTTCCACAGTCTCTACCGGGATTCCTTCTTCCAGGTACACAGTCCGGTCCATCACGTCACCAGCATCCGGCATTCCAGCTCCAATGCATATCCGCGGCGCGTCCAGAGCAGCTTGTGGTGTGTACCCGAACACGAGCTGGTTGAGCAAGACCTGGACATGTCCTTGCGGCTGCATAAAGCCACCCATGACACCGTACACGCTGTGCAGACTCTGATCCGCGACATTAGTCACCAGAGCCGGAATGATCGTGTGATAAGGTCTCTTATTCGGCTCCAGAATGTTCGGGTGGTTCTCCGGTTGCAGAGCAAAGTTCGCGGCGCGGTTCTGAAGCGTGAAGCCACAGCCCTTTGGAATGATGCACGTGCCAAACCCGCCGTAATTGCTGTTGATGAATGAGATGCCGTTCCCTTCGCTGTCTGTCACACAAAAGTAAACTGTGTCGGAGTGGTTGTGCGCTGGTGATCCATGGTCAAGAACGTCGCTGGCCTTGTCTGGGCTGAATAGCTTTGCTCTTTCCGCGAGGTACCCTGGGCTGATCAGTTGTTTCGTAGGCACCTTGGACACTTTTGGGTCTGCTATCCACCAGTTGCCATCGGCGAAAGCAATTCGCAGTGCCTCAACCACGGCGTGCACGTAAGCCGTGGAGTTATGGTCTTGCTTCGTAAATTTGGGGATCTTGTCCGATTTCTCCAACTGCTCAATGATGCCCAATGCCATGAGAGCTACAATACCCTGGCCATTCGGAGGGTGTTCCCATAGCTCGACCCCTTCACTGCTCTTATCATGCATGTGCTGTCCATGCGACTTGGCCACGTCTTGCACCTTGAACTTGAGACTGATTGCTTCCGTATCTTCCGAGCCGAGTTCTGCATGATTCTTCAAATCTTCCAGAGTCAAATGCCCACCAAGATCCTGCACAACTTTGACGAGCTCTTCTGCTATGCGTCCTTGATAGAATCCAGCTTTTTTTTCTCTGCCAACAGTTCGGAAAGTCTCAGCCAGTGTTGGGTTCTTCATGATCTCCCCAGGTCGTGGTGGCCGGCATCCATCTTGTGCACTTGGGTCCTTCTTCAACATTTCCTGGAAGTTCGGAGAGGCCTTCCGGATCCGTTCGGTTGATTGTTCCCACTGTAAGAGATCAGAGGCTTCATCCTGTCACTCTCGACGCTCGACAGACTTACCCAGGATGCCATGAGCTCGCTCACAGGAAAACCTTCCTCACCCAACTTGGCTGCTGGTTCCAGAATCTCCTCCAGACTGACCTTTCCGCTTCCAAACCTCTCGTATGTATCAACCCACCCAGCAGCAGCACCAGGTACACTAACAGCGTGCACGCTGGTCATAGGTATCTTTCCCGACTGTCCATCCTTGAGGCCTAAGCTCTTCCTTACATTGGCCAGCGTCTGGTTCCCCCCTGATCTCCCCGAGCCGTTCAGCGAGTGCACTTTCTTTGTCTTTGCATTGTAGAATAGACAGAACATGTCCCCTCCAATGCCTGTACTTCCGGGCTCGGTCATGTTGAGTCCCGCAGCGACTGCTACTGCTGCATCGGCGCAGTTTCCGCCTTTCTGAAGAATCTCGATACCACATTTTGCTGCCAATGGCTGTGTGCATGCTACTATGCCTTTTGTGCTGTGAACTACTGATCGGCGAGACGGGAAACTTGCGAAGTCTGGGTCCGTGGCTGGATAGACGCTTGAGGTTCGAAGAGGCATGTTGCTGGTCGTCAGTGCACTGAAGGGAGTATGATCTTGGTGGGAAGGTGAGGGGGGGCAAATATGCGGACAGATTGGCTCGAGGACGAGACGATGTCTTGGTCTACCAACACTTGTTGTAGCCACAGGCCGTAGGCGAGATAGGCCGACGAGTGATCGGGTACTGCGGATAGCTTCATGAGCAATTGCAAACATAGGAACGCTACTATTACGTGGTCGCATCGTCTCCAGTGCTGTCAATGGTGTCGTGACGGCTCGCGAGGCCTGAGCCCCTCACTGTCATTTGCCGGTGTCGGCGGTCGGGAGAATGTTGTGCCGCGCGATGTTGGTGATTCGCGTCACGTCGCATTCGACATGCTCCATCCAAACACACAACGAAAAGAGTCGAGGCCGGTTGCATCTGATAGCACGAGATAGGGGAAGGGGGAGTTTCACGGGGCATGCTGACACGCCGTCATCAATGTGAGGCACCCATCCCCCGGGAGCTCGCTGAGACCGGCCACTCTCGACATGCACCATCTGCTACAAGGCATCGAAAACGACCACCTTCCGCTTTCAAGTCAGGAACAGACGCCAACTGCTACGAAGAGAGTCGCGCTGGTCGACCGGCTGCCTGACACAGCACCGCGGACGGCGGGAAACTCATGCACGATGAACATTTCGGCAATGACCGATGCGCCATGAAATCCTCTACGTTCTTCGTACTCATACCTGCCTCCAGAGCATCTCCTTCATGCTTGCATACCTCTTCAATTCCCATTCGGCTCGCTGGACGAGATTGACCTTATTATTGATACTGCGCAAACTCATACAGCTCTCTTGTCCAGCAATGCATTCGATCAGTGCAGCGCTGACCCTGGTGGCCGCTGTAATTCCATTGAGCAGTGCACACTACACCTTCAGCAAGTTGAGCGTGAATGATCGGGATGTCGGCAACGACTGGCAGTACATTCGGCAGCACACCAAGGGCTATATGCCCACCAAGATCCCTGATATGCTGGATGATGACTTCAGATGCCAGCCCGGATCATTCGCAAATGCAGCAAAGACCGATGTCTGTGAAGTGCAGCCAGGAGATCGCGTCCAGTTCAAGCAGGCCTTTGGTGGCACCGGGATGAAGCACCCAAGGTATTTCAGAACCATTTGTTGTCATGTTGTTCATACACAGAACAAAAGTATCCAGTCCATAACAGCACTCAGTCTGAGACGAAATTCCCGGTGCTCTGAGTCTCTAACGCGAAGTCGGAGTTTCAAAGCACACTTTCTCCGACAGAAGTGTGGCGTCGATGACGCTACGTAGAGTAGTTCTATGCTACAACACACATCACCACTTCTCAAAGGATCGTCGCGGATGAAAATGGATGCTTTGATTGCGTGAATTAAAGAAGGATTCCTAAAAGCTCAATAACGTGCACAGCCTCACTGTGCTGTCTTCTGTCGCCTTCATATTCCGCTGCAATCCGGTGACCGCTTCTCTCGTGCAAACGTAGTTACTAGAACTTGTCTTGTCCATCTGCATTGTGATTTGGGGCTTTTACTTGGCGCCACTTTCCAAGCTTCGCCGTTAACTGCCACACTTTCGAGACCGTATCCGCAATGGCCGACTCCCAGCAGCCGATCCGACAGTCGAAAACGGCGGATTTCATGCGTGGAGCTGGAACCGTTAACGATCCCGAAAAGAAACTGTGGGCACCAGCGAGATGGGTTGTACAGCTGGTCCAATATCTTATTGCCATCATCATGATCAGTGAGTTTTCAGCACTTTTCTCTGGAATTCGACGCGAGGCTGACAGAGTTGCAGCAATCGCCGAAGGCTTCAAGTCGATAGTGAGTGGTGGAAGCTCACAAAGGCGCAGAGAGAAGCCTCGGACAGAATGATGGGTGTTGCTGGAGCGTCGCAACACAGTCCTTGGGTGTTATCGGATGAGCGGAACCGATCAGGATTGGTTGGCAAAGAGCTGTGTTCGTCGCTTTGATTCCAGATCGCATGGCATGACATTGACTTGTGTGTTGCAACGTATGGAGTCGGCGACGCTGTGCGACTGGATCACCCAGCGCAACCCGAACAAGTCCGAAGCGCAGTTGCTGGATTCACAGCACACGCACATAATACCACTTTTTGCCGAAGTCATCTTTTTCACTGCCAGCGTCAGGCTCGAGATCTTTCGTGAGAGTGCGGACTGCCGCAAGCCCTGGACAGTGTAGCTGAGCGGGAAGTGCTTCATTTCAAATGTAACACATCGCTTCCAGAACCATATATCTCTGACCAGTTGATGCTCGAAGCCGCGTTTTCGGAACCGAATGCTTGGATCAATTTGTCGCTCTCTGTCGGATCGCCGTTGACCACCGGTCGGGCAGCTGACTTCGTCTTCCCGACTGCGCCGTCGCCCCATATCAGAGTAGAGTCATTGTTGAGATAGGTACCAATGTGTCGGAATGTAAGGCTGATACGCTGACCGCCGTATGCCTTCTCGGCGTCTGTGAGCTCGCAAGCAGGTCGTCTGTCCCAATTTATTGCGTGCAAGTATTCCGCATTTGTCGGGAGCGACATCATTATTAAGCTGTTGTGTGGCATAGGCACCCGATAGGTAGTACGCGCTGCCGGGTTGGTATTGCCTTTGTCTCGCTTCGTTCTGATGCGCCTAACCAAGAGGTAAGCAAATTTCTCTTGATGAAGGCCACCGTTGTACTTACATCGTCCTTTGTGCGCCGAAAGACGCATTTATGATGCTACTGTTGGCAACGATATCCAGCGTCTTGTCGGAATGCTCAGAGATGAAGTCGTTGCCGTCGCGATACAGCTGGATCAACGCATGATTGAGAGGATGCCCAGCCACGTTCTCTGCTTCCTGACGTATCCTTTCAACAGTGGGCGTCCACTTCTCAACTGGAAGGGTCTGGTCAGATGGGTGCCTATACACGGGCATACTTCCATCTTCATCGATCGTAGCTTGACAGCAGACCAGGCGTGGAACCTGTCCCGTCTGATGGAACATGGTCTGCCACTTGATCTCATTATTTAGCTCCTCAAACAGTCTCGTCGCATCCGGCATGAAATCATGCACAATACGAGATCCTGCACTTTCTCGTGCCTTCTCCTCGCCAAATAGCGGCTGGCCCACGGCAGAGTCTGTCATGATTTCGTCCAAATCTTGAGACTCGCTCAGATCGTCTGCAAAGTCTTCTGGGTCTTTCACAGGTGCGACAGGGTGTGTCACGTCGAATGACGCTTTATAGTCCAGTGGAATAATTTCAAGCCAAGGTTGACCGGGAATCCGTCGTGGTGAGTCACGAGCAATTAATCCAATCTTACTGGACGACGCGTGGGGCGCGTGCTTGGTCTGGTTGCCTTTCCTTGCCTTGCGGACTCGCTCTTCTGGCGGGTCGCTGGCCTGCCGGTAGTGAAGTTGAGAGCTTTGAGGTGTTGCATACTGAGCGGCAGTGATGCGGGGTCGCGGAGCTGCAGAATGTGAGTATTTGCCCGATCGAGTGGTGTGGCTTTGCTCAGATCTTCGTTCGAATAGCGCTCTGGGAAGACCTACGGGGGAAAATGAAATCTCGTCGCCGCTGTCGCCGTCGCTGTCTGGTTCCAGAGTGCCGCCAATTTGTTGAAGCGTCCCTCCATCTTCTGCCGCGAAGCGCGAAAGGAGGATATTCGCTTTGACAGTGTTCGCATCCATGAGATCACTGAGTTGTCGCTTGGCCATCTGATGCCGGTCGAAGCGACGGTAGCCAAGACAATCCTCGACCAGAGTGATTTCGATGCCGTACCGAGCTGCGTCCATGGCTGTGGCGTAGACGGAAAGGTTCGTCATACAACCGCAAATGTACACATCGGTAATGAGCTTGGAACGAAGAGTCATCAGCAGTGAGGTGCCGGCGAAGGCCGAGTAATGTGTTTTGGTGACCTGGAGATCCGTGCCTTCCATCATCACTGGTTTGATACAGTCGGCGTATTCGGCTCCGTGACTGCCGCGAATGCAGCATGGGTCTCTCGTGCTCGTGTTGGAAAGGAACAGTTCCTCATCGTGCTCGCCGATGTCCGGTTCGTCGAACGAGGCAGATGACTTGTAGCGGTCAGTGGTCGTTCTGTGAACAGCACGTGTGAACATACCTGGTATTGCTTCTCACCGCGTGGCACACGGTCATGGCCAGGCCCTTCCAGCTCTGAGCCTAGGGAGCCTCCTGCGACGACTGTGTCCCCGGGAGTGTCGTCGCCGTTGACTGGTCTCGTCTCCAGGAACTCCGATCGCACCCAGACGACTTGGCCATGCTGGCGGAAAGAAGGGACCAGGCGGGCGATGCGGTCGAGGAATTGGGTTTCCCTCACAGGCAGTTTCCCCGTTGACAGCACGAAGTCGTTCTGGAGGCCCACGACAACGAGGCCCTTTCTCGTCTGAAGGTTGGGCGTCTGCTGGGACAGCAACGCAAACAGCGATGACATGATCCAGTGTGCAACCCTGCGGTGAATGTCAGCATCAGGTCACCACCACGAGCGCGGTGCACCGTACGCAGCAGGCGAGACACGCAGAGATGCAGTCCACCGTCGAATCTCACGGTGAGAGCAAGGTGGATGGTGAGTTGATTGAGAGTGGTCGCGCGCAGTCAGCCGGGCGGGCAGCACGAGCGACTACATTGTGCAGGTCATGCAACGTCGGAGTACCAGCAGACTGGATCTCTTAGTTCTATTGCAAGTCGAGGAGCTCGCGTGCAAGGATGGCGAGGTGGAGGTCGAGTCGGCGCATCGGCCCCAGGCGAAACGGCCATGGGTCGGCGGAGCAGTGCAGTGCAGCACGGGGCTAGTTAGATACTGCTGCGGCTGGGCGATGATGAGATACCGCCGCCGCCGCCGCCGCTCGCCCGCCCGCCCGCCGCCCGCCGCCCTCCCCATTTCCGCGCTGGATGCTGGATGCGATTCGCGTCGCTCGAGCCCACGTTCTCTCGCCGGCGCGTGCAACGGGGTCACCGGGGACAGACGGACAGCGCTCGACAGCAGCCCGCGGCCCAATGAGCGGCGGTGGTATTGCCTTCGTGCAGCTGCCGGCGGAGCTGCACTGGCCGACGGCATACACCTTGCAGCTAGCCGATCGCAGCCAGGCGTGCGCGCGTGGCCCCCGGATGTCGAAAGGCAAGGCAAGGATACCGGCAGACGAGCCAATTGCAGCCGCGCTGCGGCACACGCCGGCCTCCTCCGAGCCTCCATCGCACCGGGGCCAATGCTCTGTCCGCAGTGCTGTCTTGCATCCTGATGCGCGAGCCCTCGATACACGCCGCCGTGAACATGACACGAACTGCGCTGCCCCGTGTGCATGATCGGCGAGGCTAGAAGGATGGTAGAATTCCACACTTGGACCACTGCCGCGACGGTGGCAGGCCTCGCCGCCCAACGCCAGTCCTGCTCGAGCAATCACGGATCGCGTCGTTTGACTGCGCGAGCCGTTCGCACACTAACGTACAGAGAGGGCTGGATGCAGTGCTTCATCATTCGCGGACAACTCACAAGGCTCATTTCGCGAGAAATGTGGAGGAGGGATGAGACATTGCGACGGATGATTGCCGTCCACGATCTGACCACAACACAGACCAATGTACTTGCAACAAGCCCACCACGCAGTCATGTTAGTGAGTCTGTCCGGTGTACGAACGATAGCGGGCGCCTCTCCCACACCCTGGCTCATTACCACGTGTTCAAGAGCCACTTCGTTTCTGCTAACGTTAGCAGCAGATTGACGAAGACAACCCCTGCACGAGCTGCCAAAAAGTGCTCTCATCAGCGCAAACAGCAATGTCTCAGAGCACCATTATCATCAATTCCATTGCTTATCTGTGCAGCCGTGATACGAAAGTTTCCAGCTTCATGACCTGACTCGAAAGAGCTCTTGCTGCGCATGTGATGCTCCCCAAGACGGAAAGCGCGAGGAACAGACTTTGTCGCCGACGGCCAAACGCCTGTCGGGTCCAATGTCGTTGATCGACAAAAGCTTGCAAAAAACGAACCGGCTGTGCCAAACGAAGATCCTGGTCAACGCGAATCGTCATCACGCGAAGAGACGCAGCAAGAAACGCTAGAACAACACACAGTCCTGCGACTCCTGCCAGCGACCTGCGCTAGGCGAACGAATGACTGCACGCTCGCATGACACTGCTGTCACATGTGCAGTCGTTACACACGAGGATCTTCGGACTGCAAGCAATACGATACACGTCGAAGCGAGCTCCAAGAAATCTCCCGGTTGTTCCTGGCGGGCGAAGCCGTCCGAATTCTGGGCGTCAACCAACCAGTATGTACCTCTCTGCCTGGATCATCCGTCCGCCCGACGGCAGGTTGAGGAGAGGAACGAGCTCCCTTGCAAACGGAATCTGTGCGGAAGTTCAGATCGACGAGCAACCCAGGACCTGAGCCGCAAAATTTGTCAACGTCGTGATGAGAATGGCGAGGAGTGCGATCGTGCGGTCGAACAGTCTGGTCATCGTACATAATGGTGTGGTCGACATCCATGCGATCGCATTCAGGATTCATTAATGGTGCTGCGGTGTTGTCCTGCCGTCATCAAGAGGCAGTGCGGGCCCTAACTAGCCTCACAGCCTGAGACATCATCGGTCAGGATCCGAGCCAAGGTTATTCGACAGAACTACGACTCCGGGTTTCCTCAAGGGAAAGTTGAACAGCAATAACATGTGATCACAACGCAAGTGGTCGTCGATGATTTGAGCAATTCGTACCTGCTATGCGGCACAGTCCGTGCAAGAGATCGGCGCACACACATCATCACATCCTTCCATCCCATGCTGTACGGGAAATGCCTGATCCTTCACGGCATTGACTCTGTCCACTGCAGCGTCGGCACACGGCGCGTGCCAGCATGTCGTGAAGCTCCAGTAGGAACTACTTCCAGCGGAATTCTCCACATTCTGCATGCCTGCTCCCCCGATCCACACCACCATTGCTTCCTCAAATTGTTATTCGTTCTACCAAATGCTCACTTGCACAAGAGCCGTGAAATGTCAACATCTCCAGCAGTGCTCGAGCAGGACGTCTCTGCATCGGCGCGTAGCGGTCGTATGTCGGCAGCAATTTCCGCTGCTCGCATGCTACTTTCTTGGTTAAAAGTCCATCATGCATGACATCGCGGACTCGGTCCCGGTGCATGTAGTGGTGAGGATGTCAAAGCCACCGAGGAGAGATGTGGTCGAGACCACGGGACCGATGCATGCTTTTCCGGAACGTGGAATGTCCTTGTTGCTGACGTGCCAGTGACATGTATGCGACCACATGAATTTGATATGCGAGTGATGAGAGGCAGTCGCGACCAGATCGTGCTTTGTGGAAGGCCCACACCCTCTCATCCAGTCTTCGCAAGCTCGCGCAGCCTTGCGCTGCTCTGCTCGACACCTTCTTCGAAGCCAACGACCCGAGCAAGGCTAATAGCCTCTTTGTACTTCTTCCTCGCAAGATCGATGTCATTGCTCATCTCGGCGAACTCTCCTAGATTGTGAGTCGCCACAGCACAGCCAATGTCACATTCTTCATTTCTTTCAGGCGCTGCAATTCCCGCTGCTACGTCCAAAGCCTTTTGTGCCCACCGTTTGGCGTTGTCGATCATATTCTCTCGCGAGGCGGCTGGCCCTGTAGGTCGCTCAGAGATGTTTTGTGAAGTCGCGTATGCCTGTGCGGCTCGCGCTGCACCAGGCGATTGCTGTGCCAAAGAGGAAGCCAGATTGTTCATGAGGACGACCGTATGACAGTCCTTTGTGGGATACAAGCTCAGAGCTTGAAGGAAGAGCGGCGTTGCAAGATAGTGCTGGCTCTTGGCCTCGTAGCTGTGAGCGAGTGCCTCTAGTGCCGCGCCAATCTGTTCGTTGCCCATCCATTCGCCTTCTTCCTCGTCCTTGACCTGGTTGCTCACACGTCTTTGCTGTTCTTTCAAGACCGTCTCTACTGCCCAGACCAATCTCTCCTGGGCTGCATCTCGATCGTAGATAGCTGGGTGGCCGTACAGCTCACCCAGCTTCACAGAGATGCCCACCGTCTTTGCCAGAACGCTTGTCCTCTTCTGCTTGTTGTGGTCGAGTTGTCCAAATTGCTCGAGCCACTCCAGATTGTTCGACCGTGTACGTTCCAGCACTTCGATGGCTTTCGACCACTGTTGTATGTCCTCGAGCAGCTTCGCGACCTGAATCTTGACGCCGATAATTTCATCCGAGAACGGGTCCATCTGAATCTCTTCCGCCTCGTGCAGAGCTTGCTTGTAGTATTTGAGCGCCTCTTTCGGTTGCAAGTCCACGTTGGTGTAGTACAGTGCTCTGCGCAACTTCTTGGCTACCGGTTCTGGATACTTGTGGAAAGCTGCCAGGATGTAGGACTGATAGACATAGTTTGCATACACGACGCTGCCAGCTCCGGCAAGGATGATTACCACTGCGAGCGCCACCGACATTGGATTCTGCTGTGTGAGGTTTCTGGCATTCTCCATGAAAGAGGCGTGCCGTCTCTGCTGGCCATGTTGCAATGGAGTGCGTCGGAGAGCCTGCTGTGGCCGGAGCTGCGTTCGCGTGGAGACATGGTGTAGATTTCGTGCGTGACCAGATATTTGTCGAGCTGCTTGCCGCAGTGGCAGTCGCAGCAGAGGTCGTCCAGACATGATGGCGATGGAAGTGGTGAGGCAATGGATGAGACGAGAGGTCGATCAAATTTCCAGGGACTTGCGAGGAGCTGCTGCCATTGATGACGACAACGCGTTCAACTGCGCGTCTTCCTGTTGCAGCCTTGCCACTTCGTAGATTTCACGTGCAGCGACAGCCAAAATCGCAGAATCATCGCCATGTGCGGCCGCTACGCCATGTCGTGGCATCCGTCGCGGGTCCGGCGGCATTTCGCTGAGCAAAACATGCCTGTCGACGATGCTCCACCCGACGATGACGGGCGTCTCAGGCGGAGTTACAACTTCGCTCCCGGCTACCACGGACTCATCTACCGAGCCGACACTGCGCCCCGAAACAACGGCGCCGGTAACGACGACGACGACGCCGAGAATGGTCAAGATGGCAGCGAAGCCTCTCCAAACAAGACAAGTTCGTCGCAGACTGCAGCCCAAGCACCCAAGTACAAGCTCCAGGCTGCCAAATGGGGGCTCGTGCCCTTCTGGACCAAGCGACAGCCCGACTATGGCAGTCAGATGAAGACCATCAATTGTAGGGACGACAGCCTGATTGAAAACCGGGGCATGTGGAATACGATGAAGCAGCGAAAGCGCTGTATCGTGGTTGCTGAAGGTTTCTACGAGTGGTTGAAAAAGAACAATGGCAAGGAAAAGATACCCCACTTCATGAAGCGCAAAGATGGTCGTCTGATGTGCTTCGCTGGTCTGTGGGACATGGTTCAGTACGAAGGTAGCGACGAAAAGCTGTACACGTATACCATCATCACGACGGATTCAAACAAACAGCTCAGGTTCCTGCACGATCGTATGCCGGTCATCTTCGAGCCTGGCAGTGACGAGCTGAAGACCTGGCTGGACCCGAATCTTATCGGCTGGAATAAAGAACTGCAGAGCATGCTGAAGCCATATGAAGGCGAGCTCGAATGCTACCCTGTTGATCAGGCCGTTGGTAAGGTTGGTAACAATAGTCCTCAATTTATTATCCCTGTCAACAGCGCCGAGAACAAAAAGAATATTGCAAACTTCTTTGGCAATCAAAAGGCAGCTGCGAAGGATATGGCGGCCAAAGCTGAAGCCGCGCGTTCTCTGAAGGAAGCAGATGAGAATAAGCATGATGATGAAGACAGAGTTACGACGTTCAAAATGAAAAACACGGAGGATAACGCTCCTCTGCCGAAGCCCAAGGAGGAGAGCGAACGAGACTTGTCTCAGAAGATCAAAGTGGACACGGCTGAGCTCGACGATAAGGATATGATCAAAGCTGCGGATGAGCAGGTAGACAAGGGCATCAAGCGCGAGATCTCTGAGGTGGACGACGCGTCTCTGGTTGCGGCAGCCGAAAGTCCTGTCAAGAAAGCGATCAAGGTCGAACATGCCACCCCTTCCCCAGCACAGGGTGCTACTGGCAAGGGTGCTAACAGCAGGAAACCCAGAAGCGCTACCTCAAACAATACGATCGCGAAAACGCCGGACAGAAATGCAAATGCAAAGATCACCAGCTTTTTCGGTGGCAAGTAAGGACTTTGGGGGTCCGCTCGTCGAGAGCCTGCCCAAGTGATCACAAGGCTTCGATCGGCACCTAGTGAGTGCTTGAGACGCAAGAATAATCTTCCAAGAATGCCGTGAGGAACGGAACCTCGGCAACGCTGCATGACAACGACATCAATGTGACTGCCCCTTTGCGAATCAAACAGAGCTCGTGATCATTCGAAGACCAATTGAACGGCCACGTTGTCATCACTGATATTATCGTCGAACTTGCGATAGATATATTAATGGTGGACGATGAAGCTCGTTTAGTGTGGCCGTGCGCAACGAACGTGCACATTGGTATTCCAAGCTACAAAAATTGCTCCCGCTGCTTCTCTCCTCGAAGTTCAAGTCGATGGAAGATTGAATGCGAGGCACTCTTTTGCAAGTCATCCTCACATCTAGGTTCGTATCGTCTTTCAACACTTCTGTTGACGTTGGTCGGTTGCGTCCTGACCCACATCCCTTTCCCCCCGATTCGGCTAATATTCCTTAGTTCGCTTGCCACGCCCGTCGACTCGTTTCACATAGAAGGGAGCATTCTTGGATTTCCACCTTTGAGGTTCTCGACCGAAGGACGCGTGAGTACGACGCCTCTGCTCCACAGCAATATGTATTCCACCGCTCATATCGAGCCGGAAAAATCGGCCAAGTGTGGCCGAAGCGACCTCCTGCACAGAACAGGTCGCTTTCCGCAGAACCGATATACGCAATATATAGGGCCAAGTCTTTCAAGCTCTGTCAAGCTCTGTCAAGCACTCGCCTCTGTCTCTTGTCTACACGCGCATCCAATCCGCAAGGCTGGTCCAGCTCCATTCATTCACTCCTTTCGAAGCTTCTTTCCACACCCAAGCTTTCCCTACACTCCTTGTCACAGACCCCGGTGGTTTCTCAGAAATACAAAATGGTTTGCCAGAAGACAGTCGTCTCGCTGCTCCTTGGAGCCGGCCTTGCTGCTGCTCTGCCAGCGCTCAAGGCAACGAACACAAGCAGCTCCGCAAGCACCGGTTGCACCTTTACAGATGCAGCAGCTGCGAAGGCTTCGAAGACGTCTTGCTCGTAAGGAACACATGAAGATCATCCGAACTGTTGCGATAGCTAATGTCTCGTCGCAGCAACATCATTCTCAAGGACATCGCCGTCCCGGCCGGTGAAACCCTCGACCTGGAAGACCTCAACAAAGGAACTACTGTTGGTATCACCGGAATGCTGCAACTTGACGAGGCTCTAATAAATTATAGGTCACCTTTGAAGGCACCACTACCTTTGGCTACGAAGAATGGGAAGGTCCCTTGATCAGCGTCTCTGGTACTGGAATCCAGGTCATCGGTGCTTCCGGCCATGTCATCGATGGCAACGGCGCCAAGTGGTGGGATGGCGAGGGCAGCAACGGAGGCAAGACAAAGCCAAAGTTCTTCGCTGCTCACAAGATGATCGACTCTACAATCTCGGGGTTGAACATCAAGAACTACCCAGTCCAGTGCTTCTCTGTCAACCAGTGCCAAAATATCAACTTGAAGGATATCACGCTTGACAATTCTGCCGCTGGTGATCTCGGACACAACACAGGTGATTTCATCCATGTGATAACGCTGAAAAGGTCAACTGACATGATTGTAATAAAAAAAACAGACGCCTTCGATGTTGGATCAAGCACCGGCGTTTACATCACGAACGCCTCAGTTTACAACCAAGATGATTGCCTCGCCATCAACTCCGGATCCGACATCTCTTTCACCGGTGGCACTTGCTCTGGCGGTCATGGTATTTCCATTGGCTCAGTCGGCGGCCGCTCTGACAACGACGTCACGAACGTCGTGATCAGCAACTCGACAATCTCCGACTCTGACAATGGTGTCCGTATCAAGACCGTCTACGATGCTACTGGATCTGTCAAGAACGTCACATACTCTGACATCACGCTCGAGAACATCGCCAAGTATGGTATCGTCATCGAGCAGGACTATGAGAATGGCTCGCCCACTGGTACACCAACCGCAGGAGTTCCCATCACGGACCTCCACATCGAAAATGTCAAGGGCACGGTTGCAGCGAAAGGAACTGAGGTTTATATCCTTTGTGCTTCTTGCTCGAGCTGGACTTGGGAGGGTGTTGCGATTACTGGTGGAGAGAAGAGCACAGAGTGCAAGGGAGTTCCATCTGGCGCTTCGTGCTAGATACTACCCGGTAGCAAGAGTAAGGCGATTGACATCTTATCAGAAGGGCGGGGTTATCAGGGCAGTAGCGCATTCCTCTGGTAGGCTCCACGGCCTTGTGCCGTGTTGTTCTTGGCCAGAGGGCGACGGGCCAGCTGCGAAACATGGCGAGCAAGCGAGACATATATTTAATATAGCACATCTATTGCATACTTGGCCTCGCAGTATACACACACTATCGTCGTATTCACTTGACGTTCCAAGCACGACAGGGGTATCGTATTTGATGCTGGTCAGCTTTGCATGTGATTGAGCGTGACGTAAGCAGCAGTACAACATGAGCCTGCCAGGACATGTACAACAAGGGGATGCACAGTTTTACAAATCATTGTTCAACATGCTTGAAAATTGGCTTCCAGGGCGTACGAGTCTCTCGTTTCCAGAATTAGGCAACGCCAAGGCCGCAGCAGGCAGTGAGGAGGGCGCAGCTGCCTAGCACAGCTATATAAGGCAAGTGATATGCATCCTCGCAAATGGAGCAACCAGAGATATGACAGAGACAGATAGCATTCTACCAACAATATCTTCGAGACTGTGAGCTTGCCGCCGCATACGCTCGCGCTGGAGTCCAACCTGAGCTATCATTCTTCACTTGGCCCACATTACAAGCCACGTTACGAGCCAACATGTCTTCCCAAGCGACCAAACCCAATGTATTCCAGCTCCTCGTAACTGGCAAAGCAGAAATTCCACACCCCGCCGAACGAGCTCTCATCAACGTGTCCGTCTCGAGCTCCGGGAACAAGAAAGCTGTAGTATCAGAAGAAGTCCTCACGACAGCTCGACACATCGAAGCTTTGCTCCGACCTCTCTGTCCCAAAGACGAGAGCCCTGAAGCCAAAGTCGCAGCTCCCTTGGCACACTGGTCCAAAACCTCGCTGAGCTCGACATCTTATGTCCCTTACAACCACAAGAATCCCGACAAAGAACTTTCCCGCATCTACAACGCGAGCGTGAACTTCGATATCCGCTTTCGAGATTTCGTTGCTCTGGGCTCGTTCGGAACGAAGTTATCTAGTCTTTCTCATGTTGAGGTGCAAAACATTAATTGGATCCTGACAGAGGCGACGCTGAAGTCATTCAAATCGCAATTGAGAAAGGAAGCTACTCAGGATGCTATTCAGAAGGCGAAGGATTATTGTGGAGTGCTTGGTTGCACGAATGTCAGGCCCATCGAATTGCAAGAAGGTGATGCGAGAAATGTCATGAGCTCTGGATGGGGGAACCCATCTTCTGGTGCCGCGGCAGCGAGGGGCGGGGGATTATTTGGCTCGACCCCGGGGGCTATGGCTTCGATGAGCATGCAGAGTGCCCCGAGTGCGAGAAGGGCGGGACCGCAGGCTGGTGAGCAGGTGCAAGCGGAGGACTTGAGTTTTGATGCCCAGGAAGTGAAGATGGCGATGGATGTCACCGTGAAGTTCCATGCGGATCATGCCGTGTAGAGGGTGGCTTTCCGGCGTACCTTTGTCCAGCATTGAAATGGTGCGAGCGCGAAACATAGTTCAGAGCCTCTGTAGTAGCTGTACACATTTTTACACACCGTCCCGTTGACATGCATCTCCTCACTATCGGCCCCTCTGACCCATTTGCTTCTTTCCCATCTTGCCTACAGGTAATGGCTTCTTCGCCTCCGCCATCACGGCCTCCTCCGCCTGTTTCAATTTGATCTGCCTGTCAGCCTCAATAGCAGCCGCACCAGACACAATTTGCCCTTCTTCCACTTTGCTACCCTCTGCCAGCAACGCTTTCCTCCTCTCCTCGTCCAATTGGTGTCTCCTCCTCTCCGTCATCCTCCATTCCTCCGGAAACTGCATCCTCTTCTTGAACTTATGATGTCTCGTGTCCAACGGCACATCCTCAAACGAATCCGTCTCCAAATCCTTCGCTTCCACGATCAACTTGTCCACTGTATCTGCTAGATACCGCTTGTTCTGCGCAATCGTCTCAAAACTCTCACAGCTCATCTTGAACTGTTTCGTCTCGGGGTTGTATCGACTTCCAGCCAATTTCGTGAGTTTCTCTGTCTCTTTTGGGCCGAGTCCAAGATGCTTCACTTTGAATTCTACAACCACTTTTCGCGACGCCGGATGCGACTCGGAGAAGTAGGTGGTGTAGCGCCAACGTAGGGGTGTCTTATCTGCGGTTCGCTCGGCTCGGACGAAGGGTTTGGCGTGTCTGGCGAGGAAAGGCATTTCCCATGCTGCGAGGCGCATCATTTCTCGGAGTTCCCGGTGTTGGTCGAGTTCGGCGTGAGCTGCGGAGGATAATTCCGATTCTACAGGGAGGTTCTCGTCGAGCGCTTCGAGATAGGTGTCCAGCTCGTTCTCGACCAGCTCCTGCTGAGCCATGGAGCGGGAGGTCTGATGTAGAGGGCGGCACTGGTGCCATTGTGTAGTGCGCGGGACGCTCGTACGCGATATTGATGGACCTTTCCATCTCGAGGTAGTTTGTGTCGCCTGCCGGCAGACTCGTTTCAATGGTGCTGCCATAATGTGAAGATGGAGAGTAAATGAGTTCCGGTTGCTCACTTGACTTCACTCCCGCGTGCCAAGACCAAGACCTCCGCGTTCGCCGCATCAACCCTCACCCACACCTCATCCACAGATCTTCCTTCCTCCACAGCAGGATGTAGTCACGGCACAGTATAATTCCTGCAATGCCTTCAAAGACCTGCTTCGTCACAATTGGCGCTACAGCATCCTTCAGTGGGCTGGTCAAGGGCGTCCTGCAGCAAGACTTTCTGGAAGCACTCGAGAAGCAAGGCTATACAGATCTGCTGGTGCAGTACGGAGAAGATGGCCAAAAGCTCTTTGACTCTCTCATTACCCCTGCGAAGAACAGCGAAAGCGGCAGTATACTGAACATCAAAGGCTTCACCATTGACAAGGCAGGTTTGGCCAAGCATATGAAGCAGGCGAAGGGCGTTGATGGAGGTCAAGAAGGAGTCGTCGTCAGTCACGCTGGTATGCTGCGGGTCTTTTGAGTGATCTCACGAATGGCTACACTGACTGTAATCCGTCAGGCTCTGGCACGGTCCTTGACGCTCTTCGCATCCAAGTCCCACTAGTTGTGGTGCCAAATGAGGCGCTTCTGGATAATCATCAGGTGGAGCTGGCCGAAGCCCTCGCACAGCAAAAATATGTGGTTCACGGAAAGCTGGGAAGCCTGGCTCAAGCACTGACAGATGCCGAGCAATTACGGCTTAAAGTGCGATCATGGCCACCGCCAAATGCAGGATATTTGAGGCAGCCGAAAGGTCTCAAAGGCGTCATTGACGACGAAATGGGATATCTGGATTAAGCGACTGCGACGCACGATGGGTCTACGATACCCAAAATCCGACTGCAAGGATGACAAAGGCCTCTACTCGGAACAGGAGATCGAGACTACCCTTGGTTCTCGCTCCGCACTCCACTACAATCCGGTGTTGCCTGGGTCATATGCGCTCTCAGGTTTGCCGTTGCGTCGATTTCGGATGCCTGCAACAAGTAACTGGCCTCAACTGCCATCGCACTGATCAACGCCGAATGCCAATCAGTCGCTCTCATACCGTCGCTTCTTATTGCTGGTGCTTCCCGTCTCAGTAGCTGTCAAGCTCGCCCCTACTGAAGCTTCCCGGCCTCGGGTGGTTTCGATGCCGTCAAGATTCTGTTGGTACACACTTTCGATGTCATGTTCGACATCGAAACCCGAGGCCTCCTTTTTGCTCAAGAAATTGAAGCGATTTCGCGCAGACGACTCGCTGGCTTCGCCTTGCGTCGATGTGGTCTTCTCATCTGACCAGGGTTCCTGTCTGCCGTAGCGGCAGAACGTATACAGAGTTCGGAACGCTATGAGAATTCACGTTAGCAGGGTCGCAAATTATGCAGACTTGCTGTGACCAACCGGGCATGCAGGCACAGAACATTCCGAGGGTGATTTCGATGAAGCACCTGTAATGCATGTATTAGCTGCGCTGCTGCTGCAGTAAGATCGCTCTTCTTCTTACCAGATCTCGATGTCTAGTGTGTTCGCTCAAAGACTACCAATCCTCCTGTCGAAACGGTAGAGATGATAAAATCGCAGACATCCTGCTATCGTTGACAAGCCGCCGACTGTGAAAATTGCGAGAATGGCAAGCCTCTGCTTGGGCGGTAATCTGAGCTTTGCGACGGGATATATTGGAAGAATCAGGACCATGACATCTGTTGTAAGATTGACACCATTCACCGCTGTGTTCCGCCAGTGTTAGACATGCATTCAGTAAGTTCTGGAGACACTCACATAGAATCCAAGCGGACTGCTTAATACAGGTGCCCGGAATTGAAAAATTCCAGTATCTTTGGGCCGGTACACACTGGACTCCCCATGTTACAGAGGAGCTAATGTAGTGTGCTGAAAGGAGGGCGATCATAGCCATCGTCAAGCGCCAGAACCAGTCGTAGAGATCGTTTGCAATCCGGAGATATCGGATACAAATCGACAACTTGAAGACATACAGCGATGTGATCGTCAGGATCTGGATGACCCATGTGTCCTAGACGATTGTATCAGTCGAGACATTGTAAGCCAACATGGAGTAGTGCCATACAATCAAAATCCGCTCGAGCCATGCAATTGGCGTTTGGTCTGGTTTCGGTCCCTTGTATATCGAATTGGCTTGCACGCAGGCCATCGCCGCAAGAGCTGCTGTCGGCGCGAGACAGAAGAACGTCGTCCAGTCATCCCATCCACCCCTGTTACGCTTCAACACGAGCACGGCGGCACGACATGCTACAGCGATTACTGGGTAACAGAAGATTAGCTGGATAAACAAAGGCTGCCGAACGGCATGTATGCTCACCTGCTAAAGTCAAGAATACTCCAGTCACCGAATAAAGCGTGATGACTTGATCATACTCCACGAAGCCAGCAGAGCTTTGCGCGACCTCTCCCGGCGACGCATTGCCCTTCACAGGCGCCCGATTCGAGATCGACATTGTAGGGAATGCTATCAGTTGTCAAATATGTGGTTGTGAAATACGAACCACATACGAAGTCGGTAGTGGAGGAATTTGACATGTACTGAAAAGGTTCGAAGCGGCAGGCATTTAACCGTGCTCAACCGAACAACGTGAACAGGTGGAGTATATGATGATCGATCGACAGTACGTTGACATCCGGTTCAAACGAAACTATCTGGCAGTTCTGTCGAGACGGTCTGATGTTTCAAATGCGTACATTGTACAAATACAAGTCTGGCTGCGATGAGCCTGATGGGCTCGATGGCACATGGCTCAACTGGTATGCTTGGACTTCTTGACCACGCCACAGGTCTGCCTTCTGTCGCTTAACTGACCAGGAAATAGCTTGGTATTGCGTTACAGTGACACTGAATGGCTGGAAGAAAGACGATGATCAGCGGCTCTGGGCTATGTTTGCCGTTGTACCGAGTTGCACAACTCATGAAGCATGTCGATAATGACCTCTTGCCAAGAATGCGCCCGTGAACTTGAACGCCCCGTCGAAGTATAAATCCTCTGGAGGGCGGCGGGCCCAAATATGAGATTTGAGGTGACGATCTCGGCATGTGCCATCGCCGAAAGACGGTGTTCAACCACGCTATCGAACAACCACAAGCCCCTGACAGTCCTGTCGCGTCACGCGTGGACGGTATTGGTGGGAATTGTACTCAGGTTGTAGTAATCTACTGTCGTGCAAATGCCAGGGCTAATGGCGGTGCTAACTGATTTTGTGCGTTCTCACAGAACAAGCTCTCTGCGACTCTGCATGACAAACTACCAGGCGACAATCATGCTCGCGTCAGGGACAGAGGTTGACCACCAGTGTCGTCACCGGTGCTACTACTAGTTCAAACCATGAGCCTTCGAGCAAGAGGTAAGCACCGCCAAACTGTGATAGCCTTACTGACCACATTCCAAGGCGCGGGAACCGAAATGCTGGCTTTGTCAATACTTCTCGCGCTGTGCGAGCTGAGCTCAGCGTTTCCAGCAGACCTCCAAGGATTAATCCCACGAGAATCCTCGCCATCGAAGCGCCAGTTGCCGATCATTGTGCCTCCTTTCGATGCCGAATTGCAGCGTGTTGAGACGACAGGAAAATATAAGTTCGTGGCGCCTGGTAAAGGTGACCAGCGAGGTCCATGTCCAGGTTGGTTCGACTCAGAATATTGCGAATGATCTCTACTGAGATTATGGGCAGCTCTCAATGCTCTAGCCAACCACAACTATCTTCCGCATGATGGAATTGCGACGATACCTCAATTTATCGAAGCGACAGGCAAAGGTTAGAACCCCTGATCCCATTTCCTCGTTCGGAACTGATCCCAGGCAGGCTTCGGAATGTCAGTCGATCTATCGACTTTGCTGGCCATATATGCAGCGATCATCGACGGGAGTCTGACCAAATGGTCTATCGGAGGCCTAGATTCAAGAGTACAGCTCCTTCCTGGATTGCTAGGTCAGCCGCAGGGCCTCACTGGATCGCATAATAAGTACGAATGCGACGGAAGCCCCACTCGTGGGGATCTGTATACATAGTATGATTGATCCTATTGTTGTTGCAGGCTGTCTGCTAATCACTTCATTTAGCGGAAATTTGCATTTGCTACAAATGAAGCAATTTCAAGAGCTCTACAACCGTGGCAAAGCGAAGGACGACTATGACCTGGAACTGCTCACAGACTATCGCTGGGACCGCTTCCAGGAAGGCATTGCGACGAATCCATACTTCTTTTACGGAGGCTTTGCTGGTTTCACAGCACAACCTGCTGCCTGGGCATTCGTCTATCGCATGATGGGCAACAAATCAGCTGAGCATCCCAGAGGCAAGCTGAATGGCGCGATCCTTAAGTCTTTCTACTCCATCACGGGCGAAGACGGAAACTTCAAATATACTCCTGGACATGAACGGATACCTGACAACTGGTACAAGCGTCATCCTATCGACGCCTACTCATCCGTATACGTCCAGCAAGATGCCACGTACATGACCCTAAAGTATCCGAGCCTGGCAAGCGTGGGTGGCAACACAGGAAAAGTCAACACGTATTCTGGTGTCGATCTCGGAAACCTAAGTAAGTGTAGTCGCTAGGAGGCATCTTCAACTCGCGAATGACTTGTCTCAGACATGTTCGTACCTCTCTCTTACTGACTACTTTTGGTAGCGGGAGGTGTCATCAATTCTGCAAATCTACTCGAAGGCAACAATGCTCCGTGCTTCCTGTTCCAACTCGCCATACAAATGCTTCCTGATGCACTTGAGGGGTTGTTTGATAACATCAGTCCGGCGTTAGACCTGCTCGGTCCGGCCACGAAACCCCTCGTCGACACTCTGGACTGTCCTCAGCTGGATGCGCTCAACAGGAATGGGATAAGAAGTGCTCTCGCCAATTATCCCGGCTATACCAAGTCGTACAATGGATACAAAGGCTCCAAGAAGTCTTCCGCGCCACTTAGTGGGCTTTTGGGGAAGCTTCTAGGGTGATGATCGAAATGTACGATTTGATGTGACCCGAGCGACTGTATTAATAGGCAATGACAACCTGATCTGTTCAACAAGAATTCTTGGCGCTGATCAATCAAGTCGATTTGTGTGCACCCACGGTCTCGAAGGGGTGGCATCGTTCCTCGAGCTTGAATGCGGACACCGGCAGCCACCTTCACAGTGGTATACTCTGCGATCTCCAAACTCCATCAGCTGGCAGAGGATTCCGGGTTAACCAAGCATATCAAGGGCATAGGACCAACCCATCAGAACGATCAATCACCAGCCCTTCTACTGGGAATGTCATTAATGTGTTGCGAAGTTCTTCCAACCCCTGCAAACCTCAGGTGCAGTCAAGCATGGTAAGTAGCAACCCCACACTATCTTCATGCGGAATCTTGCTGCTTAATCTCTGAACGACGCGTGGAGCAGAATGCCGTCGGCCAGTCCAAAGGACAACAACAGCTTTTGTTGCTCGCCGCGCATAACAACGTTACACTGCACCTCGTACTCAGTTCTTGAGCCGCTGCGCCCAGCTCCCATGCTTGCACTTTCAAGAGTCGCCTCCTCGTCCCAAGAGATAAAGCAGTTGGCATGCCATGCTTTTCAACCACCGTATCTGGAAGGTCTCCGCACGACTGTTCTCCGCTGCCACGTTCCATTCCATGGCTCAGGCCCAAAAATGAATGAGATCAGCGTCCGCTGTCTTCAGGATTTATGTGCCATGGATCTTGGCCAAGGTCGGCCAAGACATCTATGTTCTCGGCATACCATCCATTTTAGGAAGGTCGACCTCGTGTGCGTCTTGACGGTGGATGGCAATGAGCTACTTGGATGGACAAGAAGTTATGCGAGGAGAACAGGAAAGCGAGCGTGAGGCCACGCAATATATAATACACTCTTGTGTGGTAGAAAGAATTTGCTCATTCCTGCTCAGTGCTATCCTTTCCGTATCCTTCACCTCGCAGTGCCAAGATGGTGAAGTTCACTTCAGCTGTGCTGGCTTTGCCGGCTCTGGCTAGCGCTGCCCACTTCAAGCGCGAGCAGTATGAGTCCGGTGAGGTGCACCAGATGATTCTGGATATAAAGAATGTATGAGTTGTGCAGTGGACCCAATTTCTGAATCGTGCTAATACTGCCGAGGCACAATGGGACGCTCTTGAAGCCGCAGGTGCCCTCAACTCCAGCCAGTGGCCATCATGGAAGAACTGGGACCAGCTCGATCGCCGCGTAAAGCGTGACCGTCTGCGATGCCGTGACGGACAGGCCATTGCAGAGCTAGGCAACCCTATGCAGACTTTCCGCTGTGATAATGTAAGCTGCTCTGATCGTTGTATATCATTCCTTCTTGCTGACCACTGCTCCCCACCTAGATGGATCTATACGATTTCATCAACCACAACGACTTGGCTGGTGGCGAAGCCGATCCTCGTTTCCCAAACCGAAGAGGCTCATCAGTCTGGGGCTGGGTAGGACCACGAGGACGTCAATTTGCCCTTATCGGCCAACACACCGGAACTGCCTTCGTTGAGATCGATCGCCGGGGCAAGATGACCTACCTTGGACGTCTGCCAGCCAACGACCTTCTTGGTTCGTCGTGGAGAGAAATTCGAGTGCTCAACAACCTCGCCATCATTGGATCCGAAGCCGTGGGCCACAACATCCAGATCTTCGACATGAACAAAGTCGCTGCGATCGATCCCGCAAATCCAGTCACCTTCAGCAGGAGTGATGTGGAGAGTGTGTTTGATGACTTGCCCATTGGCCGTGGTAAGTGCTCAAATTTCGGAGAGGCTCTTTCAGATGGCTTCGAAACATTTATGCTGACCTTGAACGTTATTAGCACACAACGTTGTCATTGACTGGGATAACGAGTACGCCATTGCTGTAGGCGCTCAGCCTCGCAACCAGACATGCGCTGCCGGTCTCGAATACATCAACCTGGTTGATCCAAGGAATCCCTTCAAGCCAGGATGCGCCAGCTCCGACGGATACACACACGATGCCCAATGTGTGACATACAATGGCCCAGATAGACGCTACCGCGGAAAAAACATCTGCGTCGCATACAACGAAGACTCCATCACGGTGTGGGACAGCACAGACAAAGCTAACTCCGAGATGCTCGGCCGTCTCGAATACCCAGGAGCCACGTACTGCCATCAGGGTTGGTGGACGGAGCGCAACTGGCACCAGTTCGTTCTGCTTAACGACGAGCTTGATGAAGTGCAAGGCGTCGTTGCTGATGGTGTTCCCATCACACATATTATCGATCTCACCGATCTCCGCAATCCCAAATGGGTAAGTCTTGAGGACCTGAGTGCAAGCGTTGCCAAATGTCGAGAGATTGGTTACTGACTCGTGCTTGCAACCAGACCGGTACCTTCAAGTCCACTGACCACCGTGCTGTCGACCACAATCTTTACATTGAGGATGGCGTTATGTTCCAGTCGAACTACGGCGCTGGTGTCTGGGTGAAGGATGTCCGATCCATCGCCCGCCACCCAGACGGAAGCCGTGTCAGCACCCTCGCATTCTTTGATATGCACCCTGAGGACGATGCTGCCGGTGGTTCACTGGATTTCGTCGGCAGCTGGGGTAACGTGAGTGAATCTCCTTCTCAACATATCATTAACCAGAAGCTAATGTTTGTGTTCCTTCAAGTTCCAATTCCCATCTGGCTTCATCGTTGCCAACACTTTCGAGCGTGGTGCATATGTGCTTCGTGTTGCCTCAGGTCGTGGTCGGGATGGTGGCCGCGGCTTTGGTGGCAAGTCCAGGTAGAGCGCTTGGACGCTTGTATAGCAGGAAGATACCAAAAGGAGCCTATATTGCGCAAAGGAAAGTTATGGAACTCTTCAAGTTCGCTACTGTCCTCTGGTCAGCGTGTTGCTTTGTGTGATACTCTTTGATACTCGTTGATTTATGCGTTCTTGCCAGCTTCGAGAATCTTTCGTACCGCCTTCTGCTATGTTGCCTGAACTTTAGCATCGGCCGTCGCGAGGAGCATAAGAGAGATTGGAGACTCTGTTTGAAAAGTGTTGAGATCAGAATACATGTCCACCGGTACAGATTTTGAATCACCGGACATCCTTCGGCCACGCAGCATGAACCGCGGCGACCAGTATCTCATGCCATCTACCAATCCACCATCGCTCTTCATGAGCCTTGAGGACGACAGCAAAATGCCGCAATACCAATAAAGCGTTCGCATCGTGCTCCGCGACTTTTGTGAAAAACGCATCGTCTGCCATGGCCGGAAAATAAGCCATAGCTCGGAGGTCATCCGGGACAAGTTTCACCGTGGCCCAAGTAATTCTCAGCAGCTGGGCAGCTTCCGTACAAACTTCGTCCATCTCTGCTTTGTCCAGCTCTGCAAAGATCTCCTCTGCTCCAGGGGTGACCAAGTCCGATGATGCGACTTCGAGCTTATCTCCAGACATTATCGCTTCACCAAGCTCAATTTCCGCGGTATCCCGAATGTTCCACAGAGCTCTAGGTCCTCGGAACAAGGCAAACACTTCAAGGATGTCTTCTAGAGTAGGCGGCTCGCAAGTGGACTGTAACGCTCCGAAAGCAAGCATGATAAGCATGATGGAGAACATAAATATGACATTGTTCTGGGCGGGATCTTGACGGGTGAGCATTTCTTGAAACATTGGCAATGCGACTTGTTGGTGATGAAGTCCTCGGGCTCGGTATCTGGCCGATAAGGTGGGATCGCCGGGAGCCTTTGCATGGCTTGCGGCAAGATCGATAGCCGCAAGTGCGAGAATAGCGCGCTGCAAGATCGGATGCGTATCGGCTTTGAGAGGTACCACCATTTGCCATACATACGTCGCTTCTGGGCTGGGAAGCAAGCGACTCGAGGTGTTCGTGCAGTACCGGTGCATGAGAAGCAGATCTAGGGAGTCGAATGCGTGGGGCGTTCCCCCGGCTATCGCCACATCTGGTCCATGTGGAGGCCGGGGATGTTGGGGGGAGCCTGGTCCATGAATCCCATGATCGAATGGATACTGACATGCAGTCTGTCTTCGTGTACAGCTCTTGCATGCGAAAAAAAAAACATGAACATAGCGAGAAGCACACTTTTTGGAATTCAGTAGTACAACAGTACATTACACGTCTGCACGCGGCCGTGACGGCATCTGTAGGCTTCTGCGCGTCCCTCCGCGTAGATGTGCCTGCAGGGCTGCCGTCGCGGTCGCGGGAGACGTAAGGCCACCAAACACCGAGAGCACGAAACGGACAGAACGCGTGTAATGGAGTCGGCGGCAGCAGCAGCGCTGTGAACGACTCGCCGGCAATACGGGTGGGACGACGAAGCCCAGACACTCAACAATACTACAGCAGCAACACACAGTCACCGATAGGCTTCTGGCCAGTCTATCACCAACCCCTGACAACGTCTGCGATGTCCCACATCGACGGGCCCTCGAAGAGAACGGTATCATCTTCCCCGCGAATCGAAACACTAGACACCCGGCATGCTACGGTCGATGCCAACAACATACATGGTCCACAGACAGCCTCGTCCACTGTCGCCCCCCCCCAATCCCGTGAAGAAGGACTGCTCACCCTTCGACACACCCGACAAGGTCTAGAGAGATTCGCGATGGAGCTCTCATGCTCAGTAATTCGACGCCTCGTACGAGCGGAAAATCTCATCTGTAGAGCTGGACGATGACTTACGGCGCTGTCTGCGCGCTAAAACATACGACGCAAGAGGAAGGGAATACACGGCCACATAGGAACCTAGTAGGAGGCAATAATTGTACACAGATCACACTCAATGCACACACCCATGCCCATAGAGGGGAGTTGTTTGGGTCCGAACAAGCAGACGAAGCCGAGCATTAGGGGGAGACGGTATGTAGATGGTCGCAGATATGGTGCAGGGGCACCGTCAGAGCCACAACAAATGGAATAGAGTAGGAGTTTCACATGGCTGATACAAGGAGCAACAAGAGGAAACACAGAGAGAGGCACACTCATTACGGGAATATATAAAGTCAGTTGTCGAGACAGACCACAAGCAGAGGCGAGGGAGCAGCTGGTCGTGCTATTAGTACGGCGAAGTGGGGCGCGTTGGCGTGGTCAGCGTTGCGTCGGCTGTTTGCCAACCCTCTGCATCCGGGCATAGCCAGCATTGATACCGCAGGCTGCAACCGTGTAGGAACCAATCAATCAATCAATCAATCAATCAAGCTCTTGCATGCTGGCCGGCCTTCGTCACACTTTCTCGCGTTAGTTGCGTCTTGCAGCTCTGAGCCATCAGTGAGTCCGTGTTTCGCGTGCTCGTACCTTTACGCGTCTGGCTTTGCAGGCGTAGCAGCCAGTCGTCGTTTTTGCGTGATGTCGTCGGCTCGGCATATCCGTCGCTGTGGCATTGCGCAAGTCGAGGCCTCCACAGCCTGGCTATACGGCGTACGAGGAGGATTTATTACGGCGGCTCGAAGGCGACCACGGAGTGCAGAAGCGACGCCAGACTGGCGACGCGATGATTGGCTGAGCCGTTCTTCCTGCGCTCCAGCAAGAGCCATTCTGGGTTTAGCGTACGAGATACGAGAGGCCTCGTAGTGGAGCTCCTACGCCCTCCGTTGCGTATGCGGAAGCAAAAAATGCATGGCATGGGCGGCAGCACTATCGCTCAGGTGTGCCAGTCTAGCTGTAAGATACTTGTGCAAGGTATGTTCGATTGTTTCCTCTTTCACACTCTCTTCTGCCACGCGGGCTCAGGCTCTCAAGCTGTGTCTAAATCTCCCTTTGATATTTCGTCGACATGTCTCACCGGCTATGTTCAGAAGTGTCGGCAACATGTCCCGTGGAAGCGACGACATATGGATATCGACCGGATATCGGCGGTAACAGCCTCCTCCTCGCGGTCTTTGGAATTTGTACGATTGCACAAGTCGTACTGGGCATCCGATATAGATAGATAGATAAGTTCAATTTGCCGGGCTACCTCTTTCTATAGAGCAAGCGGCGCGCACTATATTATTCTATCGGAAAGAAAATCCGTTGTCGAGGGCCCGAGGCCTCGACTTCCGGCATAAAAATTCTCCGCACTTCTCTATGTCTTTGCGGTTGGCCTTCCGCGCTTTTAGGTTTGGATTCTCTTGGACTTGCGTAGGTGCGCTGGAAGCCCTTCCTCTCACCAGGACCCTATTCCTCCCTGTCTTTTTTCCCCCTCTGCTATCTCCTCCTCCCTTGCTAACGAGAATTGGTCGAGCACCCCTTCTCGTATAAGCCATTTCGCCGTCGCGAGCAGGCCCCTTTTTGTGTTCGTGATCTCTTTCCAGTCTGTTGATCCTGCTGCTGCGAACAGTGCGTTGCGTGTACTCTGCCGCAGCGGGCATTGGATACACACGTGCTTTAGCGTCTGGGCTCTGTAGTTGCATTGGCATTCTGGTGTTGCGCCTGGGACCCGCTGTCTCGTTAAGTATGCGTTTAGGCCGATGTGTTCTGTTTTGATCAGCGTGATCATAGTGCTTGTCGGCCGCGATAGGCCTCGGTGGAGTGATCGCCCTGTTTCCTTCGGCCCCGCCGTCCATGTTGACGGGATAGTCGCTCTCCCTTCTGTTCGTTTCCCCTTTTCTGCTTGCCATCCTTTCTTCCACTCTCGGTCCATCCACCATGTTCTCGACTTCTCTGTGATTCGGTTGTCCTGGTCGCGTACCGCTTCGAGGATCCCTTCGTGTCTCGTATAGGCCTTTGCCTTTGCCTTGTGTCTTCTTTTTACTGTCATTTCCTTCGCGATTTCGTCGCACCTCTTGCGGATAAACTGGTATGCCGGTTTGTCCCAATTCGCCTGGACAGACTGTCTCGTGAGCTCCTGGGTGTACAATTGTATTGGAGGGATTTCCGCTTCCTTTTGGAGGGTAACTGCTGGGACGCTTTTGTATGCTCCCGTGATGTGTCGCAGGGCTTGGCTCTGCACCTTCTCGATCGGTTCCACCAGTCTTCTCGCGTGGCTTGCTTTACCCTGGGGGTTAGTCCACGACTGGCAACCGTAGGTCATTGTTGGCCGGATTACTGCAGTGTATATGTGTCTTGTTTTAGTGAAGGATGCTCCCCATGTGGATTTGCTTAATCTCTGGATGGCTGCCATTTGTTGGACTCCCTTCTCCGCGGCCTTCTTGATGTGTGGTCCCCACCGCAATTTTGAGTCGACTTGTACCCCGAGGAGTCGAAGGGACGGGACTGGCCCGTCTTCGAATCCCGGGATCTGTACTGTGGCCTGCATGTTGTGTGATCGCCCTCTCGTAAAGTGTATTAGCTGGTATTTCTGTGGGGCGAAGGCTGCGCCGTGTTTGCGGGCCCACTCTATGCATTGCTGGTGTGCATTCTCTATCATCCGACAGTTTGTTTCGGTAGATCTGCTGCTCACTACTATGTTGGAGTCATCGACGTATCCCATCGGTGTAATGCGGGTTCCCCTCAGTAAGGGCAGGAGTGTTGATGCGAAGAATAGGAACAGGATTGGTGAGAGTGTAGACCCCTGGGGTATTCCAGTTCTTTGTGGTCGGGGTTCGTCTAGGAATTCTCCAAGTTTCAGTTGTGTAGATCGACCCTCGAGGAAGGAGCGGATGTATCCCACCAGTTGCGGTGGGAACCCTTTCATCTGTAGGTTGTGGAGTAATCTTTGGTGAGAGACATTGTCGAAGGCTCCGGATATATCGAGGCACAGCATCGAGACTACTGCCTTCTTGTCCGTCTTCCATACGGTTCGCACTTTCTCTGTGACCATGTCTAGGGCCGTTGTTGTCGATCTTCCTGGCCTGCCGCCCATCTGTTCGTCCGGCAGTAGTCCCCTGTTTTCTGCTTCTTGCGACATCCTGCGGGCCACAATTGCCTCTAGCGTCTTCGCAAGCGTGTTGAGGAGGGCTATCGGTCGATAAGCCCCTGCTCTTGTGTAATCGGGCTTTTGCGGTTTTCGAAGGACGACTGTGATCGATTGTTTGAATGGCTTCGGGTGGTATTCCTTGTGTAGACATGCCGAGTATAGGGTCGCTAGTGGTTTTGCTAGTACTTCTCTACATTGCTTAAGGAATTCATTTGGGATTTGGTCCGGGCCTGGGGCTTTGTTCGCTGGGAGCCACTTGAGAGCTTTTAAGATTTCCTCCTCTGTAACTTCTTGTAACATTTGGAACGGTTCCGGGACCGCTGTGTTGGGGATATCGCTAAGGTCCGCGTCCCTCGGCTCGGGGAAGGAGTGGGCTGCCAATATGTTCGCCTTTCCTATATCTGTTCGGCCGTCGTGTGGGCCGGGGCCCGAGGGCCCGACTAGTGTTGGGAACTGTGGGAGTGGTTTCGGTTTCCCGTCGTCGTTTCGCGCCCATTTCGCGAGTTTCCAGATCTTGGTTGGGTCGTCCGTGAGGTCTTTGACTACTTTTCTCCATGCGAGGTTGGTGTCTCTCCGGATCTGTTTGTTCCTGGCGTGGCACGTCGCCAGGTATGCTCGGTGTCTTTCCTCCGATCTGTCTTCTCTCCATTCTCTGCGTTGGCGTCGTGTCAATCGGATCAGTCGTTGACATTCCGGGGTCCAACTCTGTTTAGCATGCGGTGATGGCCTTGCTTTTGGGACTACTTTCTCGACCGTGATTTGGATGGCTCTCTGTACGGCTTCGGCCATTGCGTCTATTTCCTCGTGTGTCTGTAGCGTCGTTTCCTCGATCGCGTCTAATTCAGTGGCAAGGACGGTTCGGACTACATCCCATTTCGCCTTTTTATATTGAGGCCTTGGTTGCGTTTTGCGCATTCTCGGTTGCTCGTTGTCTATCGTAGTGATTATAGGGATATGATCTGATCCGTGCGTCGCGTCCGGTTCGGTTCTACACTCCACAAGTCTCTGTCTGAGCCCTTCCGAAACGAAGACGAGGTCGATTGTTTGGCAGCTACAATTTTGTTTCTCCCATGTAACTGTGCCCGCCGGGAGTGACAGTTGGAGGCCTCCGGCCCCTGCGGTCTCGATTAGCGTGTCGGCCATTCTATGTTGGGTTGGGGCCAGGTGGCTTCCCCAGTGTGGGTGGTGCATGTTGAAGTCTCCTGCAAGGATCTGTTCGCATTTAAGGTCGTGTTCGGCTTCCCTTTCCAGTGCTGCCTTTACGTGCGGCAGTGTGCCTGTGGTCGTGTCGCTGTGCGGCCCACTCGGGTGGTAGCAGTTGTGGAGTGTAGTCTTTCCTTGGGTCGTCGTAATCCGAACAGAGATCATGTCGCTGGTTTGGTGGTACACGGGTTCCCATTTCGTGCTGTCGAGGTTTTCCGATACTAGGATCGCTACCCTGGGGTGTCCTTCTTTCGGCAGGATCTGATGGTATCCCCTCTTGCTCTTCGTTTTGCGGCCTTGTGGGTTTATCCATGGCTCTTGGATCAGTATGATCTGGGTGTCTCTTGGGTCCATGTCTTCGAGGAGGAGCGTCTGGATCGTTGGGCTATGGTTGACGTTATGTTGGTATATTCGTAGGTTGTGGCTATTCATCGCCACTTGTAGCGCAGAGCATCTCTAGGTCCTCATCTTCTATGGTCTGGGTATTGGTCTCCCCGTTGGTCTCTTTATCATTCTCTCTCTGGCCTGTTTGGCTAGTCCACCTCGAGATCTTGTTTGCTTGCTGTCGTCCTGCGATTATCGTCGCATTGGAGCCGACTGGTTTCCCCGGAGGTTTTCTCTGGGTGGTTTGCTCCTCTGTGTTGTGTGGGCTTTTCTTTTTGCGTGTCGGGGCCGGTGTCCATTCCTCTGCGTTGTTTGGTTCCTGTTGTGGCTTTGTTTGTTCCCACTTCTGGCGAAAGAAATCGGAGAAAGCTTTCGCCTTCGCTATAGCGGCTTGCTTGACTCGGCATTTTACTGCGTACGCCGGGTGGTTGCCCTTACAGTTCCCGCACTTTCTTTCGGTCTTCGTGCACGCTTCCGTCTTGTGCGTTCCAGCGCAGTTCCCGCACGTGTCCTGCGTTTCCTTGCAGTGCAGGGCCTTGTGGCCGAACTGCTGGCAGCGCAGGCATTGGATTACCCTCTGCTGTGGGTGATAGGGCTCGGTTCTGAGCCAAGAGCTTCCGAGGAATAGGCCTCTCTTTGTTACCTCCTTCGCTTGAGCCTCGCTTTGTACTGTTATTACTGCTGACGAGTGCTTCTGGTTCTTGCGGGCCTCCGCGCTCTTTAGCCACGTCCCGTGTGTAACCCGAAGGTTCGGGTACCACTTCAAGCTATCCTCCTGTAGTCTCTCCCACGTTTTCGTGTCTCTCATGTCCCATCTCGTATCGATTTGGTGGACCAGGACCCTGTGTACTTGCTTGAGGACCGTCGCGTCTGGCCACAGCTCTTGGGCCCACCCTTGGTCCTGCTCTAAGTTAGCTTGTTCTTTTCTTGCGCGGATCCTACGACAAATCGGATGTCTCCGCTCGGCAGTTTGAAAACCGCCGCTACTTTCTTCAACCCCACCTTTTCATGAATTTCTCTGTGTGTCATACCCCGGATGTGTTCTCTCTGTTCGTTTGTCCCCAGCCTTACGGATACGGTGTGTGGTGCCTGAGGCTGTTGCAGCAACCTTGGCACCGTGGGTGTCGAAATTGAGGCCACTTGGGCCCACGTTGTCTTTGGTGCAGCGGTCTGCTGCCTTTGGGTCTCCTGGATGGTGGAGAGGGTGTTGGCGATGGACTGGCAATGGTCCGAGTGGAGGAGCGCCTGGTACGCCAGGCGGAGGAGGGAGGAGAGGGATTCTGTGGATTGGGCCTGGGGGTTGTCCAGGGCTTCCTTGATTGTCGCACTGAGGTCAGCATTGTTCTCTTGAATAGCTTTGCTCACTGTGGTCTTCTTCTGTGGTGCAGTCGGGGCTCGGAGCCCTAATTGCGCTGGTGCCTGCTCCGGGGTGATCTGCTGGGTCAGAAGGTGCCAGCTTCTTTCCACAGCGTCTCCCCCGGCGTTGGCAGGTGTCGGTCGCTCGTATGGGTATGGAGCAGCATGTTTGGAGGCCTCGAGGCCCCCAGGCGGTCGCAGTTGTGGTGCTCGTGGCATTTTTTTTAAGCGACCAAAATAGATCGGGCATCCGATATAAGATCGTTGCATTTTCGATCGTCGTCGCAATTGGTTGCTTTGGGGAGACTGTTGGATATGGAGGACGAATAATGATGAATTCCAATCCATGGAATATGGATGGCTTCAGGATGCAGATTTGCTGCCTCATTCTCTCGCCATCTCTCCTGGCAGCCGGCATTTACCTGACGCTGAAGCACATCGTTCTTGTTCTCGGGCCAGAAAAGTCTCGATTAAAACCTCGTTTATACACTTGGATCTTCATAACCTGCGACATTTTCAGCATCCTTTTGCAAGCTGCCGGGGGAGGCATCGCTGCATCAGGCTCTGGAGACATTATCATCACCGGAAACAGCGTCATGATTGCGGGTATCGCCTTCCAGGTCGCGACCATGTTCGTCTGCCTGGTTCTAGCAGCAGACTTTGCATTCGCTCTATTCAGGTCCAGGACTCTACGAAGTGACGAGCTCGAGAAAGGGCAGCCGGATGCCACGTCCAGAAAAGGCCTATACTGTTACCTTGCATGCTTTTCTGGCGCATTCCTCGCGATCTTTGTGAGAAGTATCTATCGGTAGGTTGTGATGCACGAGTAATAAACGCTGTTACTGATCAGCTTGCAGTCTACCCGAGATGAGCGGAGGCTGGGGCAATGCTCTCATGCGCAATGAGAAGGAGTTCTTGATCCTGGATGGTGCCATGGTCGCACTAGCGGCCGTGCTGATGACCATTGCACATCCGGGCATCTTCTTTCCAGCCATGCGGACAGGCTCAGCTAAGGACTAAATGCACGAATATATGTTGATAGAAATAGATAATTCTTTTACGCCGGTCTACCTCTTTTTAACTAGAGTAAGCAGCACGCTCTATATGTTTCACGACAGCAAAAGCCTTCTCTGCCTAAGCATGCCCGGCATAAAAACCTATCCTCTCCTTTAGGTATTGAGGCTTGCTAGGCCTCGTCCTTGCGCACGGTGCTTGTCAGGCTGCTCGTGCTTTTACTCACTTCCTTTGGGCAATTCTTTTGGCAACCTTTCCTCTTCGTATACCCTATAAGCCCCTCTCTACTCCAGATCCTTCTATAGGTCGTTTAGCTCCCTTGTTCGTTTGCTTTAGTCCCTTAGTGTCTTGTGCTTTTGATCTGTTTCTTGGACTTGTCGAGTTTGGGGCTGTAGTGTGTCTCCTTGTACTTGTCTGCCCCTTTGAGGTCCTCCTCTTGCTGCCTTATCCTGGGACTATAGGTTTAGGGGCAGCAACCCCCCTTACCCCTTTCCTAGTTAGGGCCCTTCTCTCTTCCTAGTTGCCATCTTGTACATCACCCCTCTAGAGTTGTGGCCTACTCTAGAGGTGTGACCAGCCTAGTAGGGGGTCCTTCTCCCTACACCAATCCCACAGCCAAATTTCCCCTTCCTTGGCATCCAGTCACATGACCCACATCTAGAGAAATTCTATTGTACAGTCCAGTCCAGTACAGCTCTTCCTTTGCAGGCAGCCTTGCTTGCAGAGTAAGGGTCGCTTGTGTCAGATGCTCTGCCTTCAGGGTTGAAAATAGCCTCCCGGCTGTAGAGAGGGTTCGCAAAGTCCTCTCCTAGCGCTTCTTGCTATGCAAAGTGTCCTGTCTTCCACCCAGACCAGGACGTGTATTCCGTAGTGTAGCTGTATGTTCCTGTTCTCTACTCTATCCTTGCTCTTTCTCTTTGAAGCCTCCCCTTCAATTGTCCCTCCTCCTCTTCAGTCTGTGCTTAGGCTGGGTTACTACTCCAGCCTACAGGCCTAGGGTGGTATTCACCACTCAGGGCAGAGGGGTCTCCGGTTTGGCATTGGTTTCTTGTACTGGTAACAGCCGCGCTGGCGTCCTTTTGCTGTGTTCTCAGGAGTTCGACACTTGAATCACCTACCCAGGAGCTGGGCTTTGTTCCGTAGCTATAGACAGCGTGTCTGTACACCGTCTACGGCTGCCCTGCACTTTGCCAGCACAGTCTAGGACTGCCTGTTTCCACCTGCGACCGCGTGGAGGTGTGCAATAGGACTTCGCAGGCTGTTGATAGAAATAGATCGCTGCGTAAAAGTTGGCCAGTCACAGCAGGAAGGCAAATATGATCTCCCGTCTCAATCGCTTCTCCGGAGCGTTAATGCGACCCGCCTGGATGCCGAGGGGCTTTGACGAATCAATGCAGACAGAGAAAGAGGGAAATTCCACAAGCTGGTCTCCGGTGGTCTCTCGAGCACTCATCGTAACCCGTTTGGACATTCAATGTCATTGAATGTCCTTGGAAGTCAGAGAAAGCATGAAATTCAAATCTCTCCAATGATGCTCAAGGGGCTCCTCGCAATCAATCTGCATCCTGAATGGCTTCAATGGCTAGATGCAGGCGGAGAAAGCCAGCAACGTGTCTCCGTATCTCCAGAAATCCGGTGCAACACAATTGCGGCCTATGGAAATACTGAATGGCTCTGTAGGTGGAAATCCGCGTGGAAAGCCAGCAGAATTCTCCATGTCTCCAAATATTTGAAACAGACTCGTTCTTGTCCGTCTGTATACCGGTTGGCCACGTAACAGCACACATCATGGAGAGAGGCCCCGTTCTCCAGCATCTCTGCGAATCCGCAAAAGACTCAAACTCGTCCGTCTGTATACCAGTTGGCGCGGCTGATGACACATATCTGGAGAAACCACCAGACCTCCAATATCTCTGCGAATCCAGGAAAGGCTCAATCTTGCTCGTCTGTATACCAGTCGACTCCGTCCACAGCATACATCTGGAGAAACAATTTGAATTTTCTGCATCTCTGGATTCCGGCAGAAGACTCATCCCGATCTGGTTGAATATTCGTTGGCGCGGTGAGAGCACTAATATCAGGGAAACAGCTTGATCTCCTGTATCTCTGCCGATCCACGAAAAGCTCGCCACGGCCTAGATGGACACCGGGTGGCACTGTGAACACCAGTATTTCCAGAGAAACGACCATATCCCCCGTTTCTCTGAAATTCCACGGGAGTCTCGTCGCGACCTGTCTGCATGCCAAATGGCGCTGTCAACAGTGCAGATATCAGAGAAAGGCCCAATCTTCGATGTCTCTGTAGATTCGAGGGATCCGTCTCGCGAGCTAGATGGAAATCTAATGGCTCTGTAAACAGTGAGAGTATCGGAGAAATGACTAAATCTCCCTTGTCTCTGACAATCCGCTGAAGGCCGCTTGCGACCTATTTGGACTCTTGTTGGCTCTGAAACGCGGCTTGCACTGGAGAAAAGAAGTAGAAGCAATCATTATTCATACAATCATTATTAAAACACGCTAGAAACAACCAAGAACCAAGCTAAAACAATTCCAAAAGTTCTCCTGTTGCCTTCCAATGCTCGAGCCCGTAGGCGAATTTGGCGCCAAGATACGCAGTGGTGACGTCATTTGTCGCGCCGCCCTCCAATCGGCCAACATCCGGGAAGCAAAAAAGCGGGGCAGGCGGAGCTGGTGGTGCTGGCGGTGGTGGAGGGGCGGCGGCGACGGGGGCAGGTGCGGCCGGTGTGGCCTTTGGTGTGGTCTTTGGTGTGGTAGCAGCGGCAGTCTCCTCTTCTGCCGACACATCGAAGATATTGCTGCGTGTTTCTTGGTCGGCGTCGACCTCCATCTCGTCGTCGGAGTCAATGTCAGGCATGCGGAATGTGCCAGAGGCATCGCCTGGTCTGTTGTGTGGGATCTTGACCAGCGTGTCGACTTTGACACGCTTCAGTGGTCGCTCTGTCATCTGTTTGACCTCTTCATCCTGCTTCATTGCTTGCAATTGCGCGTCTAGCTCTTTGAACTTTCTAAGTTTCTCGAGACGGCGATCTGCGTTGGTGTCTTTGGGCTGAGGTGTCTGGCTCCAAATACGTTGTGGTGTGTGAGTGTAGCGGGATGGTGTCTGTTGGCGGCGGACGGCGGCAATGGTGCGTGGAGCTCTGACCGGGGTTGGATCAACGGCCATGCTCTGCTCGCTTGTCTCGGTGTGCTCTGTAATGGTGGCAAGAGATGTCTCTTGCCGAGGGTTCTTCGATGATGGCATGAGGAACGCGCGAGCGGTCTGTTGTGTGCTCGATGTGGTGGAGGCGCGCGGTTTGGTGTATGTTGCTGAACGCTCTGAGGCTAGCTCCTGTTGCCTCGGTGTCGACGAGATCGGTGTCTGCGCCTGTGACTGCACCTGAGGCTGTGTGTATGTGTCTGGCTCTTGTTGAGCTGGAGCCGAGCGCTTGCGTGAAGCTGGCAGCTCTCCCAACTTCTCTTGGGGAGGCTGCTGTGGTGGTGTGCTGCTCTCTTGCGACTTTCTGCGAGAGAGGAACGGCGAGGCAATAGCCTTGAAGAAGGAGCCGACGATGGATGTGGATGCGCGTGGCTTTGGAGTGGCGTATGGGTCTGGCGAGTGCATCGGCTTGTCTGCGCTCGACTGCACTGGTGTGCCAGTGATGAGGTCTTGGGTGGAGAAGTCAAGAGACTTGCTTGTGAATGGTGTGTCTGGAGCGGCGGCAGGGGCGTGCGAGTGCGAAAGCGTTTCGATGGAGGTGACAGATTCTTCGCGTCGCCTCCTCAGTGATTGCTGGAGCATGGCGTCGCGCATGGGTGTCTTGAGTCTCATGCGAACTCTGTCGCGCTCTTCGACGGCGGCGTCGCGCTCTGCAGCCATCTGATCTGCACGACGTTCGGCATCGTCGAGCTTCTCCTTGATCTGCACTTCGCGCTCTCCGAATCTCTGGATGACTGCGTCTTTCTCGGCCATGGTCAGTGAGTCGAGGTATGTGACGCGTGAACTGGGGTTGCGCTGAATTTCTGAGAGGATACAGCCAATGGCGTAATCAACATTGAAGGGAGGTCGACGCGTCGTTGAGACAGGTGCGACCGCGCGACGCGACAGGACAGGAACTGCCGCGCGCTTCTTCTTCTTGGAGATCTTCTTCGTCGTGACTCCGGTGTTGTACAGAGTCACGCCGCCCTTCTTGCTCTGACTGCGGGTGATCCGAGTGTTGGACGAGATCACGCTCTTGCCAGCTGATTGCACTGAACCAACGGCGTCAATGCCCCGCGATGGCGACCATGAACAAGGTGCGAGGGAACGGGAAGGGGGAGAGGGGATGGGAAGGGACAAACCGCTGTCATTGTCGTCGGCGACGGAAGACGCGCGCGAACTGGCCCTCGAGGCAATTCTGCCGCTGCGACGGGTGGGCGCGGTGGCCTGGCGCTCGCTCTTGCGGGGAGCCATGTGCGCGATTATGTGTGGTGATGTACAGCAAGCGGGATGAACAGCGCTGTGTGCAAGAAGGCGCAATGGGTTGTGCAAATGCAAGTGCGAACAAGTGGTGTTACCAGTGGTGCTGGGCTGGGGAAGTCGCAAACCGAAAAGTCGGATGTGGAGGAAAGGGAAGAGCAGAAACGGAAGGTCTGGCGAGGTACTTATGCTCGCCAGCGCGCCTTGGCCGGAGCGCCCAGAGCACAACACACGTCACGTCACGCCAGCCTCCAGCCTCGAGCTCGCCCACTCACGATGAGAGGAATCAGCTTCGGGAACGTCCTTGCTGCGGAACTTGCTCGTAACGAGGCCGCAACAGATTGCACGCCCGTGATGCGCTTGGCAAAGACAGTAGCTGGACTACATCGGCAGGCCATATGAATCAAGATACCGAACATGTCCGGCAGCGACGGCAGCGCCATACTGCGTTGCTATGCAGCTGCACGTCTCCATGCTTCGCACCCACTCGCACCTCCAACAGTCCGATACAGGTCGCTGTGGACCGAATCGGCCTCCTCACCTCCCCCTGACCTCCAAGGCTCAAGTCGTTGCTCCCTCCCGTCTGCTCCTGTGTTCCTCCGGGGATTCGGTGATGCGATGGTCACAATCCGTCGTCGCTCGCCCGCTTGTCGACGCGTCACCCACAGGCATTCGGCGCTCAACCTCCATGCCACGACGCTATCCCGCAGTAGACCCAGCACTCGGTCGCCGTGGTCGCATGCGGGCACACGCGCCGAGCAAATCCTTTCGCGTGACCTGCATCCATATCGAGTGGCGCGCATGGTGCGCGTGCTAGAAAGAGTCCATGGGTGAATGCCAGCGTTCGTCTCGACGGTCGCTCTGTTCCAATACACACGAGACGGGAGGGAGGCATCGTGACACCAGGATGCAGAAGCGCCGTTTCCCTAGCCACCAGGCCTCGAGTCCCACCCAGCATCAGTACAACTTCCACACGAGCAGCGATCGGGGTCGAGCAATGGTCACCGTCTTCCTCACACAAATACATCTCATTCTTTCTTGGGCTGTATGGCCGACTGCCGCTGCTGTTCGCCTTCAGGCTTCGGCTTGCTGATCTTGTCCACCTCCTTCGTAGACTTGAATCCAATGTTCCCATCCTCCTTCAGCCCCCACTTGTTGACTTCCTGTCCGGTGATCACTCTCCGCTGCAAGTGCAACTCAACTACCTTTCTGCCCTTCTTCTTACTCTTCAACCCATCATCGTCCATATCAAAGTACAATGCCCATTCCCCCGGCTTCTCTTCCACTGCGACAAACCCTTCGAACCCGTCAAACGTGATACAGCTGTCGTTGTCGTCGCTCGTCCAGTCGTAATCGCCAACATGGTGCATGATACTACCAGATCGCGCCGCGAACTTGCATTCGTATGTGTCTTTATCCACGTAAATCCAATTCAGCATGGGCGGATCGACACTGATCGTGCTCACCAGCCCACGCGTATAACCTCGATTGTCATCTGGATAGGCCAAATAGAACCCTGTGAATGGATGATGTCCCACGTGCGCCGGCTCTTTCGTCTCTTCATTCTTCGCTTCCACCCAGACCTTCGAGTCACGTAGCGTGACAATACCATTCGTAAGCTCTGCTCCGACTCCTTTCTTCTTGTCCTCATCGACCCACGTGTCGACGTGGAACTTGAGCATACGCACTTGGTTTGAGGCATCGGCGTTCACTCTCTTCTGCTCGGAGACTCCTTGTGCGACTCCTGTCACCACCGAAATCGCGGTCGAGCTTACGACGGGCAGTGCTGTTGCGAGACCGAACACGAATTCCATGTTGACGTGTTGTATTGCAGGAGACTGGTGTATAGTGTGAGATTAGTGAAGAGAGGTTGTAGACTCACATTTCTTGGAATTACAGCCACCTGCACGGTGGAGTTGCAGACACAGAACTTGATCCTGGACGACCTGTCGTTGACCCGCGTCATTTTGCGACGGACTGAAGTCCGTTAGAATACTGGGAAGGTTTCCCGGGGCTGACCATGGTCTCGCGGCCGCCATGCTGAGTCCGTCCATCCTTGGCCTACAGTACCTCGTTTGCTCTTACTAACAGCCGCTCACAGTATATTTGTGCCCCAGTAGACCTGTTCCGTGGGCAAATGTGATTTTCATGTTGCGCCTCAGATTGAGCGTCATGATAACGAGACGAGGAAGATCATTCGCGAAATGCTCCAAGAGTGGTGGATATGTCATGAAGGATATGGATGGATGCTTTCAATCAGCAATGACGGCGTTGTATGCCATGTTGTCGTCGAAGTTACCTTTTGCAACGACTCTGCAACATCCAGATGCTGGAAAGTGCATCCAGCCGCCTAACCCTTCACTCAGATCGACACTTCTCACACCAACTTATACTCAATCTCAAAGTTCTGCCCCTCGACCTGGATAATTGGCCTCGTTACAACTGCAATCGTGTTCCTTTTCTTCACTCCCGCAGTGCCCATGACAAACTCATCCATATCCAACATCCTTTCCATCTCATTCCACGGATGGAGAATCAGATACATTCTCCCATCTGTACCACACAAGTTCTGGCCCTCTGGTGCACTGTCTATGATCATTCGCTTGAGTTCTTTGACAGTTGTCGAGTTTTTGACTGTAAGATCAAAGTTCTGTGCGGAGGTTTGGATGGTGACGCGGAAAGATTTTGTGTCAAGCGGTGGTGGAGGCTCACCGGGGTGGGAAGCTGACATGGTTGATTTGTCGCTTTCGATCTTCGATACTGTGGAGAGTGAGTAGTGCCATGATCGCGATGGTATTGAGGGAAGTTTTATGCTCTGGAGGGCGTTTGCCTTGAGCAAACGTTCCCCTTTGACTGAAATCATTTCTGGCGAAGAGCCAGAAGGAATGCCTATTTGCTCCATGACCAGCAATAGGTCGAAAGGTCGACGATCCCAAGCGTTGCAAAGAAGAGCGACAAATACTATTTTTGAGTAGAAGACATGCATTGCACTCGACGACCGCGAAAGCCATCTTCGGAGACTATCTTCAATCATTCCGGGAAGTGTACAATAAGTATAACAGTCATACACCGGACTCACGCTTTCGGTGGTGTGTACAGTCAGTCAGGAACGCCTCGAGCGCCGAGCATTTCATCCACAATCGAAATCATCTTCCCGCCATAAGAGAACAACAAACAACGCCGAGCCCCCAAAGCTTTATAACGCCAAAAGAATGCTTTGCAGACCAGATCGACGGACTCGAAACCTGTGAGTCAGACTATGCCTTGCTCTTCTTCTTCTTCTTCTTCACAGGCTCGTCCTCGTCGTCGGCTTTCCGCTTCTTCGATTCTTTTGACGCCTGCTTGGCCTCCTTTTCGGCCTTCTTGGCGAGCTTCTCAGCCTTCTTTGCCTTCTTCTCAGCTTTCCTGGCCGCACGCTCCTCTTTCGACTCGCTCTTCGATGATGCGCCTTGGAAGGTGGCAACCGTGTCGTCAACGTCGTCCTCATCCTCGCTGTCATCGGCTCCTCCATTGGTTTGAACCTCTTCCACAAGCTTCCGCTTCTTGCTGGAGGAAGGCTCGGCATCTCCGTTCGCAACAGCTGCTGGCGCATCGGCTGCGAGCCCATCGGCATCGGCGTTGTACTTGCGAGCCTCCTTGATCTCCCATTTGGCCGGTGCTGTCCTAAGACCGTTGGGCCCGATGGCCACGTTGTTCGCCTTCAGAGGCTTGCCCTCGAGCGCTTGCAGTCTTCGCTCGACTGCTGCACGTCCCGACACACCGATCGCTGCCTTCTCCTCTTCCGTTGGCTCTTCCTCTTCGCCCTTGCCAGCTTGTCCCCAGTCACTCAAAGCATCCACGCGTAATCCCAATGTTGACTTTGTAGCGAGCAATCGCGCGATCTTACCCTTGTTCTTCCCTGACGCCTGCCCAATGAGAGAAGCATGGTAGATGAGACCGTACTTTGGTGTGTCGTGCTTGGTCTTGAGAGCACGGAACAGGGCCTTCTCAGCACCAAGGATCTGAATGGTCGATGCAGGTGACTTGGCGAGGTTCATCAACGAACCGGCGTGAGCGATAAGTCGTGCTCCAACAAGCTCGCCGACAAGTGTGGTAAGGTTGGGTGCGATGGCCTGCATACGTGCTGAAAGGTATGACGAAAGCTGTGCGCGATATTCGGTAAAGCCAACGACTTGCTCAGCAAGGGCCTTGATGTTGTCCAGATCGTCATCGGTAATTTCTGTTCCCATGGACACTTCAGCAGCTGCCTTGACAGCGGTCTCAATCTCCTCGGGAAGCACATCTGAAAGATCGGACTCTGCAGCATTGGTTCGCATGCCCATCGATAGAATGACACGGGAGTATGCAAGGTTGTCGTTGATGATGCGCGCCATCTCAGGGAAATGCCAGCCATACCACTCCTTGACTCGCATGGCGTAGGTGTTCAGCTCCTTGTCCAGGTCATCCAACAGGGCAATCGCCTGAATGATCATGGTGTCGACCTTGTCCGGAGAGAATTTGAGCTTGTGGCGGGACAAGCTGTGTGAAAGACCGAGAGACATGGTGTTGATGTCCTCTGGCATGAGACCGGGGATAAGCGATGGGAGATGCTCGCGGATAGCTCGATAGATGTCGGCAGTGCTCGAGTCGGACACAGGTGTGATCTGGAGGTTAGGCAGCTTGCCAATCGCATTGGCCAGCTTGGGGTCGGCAACGGCAAGCGAGACCTTCTTCTCGTCCTTGATTTTGTCGAGCATGCCAGCGAGTGTAGGCGTAACCTGATCTCGTCAACATCTTTGCATGTCTCGGCACAGCTTTAGATCGCTGCGGAATGTCTTACCTTGCCATCAGTCAATGCAGCAGCTTCCTCAAGCGCCGACGCAGCGCTGGTGAACTTGTGAAACTCCTTCATCTTCAACAGACCACACACGCCCTCGGCGGTGCTGGCCTCTTTGGCAATATCATCGCGCTTGAGCAGCTTTTTGTCCTTGGCTTTGAGCAGCGCATAACCCGCCGAGGTTTCGGTGAGGATGAAGAGCGTCATCCTGGCTGTGGGAGACCGCTAGAATGCGATCGGATGACTGCAGCGATATGGATGGGCGCGCGGGCGGTGGACGGTGGGTGTTGGTAGGGAGCAGCACCAGGAAGCCGTCTGGTCGAGGTCGAGAAAATTAGAGCTTCAGTTTTCCGCGAACTTTCTTTCGCCAAGACTCTCTGCACAGCTCCAGCTCCATGTCGCGTGTCGCAAGCGCGCACGACGACAGCCACAACGACATGATGTGAGTTGGCAACACGGCAGCGGCAGTCTGCCAGACATTTGACACAGTCTTCCAATCATGGCCACCGCCGCTTCTTCTCACCGTGACTACGAGCGTCTACCGACACGCTCGAGGCCGTCGCACTCCAACCTACACGCTGCCCCGTCGCCGCGGAGCCCACGAACGCCCCAGCTGGGTCGCAGCATTTCCTCTCAGTTTGGCAGTCCAGGCGGGTTCCGCTCAGATCAAGAGGACATTGTCATCTACGAAATTGGTCCGCGCTACTTTGCCGCAGGCTTTGGAGGCGAAAGCAGACCACGATGCATCATACCCTTCGACCCAGATTCAGCGCGCAGAGTAGGCGATTACAGGCAGTATGACCAAGTCCATGCGTCCAGGATGCGCCCATACCGGCTCCGAGAGGAGTGGGCTGCCAGCTACGAGCTCTACCACAATGATTTGCGAGACGTTGATCTGGGTCTCGTGGAAGACAAGCTGGATCGCGCGCTGCGTACGGCACACGTAGACTACTTGCAGCTCGACACGAAGCCCAGAAAGGCTGCGCTCGTCATGCCTGCTCTACTCCCAACGCCGTTGCTTGAAGTCGCCTTGAAAGTAATATTTGGGCATTATACGCAGCCCCCTTCAATCACTCTCCTCACGCAGCCCGTCATGTGTTGTGTCAGCGCGGGCTTGAGAAACGGTATTGTGATCGACATAGGCTGGGAGGAGACGGTGGTGACCGCCGTGGGAGAGTACAAGGAAGTGGCACAGCGGCGTAGCGTACGAGCCGGCAAGGCTCTGACACGTGAGATGGGCAATATCATTGAAGGCTCGGTGCCTAGTGAGGGAGAAGTCAAAGTCACATTCGAAGAAGCTGAAGACATCTCGCAGCGAATGGCCTGGTGTCAGCAGCGCACACCTGGCGAACACAACGCCTCTGTCGTGCAGCTTCCAGTCCCCGGAAGCACATCCAACGAGACATTTTCCATACTCTTCGACAAGCTCGCTGAGCCTGCAGAAAGAGTCCTCTTTGCTGTTGGTAGCAAGCCTGATGAACACGACGATCACGACTTGCCGCTCCACTTACTCGCCTATCAAGTGCTTCTTTCGCTGCCAACGGACTTCCGAGCGGTCTGCGTCAGCCGAATCATGGTGACTGGTATATATGGCACCATTCCGGGATTGAAGCGGCGCATGCTCCAAGAGGTTGAAAGTCTCATAGCCACTCGAGGCTGGGACCCAGTATCCAATTACGGCAGTGCGAAGGACCACACCACTCCGGCGCTCAGGGAGCGTTCACCCAACACCGTCACTCTGACACCTCCAGACAGTACTACGCCTACTGTGCCGCTGTCCCCGCTAAAGATGCCACTGCAAGAAGGCGTGTCGCACATGGACCGCGTGCACGACGATATCAAAGACCCTATCACGCTCAAGGCAGAGCGGGCGCAGGCTCAAGGGCGACCGGAAGCTCCAGTACAAGGTGTAGTCCGAGGAGTTGAAACGCTAGGTGCATGGGCAGGCGCTAGTTTGTTGGCTGGCATGAGGGTAAGAAGTGCCCATGAAGTAGAGCGGGAAGACTTTGTTAAGTTCGGCTTACGAGATCAAGACGACCGTCTTTGAGATTCTCTCAAGAGGTGTTCGGTTTGGTCGTCGGAATCTCCTACGCGATATCTCGTTCGCGGCCAATTATCACCCGTTGCCCGCAGACCTCGCTCGGATTGTCTCGTGAGTGGACAACCATCGCTGAACAAGCTATGCGAGAGATCTGGAGATGCCGATGTATAAGAAGTGCATCCGCGCCTAGGTATAGTAGTGAAACCTAGTTCCCAACTTTCCACCGACTTTCTCACACACGCAACGTCCGAGTGGAAAAGGTCGCCTCCGACTCAAGTTCTCGACGTGATCCGAAAGCGTTGAATGCGACCAAGGCCGTTTTTCGACGTTGGGCCCCTCCGTCATGAGACGAACATGCACGAGAAGAGCATGAGCGTCGTCGCACGCATGCCAACTCGGCCACATCGAGCGTTCCTCGGCACCTAGCCATGCTCACGGTGGGCGTATTCATGCTTGATGCTGATCCTGCGATGCGGCGGGCTAGTGAACGCCTCTCACGCCCACGATGAGATTCTCCAGGAACGGATTGCGTCCGGCGGTTTGCAGCACCGCCCACTCTACCAGTAGCTCTCAACTGGGCCCCTCATGTCGATACCAAGGACCGAGGAGCATTCAGGATGCTGGTCTGATTCTTCGTCGTGGATGCGACGTTCGCTAGCCGGATCGTAGACGAGAACGAGGCCGTTAGAGCAGTCGAGTTTGGGGTGGAGCCAGACATGATTGCGTGGAAGGCACGTGGTCACCATCTTGGAACGGCTGCGCGTTGACCGAGACATGCCGTGTGCCTTTTTGGTGGCTCGGCAATCGGCGGTCTCCAACGTTAAGCTTATCTGACGTTGGAAAGGGTCCAAATGGCGCAACGGCGCAACAGAAAGAATCGATCGTCTCCTTGGCCTGGGCCTACCTCTGCCGCTGCTCCGACGGTACATGCGACATCACCACGCAGTAGCAGTGTAGTCGCCCCATTCGCAGTCGAAGCCGAGACACTACGCAGCGTTCAACGTTCGGCGAGCCCAAGACATCATTGTGTCCAAGAAACTGGAGCGCGCTGTACTACGATGGCTCTTGCGGTGCTCGCAATTGTCGTGAGGAGCACGACATGTCCTTGCGCAAGCCCGTTCCGCGAATGATAGGTCCTGCACGAATGATCAACTGCAGCCTTCTGCCCGCCGTAAATTCGATTGCACTTATCCCGTCGACGAGAGAGCTGCATCGGTCGCAACGTATGCCCAGTTGGTGGGCGATATCAGTCGTGGCGTTCAACGAAGCGCCACTCACTACAAGTGCCTAGCACGCCGTAACCCAAGAGAAACGCCTCCAAGAATAAGATTTGAGCATAAGCTTGAGGGTGCACAGATACGGAAAGATCTGCTCAGCAAGTGCTCGACGACCCTGGTGACTGGACGCTCCGTTCACCTCTCTGTGAACAGAGTTCTGGCAACTCGACGCCTCCTCTCTTGGCATGCTTGACACCTTACGAAGCAGGAAAGAGTTGCTCTTTGCCAAGAGTATATGAGGCAGTGGAAGCTGTTGCGAACGTCAGCACGCCTCTGATCTGTCTCGGTGCTGTGCCTCGGCCGTTTGTCCACTCCCACCACGCGAAATGGTCAGTTTCTGTGCCGATCCAAACTGTCTTCGAATTCGGCCTCTTCCCGCCCAGGAAATGTGGAGGCGCTGACCGCTCTCCCACGCCTTTACAATGATGTCTGTGCCATGCCAAGATTGGGGTATTGACGATCTCTGTGCTGGCAAGCGAATGAAGGGTTGCAACCAGCGATGGCATTACCAGAGGCAGACACCAGATCGTCTCTGTGGGTCGGCTGCGCATGAGGCCCTCATCACGAATGCTGCCAATTGCCAATTGAGGTCACCAGGCAAGTATATAGTGCTTGCGACTCCCTTGCCACATCGGCGCTCGATCCCTCACCATTCCGCTATTCAATTTCAATATGCGTTCTTTCATCACTGCCCTGCTGGCTGTGCCAGCCGCAATTGCTGCGCCTGTGCTCCTCAACACCAGGCAAGAAGACTCGATTGCCGGATCATGGATCGTTCGCGTCAAACAGAACAGCGTCCTGTCCGACGTGATCTCGCAGGTCTCATCCGCGCTCGGTGGAGCTGAGGCTAAGCACACGTATGAGTTCGGCAACTTCAAGGGTTTCTCCATCGATGGAGTTGATAACCTCCTTGGTTTGGTGGCCAACATCGCCTCAATCGAGTCCATTGAGCCAAACACCCGCGTCACAACTTCGGCGCTCGTCACACAGTCGAATGTCCCATCGTACGGTCTGGCCCGTATCTCGCACCGTGAGAACGGCGCCACTGACTACGTCTACGACGACTCCGCGGGTGAGGGTACCTTCTCGTACATCATCGATACCGGTATCAGGACAACACACCAGGACTTTGACGGCCGCGCTGTCTTCGGCGCCAGCTTCGTTGATGGCGAGCAAGAGGGTGACGGAAATGGACACGGTACTCACGTAAGCTGAGTTCAAGCACTGCACCACCTCTTCACTGCTAACATTGATTGACCAGGTCGCTGGTACAACTGGCTCGACCACCTACGGTGTCGCCAAGAAGACCACTCTCATCGCCGTGAAGGTTCTCGGAGCGGAGGGATCTGGATCCAACGCCGGTGTTCTCGCAGGTATCGACTGGGCCGTTAACGACGCCAAGTCCAAGGGCCGCATCGGCAAGGCTGTCGGCAACTTGTCTCTGGGCGGTCCTCTCAGTCCAGCTACCAACGCCGCCGTCGCTGAGGCCGTCGCCGAGGGTCTCTTCCTCGCTGTCGCCGCTGGTAACTCTGGTCTCCCAACCATCACTGCCTCTCCAGCTTCTGCTCCAGAGGTCTGCACCGTCGGTGCTTCCGACGATCAGGATCGCCGCGCATCGTACTCCAACTTCGGTTTCCTCGTTGACGTTTTCGCCCCTGGCTCAAACATCACCTCGACCTGGATCGATAGTGACTCTGACACCAACACCATCTCCGGTACTTCCATGGCCAGCCCTCACGTTGCTGGTCTCGGTGCCTACCTTTTGGCTCTCGAGGGTCCACGAGATCCTCAGGCACTGTGCAGCCGGATCCAGGAGTTGAGCACCAAGTAAGTCCAACGGAACATGATATTTGGAATTTGACTGACCATCGTATAGGAACGCTCTTAACCTTGGTCTGCAACTCTTCTCTGGAAACAGACTTGCCTACAACGGCAACGGTGCTTAGATAGCGCCAGAAATGCATGGAATGACACGGACCCTAGAAGGGCTGGTGCATGATCAAGATGATGAACCTGTGCCTATGCCGAACGGGCTAAGATGGACTACTGCAGTCATCTTGTACATAATGAATGAAACGAACCTCACCAATCAACCAGTCTTCTCTGTTCAACTTTCGTGCACATTTATTGTTCAACATTTGACCCGAGACTCTTGGTTCGTACTACATGCCGTAGAACCCACGCTCCGCCTGGCTGATATACGATGGGTCAGGTTGCGAAAACACTGAGCATTATTCCTGTAGCGCAGTCCCATGTTGAATCCTGCGAACAAGGTCCGGGTTCTTGACAAACGCTCTGCCAAAAGCGATCAAAACATCCTTTCCCCTGTACTCCTGATCAACTGCATCCTTCGCGCTCTCTGGACTGAAACCACCAGCAATAATGATGGGTGAAGCGTCTTCCCACAAATCAATAAAAGGAGTAAGATGCTCCCCAGCATCAACATCTGTCCTTCCGGCAATCCGTGACTCCACGAGATGCAAATGAGCGATGTTGAGCTCCTTCAAACCTTGCAGCAGATGGGAGAATTGCGCAATGGTCTTGTCCTTGGGCATCCCCATGCTCTGATACGAACTCCATGGTGAGACGCGAAATCCCACGCGATCAGGTCCGATGGCTGCAGCTATGCTTTTCGTAATTTCGAGTGCAAAACGTGATCGATGTTCGATGCTCCCGCCCCAGTCATCATCGCGCTGATTCACGACTTCTTGGGTGAACTGATCAATTAAGCTGGCATTCCCACCATGCAGCTCGATGCCATCAAAGCCGGCAAGCCCGACAGCGTTCCTCGCAGCTTGCGTATAGTCTGCGATATACTGCCGAATCTCAGCATCAGTCAATGCTCGTGGCATCGGGCCACCTTCCATAGGGATCGCAGAGCTGGAAACGACATCACCAGTCCCTTGTTTCTGCTTTATCTTTGGCTCCGCGGAGCGGCCGAGAGCCCAGAGCTGCAAGAAGATGTGACTACCAGCTTCGTGAACCTTGGAAACCACTTCCTTCCATGCGGCGATCTGGGCCGTGGACCAGATCCCAGCTCGAGCTTCTGAGATGCCGCTGGCTTGGGGCGAGACGAATGTCGCTTCGGCTATGATGAGTGTGCCAGGATATTGGGCACGTTTGGCGTAGTATGAGACTGCCAGTGCAGAGAGGACGTGATTCTCATCTGCTCCGTTGCTGGACACGGGGCCCATCACAATGCGAGAGGACAAGTGGACATTGCCGAGCCGGACGGGCTCGAAGAGGCGGATCGGTGGTGCGGTCATGGTGTACCGTATTGAAGTCCTGTCGACGAGCTCCGGGCCTCCGAGGGCGAGCATGGGCGGCTTCGGGCCATACGTTGAGACTTTGAGTGTTGGTGTTGACGCCATTCTCGAGCTTGCCGATGAGCTGTCCTGGGGACTTTCCCACCGCAGCCACATGATGCACAACTTGGCCAACACTTCTACAGCAGCTGCGACAACGCAGTATCGGATACACTGGCCCAGAACGGAGCTCGAGCGTCACTGACCCCCGGGCTCGCCGAGCCGCAATATGTGGTGGTGGCAGTGGTGCCCCATGGATTGATCCGGCCCAGGTGAACTCACGCCGTGGAACATCGACACAAGGGTATGCTTCGGTTTTGAGGGCAAGGCCTGCAGTCTTACGCCAATTGAGTCTGGTATGGAATAGTCGTGAGTTTGTCTGGTCTTTTCTGCCAAAAGCTAATCGGATCTTGCAACTTGTTCCGCCTTGAAGAAGACCAGCAAGTTTCTCAAATGTGCGCATCTCTTCGACATGACATGTTCAAGCGTGTCGGTGCACATATGAGATGCTTTGACCCATGGAAAGATAGCCTCTGGTCGTCGTTCGGAGAGCACTAACTCCTGTTTGTGATCTCGCTGATTCTCGCAACCCTGGAACTCAGTAACAGGGCACTCCTTACTCCGCGATGTACGTCTCGCAAACTTTTTCGTAAAAGACTGAGCCTCGAAGACAATCTGAATACTAATCAAGGGCCAGCGGGACACGGATGATTCTCTATACTGCAAGGGATCTGGCTCATTCTGATGGACGACAGGCGAGAGGTGCACCCTCCAGAAAGACCTCCACCGAGTGCGCAGCATGCACCGCAGTGCGAGAAAAATCAAACTGCGAAGCAAATATGCGAGCTCTACTTCTTAGCCATTCAAGCGTTGAACGACCACGACCACGACCACACGGGCGAAGCCGGACAGGTAGTACTCTCACACCTCTCGCCCACTTTCACAGCACGATTCGACAACATAGACAAGTCGGAGCTGAGCTGGACAGAAGTCAACGATGCGTGGCGGGAATGGCACAAACAAGATCCTGAAATGCGCATCGAAATCAAACGTTGCTCATGCGACGTGGACTTGGGGCGTGGCGTGGCCAAGTTGCTCGCCGAAGCCGACATCACCGGTATAGGCGGCGGCGTGACTCTTGGAGGTCTGATGGAAAATCGCTACAAGAGAAACAAAGATGGGAAATGGTTGTTGGAATTCTCTATGGGATTGAGAGGTCTCAAGTCGAACGGAGGGTTTGTATGAGCCTCCTTCTTATCGAAGCCATGTCTGAGGACGAAAATACCACCCCGGTTGGTTCAGCTCTGTACACGTGTGGTATGGATCTGCGCGACAGGTCAGCGCGGCTGAGGGCTGAAATCCTGCGATGACAAAGGCATGAAGTGGCACCAGGACTTGAGAGCTCGGATGCACCTGTAGCAGTTATCGATATTGCTAACGCTACCACACAATCGTCAACGAACGTACGCAATTCGCGATCGATAATGCTGTTTTTGGAAATGGACCTGGTCGGGACCACAGCGTTTCTGTTTGCGTTGTCGGTCTTGGCCAGTATTCTTTACAGTGCACTCTTGACACCTCTTCGCAAGTTACCAGGTCCGTCGCTCGCCCGCCACACGAACTTATGGATCGCCTGGAAGAGCGGACAAGGCCGAAGTCATCTATTCTGGCGAGAACTTCATGCGAAATATGGGCCATTTGTTCGAACAGGCCCAAGAAGAGTACTCTTCAACAATCCCGAATTGCTTGCAACAGTATACGGAGCCGGGAGCAATTGTGTCAAGTCAGACTTCTACGACAGCTTCCAGGCGGAGTTGAAAGATGGCACAGAGAAAGAGCTTCCCTCGCCTTCGAGAGCGAACTTGTTCTCTAATCCGGACGTGGCATATCACAAGAGGATGAAAGCTGCCGTGGCCCCGGCGTACTCTCTGTCCTCCCTCAAGCAATTGGAGCCGATGGTCGATGACTGCACCAAATTGTTCATGGACAAGCTCAAGCGGTTGACAGCTGACAGCGTCGTGCATTTGGACGAATGGTTCCATTTCTATGCCTTTGACGTGGTTGGAATGATCACTTTCACGCAACCCTTCGGCATGCTGGAAAAGGGCAGAGACGATTTTGGCCTCGACACCCACTTCGATGCCCTCGCATACATGAGCGTCGTCGGACTGATCCCGGGCCTACATGACTGGCTCATTGGCAACGTGAGACTTCTCCGCTTCCTGAACCCGTTCCAGGCTTTCAGAGAAAATAACATCGCTCTGAAAGTTCGAGATGTGAGTGCTCGAGCTTCTGTGTGTTGCGTCTTCTCCTAACTTACTCCGAAAAACAGGCAGTCTACAAAGCAATGCGCTCGTATCGAAGGACTGAAAGCAAGAATCGCGGCGACTACATATCTTACCTCCACAATTTTCAGGCCAACAACCCAAGCAAACTCAGCGATAGAGACATCATCGATAGTTTGATGATCAATGTCTTCGTCGGATCGGATACGACCGCTTTCACCCTCACAGCATGCTTTTACTACCTCGTCAAGAACCCCCAAACATACGCCAATCTCCGCGCAGAAATTGACAATGCAGACACTGCCACCAAGCTCTCCTCCTGCGTAAGCTTCGCCGAAGCGAATGAACTACCCTACCTCCGCGCCGTCCTCAAAGAAACCCTCCGCCTCTTCCCGGCCGTAACAATGCCGCTCGAAAGAGTTGTACCAGCAGGCGGTTTGCTCGTCACGATTCTCCATCCCAAAATCGAGAGCAAAGCCGAAACCGTCCACGTCCCAGCCGGAACCCGCATCGGAGCAGCACCAAATGTCCTCAACACCCTCCCCTCCGTCTTCGGCCCAGACGCCCTCGAATTTCGACCCGAGAGGTGGCTGGAAGCCTCACCGGAACAGCTCTCAAAAATGGAAAGATGCTATTTTACATTCGGCGACGGAAGCCGGATGTGCATCGGACGACACATTTTCACAATGGAAGCCATGAAACTTGTTCCGCAGCTTTTGAGGCATTTCGATTTTGAGTGGGCCGGCGCGGAAGATGAAGAATGGAAAGTTGAAGGATATTGGATGTCGAGACCTAGTGGATTGAAAGTGCGAATCAAAGAGAGGAAGATGTGACTATATCTGTTATGATTCATTCGTTCATTTATTTTGAATACGCATTACGGAAGGGGTATCTTGCTAGCTTCGCTCAATATCGCGTCGCCACAGTTGGATCGGAATATATATTACACGTCAAATTATGCCAAATGCAGAATATGTATGCCAGACATGAGTTAGTCAGATGTCCGCACCATTGTACTAGTACCCTTCACGCCGTTATGCCACCACCTCCGCCGAAGAATTTACTCCGCCACGAGCTGACTTTGGCTGCGACGGTAGATGCTGAGCTGCGTCTTCTCTGCGCAGAAGATCCCAAATGTGATGTCGTTCGGGCAAGCGCGTCCTGTTCTGCAGCATTGAGGCGTTGTTCCAAGGCAACGCTGCCTCTCTGTCGGCTTTCATTGTACCTTGACCCTGCGTCGCTGCCTTTTCGAGGTGGCTCGAGGCTGATCATGCCCATGGCGATCCTGGCGTCCGCGTCTAGTGGGGAGTCATTGCGTCCTCTTCGACGAGAAGCAGTGCTGATGTTGTCTTTGAGATCGCCTCTCGAGAATTCGGACCATTCCCGGCCAGCACAACATAGGACTTCCACTCCGCACTCGCGACCCATTATCTCTTGAATGCGATCTCGGACGTCGCGGGCCGTGGGTCTGAGCGTTGCATTTTGAGCCATCATTGACCTGATCAATCGCAAAAGGTCCGGCACTCCACGATAGATCTGCTCGCCGTGGCGCGTACTCTCCTCCTCTAGCAGGTCGATCCATGCCCAAATCTTGTCAGGCTCATTGTGGAAAGAGGCATCCGTTCGTGATCGATTATTGGTCGTCACGCGCGTAGATCGGAACTTGATGAAGTCATTGTTTTTCCCTTTGATCATGAACGTGAGGATGTCCAGGAAAATGCACCCGAGTGACCAGATGTCGCTCATCTCGGGCACTGCTCGCGGCAAATCGCATAGAGTAGCTGCATCTATAATGCTAGGTCGAGAAAGAAGTAGTGACGCAGTCTCGATGGACGGCGGGCGAAAGGGTCCTGTGGGTACTGTGGGAGATGGGCACGTCTCAGCAAATTGCCGTGAGAAGTTGCGAATCGATTGAGGCGAGCGAGGCTCAGATCCGAGTGCGGGCGTGATTGGGGTGCGTATCGTCGTAATGCTGTTGCATCGCCCGTCGCGAGAAGATACTCTGGGCGGTGAAATCGGACTGCCGATGGTGGTTCCTCCCACAAGACTGTTGCTGCACGTGCTGCTGGCTCCGGAAGATTCCGAAGAGCTGACTGTGTCGATGGTGGTGAAAGTGCTGGTGCTCATTTTCCGCAATCGTGAGAAGGCGCTCATACTGCTGACTGGCGGCGAGCTTGATTTCAAGGTAATACGTGTCTGTGAGATGTGTGACTCGGGTGCTGCATAATCGTATGCCTCTGTTTTGGGAGCTTTCTTGCCTCTTTGAAAGGTATTCAGCGAGCCAACGTCCCCAAATGCGATCGTGTTGTCCTCGTCGATCCAGATATTGGAAGGTCGGATTGCAGTGTGCGCGACCCCTCGACTGTGTAAGCATGCCAGGGCGTCCGACAGGCAGTGCATCCATTCGCAAAGCAACGCCGGTCGTTCGGATGCAACGATCTTCATGTACTGCGTGGGTGTGCGGTGCTCGATAAATGTTGCAAGTGTATGCTCCGCAACGAAGTCGGAAATGATGAAGCCATCGTTTTCCGAAGTATACGATGCCCAACAGGACGCGATGTGTTCGTGATCCAGGGCTTTTGATTTTCGGATATCGCGCTTGTACTTGTCGTGGTGTTTGTCGCCGGTCACTTTATCCACGAGAGAGTACTTCCTGCGCATGAAGATTTCGTCGGGTTTCCCGGGAAAGTGGATACGATCGAAGGGTTGAAGTGTGACAGCCGGCGGTAGTGTGTTGACGTGCTCCATCGGAATATGCTCTGTGGATCCATAATCGATATGAGAGCCTTGCTTGAGCTCACGAAGCAAGAATGTGAATTGCGTGTCGTAGAACTTTTTGTTGAGTACTTCGTCGTTCTTGTACGACAGCTCCAGGTTCTCGACGGTTTCAAGCGATAGAGGAAGGTCGTCATCATCCCAGGAGTCGTCGATGCAGCCAAAGATCTGGTCTGGAACACCAACTTCGGTCAAGATCAAGAAAAGCCGCTTGGCTCGATCGAGGATCCAGTCCTGCAATGAATACTCAGTAATTGACGCATGAAAGGTATGAGGAAGGCCTCGGGTGGCGTACCATGTACGTATCATCGGTCAAGCCCTCGCCGAAAGCTAGAGGCCGGTCTAGAAAGTCGCGTTCCTCGCCCCGAAGTTTGCTGATCACGAACGACCGAGTCACTTTCGCATCGATCCTCTCGTCGGTCCACCATCGTTGTTTGAGTTGCTGATGCGGTGTAACCAACGAGTGACCTCCGTAGCCGTAGATGTAGGCGTTCAAGGCTGTTGGGCCGCGCATGGTCAGACATATGGCCACACTTCCGAGGCCTGGGGTCCGACATACCTATAGTCGCAGCGGTCGGTGCCACGTCTGCATAACTTCGAGTTGCCATCGGATGAACGATGGGAAAGATGGAGCTGCGGGTCCAGAGGTACAGCGAAACCCACTTGTGCCAGGCAGTGGTTGCCCCCGTTGCCAGCGCCACGGGAACAGTATTAGGAAATGGAGTGGTATCGATCGCAGCCCGCGGCTATCCTTTGTTCGAAATACACGTGGCTCGGATCATCGCGGGGGGCTTGCTTTGTTGGACGTCGAAATGGTGGCGGACGTGATGCTCGCTCCCATCCGGGTCGGAGAAGGGGAGACGGGATGGAAGCAGCGACGCAAGGAAAGGGCATACAGCGCGAGAGGGAGGAAAGCGAGGGAGGGCCAGCAGCAGTGCGTGCGCGGCGACGAGTCCTATCACGACGACTTACGGTGTACACACGGCAGGGCCCCCGCGCAGATGCAACGCCCGGCGGCAGGGTCGATTCGGTGCAGGATGCGCAGCGCGTGCATGGGCGGGGTGGAATTATTGGTGCGGCGTCGCACTCTCGGGATCCAGAGCAGTCGTCCAGAGCAGTCGAGCGCCTCGTGATGCTTTCGGGAGCATGCGCAGATCCGACCGCGCCTGGTCGAGTCGCGCAGGAGCGACGGGGCCACGACTGCATTCGTGCCGTGCAACAGCGTCCCATTTGGCGGCGAGGAGACGTCTCGTCTTCTGGTGCCTGTGTCGTCGCTGGTCGCCCGGCAGAGATGATAGGGTGAGGTGCGGGAGAGCGCGGGTTAGACTTCGCCAATGGCCGTGCCAGAGCTCGCTGGCCGCCTTCCGGGAGGCCAGGTGTCGCGCGGATTAGCCGTCACCACCACCGAATGCTGCCGGCTTAGGGTGGTTTGATACGAGAGACAGTTCTGATGAACCATCCGTGGTTGCCTCCAATCCGTTCTGATTGATATCGTGCCAAGTGATTATGTAATCACCAGGGTCTCGTGCGCTCCCAGCTCAGCATCCACAATCCTCCACCACCGCTCCGCATCCACAATCCTCGCATCAATGCCATCTCCTTGGGCGCCGGCTGCTTCTGCAGCGCGCGGCTGGCTGCTTGTCGGCACTCCCAGCTCGAAGGCGGTCCGCAGCAACGCCCTCCCGGCTCGGTCAGCAGGCGCGCAATTGCAAATGGCGTCGCGCATCCCGCACCAGAACGGCGGGCGATGCAGCGCGCGTCCAGGCATCGGCCAGTCGGGAGACGGCGTGGACATGTTACGTGATGACAGATCTCGCGCCACTCAGATTGATTGCGTTGCCCTCGATCAGTCGCATTTATGCGCCTCGTCGCGCCCGCGCGCTGCCCTCCGCACCAGACCCCGGCATGCATACCGCCCGCACGTCGGAGCCATGGAACAAAAGACACCGGACGTGGTTGACATCATGCCGGCATGAGCAGCGTGCATTGGCGCACGTTGCACGGCTGTCGACGGTGCGCTGCATGGGACTGTAGCACAATAGAATTCGTGTAGAAGCCGCACGGAGATGCACGGGAGCTGAGCAGTTGGGCGGGAAAACAAAAAAAGAGTGTCACGCAGGGCACAGATCTCTTGACATGGCAGAGGTGGCGCGCGCCGAACGCTGATCGATCTCTTCTGACATGCACTTGCCCGGAGGATTAATGAAGACAACCAAGGGCAACATTGCGAATAGAGTGCTCGTCTATCACCACACCACCACTCTTCACACAATCGTTGAATCATGAGACCTTGCAGAGATCGATTCTCAACAGCATCCGCCAAGTCAGGTAATCGTACATCCAATCCGACCTGGCGTTGATCTTGCCGTAAAATCGGACCTGGCGTGAATGGACAATGTACGATTGGAACCTGGCGTCAATGCGCTGGGCAAGTGGTGACTCCACTCCCCACCTCACGACATCTTCGCAGAGCAGAGAAGTGGCTCCTCCTGCCACTCCCACGCACCGCACAGCGATCATCAGAACACTGATAAATCAACCAAGAGCAGGAACTGCTTCACAGACGCATCCCTAGGACATACGTCAACCCTCAGGATTCAACAAGCTAACCTGTCAAAGAAGCACCTGCATGAACATCCATCGCCACGCGAGCTTCCTTCGCTCCACCACAAATCTGTATCAGGCATAAGTTGGAGACGTGAAACCGAGTGTGGCAGGTGCCGCTCACAGGTACGAGCACGCCACACGCGGCGTCAGCGTGGTCTGACGATGAACCGCACGAACACGTTCCAGCTTGCGGCGGTAATCTTCAATGAATTGCTGACTGCGTGGGGAGTGACGTCGTTTCTCACTCTCACCGCTGCAGTATGACCTCCCTGCGTGGTACTGCAGGAATCTAGAGATGCCAGTGTATCTGCTTTCATCAGCACACGGCATTCAAGCCTCTCTCACCTTCATCTGCACAGTCTGCCATGTTCAAGCCATCCAGAGCACTTCGCAAAAGCGGAAATTCGTGATAAATAGGGGAGTCAGCTGCTGAATTTCTCCTATTCTCTTTCTTCCGCGTCACTCGCATCGCCCATCCTCTTGGACTGAGCTCTACGTACATGGTACACCAAAGAGTTTTTTCCATGCTACTGAAGCTGCACCAAATATCCAGCTCCTGCCCAAGGCAATTTAACCCAGGAAGCGCGCATTCGCCAAAAAAAAAGTGACGCCGACGGTCCCAGCGCTCATTGTCGTAGAAAACAAAACTCCCGCTTTGCTCGCTCTAAAGCACTCCTCAACAATGCATCTTTGGGAAAATGGGTGCAGCGAGTGCAAAGAATCAGACCGCTGCGTACATGGATGGTATAGAGAGTCGTGTCGTCATGAAACGGTGAATGATGTGTCGATTGTGTACATTTTCCGAGGAAGGCTCGCCATGTTGTGAAGCTCCGTTCCGGCATTGCTGACCAGGTCGTGAGCGTCAGCAAGACATCCTGCCATCTCCTGACATGTGCCACGTAAGCATTATAAGGCGTGCGTCGTGCAGCCCCAGATGGCAGCACAGACACGCCTCGTAACCTGCTCGCAGCATGTCACTAAAACACTGCGGCAAGCCCACTCTTACTGTGCCTCTTGCTGAATCTCTTCCTCCCTTTCAGGCTTCGATCATCGTCGTCCGTGTTCTTGCGTAATGTGTGGCGCAGCGCGTGCCCGTGCCTCTCACCGGCGCTGGGGCCGCCCAACGGCATGACTGCGTCGTCACCCACAGAGTCGGCGGGTGAGCTCATGGCCGACGTTGCATTGAGATCGTTCAATATCGAATCGCCCGAGTAGGAGTTGGTCATGGATGTTGCAATGGCGACTTCTCGGGCCTGTTCTACGCAATCCAGCCATTCTTGCGTTGAGTACTTGCTGCCAGCGGGATCGGAAGTCGTCGCTCGAGGATCTTCAAATGTGTAGTGTTTGTCACGCTGCTATGATTAGTCTCCGCGCAAGAAGTTCGGGGCAGGACGATACTCACAGTGTCAATGGTCCAATAGGTCAGGCCCTTGGAATCTATGCAGCTCTTACATGTTGCGCCACCACTTGCAGCAAGGTTGATCTCTAACTTCGATTTCTTCTCATTTCCTCCTGCTGCAGCGACCACCAGTCGCGCGTACGAGGTGATCAAGACGAGCCTTTCCCGTTTCTTGGTCGTATTGCTGCTGAAAAATCGCGAGAATTTGGGCTTTTCAGATGGCGTTTGCACTTCACCGTTCTTGCTGGTTGGGCTGCTGGACTGAGGTGCCGCCGTGACGATCAAATTTCCGAGCTTTAAGATCCTCTCATTGTTGTGTGTGAGTACAGGAGACCAATCGATATCCAGCTGGCTAGGCGGCGGAAGTTCGGTCACATTGTGCAATTGCGGCCTGCGAGGAGGCTGCTGCGCGGCCGACTGCTGCGACTGTGATGATGATAGCGCAATTGCGGCGGCGGAGCTTGCCATGGCGCCGCTGTTGCCCACCCTGACACTCGTGCCATTCAGCTTTATTGGAGCTGCGGGAGGTGGGACATATGCTTTGAGGCGCGGTGCCTTTTGCCGCCAAAGACTTTTGCCCCATTGTACACCATCGAAGAATCTATGACTCTTGATGTGGTCGACTGGGAGTCGACGTTCCGGCTCAAGCACCAGAAGTCGCTCGATCAGGTCTTTCGCCACCTCAGGAAAGCCTTCTGGGAATGTGTAGTCCAGCGCCAAGATTTTTTGGAACGTCAGATATTCATTGGCGGCTTTGAAAGGCGGTCGACCTGCAAGCAGCTGGTATATTATGCATCCAAACGCCCACAGGTCGGACGCCTTGCAAGCGTTCTTATCGCGTAGCAGCTCAGGACTGACGTATTCTGCAGTGCCGACGAAGGAAACAGCTCGATCCGTTTCAGCACCATCCATCGGTCGGCCACTGGACGCTCCCGTCGCAGTTGAGCCATTCCGTTTGGGATCCGGTAGAATCTTGGCAGTGCCAAAGTCGGTAATCTTGACATGCATGTCACGATCTAACAGGACATTCTCCGGCTTCAAGTCTCGATGGATCACGCCTCGGCTGTGCATATATGCTACGCTGTCCAGGATTTCGGCGCCGTAGAACCTGGTACACTCCACGTCAAAGGAGCCCAGCTTCTTGAGGACCCCTAAGAGCTCGCCTCCTGTGGCTAAGTCCAGGACGAAGTATAATGACCGCTCATCCTGGAAAGTGTAGTACAACCGCACGATCCCAGGGTGCTCTGTCAGGCGGTTCAACGTGTCTCGTTCAATGTTGACGTACTTGACCTTCTTCTCCTTGATGATATGTCTCTTATCCAGAACCTTGATGGCGTACTCCTTCAGGTTCTGCCGGTCTGTAGCAGCCAACACAGTGGAATATGAGCCTTCTCCCAACGTACGGCCAAAGTTGAAGTCCTTGACACCCTTCTTGACCACTCGTGATGACTGTGAGCTAGACGCGTCGGTCTCCTTTCGCGTTCCCATGGCTGCCCCTCGCTCTTCCCATTCCTCTCGCGAGCGTGGTATCGGCGCTGAGCCAGCGTACGGCTGATCTTGACCGTCGTATCCTCCTGTTGAAGATGATCCCCCTGTGGGAGCTCTGCCTCTCCTCGAGTTCCTCCTCGGTGGGAGTGGACCATTCCCAGCGCCGTTCATTGGGGTTCCCGGCTGCCTATAGGACCGGCTGGACTCTCGTGTGGGTATGCCAGCCAATGCTACTCGTGCAGATCGCGATCCGCTCCTCGCCAGGCCCCCACTTCCGTCTGAGGATGCGGCCAGGTCGTCGTTGTATCTATAGCCGCTCTGGTGCGATATCCCGGAGCTTTGTGAGCTGTTGAGCTGGCTGTACAAGCCGCTCATGCGCTGTTGCTGCGCGATGTTCTGTACGCTGGGATTCCGGAATTGCGGGTTGTAGGAGGGGTATTGTGCTTGCTGTTGCGCCTGGTGGGCTAGTTGCATGCTCGATCGATGCTCCAGCCTGGAATCCGGAAACTGCGACTGCTGCACGGAGGGGGATCGCCTCGGCTGTGCCGGCTGAGCAGCGTCTGTGGACTGCATCTCGTAGCTGCTCGGGTCAAAGTCTAATCCTGAGTCGCCTCCCGCGTCGAGCGTGCCTCCTGGCTCTCCGGCGAGAGACAGCAAGGCGGGACGGCGGCCATCGGTGACGGTGCTCTCGGAAGAATGTGACGAAGGCGGAGGCGGTCTCGAGCTTGGGGAGGTGGGCGAGGTGGGCGAGGTGACATCGTTGTCGGGATTGGCGATGCGCAGACCGCCCAAGGACTGCGAGAGCGACAGGTCGCCACCGCTCATGGTTGTGGGTGGGGAGGCAGCGCCTGCCGTGATGTGTGCGTCTCAATGGTGGAGTGCTCCGGCATTACCAGTGGGAGGCGTGCAAGCGTGCGTGGTCCAGATGGGGAATAGCGAGGGCGCGAGGGCGCGAGGGAGCGAGCGAGCGAGCGTGTGGCAGCGCGTGGCCGGCCGGCGCAGGGGAGCGGTGGCTCGCAGGAGCGGTGGGCGGGAAGCGGCGATGGCGGTGATATGGGTGCCGAGCGGCGGCAGACGTGAGCACCGGACTACGTCGTCGTCGTCGTGGGCAGTCGTCCGCAGCGTCCAAGTCGAGACGGGCCGCACGACTCAAGCTTTCAGGCCAGCCGGCGGTCTTCCGCACCGCTGACGCCAAATCCAGGAGGGCAAGCGCGGAGGGTGTCGCGGACTGCAGTCAGTGTGGGTGGCGGATGGGCGAAGGCTAGATATGGGCGTGTGGTGCAGGAGACGACCGCACCATCCACCATGGCCGTCGACGGGCCCGCTGCCGAACGCACGTAGATACTGGCAGCCAAGCTCTGAGAGCCTCTCTCCAACTTACCGAACGATGCACTGTGTCGACGAGCCCACGTCAGAACACCGCTCTCGCTCTCGCGTGTCGTACATAGATTCGACAGCAGCATGACGCGCCGCGCGCTCCCTTCGCTGCGCCACCGCCAACACCAGCGGCTTCCTTCGACGACCGCACGCCTCTCCCGCCCTCCCCACCCGCACCAACACCTGCGGTTCCGCGCCCGCCCTCCTCCGCCCCTCCGCTGAGCTGGCAGTGCGGCAGATGCCCGGGTGCTGGAGAGCTGCACGATGTTCTCCCGAGTCACCGCCTCATTGGACAAGCACGTCTCGACGTAGACTCTTGTGGCCCTCCCGCCGCGCCTGCTGCGGTGCTGCAGTCCGCCGAACATTCACTTCCGCCGTGTGACAGGACTCCGCTCTCCCCGTGCAGAGGTGCCTTGCGTCTCCCGGGCCTCAAGACCTCATCGTCCTGCAACGCCCAATGTCGCCGCGGCTCCTGCTGTCTCGGCGCCAATGTGTCCGCATGCCTTCCCCATTCATCCTGTGCTCCGCCCCGCCCGCTGTCCTCCTGCTCGAATGCCATCCTTCACAGCGTCACTGCCGTCGCAGCATGCGGACGCCGAGCGACTACCTTGCTCTGCACGACCGTCTCGGCAGCTTCGCCTTCTCTCGTCTCATCATCAGCCAACATGCATCTCATACCGCGTTGCCCACGTATCATGCTCCTCGGACGGCCGACTCGCCTGGGCTTGTCCCATGCTGATATCAAAGACTACCAGACACGAGTCGAGGCCAGACAGCCTTCGCAACAGACCCAATTCCGGATTGGCGGCGTGAAACTGAGCTCAGTTCCAAGCTGCATCACACGTGCAAGCACTACCAGAGCACATGAAAATACAGGTCGCATGCGGGCGGATTCGTGCTCTTCCCAAGCGGCAATTTGCAGCGCCGACGCTTCAACACCACAAGATCCCCCGAATCTTTCCGACCGGCCTGCCATACCATTGCTGGATCCTGGTGCACCAGTCTTTGTGCCAAGATTGGCCCAAGGCTCAGCGAGCTTCTTGACAGAGGGCAACATTGATCGATATCCTCCGTTCCGACGACCAGCACTTCCCCAGCGCACCAGCTCTCGCCGTCATCACGCGAGCTCCGATCATGGCATGAGGCCTCACGACCATGTTCGTGAACAACATAGTCACAGCTCCAGTCCTAACCTGCTCGCTACGACGTCGCCTCCTTCGATTCATGGCCCTCGTATACGAACTCGAAGTAGTTCGCTGACTTGGGAACGCACGCACGAGAACAAGAGCCAGAAACCCAGAGTCGCCAGCAGCGCAAGTGCTATCGATAGCCGAGCGTCTGCATTAACAACATTCCCGCTCGACCTCTTGCCTCGCGATTCTCCGCTCGATGAGCTCAGCCAGCAACTCAGTCGCCTGGCCGCGGGTGTATATCGCCCGAGATCGGTCGGAAGGTCTTTCGAACGCCGTTCTGCTCGGGGTATATCGTTGTTGTCCGGGAGCCCGTTTGATGTGAACGGCGAGTCAGATATGCCGGATTTGCAAAATGAACTCGGCGGACTTCGCACGCTCTCTTCGCCGATCCTAAAACCTGCAGACAATGCCAAGAATCGTCGGGACTCTCTCGTGGATCCTCAAGATCTGTATGAGCTCTCTCTCGCCCTACCATTGCCTCAGGTGCAGCCGTTGCCCGATCCATCTCACTCGAGACGACGACGAGCAGTGTCGCCATCACATGATGTGGGTTCATCTTCGTCAATACCGTGTGGCACACCGAAAGGCCCTCCACATGTCACAGTCTACGACGATTCACTACCCATGTCACTACAGCCACAGACGCCAGCCGATCTTGTCAGGTCCACGGCACGGAGGTATCGGCACTCGCCGAGCACTTCTCGGCGAATCCATGGAGAGCTTGTTAGCAGCCCATTGAGCGCTGTACCTGAACGAGCCAGCACCCGACAGACTTACCCTATGAGCAATTCAAGACAGCACAGCGTCACTCGCGATACGCCGGTGAGGGCACCAGCCGCCACGCCTGCCCGCCACACGCTGTTCGTCGATCACAGAGCCTCGCCTATGCAGACAAGACAGTCACCTGTATATCAGAACTCGACTCCGATTCGCTCGCCTCAGCACGACTTGATGGGGCACCACAATCACACAACTCAGCAACAGATTCCATTGCGCCAATCTCGCCGCCAAGACAGGATTGGCAACAGTGAGAACGACATCGAGGCCGCGTTGGATGCCGTCGAGCAGGACCTACATGTGTGGGTAGCTCGACGAGAACAACATGGGGAGCTGGACGTGACGCCGCCCGCAGAGGGGAGATTTGAGAGATACTTTTCCTGAGCATCTCACCGATCGGGAACTAACGAATAACGACGCATGTTCTCACCAACAGCTTGGAAAGAAATACCATGAACAGATTTGGATGGAAGCTGAACAGCACTGGACATGTATTCTCGTCAGACAGTCTACGACAACCATGAATCTGAATCATTTTGTACTTTGCAAGTCCCTTTCTCTGTCTACTCAAACTGCATCTTCGTCACCACCTTTCCAATTCCTTCAATCTCTACAGCAACCTCATCTCCATCTTGCAAGAACTTGGGCGGCTTGAAACCCAATCCCACACCACCCGGCGTGCCCGTCATGATCAATGTTCCCGCCTGCAAGGTCTGGCCGGTGCTCAGAAAGCTCACTAATTTCTTCACGCCGAAACACAGGTCATTTGTGTTCGAATTTTGCCGTTCCTCTCCATTGACAAATGTTTTGAGCACGAGATTCGAAGCATCGCCGAGGACAGAGGTGCTCACTATTGCGGGTCCGAGAGGGGCGTATTTATCGAAAGATTTACTGAAACACCATTGTGGCATCATACCGGCTTTGGACTTTTCCATTTGCCAGTCGCGGCAGGAGATGTCGTTTCCGGAGGTGTAGCCCGCTACGTAGTCGAGGGCCTAACGAGGGGAGTCAGCTTTGAGGTGTTGTTGCAATGCGGTGTGGGGGGATGTTTGAGGTGGGCATACGTACGTCGTCTTCACTGACGTTCTTTGCATCTTTCCCGATGACGATTGTCAATTCCCCTTCGTAGTCTAGATGCGTCTGTCCCAGTTTTGGAACTGGAGTCGGTTGACGCGTGTCGGCGACTGTCATGGGGGATTTGATGAATAGCGTGGGATTCTCGGGGAGATCGAAGCCGGTCTCGAGGATATGTGTCTTGTAATTCAATCCTATGCATCTGACTATGGGGACATCTTGGGGCGTGAGAGGGCCGAGGAGGGTTTGGACGGTATCTTCTTGGCCGGTGGGTGTGGCTTGTACGGCGATGCGGCCTTCGAGGACTTTGACCTTGAGGCTTCCTGAGACGGCGAGGGCGTCGATGTCTGGGTGGGAGGTTTCTGAAGAGGGGATGATGGGGTCGCCGAGACGTGTTGCGCCGTCTTGGGCGGAGATGTAGCGGATTAGACGTGTCCAGGCGGGGGCCATTGTGGAGCTTGTGGTGCTGAAGGTGCGTAGCTGAGAGGTGCGTATTTTGAGGTGGGACTGTATTCCTATGCGTCTGGCGAGGAACATGTATTCAATGGATGCTGGAGTGCGGGAGTGCTTATGCGTATTTGTTTCGTTGAGCGGTACAAGTGTGAGGTCTCAATGTGGGCCGGCAGAGTGGCGGGCACGGCGATGTCGGCGGCTGTTCTCAATGGTAGATGGTGAGGCCGACCGCAGTGAGAGCTACAAGCTCGTAGCAAATAGACGCGCTGACGAGAGATCACAAAGATGGGTGACGTGCACTTATCTCCGAGGGTGTTGTCGCATTCGGCGATATTCGCGGAAAGAGGACCGGAACAGGCGCCAAGAGAGCTTGAAGATGGTCTGCGGCGAAGATTGACGGGTTTCATGATTGGAGATTCTTCACCATTTGAAGGTGAGCAAGACTACTACACATACTTTTACAACTGTATCATGCCTCGCCCAATCGAGGAGACCGAGTCTCCAAAATCTAGCTCATTGTTGTACAGACAGAACATCCTCCCAAACGCCGTTGATATGCATTAAAGACGTGATCACATCCCTCTTCATGCATAGTTGCGTCGACCATTGCGGTCGCCCCCATAGCTTCTCTCACCGCGGTCTCCGCCAATCGATCGATCCGAACGGTAGCCACCCTGATCGTTGTCACGGCTGCGGTAACCGCCATCCCGATCGCCACCAGACCTGCTGCGGCCATAGCCGCCATCTCTTCCCTCACTTGACGAGTGCCTATCACCGCTGTTGTGCGATTGAGAAAAGTTGAGACCTTCTATACGACCAATCTTGAGCTTCTGAGCAAGTGCATGCGAGATGGTCGGCGGCGTGGCCAAGCCCCAGCCAAAGCGAGAGAGATTGTTCATCATTTGTACCAGATCATTTTTGCGTGAGAACCACTGGTACGTGCCCAATTGAGCCAGGTACACCTTCGCTTTCTGGGCCATAGGGATTTTCTTGATTGCTCCTTGGTACATGCTCAGAATTCTACCAGCCTCAGCTGGTACATCTCCTGGTATGGTGAGGTCCAATTTCGGGATCTGCAGAGTGTCGTCCTTGGTCAGATTGAGGTCCTCCAGTCGGTATCGAGCTTCTGCCTGATCAACTTTGTTGAGGAAGATCCAGCCCTCTCCTTCTTTGCCAGCACGAGCCGTACGGCCCAGACGGTGAATGTACTGCTCTCTGCTTGGTGGGAGTCCGACTTGGATCACATGTGTAACATCAGGGAAATCCATTCCACGTGCGGTCACATCGGAGGAAAGCAGAATACCAGAAGAGGCTTTGCGGAAGTCCTCCGCTGCTCGTGTTCGCTGTCCTTGAGTCAAGCGCGAGTGGATCTCCAGGACCCTCGTGCGATACCACGGATGTCCACCATTGGGAGAACCAAATTGGTCGGCTTTCGCAGCAGCGGGTGATTGCAAAGCCAAAAGTGTCGACGCTGCGAGCGTCACCTCCGCAGTGCTGTTGAAAAAGACAATAGCCTTAAATGGTCGCACGTCCGATTCCCGAGATGCATCGATGCCTTTCTGGCAGAGCTCGATCAATGATGGCACGCAGTTCTCCAATCCAACCAGGCTGACAGACTTTTGTGGCACACGTGTGTGCGTTGGTTCTTCGTCATCTCTTACACATTTGGCAAAGTTGAAACCCGGCTTCAGAGTGCTGCGAACGATGCTCACAACATCCTTTGGCACGGTAGCAGAGAACATGAGCGTTTGACGGTCCTTCTCGGCAGTCGTGGGGAGCATGCGCATAATCTCCTGCACCTCGGGCCAGAAGCCTTGATCAAGCAGTCTATCGGCCTCATCGAAAACCAGCGCCTGGAGATCTGGCGCCTCGACTCGATTGTTCCGGTCGGACAGGATGTCCTTGAGACGTCCAGGAGTGCCAACCAAGAGATGGCAGCCGTCGCGCTGGATGGCCCTCAAGCCTTGAAACTTCTGTGTACCTCCAACTGCGGTCTGAACGATAATGCCGGTGTTCACGCACAATTTCTTCGCCTCGGCCGCAATCTGCTCTGCCAGCTCTCGTGTGGGAGAGATGATCAAGCCTCGAATGTCATCAGCTGTTCTTCGTGGACCGCGGCGTCCCCGTCCAGGCTCTGCGATAGACGGATCTTCGCTGATGATTCTCTGCACAACGGGCAGCAAAAACCCTAGCGTCTTGCCTGTGCCTGTCTTCGCCTGCGCAATCACATCTTGCCCTTTCAGTGCCTCGTGTATTGTCCGCTGTTGTACTTCCGTCATCGTTTCGATGCCCATGTCATCAGTGATTGCTCGAATCACGTTCGGATGGATGATGTTCTTTGAGCCCAGATCCGCAAACCTCGCGATGGGTTCTTCAGCGATCGATTGCTCGGTGGCGGCATCGCGGAGTCTCGAGGATTGGTGCAGGCTGCGCGTGGCAGGAAATGTCACGGTTCTCGTTATCGATACCGCTTCCTGCGCCCTGAGACATTGTTGTGCTGCTCGTGGGGAGGATGTGAGAGTCGACAATGGTCGTGTGAGGGATGCTGAGCATCTCTGGAAAGCCCGACGCATTGTGAGCGCGGTGGGAGCAACGCCCGCGTGTTATAGTTGGTATCGATCGAAGTCTCGGAAGATGAAGAGGATTTCGATGGCCAACGACGATGAAAAGAGCGACGATGGTGGTGATGGCAATGTCTTTCTCCTATCGCTGGAAGTTTTCATGAGAGCCGATGCTAGCGCCAAACCCTTTTTGTCATGCCAGTCTGTGCGGCGGATACATCTCCGCACCAATCACAAGCCCCAGTCCCTCCGCTTCCATTCCCGACGTCGACCATCTCCTGCTCATACGCAGTTCTATTTGATCTGGTCCATGCACCTCCTCATCATCGGTGCTGAACTGCAGGAGCCATAGCCCGACTATCTGCCCATCTCCCTCCATCAAGTGTAGCATCTGTACAGGTCTGGTGAGGAACGGTCAGCATCTTTCAGTCGATGACGACAGGAATATGAAGCATACCATCAAGAGACAGAGAACGCCTGGGCAATGGCGACGAGATCAACCAGAGAAAAGCCCTTGAACCCCTCCCATCCACGCAACTCCACCGCGGCACTCTTAGCAGCTTCCAACGTCGACTCAATCTGCTCCGCATATCGATCCAAAACACCACTCTGCCCAACCTTCGGATACCCCACCTCCCTCTTAACCCGAAACTTCAGCTTCGGATGCGTCTGCACAGAGATCGAAGCGATCAGGTAACGCTCCATATACTTCGGAAATGCCAACTCCCGTCTCATCGTACTCGCGAAACACAACATAGTGACTCGAATATGCAAGTGGCGGAACAAGACATTCTTGTCTCCGAGAGCGATCAAGCGCTTAGAGACTCGATTGAGAAGGCATAGTCTTCCAGCTTCAGCCTTGCGTTCTGGCTCGAAGTAGTTGGCGCCAATGGTGAGCAAGAAGGTGCACTCGCTGAAAAAGCTCGGAAGTGACTCGAGGCGCAACTGCTTGCAGGCTAGAGTGATGGGTGGGTCGCGGTAGTTGACGAGGTTGTATTGCGGTTTGGTGTCAGAGCTGGCGAAGTAGAAGCTGTAGATGCGGTTTCGGATTTCTGCTGGTAGGTCGAGGAAGCGGAAGGAGCAGCGACGCAGCTTTTCGCCTGTCTTCAGCTCGCATGGGTAACAGCGCTTGCGTCCGCGGGCCACCGCGACCCACATCTTGATATCTTGAGCCGGCGGTAGTGGTCGAGAAGGGCCAAAGTGCATGGCAGAGGAGATGTTCAAACGAGTTGCCATGGAGATGCAAACTTAGGGAAGCTTCTCCAAGGCCCCCTGCAGTTACGCAGAGAACTTGGGAGCACGGTACAGAGACTTCTGTCATGACTCTTCACATTATTTCGTCTCGTATTCACTGCTAATTACACTCTACATACCCGTCAGCCTACCTGCGCTCCCAGAGTCGGACTCGAACACTCACCCTTCCCGTCCCCCGCCCTCTTCAACCGAACTTTCACTCCGTTCTTCGGCGCAACCACAACCCGATACCCCTTTACCAAATTATCTTGCCCCATCGGCACCCTCATGCCCTCAAACCTCTGTAACATCCTCGCCAGTACAAACGAGATCTCCGTCAAAGCCAGCTGCTGCCCAATACAAATCCTCGGCCCTGCTCCAAAAGGCGCATACTCCCCAAAAGAGACTTTTCTCCCAATCCATCGATCGGGTTTGAGTTCCCATGCGTCATCACCCCATTCTTCCGCGCGACGGTGAGTGAGATAGATGTTGCATGTGACAGTACAGCCTTTGGGAACAGCGATGGGCTGAGACCCATCTGGCCCTCCGCCACGGGGCAGAATGGTGTCGGATTTGGCGTTGCGGCCGATGTTGGCGAGAAGAGGGTACATGCGCAGTGTCTCGCGGATGACATTTTGCATTGTCGAGCAAGACTGGAGATGATCCCACGTCAGGGGCAGTAACGGAGATTCTTCCGTTCCGAATTTCTCTACGACTTCTGCACGGAGACGGTCAAAGGTGTCGGGATTGGCGCTGAGTTGAGCGAATATCCAAGCCGCCAGCGTGCCGGTCATGTTTTGGCCTGCGATGAAGAGGTCCATAATGAGGTTTCGAATGTGGATCGGATCGCCGATTTCATGGACGAGGCTGTCGATCAGCCCGTACTTGCTGTCCATGTGCTCGTTGTCCTTCGACTTGCTTGCATGGTCGGGACGATCGTTGATCGCACGTTGAATCAGGTCGTCTGCGAAGTCGTTCAGGGTTGCGCAGGCTTCGCGGTACTTCGGACTGTCAGCTATCCAATACTTCGAGCCGAGCTTGGACCGCCAGGAGAAGTAGTTTCGCACGATCTCATAGGCTTCTCCGTAGCTCATCTTCTGACCGCGTTTGCTCGGTATCAGATCATACTTTGCCATGGCGGCTTGTCGTTTGCGCTCAAACACACCTGTCAGCTGGGAATTTGCACTAGTTCCGAGAAGGTACGTGGTAGACATGTCCAGCGACAAGCGATGGAACAAATCCAACAGGTTGACAGTCTCGGTCCATCCGTCGTGATCGGCTGGCCCAATAATGCCGAACAATAGCTGAATATCAGACTCCGCACTGCGAACGTCCTTCACCCGCTTTGTGTTGATGTGTCGTAGAATCAGCTTTCGATTGCGCGACCATGCTTCGCCTTCCGAGTTTAGCAGGCCTTCTTGTGCCAGGGGATACATCGTGTTTGCTCTGCCTTTCGCAGGCCGCCAGTCCTCAGCTTGAGTCCTCATGATGGCATTTACATTAGCCGGATCCATCGTATGTATGACTTTGGGCACACCGAAACGATCGTGCAAAGCATGTGTTGCACCATACTTTTCGTACTTCCTCGCGAAAACGTCGTCAAGAAGATCGCCGCCAGGATAAAGGCGCAAATTCAATTTATGGCGTATCGTTCCGAAAAGTGGTCTCGGTACTGCCGCAGCAGGAGCGCAATCTTTGCTCTTTACAACATCGTGGAAATGCCAGCTCTGTCGAAGTGAAACATAGAATTGGTACAATGGTCGTATCCCGAAGAAGTATCCCAGGACGGAAAAGAGTCCAAAAGCGCTGTATGATGGCTTGGTCGTTACCAGATATATGGTAAGGCCCAACGATGCGGAACCCACGAGGGCCGCCACAAAGGCACGTTGCTAAATAAATAGAACAAGACCCATGTGTCTGGCGCCGCTGCGTAGACGTTCGTGAAGAGCAGAGAAGAACACTGTACACCGGTGCTTGAGCATCCACGGCAGGCATATACACAACCTTTTCAATGCCTCTCCAAGACCCTCAGCACGATGGTGCAAATACTTCAATTCCAATTCACCTTCTTGTAGCATGCCCTGTAAAGTGACTGACGTCTTTGGCCGAGGCACACTTCTTTGTCCATCCCGCGCAGCGGCTCGTTTGAGTAGCGAAACCTGGGGCATTGACTGCCTCAATTTGACATACGCCACTTGCCCAAAGCGAACAGGAAACAGAGCAAAGTCCAGTATCTGTCTCCCTGCAGGGCCGGTTTGAGAGATCACAAGCCCATTATTCCCTGACTGGGACTCGAAGCTCATGATACCTATACGAGACGCATATGGATATTGGCCCGTATGGTGCTCGTGTGACTGTCCCATTGCAGTGCGTACAAAAGTCGACTCTCGGTGACCTGAGTTTCCGAAGAGGATCTGCTTGATGCGGAGAGAAGTTCATTCAGAGTGGCGAATGATGGTTGTCGGCGGTCATGGTGTAGCCTTTGACCGGAGTCGTAGGAGGAACAGCGCTCCAACAACAAGGATTTGACCTCGACGTGCGCGTGAACAGGTGTGAAGTGAATGGACGCCATCACTGGGACGGCTTCAACGATAACGAGGGCCAATGGAGGTGCTGGTCCAGGTTGTCGGCGTGACGCTGTTGTTTTATTCACTCCTAAGGCAAACGGCACGTATTCTGGAAGCCGCATTAACACATCGAAGCACATGGCTTCGACTGGCGACTGTTCGATTCTTCTTGATCATTATTGATCATCGTTGTTACTGCTCTCCATCCCGTAGGTCATAGCAATTCGACGGTACATGCGCGTGTAGCTGGTGAGTGTCGAGCGTATTCTTGAGCGTCGAACAGGAACTGCCATGTTGGCTGAAAATCAGAAGCCGCACCTTTCCGCGCCTCCATTGACACAATATTTGCTGCACATTTACACTGAATCTATCATGACACGACACAGATACGATGCTCACAAGTACAGTTTCGCTCGAAATAAAGGCCCCCATCCCCAAGAACTCCGTCGCTTGTGCTACTGCTGAACCAATGATCGCTCCACGATTAGACCCATACTGTTGAAAATTATGACGCCCAGGATGCAAAACAGCCGGATGTCGCAAAGGACTCTTGAAGGGCGGGACGGCCTGTCAGCTGCCCTTCCCGTCCTGCGTCGACATTTCATCAGTGCGTTGTGAATCGAAGACTCGCCTCGCCGCCATACCACCACTGCCTCGTGTGCTGCGTCGACTCATGCATAGACAGTCGTGGCCCTATTCATGTACACACATTTCATCTCTCCAGAGCACCATCTGTGGCGTAGCCACTTGGGCCTCGCCGTCTAACACTGACGTGTCGAGGAACTGGGAACTCCTATGTCTCTCGTTCTCGGCCTCGTCGGCGGAAGAAGTCCATGACTTTTCGAGTCGCGCTCGAGCTGCCGCCGTGTCCATGGTCGTAGCCGTCTGCGAACCGCCGATGAGCAGGTCTCAACGACTCGTCGCGGCGCCGAGATGTGTCTGCTGTTGCTTGCGATAGCTGCGACTGAGAGGCAGGTAGCCACTCACCATTGCTGCCAATGTTGTACTGCTCGAGGTTCGATCCAGTCGCGATACCAGCATCAGGTGTGTAGAACCTTTCGGGTGCTTCGCCCTCGAGCAGATTGCCACCGTACCCATCGTCCCGATACTGCTTGCGCGACACAGGCCCTGGTGGCGGGAGGTTTCCCGGCGATGCTGGCAATGCCTTGTTGTACTGTGATGGCGCCGCAACATTGCTCCCTCTTCGCTCGCGAACCTTCTCTCGCTCATCGTCAAGATAAAGAGCCATTTCGCTGTCGGTCGCCTGCGGACTGTCAGTCGCATCACGCCCAAACGCCGCGCCTTTACTCTCCGGTCTGCCTCGCTTGGATGGGTTCGATTGTTGAGAGGTTGGTGGACGGTACCCATCATCGCCACCCGATTCATAGCCGTCGGCCTTCTTGCCGCCAAAGTTGTTCATGCTGAAGCTTGCTGGTAACCACGAGAAACGCCTTGATGACCTACGACCAGTGACACTTCCATCCTTGGATGCTTTGTTGCGCAACGAGAAACTGGGCCGTCGGCTGTCGGTGGACGGCCGTGGCGTTATCTCGGCCCCAGCATTTGGCATTGCATTTCTCATGCTGACAGGAGGGTATTTTCGATCTCGCTTCTCATTGTGGACGACAGCATTACTGTCCTGCTGTGAGGACTGCGACTGTCGTTTTGAGGAGCCTCTGTTCAGGACCTTGTCTGCCAGACTCCCCAGAGTGCTGCTCCGTCGATGGCCTGTCTGACTTGAAGGCTTGCCGCCGGGATATGGTTGCTGCGGTGCTTGGAACTGGCCTCCTGTATGAGAACGCTCGCTCTGCGGTCGATTGCGAGCGTCAATCTCGTCTGGCTCTGAAGCCATCGGACCGGATCCAGATATTATATACCCTGAACTCGACTTCGGCTGCGAGAACGATCCTTGTGCATTGGTGTTGGTTGGCTGAGCGGCAGCCGGAGTGCTGTAAGAATTGCCGCGGGATGGTAGTCGAGACGTACCACCAATCGTGCCACTGGTATTCGGGCGTGGAATCGCGCTCGACGAAGCAGAGTATGATCCCGCTTGGTCCGCTGAAGTCACCCTGCCTGACCTGGAAGGCGGCTGCATCGTGTTCTCGGGGCGGTGTGACGTGACCTCCACCGGTCCCTGTGCATCTGTTCTTGCTCTTGTCTTGCCAGATCCAGACACGGCTGTGATAGGGAGCGGTCGTTGCCTGCTTGCTTCTGGGCTTGCATCTGGTCGCGCCGTTGGGGCCTGTGGCGCCACGTATTCCACCTGAACCGTTCTCCGCTTTGCATCCCTTTGCTGCTTTCTGATGTCGCTGGCTTCGTCGCCTCCCATGCTTGCTGCTGCGACATGTCTGGGTGCTTGTGATGTTGAAGCTCTATCAGCAGTCGGTCTGCTCGATGGCTCTCTCACCGAAGCGCTGCGACCAAGCTGCGCGGATTCGTCGTCTTGCAATGCGTTGTCCACAATGTCTTTGTCGCTCTTTACTCTGCTGCCTATGAATCCCACCACGTGTGTATACTCGCTCAGCCAACTATGCCGAGCTACCTCGAACAAGTCTGCTCGCCGTCTCGGGTCGGGTACCAGTATGCGGCGCAAGAGATCACGAGCATGCGGTGTGACATATTCCGGAAACGTCAGATGTGTGCTCACAATGTATTTGTAGAGTAGGTTGATATTGTCGCCTTCGGGGTTTGCAGGGTCATCGTCAAATGGCAGATATCCTGCCAGCATCGCGTACTATAGATATGTTAGGAGAGTGCTGAGGGGAGTTGAAGCGCGCCTTCTTACCAATATCACACCACAGCTCCAGACATCCACTTTCCGACCTGTGTACAGTCCATCGCTTACCACGAGCTCCGGTGCAGCATAGCAGGGGCTCCCGCAAGATGTCTGCATGAGATCTCCTCTGCGGTGGCCGCCCTCTCGCCCATCTTGCCACGGAATGACCTTGTCATAACCGTATCTTTTGACATAGTCCTTGTCGGCAATTCTGGCCTCTACATCATCGCCGAGCTCATCGTTGGGGTCGAAGGTATTGGCGAATCCAAAGTCGGTGATGATGATGTGCTTGTTGCGGTCCAGCAGAAGATTCTCCAGCTTGAGATCGCGATGCACGATGCCCTTTTTGTGCAAGTAGCCCACGCCAGACACGAGCTGCGCAAACAGCCTCCTAGCTGCTGGATCCTTCAAATATCGGTGATTGAGGATGTAATCGAAAAGCTCGCCTCCGGATGCATATTCCAGAATGATGCCCATATGACGCTCGGTCTCAACAAATTCGTGCAGGCGGACAATGTTGGGATGTTGAAGCTCACGAAGGATGGAGATCTCACGATAGATCTTAGGAAGCCGTGTGTTGTTGCCCGCTAAGCTCTCCTTGCGGATCAACTTAATCGCGACCTGCACAGTAGAGTCCTTCTTCCAGCCCATCTTCACCTTGCCGAACTCACCCTCTCCGATAGTCTGTCCCAGGATGTAATCGCCGAACTTGACTTCTTTCCTGTTCGAGGACGAGTGTTTCAAGTGCTCTTGCCGACTCCGTTGTACGGGCGGTGGCTCCGCACCTTCTAGTGACAAGGCCGCCATTTGCGCTGCTGGATCGTTGGGGCGTGCTTCTGCCTTCCGTGCCTCCTCTCTCGCGCGGTCAGTCTGGGGGTCGTCGACTACTATGCGATTGATCACGGCACTGTTCTCCCGCGGCAAATCGGTTCCCATTGGCGGCTGCCCCATTGAGGTCTGTGATCTACTAGATGTGGGAGCATTGCGCGACCGCTGGCTCTTGCCGCTCGCAGACTGTTCTTGTGATGGACGGGTCCCTCTCCGTCGTTCACTGTCGCTCCCACTGCCGACTCCTGGCTGACCATGTGAAGACTGGGCTCGAGACGCGTGTGTGGGCGTTTGCTGCGACGAGGGCCGTGCAGTCGAGGGGGAAGTGACCGGATCAGGGTAGTATTGCTGGTATGTCGAGGCACTCATGGCGCCCGGCTGGGTCTGATTGCCACGGGGTGAAGGCATGGACGGAGACATCTGAGAGTGCGGCGGCGAGCTCGGGATGGAAGCGTGGTTCGATTGGCCGGCGGCTCGACGCGAGGACGACGGCGGGGATGCCGCCAGCTGGGCGGAGGGTGAGGCGAAACGCTCGTTCTGTTGCTGCACGGCAGCCGACATGGTTCAAGGGCCCGCGCCGCAGGCGGTGTATGGAGGAGGGGTGTCTGCTGGATATTCCGAAGCGTGAGATGGGGTCTCACGGGAGGGATGACACGCGGTTTCGTGTCGGTATCGCAGGCGCTGCGAGCGAGGAGGGTTGAGCAGCTGCAGCAGGCGCGTTGCACCGAGTGTGGGCTCGCGATGGGGGACGGCGCGTGTCGTTCCTGCGGTGTGCAGTGCAAATGATGGGTGACAGCACGCGCGCGCGGTAGCCGGAGCGTAGTATCAGCGAGCCGGAAGCGAAGGGCGTGTGGAAGCCGACGTGCAGCGATGGGCGACGCGCGCTCCGCCGAACCCGTTTCGAAGCAGTGAGTTGCAGGTGTCGAAAGGATGGCAATGCGGAATGTGCGTGGGTGTAGTTGCTTCCGGTGGGATCAGCGTGGAGGCAGAAGGAATCACAAGCAGGGCGTCGATCGGTGCAGGAGGGAGAGAGGTGTCGAGGTGCTGCAGCAAGTGAGCCAATCCCGGTCAACGCTGATGCGTTCGCAATCTGGGCCAGCTCGAGGACGAAGCCGCGGACGGGCGGGCTGCGGCGGCGGTGCAACGTGCGCCAGCAGCGACTATCGCAATTGCCAATAGTCCTGCGGCACGAGCACGCTGGCGGAGCGGAGGGCGAGAGGGGCGGCGGGGGGGGGAGAGGTGAGGTGGTGAGGTGAGGTGAGGGAGAAGGTGTGGGTGTGGGTGTGGGAGCTGCTGCTGCTGCAACGCGCGGAGGATTGCTCCAGCTAGCGCGTGCTCTAATGAGATGGCTGGTCAGGCCTCACCACAGCACACGGAGGGGCCAGAGCACGTTGGCTCTCGATCTGTTGCAAAACTCGGCGCAGCAGCACTGCTGCGGCTGCCACGACGAAGCATGGTATGTCTTCTCCTGCTGCTCCTGCACATCCCGTCTCGCCGCCAGAAGATGGCCGGCGTTGCGAACACGTCGCGCGCGGCCATCAAACACGGGCTGCTGCTTACCGCGCCCGGTGCGGTGTCCTCGGTTCATGCCTCCTCGCACCACCCGCTCCCGGCCGGCCGTCTTGGGCGCCAACGAGAATCGCCTCGTGCACGCTACGCGAGACCCACGGGCCCATTGACACGCCAATGCCTGCGCGACGTGTAACACGCGCCGCCGCGCCTCTATCTGCGGCGGTGCGAGCAGCAACAGCGGCGGCGGCGGTGGCCATCGCACCGCACACCATATGGGCGAGCTGCGCACGCCGGCATGCATCGTCCGCAGCTTGTCGCCGGCGGGAAATGACTCGCAGCGGGCAGCAACGGTCCGTGAAAGCTGAAAGTCGCACAGCACTTCTGAAACCGCGGTTCCCCGTGCGTGCGTGCTCCAATCTGTTTGACAGCCGCGCGAACTGGGGCACCGCTGCGCGCTTGCTCCGCTGGTTCCCACCACCGCGCGAGGACGTCATCGCCAACGTGCGACGCCGTCGTAACTTCCGCCCGTCGATATCGCCACCGCGCTCGAGTAATGGGCGGGCGGGCGGCCGGGCACCTCCTCGCCCTGGGCACTGCCGATGCAGGCGCTTCTGCCGCTGCATCTGAAACGCCCCTGCCGTGCTGCGCCATCTTGCCCGACCGTCGTCCCTTCCTCTGCACACGCTCCGATCTGCTGGCCCATCTTCGCAACGGCCCTTCGTCGGTTGCGAGCATGCCCGTCGAATCGAGCCTTTGTCGATGGGCGGCACGCACTGAACAGTCTGCTGCCAGCGCTCAGCGACGATCGTGCCTCGCCATCACACCAGCATGTTCGCTGACACCTGGCGCGTATGCGATTGCTTGACTCAGTCTAGTCCACCTCACGTGCACGCTCGAAGCAGCGATGGTCCTGGAGCATAGAGACGGACGGGATAGCCGCAGCCGCCGCCAAGCATACCGTGTTGCCGGAGGAGGACTCGATGCTCCTGCCTAGCGGAGATTCGAATCCCACGCTTCATCCGAGCTTGATGTCACGCCGAACACGCAATCCCGAAGGGGACTCCTGACCGCTGCCTGTTCGAAGCATGGTGGTGCCAACATACCGGCCAGCGACGAGACCATGTTCGCTCGTGTGAAACGCTGCCTCCCCTCCAGCGGACGGAATCTGCCGCCAGAACGGCTCACAGGCAGCAACCTCATGGTCGACCACGTCACGCGCTCCAGTGGGACAACAGTTGTCAGGCCACGCTCATCTTCGGGCGCGCCTTCGACACCAGGCTCGCAAAGCAGCGAACACACTGAAAGCTTGCGTATCTCACGTGCACTCGATGCGGACGAGCACCGCGGCCCGCAATACTTTCGCATTGCCGCTGAACGCATCGCGATTAAGATTCAATACAGCTCCTGGTCCTATCTCATCTTGCTTCATTCATTCCGCTCCGACTTCTCGAATAGTCCATCAAGCATGCCTATCCTGGCTTCCAACCCGCGAGATCGAAACCTTCCACCGGCGTCCCAGAGGAAGCTAAGGATATCGACTTCATCTGCTAAGACCACGCGCTGCCTTTTGCTCCGGAGCATTCCACAACGACCCTCTGACGACCTTGCCTAGGTGGTGTCCTTCGTATCCTTCAGCAGGCCACTGGTCGAGCTGTCTGACTGGTCTGAGCACGGCGAAATTGATGACATATGGTCGAAGTCGAGCCGCGGCAACTGCGGAATTTCGCAGATGGTGGCATGCCTCAAAGTTTGTCGCGCTCGGACCGGTGCGACTGGAGGTGGTGGCTCTTGAGGTGTCAGGGCATTCTTCACCCGTGGAAGCGGGGGTAAAGGTCGATCAGATGGCCTCGCCACCAAGTCGGAATGGCAAGCCATCGCATCAGAAGAGAACCTGGGACCCTCTTGGGCAAATGCGTTGCCGTCTAGGTTGATCGTACCTGACACAGAAACTAGCGTGGGCAAACTTGATCTGGCATCAGGCAACAGTGTTGGTCCGACGACACTACCTTCTTTTCTGACACGACGTTCTCGAGCCAGGCTTTTCGGTATCGATCTAGGCACATCCTGCATCGTGTTACCATGACCACTCAGCCAGACCTTTTCTGTCCCGTTCTTGGTCCTACGGCGACTTTTGCATTTGTGCCATGCCATAACCAGAAGTACCGCGAAACCCAGGGCGCCGAAAATTGCAACGACAACAAGCAGCGGTGTTCGGACATCGTCTACTATGGCATCGCCATCTGTCGCAGCTGCGGCCGTCGCCGCCGCTCTCGTTGTGAAGCAACGACTACAGCTTGGTCCTGTTGGCGAAATTGTTGACAGGTCGATCGATTGCTGTGAAGCTGAAATCGTTCGTCTCGTCTCGAAGGAGGTAAGTTCTGATGTCCGTGTACTGAAAACGGTATTCGGCGAAGGCGTGGGTGCTCTGTCAAAACTAATAATGCTTGCATCCGACGGATTCGTTGGTGACCATGTCGCTTGGACGGTGCTCTCCCATGTGCCGAAGATCTGCTCATCTGCTGCAGTCCTGCGCTGAACCCGCGCCAGAGTTTGCCGCTGCATCCTGTATTGCTGATCTACCCGCTGCAGAAGCGCGATGATAACCAGCTTTGATCCCCAATCTTCGCTCGCGGAAGATGACACGATGCAAATACGATGCAAATTTCGTTCTGCAGTCTCAAGCTAATAGCAGGTATGTCAGTGCGACGCATCGGACACGTCGCGCACTCCATCACACAAAGAAGCATGCAAGCAAGATTGTCGTGTGGTTGTGTCAGAAGCTGCAGAGGCGTTGAACACAGCAGTCAGACAGAGAGCTGGTCAACTTCATATCACGTCGAATCACGACGTGCGCTGGGAAGTCGTGTGAGGCGACAAAACAAAAGAATCAGAGATTTCTTCCCCCGATGCGATACACCGGCGATCGGGAACGGCTTTCATCAATACCAAGCTAACATGAGCAAGAAAAAAATTCACAAAGCATCTACACTACGCGCACGTCGTGCGGCCTGCTGCAGGATTTCATCTTGCAGAGCCCTTCATTGCACAAAAGACCTGCTTTTCACGCTTATTTGCTCGCTTAATATGAGCTTTGGACAAGCAAGTGCAGTCGTTTCAGCTTCAATGACCAGAAGTTGCACGACAGGTTGTACAAGAGGGGTAGTTGTACGGTGTGGGAGTTAAGTGTAGCCGTGGGTAGTCGTTGCACGTAATCCTCGCGAGATGCTTGATATGGATGCTTGGGGTATGGAGATTCGAGAAGGTGGGCCTGGCGGAAAGGGAGAGAATGAGAAGGTGGGAGCGTCAATGATCAGGTATCATTCGTTTCGGTGGAAATATTGGAGCTCACATACAACGGGAAGAAGTCTCCTAGACTAGCATGTCAACTTTGTGCCTCGGAGCCAGTCGCAGAATTTATTTCCCGTCGATTGAGGAGGATTCTTCGTGCGTCTTCGAATTCTCTGGAGACAATAATGGCGATGTCGTTTCTGGGACTCCCTCTTCCTGCCGTCTTCGTTCCCCCAGCCACGAGTTCCGATCCAGTAGTGGCGGCGGTGGAGGATGATTGCTGCTCCGCGGACCAACAGCTTCCGTAAGGTCGTCTATCGACGCTGATGTTTCGGCCTGCGGACTTCTGCTATTACTCATTTCGCTTCTTGATTCTGGAGAGCGCGCTACATCCGCGGCTCGGAGTCTCGACTGTCGCGTGCTAACACTACTGCTCCGGGCAGTGTTGATTGGGTCGGAACGCAGTCTGCCTCTTCCCCTCTCTGGCGTGTCCTGAGTGTCTCGTGTGTCGATTGCAGTCATCCGCGCGATATTCTCGGTAGACAGCAAATCTCCAGATGTGGTCCTTTCCTCTCCCTGCTCCACGCTGTCCATATTGGCTCCATTCCTCCCACCAGTGTTGATCGCAGTGATGGGGGCTTGCGAGAAATCCGAAGTTGCAGACCTATTGCTTGACGAGCTTGCTGCTGTATCGACTCTCGGTCTGCTGTGCAAAGGCTGTGACAACGGAGACACAGGCTTGGAAAGTTCTTGATTGCGACCAGCTCCAGAGATAGCGGTACGATCGACGAACGGGTCTTCGTCGAGCCCGCTGAGATTACCGTGAAGGTCATCGTCGCTGGGACTTTCCAGAGCATCCAGTGTCTGGGAGTGCGAGCTTATTGAAGAGGGCAAGCGCCGCGATTGTAGCGTAGGCGATTGTAGCGTAGGAAAATTTGTTCCTCGATCACTCCCTTCTGAGGTCCTGACGGAATTTGTTGGCATCTCTGTGATCATCGATAGTGCGTCGTCTGACCGCTTCGTGGGCGTAGGGTGGTGCTCCTCAAGTCTGGCGGCTGTGAAATCTCGATACGGATTCGGTGAAGCAGATGGCGATTCATCAGGCTCAATGTAGTCATCTCGGTATGGTTCGGCGACGCTTTCGTGTCTGCCCCTCAATCTGTGTCTGCTTGACTGTCGTCTCCTTGAAGCATAAAGGATAATGCCGACGATCGCCAAAAGGAATAGCAAACAAAGTAATACTATCACGACGATTGCGAGTCTGCGGTTCCGGTGCAGGGATGCGTTGGTATCGTGGCGCCATGTGGTCATGCTGGGTGTGCTTCCGGCGACGGTCGCCCGCACTTGGTCTACATCCTCATGTGGCGTTGACAGAATTGTGGCCGCAGGCATGATGATGTGTCCAGCAAACAGCATGGCAGTGTGTCCTGAGCTCATGAGCCGTTTCTGCATCGGGAAGTCTCGCAAAACAGTCGAATGCAGACGAGGAGGATCCTGAGTGTGCCATGTCGGAACGACTGTGGCCCGCAACATGTGTCTTGTCTGGTAACGAGCGACGTGCGTGCCTGCACCCACCCGTGTCGTTCATCTTGGAGGGCATCCTGTTGTCTCTGCAGCGCACGGCACAATGTCCGGTTCCAAGGCATTTGATGTTGCACTGCCGGTGCGTGTCATGCAAGCCACTCAGGTGCTTTGTGCTTGGCTAACACGGACCTATGCTAGATCAACGGTGAGACTGCAGCAAGCAGGATCTGCATTCCGAGTGGCTTCATACCCCAGAAGTCAACGTCGCGCTACGACATTGGTCTGGTGTTCAGATCGATTGGAATCATTCATGTCAGCTTAATTATTTGGTCTTGCTACGAATTTTCGCTGGTGCTACTGAGCCTCTGCAGTCTGCCGGAAAAGCGACTTGAGCTGGCAAAACGCACGCTCTTCGCGGTTCCACCGAGACCCATCGATCTGCCGAAGACACTGCTCCTCAGAGCACTTGGCGGCGCTCGTGCTGGTGTCGCCCCGATCCCGCCTGCTCTCAGCTTCCGAGCAAATGGTGTAATTTGAGGAGTCAAGCCTTCAAAAACATTTGTCGTCCCGGCTTCGTCCACTGCAGTCTGTAATACGCCACCCGCTGTAGGAGCTGGTGTCGTCACGAGGTATGACTGATCGAAAGCAAAGGGCGTGAAGTGCGCTGGAGTCGGCAAGGGCTTGAAACGGCCGGTCCTCCTTGTTCTTGAAGGCGTACGCATGTAGCCGGGAGTCGCAGACGGAGGCGAACTAGGAAAGCCCGGCCGTTCAGCAGATCTCGCGGCCACGCGGCTAGCAGGTCGCAGACTAGGACTGTCACAAGCCTCTTGCTGTGTATTCTGTGCAGTCTTGCGCGCCTTGGCGTGAGCCGCCCAATGACGCAGCATTTGCTTGATGTGTTGGTCACGATTACGAGCCCAGAGAGCATCAGCGCTTTCGCCACGGCGAGAAGCTGTGAATGTCGCCCATTGAATGCGTTTCAGAGCGCTAGCAAGAAGTGCAAGATTGGTCTCTTGTCGGAAGAGGTTGGCTTGCTCATCCAATGCTTGCAGGTCGATATGCTCATTCACCAGAGCAGATAGAGCAGAGCCGAGGAGCTTTTGACGATCCATGGCTTCGGCCGCAATAGCGAGCTCTCCGTAGTGTGCTGTCTTCTCTCGGATCTTATCAAAAGCATCCGTGCCAATAGCGTAGAGGCGGATCCGCGATCTCTTTTCAGCGGCCTCATTCATAGTTCCTACCTCATAGTACTTGAGGCGGAGACGATGGAAGCATTGACTGACCAACCTGAGTTTGATCCTTGACCGGACTTGAGCGTATGCATCTCGACGCCGTACATGTTTGTGCTCCTCTGTCTTGTTGCGCCATAGCTTCAGAGCTCGTGTAGTGAGGACGAAGAAGCGTGCATCAGCAGCCCACTTGGCGAGCATGCGGGCGTGTTCAGTCCGTTGCTTCCATGTGTCCAGGACATTTGGCAATGCTCGGCTATTCGCAAATTCAAGTGCTGTACGCTCTCCGTCCTCTCGCTGCCTGAGCGCTCTGTTGAGGCTGGTCATGCCGAAGCGCAAGAGTCTCCATCGTTGATTCTCCTCAAAGCTGTGCTTGCTTTGTGACAGACCCGCATTCTTGTCGCGCACCGCAGAAGTCCAGCCATCGAGCGTCCGTCGCACTAACCTCTCATCTCGAGCCCGTTGGAAGGATTTCATTCGGCTCTGCAGTACCCACTTGTAGAGACTCTCGAGCAATACCCGCTCGTCAATACGCTGGGCAAGGGCTTTGCACCGCAGAGCATCATTCCAATTGGTCCATGCGGATTGTAAAATGCGCTTGCGATCCTTCTCGACGGCTTGCTGTATGAGCGTGAGATGCAAGTGCCATGTCTTGAATGCCTTGCGTTTCAGATCGAGGTTCACTTTCGTTGTCAAAGTCACCTCTCGAGGCGTGAGCCTCGCGCGCAGCACGATGGCTTTGAAGCAGCGTGAGGTCGAATTTCGCTGAGACAACCGTTCAGCGGTCTGGAAGGCCAGGTGCAAACCGTCCCTTCTTCGTGCGAGAATGTGCAGAGCTGAACCGAGAAGTTTTCTGCTGCGGAATTCTTGAGCCTGCTCCTGCTGTGTCCGGTGGCGTTGCAACTCTGCGAGCCATTGGCCGAAAGTCGTCTGCTGTACTCGTTGCTCGCGCCAGCCCTCTACACGGCGAGCACAGAAGTCCCAGAACCAGCGCTGCAAACAGCGTCTCGCCAAGGTCTCTTCGTAATGCGCCTCGGCCTGCTCGGCGACCAGAGTACGCCTTATTGTCTTGGTCTGCCAAACGTTCAAATACTTCCTGCACAATATGCTGCGCGCCTTTGTGGCATTGTCAATCGTCAGCCTGCGCCACTTGGCAAAGTAACGTATTTTTAGTATGCCTTCTTTAGCAACTTCACGACATTGTCGCTGGTACTGCAGCGACTCATACCAGTTACTGAAGGCTTTCCAAATGTACTGTTCATCGCGCTGTAGCCTATATTCCTGCAACTTGCGCACGAGTTTCGCTTCACGCTCTCGCTCTCGAGCTTGCTGCTCCTCTTCCCAACGCCGAGCTTCAAGCGCACGTTGTCGCTCGATGCGACGTTCTTGAAATGCACCAAAAAGGGTGTCGAAGGACTCCTTGAGTAGCTTTCGCCGATCGTGATTCACAGCAAAGTCCCAAGCCCGGACACGTTGACTTCGTTGCTCAAGTGCTGTATCATGCCACAAGTGAAGCATTCGTCTTGCTGAGCGCCATTCGCTAGTGGCGTAGAAGGCCTCCGCATTTTGTTCTAATTGCGTTTGCGAGACTTCAAAGACCAATGTCGGGTTCTTCTGTTCCTCAAAGTCCGATTGCCGATTCGACAGTGGTGGCCCTTGCTGATATTGCTTCGATGCCGGGTCTTGAGATCTGTAGATATGGGAGCTGCTCGTCGAACGTGCTCTTTGCGCGTTCACCAGATCTCTCCCTCTACGTGGCGGCTGACTCAGCAGTCCATTCTGCGCCGGTTCTGGGAGCGGGCGAAGCGATTCGGTGTGCTCACTCAACCATGTCTCCTCGACGTGCGCATCACCGAAAGAAACACGCCTTCCCGGGTTTGCCTCGTTTTTCTTGGGCGGCGTATATGAGACACGTAAAGATCGCGTCTCGTCCTCTTCCTCGTCATCAAGCACAGTTTCGATTCCTTGAGCGGCAAGCACACTCCTCAGCCCGCGTACCAGATCAGCCTTTTGCCCTGCCTTCTGCTGCTGTCGCGTACTGTCACCAACGGTGCAGACCCAGCGAAAGAGCGCATTCTCGTGACCTGGGTCGAGCCCTTGATCTTCAACGTAGGCATCATATTCGGTGAAGAGCGCTTTGATGGGGGGACTGGCAGATTTCGTAGCGGATACGCATATTTGGTAAAGTGTCTCGATTTCTGTACGCGTCGTCAGCCAGCATTACGCGATCGCGACGCGTTGTGAACCTACGATCGTTGCTCAGCTCGGGCAGCTCGCGGTCATGAGGGTAACCATTCATCGACGACTTGGCCTACGAGTTTCCGGCGCACGCGCTTGGAGTATGTTCTGGTCATCGGGTGCGGCTGATCATTGAGGCTTGTGCGTGGTCGCGGAAGCTGCACAAGCACTATGACATGCAACTTATGAGCTGTCGAAGTTGAGAAATGTGCGCGGGTCGCAGTGAGAGCGAGAGTCGCATTTCACACGCGCCCGTCGCTCGAGTTACGCGCGCTTTGTTGTGGTTCTTGCGAGTGCAGTGCGTGGCCAATCGGGAAGCTGCCGACGGGGTCCACATTCCTGACGACATCCAACCTCACTCGCTCTCTTCACTTCTCGCAACACCAAAGTTTCATAATGCCCGGGAGGACACGAACAATCGAAAAATTTGCAGAGGCTGCGGCCAAATGCTCACCAGAAGTATGAATGCCATCAAGGCTTGTCTCATCGACCAGATACTAACGACGACCAGGGAGCAGTATACGGCAAATGCGTGGCGGCCAATTACCAGAACGTCAAAAAAGATATGTGTGCAAAGGAGTTTCTGGCACTGAAGGATTGCTATATTGCATGTATTCATACTGATCTTGTTATATCTGTGCTTACAACGGAACAGAAGGCCGCCGGTAGAAAATCGTAACGATCATCGAATGATACCCAAACCATAGAGCGAACATACTTTTGGACTCACTCGAGGCCGAGAAGACTTACCATACATTGTACCACTACGACCGATGTCACTTCTGCACAGAACATGGGCCCGCGGCAATTGGGCTGCATCATGCCCGACTGCACTTTCAGAATCTCGACAGAACCAGGGTCGTATTGCTATCACGGACCGAGTCGAAATTGCCACTCTACTCTGCCATGACAATAAGACTCATGTTAACATCTAACTGGACGCTATCAAACTTACCGCAAATCTCCCTACTGTGCAACCCACGATGCTCACGCATTGGAGGTTCGTCAAGGCTACGAGCAGACTACAAAACAGAGTTGCTGGCACATGCTACTGCCAGAATGTCACTGTGCTTCTAGTGGGCGTCTGCTGTCCAGCCATCGCAGATGAAGATTATCGAGGAGGGCAGCGATAGCCGCATTCGGAAATGGAGAGGGAGTTACAGTCAGGACAGCATTCAGATATCAGGTCTCGAGTTAACGTGTTTGATAAGCAACCTGATCAGATAGGCAACCTGATCAAATTCGTCTCGTATCCACCACCACCACTAAACGCGTCGTTTATTCCACCACCTTACGCGATGGCACCTCCAAATGAAGAAGCTATTCAGGGTGCTATCCGTGACTACTTGTCAGGTCGTTTTCCAAGCATGCGACGCGCTGCAGACGCGTACTTTGTGCCTTATTCCACCTTGAATACGAGACTTAATGGCACGCTGCCAAAGGCCGGTACACCACCACCAAACAGAGCCCTTACTCCGATTGAAGAGGAGGTACTTTATCAGAAGATTCTGGACCTAGATTCACGTGGTTAATCGCCAACACAGGCTGTAATCAGAGGCTGGGCCTCCTCAATTACCAAGGCACGGAATGGACAAGAGGTTGCAATGATTAACATCAACCGATTGCAACCAATTTGAGAGGTACATTGCATTGATTGAAGGCCGGTTGTCAACCAAAGGGTGGAAGTACGAGCTGATTGCGTTGATTGCAATGGCAGGAGCTGACTCCGTAGCCAATAAGAGTGTAGTATCCATGAATTAGCGCCATTTGAAGTGAATAAAACTGCATCTTCTTACTCCAAATCCTCTTCCGGCTCTTCACCATACCCAGGTATATCGTCGACAAACTCCTCATCCACCATGTTAATGCCATCATTGTCGCCATCAAAAGCATCTACCTTGCCCTTGTCAGTCATCCAATAACGCAGGCACTCACAAGCTTCAATGATGTCGTCTTTGAGGCGATTGCGGCGATCGGTGATGAGCAAAGCGGTTTGTGAGAACACCCTCTCGCACTCGGCGGACATAGAGGGGATGGCGAGGAGGTCGAGTGCCTAGAAAGCGGTCGTATTAGCACTCAAAACCATGTCAAATCCGGGTATCTGTCTTCTCACCATCTGCGCCAAATCACGTTGCTGTCCAGAAGCCCAGCGAACGTTCCAGTAAGCCAGTGCATCCACGCCTTCTGCCTCAAGTGGCTGTTGAAGAAACTGCTCGAAAGCGTCGGTATACCTCGCAGTGTAACCCTTCACCCGCTTGTACTCCTTCAGATCCTCGGCAGACCTCTCAGCACCACTGTTTCGCTTACGTTTGGCGCCGGTGGTGGCTGCGTCGGAGAGGGCGGAGGAGGAGGATCGAGACAGCGATGGGGCGGCAGTGGTGGTTCCTTTGTACTCGGAAAGCCAGAAGTTGTTGACACGTTCTTGAATGGAGGGCAGCCAATTTTCTTTCTCACTGTCGGCACCCCATTCCTGCATGCACCAATGCCATTTGAGTGTCGGATTGATAGCCATGGCGGCGTAGTAAGCTGGCGACTTGTCACAGAGGTTGTAGTACTTCTCTAGAACGAGCCAGGAGTTGTGTGCTGCCGCCGCGAGTGACTCGTCCTCGGCGGAACCGGAAAGTGAGGCATTTTGAGACCAGTATGCCTCAGACTGGCCGAAGTGTTTGTGGAGGTAGTCTAGGTTCTGGACATAGCCGGAGAGGTCGTCTTTGAAGCCCTCAGTGTCGACTGTAACATCGTAGAAAGGCTCGAGGGCATCGTGGATAGATTCGAGAGTATCCCAGTGTGTTGCATTCAAAGGCTCGAATCGGACGCGGCTGCGTGGTTCTGGGCGGTGTGAGGACTGGAATTGGTTGATTCGAGGTCGCAGATTCAGCGCTCTGGTTATCGCAACATATGCGCTGTTCCAACGTGTCTGATTTGGTGGTAGAAGCTGTATAGAGAGTGTGTTGTTAGTGAGAGAGTGTCAAAAAGCAAGAGATGGAAGAAATGAGAAGTGTCGGCAATGCCAAGTGCCGATGCGGAAAGCCCCGAGAAGGCCAATCAACACGAGATATCGCGACGAAACGTGACTAAAGTGGGGTCTTATGCGTCATTTGAGGGGTCTGGGTAAGGGGAAATTGGACTTAGAGAATTCGAACTTCTCACTTCTCACTCACCATTAAATGATCGAACATTGCGAACATACCACCGACAATGCAGTTTGCGAACTCGCCGCGACGCTGAGGAGTCATTCGAATGTACCGGATCAGGTTGTGCAGGATACCCAGGGCCCCAATGCGACGCCAGAGGTCAGCGATGCGCTCCGAGTTACCAGATTGTCGAGCCTCGTTCATTTCGTCCATTACTTCCTCAGAGCCGATACCATGCAGGAACTTCTGAGCGCCGATGTTGACGACATGGCCGAAGCAGCGCAGACGCCTCTCGAGTCGCTGCTGGCGAGTCCAACCGGGAAACAGCTCCTTCAGGACGAGGTCGCAGATCTTGTCATTTACTGTGGCATTGTCGCTCACGATCCAGCCGAAACGGGTCTGTCTGTCGAGGCCATACTCACGGTAGACGGCGGCCAATACCTCTGAGATGTTCTCTGCTGTGTGGGCGCCATGGATTGGTCGCAGGGCAATGAGAGTATGTCGCCGGAAGCCGTCCTTGTCGATATAGTGCCCGCAGACTGCCATGAGGGCACGACAGTTCGGAGAAGTCCACAGATCAAAGGAAGTAGACACCTGCGAAGCACAGAAGGTCAGCGCTCACCAAGAAACACACCGACAGCCGACTGACTTTGCTTCTAGCCTGCGCGAACTCCTCCTTCAAGCGACCCTTTCGAGCCGCGAACTCGTCCATCACCCACCGCCTGATCGTCACCGAGGCCTTTGGCAGGAAGTTGAATAGCTGGAGGTTCATACAGCCCAGAAGATCGCGGAAATACACGTTCTCGACCTGGTAGAAAGAGAGGTTGCACATCAGAAAGAACAGAAGGAACCGCTCTTTAAAGACACCGGCAATGCTGAAGATCTGGTTCAATATACCGCCTTGTGAGGATGAGTCCGTGTTGGCAGCCATGGATAGCTCGCTATCGCCTGCAAACCGCACTCCGTGCTTCTCACGACAGTGCTTGCGAATGGAGCCAGTGCCGGCTTTGGCATAGATGCGAGTCTTGTCCTTGTTCTTGCAGCAGTGACACAGCCAGTACTGCGCGCCGGTGAGCTCGTCGACGACGCATTCGCCATAAGCATAGAAGTCACCAGTCTTGTGCTTTAACTCAGCAACAGTTGCGCGACGATACCACCGATTGGCGAACATGAAGCGAGCAGGAGCCCTAGCATTGAACTTGGCAGGTACCTTGATAAGGCCACTACTCGTCTTCACTGTCTTGGAGCCGTCGGCGTGGTACGTGCATTGGTGGCAGCTGTGAGGTGAAGTATTCTCTTTGTCGCTGTCCCCTTCGTCTTCCCCTGCAGAGTCTGCAACAGCTGGTCTAACGTCTGCCTTCAAGGCAAGAGACTCACCAAAATCAAGACCAAGATCCAGCGGCGGCGATAGAGCTCGGGTTTCTCGAATGCGAGTGTCTTGTGCACCGGATATTGGCTTTGAGCCAGCGCGCGAAGAGTCTGAGCTACCAAGGTCGATAACGTGCACGGAGCTCATGCTGGAAGTCATGCTGGAGTCATTCGGCAAGCCATGAGGTTGTCGTGGCTGTAGTGTTGGCGCTGGACCATCCGGAAGAAGCTGAGTTGGTTGTGTTGATTCAAAGCGAGCTGATGAGCGAGTAGATCGTCGATTCGAGCCATTTTCGATGGAGGGCTCTGTCTGCATGAAGAAGCTATCAATGAGCGGCATAGTGCCGAATTGTAAGAGGTTTGAAGGTCGTTGGAGTGCTAAAACCATGGTATTCACTGACATCTATATAGCAGCTTTCACATGCACGAAAAGGCCTCGAACTCGCCCCTAAACCGCCACCCCAGCCTCCCTCCTCAACTCTCCTGACGATCGCTACCCCCTACGGGAAAGAGCGGCGACGATGATGATTAGGAGGATATCCGAGACAGCCACGGGCATTGGCTTAGCCAGAAAGAGCAGAGAATTTGATGAAGGTGAGTATTTGAGAACATATGGGCCAAACGGACACCTCCGCGGCTGCCAAGACGTGAATCATTCACTTACAATTCACTAGATTGGCTTGTGAAACGATAGCGGCCGTTCTGAGGCTCTCAGAGTGACCATTCGGAGCGATATCCATGAAGTTTTGGCGATATTGCTCATTTCTTCACTTACTCAACCATGCCAAGACTGGTCCTGCAATCAACCAAGGCACTAGATTGCAACTAAAGCGACTATCACATGCTTGTTTGCAACCAATCAGAGGTCCAAATTCGGTTGTGATTGCGCCTGCAATCAACCAACTGGTTGAGGTGGTTGTGGTTGATGTTAATCATTGAGAGGTTGGCCAAAGATGGGCTTATAACTTTGTCAAGCGTCGACCAGGCTTGGAAACACGGTTATCACGGAGGCTCTCAAACCAGAGGGCTAAGAATGAGGACCCAGAGGTTATTACAGAGTGGTTTACACTGGTTCAAAACATGATAGCCTTCCATGGAATCACAGAGCACGACATATACAACTTTGATGAGGGTGGATTCAGGCTTGGACACTGTCAGAATACTATGGTTGTTACTGCAACAGAGCGTAGGCAGCGACCAAGAGCCTTGGTTTCTGATTCAACGCAGTGGCAGACAGTTATTGCCTGTGTTAATGCAGAAGGCTGGTCAGTGCCTCCATATGTTATCTTCTCTGGCAAGGAAATGAACAGAGCCTGGTTCAAATACCTACCACCAAACTGGAAGCTTGGAGTTAGTCCAAAAGGCTGGACATCCTATGATCACGCAGTCCAGTGGATCCAGCACTTTGATGACTATACCAAGCACAGAACTGTTGGCCAAAAGAGGCTCTTAATTCTGGATGGCCATGATAGCCATATGGTGCCAGAGTTTGAGTTATTCTGTGAGGAACAAGGCATTATTACCCTCTATATGCCACCACATTCTTCTCACTTACTCCAGCCTTTGGATGTTGGCTGTTTTAGTCCATTAAAGAAGGCATATTCAGCTAGAATCCAAAGGCTTGGCATGGTTGGATACCACTACCTAATCAAAGAAGACTTCCTACCACAACTCAGGCCTGCCTATGAAGCTGCATTCACTCCAAACACGATCAGAGGTGCCTTTAGAGGCTCAGGCTTGTTACCACTGGATCCACAGGCTGTGTTGTCTAAGCTAACACTGCGTTACAAGACACCAACTCCACCACCACCTTGTTCATCAGATACACAGAATACCCCTCAGAATCCAAGGCAGATTGAGAAGCAAACAAGCAAGATTAAGGCTAGGGTTGTCAACCACCAGAACAGCTCACCAACCTCAATCCTTGAGGCAGTGGACAGGTTATCAAGAGGGTTCAAAAGGTCACAGGCTGCCATGACATTACTCCAGGGTGAATATGATAATATGAAGACTATAATTGAAGAATTACAGTCTCATAGGGCTCCAAGGAAGAAAATCAAGCTTACTCTTGGTATTGACACTGATGAATTGGCTGCCAGAGACACGGCTCAGGTACAGGCTCGTCAGGCAATGGAAATAGTTAATGACCTTGAGAAGAAACCAAGAGCCAAACCAACCTGCAGCAAGTGTGGTATTCAAGGCCATAACTCAAGGAGCTGTCCGTCAGATAGGGTAGCTTCTGAGCATTCAATTGATCCAACTTTGAGGTAGTTCTGATTCCTATAGCCTGAGAAATCAAGGATCAAAGTCATCCACCTCGTAAATTTGATCAGGTTGCCTATCTGATCAGGTTGCTTATCAAACACGTTAGTCGTTCACGAGGCCCAGAAGCATTTTCCCGAGTTGACAATTGCATGAATGGTCATACGACGTTCTCTCGCCAAATCACTGCATCTGTGGTGCTGCACGATCAATTGCTGAGCACGTACTGCATTACAAGTGCAAGGAGCCCGGCCCTTATATCTCGTCAATATCGCTCGAACAGCCGCATGTAAGTTCCTGACCACGCCTAGACGTTCACTCTGCTGATGGCCGACAACTCCCAATGTCTCTATCCGCTTTCAAGACTTGCGAGAGTGGACACCAATACTAGATGGCACCCCATCAATCGGCTTCGTTCTCTGCTTTCTCTTCTGCCTCAGGCTTGTTGACCGCTTCCTCTCCACGCATACCAGTCCTCTTGCTGCGCCGAAGCTTCCTCATACGCCTAATCTTGCTGCACGTCTCATCCTCACTCGCTTCCGCAAAATCGAACCCATCTTCGGTGGGGTCAACGCTCTTCTGATCCGCATTGTATTCTTGTCTCGAGAAGTGCTCAATGACGATATCGATCTCGCCCATCAGGAGCTCGCGCACATATTAAAGAGGATGCATCTTCTGCTTCTGACGCAGCTTGCTGCAGCAGGAAAAGTTTGTGCACAAAGATAAGCGGTCTTGCCGTTTCGAAGTCCCAGAGAGCGTGATTCCCGCTACAGAGACACCTGTGTCTCCGAACGAGGATGCAGCAGAGCTAGCGGACGGCCTGCGCGAGAGGAAGCGCGAAGACGAAAATGATGATCCGGAGTCAGACGCTAAGCGCATGCGTACAACGGTACACGAGGAGTCGAGACAGGGTATCGTCCATGTTTGGCAAGTTGGTAGATCCGCGAAGGGAGTGCTCGACTGTTTGGTCTTGCAACGCTCTCAACGCAGCGGAACTGAAGTGCCGCCAGCTTGATGGCCGAAGTTAGGTGACCGAGCAGGAAAAAGCTTTCGTAGGCACAAGGCCTCGTAACTGATCGATGTATAGCTCAGAAATGCTCTTTCCAGAACTTGAACTTCACACCGGGAACCGTCGCTTGTTTGCAGGCCTTCTTGATATCCCTTGCAGCTACATTAGGGCCACAGAAGTAGACACCCACTTCGGCCTTGCCTTTCCGATCCTGAATCCCAGCGAGATACTTTTGGTTCATAATTCCTTCTCTCATTGCCACGAACAGCCGGTTGAAATCTGGTCTACCGAAATTCGTGCGACTCGACAACTCCGTAAGTGGATCTTTGTCGGTGCCAACACTGTTGAGAACGATATTTTGGGCTGTATCGACGTCCATGCGCTGTGTCAGATACGTGTGGATTCGCAGAAACTCCTGTTGCCCACCAGCCTCTCCGCCAGACATGTGACTGCTCTGCATTTCCAGAGATTGAAGAAGAGCTTGGAACCATTCAAACGATGTTGTATCCCTGCAGACCCAGATAAACTCAACTCTTCGTAGACGCTTCGGGGGGTTGGGCGAAAGTCGCATATGCCAGATGTTCTTCAAGATTGCGGCCCAAGGTGTAACACCAATTCCAGTGCCAATCAGGACTGCGATTTCATTCTCGAAGACATCCTCTGCCGGCGCTCCATAAGGCCCGTCAATTCGCAAACGTGGCATCTCTTGACCATTGTTGAGTGCTACCTCGTACATGCCCATGGGATCCAGATCATCGTACAGTGCTTGCTGCTCCAGCCCAGCTCCAAGCGCGTTCGCCAGAGATCGAGTGAAATCCCCAACTTGGCGAACATGAATGCTGACATATGGATCAAATGGGCATGAAGTGATCGTGAAGGGGTGCCATTGATGCTTCGAGACCGATGGCACGTTGATGAACAGCCATTGTCCTGCTTTGTATCGCATGCTGGGCTTTCGAAACTGTATCTCCACAGCATCATAGGGATGGCGAACGACCTTGATGATTTCAGTCTGGCGACGAGACCTCAATTCGCGGTACACGCGTTCGCAAAGATAGATGCCACCGCCAACCAGCTCCCAACGCCAACCTTGGTAGCCGATGCAGTGTCCCCAGAAGTTCTTGCCAGCGAATGGTGAGTGTGGTTCGACAGAATCTCGTACGAAGCAGCCGGTAGCATGCGTGTACATTCCAAGCAGGAATGGGATGAACAAGTGATGCGTGTACCAGAAGGTCTCGAAGCTCTGCTGGCGGATCTTGGCATGCGCGGTAGTGTACATCAACAGCATGCACAAGAGCATGACATGGCCTGTGATGCCTCCAGCTTGATGATAATGGATCTCCACAGCAGCCTCTTTGCGAATCTGGCTCCTCTCCACGTTGAAGAAGTTGACGTAGTGGGATGCGACGTGTACGATCGTCCACAGAAGGAGGCTGTATGCCACTTGGCGATGGAACCACTGACTCTCATCTAGTGGAAGCCACCGTATCTTCGGCCGGACAACCTTCAGGATGTTGCGACACATCGGCAAGACGATGAGCATCGTATCGACAGATAGACATAGGCCAGCTCCTCGCGAGAACCAGACACTGAATTGCAGCGTGTTGAGTGGCGCCAGTCTCTGATCGGTCACCTGCTTCCACCATCCGATGATGAAGATGGCGATATGTAGCCCATGGAAGAGCGTGTAGAATATGAGCTTCCGTGGCGTGAACTGCGACGCCAGCCATGATTTCCTCTTTGGCACAGCCATGTCAGCGGTCGTGCTATTATCCGGATCGTGTATGCTTGACCAGTTGCGCTCCAGTTGCTACAAGAGGATCCGGATCACTACCAGAATGCGGCCAGGTCGTGATGGTCTCGGCTTCTACCGCCACTCTCCCCTTTGCAACGCGTCTGCTGCGAGCTGCGTGTCCTGGTGAGCAGGCACAAGCTCCAAGGCAGAGTCGGCAGAGTGAATGAGCAGCCCTCACTCCTGTCAAGACAGCATACCTGTGAAAGTCAAGATGAATGAAAAGACGAAAACCAACCTTCTCGAAGCAGGCCTGGCCGATACCGATCACACGGTGCAGCAGGACAGCCGGGCGGCCGTGTGCTCGTGGGCCGCCATCGGTTAGCCCAACAGCGATTCCAGCCTCTCACAATGCGATGGCTGCCGGTTGTGAGGGCGAGTGGGCGTGGCGCAAAGTTCACGACGTGTGCCTGCAGCACGCACAGCACGACGGGGCGCTTCGGCAGCGCTGCTCTAACCGCCCACGCTAACAAGGGCGCTTGGCACGCAGCCTCGTGCTCATTGGCGAGCTGGACCACCGGCTTCCTGGATGATTTCCCTCCAGATGTCGTTTGCTGTGCCGCATGCTTGCAGCAGCGCACCTCGACGACTTCACTTGGTTCTCATGCCATGCCAACTGCTGAACCATATTGGGATCACGAGACGCAGCACACGAGTAGTTAACGGTAAGCATCGCAGCGAAGCACGCCCATCAGAAGCCAAGTCGAAGCCTCGGCAGCGACCAGCCGCTCCGCTTTCTCTCTCAGCCAATCATCTTTCGTGAGAGCTACAAGACGACTTCATTCGGCGCTTACAGCACCAGAAATATGCAATGCCCACCGCATCTGCCACGCATCGCGCCAGCAGCGCTTCCAGCTTCGTGACCGTCCTGTCCGTCCTGTGACGAGTCAGCCCATTCAAGCCTCCAAGCAAAATCGTGTGGTGTCCGCGTCGTGATCGCTTCTTTGGTAGGTGCTCGGCAGCCTAGATTTCCGTATTCCTTTCGATCCGACATCACTCTGCATATACACTTTGCTGCGGCTCGCGTAGACATCTCTTCTGCTTGCTCCGCATGCTGTAAGCCGTACGTTCGGGAGCGATTCACTATCATCCCATTTCAGAACAACTCCTCGCGCATCCTCGCCACCCAGCTCGACCTCTTTTGTCTCACGCTACCCAGACCATGCCACTTCGCACATCGAGACGATAGCATTCAGTGCTAGCAGAGTGTGAGACCGGCCGCAGCTCATCATGGGCAAGCTGATCAAGAACCATTGGGCTCGTCTCATCTGCTTGACCGCCGCAATATGTACGCGAGACCAATGTCGCAATGCCAGTTCTTCGTGAGTGCTAACGAACATCGCAGACCAGATTGCCGCTGCAATAGAAGGCTTCTTCTGGCCGAAGTTCTTCTTCGACTTCCTGACGAAAAACTTTGATCATGCTGTCAAGCCGATACCGATACTACAAACCATCAATCTCGCTGTGGGAATCATAACTCTGGCCTACGAATGGCCGCTTAAATTCGTCGCTGGAACGGCGATTCACCAATCGATGGAGGTCCGACTTATGTGGCTACCGCTGGCGAGTCTGAGTAGTCTTCTGCTCTATCAAGCCACGAATCCAGCGTTATATTACTTCATTGCGATTATTGTATATTTCTGGGCCTACAGTGAGGGCGAGGTGAGTATCGTCGATTGCGTGAAGAGCGACTCGTAGCTGACATGCTTGTAGGTCATATGTGCCGTTCCATGGACGTTACCACGTAAGATTGATCGGAGACGACAGGAGAAGGCATGATCTGACGACCCATGATACCTATTTGATTGGCATGGTGGAGGATAATGGAGTTCGGTACAAAGACCAGGCAGAGAAGCCGGCAGAAGAGGATTTCTCCATTTCGCGCACAGCCGCGCCATTTCGTGTATATAAGCGCGCAACGACAGAAGCATAAAGCTTGCTCAGCATGATTACCATCACAATCCATACTCCCATTCTGCTTCGGCTTGCATGGTCTGATAGTGCGCTTAGTAGACAAAGACTATGTGCCATGTCCCTCAAATGTTTGCTTCGCAACGTACTGTGATGACCAGGTCTAGAGTTGGTGTTGCCCAAAGGATTCTCGATTGGAAAAGCTGGGATTCATTCCGCGTCCGACACGGATATCCTCATGGTATATGTGCATCGCGATCTGTGCGCTCATGTCTCCGAGCCATCGCCTTGACCTCGCCGAATGCTTTACTGCCTGCGTACCTTCCACGCCAAAGCCTGTTGTACATGGATGCCTCCCATTGCGCCCAGTCTCCCATGCCAATGGCACCCGATTCCACAGACACTCCGTCACCGCGCGAGGTCTCATCGACCGCACTGCGCATTCAACACCAAGCGCTTTCAATGCAATGCTTCCTTGTCCGCACCCCTGAAGCTCTTCCATCACGCGCTGAGTACTCTTGAGCTCTACCTCATGTATCCACCACCTCCGTGTCTCGCCTGCGCCTCTCCTTGCATCTTCTCTGACACCTTGATGTTGACCTCGAAGAACTTCGCAACGCATCGATCGAGGCAGACGGATTCGCCCTTGTTCAGTTCGCCTTCGCGGTAGTTGTTGGGAATGCACTTCTTTGTGCATGTGTCGACGAGCCTGAGATAAAATCATTAGCCAAAGCTCGAGCGCACCTGGACGGAACCTATCTTACTGGTTGAACATGTTGCCGACCATCTCAATCTCTGCCTCTGCGGCTGCAATCTTCTCCGCCGATGAAGGCTGCGGTCGGCCACCGAATCCGAGGAATGACATGTTTGCGACTCCGGTACTTTGACTGTTGGCGGTTGATCGGATGGAATGGTGTAGCTCGTTGGGGATGTCGTACAAGTGTAACCAGAGATGAATGCGCGAGCTGCGAGTCGCAACTTCCAGCTTCAACTTTCGTGCCAAGAAAACGAGGATGTCATCGACGTGCACTTCACGCGTTTCCTCGCTTGAACATTCGACAACAATTCCAGAACAAGATGATGATTTGATGAAGCCACATGCACATCGGCAAGCCTCATGTCAACGAAGGCACAGCCGGCCACGCTCGTGCGAGATGTCTCGCCGCCGCCGCTGAGAAAACACTCCACCGCTCTTGTCGGCAGTGAGCAGAATGAGCAGCAAGATCATCGTCCCATCAAGTCAGAAGCGGCAAAGATTGAAGCGCACGAAGTTGCAATCCGAGATCATCTGACCTATTTCGTACAGCATTTGTCTGCTGCGTCGAGGCCCAGCTCAGGTCCAAGGATCACAATCGAGCATTTTCGAAAGTTGTATCTTCGCAATCAGCATGCTAAAGGAGCCCATTTCGTGGTCCATCAGCATGACCATCCGATCTCCGGTGTCCACTATGATCTTCGACTGCAATTTTCCGAGACAAGCTCGGTGAGCTGGGCAATGCCTTATGGCTTGCCCGGGAACGCCAATAGTCTTCGACCGAACAGGATGGCAATTGAGACTAGAGTCCATAATCTATGGGTAGGTGATAGTAACCCAATGCGAACTATATGTACACTATTACGCGTCTGCCCCTTCAATAGACCATCGCGACGAGCTGACGATGGCAGAATAATCTGATTGAATCAGCGTCACATGCCACAGGCTCGCTTCTCATCTGGGATACTGGTGAATACGAAGTCCTCGATCGACCGCAGCAGAAAGCTGCTCAAACCACAGATGATGAATTGTCCGAGGCAGAGCAAGAGCCTGCCAAGTCGGAGCCCCAAAACGAGCGCTTGAAGAACGCCTTCCAGTCTCGTCACATCCATCTACGACTGCATGGCTCCCGCTTGCCTCAGAACTATACCATTGTCCTGAGACTGCCTTCACACAACGATCGAAGTACCCAGCCCAAGAAGCCAGCACGTAAGAGACGGCGCCTTGATCCGGCGAAGTCACGTAAAACAAGCGTTGCCACAAGTAGTGAAGATGAACTCGACACGGAAGCCAAGGTTAGCTCGAAGCAAGAAGAAGCTCTCGAAGACGATCACCTCGCTGCCGCAGATGCTTCGGAAGACGATGGAGATGCAGCAATACGAGCAAACAACGCTTATACTGGGGCCACAAATACGATCGGATCGGTCCACCAACGCCACTGGTTCCTCACACTCGACCGACCAAATTCTGGATTTCGAAAGGCAAGGAGTGGTCCTGATGCTGGTAGATGGGTAGGGCCCTGGGAAACATTCGACGTACTTGGTCGAGAACACGAGCGCAGCATTGTCACGGGCAGATTGGCCGATGAAGTCATGGTCAACGAAGGCGTCAAAAAATTCATTGGGAGAAAGATGTGGCGACCGATAACAGAGTGAAGGCAACTCAGATCTGAGCCTTCCCTGCGCTCTATTCTACCCTGGCCTCGTGAGTGCACGGCCCTACAGCGCACAATGCTACGCAAGCAGCATGTACTCGGCATCTAGCGCGCTCCCAGTTCCACAGACCCCAATTATTGGTGGCTCACATCGACTTCACAATAGCCCGAGGTACAGCTGTCTGACTCATTTCCAACAAGAACTGATACGCATGCCTGATAACCGCCGGCGTCAATCTGCTCAGTATCCTCCTCTCCGTCTCGCCTCTCAATTCATCTTCATCGAAATACCAAACTCGAATCTCCTTTATCATCTTGGCATGCTCATGCGGTAGCGATCGCGCCCACAAAACAATCTCATCGGCCTGCCCTTCGAACTCTCTGTTGTTATAATACCGCGCAGCGAGTTTCGCTCGAATGGCACGGCACGGCAGACTTGCAGAATTGGCGGAGGCTTGTACGTTGCGATGGAGATTCTTGTTATACTCGGAGCGCCTGAGACCGGGGCAATGTGGAAAGTGTAGTCGTAGATTGGATCAAAGAGTTCCTGAGGGAGGCGAGCCATGAGCTCGGGAAGAGAACGGGGTTTCCTTTTGTCAGCCATTGTGCAAGATTTGGATTAGGTGGCGAGGTGAAACTTACGCTGAAGAACTTGCGCGGTTTGCCAACTTTGTTGCTGCCCGAGGGCAAACCAATATCAGAAACCGCTTCGCTTTGCGCGGGACTAAGCCCACACGTTGCACCGGTCGGAGTTGGAAGAAGCCAATACGACAGACGAAAGTTGTCCAAACTCGCTTCATTTCGTTGAAAGAGCGTTTCTACCTGTGTACGTGTCTACCAAAAGTTGCCTTGCGATGAAACGTCCCAATGCGAAATGCGCCCCACTTTTCTCCCCAGCGCCTCGCTAATTTATCGTGATGCTAATAAGAGCTCGCCCATTTGCGTTTCTGTAACCCCAAGGACTCTTCGTCGGGTCATCCAAGTTCTGTGTCGAAAGTCGATTGACCATTCTACTGCTTCGTACCGCTGAATGCCATCTCCCTGAAGCCAGGCGGAACTTCCCAGCCGTGAGTCTGGCAAGCACGTATGTATCCCTCTGCACCCTCAATTGCACCGTAGTCACGGCTGGCCCCGCCCTCGAGGCGGGCAAAGGGCTCGCTTGCGATGTTCATGCGGATCGACATCAGTACTGACTCCATCGATAGCACGCTCGACCACCCAGTATTGGTCAGCATCTCCATACACATCGCTCCTCCCATGACAATGTGGCCACCTCCACCCTGTGCGAAGGTCTTGAAATGTGGGCGAATTACGCGAACGTATGGTGGCGTGAACGGGAAGTCCTTGTTGAAGCGGATTTCAAGGACAACGCTCTTGATCCCCCGCTTCTTCATGTCCTCCGAAAGCGGTAGCTTCTTGCCATTGATCTCGATGGTGTGAAAAGAGTGTAGCTCCACGATCCATTGGTAAGCATTGTCGATCTTTTCCACATCAATGTACCACCCAAGATCCACCAGCGGCGTCGACTCCTGCACTTTTCGAAGTGACTGAAGCTCTTGCATGAGGCGCTTCGTTGCAGACGGAGTTGCGTAGGTGGGCATGGGCATGATAGGCAAAGTGTCAAAGTCTAGCGAGCCCGGAACAAAGTCGGTCTTTGGTGGAGATACGACTTGCTTGGACAGTGAGTCTCCGTTGGCACGAGGCGCCTGAGGTTCTTCGATTTCGTCCTTCAGGAGGTCTCTATCTTCTGTGTCGGTCATAATGCTTTGCGCATCATCGTCCTCGTCGATCACCACGGGGTCGGCAGCTTTACCACTGTGCTTCTGCTTCGCAAACGCAAAAGACTTGATCTTCTTGGCCAGCGAGGGTGTGCCTGGTGGCGAAGCCGATGCAGCCCTCTTTCCAGACTTGATTGCAGATGCGGGTATGACGATGGCCGAATTTCTATCAACGCCAGTAGGAGTCCGAGCGGGATCCTGAGGATGAGGATTCTGAGGCATAACCTCTGGCCCGATCTTGACATTCTCATTCTTTAGCGCCACTTGTACAAAGAGGTACCGCGTTTGGATCCAGTCGAGTTGCTTGACCACATAATATGGATTCTGAGACTGGAATTCTGCTGGAGCATTGACAATTTCGTTCAGTGCCAAAGCCGACGAGATTTTCAGAACACTGCTTGGCCATGCCCCGCGGATGGTGGTGTTGGCTCCATAACCATAGTAGTTCATGCCGGAGTAGCCGGTGCTAGTGGAGGCATCTTTCGCGTGGTAGACACCGTCCCCGTAAGCACGGCCGTGATCTGCGTTCTTGTAATGCAAGCCTTCTCGAATGATCCCATGCCAGTTGTACAGCGGCGATCCATGCCAGGCAAAAATGGTCTGATGCTGGAGTTTGAGACGAGTCGCAGTGTTGCGCACTTCGGTGATGAAACGCTGCTCTTTGTCGGGGGCACCCATCGCGAACCGAAATTGCATGTAGTCTTTCATACCATAGCACCGCTCCTGCGTCTTCCCGAAGACAGTAGATGCTCCAGCAGAGGACACCGTTCCGTCACCCGTGACTGGGTCATTGCCATCAACTTGCATGATGCACGATCTATTGCTTGCGATGATCCACCTCAGCAAGCTCAGAGCAGACGAGGAGATGCGATCCGACCAGCTCTGGAGATCGGCCGGTTGCCGCTTGATCAAATAGCTGCGCATTTCTATTACCGCCGGTAGAGTGTCCAGCAAACGACAAATTGCAAGGCACTTGCCGTTAGCATCGAGACTGCTAAAGTCTTGCGCATACACCTGAAAAGTTGCGTTCACCCATTTGTCGGCCGCTTGCGCTGGGCTGCCACTTCTTGTTGATTTGGGCGTCATGGTCGGTGTTTGCAGATCCCCGCCCTGGCCGTGAGGATTTGTGCGCTGTTGGACCAGGACGATTGGAGGATCAACAGAAATGGTAGGAAAATACGTCGTGTCAGAAACTCGGCAATGCAGGTCTTGTCCTTCCATGGAAGAGGCATTGAGCAAGATCCAATCGCCTCGGCGAACAGGGCATGCGTCAGGTCGGTCGAAGAAGATCAGTTCGCGCGCAGCTTGGTCGAATCCAACTCCGAACACTGGGTGGCGCTGAACCTTGGTAGGGGACTCAGCCTTTGTGCCATAGCGTCCGGGAAGATACTCGGAGCCCAGAGGATTGTAGTCGTTGGCTCCAACAGGAGGAACTGTCAGTGAGAGTCCATCAGGGAAGTCTTTCAGCTTCTGGTTCGCCGCGCTGCTGTAACAAAATGAGACCAACAGATCGACAACGTACGTCTGCGCGATCACTTCATGCTCGATGCTCGGCCCTAAGCCGATGGCCATGTATTGATACAGACACAGTGGTTTGTCGCATACGTAGGGTTTGATTGCTTCAACGTCGGACTCCAACTTGCGGTGGCAAACCAAGCAGAAGTCGGTGCAGCGCACAAAGTGGCGCAATGTAAACTGCATGGCGAGCAACGGAAAAGAAAAATGTACAACACCAGCGGCTTGATAGTGGTCTGCCCGTACAATTTCTGGAAGAGCATCATTGACCGGCTCTGGCACGTACAGCCGGTCAGGAACCACATCGGCATTTGCTTGTGGGCCAGCAGTGGTCTGCATCTCGTCATACCAGCGCTCTGCGCCTCTCCAGTCCAAGCCCATGCTTCTGGATCGAAGAATGGGCACGAAGCGCTCCTGCAGAAGGGCGTTCAATGGCTTGGAGATGAATGTGTCGCGGATCGACGATTCCTCGGTGTCCAGTTCGTCAGCCAATGGTAGGTCCGTGCTGCTGATGCTGCTGCGCTCATTCTTGCGAACGTTTGTGAACGCTCTGATGGCTTCTTGTAACGTCGGCTTTGGGCGCTTCCCTACAACCACCCGTGTTGCAAGGTTGGGAGCCAAACGAAGTGCCTCGAAACCCTGCAATTGCTCGTTGGTCTTGTAGCCGTTGGGGTATTGGATCAGCAGAGTCAGATACTCATTGGGCTCGATCTGCCATGCTTGCATGGCTTCTTCTGAGATACCGAGCTTCGCAATACGGATGGCCACGGCAACATAGCTCGAGTTGCCGGCAAGCAGATGGCCCAGATGACCGACTTTGAACCCCGCAGCCTTTGTGATGCGGAGATCATCGCGAATTCGCTGTCTAAACGTGCGGTCCGGAGTTGTGCGAACTGTCTTTGTGGCGAAGGCTGGATTGTGCGCAGGTGTGTCGACGTCGAATATCTCATGGTCCGAATCATAGACATCGCCGTCGTCGTCATCGTCATCGACCGTCTCCTCTTCCTCGTCCTCGTCGACCTCGTGCTGGTCTTCTTGCATTTGTGAGTCGCCGTCTTGGTCAGGCTGCACTCTACACAGTGTGCTGGCGACGCTGTCAAGCATTTCGAATACCGTCTTTTTGTTGATGCCACGAATTGAGCCAAGAGCTGCACTGATGTCTCGAGGGGCGTCCTCGCCACCAAAAATGTAGTATTCATGTGATTTAGGATAATCACCCAGATCTGGGACCATAGCTGTCACAGTGACCGGTCCGTCGATCAGTGGAGTGGGCGCTCCTGCAAAAGAGAACTCGATCTGGCCATCATCCTCGCCAGCACGGACGGTAGAGATTCCCGGAGGAAGTTGGCCATTCTGAACCCTTTCCAGGTCAGCCACAAATTGGCGGCGCGGCATGGTGGAAGGATGCTGTCACGTTGCACAACGTGAGATGATCGAGGCGCGCCAAAGCTGGCGCGGCGAAGAACGAAAGCAGTGAGCGTCTTGTGTCGAGAGATGCGTAGGTTGGAACTGGCAGTTTGGTCTGAACAGTGCGCTGAAACGTGTGCCGTGGTCCTGTCGAGTGGTGATTGATGAGCAGTCAGCGGTGCCAGCGTGCGCGCGCGACTTGTGAATGCTCCAAATTGGTACACGTGGGTACTGCGTGGCCTCAGCGGAAGGCAACGCTGTTCTTGGAGACTGAGCGAGCGGGCGTCGGCTGGGTGTCAAAGGGCAGGATCGAGTTTGTCTGTAGCCGCGATCAAAGTGAATTCACGGTCCTTCTCGTCTGTGCGGCAGGTCCTGCGTGTGTCAGTTTGCTGGTGCGCGGCAGGCGGGCCTCCCGTGACGCTGGTGAAGCAAGACACGACCGCGTTGTGGTCTCGAAGGTGCAAAGCGAAAGCGAACGTGAAGGGGAGCACCCTCCGAGCCTGTTGAGAGGCGTCGAATGGCAAGTTGTCTTGTCGGGCAACAGGCGACAGTCACCATCACCCACCGGGAGTCAAATGTGCTGTCCGCAGCTCTCACCGGTGGCAGTGGCAGCAGGCAAGGCACAGCGCGGCGACGAAGCAGCGCGCGCGCATCCAGAGAGCGCGCGTTGTTGCCTGAAGCTTGATCCCCGTTGTGGAAGGACCGTGGCGCCAGCAACGGCCCGCCCCGCTTTATGCATGTGCAGATCAATCTGCCATGAACGCGCGCAGTGCCGTGTTCGTAACTGCAGACTGAGGCAACCATGGCCATCCCGACCGTCAAGTCGCCAGCGAGCAACACCGAGCCCAAGTCGTCGCACGTGGCTGATAGCAACCTCCAGCCCTTTCTCCAGCCCGACTTTGACCCAGTCGACTACCTGAATAGCACACTCCCGCCCCTCTCGCTGTCTTCCACGGCACAACGAGCCGGTCGAGCAGTCGCATTGCCCGAACTGTCCTCGCAGCTCCAGACACTCCTGGCACAATGGAACGCGCAGACGACGCGTTTGTCAAACACCTTGACACAGCTCACCGATGAGATTATCCGGAGTGGCAGCAGGTTGGCTTATGAAGTGGAAGTGCTGCGGGGAGAGACACTGGGGCTGACCGATACCTTCGAGGCTGGGCTTAAGAAAGATCTGGATCTGTTCGTGCCGGGCAAGTCAGCAGAAGATGAGAAAATCACTCCGCTCCAAGGAATCGAGCAGGAGACAGGCAGCATAGAAGCAAGAAAGGATGCGGGAGATGCTCCTGACAAGTCTATAGAACCCGAATTTCTCGAGAAATTACGCCAATTAACCACTGTCCGCGAGCGCCTCGATGCAGTCGTCAAGACCTTTGGTTCAGCTATGCAATGGCCCCTGGCGCCATCGGAAACCTCTTTGACCTCATCCCTGATATCCGTCTCTGGCCCAGAGAGCAGCGACGACACCAGATCACGCGAAGAGAAGGGCAAAGAGTATGCCGAGAAGCTACGAAACGAGATCAACGACTTGCTGGCAATCGGAGCTGAGGGTCTCGATGCGGCGAATGCGCGAGTCGACGAAATGCGAGGGCTTGCCGAGATATTCAAGGGCACCGCTGAAGAGAAGGCCCGACTTCGCTTTGTCGAGTCCTTGCAGAAGACTGTGGATGACAAACGAAAGGCGCTGGGCAGAACGACTGTAACGAACAACAAGGCTGTTCCCGCGACTGCACGAGGTTACGACCTTCGATATGGCCAAGCGCCAAGCGAAGGTGGCTCTGGATATGGCTTCTTACAGAACTTAAGAAATCTGAAGAACGAGGTCTACATGGACTGAGCGGCAGACTACGCGCTGTACCTGTACAGCTTTCGGTAGCTATTTCGTACTCGGACGGAGGACAGTACATAATTCAACATCGGCAGTTGAAGACACAGAGAACAACACAAATCGGGTGGGGAATACTTGCATTTCGAACAGAGAGGAGTGAGCCCACATATGTGCCCAGCTGACAAGCATCTACAACTTCGCCTCGTCCAAACTTCGAAGAACCTCAGCCGCGCCTCGCTCACCCGACCTAACGGCTCCCTCCATGTAACCCTTCCACTCGTAAGCCGTCTCTGTCCCCACGAAATGCACCTTACCCGCCGGCTCCCTCAGCACTTTCTCAAACTTGGTCAATCCGCCAGGGCCCAGGACCGGACAAGGACAACCTTGAGACCACTGCTCGTTCCGCCAGATTTGCTCTTCAATATGAATCGGCTTTTCCACATGAGCGAACTTTCCGAAAAGTTTCTGAATGTGTTCCAGCACTGCTTTCTCGCGCCCTTCATCCGATAAGACCATCCAGTCGCGGGCAGGCTGGCCAACGATGAAACACGTGAGACTGTAGTGCTTGTCGGCATCAACGCTGCTATCTCGCGTTACAACGCAAGGGCCTTTTGCGGATTGGGACATTCCTGTGAGACCATGCTTACGCCACCAGGGAGACTGGTAGAACACGATCGATTTACAGTAGTCTCCGAGTCTTGATGATCTGGACAATTCGAGCTTTTCAACCGGCAGAGGCGGGCTAAACGTGATCTCCTGGTACAACGGTGTCGGGACGGAGACGATCACTCTCGAAGCCTCGAAGACTCCTCTGGCAGAAGTGACTCGCACCCCTGCTCCTTCGATCTGCTCGATTCGACGGACCGGTGACATGAGGATGAGCGCGTCTTCTGGAAGTTCCGTGGCGAGAGATTTGCTAAATGATTGTGTGCCCGAGTAAATCCGCAAATACTGACCTCCGTTCTTCTGATCTGAGCGCATTTGCATATATCCTCCTCCGGATTTGCAGTAGTCGAGGAAGTACAAGGCGCTCAGCTCAGAAGGCTCGACTCCTAGCATGGCACGTGTACCGACTCGCAGGGCATTGATGGCGTGTTCGCTGGGATTGAGGGTTTGCAGCCATTGTTCAAACGTGATATCATCGAGGTCTTTACGCAGCTTTTGGCCCGATGCAACTGGGCTTGAGATGTCGATCTGCTGGCACGTTGCTTCGAAGATATCCCGCACGCGGATGATATCTTCAATGTGAGCTTTGTCGGTTGCACTGGCGAGCAACTGGCCGTAAGGATGGGATTTGTGGTTTCCAATGCCTTCGTCGCAGATTATACTGCCGTTGGTGTTTTGTGTTATCAGCTCCAAGCCATCTGCATCATATCAGCAGTGGCATGGGTTCAACAAGCAGCAAAGGCGAGGTTGACTTACATTTTTGAGCCAGAGCGTACATCTTCGATTGATTCGTATCATTGATCCATGCGGCGCCTACATCACAGACACTGCCTTGCGCAGACCGCGACCACGTCTTCCCACCCACGCGATCACGAGCTTCCAAGACTTTGACTGTTTCCCCAGCTTTGTGCAGATCGACCGCGGCCTGAAGCCCACTCAAACCAGCACCTACTACAACAACATCAACGCGCTCTGTTGCATGTTGAGGAATGGCAGCCGTCGCCTCAATCTCGAACAGAAATTCCGGCGCAGCAAGCTTTTCAACTGGGATCAATGTCGAAGCTGGCCGATGATCGCCTAGGAACTCCATCAAGATGGGTCGATGTCGTGGGTTCTTGGAGTCATAGTTGACGATGTAGTAGTTGAGCTTCAGGATATCCTGTACGCGAGCTCCGGCTGCTTCAAGGCATCGTCCCAGGTTGCTTATGGCGAACTTGTATTGTTCCACAGGATCACTGGGGACAGTTCCATCTGGTCTTGCGCCGATTTGACCTGCCAAAGTGACGATTGTGCAAGGCCCATTGCTGTGTGTGACTGATGAGTAGTACGGCGAGGTTCTGATGCCGGAGGGTGAGATCTTGACAGCTCCAAAGCGCGGATCACTGGACTTGTTTGACATTTTTGTGATTTCTGGAGCTGAACAGGAGATGAAAATCTGCGAGAAAGCTATACACTGTTATCAGTGCCGTGTGGCATTGTATGCAGTCGTACGAGCTCAGCTCTAGGTTGAGGTGGAGCAGCTCTCGGGCCGTGGCGTTCTTCACTTCGGATCTCTTGGCGACATCTCGGCAGAATCACAAGTTTGGTGGTGATGAGCGGTACCCGCACATCCGTACTGGGGTTGGGGCCTACAAAAACCTCTCAGAATAGCTCTCTTTCATACGATATCGAATCCACCACCGGTTTGAGACACCTTGATTCTACGTGGATTCTACGTTGATACCGCCTCTCGAGAGCGTGCTGCTACCGGATCGTTCAAGCCAACCACCTCCGTCCGTCGTCAGCGGGTTGTTCGTACACCAGGAAGAGCCACCCGTCCGGAATACCGTGACAGTATCGTGACCGAACGACAAGCTGCGGAAGGAGCCATGTAGCACGCCGGTACACGAGCGTTTAACGAACGCGTTCACGCAGCCCTGACTTCATATTTCTGGGACATTTGTGCCCAGCGTGCGGATTCCACGAATACGCTGCAGCTTAGGTTGTGGTGTGTTTGTGGTGTTTCGCTTCATCAGTGGTTATGAGCACGACTATCTATGAAAGGTTGCAACTCTTGCGTTCGATCGAAGCTCCTAACCTTACAAGTCATGCACGCCTCGGACATTTGCAGTATCATCTAACGACGACTTGTTAAGGATCTCATGCAGTAAAGTACCGGATTATGTGTATCGACAACAGCACGAGCTCTTCCCATGTAGCATGTAGTTGAAAATTGTCGGAGGTTTTCACGAGGTGAAGGCTTTACGCGTTGCACCTGTGTATCGAGGCGCCAAGTCGCATGGGCTTTCCTAAGATGAGAACGCGTCGTGGCAACTGCAACTGCTGGCTCCGCTCGCTGTCTGGCCCTCGTTACTCCCGCTTAAGCTTATGCACATTGATCAAGTGCGAGGCAACAAGAATCGTTCACTTGATATCGTGAGTCATGGAATTGTCACTATCGGTGAGAGTCGACACTGACCTCGCAAATGGAAGCTGTGGGCTGACTCGATCAGCAATCACCACAATGCGAGTTCTTCGAGCTTTCGGCTGAGCTGCGTAACGCCATCTACGAGAAACTGCTCATTTACTCAGATTGCGGTGACTCTGTCAGGATTCGCGCAGCGGCGGGATTGCAGGTGCCTGCTTTGCTGCAAGTTTGTCATCAGACCCGTGATGAAGCAGCGTCGATATATTTCTATCGCAATGCTTTTGAGCTCGAGCTTGAGAACTGCAATTCGACCCTACTGTATGAGTGGCTGGAAATGGCCAAGCGTTACATCGGCAGCTCAGATGTCGACCGCCTGGTCGAAGGAGGCTGGATCGACTACTCTGATGGCGAAGATCATTACCTCAACATCATCCAGTGGTGAAAGCTCGTTCACGAGGGAGAGTTGCCAGTATGCCCCAGGGGCGACGACGAAGTCAGTTCTGGCCCACTTGTGGTTGCTAGTATCCGACTTGCATTCAAAATGAGAGACAGGACGTGGTGGGACTTCCTGGACGCTTTCGACATACTTTGTGCGCCCGTCGAAAGCGCCCGGGCGAGGTGTTTGATTCAGAATTAAAAGCCTATTTAGTTGGCAGATGTTTTGTGGTGGGGGCGAAGTTTCAGGCTTGAGGCACAGCAGATACCGCGAGAAGCCTGTGGGCATACGAATCCGGTAGACCAATACCTACCGAAGCAATCGCATAAGGTAGAGCTGTATTACGAGAAATCTAAGAAACGATCACCGGACCCGCATTCTATGAAGGCTAGCGACTCGCTCAAACTCATAATGCTGAGCCACATTCGGCAGATCTGGCGTGCACCGGTGAAGTTGCCATGAGTCCAAAGCGAATTGACTACCAAGATCAACTGGCTTCAGTAGACAATCGGTGCGACCTGTAAGACGAAGTAAAGTGTCGGCGCGTTCGGCTTCACTATATCAGGAGAAGTCTAGTGGATTCAAGCTTGAAGTAACATATTGAACTTACACGATATGTCCCAAAGGAGATAGTGCACATCTAAAGCAGAAGATAAGGCTCGGCGTCTTCGGAGGATCCGATGCTCTTCATCTGAAGTCGAGTGAAGGAGACGCATTTCGGCACATTCGATGACTTACCTGTGCCATCTGTACTGTCACCCCTTATCTCGAAGTCGGGACCGAAAATGCTCATGCAATCGGAGTCCAGGCCGTTCGAGTATATATAAATCGAGAGGACGCAGACTGTTCAAGTTCCCCAAGCAGGCAGGTTCCTCAGCACATTCCAGCATATCCGCTTCACTTCTTTCAAGTCCCGGAGACAAGCACAATCAACATGCGTTTCACAGCATTTCTCGCAACTCTCATCACATTACTGAGCTTCAGTTTTGCAGCTCCCATGCCACAGGTTAGCTTACTTCCAGGCCTGCTGCTCGCCATGCTGATTCACGTGTGACTAGGGATCTGTTGACAATCTGTCGACACTGGAAGCGCGTAGCATCGGTTCTTTGGCGCTCAAATTCATCAAAAAGATAAACCCAGCAAAGCCACCGAGCCCCGTGAAGCCAATCTCGCCAGCGATGAGAACGGAGCACATGCGGATGGAGCTGCTCAGGAGTCAGCCTTGGTACAAGGAGCCAACAAACTGAGCTTCGTTGAGGATCGAAGTGGTAGGTCAAGCTTGCTCATTGGGGAACCGCCATTTGCTGACGTAGAATAGCTGGGCGGGACGAGAGACTGCGTGCGCAAAAGGGCTCTGGTAGCCATAATTGCCGCAGCCTGAACAGGCCAGTCTTCCAAGTATTGAAATCAGTAGCACTGTGAGAAATGAATTTGGTAGACGGCATTCCATCATAATTTGTCAGTTCAATAGTGGCCGTGGCAATCGGCGTAGAAAAAGTAGAATCGCTAGTATTCTTTCAGAAACAAGCTTCAGCAATACTAGGATTTGACACTTGATCTTGGATGCATCATCTTCCTCAATCCAATGCCCTTCAGTTTGATGGAGAGTTTGATCGCAATTCCCTCGGTGAATCGAAAGTCTCTGGTTGCTAGGCGGGTTCAGCTGGCCTTTCCATGACACAGTGGCTCTCGCTTACTTGTCAGTATGCCAACCATCGCCATCGAATGTGTGACGAATATGCATGCGGTATCGCTGGGCAGGACAGTGCGTAGTAGAAGTAGACACGAAGGAAGGCAGTGGACTTGGTAAGGTTGGTATGGAGTGAGGGTCTTGGCGCTTGTCGGCTTCGCCGCGGAGGTGACTTGCTCCTTTGCAATGCACGTGTAGCAGAAGAATGCTGTAAGCAGCATCACACGACCAACACAATGCCATCCTCGCTGCTCTCACACTTACTCCGCCCAGCTCTCAAATCATCAGATACCGCGCAATATGTCTGCAAAACATGCCGCCGCAACACTGCATCGTACCGACGGACGAGAAAGATGCTTCGCGTGAAGCAGGATCCATCATTCGCGCCCTCGACGACAGAGAAAACCGAACACATTATCTACAACCCTCCACCGAGCGCGCCGAATGTGTACCACACACCATCAAAGTTCCTGCCGGAGTCTGATCCACGGAGAAAGCTACACATTGAAGCCGCTGGTGCAGCGGCAGCAGATGCACCCCAAAAGTCCAAATCAGTCCTTGCCGCAATAGCAGCACAACGAGCGGCATCACAACCGAAAGTCGCAGACTTGAAGCCTATACGGCCTATATACGAGAAAAAATACCATCTCACACAAGATGATGTTGATGAAATCCGGAGGTTACGAATGGAAGATCCCAAACACTGGTCACGATTAAGATTGGCAGAAAAGTTCAATTGCTCGCAGTTCTTTGTCAGTTTGTGTGTTACCGCGCCGGAAGTAGCAAAAGAGAAGGACGCGGAGGCCGATGCCGCAAGGGCGAAATGGGGCCGACGGAAGAAGGAAGCACGAGAGGCCAGGGTCGAGAGGAAGAAGCTCTGGGGCCAGGAGGTGTGAGCGCTGGCAGGGTGAGGAAAACGAATACAGACCTCCATCAGAACACGCATTAGAAAGCACGTCCCGCGGCAGCCCACAGACTGACTGTGCCGTGTCGCACTGCCATTGGTGAGCGGCGAGATAATTGGGCGACCAGCTCGAGCCTGTTTCGGGGCAGCTTTTCCCTGCTGTACAAGCGGCATACCTCCTAGCAGAGGTCACAATAGGGCCCACGCCCAAGCGCGACCCTACTTATCGCGCGTGGTCGAAGCCAGGAGTGCGTGGAGTTGGTCGCCACGAGTGCATGGGGCATGCGATGTACATATATGTACGACATGTACGATATCAAAACAACATCTGACAATCAGTCAGATAATCCGAACTTGAAGGAAGACAGTCCTTAGCAGAGCTTGTGACTTCTACGGGTCGCCTCACTGCAAGTCTTGGAAGAGCGCTGACCTACCGATCCTCGGTTCCAATACAAGCAGCCAGCTCCAACTTGCTGAATGAGAGACGAAGTCGTATATACTGCAATATCTACATCTAGTTCAAAAGTCAAGCTGAGTATATCCTGCAACTCAATTCTTCTGCTCCAGCAACCACTGCACGCCCTTGACGGAGTCTTCGACAAATTTCTTGCTTGCGTTTTGCTGAGGGAAGATGCTCCAGAATCCATGTGGTTGTCCAGGATACATATCGACCTTGGTCTTCGTGCTCTCATTTTCCCTCAAAAGCCTCTCGTAAAGCAGTGCCTCATCACGCAGAGGATCTGCGCCACAGATCTGGAAGTACTGCGGTGGAAGGCCCTTGTGGCCTGTCTTCCATAGCAAAGGGCTGAAGAGAGGATCACTTCGATCTTTGGGTTCGATATAGTTGTTGAGGAAAAGTTCCATCGCTCCGTGGCTGAGAATGGGAGCATCGTGTAACTGATCTCGAGACAAGAGGTCCTTCTTAAATTGTTCCGGGTAGGCAGAGTTGTCACAGACGGCTGGAATCATAAGGTGACAACCTGTGATAGGGGGCGAGAGATTCTCGTCGCGAGCAAGATGAGACATTGTGGCTGTAATATTGCCACCTGCGGATGTGCCACCGATTGTGAAGCCTTTGGAAGGGTCCGCTCCTAATGCCGTTGCGTTTGCTGCAGCCTAATATCCCTGGAGTCAGCATTGGCACTGTGTGCTGCTCGACCCTCCTGATACCACTCACCCATTTGGTAGCATCCCAGCAATCATTGTGCGCAGTGGAAAACTTCCACTCTGGCCCAAGCCTGTAATCGATATTCACCACCGTCATGCCCAATTTGCTCGCCATGAGCTTGCACAACAGGTCCTCGCCTGTCAAATCACCAATGCACCACCCACCGCCATGATACATTACGCCCAAAGGTCCTGGCGCTGGCACGTTTGGAGGGTGGTATGTTCTCACGGTAATCTCGTATCCGTCTCGCATCTTGACTTGGTGGTCCTGTTCTTTCACATCAGCGAAAGCGGGCGAGGCCATAGCTTGAGCCATAGCTTTCGTATGTTGGGAAATGCGCCCAAATCTGGGCTACCGCCCGCAGCTTTAACGGTTTCGTTCCATTCTTCATCAAGTTGACCAAGAGAGGACCAGTCTTTGATGTCTGCCATGGTCAGTGGAACGCGGAGAGAACAGGTCAGGCCTTATGCCAGAGGAGAGTTGAAGGTAGGATTGAAATGGTTCGGAAAGGAAGAGAGGCGGATGTGCCCCCATGTACCTTGCCTGCTCATGAGCAGAAATACTAGTCTACAATTGCCGGGCGTCGATCACGGGAACGCCCATCTGCTTGAGCTCTTCAGCCAAATATGCAGCTGAGATGACAGTTGGAACAGATGTCGGGCAGGATTGCGACCGACCACCGCATGAGTGTAGCAAGACTAGGACTAGCAACGAGCTTATGATGGGAAGAGGGGTAAGGTAGGAATGCCTTCGATCGGTTCGGTAATCTGCGCGATGTAGTGTAGAAGGGTCTCAATAGCTTGGTTAAAATGATCAGCAAGGTCAAGAACTTAAATCGCGAGTCTTTTTGTCGCAGTGGTGGCTAACAGTGTTTGTACAGTACTCTATATCATCATCAAATTTCTTGTATCATCTATCATAATCGCAACAGAATGGTATGCGGCTTACATTCCCACCTCGTGATGTTAGCTGATGTCGGGTCATACGAGTCGAACTGCCCCTCGTTACAAGCCTTGGCGCTACGGAGCCAGAGTATTCGTGATAACATGGTGCTCAAACGTAAGCCACTCGGAAGAGTCTTGCCCGCGGCAGCCTTGCAACTAATACCGTAAAAGCTGAAGGAATATTGTATCAGGTAGGGCTCATGCTGCCTGCTTGTCCAGGTACTCTAAGCGGATCTCGACTGCGCGGCGATGAGCCTCAAGCTCTTCGACCTTCGCAAGTTGCATCACCGCCTTGCCAACGTTACGCAGGCCTTCAGAAGTCAAGTTTGAGGATGTAATGTGCTTCACATAGCTCGCCAGATTCACTCCGGAATACTGCTTGGCATATCCATAAGTGGGCAGCGAGTGGTTGACGCCTGCCGAGTAGTCGCCGACGGACTCAGGAGTCCAGGCACCACAAAACACGGACCCGGCATTCTGTACCATCTCTCGAACGGCCAAGGGATCCTTGACTTGCAGAATCAAGTGCTCTGGGGCATACTGGTTGCTCAACGCCATCGCTTCCTCAATGTCTTTCACGACAAGAGTGACCGAGTGGCTGATGGCGCCACGAACCATATCGACACGAGGAAGGGCCATGGCTTGCCTGTGTAGCTCGTCTTCGATTGCTTGCACTTCAGATTCATCCAGCCCGACCGCAATACACACCACCTGTGAATCAACTCCATGCTCCGCTTGCGACAATAAATCGCTGGCGACGAATGCTGGGTTTGCGGTCTTATCAGCTATGACCAACACTTCTGAGGGTCCGGCAGGCATATCGATGCTAACGTTGGCACTGGTGTCGTTGCTGACAATCATCTTAGCAGCAGTGACGAACTGATTGCCCGGGCCTAGAATCTTGTCGACTTTGGTGACATTCTCTGTTCCGTAGGCCATGGCTGCCACGGCTTGAGCACCACCTGCTAGGACGATACTCTCGGCGCCAACCTTGTGTGCAGCGTACACGACTTCAGGCGTCAGCTTGCCGTCTGCACGAGGTGGAGAGGCCAATACGATATGCTTGCACCCAGCGACCTGCGCAGGCACACCAAGCATGAGTGCAGTTGAGGGCAAGACCGCGGTACCTCCAGGAACGTAAAGTCCCACGTTTTCAATGGGGCGCACGAAACGTGAGCAGACGACTCCTGGCATAGTCTCTACCTCGAGTGGTTTGGCTTCCTTTTGGGCGGCATGGAATTTGCGAATGTTCTCGTATGAAATATCGATCGCCTCGATGGTCTCAGGTGGTAATTGCATGAGCTCCCGAGGGAATGGCGCTTTCAGCACAGGTGTAGTCAACGAGGTGGCCTTCTCAAACTTGTGAGTGTATTCGAGCAGAGCAGCGTCCCCTCTCTCTCGAATATCCTTGATGATCGGGTTGACGATGCCCATAATCTTTTCTGTAGACCTCTGCGATGGTCGCTTGAGCGCCTCTTGTACTGCTCCAGGCGTGGATTGCGATGTCACCAATCTGTTCATTCGGATCTTGCCTTCGTTGTCCAATCCGGCCGGATCGTCCTTGCTCTTCGGCTGTGACTCTGCCTCTTTGATTTCTTCCTTTGTGGCAGTGCCATTAGCGGGCGTAGTACCATTGGTTGACACACCGAACTTTTCTGCATATGGTCCCTTTGCGTCACCCCTTCTTCTCTTGACCTTGACGCTCTTCGCATCCAGGTTTCGCTCAATGTCTTCCAGACTGACTCCAGCAGCCACGGCTTTGGTTAGAGTGAAATACAGCACATCTGCCGCTTCGAATGCAATATCTTCCTTGGACTGAGCCTCCGTGAGCTCAGAGGCTTCTTCCATAATCTTCGCATTGAGCATCTTCGAATCATTGAACAATCTCGCTGTGTACGAGCCTTCCGGCGCCGAGCGTTTCCTGCTTTGCAACGTCTTTTGCAACTTGGACAAGCCGCGGTACTGCCCAAAGCACGTTGCGGTCTGCAGGTGGCAGAAGCCATGTCCTTGTTGGCGTACAACGAAGCAAAGCGTATCCTGATCGCAGTCTGCATCTATACGCACCAGCTCTTGCCAATCACCGCTTGTGTCGCCCTTCCTCCAGAGCCCCCGCTTTCGACTGTGGTATACGCCTCTTCCTGATCGCAAGCTCTCAGCCACGCTCTCCTCATTGCTGTAAACCAAACCAAGAGCCACTCCTCGCTCATCCGTCACAAGCGTTGTGAATAAGCCATCCGGGCGATCGCTCTTCACCTGTGCCAGCAAGAGAGAGGCCACGCGAACGCTGTCAGGAGATGTTTCGGCCGCGATGCTCAATTGCGATGCCGGTATTATCGGGACAGCATCTTGGCGACCAAGCTCTATCGCTTCCTGTTCTGTAATGTGCTGCTTCGAAACGTAGACTGGCGGTCGATTCTTGCCCAGCTCCTTCAATATGTTGCTGACGTTCTCGATACTGCCGACATTTTGCAGTAACAGGCCAAAAGATGTGCCGTCTACTGCTTGCGTATCCTCACCTACCGATGCTGTGGGACAATATACTACTCTGCTCAGGTCCAGCCCTTTGACATTCTTAAGCTCAGCAGCTTGTTGGCTCCGAACGAAAACTTTCGCAGCGCCAGCGTCCAGAAGGTCGACGACGTCTTGTTGGGTTTCGAGACCGAATACCACAAGGTAGACCGGAAAACGCGCGACGGCGTCCTTCAACAGGGTGAACGCCTTTCCAACGTTTGAAGTGGTGACAGTGGTGACCAGTCCTCCAATGTACGCTAATTCCTTGGAATCCTGGATCTGCTCGACTCCTTCGTAAGACTCCAGGTCAATTGCTGCCAGAAACGGTGGTGATCGCTCAGCAGCCATGATTTCGTGTCCCAATGGCTCGCTTTGGTGGGTTCAGGAGCAGGACAGAATGTTGCATCGGATGTGAGTCGAACAAAATAGTCTGCCCCGCCGAGGTCATCATCACTTTCTGCAGGGACCACCTGCAAATGGTCCATGCTTCGGGTCTCAGATTTGGCCGATCATCTGTACTATTCTGCACCGCACACCTCCCCAACATAATCATGGCAATACTGCGGTGACTGTCTGCTTGCAATCGCAATGGATCAATGTGGGCGCTCCATGCCCGGCGCGGCGTGGGACGCCTCCAAAGCAGACTCTCGAACCTGATGAGCCGATACTACTCGAAACGTGCCTTTACATGCCTTGCGACATTGAGACCATCCATCGTACACCTGCGAGCGTCCATCCGGGCTGCAAATGACGCCCACGTATCTAGGCGTGCATTGTGGAGCGGGCTCCCATCAATCTTGGTGCCTCCTGTGGTCTTCACCTCCTTGCTCGTAGGACTATGGACGTACAAGTGCATGATGACTGTGCTGTTCCAGGACAAGATCATTTACATGCCGTACATGCCACCATATGCGCGGAAAGAGAAGGTTGAAAATTATGCTGCTGTCTGCAAGCCTGTGGAATGGGAACATCTACATATCACGTCGACAGACGGCACAAGGATTGCGCTATGCATCGGGAAAATCAGCTCTGCGAGCAGACAAAGCACGAGAAAGAAGGTCGTGATATGCTACTTTCAGGGCAATGGTAGCAGCACACCTCCAAGACTGCCATTGCTGAGTAACACTCTCAAGGCCATTGAAGCTCAAGCTGTCGCCGATGGGCAAACTTCAGACGTGGAATTCGTGCTTGTCGCTCTATCTTACCGCGGCTACTGGACTTCAGGCGGCCGTGCATCCCAGAAGGGCATCGAAAAAGATGCTAAGGCAATGCTGAAGTGGATTGAGACCACGCAAAACACTGCAAGCACTGAGACGCAGCTCTTCTTTTGGGGCCAGAGCATCGGCGCAGGCGTCGCAACGACTGCCGCTGCTTCCTATGTCTGCGCCAATAATGCTGGGCCGAGGCCTAAGATCAGTGGCTTGATCCTCGAAACGCCCTTCACAGGTATCAAGAATATGCTTGTAGCGCTGTATCCGCAGAAGTGGCTACCCTACCGATATCTTTGGCCTTTTCTTTGGAATCACTGGGACAGTCAAGCTGCTATGCAGGCGATTGCTCGTGTAAACAATCCTCCGACTATCCTAATCATGCCGGCGACACGCGATGAAGTTGTGCCTCCTAGCGAGGCCGACAAACTTGAGCGTATTGCACGCAGTGCTGGTTTGCGAGCACTGAGGACCGACATCATTGGCGCGCTGCACACTGAAGCCACTACACGCAAAGAAGGTCAGATGGCAGTTGCAAAGTTTGTGTTGGACGTTGTGAGTGGAGTGAGGTCCTAGTGAGCTTCAACGCTTATTCCACTTCATTCCAATGGCCTCATTGCCGCTCTCAAGTCTCGCCGTTCAAAACCCAACACATTCTACCTCTTTTACCGTCTCGGGATCATGCTCTCGGCCTGCATCATTTGAACGCGTTCAAACCCCAACTTGACTGCATACAAACATTCTTGAACGACATTTGTCTCGCTCCGGCACATTGATGGAGTGAATGGATCCGCAGGTAGTACTGAGGCCGGAGTCGTTACTCGCTATTTCAGTCTACATTTTGGAAATTGAGGTGGAGGAGTTGCTGCCGTTTGTTCTGCAAGTGGAAAGCACAGGTCACCGCTGGCTTGTTATTAGATTGAGACTTTCATCACTTCTGACAACAGTATGTTACGCACTTACTCCAACCAGTTTAAGTGATTTGGTCTCGGAATCCCCTAGTCGCGCTCAGCAAAACGCCCAGCGAGCGGAACGCACCTCGCAACAGCTAGGCTCCACATCTAGTGAGAAACATCGGTTTTGACCCACGGATGCGACCATCTCCTCAGAGTACAGAGGACGTATCGTGCCGGCTCCGCATGAACGAGCGTCTGTGGCGTTCAACGGCGCCCAAGTCCAACACCCGCTCACGCGCCCACGCGAAACGGCGACGGGTATCGCAGTGGCATGTGCGCGTGATATGCTGCTCGGCCGTTGTTAGGCACAGAAGGCACGAGGCTGACGTTTGATCAAGGTACTTCTGCAGCGCCAAGGCAAACAAGGCGTGCCACAGCGGGAGCCCGTCGCGCACTTTGCTACCCAGACACCCACATGGTCGAAACATCAAAAGTTGACACACACAACCATGGGAAACGAAGCGTCGAAGACAGACGCTCAGCCGAGTCAGGAGATAGCTGAACTGCAACCCATATGGTCGAAGATTGACGAGTGGCTGAACCGGCCGCCGCTTGCCGAGCCTAGTTCTAATGGAGCTGCAGAATTGCACAATGCAATCGATGCCGAGCACCTAGAGCCTGTGGATTCTGGAGATCCGCAATTGGAGGCCCAGGATGAGATGGGTGCGGCAAGGAATGAACAAGCGGCGCCAGCAGCCTCAGACAGCGTGTCCTCACGCGCTGTCGACCGTATCGCGTCGCGCACAGAGACCCAACGCGACGAAGCTGGGAAGCTGGCTCTTGGCAAGCAAGCAGAGCTGATTGCAAAACAGCGTGCGAAGCAAGTCCCAACGACTGCACAGAAACGACTAGGTGATTGGCAAACGATGCCGCCAGAGGAACAGCCGTCAAGGGGATTGCTAGCTTCTGAACGCTCCAATGAGGCTTCCACCGAAGTCCGGGAAGTGGATGCTTTTGCTGGCTGGAATGCCAGGAAACTGCGCCGTCCGACAAGCTCTGCTGGGACTGACACCGCGAGCCGGAAGCCATGCTTCGCTAGCGACAGGAGCGTCTTGCGTGCTGCTAATCGAACCAGCGTACAAGAGGCAGAAGATGTTTTACAGGCAAACACAAGAGCATCAACAAACGTGCGAACCGACTCCGCAGCTGCTCGGCCCTTGAAGTCGAAGCAGGTCGCAGACGATGGACCATCTATCTCCAACAACAACAAGCGCACTGCACCTGCACCAAATTCACACACCTCAGGTGGACGAGACTTCCCAGGAATACACATTAAGAAGCGACCACGCGCGGACATGCCCTTCCCAGCCTCTCCCATTTCGCCACCGGCCACTTCCTCAGAAGCTGATCTTCGACCGCCGGAATGGTACACCAAGCTCAGCGCCTCAACCAAACGAGGCACAGGGACTAGCAATGCGGATACCCTGCTGCAACGTATTAAAGATCAGATCACGAAGCTCAAGAAAGCCGGCCCGAACACAAGCAACGTAAGAGAAATGAACGAGCTTCGAGAGATGCTACATGAGGCGCCATTCTTAGCGATGGGGACAGCTGGCGCCCAGCTCGTTCGCAACAAGCGAATGCTGCACAACGATGACGGTTTGCCGCAGCTATTCGATGATCGACATGCGGGCAGTATGGCAGGGAATTGGCCATGGGACGTAAAATCTGATGCAAAGGAGCTCTACCACAAATGGTGCTCAAAGAACTTTGACGACAATATGCTGCATGGCATTATCACCTCACAAAAGGGCAAGCACGCAGATGACGATCGATCAGCAGATCAAGTGGACAAGATGTGTCAAGTGCCGTCCAAATATATTGGCAACGGCGATCTAGTCAATGGTCAGTGGTGGCCTACACTTCTCTGCGCCCTCCGAGATGGCGCGCACGGAGATAGCCAATCTGGAATATCTGGTGACACCGATGTCGCCGCATATTCGTGCTTTATGAGTGGTGGCAAAAATCACATTTATGACGACAAGGATATGGGTGACGTTGTTGAGTATTTCGGCCAAGACAGTGCCATCCCCGGCCAGGTCTCGCGCGGGACGTCTCTCCTGCAAAGGAACGTATCTAAAAAGGTGCCGGTCCGCTTCATCCGCTCTAGCAAAGTCAACTCCAAATACGCTCCTACGATCGGCTTTCGCTACGACGGCATCTACGATGTCGTCAGCTCTGAGTTGGTAGATGAATCAAAGGGGCGGTACAAATTCAAGCTTGTCCGGCAGCCTGGTCAAGGTCCGATTCGAGGTGGCGATGGACCGGAAGCTCGACCGACCAAGCAAGAGGTATCACGCTTCCAGCAAGACAAGCGCTTCAGAGGTTACGGCAAGGACTAGGAATGGGACGAGGAGAGAGCGTACGGCAACCGATCAGGCAGACATAATATCTGCGAGTTGCACAGAGATGGATGACATGGCACGAAGTGGAAAGGCGAGGAAGACTTAAACCTTTTAGAAGTATGCGGCCCCGGGCGCCAGAGACGGGCTGTGATGTGACAGATGCTTGGGCCCAGGAAACATGATTTGCATTGCAAATTGATTCCGAGATACCCCAAAAGAGTACTAAGACTGGAAGACGACTTCATCCAGCACCTTTACATATCCTCTCAGTTCTTCTTCAGTGTTGTAATGCAACAGAGACACTCTGACCACTCCATCAACAGGATCAAGACCCAGGACCTGCTCGCACAGGCGATTCGAGTAGAAGCTCCCCCAACGACAACCGAAATCGCTCTTCGCCTCGATGGCGTCTACCACAGCTTTGCTCTTCCGTCCCTTCACCGTAAAGCTGATCACTGGTACCCTCCTCTTCCGATCCGCAGTTGGCTCTCCTTTGACTTGATACACTTCTGGCTTCGACAACAAATAGTCGATCAGAATCTTCTGCAGCTTCTCCTCATACTGACTCGTGAGATCCCAAGAAACTGTCTCAAGATACTTGCAGACTTCGGGAATACTCGCTGTCAACTCATAATTCGCCGCTGCTAGGCCGAGGAGATTCTCCAGTGTGGAAGTATCTTTGAAGAAGTGTCCGAGAGTCCGAAGGTGTTTCTGAGCAGATTTGGATGCGTACAACGAAGCGATGTGCGGTCCGTAGAGTTTGTACCAGCTGAAGCTGTAGAAGTCTACGCCCCAGTCTGTTACATCGATGGCGCGGTGAGGAGCGTAGGCCACGGCATCAACGCAGAGGAGAGCGCCAGGAACTTCGTGGACGACAGAAGCGATGGATTTGACGTCGTTGATTGTGCCGAGAATATTGGAGGTTTGGGTGCATGCCACAAGTTTCGTTCTTGGTGTCATCAGACCTCGAAGCACTTCGGTGTCGAGTTGAGGGTTCTGCTTGTCGGCGGCATTCCACCAGATGAGCTTGCAGTTCTTGTCTTTGGCTAATTGGACCCAGGAGGCAATGTTCGCCTCGTGGTCGAGAAGAGAGACGATGATTTCGGAGTCAGAGGTGATGTAATCGTACAGAGACTGGGACAGATTCCGAAAGAGCTGTGTCGTGGAAGGACCGAGAACTACGCAGTCTGGTGTGGTGTTGATGTATTTAGCGACTGCTTTGTTGCCTTCTTCGTACAGCTGAGTCGATGTTTTCGAGATTGGATAGCTCGCGCCGAGTTGAACATTGTTGTTGGTTAGGTATCGAACGACGGATTCAATGACTTCTTTGAGCACTTGACTGCCTCCGGCGTTGTCGAAGTACTGTCATCCGGTCAGTCCGATACTCAAAAACGTGGACAGTAAGGCATACGACTTGTTTGCCACTCAAGGCTGGAAAGTGGCTACGCACTGTGGCAATGTCGAAGTCGGACATGCTTGGTAATTTGTTCTGAGGACTAGGGTTTTCAAGAGCAACACTTGGTAGAATGATGGCCTTGATGGAAGATCTATGCCGTTCGGCCAAGGCTGTTGGCCGTCGACCTACCCTGGCCATCCACCTTCCTATTCTGTAATGGTTCAAGATGCATAGCTCATGTGGGTCACGCCCTCAGATAACTACAGAATTGAGAACGTGAAGTTTTTCATTACTTGCGATCTACTACTCGTTCAGCCTCGAGCACTCACTTCCAATCCCTCCAGCTTTCCCTCTGCCTGCCAGTCTTCGATCAAGTTCGTAAAGTCTGCGATGCCACGACACCAAGGAGAGAGTCTCGCCGCTGTCATCTTCTCCTCCACCGAAATTTCGTCCGATTGGCCCTCCTTATTTAAGTAGCCTGGCGTACAACCAGACACGGCAGCGAATGTTGCAGCTCCAATCAGACATTTCATCGCCCAAGCCTCCTGACCCTCTTTCGTAGGCTGGATAACAGGAGAGCCTGACGTTCGCTTGCTAGCCTCCGAAATGATATATGCAATGTGAGCGCTGATGATTTCGAGCACAAACATCTGGTTGAGAGAGACGCCTGATTGTTGTGGGCCGGGCCAGAAGAGATTTGGGAACTCTCTGCTTGTTATACCGTGTAGTGTGGACATACCACTCTGAGCAAGGTCATCAAGAGATCTTCCATCTCGGCCTGACAATTCAATTCCAGCACGAGAGGCAGCAGTACCAGCGCCTGGAGATGTGAAGCCAGTACTCCAGATTAGTATGTCCACTTCATATTCTTTGCCATCGAATTCCACTCCATTTTGCGTGATTCGGTTTACTCCACGGCCATCTGTGTCCACTAGTTCTACGTTGTCTCGGTTGAAGCTGGGCAGGTACTCGTCATGAAAGCAAGGACGTTTACACCAGGTCGGGTACCACGCTTGGAGTTTCTGTGCGGTTTCTGTATTTCGCACAACCTGCGCAGCTCGATCTCGGACTTTGGCAGCTCTAGGGGCATCCAGAGCGTTCAGCATTGCCACATGTTCGGCTACGTTGGTCATGTTCACATCATACGAGGGGCCGCCGATCAACGCGCTGAACGCTGGAGCATGTGTCCATCCATCGTCGACGAGATCGACTTCCGGTTTGGGATTGGTGTTGCCAACGAAGCTGCAATAGTTTAGGTTTCGATCACGTTGCCATCCGGGAGTGTTTGCAATTCGGGTCTTCCATTCGACGGGGTCTGTCTCTCGGTTATTTCTGACGTCAACTGCAGAGGGTGTGCGTTGAAACACATATAGCTTCTTAGACCATTTCGCGAGTTCAGGCACAACTTGTACGGCGGTGGCACCAGTTCCAATGATCGCCACTCTCTTGTCCTGGAGTTTTCGCATTTCTGTTGATGCTGAGGAACCACCTGTAACATCGTAATGCCAACGGGATGTGTGAAACGTCTGACCACGAAAGTCACTAGCACCAGCCATATTTGGAATCTTCGCATTGTTCAACAACCCGTTTGCCAGGATGATGAAGTCTGAGTTGATGTGAATCCTGGACTCCGAGCCAGTTGTGTGATTTCCAATTTCCAGTGATTGTGTTCCCGGTCCCAGACAGCTTTCTGGACAGTCGATTGAAACATGGCTGTGCGCGAGAGATTGTACTTCTCGGCTATACTTTCAGCATAGGTACGAAGCTCCTCGCCACTTGCATATTTATGCTTGGGCATGTATCCCATTTCCTCGAGTATCGGCATGTAGATGTATGATTCGACGTCGCACATCAAGCCCGGATATCCTGAGTGCCGTTAGCACAGTAGAAGCAAGTGAACTGAGGTGTCTTACGATTCCAATACCAGGTGCCTCCAAATCCGCCGGCCGGGTCGACAATCACGATGTCTTCTGTAGTGAAGCCCTTCTTGATTAATTCAACAGCGAAGAGTATGCCGCCGTATCCCGCCCCAACTATCAATATCTTGCAATGCCCGCCATCCTGAATCACTTGCTGAATGGCAGTGCCAGTGTCAATCCATGGATCCTCAAGCAACTTCTTCAGCTCCGTTGAACTTGAATCGATGTACTGGGCCATGCCACCTTTGCCCAATCGCTTCTCCCGCTCGTACGCATACTTTTGTATATAGTCATGGTCATTTGGGACAGTTGGCCCATTGCCATCTGGCGCAGGCAACACGGTCCCAGTCCTCTCTGTCGTAGTTCCAGTCATGTTGTCTTGTTCGTCCTTGCAAGTTGTCGAGGTAAGAACGGGATTTCTCGGTTTTAAGTTTTAACCGCTTCGCAGAGCAAACTATGTATGCGTCGGACAGAAACACCAGGTGCTGCATAAAAACTGACGATCGAGCAGTCGCTGGCAGTATCTATGGTTTCACCTTTGCCTGTATAGGTAACATGGGTTGTCGATCAAGAGGCCACAATCTCGTAAGAATACGAGCTGAGAGCGCCAAGCCGAGCTGTGGACCGGAGGCCTGAAAGTCATGCTGTGCAACACAACTGTCACCTGCACAATGCAAATGCTACAGGCTCAAGTTCAGCCTGTTCCGTTTTCCCTCCTTTCGCAATTACCGAAGAGAACGTTCAAGGTATAGCTGCCCAGTCCGCGACCACGGTTGTAGCTATTCCCTGCTTTGTATTGAACGACTCGCCTTTCGGCCAGCCAACCTCAATGCCTCTGCCGAGCACAACCCGGTACTTACACATGCCATCGCTAGGCCTGTCTGCGAGCTCGTGCTCCAAGTCTTCCAGTCTCTTTAGCTTTCGAACCACTGCTTTCCCTGTGCTCTGCTCGACAACCTCTGCCAAACGTTGCATTGAAATCGTGTCACCGGAAACATGAACTACGCCAGACACGTCCGGATGTCGCATTGCGATATCCGCTGTCACCTTTCCGATGTCTTCAGGATTGGTCACCGTGATCTCGTTCTCCCAGCTGCCAATGGCGGTCACGACGGACCTCTCAGCATTGACCAGCCCGAAGCTCGGCTCGAACAAGAATGGTATGAACATGCCCGTTGACACGATGACCCATTGCATTTGGAATTGTCCTCGGAGAAGATGTCGCACATCAAGCTGGCTGTCGAAGAGATCCTGTCTGCTCCCTCGGCCGATCACGTCGTAATCGATACCGAATTGCCATGGAAAGTAGCGCTTGACCCCGGCGCTGAGGGCTGCTTTCGCGATTGTGATCTGTGTTGACGGCGGCGAGTACATGCCTGTGCAGCAGATGAGCGTATGATAGGAACGGAAGGGGTCTGCGAGTGCATCTTGCGTGTCTTCGGTCACATTGCCAAGCACAGGTACAACGTTCCCTTGCTGCAGCCGTGTCTCATGCTGTGGCTTCCTGGACCTGAGCTGCACAGCGATCTTGATGTTGTTGCGCTCAGGATTTGACGATCTCCTCGCCTAGCTCGCCGAGGCCAAGAACGAGGATGGAGTGTGGTGGCATGGCTGCAGTTGATACGACTCATACGAGACGTGCTGACGTGCAGCTCAGTGGGCCGGCATTGGGCTTTTTATTGTGAATGTCATCCTTCAGCTCGTTTGCAAATGTCCTGCTCAGTTGTGATACAAAATCCGCCTTAAGACCGGTGTGAGGATTGCCAATCCCTCCGCTCCTCCTGCCATCCATAGGGTCAGCAGGCACGCTCCGTGCCCCCTTCCCTTTCTGGTCTAGTTAATCAAGAGTCGTTTTCATGCCAGTTGGTGGCGGACCGCCAAGCGTCAAATATTGACACACTGCCTTTGGAATATTGACTCATTATCTACGGCCAGCTCTGTGAGGCTCGACGCGCGTGGCTACACCTCATTCTTGGATACGCGCTGCGAACATGTCGCGGATGAGCAGTCCTCGATGGCGCCCGACGCCTTGCACCGCATCAGTCTCGGAGGATTCCCGGCCGTCGACGCGCCGAGCCCTTCCAATAATTTCCCGCACACTCCGCACAGCATCTAACAGCGCATGAACTCGTTCAATGCCTGCCAACCAACAAGATGACCACAACGAGCCTCCGCCGCAGCCTGCGCCAAAAGCACTGCCGCTAGGTGTGAACAACACGAAAAGCTGTTCGATTTCCCACCCGTAGTCGGCTCCATAATTCAGTATTCCAACAAGCCGCTGCCTTACAGACCGTTCCCGGACGATGTCGAGGAGATCAGAGAGAAACTCTTTCACCTGGAGAAAGACGTACTGTTGAACTCTCAGCAGATCTCGGATTACTGGCCGCACATGTCAAATATCTGGCAGCGCGACACAGCCCCAGTCAAAAGAGCAAATGGAGTAGTTATGGAGATTTGGCATTGCCGCAACCAAAGGCGTGTAGAGCGCAGAGACCGTGGCGCAGAAGGAAATGCTGTCCAATGACGGCGGAAGAAGAAAGACGACATGCTGAAGGACCCTCGTCAATGCAAACTGAGGGTCCGACTCCAGTTCTACACCAAGCACGTCGAGGGCATGCCAGAGCCATGCGGTATAGGGTTTCTGGAGTGCAAATGTATCCCCGAATGGGCTTACATTACTCGTACCCCAGGGACGAAAAATGCTGGCTATCGACAGGAACACGACATCCGTATCCTAGACCAGTACAAGAGGAGCCAGGCTATCATGTTCTTCTGCAAGCTCAAAGTGGAAGAGCGCTACAGCTATGTCGCTGTGCTGAAGTGGCTGAAAGAGAACTATGCGCATCGTACGCCACAGGTAGACTGCGTACGTAAACAGGACATTTGCAACGTCGCTCAGCACTGGCGCGCCTTGAATAAGGACGTAGAGCTGCGCCAGGAGATACCGGAAGAGTCCGACCTGGAGAAGCAGCGCAAAGAGTACCTAAGCTCGGTTGACACAACTCCTGCCAGCCAACTATCCAAAGCGCTGATCTAAGTATGCAAGCAGCTCCCACAAGCGATTGACATTATTATTCCCTTCCTCGACAGACCGCAGCCCGCAGAGTCGCGCCGATCACTGAGGGCACTGATATTGTCATTCCATTCCCGGGCTGCGAGGTTGCGAAACAATGGGATGTCCCCGTCTCAGCACCAGCAGCAATTGCAGGCCGTCCGCAAGACCAAGCACATGCACCACGGCAGCCTTTGCTGCAAACACAGCCTGTGCAGCACCAAGCAGTCACACCCTTTCGTGGAACGTCCGACCAGACCACGGCGCCCTCTGTAGCTCAGCAACGCAACGCATTCGGATACTCCTTAGCTCGACTACCAGATCCCAGTCGACCTGGCAACTTCGTGCATGCCCTCCGGGGGCCACTGCGCGGAGCTTTTTCTTTGCGCCTGCGGCGGGCTGTGTGAAGTTGAGCGAGTGTTTTCTGGTATGTAGTTGCATTTTGCGGGCACGGACAACGCCGACTGTTTCGACGCCAATGACGTTGCCAGCTACGGGCTTAGATAGGTCGCATCCTATTCCCACCGCACGAGGTAATACTGCCGCAACAGGGTGGTCTAGGACTGCTGCTACTGCAGCGCTGGCCACCTTGCTGCCACCAACCACATCTCTGCTATCTCCCGCTCTCTCCAATGCACCCCGGCATGGCGATAGCAATGCTAGTGTGAGTGACTAACATTCAGGTGCGGTTGTATTGTAGCGACCATCCTGGGCAGCTCCTATATCTATGCCCAAACGTCCTGCTGAAGTCTACGCCGAGACCCCGGAAGCGAAACGAAAGGCTGTCGATGAAATCGCAGTCCAGCTGCGAAATGAGCTGCAATCGTCTGCAGAATGGGATCTGATGACGCCGCAGATCGTAACACAGAGTGAGTGCCACCAGTCATGTCCGTCCAAGCATGTTTTTGATCCATCAGAGATACCCCAATTTTACTGAGCTTCTTCCACTGTAGCTAACAAATGACAAACCAGTCTCAGCTTTTCTCCTTGTCTGCAATCTTCTGGTAGAATGCCTTGCCTCGGGCTTCAAATACATTCATCGCCGCTGCATCCTGCAACATCTCCCTCTGATGCTTGTCAGGCACATGTCTTCCCCGCTCCACCGCCGGCCGAGCATACATCCGCTCCTCCCAGGCCTTCAGAGCCGGAAAATCGTCTAATGGAGAAGAAGGGAGGTACGGCCCTCCCAACGCCCACCTTGCCAATGCAACCCATCCCCGGTGCGCGATATCTGCGATGGTACATCGATCGCCAACAAGATACGGCGTTCCAGCTTCCCGAAGATGCTTATCGAGAACACCATAGAGTCGTTTGGTCTCATTCTGGTACCTGTCAATCGCGTACAGAACATGCTCAGTGGCGTAACGGAAGAAGTGATTCGCTTGTCCCTGCATTGGACCCACTCCAGCGTTCATGAAGAATAGCCAGTTGTTCGTCTCAATCCACTCCCTACTTCCGCGAGGATAGGAAACCTTGTGCTTCGTATCGTAGCGGTCGACGAGGTATTGCATTATACTCCCGCTTTCGAAGACGCGGATCTCTTTGCCATCAGAGAAGACATCTGTGATGGCAGGGATTCTGGCATTGGGGTTGATTGCTGCGAACCAGGAGGTTTTCCGCTCGTCGGCTGCGATATCGATCTAATTCTTCGAAGGTGATACTGATCTGAACACGGTAAGACGGTGGTCGGTGGTCTGGGATTTCGGCGCCGATTTGCAGGGGTTCAATACAATACCTTGATGCCGTTGGGAGTCTGGGCTGTGTAGAGCGTTATGGTAGGTTCTTTGGCGCCTGCCACCATCATCTTGTTTGATTGCACTGGTTTGATGTTGCAGAGGTTGAGATGGAGCAGAGAATCCGAATTTAATACCACTTTGATCCTATCGCGTATCAATAGCTCGCCACGCCAGCAACCAGAGTTGAAGGATTCACGATCATTGTAAAGAAATGCATGCCGGGACGGCCGCGAGAGATCTATCGTGTGTCATTCCTTCTCCGCCGGGTGCATAACTATGGATGGTGAGGCAGGTGCACATTCAAGTATTTCCATGCTGCAAACAACGCTGCCAGCGAAGGTCCTCTCCCAATGTTGAAGCACATTGGCCGCTCCACGACGACGTTTGCCCATGATCAGATCTTGATTGCATCAATTGATCACTCTGTACCTTGCTATATCGCCATTGCTAGGGCAATTATTCAGGTGCTTGCGTCCAATGACGCTCACGAAGCGCAATAAATACCAAGTCAAAAGTACAGCTGCATCATGCAATACCCCACGCTGAAAGTGGAGCTCCGCGTGAGCCACCTCGGATCTCGACGTCGTGGGGACCATGTCGTCCACGAGTTTTAGTGTACTACAGAGCACGCATCTGATGAACACGATCAATACGATTGTGTCTTTTCCGGACCATCCTGATAATTTGCCCGAGCTGTTGTTGTATAGTAGACACCCTCTTCGGGGCTTGTTTGTCCTGCTCGCAAAGCACTGAGTGCATAAACACTCATTGCCATCAATCATCAATACTTCCAACATTCACAATGGCTTCTTCCAAACGTCCAGTTCGCATAGCAAACTGCAGTGGTGCAGTGCCGGATCCGGGCTACCACATGTACAATCAAGCAAAACATGGACCAGTCGATGTGATCACAGGTGACTATCTGGCCGAAATCAATCTTGGAAACGATGCCGAAGCGTTCACCAAAGGCCAGCATTCAGGATGGTGCCAAACAGCATGGGACGGAATCGAGATGTCAGGAGAGCTTCTGGCAGAGAAGAAGATTAAAGTCGTGATCAATGGCGGAATGCTCAATCCAAAAGGTCTCGCGATGAAGGTCCACGAATATGTTCGATCGAAGGACCTGGACTTGACAGTTGCATATGTCGAAGGCGATAACTTGCTTCCACGTATCGGTGAGATTCTGTCGAAAGCTGAAGAGGACGTCGACCTACCGCATCTGGACAGAAACAATGCGAATGTGAAGTTGGAAGGAAACTCGAGAGTCTTCCTAGAGCACCCGGAACGCAATCCGATCGTATCGGCGAACGCATACCTTGGAGTTCGTGCGATACGGAAAGGACTCGATGAAGGTGCAGATATTGTCATCTGTGGCCGTGTCTCCGACGCTAGTCCAGTCATCGGCGCTGCGTCTTGGTGGCATCAATGGAAGCACGACGACTTCGACGCTTTGGCTGGAGCGCTGATTGCTGGTCACCTGATTGAGTGCAGCACATATGTTACTGGTGCAAACTTCGCTGGCTTCTTCCAATACGAGATTCCTCAACTCTTGGATCTAGGCCTGGGCATCGTCGAAATCGAAGCCAATGGAGACTGCGTTGTGACGAAACACGACAGTTTGAATGGCTTCGTAACTGCAGACACTGTCAAATGTCAATTCTTGTATGAACTGCAAGGCAATATTTACCTCAATTCCGACGTCAAGGCCGACACAACGCACATCAAGATCGAAGACATCGGGAAAGATCGTGTGAAGGTCTCCGGCACCAAAGGCCACCCACCGCCCTCGACCACCAAGCTCGCTGTCTTTTACAAAGGCGGTTGGCAATGCGAACTGCTCGTCAATGCCACTGGATACGCGACAGCGAAGAAGTGGGCACTTTTTGAAGCTCAAGTGAGGACAAAGTTGCAAGACTGGAATGTTCTGGACAAATTCGACGTGCTTGACTTTCAGTGGGTCGGCAGACCAGAAGAAAATCCTTCTTGTCAATTAGCCTCCACCACATACATGCGCGTTTTTGCGCAGGCGCAAGACAAGGAGGTACTCACTAAACTTCCCGGAGCCTTCGCAGTGAACGCGATGCAGCATTTCGCCGGATTCCATTCGTCGCTGGATATGCGAACCGTTATTCCAAAAGAGTACATCGCATTCTACCCTAGTATCATCGAGCAATCAGAGCTAGACGAGGGCGTCAGCATCATTGACAAGGCTTCTCAGCAGATTTCGAGACACACCGTTGGGCCACCAAAAACGACAGAACCACTTGCGCCACGTGAAGACTACGACCCAACTTCGCCCGTGGACCTGGCAAGCTTTGGAGAGAGCATTCTGGCGCCGATTGGAGATATCGCTCTTGGCCGTAGTGGGGACAAGGGAGCGAATGTCAACATCGGTCTCTACGTCCAGACAGACGAAGAATGGAATTGGCTGCGGTCCCTCTTGACCAAGGCCAAACTGCGAGAGATGATGGGAACCGACTGGAAAGATTGGTACTACATTGAGCGGGTCGAGATGCCTGACATCAAAGCAGTGCATTTTGTAGTGTATGGCCCTTTGGGAAGAGGTGTCACGAGTAGTAAGATCTTGGATGCACTAGGCAAAGGCTTCGCAGAATTCATTCGCGCTGTGCATGTGCCGATACCAAAGCGGTTCTTGCAGGCCAGGGAATCCAGAGCGAATCTGTAGAGGTTTGCACGCTTGCTCCTGAAAGATACTATGTCGGCCGTTTGTGGTATGAGCCGGGTCGAAATTTCTTGGCGGGCGCTTGCTGCCTTCCGCAAAGGGCTGGATGAAACCCACGCCGCAGCTGTGCAGTGGGCGCGTACGGAATTGCTCCCTGCCCGCCTGTCTTTCACGTTGGCTTTGTAGCATCATGCGCTGGGTACAGTACTGGTATGCAGATCTTGGAGAATGATCCAGCACGACGCAGGCTTGCGGCGCAGTGCAGGAAGAGCTTTTCGTGAATAAGTAGTTGATGGAATGCGTCCTCCAGCGAAGCCCTTCTGGCTGCAACAGACGTTGACATAGCTTTGTCTTACAATGTATGGCTACTATCCCCAAGAGTGGTACCATGCGCTGGTGTTGTGGTTGTTTTGGATAAAACATACTTTCCTTGTGTTCGGCAACGTCCTGGTCGTGGTGTGCCTTATGCTGGTATCGACGAGCACAGATGGGCAGGTGCAAGCGTAAGTGGTCGCCAACGCTGCATGTCTTGAGGCTCAATGGGCTGACTGTCAGCAGGACACATATACTTGCCCTGGTTCTCGAGCTGCTCAACTTCATAGCAGAGCCTGTGGAAATGGTCCTCTGGTCACATCAACTTCTCGAGCCATGGTGAGTCCAACCGACCACTACCCATTTCAAGATTGCTCAGGGCTAGGACAAAGGCTCCACTGCTCATGGATGGTGCGCTGACTTCGTCCAGGTTGTACCTCACTCTGCAAATACTCAAGGCTCTGCTGTGGTCTTGCATAACTCCTATCAGTGTGAGCCAGCTTGATTTGTATTTCACTGGAATCCAATGGGAGCATTGGACGCTCGTTGCTTTATTCATCACCACGGCGTAAGTCACTCATTTCGCTGCTTGTCGCTTACTGGCAACTGATCTGCCTCCTTAGTCTGTCCTTTTACATGAGCCTGGGTTACGCAATATTCGTGTTCGTGCGTAGTCGGAAGAGACGTCGTGTCAATTACGCGCCAGAAAAGCCTGATGGAGTGTAGACGTACATCAGTCGGAGCTCATGGCGTTTTTCTCAGGCTATTATAGTGCTCCCCGAGGCCAAAGCCATGTTTGTAGTAGCCAAGCCAGACAGTTTTCACTTCTTTCCCAGTCGCACCTTCAACTTTTTCGATACGGCCGAAGTCTTGCAACACGTTGATGTTCGTGCTGTAGGTTTTGGCAAGTGCCATCAATTCAAGCTGACCACCCCACTCGCCCGTGTCGCGCACTTTGTGCACATACTCGGGCAAAGACTCTTCCAGGAATGGAACGAAATCATCCTGGTGAGACTGAATGTAGTCTGCGGCCTTGGCCCGAACGGTTTTGTATGCAACAGCAGGCTTGTCGCTAGGCTCTGAGTCCAGTGGTATTTCCAGCTGCTCGAGCTGGTCGGCGAAAGCAGAGTAGAGGCAGTGTCCATCAGCACGAATTTCCTTCTCGACGAGTCGATGCTCTTTCATTGATTCGAGCATTCGCATACGTTCCTGCTCTTTCATGTTTGGAAGATTTGCTGCTTCTTCGGCTGCCTGCCGAACGAGTTCTTCTTGTTCCGCTGCGCGTCTTGCCAGTCTGTCCTTCTGGCGATTACGCTTCTTGCCAGCTCCGGCGGCGGAGGCTGCCTCCTCAGAATTAGGGGGCTTCGTTGCGGAAGAGGCGCCGGCTGAATTGCCATTGGCTTCTGTCGGCGAGTCGTCGTCGACTTGCAGCGTGAGCTTCTCGAGTTCTTCGGCGGAGATTTCGTTATGTGTTGTTGCATTGCCATTGAGCTCCGCCACTTCTCGGACCTGCTTGTCCTTGAGATCACGCTCTAACTGCTCGCATTCATCGTTGACGGTTTTGCGTGTCTTCTTGCTGGCCTGCTTTTTCTTCTGCGTCACTCGACTCTGCAAGTCCTTCTGCTCTTTGCGGTGCCGTGCCTGCAGCTCTTCCATGATGGAATGGTCTTAGCGTGGAGGCTATCGTCTCAGCAGCAGTAGACACGAAGAAGACAGCGCATTCGGTATGATGGCGCGCGATCCTTCTTGGACTGCATGAGCACATGCAATCGATGTGCAAGTGCGCATTCGTGCCGCGTTCGCTGAGCCGTTTGTCGCGTTTCTGCAAGGAATCTATCGATGCTTCGCATGCCCACGGTGCTAAAACACGAAACTGTCGCCCGTTGTCGTTTCGGGCTCGTGTCGAGGAGAAACAGGAACAGCGCCGAACGGGCCGAAGCGCCCGGCACGGAAGCACTATCGAGCAATCTCCTCGCACTGGCACTCGGCAGGTCTCCATGTGTTTATTCCAGCATGTACGTGCCGCATGTGCCGTGGCTGCGGCCTCCATGACGACCAGCGCTGGTCTGTGTTGTGATGCCCTGACCGGCTGGATGGCGCATTGGCGCTTGGAAGAAGGGTTTGGAGGCACGTCCTGGCAGACAGAACGAACAATTCGGCGTCGCGCCACATCTTTCGGCGAGGGGAACACTCGCCGCGACCGACAATCGACGGCAGCACCATGTATGCTTCTTCTGCAAAGTCTATTGGCTTGACACTCAGCAAGCCGCCGCTGAGGCACATCCCGAAGCCTCACGCAGACTTGTTGATCTCAACAGCAGGCCAAAGAATCGATTGACTACATACTTCTCCACGACACGCACATTGTGTTCGTTGTGTACCACGGCATGACCCCTCGAAGGCTGCCAGACGTTCGCTCTGGCCATCGCCACGCACCCTGTTTTACGCCACTGGTGGCCATGGTACGAGGTCTGCTCAAGCCCTCAATTTCGCCAGTGGCTGGGAGGCGTAAGTATGCTTGTCGAAGTCCTCCACAGCTGTATGCTGACGAGGCAGGCTGTCGATGTGTATCTCGCACCGTCTTGAACACCATTTCGTTCTGTGATACAGAAAGCCATGTCACGAGATAGCACAACATGATCGGCATTGTGCAGAAATGTCTGCAGGAATAGCTTTCGAAGATCATGCCGATCAGGCCACATGGCAATCAATTCTGGACCTGCAAACACATCTTGTAGTCCAAAGCGGTAACAAAATGGAGAGTGCCATGTCGGCATCTGTATGTGTACGTGATGGGCATCCGGGTGGGATGATCGCGATAAAGGGCACAACGTGAGAAACAACGATGCGTCTTCCTTATCGTCACAGGAGAAGTAGAGACAAACACGCCGCAAGGTCTCCTTGGAACTGGACAGGATGAATATTTCAACCTGCATACTCTGCATCATTTTGTTCATATCATCTCAATACCATATCTCTATTACCCTAGCCAGGGACCTTGTTCGCTTGCCAAAAATGCACACACGAATACAAAAAGTTTTAAGGAGATAGATTTACCATGTAAATCTCATCAGACCTGGGTTCAAAGCCACAGGTAGTAGGAAATGCCCCACAACGACGCTGCTGAGTGGGTAGATTGCGATGAAGTCGGTAATCTGCCAGAAGTAAGGAGCGAACTGCGCCAAGACAATCATCATGGCAGTGCAGAAAAAGCAGAAGATGAAAGTTCCCTTGAACTTTTTGATAACGTGCGGGACTTCCTTGAAGAAGGTAGTGTCGGTGGCCTCCTTGCTGGTGGCACCCCAAGTCATGTCGATGCTGAACAAGTGCGATAGAAGAGCCTGTGAGACGTGAAGGGAGACGCCACCCAAGAAGATCATGAGTAGCGGTACCCATGAGAAATTTTCCACTAGTGCGCGGAAGAGTCCACACTCGCCTGTGCGGTACCTGAGCACCGCAAGAGAAACGTTTCCAAGACCGGAGAAGACAATGATAATAGCGAAATAAATCCTGAATGAGTCGACGTAGTAGTGATCGAGCATGCCGTTATACCAACCTGTAAGGAAGTAGTTGGCGAAGGTCAAGGCCCATGCCGATCCGAGTGCGAAGTAAGTGCCGACGTATGCCATGATTGTGAGCTTCGACGGGAGTGGCATGCCTGATGCGATGAAGCGGAGGAAGAGCTTCGTAAAGGGTCCACGAGTGAACCAGTAGCGGAAGGGCTGGAAGATAAGCTCGGAGCATCCATAAGCGTACTTCTCCCATCGCGCCAATTCGTCGTATACCGTCAGCGACACGCCCTCTTGGAATCCATCGCCTTGGTACGCGGCAAGACGTACGAGATAACCAGCAGTCTGCAGTCGGAGAGCCATATCGAAATCCTCAGACACAGTATCCTCAGACCAGAACTTCTCGCGTTTGTCGCCGTAGTAACATTCGTAGCCGATGGCCTGCAGGGCGGACCAGCGGAGGATAGCGTTGTGGCCGACGAAAGGTGCGACGTCGCCGTTGGCGACAGCAAATCGAATAGCGGTGTAGATGAGATTGGTAAAGAATGTGATGCCACGCTCGAAGTAAGAGTCAGTGACGTTCATGACGCCGGAGGAGTACTGGATGATAGCGACCTGAGGCGATTGTTCCATTTCCGAAGCAGCGTCCAGGAAGCAGTCGACAGGAACACGAGTATCTGAGTCAATGAGGAGGATGTAGTCGCCCATGCGGATATTGCCATCGGCCCAGGTCCTTCCTTCATCCTCTTCGACAACCTCTGTCAGAGCATCGCGGTAGGCGTTGGCCTCGTCTTCCTGATTCCAGCCTTGATGACGTTCAATGGCGGCAAGCTTTTCCTCGACACGATTGCTGACCCAGAGCGCATAGTTCATGTTCGAAGCCTTCTTGAACTTGCCACGTCGAAGGAATACTTCTTCGCCTTCTGCAGGCTTGGGATTGTGCTTTGGGCGTGATACCCATCCAATGTTGTGCTCGTCATAATAGTCCTGGCGAGCGCGAGCATCTTCCTCGCTGATAAGCTGCATACCGTCATCATTTACGAAGATGTTGGCAGTACCGCCTTGCATCTCGTATGTAGAGATAGCAGCTTTAATCGACCGGATTGTGGGCTCGATGACGGTCTGGAGGCCTTCCTTGTACACAGGCATCTGGATGGTGATGTGCGGCAATGCGGCGTCACCACGTCGCATTCGCTTCGGCTTCAGGCCTGAGTAGAACTTGGTGTTGGCGGACATTTGCGAGATCGGGCCAATGAGCTGCGCAACGTTGTTGACGAGCGACTGAAAGAAGAACAGGCCCAGCCAGAACTGCAATGGCACGACGAGCACGAAAGCCATTCGAATGTAGTTGCTGTCAATGATTGTCGACACCGCGATTGCTTGGAAACCCGTGCCGATGGCGACGAATGTGATGCACAAGGTGACGGCGCAGAGGATTGCTTGCCACAGCACGATATTGCGAGGCTTTTCCTGTCCGTTGGCCTCGAGGTCGCTGCCGTCAGAATCGCCGTCGACCTCGTTGACGGCAACACTGCCCTCCTTCTTCTCGTCGATTGAAGACGTATCATCCCAGATCATCTCCATGAGTGCCTTCTCAATCTTGTGGGCGCGGTCAAGCAAGTGACGTGGTTCATCATCCCAAACCACCAGCAGACCTCGATCTGCAATGAACGCCGCGAATTGATGCTTCTGGCAGCGTGGCAGATATGAGATATCTGGAAGTACCTGCAGACGGAGTCCATTTTTGAGCGGGACATACGGTCGGTCGTTGTTATGAAGGAAGAGTTTGATGACTCTTGTGTTGACAGTCATGGCTACCTAGGTGTATGTCAGCAGGGTGCGTTGCGTTTGGGGAACATGCTACGACTCACCTTCACGTTCAAGGTCTCAATGGCCTTGAAGAATCCAAAGGGCTCTTCCACAATATCAGAGGGACAGCAAGTGTATTGACCTCGGGACTTCTTGAGCACCACGCCTTCATCCATACCACCCGCAGTCCAGAGACGCTCCATTTGCTGCTGGTAAAGCCAGTTGACCATCACGTCACATTTGATTTCGTGGATGTCCTCGGATTGTGAGTTGCGATACTCATTAGCAGGGTACAGTGAAGCTGGTCTTGACCAAGATCCGGGAGTGCCATTGCCGGGTGTCGGTCCAGATGTGCTGGCCCTGCTCTGATCGATTGATTGCTTCTCGGTCGTCTCAACTTTTCCCGGCTCTGGTTTCTCCTCTTCGGTGCCCTTTCTGGGCTTCATGTAAGAGAGAAGCCCCATCGCAAGGAGAGACCCCGCGCACGGTGAGCGCGGATCCCAAGTCCAATGAGGTTATGGTGCAGCACGGCCTTGCTCAATGTTCAGATACTGGAAGACTGAACAAGAAACAGTAGTGTCCAGTGGAGAGCCGAGCACTAGATGAGCGAATGTATGCAGCCACAATGCCTGGCAACGATGTACGACTTGGCAAGTCGGTGGTGGGTGAAAGGGATAGCACGAGGCACGAGCGCAGTATATGAAGGCCGTGGCACAGATTCTCTCAGCTTCGTACCCGTTGATGGACGAAACCTTCCGGGCACCTGGCGCCGAGCACTGCTCCTGCCGTCCTGCGCTGCAGAGGCCAGCGCCACGAGCGCATAGCGTCGCCGAAAGTTCATGTTGCAGACGGGAGTCGAGAAGCAAGCCATGTTCCGCATTGCAGCGCTGGTGACGAGGATCTCTTTTTGGCATCGTCAGGCACGCCAGTCTCTTTTAGGCAGTATGTACGGTATTAAGTTTCCCGTACCTTACTCGAAGCCGTTCGAGCTAGGCCAAGACTGGTCCGCCACGAGAGACCAGCTAAACTTCAATCTGTGGTTGAGTTTAGCAGTCCGAAAGCCAATCGTCCATCATCATATTGGTATGGAGCCGTCTTGCAACGCCAAGTGCATGCATTGCGTTGAGCGTAGTAGGCCCGGCTTGCAATAATATCAGATCCACTGTGCTAGCCGTCCATCCGAGGATCGCTCCTGTCTCATGTTCGGCGCCTGGGTCGCGGGCGTCGACCGAGCGTGTTCATGATGACAGTTTCGTTCTGACAAGTGCTGAAACCACAGAAGCTGGCGTCAAAGTAATCACGACGGAGCCAAACTGTGTCGGCCCAGTGCCAAATCGCAGGCGAAGCGGCCAGACACACCGGCACTATCATGCAAGCACGACGCTGCTGGGCCGCGAGCGTACATGTGTTGAAATGGTGAGTCGTGCGAGCATATCGATCATGATCGGGCTTGTGCAGTGTGTCTGCCACACAGAACCACACGCCGCTGATTTCAGCGTGCTCTTCTCTACAGGCGCCAGATTGCTTTGTGTGCATGTTTTGGCGCGATGGTGTTATCACAGCGCATCATCGGCAGTCTCCATGCGGTATTGTCCCAGTGCTGCCTGCCCTTTCGGGCGTTCGTTGGCAGCCCTCGACGCATTCTGGCCTAGTCTGCAGCAGCGTGATGCTTTTTCGAGCGGACTGTCATGCAGTCATGCTGCCCATACCAGCCAACCTCCAGGCGGTGCGAAGCGGCTCCCAAAACGAGCCAAAGCTTAAACGCCTCAAAGAAGCCGAGCCATCGCAAGCTGGACAGCACATCGCCCAGATGCCGTATGCAGTGCGTTCCAACGCGGGTTGTCCAAACCACCGACATGCGAGAAGCTGTCTCACCGACAAGAATGGCCAAGATATCCTCGTATCGTGGATGCGATTGCAGTAACAGCGCGTGAGAGGCGGCCGCGCTCTTTGTGGCCGATTCGTGGGGCAAGAGGCGCGTCCAGTGAGCCGCGCTGAGTGTCTTTGAAACCGCACACGCTCGCGCGGTGCAGGCGGCTCGTGTGGTCGTGTCGTCCTGCCGTCGATACGAAAGCTTCGGGGGCCGGCAATCCAGCGCGTGCAGGAGAGTGAAGTGCGGAAGCCTCCTCGGCACGTCGCGGTCCAGGACGGTGATCCCCTGCTGGCGTCAAGCAAGCTCGCCCGCTGTACCACACTTTGCTCTGAGACACACCACGCCCACGATGTGCTCCTGCCTACTCCTGAGAGCGATCCTGTCTGCCGGTTGCCGTGTCTCGGACGCTGGCCATCTCAGCGGTGCTCCCTTTCTCTGGTACCGCTCATAACGCTTCTTCGGCGTGGTACCGGACAGGTGGACCGCGTGTTTCCCACCCCCCAGGTGCCAGGAGCCGGTGTCCCGTCCTACTCCCCGGAGCGTACCGAGTCGTTGGAGTCTCGTCATATCGCAGGCGGCCTCTTGGGACAGCCGCAGACCGCGGACAACACTAAGAACACAGGTGAGTACAGCACCGAGTGCGCGCTGGTCTACAAGCCCTGAATGAGCATCTACCTGCCAGCGTGCACACCATCTGTTTGTACTTCAGCGCCCTGCCGAACCCCAACGAAAGAGAATTGCGATGGCTTGAGGCTATGCACATCGACCCGGTCCAGCAACACTTGAGCTCTGGAGGTCAACAAAGCTCGCTTTTGCCGGTGGACCCGCAAGGTGCAGCAGCTAGAGACCGAAGCGCAACACAGCACGCGCGAGCAGTGCGTTGCCACGCAAAATGTGCAGTTCTCGAGCATATGATGCTGGACAGGACGATCAATTGGCCTAGGGAGTGCCGCAGCATGGTGCCCACGTGCCAGATCACGAACAGCCAACAAGCCACGGCTTCTTCTACGGTAGCATTCTCAGAACCTTCCGAAGAGATTTTGTCAGCGCAGGCTACATGAATGGTTTCAAAAGACATACCAAACCATCTCAAATAGCACGTGCAGACTCATGTTGATCGAAGGATTCGGATTGCGTGCATGGATTTGCATTCGCGCCGTCTCAGCCGGATCTACTATCGAACTTAACTACTGCTGGGAAGTGTAATAATAGGCTTCGAGCTCTCATACGCCGCTCTATCTTCAGACCTAATCCTCGATGCATTTGTGCAGGAGCTCGGCAGCCTTGCGCTACTCTTTCACGTCGTTGTGCAATTGCGCTCGGCGGCGACTTCCAGAGTAAATGCATGGCTCATCACACGTCATTGAATTTCTGCACCACCGGCGTGTAATAATGTCTGTAAGACTGCCTTTGCGAGACAAAGCAGCGTGAACGCCAGTCTGCACTGCAGTCACAACATACCACCGGCTCGGCGAGACGTTCGAAGCAGTAAAGGACCGACAGATGCTTGTCGGGTGTTACAGCACCCATCGCCACGTGCAGCAACAATGGGCTCTTACAGCTCCTACCCTGAAGGAACTCAAAATACGGAGCCAGCTCCGGTGTCGATTCAACCACGGCTCGCTGCACTGTTCATTGTGGACAGCAAATGTTTGAGAAGCCGCAAAATACAAATCGGATACGAAATTTTCTCGTAGGTGAACATGAGCCTTGTGCTCCATACCGTACCGTCAAGTCGCGAATCTCAAGCCTTCCCACGCCACAATCGCATAACTGATGCGTGCTCCTAACACCACAATCGACATCTTCAATGCGATCTCATTGTGATTCCAGAATTTCGTCGGCGTAGCAAAAAAAGTGAGAACCATTGACTCAGTCGGCAAGCCTGCTAGGTGTCAGCGGCGTACACGGCCAGCATCGTCGTCCGCAATTACAGCGCCTCTTTGATGTTCCACAGCGCAACTTACCTGTACGAAACCACAGTATCCACTCTGTGATTTTGCGTTGAGAAACTTCTCAACATGACCTTCTCTGCATTCTTCACCTCCTTCGCGTCAGAATCTCCCCACTCTAGCGGCACCTCGCTATCTGCATCTGCGTAGACTAGGACGTTGAATGTGCAATTCCCGTCAAGCATAGGCAGAAAGGAAACAGAGGCAGTAATTTGACGAAACAGTGCTTGAATCTCAGATTGAATCTCCGCTTCCGTCTTCTCAGGCTGTGTTGCTTCGGTGCTGGATCCAGCCGGTGCGGAATTCTCTTTGTCGCCACCGGAGGAGCGCGATTTCTTCTTGCTGTCGTCGTTGAAGATGTTGACGTCGAACTGCCATCGCTCAACGTGTTCGCCGGTCTCCTTGGATGTGACGACGATGACTAATTTTGATATCTTGGATTTCTGCATCCATTTGCTGAGCTGCGACATGATCTTCTTGATGTATGCTTTGACTTGGTCATCGAGCGTGACCATCATGTTCAGGCCATACTTCTTAACCCTACCAGTTCATTAGTTTACCTGCCTCCATGAATGTTTGTCCACGCGTACGCTGTGAAGTCCTCAGCCGGATAGACGCCGCGCTGGAACAATATGGTGTTGATGGAGTACTCGAAGAACTCCGTCACCAGCTTTGTGCTGCCTTTCAGCGACAGCTTGTGCGTCTTCGCATCGTCCGCGTTCTTTGATGATGACGACTTCTTCGTGGACGGTTCTCTCGTTGCTGAAGGCATTTTTACTGGTATGTTGTCTGCTGGTGTGCTGATGCCGCCGCCCAAAGTTCATTCGATGTTTATATCTGGTCGTCGCGGGGGACAACAGGACGCCAAGAACTTCACTTCCAGACTTTCGACGAAGACACGACGTGCACTGCCAATGCCATCAATTCTCCCTCATGCGACGATGTTTCCTGGCGACTAAAGGACTAGCTGGCTTCTGCCGCTCCTGGCAGTCGTCCGTCAACCACAATGCGACTTTCGCAGCGCGTCTGGCGCTCAACGGCCAGCGAAGGTCATTGAGCTGCACAGCGCGATTGGCCGCCAGCTCCATCCACGATCCCGCCGTCGTCGAGCAGCGCATCTCGAAGATTCCCATCGAGCGATTCCGCAACTTCTGCATCGTTGCGCACGTCGATCATGGCAAGAGCACGCTCAGCGATCGGCTGCTGGAGCTCACCAACACCATTCCTCCTGGCGGCAACAAGCAGATTCTAGACAAATTGGACGTGGAAAGAGAGCGCGGTATCACTGTCAAGGCGCAGACATGCTCGATGATATACAACCACAACGGCGATGACTACCTTCTGCATCTCGTCGACACGCCTGGCCACGTGGACTTCAGGGCAGAAGTCAGTCGCAGCTATGCCAGTTGTGGTGGAGCACTGCTACTGGTCGATGCCTCGCAAGGTATCCAGGCGCAGACTGTAGCCAACTTCTATCTTGCCTTTGCACAAGACCTGACGCTCGTGCCCGTGCTCAACAAGGTTGATCTGCCAACAGCTGATACGCAACGAACTATCGAGCAGCTTCAGGACACTTTTGAGATTGATTCTTCAAATGCAGCCATGGTGTCTGCCAAGACAGGTCTGAATGTCGCCCAATTGTTGCCTCAAATTGTGGACCAGATCCCAGCGCCGGTTGGAGACGAGAATGGCCCCTTGAAGATGCTTCTCGTGGACAGCTGGTACGACAACTACAAAGGTGTGATTCTGCTCGTCCGGATATTTGAAGGCAAGGTCAAAGCCGGCGATCGATTGGTGTCCTATGTCACCGGGCTCGAGTACATTGCAGGCGAGGTCGGCATCATGTATCCACTCGAAATACCACAGAAGTGCTTGCGAGCAGGTCAGCTTGGATACATCTACATGAACCCAGGCATGAAACGCAGCAAAGAGGCTAAAATTGGTGATACATACACGACGGTAGCCTACAAGAATTGGGACGTCGTCAAGCCTCTGCCTGGCTTTGTTGAACCAAAGCCCATGGTGTTCGTTGCTGCCTTCCCGACCGATCAAGGAGATTATACCCATCTTGAGGACAGCATCAACCAAGTCACGCTCAACGATCGATCCGTCACAGTCATGAAGGAGAGTAGTGAAGCGTTGGGCGCGGGCTGGCGCTTAGGCTTTCTAGGCACGCTTCACTGTTCTGTCTTCGAAGATCGTCTGAGGCAGGAGCATGGCGCCAATATCATCATTACCCCACCCTCCGTCCCCTTCAAAGTAATACGCAAGGATGGCAAAGAAGAAATCATCACGAACCCAAATGACTTCCCCGAGAATCAACAGGTTCATCAGACTGTCGCCGAGTTGCAGGAGCCGTATGTTGAGGCCACAATCACGTTTCCGCAAGAGTACTTGGGAGAAATCATCAAACTGTGCGAGGCCAATCGTGGCGAGCAGCAGTCCTTAACGTTCTTCACTGCTACACAAGTGATTCTCAAGTACCTGCTACCTCTGGAGCGATTAGTTGATGACTTCTTCGGAAAGCTCAAATCGGCAACCAAAGGATATGCATCACTCGATTATGAAGATGCTGGATACCGGAAGTCCAACATCATCAAATTGCAATTGAATGTCAACAAGGTACCTGTCGATGCTGTAGCCAGAGTCATTCACTACTCTGAAGCTGAAAGACTTGGCAAAGCATGGGTGACCAAATTCAAGGAGCACGTCGATCGTCAAATGTTCGAAGTGGTCATTCAAGCCGTGGCAGGCAAGCGTGTGGTAGCACGCGAGACGCTCAAGCCATTCAGGAAAGATGTATTGCAGAAGCTACATGCCGCTGACGTATCCAGAAGGCGGAAGTTATTGGAGAAGCAAAAGGAAGGAAAACGGAGGATGCGAGCAGTTGGCAACGTTGCGATCGATAACAAGGCATTCCAGAGCTTCCTAGCTAAATAGCCACAGCACTTCAAGGAACCATGTATATTATCATCCCGTCTGCTCCAATGATTGCTATGCGTCTATTAAACACAGCGCAAGGCAAAGCTAACATCGCGATTGAGAGGCGCGCTCTCGCTCACGCAAGCTCGCATCAAGATCAGATGGAGCGCTCTAGCCTCTCATGGCACCACGCCTACCCTCTCGTTTGCCTTCGTGCACAAGGTCTAGATGACAAGCACCGCAACCCCCTACGAACCCCGACAATGCCATGAACCGACAAGAATTCCCCGCGGAGATTCCACCAACGTGGTCCTGCCATGCCGTATTTCATCGATTCCAAACAGCTTCGTGTCAAGAATCTTCGCGAATGTCTCAATGCCCCTGACTACCTGATCACCGGTCATCGCCAAGCCTATACCGAACGACTCAAAAATGTCTCGGTCCTACCACTATTTCACCCACGTCGACGCCATCGAAGGATCTTGGCTCCCGGCAGACTGATGGTGGTTCCGAACGACGCGAACGATTATCAGCTTACCCTCGCAATATTTATCCGCACGCACAGTAGCGGCACCGCGTGGCTGTGACGTGGGCGTTTACTAGTATGTGCGATGTATGTGCATAATAAGCTGGTACTGCACACATCTGTCATTGTGCGCCTGTGTCAAGTGAAACATGTGACGGCATGTATCAGGCGAGCTCTCAGGGGCAAAAGGGTCGTCAGGTTCGAGATTACTGAAGGTCTCGCTTGAGAATGCTCTGCTGTGTTGTCCAATTTAAACTCAGGTACATAAGGGGGCACAGACACGTTCTGCAAATATTCAGATCTTTCCAAGTCACACGCAGCGCGGCACTCACTCAGCACAAATTTATATTCGCTAAACAAATGTGCGTGTGAATGTATGCTGAGTTTCCAGGTAGGGCAGGAGGCATTCATTCGTTGATTCATGTACTGACCAATATAACCCCAACGCCTCGCTCGCTAGAACGCTCCAAGTCTTATACACATTAAAATATGAACAACACAAACAACACGACTCCAAGACTGCGTCGGCAAAAACTCCCCGACACTCACTTTTGTATCTTTAGCATACACCTAGGGTGCAGGTGCACGAGGCCTTTGCTCGTTTGTCCCTTTCTGTCGCTTTGCCTCATGATCACCAGCTGTTCCCTCAGCTTGACGCTTCACGCCTGCTGAAATAGGCCGAACATCAGCGGCTGCACCAGGACCGGGTTCGTGTGAGGTCTTTTGCCGCTTTGCCTCAGAATCGGCATCGACCTCTTCAGCTGGTCGTTTGACGCCAGCTGAGGGAGGTTGTAGATCAGTAGAGGGCGCAATTGGAGAGACATTCGACTCAAGTGGGTTACTTGGTTGCTTCGCTGCACCAGTCTCCATACCTGCATGGGTTGAATTATGAGCAGTTGCGGGCGATGCGCCTATGACTGCTGCTGTCGCTGGGTGGTGGGCAGCTGTAGTCGAATGCTCGGCACTGACAGGGTTAGCTCGGGCCACTTGCGGTGGTTGCTGTAGGTGTGTAGCTGCCAAGTTTGGAAGGACCACTGGGCTCGATATCCTGTGGTTCGCCTCAGGCTGTGAAACTCTTTGTTCGCTCACTACTGGATCGGAAGGGAGTTGACTGGCTGCCAACTGGGTCTGAGCCCCAAGCTCTGGTCGCTGTGGGAACTGTGCGATCCCGTTAGGCTGCCCAGCTTGATGCTGCGATGGTGCGGGAACGGGCTGAATCTGGGGAGCAAAAACGGGCTGTTGCGTTGGCGCAATAGGAGACTGGCTCGGTAGAGGCGCGCTCGCAGAAGTCGGCTGATACATTGGCTGCGTTCCACTTGGTGCCTGGCTTTGCGCAGTCGGGGTAGGACGGGAGAACTGTGGCGGCCCAGGTACTGAGGCCGTTGCCGCAGGGTACGAGTTCAAGTTAGGCGCAGCAGAATTCGAAGCTGGTGGTGGGACTGCCTGCTGTGGCTGCTGTGTTGCAAAATTTGCATTGGCAGCAGGCAACTGGTTCTGCTGCGGCGGTGCCAGCAAGTTTGTTTGACTTGCAGGCATGCCATTAGCTGATATCATCGCAGGCTGGGCGGACTCTGCGTTCACAGTGGCCGCCGTAGTCGTGCTTGGCGAGGCCTGATTTGCAGTCTGTGCTGTTGCGGCAGGTGCACTGGAAATAGGATTAGAATCAGGTGCAGCGGTCGTCGTGGCAGTGGCTGTGCTGTCGCCATTGGTCGTGCTCTTCTGTGAACTCCTCGTGTCACCTTGACCATACTGTATGAATATCTGTTTCAATGTTTTGTATGGATCCTGCGTCTCGTCAACTTCTCCTTCTGTAGCAGGCGTTGTGCCGGCGTGAAGATCCGAGTAATAAAGCAATGCATCTTGAAACTGCTTGGATGCTTGGTCATGCGTGTCCTTGCCAACATGAGGCGCAAGGAATCGTGGCTGGTACTCCAAGATCGCTCCAACGATGTTCGCGAACGGTTGCGGCTGTTGAGGCTGCGCCGGCTGAGACTGTTGTGATGACGGACCACTCTGTGCTCCATAGTGAGGCTGCGGGTACTGTCCGTTCGCCGGATGTCCATTCGCCTGCAACTGCCCTGAGCCAGACGGCCCTGCTACGGGATTTGCGCCTGGATTGTATGGACTATGATACATCTGGCCACCTTGCTGATAGGCTGTGTTGAAAGACTGTTGGTAAGGTGCGCCGTTTCGAGGTAGAGCCGGCGGAGGTGGCGACGCTTGCTTCCTTTTCTTTGGATCAAGTTCGTGTGTGAAGTCAATCTTCCAGTACTTTCCCTTGCCGCTCTTGCCAGATTCTACAAAGCGTGGACTCTGTAGTAGATTGTGGCGCACGCTGCTTTGCCAGCCGTTGGTCGTGGTCCCGTACTTGAAATACGGCCATCGCTTTTGTATCTTGTCGTAGATAGTTTGCAAATCCGCTTGGCCATCCAGTGCTGGATCTTGCAAGATCTCATCGATGATAAAGACGTATGTGATCGCTGGTTTCTTGAGCTGCTCCTCCGTAAAGCTCTCACGAGCAGGCATGGGGGACGGCGAGCGAGCAGGACGTCGCGGTCGAGGACTAGTTGATCTCGCTGTTGGAAGATCATTCGGTGCGCTGCTGCCAGAAGCCACATTTTGCTGGAGCTGGTTCGGTGTAGTTGAAGCATACGCTGTGCTGTAATTGTGCATCCGCGGATCCGCATTCTGCATTGCCACATCCGGAGCTGCTTCGCCTCGTGAGGCTGCCTTGGCGGCAGCGTCCTTCTGCCGCTGCTCGGCACGAACCATTTCCAACAGCTCGTTCATGGACGGGGGCGCAAGTCCTTGACGCTCGTACTCTTTGAGCTTACGCTTGACCCCTGCATCGTCACGCTTTGATATCAATCCGTTCTTGGGCGGCCTACCTGGACCCTTGCGTTTCTGTGGCAGCTGAGATGGGTCAGCGCCCGCGAATGCAGAATTTGCGTCGAGATTGATCGCTGCTGGTGGCGAAGCTTGAGTTGGCTGCGCCGCTTGTGGAGTTTGACTGGCTCCAGGAAGTGGTGTCTCAGTGGAAGGCACAGGTAATGCCTCATCCTTCGATTTTGCAGCTGGTCCCTCCTCGTTGTGATTAGCTGACTCCAATGGCCCCTCTTCCTGAGCTGGAGTCTTGGAAGCCGTTGCAGGGACCTTGCCGCCAGTTTTGGCGGGCGTCTTGCCTTTTGGTTTCGGTGCCTTGTCTTCCGCGTTAGCAGCCTCAGTACTCTTCTGCGGCTTCTTGCCAGCGTTCTTGTTCTTCAATTTCAGTTTGACAGGCTTCAGCTTGCGCTCTTTGGTCTTTGATTTCTTGTCCTTGGTTTTCTTCGGTTTGCTCTGTTGTGCAAGAGGAACGTCTTCCTCAGATGAATCGCCTTCATCACTGCTTTCGACCGCCTCAATCGTCTGCGACACTCCCAGAATAGCCGGACTCGTTTCAAGATCGTTATCTTCGCCGCCATTTGCATACTCTGAGCTTTCCAGGTAGTATATCTCACTTTCATGATCATTCGGAAGCATAAATCTGAAGCTGACGGAGACGATGATGATCTCGTCATCGTGGCTGAGCACGATGTCAGTCTCCCCTCGTCTACGAAGATCGCCGTTGTGCATAGCCATGTTGCCGATCACATCCATGACCCAACGCGAGTTCTCCCGATCAAATCGAATGATCAGATGCTCGCGCGAAATCTTCTCGATATGACCGGGTTCTCGCGGATGAATTGTGACTTGCGCCCATTCCTGGGGCTCGTGTACTTTACCATGGCTGTCAGCATACAGCTCGCCCTCCAGTTCGTCGCCTTGCTCGAATTCGTGAAGGCTGCGTGGCGCTATCGAATGATTCGACGACGAATTGTTCTTGCTTCTCCGATTTCGCTGAGTGAGGGCCGTGGTGCTTTCGAATCCGTAGTCAGTAGGATCGACGTAGGAGACAGCGCCTCCTACATCGCTGTACGTGCTCAATAGCCCGTGAGCAGGTCGGCCGATGAGATCCTCCTCGTCATCATCGCCACCGTGCTGGGAATGGTGACTGGGCTCACGAGCATAATCGTCCAAAGACTGCTGGGCGCGGCGCTGCATCTTGACCTTTCTTTTGGCCTGTTTCTGACTCTCCTTGAAGGCGTTGTAGTAGTGTTGATCACGACCGACCATAACGTTCATAGACTTCACATAGTAGTAACTGTCCGGGAACTTGAGCATGGCGTAAGCCTCATGGGTACTTGGTTCTTCTTCGACCATGGTAGGCGAGGCAGGGAGACCGACATGCACGAGAGCGTTCGATGGGGTGCCGGGATCCGCAAGCGCCGCATCTATTGCTGGATCCTGGTCGAATAGCAATTGTTCTGGATCTGGCAGAGCTGCATACAGACTGAGATCGTGGAGCTGGTCATTTGGTGTGCTGTCGACCTTGAACAAGCCATTTGCTGTCTCGTGCAAGTCGATCGTGTCGCGAACATTACTCTCAATACCGTGGTCGACCACTGGACGCGCCGGAGTATCCAGGTTGCCCAAGTCGCCATGATGCACTGCAAGAGGAGCCGGTGCTGGCATGTTGCCTTGGACGGTGCTGTGAACTTCGTGTCCGGCCATGCTACTTTGCGCCTTGCTGTGGACTTCGTGCTCGGGCTTGGGGTCCATCTTGCCGTTCGTCATGGGTATAGCGCTGTTCTCGATCGTGGCCTGTTCCCCAGCTGCGCGCACTCCCACACCAGCGTTCTGAACCACTGCGACCTGGGAGGGAGGCGGCGCAAGGGTGTTTGCTGGATCGGGCCTGTCGGTTTGCTGCATCTCTTCGCGATTGCTGCTGCTGTTCATTGCTAGGCCATTCGGCCATGATGATGCTGCCGCCCCGCTGCTTTCCATCGCATGTGGTAACAGGTGCGGACTCGCTGCATTTCGTTGTCCTGCCGGATGGGGGCGAGGGTCGCTCGTCGAGGAAGACGCGTCTATGGTGATCGAGGGCGGGCGACCTGCCAAAAGATGCAGTGCGGGTCTTTAACGGCAGTCGCGACCAGACTTTGACCGGGTGACTGCGGGGGCCAGGACCTGTACGACGGGGGACGGAACCTTAGTGGTTGCCACTACGAATTTCAATCAAAACAAACACCTCCACCACCACCTCCAACCACCTATACCACCTCTATTCCGCCCTGTACCACTCGCAATACACGCACAGCATGCCTCGCCAGACTGTTGATTATAGTCAATGGTATGACTTCATCAAGGAACGTGTAGAGGCACACGTACCCCGTGCTACCATCGTTTCCGAGCTCGCTGCCGAGGGTATTACAATGTCAACACGCACCCTCAGCCGTACCTTATCAAGCTGGAATCTTGTATACGCCAATTATAGGCCTGATTAGCGTCTCAATGATAAAGAGAAGCTGCGGCTGCGTGTTGTTTGGCTGCATCACTTCATGCGTGCTACCGACGCTAAGGCAGCGGAGATTCTTAAACTGGAAGGATTCGTAATCGGTGCCTACCGGTACAGCCTATACCGCAAAGAGCTGGGTTTATGGAAGCGTAAATACGGTGCAGAACAAGAGGAAGAAGAAGATAAGATTATCGCGCTGCTGCAGACTGAATTGCGGAAGTCCATGGTGGAATCGTTTGGCAGGCGGAATCTATATACGTATATGAGGATAAAGCACAATATTGTCGGACGGTTTGTAGCCTCCGAACCACTGCTACAGCGTTGTATGCACCGCTAACAGTTCATCCTAGTAACCGTGTGTCGCCGCTGTCCGCGACCTTAACCCTGAGGGCCTCCGTAAGCGTACCGAACGAATCCGCGAACACCATAGCGCTGTCATTACGCCTGGACCATTCTATGCACCGTCAATGGATGCACACTGCAAATTCGAGCATTGGGGTATCCAAATCTATGCTGCGATTGATGTTCATTCACGCTATATCGTGTGGATTTACGTCGGAATTACTGGCCGTACAGCTGTCTCGGTTCTCGCTCAATACGTCCAAACCCTACGCGCTACTCGAACGGTACCACAAATAGTCAAATCCGATCGTGGTGCAGAAACAATTCTAGCTGCTGATGCCTATTACATGGTTCGCTTGGCCTGCTACGAACAGTCGCAGTCGCAGTCGCCGAATCCGGACGATACGCCGGTACACCTAACCTTCAACGAGGTGTTCAAATACGGCACTAGTAAGATGAACCAGCGCATTGAGGCATGGTAGAATCAACAGGCACCTGCGCTAAATAGCTGGCGTGCGTACTTCTACGAATTGACTAATCATGGACACTTTGACGACAGATCCTTAGCCGACAAGATCGCGTTTCTAGCGATCTATATACCGATTATGCGGCACGAGGTCATGGAGTTTGTTCAGCTTTGGAACTACCATACCATTCGGAAACAGACGAACAGGCCGCATTCCATTCTAGGCATTCCATATAAGCTGTTCACTTACCCTCAGCTTCATCAGGCTAGTTACCAAGGGCTGCCAGTGCCTGAGGGTGTATTGGACAGTATTGAGGAAGAATTGAAGCATTTTGGTAAGGCCGCTCGCAGTTACAGCGTTGAGTACCTACTAATCTCATGTGTATAGACCTTGACGCCTACCTACCCCAGGATACACTGCAATGGTGCCGCGATACAATGCGGCCGCACGGCTTTACGCTGCCAATTGACGGCAGTGCGATTAACTCTGACGGTGACCGCCTTCACTGCCTTGCTTACATGCAACTGCGTGGCTTGATTGCTAATTATATGGCCTCTAATCAACTTCCGATTCTGGCCGAGCTTGACAAGCCGCTCGCAGCTCGTAACTGGGTACCTGCACGGTACGCTGAACGAGCGTTTAGAGCCTCCAGTAATCAGCCAATTGTTAATGACGATGCAGGGTTGGTAGAGTTCGCCGACTACCCATGAATCCATGGTATGCCGGAACTGCAAGCTATAATAGTTCTAGCGTACAATATAGCGCGGAAGGCTCTTCTTCTTACACCGCTGTCTAAACACTACGGTTTCACAGCGCTGCAGTGTTGCTATTCTATTCCTCTGCTGTCTCTTATTATACGATTTTATAGACGAGCCTCTAATACCTTACTCTGCTGCAACCCTGACACTATGGGCAACAACGACGACACCTGGGGTGCCTACTGTACCGTCAATGGCAACGACCATGCTAGGTTATATGGCAATTATGCCTTCTGCGGCGTATGCGGCTTGAAGAATCCAACTCCGCCAACTCAACAGTTCCGACGCGAGGCTTCTACGCACCCAGGCGCCAGCAACGCTGCTAACAGCGGTATGCCTATAAGTGCACCGGAGGCTCCGGGATATCAGTTATTCGCTGTTATTCCATCACACGCCAACGATGCACGCAACACTGCGAATACACGGTTCAAACCAAGGCCTTCCGCCAACGCTGGTTCCAAGCCTCTATCTCATCGTAAACCAACACCTGCAGTGGCGGCTTAACCGCAGGCAGGGCCGGTTAAGAGGTACAGCTGCAGTATCATGCTGTATACACAGGCGATTGAAGTCAAGCTTGATAAGGATACCGAGATCTGGCACTACGCTGAGGTCAAGAGCTATGACTATAAGACGGAAGATCTGTTCACTGATAAGGGGTTCAATAATGCCAACACCGACCTCCTAGCGTTCATTGTCGAACGCAGTCCGCTAGAGGAGTTTGATGCCAATCCACCGCAGAGTATTGAGGGGTTCTACGAGATCATGTTCTTTAAGGACTTCAACGACGACACTTCCAAACCAACTGCAATCAACAAACGAGCGTGGCAGGGTAAGGATATCAAGGAATTAATGTTTGCCTTTAGAACGGCGAGGACTTCTAGCTACTATACCTTCAAGGTGCTCGTTCAAACCGTGATAATGGACAAGCGGATAAAGAAGCGTAAAGAGCGTGCTGCAAGTACAGTAACTGGCGAGCCTCCGAGTCGACATGGTACCGTTGTTCCATCCATTGAGAACGGCACGTTCATTAAGGTTGAGAAGCCTTCCTTTATAGATAGATAGATAAGTTCAATTTGCCGGGCTACCTCTTTCTATAGAGCAAGCGGCGCGCACTATATTATTCTATCGGAAAGAAAATCCGTTGTCGAGGGCCCGAGGCCTCGACTTCCGGCATAAAAACTCTCCGCACTTCTCTATGTCTTTGCGGTTGGCCTTCCGCGCTTTTAGGTTTGGATTCTCTTGGACTTGCGTAGGTGCGCTGGAAGCCCTTCCTCTCACCAGGACCCTATTCCTCCCTGTCTTTTTTCCCCCTCTGCTATCTCCTCCTCCCTTGCTAACGAGAATTGGTCGAGCACCCCTTCTCGTATAAGCCATTTCGCCGTCGCGAGCAGGCCCCTTTTTGTGTTCATGATCTCTTTCCAGTCTGTTGATCCTGCTGCTGCGAACAGTGCGTTGCGTGTACTCTGCCGCAGCGGGCATTGGATACACACGTGCTTTAGCGTCTGGGCTCTGTAGTTGCATTGGCATTCTTGTGTTGCGCCTGGGACCCGCTGTCTCGTTAAGTATGCGTTTAGGCCGATGTGTTCTGTTTTGATCAGCGTGATCATAGTGCTTGTCGGCCGCGATAGGCCTCGGTGGAGTGATCGCCCTGTTTCCTTCGGCCCCGCCGTCCATGTTGACGGGATAGTCGCTCTCCCTTCTGTTCGTTTCCCCCTTTCTGCTTGCCATCCTTTCTTCCACTCTCGGTCCATCCACCATGTTCTCGACTTCTCTGTGATTCGGTTGTCCTGGTCGCGTACCGCTTCGAGGATCCCTTCGTGTCTCGTATAGGCCTTTGCCTTTGCCTTGTGTCTTCTTTTTACTGTCATTTCCTTCGCGATTTCGTCGCACCTCTTGCGGATAAACTGGTATGCCGGTTTGTCCCAATTCGCCTGGACAGACTGTCTCGTGAGCTCCTGGGTGTACAATTGTATTGGAGGGATTTCCGCTTCCTTTTGGAGGGTAACTGCTGGGACGCTTTTGTATGCTCCCGTGATGTGTCGCAGGGCTTGGCTCTGCACCTTCTCGATCGGTTCCACCAGTCTTCTCGCGTGGCTTGCTTTACCCTGGGGGTTAGTCCACGACTGGCAACCGTAGGTCATTGTTGGCCGGATTACTGCAGTGTATATGTGTCTTGTTTTAGTGAAGGATGCTCCCCATGTGGATTTGCTTAATCTCTGGATGGCTGCCATTTGTTGGACTCCCTTCTCCGCGGCCTTCTTGATGTGTGGTCCCCACCGCAATTTTGAGTCGACTTGTACCCCGAGGAGTCGAAGGGACGGGACTGGCCCGTCTTCGAATCCCGGGATCTGTACTGTGGCCTGCATGTTGTGTGATCGCCCTCTCGTAAAGTGTATTAGCTGGTATTTCTGTGGGGCGAAGGCTGCGCCGTGTTTGCGGGCCCACTCTATGCATTGCTGGTGTGCATTCTCTAGCATCCGACAGTTTGTTTCGGTAGATCTGCTGCTCACTACTATGTTGGAGTCATCGACGTATCCCATCGGTGTAATGCGGGTTCCCCTCAGTAAGGGCAGGAGTGTTGATGCGAAGAATAGGAACAGGATTGGTGAGAGTGTAGACCCCTGGGGTATTCCAGTTCTTTGTGGTCGGGGTTCGTCTAGGAATTCTCCAAGTTTCAGTTGTGTAGATCGACCCTCGAGGAAGGAGCGGATGTATCCCACCAGTTGCGGTGGGAACCCTTTCATCTGTAGGTTGTGGAGTAATCTTTGGTGAGAGACATTGTCGAAGGCTCCGGATATATCGAGGCACAGCATCGAGACTACTGCCTTCTTGTCCGTCTTCCATACGGTTCGCACTTTCTCTGTGACCATGTCTAGGGCCGTTGTTGTCGATCTTCCTGGCCTGCCGCCCATCTGTTCGTCCGGCAGTAGTCCCCTGTTTTCTGCTTCTTGCGACATCCTGCGGGCCACAATTGCCTCTAGCGTCTTCGCAAGCGTGTTGAGGAGGGCTATCGGTCGATAAGCCCCTGCTCTTGTGTAATCGGGCTTTTGCGGTTTTCGAAGGACGACTGTGATCGATTGTTTGAATGGCTTCGGGTGGTATTCCTTGTGTAGACATGCCGAGTATAGGGTCGCTAGTGGTTTTGCTAGTACTTCTCTACACAGACCTGTGCACAAGTAAGACAAGACAAGACGACCCCATCGGCTTGTCTTGTCTTGGTGTGAGAGCGCCTGTCTTGTCTTGACAAGCCAAGTATCTCATTGGTCTTGTCTTGTCTTGTCTTGATTAGAGCACGTGACTGAAGTGAATATAGTTCTATTCGATCAATATAGACTCTGCTGGATCCGCACGTGTTCTGGAGGCCTTAGAGATGCTTGGAGGTGATGCAGGACGTATTCCAAGGCTCGTGAAGTAGCTCCTGATTGGCTAATTAGCCATCGTAGCTGCAGTAGCCGCAGCAGATGTGAATACGTACCTGTCCAATTTGATTAAACCAGCCTTCAACCACTGCTTAGTAACCATCAATTCATTGACTGTGCAGTCCAACAGGCTTCTTCTACGAGTTGTAACTGCAGCTCCAGTGGTGCTAAACACCCTTTCCGGCTCGTCAGACATGACTGCAATTGAATAGACATCTAGCGCTAAGGCGGCCAATTGGGGCCAATCAGATCGTTTGTTAAGCCAGTAATTGATTGGTGAAGTATGACGATTGGCGCAGAGCTGGTAGAAGTGAATGTCCTTAAGATATTCAACCAATTGCGAGTCAATATTGGCTACAGCTACAGCCTCATATTGAGCCCAAGGAGTCTCTTCCGCCTCCGTAGCTTCCTGGTCCAGTTTCGCTCGCTTCGGAGGTGAATGGACGTCGTCGAGTCGCTCCTCTAGGGGCTCGTAGTCTCGATATTCATTCAGTAGTCCTTCGAGTTGAACACGTGCTTGGCTCCGCCAATCAGGTCGCTCCTTCCACTTCCAATCAAACCAGGCCCATTTGTACACCGGATGAAGGACAGTTGAAGCAATGTAGACAGAGGTATTGTCCAATTTGAGGTAGTATTCATTAAGCTTCTTCCAAGCAAGGTCAATATTGATTGAGAAGTGCTCTTCTGCAGTCAATTGGTCGTTCGGAAGGGCCTCTAGCGCTTGAATGACGTCGATTGCTGCTTCAGGCTTGTTTGTGAATCCACGGGGCGGTTGCTGGCTCAAATCCGGCTGCCTAAGGCTCTCATTCACTGGATTGCTCATAGCGTAAGACTCGAAGTGAGTAAGAAGATCCTCAAATACTGGAAGAACCTTCCATATGGAGCCAGTCTTGCCACTACCAATATGGCCTTGCAATTGAAGGGTAGCGTGCTTCAGAGGTCTCAATAGCTCTATGTATTGATTGATAACGGACCAATCAGAGCTCGACAACCGGTCGTCAACGATCGCAGGCTGCTTCGGTCTGTGAGTAGAGCCTCGGAGCTCCGCCTTCCGGACTGCTTTGTCGTGAATGCTTCCTTCCTCTTCCAGTAAGGCATCAATTACTGGCTGCAAATAGACAGCTCGCTCCGCACTGTCGTAGAAGCTGTTCCACCGCGTAGTGACGTCATTGATCAATTGGTACGAGTCCTTCTTGTCTTCCGGCTTGATGGGCTTAATAAGCAGCTCCTGGTGCTTCAGAAACCGCTCGATACGCTGCGGCGATCGGTTGATCCACACTATTACATTGTGTAAGCGACCAATTGGACCTCGTCGTCGCCAGAGTGTAAGCTCGGTTTCTAGCTCGTCACATGACTCTACCTGGTTGGCAAATAGCTGTTGTGAGTGACCAAACAAGGCGGCTTGGCCAACCAAATTAAAAATATGGCCGCAGCATCGTATCCATCGTTGGTCACGGTCGAATCCATACTCGTTGGCCAGCTGGTCCATACAAGAGCCGTTGTTTGACGCGTTATCTGTGGTTATGTAGCCGATCTTGTCCTTCAAGCCGTAGTAGTCGATGATGTTACTAACTGTGTCAGCTATTCTCACACCGGAGTGTCTTCCTTCCTGTTTTGGCAGCGCTAGCAATGATGTCACAGGCTTTCCAGTCCTGTGAATAAAGTGCACACAGAGACCTAATAAGGCTAGCTTGTTGCCGGACGTCCAGAGGTCAAATGAAAGGCTGATCTTCGATATGGAGCCGGCCAATTGCTCTGTAACGTCGCCAATAGACTTGTCGTATATACGAGTCACTACACGAGATGCGGACGTCCGGTGAGGCAGTATACAGCGTTGATTGGCATATTGAAGAAGTTGTTGGAACCTTGGTGACTGCAACTGATTAAAAGACACGTTATCTTGAATGATCCAGTCGTATAGTAGCGCTTCAAATTGAAAGGGATCGAATGAAGCTGCAGTAGTGTTGTGAACAGCAGCCGCTGGACTATTTCCACGTAAGGCCCAGGCGTCAATGGGTCGTTTGAAGCCATGAGTCTTCGTATCCTTGCCATGTTGATCATGGTTATGCACCTTCTTAAGGTGTTTGATTGGTCCGGTGGAGGCTGCAGTCGTGAATAGCGCTTCCTTCAAGGTCCCTTGTAGTGTACGCTTCTTGATATGGCAATTGCGGCAGAGCCAGTAGAACTCGTCGGTTTGAGGCTTCCACAACCTCCAGCCATAAATCCATATGCCGCTCTCAGCTTTGAAGGAGTCTTGTGGTACGAGATAACCCTTTAAACGTGTCCAGTCCACCTCTTCATAGCCTTTTAGTGGCCGGGACGGAGGTGTCTTCTCAGGCTCGTTGCGCAGGCTCTGGAAGTCGTTTGGGGTTGATTGTTCGTGCGGAACTTGGAGTTCTGAGGTAGCTACAGTCGATGTGAGATCGCTGGAGCCATTAGAGTCCATGGCGGTTAGTACTGGTGTGGGTAGTAGACTTATAATCCCGTAGTGAACGCGTTAGGGCTAGCCAGGCGTAGGTGGTACGCGTCAGATAAACGCGTTGATTGGCTGAAGATCTGAGGGTAGATCCGTAAAGATTAAATTTACTGTACTCTCTCAGGAAGGTGACGCTTCGTAAAAGTGTAGCTCGGAGGTGGGAATACATCAATATACGGCTGTATACTACGTCAAGACGGTCAAGTAAGACAAGTAAGACGACAGCTCTGTCTTGTCTTGCCAAGCCAAGTAAGACAACAGCTCTGTCTTGTCTTGACAAGCAAGACAAGACAAGACATCAAGACAGGCTTACTTGTGCACAGGTCTGTCTCTACATTGCTTAAGGAATTCATTTGGGATTTGGTCCGGGCCTGGGGCTTTGTTCGCTGGGAGCCACTTGAGAGCTTTTAAGATTTCCTCCTCTGTAACTTCTTGTAACATTTGGAACGGTTCCGGGACCGCTGTGTTGGGGATATCGCTAAGGTCCGCGTCCCTCGGCTCGGGGAAGAAGTGGGCTGCCAATATGTTCGCCTTTCCTATATCTGTTCGGCCGTCGTGTGGGCCGGGGCCCGAGGGCCCGACTAGTGTTGGGAACTGTGGGAGTGGTTTCGGTTTCCCGTCGTCGTTTCGCGCCCATTTCGCGAGTTTCCAGATCTTGGTTGGGTCGTCCGTGAGGTCTTTGACTACTTTTCTCCATGCGAGGTTGGTGTCTCTCCGGATCTGTTTGTTCCTGGCGTGGCACGTCGCCAGGTATGCTCGGTGTCTTTCCTCCGATCTGTCTTCTCTCCATTCTCTGCGTTGGCGTCGTGTCAATCGGATCAGTCGTTGACATTCCGGGGTCCAACTCTGTTTAGCATGCGGTGATGGCCTTGCTTTTGGGACTACTTTCTCGACCGTGATTTGGATGGCTCTCTGTACGGCTTCGGCCATTGCGTCTATTTCCTCGTGTGTCTGTAGCGTCGTTTCCTCGATCGCGTCTAATTCAGTGGCAAGGACGGTTCGGACTACATCCCATTTCGCCTTTTTATATTGAGGCCTTGGTTGCGTTTTGCGCAATCTCGGTTGCTCGTTGTCTATCGTAGTGATTATAGGGATATGATCTGATCCGTGCGTCGCGTCCGGTTCGGTTCTACACTCCACAAGTCTCTGTCTGAGCCCTTCCGAAACGAAGACGAGGTCGATTGTTTGGCAGCTACAATTTTGTTTCTCCCATGTAACTGTGCCCGCCGGGAGTGACAGTTGGAGGCCTGCGGCCCCTGCGGTCTCGATTAGCGTGTCGGCCATTCTATGTTGGGTTGGGGCCAGGTGGCTTCCCCAGTGTGGGTGGTGCATGTTGAAGTCTCCTGCAAGGATCTGTTCGCATTTAAGGTCGTGTTCGGCTTCCCTTTCCAGTGCTGCCTTTACGTGCGGCAGTGTGCCTGTGGTCGTGTCGCTGTGCGGCCCACTCGGGTGGTAGCAGTTGTGGAGTGTAGTCTTTCCTTGGGTCGTCGTAATCCGAACAGAGATCATGTCGCTGGTTTGGTGGTACACGGGTTCCCATTTCGTGCTGTCGAGGTTTTCCGATACTAGGATCGCTACCCTGGGGTGTCCTTCTTTCGGCAGGATCTGATGGTATCCCCTCTTGCTCTTCGTTTTGCGGCCTTGTGGGTTTATCCATGGCTCTTGGATCAGTATGATCTGGGTGTCTCTTGGGTCCATGTCTTCGAGGAGGAGCGTCTGGATCGTTGGGCTATGGTTGACGTTATGTTGGTATATTCGTAGGTTGTGGCTATTCATCGCCACTTGTAGCGCAGAGCATCTCTAGGTCCTCATCTTCTATGGTCTGGGTATTGGTCTCCCCGTTGGTCTCTTTATCATTCTCTCTCTGGCCTGTTTGGCTAGTCCACCTCGAGATCTTGTTTGCTTGCTGTCGTCCTGCGATTATCGTCGCATTGGAGCCGACTGGTTTCCCCGGAGGTTTTCTCTGGGTGGTTTGCTCCTCTGTGTTGTGTGGGCTTTTCTTTTTGCGTGTCGGGGCCGGTGTCCATTCCTCTGCGTTGTTTGGTTCCTGTTGTGGCTTTGTTTGTTCCCACTTCTGGCGAAAGAAATCGGAGAAAGCTTTCGCCTTCGCTATAGCGGCTTGCTTGACTCGGCATTTTACTGCGTACGCCGGGTGGTTGCCCTTACAGTTCCCGCACTTTCTTTCGGTCTTCGTGCACGCTTCCGTCTTGTGCGTTCCAGCGCAGTTCCCGCACGTGTCCTGCGTTTCCTTGCAGTGCAGGGCCTTGTGGCCGAACTGCTGGCAGCGCAGGCATTGGATTACCCTCTGCTGTGGGTGATAGGGCTCGGTTCTGAGCCAAGAGCTTCCGAGGAATAGGCCTCTCTTTGTTACCTCCTTCGCTTGAGCCTCGCTTTGTACTGTTATTACTGCTGACGAGTGCTTCTGGTTCTTGCGGGCCTCCGCGCTCTTTAGCCACGTCCCGTGTGTAACCCGAAGGTTCGGGTACCACTTCAAGCTATCCTCCTGTAGTCTCTCCCACGTTTTCGTGTCTCTCATGTCCCATCTCGTATCGATTTGGTGGACCAGGACCCTGTGTGCTTGCTTGAGGACCGTCGCGTCTGGCCACAGCTCTTGGGCCCACCCTTGGTCCTGCTCTAGCTTGTTCTTTTCTTGCGCGGATCCTACGACAAATCGGATGTCTCCGCTCGGCAGTTTGAAAACCGCCGCTACTTTCTTCAACCCCACCTTTTCATGAATTTCTCTGTGTGTCATACCCCGGATGTGTTCTCTCTGTTCGTTTGTCCCCAGCCTTACGGATACGGTGTGTGGTGCCTGAGGCTGTTGCAGCAACCTTGGCACCGTGGGTGTCGAAATTGAGGCCACTTGGGCCCACGTTGTCTTTGGTGCAGCGGTCTGCTGCCTTTGGGTCTCCTGGATGGTGGAGAGGGTGTTGGCGATGGACTGGCAATGGTCCGAGTGGAGGAGCGCCTGGTACGCCAGGCGGAGGAGGGAGGAGAGGGATTCTGTGGATTGGGCCTGGGGGTTGTCCAGGGCTTCCTTGATTGTCGCACTGAGGTCAGCATTGTTCTCTTGAATAGCTTTGCTCACTGTGGTCTTCTTCTGTGGTGCAGTCGGGGCTCGGAGCCCTAATTGCGCTGGTGCCTGCTCCGGGGTGATCTGCTGGGTCAGAAGGTGCCAGCTTCTTTCCACAGCGTCTCCCCCGGCGTTGGCAGGTGTCGGTCGCTCGTATGGGTATGGAGCAGCATGTTTGGAGGCCTCGAGGCCCCCAGGCGGTCGCAGTTGTGGTGCTCGTGGCATTTTTAGCCTTCCTTTATAGAGATGGTTTCGAACCGTGACAAACCACCTAAGACAGTGGATTTGACTAGCAATACTACAACGGTACCTGCTACGGTACCCGCCGTACAGCAACAGGCTGCGGTACAGCAACAGGATATAGAGGCTGCGGTACAGCAACAGGATACAGAGGCTGCGGTACAGCAACAGAATATAGAGGCTACTAATGCAGCCAATCAGAATGCTGAGAAAGGCGTCAATCAAGAGCCAAATCAGGTGGCTAATCAAGAGTCTAGCCAGCAAAAGGAGGCTAATGAACAACAATCTAAGGTAGCCAATCAAGAGGCCGAGAAAGGTGCTAATCAACCAGCCAAGCGTCAAAGGATAGAGGTACCGCCTACGCAAATACATACTAGGAGTGCAGGAAAGAAGAACTAGCATAGTTTGATGTCGCGCCGTAGTGTACTTGCAGGTGGCACCGCGATCTAGAGGCATGCTGGAGTTATAGTTAGAAGGCTAGGGGCTGTATTTGAAAGGCACAGACTATAGTATTGAATTGAACGGCTCGCAGTCACGGCGTTGCTATACTCGCTATTGAATTACAGGCTCTGGACGCTCGCTATCAGGCCACACCTTCTTCCACAAGGCGTAAATGTCTCGGGCCTTATTATTAGCCTCAACACGCAGCCGATTCAACCACTCATCGTATGTCTTGATCCATTCACCATATCCAGCTACCTTCTCATCCAATGCAGCGTAATTAGCCTCCAGCATCGTGACCTTATCTTGTAGCTTAGCCAACACACCCTCCAGCATAGCCAGCCGCTGTTCGCTATCATCCGTATCCTTAGTCACAACCTTTCCAGCTTCACAGCCACCTTTGCCATGGCGCTTACAATAAGCGCAGACAGTCTCATCTTCCTTGTTCAATACCATGCACACCATGTCGTAGTTCTTGCGCGAGCACCAGTAACACGGATTCGGTGCCACTATTCCTTCATCAGTCTCCATAATCCTGCCAGCCACGGAATACTTGTTGAGGTTGTTTCTTGCCGTCTTCTTTAGCTGCGACTCCTTCGCCATGGCTTCACGCAGCCAGGCTTGCCATTTCTCAGGTGGACAGAACCAAAAGTCGGAATAGTTCGTAGTAGTAGGGCGGCGGAGGGCGAGAAGGACGGGGTCGATAGCGACAGGCCTAAAATATCAGTAAGTACGCTGCGAGTTAACTGCGCGCTGGATCAGACATACGGTTCAGCAGCGGTATCATCCTCCGTTCCAGCCATTTGAGTCAATTCCGAGGTCTCGCTAGCAGCTCGTCGTAGCGACGGTAGTGGTGATTGCGCTGGACGTTTGAGGCTGCGGAAAGGATGTCAGCGCAATGATTCACGTTAGAAGACAGCCAGGTACGTACGGCGAGCGTGTTGAGCGAGCCATAGGCTGATCATGGAATAGTATCGCTGAAATGCTGTCGAACGCGCTGCGGCGGAAAGCTCATGGCGGAGGTAGTGGCAGGCGGCGAGGTGGTATAGACCTCAAGCGTTATTGTTCGGGCGCACAATGGACTGCTGAATAGGTTGTTTAATGCGACAATGCGACAGCGACAATGGTGGTTGGTATTGTAGTCAATAAACTGAGTAAACTGAGGTGGAACCTCGAATTACGTAGTGGCAACCACTAACGTGTTTGATAAGCATGTGTATCAGATAAGGATACGTATCAGAATTATGAAGTCATCAGAATCACCATCAAACCACGTCCATTATTCCACATACCATCGCTATGGCGCCTCCAAATGAAGAGGTTATTCAGCAGGCTGTCCATGCCTATCAATCAGGTCGTTTTAACAGTATTAGGGCTGCTGCAGAGGCCCATGGAGTCGTTTATCAAACCGTCAATCGCAGACTCAAAGGTGTCAAACCAAAGCATACTACACCTCCATCCAACCGAGCTCTAACTCCAATTGAAGAAGAGGTGGTTCTTCAGAAGGTACTGGTCCTTGATGCACGTGGTTACTCGCCAACGCAGGCTATAATCAGAGAGTGGGCGTCCTCAATACTCAAAGCAAGAGCTGGTCAAGAGGTTGGAAAGCGATGGGCTCATAACTTTGTTAATCGTCATCCGGAGTTGGAAACAAGGCTATCACGGAGGTTATCAAACCAAAGGGCTAAGAATGAGGACCCAGAGGTTATTACAGAGTGGTTTAGACTGGTTCATAACATGATTACCTGCCATGGAATTACGGAGCATGACATATACAACTTTGATGAGAGTGGATTCAGGCTTGGACACTGTCAGAATACTATGGTTGTTACTGCAACAGAGCGTAGGCAGCGACCAAGGGCCTTGGTTTCTGATTCAACGCAGTGGCAGACAGTTATTGCCTGTGTTAATGCAGAAGGCTGGTCAGTGCCTCCATATGTTATCTTCTCTGGCAAGGAAATAAACAGAGCCTGGTTCAAACACCTACCACCAAACTGGAAGCTTGGAGTTAGTCCAAAAGGCTGGACATCCTATGATCACGCAGTCCAGTGGATCCAGCACTTTGATGACTATACTAAGCACAGAACTGTTGGCCAAAAGAGGCTCTTAATTCTGGATGGCCATGACAGCCATATGGTGCCAGAGTTTGAGTCATTCTGTGAGGAACAAGGCATTATTACCCTCTGTATGCCACCACATTCTTCTCACCTACTCCAGCCTTTGGATGTTGGCTGTTTTAGTCCATTGAAGAAGGCATATTCAGCCAGAATCCAAAGGCTTGGCATGGTTGGATACCACTACCTAATCAAAGAAGACTTCCTACCACAACTCAGGCCTGCCTATCAAGCTGCATTCACTCCAAATACGATCAGAGGTGCCTTTAGAGGCTCAGGCTTGTTGCCACTAGATCCACAGGCTGTGTTGTCCAAGCTGACTCTGCATTACAAAACACCAACTCCATCACCACCACCTTGTTCATCAGACACTCAGAATACCCCTCAGGATCTAAGGCAGATTGAGAAACAAACAAGCAAGATCAAGGCTAGGGTTGTTAATCACCAGAACAGCTCACCAACTTCAATCCTTGAGGCAGTTGATAGGTTATCAAAGGGGTTCCAAAAGTCACAGGCTGCTATGACATTACTCCAGGCTGAACATAACAACATGAAGACTATAATTGAAGAATTACAGTCTTATAGGGCTCCAAGGAAGAAAATCAAGCTTACTCTTGGTATTGACACTGATGAATTAGCTGCTAGAGACACGGCTCAGGTACAAGCTCGTCAGGCAATGGAAATGGTTGATAACCTTGAGAAGAAACCAAGAGCCAAACCAACCTGCAGCAAGTGTGGTACTCAAGGCCATAACTCAAGGAGTTGTCCATTAGATAGAGTGACTTCTAAGCATTCAATTGATCCAACTTTGGCATAATTTGAGCTAGTATAGCATGAGAAATGGAGTTTGGAAGTGAATAACCTCATAATTCTGATACGTATCCTTATCTGATACACATGCTTATCAAACACGTTAAGGTTTAGGCCTCTGTACATCGGACAATATACTTGCACAACGGCCGATCTTTCGCGGCTGCAGGGTCTTCGAGCGGCAACCAACCAGCAGACTCCAATTTCTCTGACACCAGCAAAGCCCAATGGCTCCCATCACGGCAGCTCCAAACCTCTCCACTCTGGCAGTGTCGCTCGACGGGCCACAACCCGATTCAGGATCAGAACTCACGCGTGCCACGCTGACAGCTGGTGGCATGAGTGCTGTACTGTAACCAGACACGACGAGTCGAACCCTATCTGCAAGCTCATGTTTGCTGAGTAGGAGGCGTGTCTGCCAGCAGCCCCCTCCTCGTCCATCGTGATATGATGGCGATTGATCGCAGCCGTGCAGATAAGACCATCCGACGACCTCCAGCTCAGCAGCTAGACCAGAGCTTGTACACGAAGCTACCCCGTCAAAATTGCCTAAGCAGCCAAATATCTCTCAGAGAGCTGCTACATTGAACCACGCTTTCTCCTCGTTTAAGCGTGTTGGAAGTTTGTTGAGAACGTCAAAAGAGCTTCGCCAACCAAAACTCTGGCTCACAGGAGGCAATCAACGAGCAAGGTGCTGAGTGATAGCCGGCACATCGGCACGGCGCAGCTGCTTGCAGACGTCGAATAAACAGCAGCATTGTATAATCCTACAGCATGGATCACGTTTGTCCGACATGTGCGCCTGACTAAATCTGTCGCATATATGAAACTGGCAAGCGAACCTTCACCAGCACAGCGACGTCAGCCATGCACTTCGACCGGCATGCGGTCCCATGAGCATGTCGGCAATGAGCAGTGTGCATTGCAACAGAAGACTTCCCGGTCTCCTCGCCTTCGACAATGGAGTACTCACCATTTTCCAAGCTTCCTGCAGAGCTGCGCAACTCAATCTGGACATTGAGCTTGCAATCCGGTCCAGGACCGCCAGAAGCATGTTGTAACATCTATGAGGACCCTAGTCTGTCAAGAACATGCCGCCAAATGCGCGCCGAGAGTCTACTCATGTACTACGCCCGCCAATCTTCCATGGTCGCTGTCGTCGACAACAGTGATACAAAAGCACTCTTCAAGTGGCTGGACACGCGGCGCGAGAGAGCGCAGTTGATTTGCAGATTGGATGTGGTATCAAATACTGGTATCAAGCATGACTTAGACGAGGGTATGAGCTACATTGGAGCCATGATCGCAAGCTTTGGCTGATTCTTACAACAATTTCAGGGACCAGAACACGAGAGGACTGGGAGTCGCTAGTTGGGGCTCTTAAACCCTATAGCGAGGACGGGATGCAGGTGGTCTGGCACAAGACGTACACAGGGGATAAAGAATGGATGCCGCGAATTCGGGAGATTCTGTTCCAGAGCAGAATGAAGAGGATGATTGAGGGCTGCGCAGGCGATGGGGATCGCTGATGATAAACAATGAATCTATGCCGAACCAATCGAGATGCTCGGAGAAGGCAGTTTTCGGTCATCGGCAATATGCCAAGGGGCAAAAGCCAGCGCAGTTATCTCATTCATGTCGTCGTCTACAGTTGGTGTGCGCGAGCGCGCTGTATCTCTGCAGTACTCTCTAATCGCCACTTTTAGAATCTCCAAGCACCGCGAGGGAAGTCGTGCAGAAGTTCCATCAAGGCGGGACTTCTAGTCCTTGTCCAACCTGACTGCAGGATTGCTTTCAATGAACCCCAGATCGACCTTATGTCCAAGAAGTTCTCGGATGTTCGACACACCGTACTTGATCATGGTAGGTCGTTCGAGCGAAAGACCGAAGCCATACACTCGAAGGTCTTCCGGCAGGCCCATGGGTAATAACATCTCAGGTCGGAACATGCCAGAGTTGCCAATCTCGACCCACTTGTTGAGGCCTCTGTGGAAGCCGAAGACTTCCATAGAAGGCTCGGTATACGGGTTGTAAGCGGGCTTGAAGCGCAAGTTTGTGATGCCTAGTTGCTCGAAGAACTTGCCCAAGAAAGCTTGAAGACCACCGAGAGTCAGGCCATAATCTGCAATGACACCTTCTATCTGGTGGAACTCTGCCAAGTGCGTAGCGTCGACAGTTTCGTTACGGAAGACGCGATCAATCGAGAAGTATCGCGCGGGCCGTGGATTCGCCGCTAGTCGGTGCAAGCAGTATGTGGACACGGCAGTCGTATGTGTTCGGAGGACAAGACGAGTTGTTTCTGATTCAGCGTAGGGAGCGCGATAGCCGATGGAGCCGAACTTCCCTTCCTGATGGACGGCGCGCACATCTTCGGAATACTTCTTGTAGTCAAGAGGCTTGACCTCCTCAGATGTGCCTGTAGCGAAAAGGCGAGAATCGGCTTCCATCTTGTTCAGCGCGGCGTCTGCGATCGGATCGGGCCCTGGGAGACCAGATTCGGCTGGATCTGAGACGTAGAAGGTGTCTTGCAGATCACGAGCGGGATGTTGTTGCGGCACGAAGAGGGCATCGAAGTTCCAGAAGCCGGTGTCCACGAAGCTGCACAGATGTTAGCCTGGCCCAAGGGAGGAGAGCTTTCTAATCTTACCGTGCTGTCGGCATTTCAATGAAGTCCCAGTTGAAGAAGATTTTGCGGAATTCCTCTCGCACTTTGTTTAGTGGATGTAATGTGCCAGCATTCTGGTTCGCACCGAGCGCTTTGAAGTTGTACGGCTTGAAGGTCGCAGTCTTCCAGCTGCCATCCTCAACCATCTCCGCAGTGAGATCTGTCACCTCTACTGGAATCTCCTTTGCCCAGCGTGGTCCTTTTCGCACACTGTATGTGATAACCTTTTTCGTTGTGACCAGCTTGCGTTTCTGAAATTCCTTCTGCTGTTTGGCATCTGGGAAGCTGCCTGCTTGGGCTGCGAACTGCAGGACCTCTCTCGTCTGATCTCTAACGCTCTCTTGCAGCGAAAACAGTGCATCGCCATCCTTCTTGACCCATTTGAGCTTCATCGCATTGCCCAGACCAACTTTGGCGTTAGGTGTCGCGAGCGATGGGTCCTTGACCCCCAACTTCCCTGCTGCATTGACCGCCTCCCACACCTTGTATTCATGGCTGCCCTCGTCTGCAATCTGCTGACCTTCCGCCGTGAGTACTACTCGCTCTGCGTCGTTCGTGTCATACTCCAGCATTGCCCTGCTCCCGAGTCTGTCGAGGGCAGCTTTGAGCTGAGCCTGTGGTACTTCTGGATATGCATCTTCTGTGCGGAGGGGATCGTTGTTCTCGAGCTTTTCCAAGATGTCCAGTGTCAGGTCGGTGCCATTGGCCTGCACAGGCACTGGCACTGGACCTCGCGTACCGACCATCGCGCAGTGCGTGTGCGCTTCGGCGAATTGTGAGGAAACGGCTTAGGGAAAGGGCAGATCCTGTCTTGCACGCTTGTGTTAAGGCCGCTGGTTCGCTGTGTGATTTGAAATAGGTGTCAGCGCATGCAAGATGTCGTTGTCTGCAAGATGCGTCACGAAACGCTATGACTGCTATGAGGTGCTTCGCAGCGAGACTTTTGACACAAGCTTTCGGCAGGATTGCCGAAGGCAGGGGTGCTTGGGTGCGTCCGCTCCGAAAACAACGACTGCTGTTCTCAGTCTCATCACCAACATCTTCTTGTGCAGTGCAACATGGGATTGCAACGAAGCAGCACCGAAGAGGACACGGAATTGGTATCTATGCGAATGGCCATGGCTTGAATAGCTGCGAGAGACCACCACCCGATCACGGCGCTGCCACAACCACCATCAGCTGTGTACATCCAGATCTTACCCACAGTCTGCAGGGAACAGCGATCACGGCCAGCAGACTGCAGGAACAGCATGTCTTCGTGGAGAGTAGTATGGGCACGACTCCATCCAGCACACGCACTGCGCCTTTCCCGCCTTGTTCGTCATTTCTCTGCCAACCCACCGTCCCCCTCAAAACAAGCTGCCTATGTGCAAGTCCAGGATCATACCGCATCGGCTGAAGATGCTGAGTGACACATACTCGGAGCTCGGGATCAGTCAAGTCTGGCGCAACAGACAGTCGACCACAATTGCACTCGTCTGATGATTTAGCACCGTCTTCTGTTCGTTCGTGGGCTGTACGGTGGATTCCTCGGCATACTGACCGACGACCACGAGCAGTCCAAGCGCGCATTTGATGGTCTGCAAAATATCACATTCTGGATACAACTTCGACATGGCGAATCCAGACGACCACTTCCTCATGATCTGGTCGACGTAGAAGTACTGCCTTCCACTGATCGAACTCGTGGCTCAGCATAGTCCTCACTTGACATGGTGCAGGCGCTGTTGAACAAAACTAAACGTCCATTACTGCAGCTGACTTTTGACCTACCGCCCGTACAGGTCTCGCCCTAATTTTATGAGACCTGTCAAATTTGTTTGGGCGGTGTATTCGCGAAGATACAGACTGGTGTTGCCCGTTTCCAACTATCAAGGTTGTGCCGACAGTGTCGGTCGAAGTCGACATGCCCGTCCGACTCGAAGTGGATGCAGCTATGGCGCTGAGTGTTTGCTCTGGAGCTCAGCGCATCGAATACCGCTTTGTGTCCGAGGTGGTGGTCTGTCTGCACGATGATCGCAAGGTCGATCTATCTTGGGGGGCGCGAGGTGGCAAGCGAGGTAGTGGTGGCAGGAAATTCCCGCATCGCACTACTGGAAACACTGATCTTTTCCCCAGGCTGGCCGCGCACGCCACGTCAACGTTGGGCCTTAGACCTGCTTGGTTGAACGGCGCGGGGAGGAGGCGATATGGGCGATGTCCAGTGGAAGCAGGTGCAGTAGTAGAGGCTTGCAGGAAGCTGGTAGCGACCTGCGGCGCCAAGCGCAACTGCAGCGTAATCCCAGAGACTCTTCAAGCGTGACATGACCAGACAGAGATCCTGCATTGATATCGAGCGAGCAGAAGCCGGAGAGCAGCCAGGGCTATGTGACCGCGGTACGACTATGGCTGAGATTGCAGCAAGATGCAGGAGCAGGGCCTGGTTTCAGTGTTACCCCACGTCGCAATGGAGGAAGACGTGTATGGTCTTCATGTTGTTGCCATATGTGCTGCAGCGGTGCATAGAAGCGAGCTCGGAAAGTTGGATGTGAGGTATGAGGTATGTGGTGGATGATGTAGTGTTGCCGAAGCACATGCAGTTGTGTCGATTCGAGCTGTAACGTGCGATCTCCGCGTGCCATTGGCAGCCGTACCTGCGTTTATGTGCCTGCTGCGATCGAGACAACATCAGTTGGAAGGTGAGGTGGAGCAAATAGAAACTTCGCACACTGGGAACCCGTGGTTTGGCCTTATCATCGCGATGTTTCTACGCGTGATCAACCGCGGCGAATCTCTGGCGTTGATGAGACAGCCTGGTCAGTCACAACTCGTCACTGTCGTCTTTCTGCAGCTACACCACGATGATACCGGCACCAGGGACTTGCTCGCAGAGCATTCCGAAAATTCCTGCCACGTGCCGCGGTGAAGACTCGAATCGGCTAGGCTTGCAATCTCAGGCTTGCGAAGTGGAAGTTTATGTGAGCAGATCCTTTTAGCACCTTCTCCTGGACACCGGTCACACTGCGGCCGTTCCGCTGCAGGGCTGAGCCGACGTTGCTCGCTCGCACGCTGGCGTGGCTGTTGGTCATTGTCACGATCCTCCCGCACGTCTGCCTGTCTGCGCGTCGCGAGCTTCGCTGAGCCATTGGCCAGTCAGCCTGGCGCACTGCTCGGCCGCAGTTGGGCACCGCGGAAACGTCGGGCTTTGTCATGGCCCAGGTTTGCCGGCAGCGCATGCGTGCAGCGTGCGAGACCAGCGGTTCGTGCGGACTGCACGGATGCCGTACCACGGACGCGCGACCTTTGCTCCTGTCCTGCTGGCCGGCCTGCTGCAGCGGTACGTCTTAGCTCCGTCCGCTGCGTCCGTGTTGCCTAGCACGCGGAGCGGCCAGGATGCCAGGATCCACGATGACTCTGCGCTTGCATCAATGCGGTTCGCGTCAGCCCTGTAGGCACCCTTTAAGCGGTACAGTAGTCGTTCGGCGGCAGCGGGTTGGGTATAACAGTCTTGCTGCCTCACTCGCCTTCTACGCCCTTCACCGCTTCCTCTGGGAGCACCACGATCACGCAACCGAACCGCCTGGTCTGACCTGCTCCACACCACCAGCACCATATCAACACCACCCGAGCACCCTCAAATCGGTCACCGAATCAAATCACCCATCCTCCAGTCAGGCCACGCAGTCAGCAAGCCGTATCACAACCCACGCGATCACGAGGCAACTGTCTACTCCCGGAGCACCGAAAGGCAATCTCCAAAGCTATAGTCATCGCCTTCGCTCTACGAAGTTCCCAGAACAGCAACCCCAAAAAATATCATCCATCATGTCGTCCTCCGCAGCAACCACCACGGCCTCCGATCACAGCTGGGAAGGGGCTTTTCTGGACAAATTTATCAAGGCATCCAACGCTTCTCGCAGCAATTCGCCACGTCCAGCAAGCCCGGCCAGCAGTAGCGATGTCTTCTCTTCCTCCTCATCTGCGAGATCGAGCCCTGCGCCAACCAGTATGCCTTCCAAATCAGCAGCAGGACGCTGAACGGACGAGTTCTTCGTCGTCATCAACATCCTCCAGCGAGGAACAATCACCACATGATTGGGATTACTTCTACGACGCGAGTGACGAAGATGAACTCCCCGCACCTTCTTCCTCCCGCAAATCGTTCTACATCTCGACTTACCAACGGTCTCGAATCCGGGCATCGAACTTGTCTTCCTCATCGTCTTCGACCATGGAAGCAGAAGCAGAAGAATCTACAAGACACACGGCTTCGGCGAAACTGCTCAAGCTTATGAAACCTTTCTCTCACTTGCGCAAGGGATCCTGAGGCGCGTACAGTAGCGCATAACAAGACCAGCGAACATCGCTTCGTCGTCATCACTACCAAGCTACTTCAGAACTATTCATGCGGGCATGATGCGCACTCCACACGAATGCCGAGCGTGCGCGGCGACACGCAAGCTAAGCTCACAGCTGCACATATTGCAGACTCACTTGCATACATCGCTTACCAAGTGCGCCGGGTGACCTTCGGCTTAGAGGGAGAAATTCTAGACTGATACATACGTCAACGGCGTCCTTTCTCTTCACTTCGTTTCCATCGGAACAAATTAGCTGCAGGCAGGCAAGCAAGTTCGCAGAGGTAGTCGTATCGAAGACTCGAGAATACGACTCGCGCGTATCAGTGTTCGGCCGTCGGCCATCCATTCAGGGATATGGATTGTAGAGGTGGAGGTCGGATAATCCTCCCCAGCATAATTGCACATTCCGACGGACGAGCGGAATCAGATTAGGATTTGACTGTATTGATAGAGCTATACACCTTCAAATCAACGTGGGCTCAGACTTCTCATCCAACAATTTCACAAGTTTTTCCAGCAAAGTGCCTCGAGAATATCACAATGGGTATCGAACCGCAGCCGGACATCCGGCAGGCATTCAGAACGAGTTGACTAACACCCACAACAACAGGTAATGTCTACGAAGTCACCAGTTGGTCTCGCCCAAATTCTAGGGGATCGAGATAGTGACCATTTCCACCAGAAGCCTTCATCGACCAGAACTATGCGCTCTGGGACGATCAACCTCGAAGACCCGAGTTGAAAGCCTTCTACACGGCAGATTCTACCCTATCCTTCGAGTCCGCCACCACGAGCTTCTCTGGCGGCGAGGCGATCTACTCGGGCGTCTTCGTGAGTTGTCGTTGTCATTCGAGGGACTGCTGGGACGGCAATGCTAAGATGACATCCGTTGCAAAAGAACCTGATTCCACAATCAACGAAACATGAAATCGTCTCGGTGGACATACAAGGCACAAGTCTAGAAGACGTTGTAGTGCTCGTTACTGGAAGAGTCTTCGTAAGTCCCCTCTGCGCTGACCGATAATTGACAAAGCCTTCGGCGCTGATGAGAGATAAACAACAGGCCGGGGGAGGACCAGACCCATTATATTTCTCAGAGCTATTCCAATTGAAGACGGCAAAACCTGGAGATGCAGGTAGTTTGTACATTCTGCGAGACATTATCCGAGTGACGAAGTTGCAGTAAGCAGGAGAAGGAGAAATAATTTAGTTACCGCAACAATGTTTTCGCAACTCATGGTCCGTCCCTCAAGTGATTCGACCCACTCTCGTCATGCTATACCGACGTCACGATGCAAAGCCCCGGACCAGAAAGACGTGGTGATCGAGCACACGGAGAATCCCATGAGCGAAGCTCCTAATTGCATACTCCTGCTGCTAAGTTAAGCGAATGCGTATTTCTGCCAACTGTCCTACTTCGCTTGCATCGAACAAGTGCTTGGCACCTCAGTTCGCAATTCTGCACTAACAGCATGTAGGTATGCCTCATGCCCGAAGAAGCTTGGAGAACGTGATCCAAAGTGCAGACATGGCGCGACATGGGGGACAGCGCAGTAGTGTGCAGAAAACCAGACGAGACTAGCCATATGCGCATCGATCCAAGCAGGCATTATCGCACAGGCCCATACTTGCATAGGCCCATCATTACCACTAGTTAGTTACGCAAAATGACGACATGCTCTGTAGCTATTTGATCGACAAGAATTTCAACCAGATCTTGAGGTTAGCTGGAGCTGATATGTTCCCTGCCAGGTGCGCACGTCACCCTCAATGGAAGATGATGGTTTAAAGCTTCAGTCGCATGATGATATTCGTTTCTATGGGTTGCTCATGAGTAGATTGAGGGGCTCCCTTGCGTACCCTCCTTCCTACCGCCCATCAATTGGGATCATGTCACAATGGAAAACCAGTAGCACCAAGATTCGCCCGACGCCACACTTCACTCCCAAGCCAATACTGTCTGCATCTTGTTCCAAAAAGCTTACGATGCAGCAACTTCGTTTTTACGTGCCAGCCATGAAAAGCACCCTTGAGCTGCGCTTATGAAGACATTGCGACTCTCTCGATTCCTTGGACCACTCTTGTGGCTGCTGCGATATTCGTGGCTTTCAAATTCCTTCTCTAAAATGGTATCTTGATTCATCGCAGGGGATCCACACCTTCTTGGTTGCGCGGATCATCGCGACGCATGATGGCCTCCACAGGTCCCAGCAGTCTTTGAAAGCCGTCCTTATCAAGCGCAGCGACCTTGACCTCGGATGTGCTCACCACACTCGCAGCACGCGGCTTGTCGTCCAACAAAGCCAGCTCGCCGAAATAGTCTCCTGGCTTGTATCTCTTCAAGGGTTGCTGCTCGCGACCACGTTTCACGGCGACTGCTTCGCCTGCTTCCAAAATGTAGAACTTGTCGCCAACATCGCCCTCTTGAATGATGGTGCTGCCGGCAGGGTGCTTCACGGTGTCCAAAGCATCGGCAATCTTGCTTCGCTCATATGGTGTGAGAGAGGACAGAAGCGGCACGCCTTCCAAGAACGACTCGTACATGCGACGACGCTGGAAGGCGGAGTCCATCAGAATCTTGCGGAAGGTGAGGCGATCAAGCTGCCACAGCACGCTCGGCTCAGTGCTCACGACAGTCGCTGCACGTGGGGCGTTGTACATCAGCGCCAGTTCACCAAACGAAGTGCCTGGGCCATTGCTTGCGACCTTGTCGCCGAGACCCGCCTGGCCTTGCTCTGCCTTGCCAGAATGCGAGATGTAGATGTCAAATTTGCCGGATTCCACAACGTAGAAATAGTCGCCCGACTCGCCCTGTGTGATGACTCTGACGTCCTTGGCGGGAACACGCTTCTCTTGAAGAGCGTTTAGCACCTGCGAAGCCTGATCTTCATCGAGATTCTTGAACAGGAAATTGTGCGACACAGCTTCGCGAAGACGCGCCAGCTGCTCAGCTGTCTTTGGATAGCTCGGAGCCTTCCAATTGCTGTCGTCTGCTGCTCCGGGAGCGAGCGACTCGGCCGACACCGAGGTGCGACGGTTCATGTTGTAGTTGTTGGGAAAGGCGGATTGTGACATGTTCTCAGAAGGCGCGGGAGGGGCTTGATTGCTGCTGCGAGGGGCTCCAAAGCCGCCAAAGTTGCCAAATGTGCCTCCGGCAGCGCTGTTGGGGGCACTGCTGGGGTCGGTGGGAGAGACTTCGCGGACGTGGGGAGGGAAGGAGGAGGCGGTGGGCGAGGCGAAGTCGTCGTGCTCCTCTTCTTCGGCGAGGGAATGCATGCCGCCGCCTGTTCCCGCCAGCTGGTTGGGCGCAGTCGACGTGAACGGATTGGAGCCAGGGAAGGTGCTCTCCGCCATTCCCGGCTGGCTGGAATGTCGGTGCGACAGCAGGAACTCGGCGCGCTGTGACTCCAGGCGGCGATGGAAGAAGTTGGCGCAGAACTGGAGGATGTCCTTGGGCTGGTGCTTGAGGACTTCGCGGTTCAGGGCGCCGATTTCGTTGGTATAGTCGCTGGGGAGCGACATTCCTCCAGGCACGCGCGAGGGGCGGGGAATGGAGGCTCTTTTTCAGCGGCGGCGGCGGCGCACCGTGGTCCTTCCGAGCTCCCTGGCTAGGTTCTGCTGGCTCCGCTGACGGGGAGCTTGCTGGTTGCTGTGCTGGTGTGACGCGCGTGATGGAGTTGAGGCTGCAGGGCGAGATGTCAAACGAGCCCACTATTGTGACGTACAAGGAGCTAGGATGGAGAGGGATCGCCGGTCTTGTGCGACTGTTCCGCGCTCAGGCAGGTCGGAGGAGCGGCCGCCGATGGAGACTGGGAGCGAGATGGGGAGCTGGCAATGGAGGCGACAAGGCGTGCAGTGCAGCAGGGCGGTGGACGGGGGCGCAGGCGGAGGCAGAGGGCGGTGGTGCAGGGCGCAGAAACGGGCAATGTTCGAGAAGGCGGTCGCGGGCAGCTATCGAAGGAGCTTCTTTCTGACGATCTGCGGGGCCGAGCTGCGACTTGGCCGGCTGTGGCAGAGAGTGAGACACACTGCTGCTGCGACAGCCCCAACCCGATGGCCGGACGAGACATTATTCAGGAACGTGGCCGGCGCGCACATCCACGTACATATGCTCACCGACTACATGTCTGTCGGTCTGCCCTGCAGTCCGGTTCTCGTGCGTCTCTGAACAACGATGCCGACCACGATCATCAGCATCGTCCAACTCCTCTCAGACGAAATAGGGCAGTCGTCCCGCCATGGGACTCTGCCCTCTGCGACACCGTTCAGCGCTTGCACCGATCGTGATATTAGACCGCTTCAAAACCACCATGTGACCCCAATACCGCGAGGACCAGCCACGGCAGCTCCACTTTCGTATCCCAACCCACCAGCTCTAGCTCGACAGCCCAGCCACCGCTGCTGAGTAGATAATCATGGCTGCAGGGACCGAAGAGGCAGCCTCTGGTGCGACCGACATCTCTCCACGCTCATCACCGCGCGTCAGTCTACCGCACACCCTCTCTCGTGACAATTTCTTGTGCCGGCAGCGCGCAGACGCGGACAGCGCACCCAGCACCAACCTCTCTTCCTCGGTACGCCATCCTGGCCCATCGACCCGCCGGCGTTTCGTTTCGCGCGCCCACCTGGACCTGGTCACGCACTCGTCTCTCCACATCGCTGTCGTCATTTGAATAGCTGTGCGCTCAACAACAGCCCACTGCTCCCTGCACCGCTACGTTTCATCGCCAAAGATGGGAAGCTATAACTTCACTTGGTACGTCGGCCCACGTCACACTCATCCCACTCCTGTTCCTGCGCGCGCAGCATAAAGACAGCTTCCAGCCAGCATTCAGCCGCCCGCCCCCACATTCACAATTGGTCGCGGTCGTGATCGGAGGGGCTGCGCATAAGCTGACGAACATCCACCGCACAGGTCGCATCCGGCCGATGAAGTCTACGTGACCGGAACATTTGACAACTGGAGCAAGAGCGTGAAACTCGATAAGAAGGATCAGCTGCACGAAAAGCTCGTGAACCTGCCCTCAACAGAAAAGGTCTACTACAAGTTCGTCGCGGACGGGACTTGGTCGCACGATCATACCGCCAAGACAGAGACCGACCACGAAGGCAACCTCAACAACGTGCTGCTGCCAGAAGACATTCAGCCTGTCAACTCCATGGCGCACAACCTCTCTTCAGTCGCGCCCGGCGCTACCACGGCTTCTCTGGCTGGCCAGCAGCCACTCGAGAAGGAAAAGGACAATGAGAACGGGGCGGCGGCCTCCGCGCCTGGCGCCTTCCCAGAGACACCCGCCGCTGACTCCAAGGAGCAAGAGCAAACCTTCTCTGTCAACCCCATTCCAGCAAGCGCGGGAATTGGGAATCCGATCAGCGTTCCAGCCGGCCAGCAACTCCCAGACCAGTCCACGTTCAACAACAACACCATTGCTTCGACCGTGCGCGACGACCCATCGCTAAAGAGCAGCACAGACGACCAGACTGTCAGTGTCGCCCCTCTTCCCGCTACCAGTGGCATCGGCAACCCAATCACTCTTGCGCCGGGCGAGAAGGTGCCTGACAGCAGTACCTTCACGACAAACACCATCGATAGCAATGTCAAGCTAGACAAGGCGTCCTACGAGAACAGCGGAGCCAGCGTTCCAGCTGTGCCTGACACTTCGGCGGACGGTAGCAACGCGGCTGCAAGCGCTGCCATCGTTGGTGGTCTGGGCCCTCAAACCACCAATATTATTCCAGAATCGAGCCTCGGAATGGGTAAGGACGTTCCGGCTCCCATCGAGGGACAAGCTGTCAACTCGGTCGGTCCTACAAGCACGACCAACCAGCTGGCTGGTCAGGTCCCACTGGAGCCGCGGGGAGTTCCTGAGGTCGTGAAAGAGAGCCAGCAAGAGGCCGGTGTCGCTCCCGAGGCATCTGCGAATCCGGAAGCAGTAGCAGAAAAGAAGGAGCTTGAAGCTGAGCTGAAGGACAAGATTGGAAAGCCGGAAGATCAGACCAGCAGCGCTATTGGCGGTGCTCTTGGTGGTGCCGCTGCAGGCGCCGGTGCTGCAGCTCTCGGTGCTGTGGCAGTTGCTCGTCAAAAGACACACGAGGTCACTGGAACAGATCCAGTTTCGGTCCTCCCTGCTTCAGTACAGAAGACCGTCGACGAGAACACGAAACCAAGCGGAGGCGACACCACGCGGCCTGCTGCAGACGCAGTCCCCACCGAAGTGAAGGAATCACAAAAGGAGGCTCACGTCGCACCTGAAGCATCTGCCAATCCCGAGGTCGTTCAGGAGAAAGCCGATGTGGAGAAGGAGCTTTTGCAGAAAGTGCCAGAGTCACAGTCCGGTGGTGATCCCGCACCCACAGTCACCGCTACCACCACAGCTGTAGCGCCTGCTGCCGAATCGACATCTGCTTCCGGTGCACCACAACTTGGTGACCCAACCGCAGGTGTTGCCGCTCTGAGCCTGGACGACAAGTCAAAAGGACTCAATGCACCTGCGACGTCGCGAGCACAACCCAATCAGCCCATGGACAGCAGGGACGTTAGTCCAATGTCGAAGCCCAACCCAGCCACTGCCACTGACAGCCAGACTGCACCTGTCGTCACTACCGGCGTCGATTCTGGCGAGGGTCCCGCTACATCCAAGCCGATAGGCACTCCACGCACCGGCGCCAGCCCATCAACACCTGCCAAGCGCAACTCTATTATGGAAAGATTCAAGGGCGGCAAAGAGGGCACTCCGGATTCGGCAAAGACTGAAGCCTCATCCACGAAGAAGAAGGGTCGTTTCAGCAGATTGATCGAGAAGCTCAAGAACTAGAATGTTCACTTGAGCTGCTTCAAACAGTCTGAACCTTGCTCTTCTGATTCTGCTCAAGTAAAAATGGCGGCGGAAGAAACAAAAGTTGCTGACTGGACCAAACGTCAAGAGCCCCGTCGTGAGGTTTGTGAAAGCCAGGACATGACAAAAGATGCAGCTTCGGTCGTGCGATCAGAATCCGATCACTCGCCAGCGTATGAGTCAAGCGAGAGCAAGCAGCAAGAGCAAGAAGAGGAACACCAAGACAGAGGGGAGGAGCTTTGTGACAATGATTGGAGTACCATCTCGGCTCGGTCGTCGTTTCACCTCCCCTCAGTCCCAGATGGGTTGCTTGACTTGAACTTCGAGACTGACGCTGAATTGGAATCCTCTCCGGAGACGGACGAAAAGATCGCTCTTCCTTGCTAACGACGTACATGCTTACTTTCTCTTGGACATTCGACCATGCACGGTACGACACTTCTTTCTTTCCGGGTCATCATCATTGGCGGGCAGATACATATTGTGCATTGAGCGGACGAAAGCATTCGGAATTTTCGGCTGTTGATTGTGTTTTGTGGATATGTGCGCTAAGTGTGTTTTGCAAACTTTATACCACTTTCGCGTGTTTTGGGCTGGCTGTTTTGAGATTAGTCTTCTTTTCTTTTAGCTATACGGAGGTGATGATTGAAATGAAGCATTAGTTAATGTTTGAACGTGGATTGCAAATGTGCCAAGACTCCAGCTCGGCCTCGAACTGTCTTGTTGGATGGCCTACTTGGTTAACGTGTTTGATAAGTTAGTGCATCAGATAGGTTTGTGCATCAAGTTTACAAGGTGGATAACTTTGATTATTAATTTCTCATGCTATAGGTGTCAGAACTACCTCAAAGTTGGATCAATAGACTGCTCAGAAGTCACTCTATCTGATGGACAACCCCTTGAGTTATGGCCCTGAATTCCACACCTGCTGCAGGTTGGTTTGGCTCTTGGCTGTTTCTCAATATAACTAACTAATTCCATTACCTGACGAGCCTGTACCTGAGCCGTGTCTCTAGCAGCCAATTCATCAGTGTCAATACCAAGAGTAAGCTTGATTTTCTTCCTTGGTGCCCTATGAGACTGGAATTCTTGAACAATAGTCTTTAGGTTGTTACATTGAGCCTCCAGTAATGTCATTTCAGCTCGTGTCCTTTTGAACCCTTTTGATAGCTTGTCCACTTCGTTAAGGATTGAGGTTGGTGAGCTATTCTGATGGTTAGCAACCCTAGCCTTAATCTTGCTAGTTTGCCTCTCAATCTGCCTTGGAGTCTGAGGGGTATTCTGTGTGTCTGATAAACAAGGTGGTGGTGGAGTTGGTGTTTTGTAACGTAGTATCAGCTTGGACAACACAGCCTGTGGATCCAGTGGTAACAAGCCTGAGCCTCTGAAGGCACCTTTGATTGTATTTGGGGTAAATGCAGCCTCATAGGCAGGCTTGAGTTGTGGTAGGAAGTCTTCTTTAACTAGGCAGTGGTATCCAACCATGCCAAGCCTTTGGATTCTAGCTGAATATGCCTTCTTTAATGGACCAAAACAGCCAACATCCAGAGGCTGGAGTAAGTGAGATGAATGTGGTGGCATACAAAGGGTAATAATGCCTTGTTCCTTGCAGAATAACTCAAACTCTGGAGTCATATGGCTGTCATGGCCATCCAGAATTAAGAGCCTCTTCTGACCAACAGTTCTGTGCTTGGTATAGTCATCAAAGTGCTGAATCCACTGGACTGCGTGATCAAAGGATGTCCAGCCTTTAGGACTAACTCCAAGCTTCCAGTTTGGTGGTAGGTGTTTGAACCAGGCTCTGTTCATTTCCTTGCCAGAGAAGATAACGTATGGAGGCACTGACCAGCCTTCCGCATTAACACAGGCAATGACTGTGTGCCACTGCGTTGAATCAGAAACCAAGGCCTTAGGTCGTTGCCTACGCTCTGTTGCAGTGACAACTATAGTATTCTGACAGAGTCCAAGCCTGAATCCACTCTCATCAAAGTTGTATATGTCGTGTTGTGTGATTCCATGGAAGCCTATTATGTTTTGAACGAGCTGGAACCACTCCATAATAACCTCTGGATCCTCATTCTTAGCCCTCTGGTTTGACAACCTCCGTGATAATCGTGTTTCCAAGCCTGGATAACGCTTAACAAAGTTATAAGCCCATCTTTGGCCAACCTCTTGTCCATTCCGTGCCTTGGTTATTGAGGATGCCCACTCTCTGATTACAGCCTGTGTTGGCGAGTAACCACGTGAATCCAGATCCAGAATCTTCTGATAAACCACCTCTTCTTCAATCGGAGTAAGGGCTCTGTTACTGTGTGGTGTACCGGCTCGTGGAGGTGTTCCTTTGAGTCTGCGATTAACGGTGGAATATTTGACTCCATAGGCAGTTGCAGCGCAGCGCACGCTTGCAAAACGACCTGACAGGTAATCACGAATAGCACTCTGAATACTGTCTTCATTTGGAGGTGCCATCGCGTAAAATGGTGGAATAATGGACGCGTTTAGTGGTGGTGGTAGATACGCGATTCCGCTGATGCACAAACCTATCTGATGCACTAACTTATCAAACACGTTAACGTAATCAATGGTGAAGCGAGCCACATGGGGAAGCGAGCCACAGAGTCTTGGCTCGAGTTGTTCAAATGTGTCTACCATCTGCTACAACGATGCAATCAGACTCAGAATCACTAGATACACTCTCGATATCATTCTCCTTATCCTCTATAATTTTATTGGTCTTTGCTCTCTTACGTGGCCTTCCTCTGGATTTCTTAACCTTCTTGCCTTCCTCGGCTTGGCGAGCAATTTCAAGGATTTCCTGTGTTGTGAAGACAAACTTGCCCTGCAATGCAACCCTCTTGCCCTTTGTACGTTTCTTCCGGGTCTGGAGTAGCTTCTCTGTATCTTTAAGCTTCTTCCGTAGTGTTGTGAGCTCACTTTGGGTAGCTTCAAATGCATGGGTCATCCTTTGAATATATCTTCTTGTAGGGCTTGCAATGTCACTAGCCTTCTGTAGCTCAGAATTAAGCACTGCATTTGCTTCCCGTAGTTCTGTACCTGATGGTGGAGAGCTGTTCAAAAGCGAGGTATCCAGGGAGCCTGTTTGATCCGGTTTGGAAGGTGATCTTGACTGGGGCGTAGGTGGTGTAGCAAGCTTGTCAAGCACTTGAATTGGACTTAAAGGGTACAACCCGGTTGCATTCCACCCGGAAATAACATTAGATTGTGTAAGAGCCTTTTCTCTTGCTCGGATATACATTGATGTCCATTCTGCCCGTGGTATGCGCCCGTGGTCAAGCCGTGCAGCTGTATCAGCCTCCTTGGCAAGAGCACGTTTCAGTGGTTGAAATATGCTTACATCCAGCGGCTGAAGTATGTGTGATGTATGTGGTGGAAGGATAAGCAAGTCAATTGCGTGTTCCATGCAGAATGCGATTACATTCGCGGTAAGGTGGCTACTGTGGCCGTCCATAATCAATAGTCGCCGCAAAGACGGGTCCTCCGGCCGGGTTGTTGGCTCGAAAACAGTCGTTAACCATTGGTAACCATGGCTATCTGAGGTCCAGCCGCTCTGGCTTGTTGAAAATCTCCATTCTGGTGGCGTTTCAGGTGGTATCCATGCCGTATTTGTATGCATTGCTTTGAAAATCAAAAGGGGTGGCAGAGCGACTCCAGAGGCGCTTACACACTCAATCGCAGTTATCCACTCTTGACGGCCGTTGATTACCTTCCAACTCGACTTCTCACGAATATTAACTAATGCTCTTGTAGCCTGAGACTCTCCGATCGCAAAACCCGACTCATCCATATTGAATTGCCGTTCCGGAGGGTATTGGTGCTGGAGCACAAGCTCCGTTACCGCCTCAAACCACGCTTTTGTGGTCTCTATACTCATCGCCTTATGCCTCTGCCCTTCTATTTTACGTGTCCATACACCCTGGATCTCAGGATGGCGGCGCCGAAAGCGTAGGAGCCATTCGCTACCAATTGGGCGGAGGTTCGGTCGTGGTGAGTATGAAAGCTGGAGCCGGTTATGCCGGATTTCTTCGGCCATATCGCGTACTAACGCTGGTGAGGCAGGGAATCCGGTGTTTGTGAGCTGTGTAATCCATCGTACAAGTGTCCTCTCTTCTGGTTTTGAGAGTATTTGCATCGGTTCGTGGGCCTGAGAGCGTGAAAGCCGTCCGGAGAGGCGGGCTTGAAGAGTTGAGTATTTAACAGAAAACGCGTGCGCACACGCTCGAATTGAGGAACATTGGCCTGTACGGAGAGCATCAACTGCTTTCGATATTTGAGAATCAGGAGACGCGTGTCGATCACGTAAAGACGCGTCCATAGTGTTGAAAGTAAGGAAGACAAAAAGAAAGATGCGGGGTGCGTGACTCGCTTCCCCATGTGGCTCGCTTCACCATTGATTACGTTACTTATTGCCCGATCTATGCCTGGGCCAACTGACACGGCATTTCGAGATGAGCTATCTGCGTCCACCAGCCTTTTGCCAACGATAGCCCTTGCTGCTCACCAGTACTGGGTGGGCGGACGATGATGAGCACATGCCATCGCCTCATCGTCGCCGCCATGGCTGACGCCTTCCTCCTCTGTTCGCTCACTGCTGTCGATCTTTGTGTTCCATGTAGGACCACCTGCGGTGAATGTCGACGAGCTCGCAGCAGAGCTTAACTTCGAAAATCCAGCATTAAGTAACAAGTGCCAACTGAGCCTAGTCCCAGCTCCCTGGCTGTGCCTTTACTTCAGATCTTAGAAAGGAATCTGCCAGATCGAGGGGCGGTGTGGTGCCAGCTACCAGATTCCTTTCGCCGTCGGTGATATGTTTCAGACATGAGAGTAGTCTGCTCATTCTCAGGAAGCATCTCCAGCCAACGCCATCTCGGCGATCAGTCTTCCTCTCTCACCACCCAAGTACTCCTCTTCCCCTTCCAAATCGTCCAATTCCAGACTCGTCTCATACGCCCTTCTCACAGTCTCTTCCGCAACTTTGATACTTCCCTCCACGAGCGCGCGTATGCACCCTGCGACCCTCGCGATCTGCTTTCTTGTCTCATTCCCAATGTCATCGTTCTGGCTGGAATACATCCCGATGCTTATCGTCTCCTCGATCTTATTAATTCCCGGCATCGTATCCCCCGACTCTCCAACCTCAACATGCTTGCTGATCCACACATACCCATTCACCCCCAAAATAACATCCACCTCACCTCCCTTCCCTCTCGTCTGCAATGTGAAAATCTGTCTCTTCGACCTCACAACCCCACTCCCACCACCGACCCCTGAGACAGCCATAAAATACCCATTCCGCAACTTCCCATATTTCAACGACCGTGTATGCAACGCCGCACTCCCATCCTGAAACAAACTCTGCACCTCCGCAACCAATAATTCCCCCTCCCCAAAGAACGACCGAATATTCAACTCATCATACCCCGTCCGTCGTCTCAGTGTCCCACCAGGTAAATTTATACTACTCAACTGCAAACTCGCCAACATCGGAGCCGCAACGTCGACTTTCCATCTTCGCGATTGAACTTCGACGATTCGACCAATAACCAAATCGCCGATTTCGGGTGTATAGCGTGCGCGGAGGGGGACGACGGAGAGGAGTTTGTTGGTTTTTTGAATTGTGCCGGCGAGGGTGGAGCGGATGGAGGAGAGGTCGTCGGTGGGGGAGGCGAAGGTTCCGTGGCCGCGCATCCACTGGGGGTCAGATGTGATGATTTGGCCTGGGGTGATGAGTTGACGCGAGGCGTTGGTGTGGCCCGAGGGGAGGGAGTCGATTTGCATGCTGTCGGGGTCTTGGTCGTTGGGTTCTTCTTGGGAGTCGCTTTCATCGTCGTGCATTTCGGAGTTGTCGAGGTAGTTTGAGGTTGGTCGTTGAGGTGCAGCAGCAGGCGTGGGCGCGAGTATTTTAAACGCCATCTTTGCTGCTGTGCGAGCTCGTGCTATGCGAGTGAAGTCGCAAACGGTGTTCGGAAGAAAGTCGAGGTAGAAAGTTGAAGTCGCGAGATGACGAAACGAACGCGGGAGCACGTGCGACATTTGAGAGGGGAAAATTACGAGTAGAATTGGGAAGTCATTCAGAACGTGGGTATTTTGCTACATTACAATGCAATAGCCTGTGTTCGGACTGTCACTAGCAGCCTGTTTGCGGCCGTAGCAAGATCATATCAGAAATCCGCTCAAACGCCTTTCCAACGGTCCCAGTCTTTCCGTAATGCTAACAGACAACGTCGTGATAATTGCAAATCTTATTGCCGAATCGTTTTTGAGGTGTTTTGAGTGGCTATAGCCGCCGTGTCTATCGTCTTGCGCAGCACGAGAGCAACCCGCTCTTAAACAGGAAGTACACACAACCCAAGAAACGGATGAACGACAGTGCTGCAGTGGCCCACAGCAACGCTCGGAAGAAGTTGGCTGTTCGGTCATTTGCACCAGAAGTGAAGCCAAATTTGTCGAAGTTGTCCGAGGTGATAGCAACGGCGAGTAGCGCGTTCGAGAAGATCCAGAAAGTCACCAAGCGAGTACGGAAAGACTTATACGAGTCCTCAAGTGTCTTCTTGGTATCTTCCTTGGGCGCGATGTATGGCGTGAGCGCGCGTTTGACCGTTTGCTCGAATTGACTGTCAATATCTGCCTGGGCCAGATCAGGTTCCTCGATGACTGTGGCCTTGCCGTCCGCGCCTTTTTGTGTTGTAGCAGAAGGCAGGGCATCAGCCTTGTCGGATCCCTTGGTACCCCACGAGACATCGTGCCAGTTGGAAAACGCATAGACCATGAGAATGTTGATGTAGCTCGTCATCATGAGGAGGTACTGGATGAATGAGGTGAACATGTGCCATGGGTCCAGGTACAAGAACGATGCCACGAAGTACAGACCGAAAGTTGCTGCCAGAGCGATAATGATGATACCAGCACCTGTGGAGGAGACGAACGATTTGATGAAATCGTCAGCGCCCTGATCCGTGACGAATCCAGTACCAGATCCGAAAGCATGGTACACCAGGTAGAATGAGTCCACGATGATGTAGAACTGGATGATCGCGTACACCGAGAAGGAGACAATATATGTCCATCTGCTACCCTTCGGCCTGTTACCAAGCGCGAGGATGAATTGCAAGAGGAGGAATGCAAGGTAGATGTATTTCACGCAAGTGTTCAGGATGGGCGTGACAGTGTTGCCGAATGGGAAAGCTCGTTGGTCGTTTGAAGAACCAGGAGTTCCGACCAGATCGATGATAACAGCAGTGGTCAAATAGTATGAAGCTATCGTCATGTCAGTGAAAATCCAATTGATCGCGCTCTTCGTGTCTTACCCAAGGAGAACCAGGTGAGAGTGACCGTAGCAATGTTATAGAGCAGCTGGATGTGGAAGAAGAACATGCGCAAGATGTTGTGTCCAGAGCGGTACATCCGACCGAAGTGCATGAGAGAATAGAGCGTGGCGGCAAAGGAACCGTTGAGCCATCGTCGACGCTGTCCAATGAATTCTGGTGCACCTTCTGGCACATCCGTCTCACCCTTGGATGCCTTGACGTAGGTCAAATGCCATTTGCTTCCTGCCTTGGCGACCAATTCGAAACAGAGGATACGATCCTCGGCCAAAAACATGTTCTTCTTGAAGATGTTCATGCCTTCGATACCCTTTGGTCCTAGCTGCTTGGAGAGAGTGTGATCTCCGTGAAAGTACTGCTCGAGAGGTCTGCCCATGATGGCGCGGAACCGGTATGCAGAAAAGGCACCTGGCAACACAGAAACGTATCCGAAGGATGACTCCAGAGGCTTGTCCAAAATGTTGGAGATCTTGTACTCAAAGTTTTGGATGGCCACGAGCGGGTTGAGCAAGTTTCTCCATCCCTTACCGAGTAGAGCGTGAATTTCACCGCAAGCTCCTCCAAGATCTTTGTCGTTGTAGAAAGCCTCCCAGAGTGCGAGAAGCGCCTTGTGACCGGGCTTGGTACCAGCATCGAGCAAAATGCAGACTTCTGGGTTCAGAATACGGCCAAACGCGGTGAAGAGCCATCTGTGCGAGTTGATCTTCTTGCTGTTCTTCTGCTTCAGACAGAACATCATCTGCACGGGAGGCAAAGTTGACGGACCATCATCTAGTGGCCGAATGAGCTGCTGGTTGGCAGTCACGGACAATTGCGTGGTGTACTCAAAGATGTGTGCCACGGTCTCTTTGCCGTCAATGTCCTTCTTCATGATGCCATCTTGATAGATACCGATTGTTGCAAGCACATCCAGGGTGCCCTTGTCGCATGGATCGATACCATCAAAGACTAAGCACACCACAATCTTCTGCCAGGCAGGACCACCCTTGTTCCAGAATTCGGACTTTTTGATATTGACAATGTCGCGGATGTTCTGCATGACACCGTGGAGAGTACGCGACGTCAGAGTCTTGTCTTCGTTGTAGTATGTGATGGCAATCAGCAGCTCAGTGTGTCTGTTATACATGGCTGGCCTCAGATTGTATCCATTCTTCAATGTGAAGTCGTTTGGATCGCACGTCGCGGCTGTGTAGCGCAGGTGTGTAAATTCCTCGCTGCCACTTTCCAGGTCGTTGCGGTATTTTGCCTGTACTGCATTTTGAATGGCAGACGGCACTGGGTAGTCTGCACTGAGCACAGCACCCTGCACGAGCTTGACCTTGCGCGTGGCATTGCGCTTCAGGCCTCCAGCTGCAGCTCCAGGCTGCTGTCGCTGTCTCCATGCTTCGGTACTGCCCGTCTCACTCCGCGAATATGGGCTAGGCACTCGATCGGGAGCACCATAGCCTGGATCCTGGAGCGTTGTGGCGTCGCCATGATATTCTGTGTAGCCGTAATTGGGCGGCTGGCCCACGTAGGACTCCTCCAGATTGTAGCCCTTGGGGTCGTGGCCGCCAGGCGTGCCAGAGCGGGAGTGTGGTTCGTCGAAAGGGCCTTGGAAAGGTCCACTGGGGTTTCCGTGAAGCAGTGAGCGCTCGACTTCCTCGTCTTCGCTGTCTCGATGCGGGGGCTGATGGTATGGTTGCTGTAGTCAATGTGTCAGCAGACACGTCCATGCACGTGCTTCTCGCGCCCATTGTCAACTTACGCCGCTGCCGCCAGGAGTGTCGTGCAAGTCATAGCCGCCATGGCCGCCGCCAGGGGGATGATATGCCATTGTGACAGGTGAAGGTCGCTAATCAGATTGCCAAACGATTGTGGTTCGAGCGTTGGAGCGTCTGGAGGGCGTCAGCTCCAGCAACAAAGGTGCTCTGCGGAGGTGGTGGCGTGACGCAAGCAGACAAAGCCAGCCCGGTCGTGAGGGGGCGGGATGGTCGGGCGATGATGGGTGCGTCGTGCTCTGGCTGCGCAGAAGAACAGGGCAGACAGGCAGGCTGGCAGTGGAAAAGCACGAAGCTGGCCAGCAGATGTCTGAGAGGCTTGAGCCAAGAATTGCAGCCGAAGGGTTCAGGGATAGGTTTTGCGCGTGCTGATCGCCGCTGCTAGTGTTTCATTCGTGGGACCGCCAGCGAAACAGCTGCTTCGAAATTGACGATTTGGTCGCACGAGGCCGGCGTTCACAGGCGTCGTCGTCGTTGGGTGCAGATGGTCGGCGGCGCGACACTCGCGGTGGGATTGACGAGGCGGCGAAAGAATGTGCGCTCGCTGCGATGGTTCGTCTCGTCGTCTATGTACACGCCATTGCCCCGATCGCAGTGCACTAGCGTCGCCATCCAGACGCGAATCGACTTATATTTAGCGAGCTGGTGCTGGTACTGCGCCTCACACGAGCGCCGTACAGCAGACCGCGCAACTCAACAACCTCCTGTCGTCACCCGCGCCACGCGATCCCGGCCTGTGCTGACGGCGGCAAATGCTCCAGCTTCGCTATAATGTTGCATCCAACGCGTTCGTCGCGCTCGCCGTCCCTGCGCTGCCAAGGCGGGCGTTTGTTCGAGCGCTGCGACTTCGCGACCGCATGCCCAGAGTTGCCGAACACCGACCGAACTCGCCTATAGCAAATCTGCAACGTTGTGTGCCATCCGATGTCCTCATGCGACACCACTACCACGCAGACCATCTGCAGGTCTCACATCAGGAACTATCGGTGAGCGCACGTAGTCAGCCGTCCTGCAGCAAAGGCTGAGAAGAAATGGCCGTCTAACGGTAAGCGCACGCAGCTGGAACACGGTAACCTCCACCTCACGTGCGACGCTCATAAGGCGGTTAGGCGACCATGACCGAAGTCAAGCAGTTTGTGGAGAGCAGTGACATCTGCAAGACCACCGACCTCGTGCTGGTCTGCTGCCACGGCATCTACATGGGCGATGGCAGGAACACGGCTGAAGAACAGTGGATCCTGCAGCCTTTTTCGCGCTCTGACCCGCTCTCGAGGAAGCCGGGCGAACATGAGACTTTCATCGCGCACATTATGACTGCTGCCCTCGCTGTGCATAGCAATCCCGAGGCACTGCTGGTCTTTTCGGGCGGCCACACCACCAACGCGCCCCGAAGCGAAGCGGAAAGCTATGCTCTGGTGCTCAAGTACATGGTGAACCACAATCCCACCCTCTTCCCTGTAGGCGTGCGATATGCGCTGGAAACCTACGCGACCGATAGTTACCAGAACCTGTTGTTTTCCATCATCCGATTCCGACAGCTTACTGGCGCATATCCCAAGAATATCACCGTGGTAACGCACGCTTTCAAAGAGCGCCGATTCCTGGAGCTGCACGCGCCTGCTATCAAATGGCCGTACCACCGGATCCGGGTGCAAGGCTTGAATCCGCCTTTCACTCTCGATGAACTCAACTTTACGCAATTGGGGGAGCGCGAACGAGCATACAACGTTTTTGCCTCAGACCCCTATGGCGTCAGAATGCCTCTGAGCCAGAAGCGCCTTGCCAGAAACTGGAACGCCGAGAGAGCCCATGTCTTCCTGGGCTTTCGTCTTGAGCCAGAGGTCATGGGCCTGCTCACATGGCAAGGTGGTGTCTCTGGCTGGGAGACTTTTCCTAGACGGCTGCCTTGGGAGGACGAAACGACCAAATGGATCTACGAACAGCGATGACCTTGACAAGTCGCGCACGATGTTACTCATTGCCTAGATCTGGTAGACGTGGGAGACTTATCAAGCTCAGTATCTATCCGTGATGCGTTGATACTCATCTGCGCCCATCGACGAACGCCCCTGCAAGCTCTGCACCAGAGACCACATCTATGGAAATCACCTTATCAAACCTGGATAGTAGATCTTGGGGACGTAATAACAACCATGAAACCGCCAGTTGCGAGTGTTCGATACTCCAGTAATGTTGGTAGCCTGGCATTGCAAGCATTATTACCGGGACTTCGCTACGTCAGGCTGCTTCCCTGGTGTTCTTAACCACAAAAATGACAAAGTTCGGTTATGACAGCTCGGACCGTAAGCACGCGGCACAGGCTTGAACCTTCGAGACTAGACAAAGTCTTTTGTAACTGCGTATGCCTTCAACGGCTAGCAAATGCAAAAGGTCTGCAGCCCAGACCCCGAGCAGGTTTCGCACATTATTGTTTGGAACGGGTGTATAGGAGTACCCTTCGCACCTAAGACCACCTGAAACGCTGTCCAGGATATGCCGATAGGCCCTACGTTTGGGCCTATGCAGTCGCAGCAATGACAACACAGGTATCTGCTTTTATGCCTGCGGGAGGCATCGAGACTGATTATTGGCGCCTGTCACGATTCGCCAAATGCTGCGCGCGGTTGTCGGTATGCTCGGTGGCGGCATGCAACTTCTCGTTAGTGCGACGAAACATAAAGAGACGACTTGTTATGGAATATCGTGCTGTACTTCGCGACCCGAGTGTGCTGATGAAGTCCCAGGAGCAACAAGCACTGTCTCTTGACAAAGATTTCCGCCCGGCCATTCTGGTTGTTGAAGTATAATTTCTACTCCGCACCTTATAAGCATATATTCATATGGGCCAGACAACGCCACTTTGCCATCCGCATCCTTCTCAGCTCTGCCAGTTGTCGGAGCGGACGTCCAACAAAGCCCCACGCAGAAGCACACCTCAAATGCATTCAAGCCCTCGCAGCACAGAAGCTGTGGAACAGTGGAAGAGTCTAGGAGCTCGCGAGTTTGGGTATTGTGGCGCTGATCTGCAAACCTTGTTTGAGATCTCGACCTCGTGGCGTACTTCGTGCTAACACGTTCTGGGTGGAATGGCTTGCACATCCGAGCAGGAGACTCAGGACTTTCACCGTTATGGGCAATGGACGAGGCCCACTTTTGGAGAAATGGCAACGTCTATAGGCTAGAACGCATACACGTCTTACCGATGGCGGCATCGTGTGCATCAGTGCCAAATTCACAACGTCCGCGGGAGGATGACCAAAGTATTAGAAGAGCTTTGCGTTCCCAATCTGTCTGAGATGTTTCCTACCGGTACTATTACCATCCATCACAAAGCCTGTGGACCACCAATATGCGACTCACCACAGTGTTCCTGTCCTTGCTGGGGCTCACATCTGCGTTACCATCGGAGGTCACGACGCTCGAGAAACGGGCTGATGCTTACAACCCACCACGAAACCTGGCCTACATCCAAACATTCAGACGTGTCGATGGCGGGAAATTCTCGATGCTCCCACTGATCCAAAACCCGACGCAAGTCACCCATCTATACATCTCGGCTCTGCACATCAATCCTGATCCAAAGGGAATGCATCTGAATGACAACCATCCAAATGACACTATCTGGAACGATATGTGGGGCGAAGTCAAGCAACTACAGAGTGCAGGGAAGAAAGTGATGTATATGATGGGCGGCGCAGCACCCGGAAGTTATCCAAGGCTCTGTAGTGGTCCTGGGAACACCATCAACGAGACATACTATATGCCTTTGTACTGGGAGCTCAAGTATCGGAAACTGGACGGCATTGACTTGGACATCGAAGAGAGGGTCGATGTGAATTGCCCTTACAACCTGCTGCAACGTTTGAACAAGGATTTTGGTTCAAATTTCATCATCACGATGTCGCCGGTTGCATCTGAACTGCAGCCACAACCTTACGGTCTCGGCGGTTTCTCCTACAAGACTCTCGACTATTACGCGACCAACTCTCAGAAACCAAATGGCAAGATCGTCAATTGGTTCAATTGCCAGTTCTATAACGGTAAGCTTACAGAGAATTCATATCATGTCGTGTACCTGCCCTAACATTCTTTAGGCTGGGGAGATGCAGGCACACCAAATGGCTACAATGCCATCGTCAAAAACGGTTATCCCGCCGACCGCGTCGTCCTCGGCACACTCACGAGCTCCTTCAATGGTGGCAGCGGCTGGAAGAACCTCACCACGTATCAAAGGACCATCCGCATCCTCAAAGCCAACTACGGCAGCAAATTTGGCTCAGTCAACGGATGGGAATACTGGGATGCTGGGAGAAGCGACAACATCAATGAACCATACAAGTGGATTGGACAAATTGGCAACACCATCTTTGGAACCAGAAATACATTCAAGAGGCAAGAGTCTGTGCCACAGGACTTCAACTCGACTATCACACCTGCGAAGAGCCCTTGGCCGCAGTTGACGGATAGGCTGTTGAAGTTGGGTGTGGTGAGGCTGGCGACTATTCAGGCTCTGAACCAGACCAATGGAGATATTAGGAAGGCGGCGGATCTGCTAGGACTGGGAAATTTGTTGGGCAACCTGCCAATTTAGGAGCTGCTTGATGATTTGATTTGAGAATTTTTATGATACCCATTATTTGTTCACTAAATCTGTGTCCGACAGCTTTCTTTTCTCTCCATGTGTGCGTGATCGTGGTGGTCGCAGTGGCTTCGTCACCAATAGGTCGCTCGGTTTGGAGATTGTGAGCTTTTCTTTTGGCCCCTGGCATTCGTTCCATGTTTCGTCGATCATTTCAATTTCCTGGCTGGATTTGTTGACCAGTTCTTCAAAGGTCTGACTGCCCATTTGTTGAAGTGATATGTCAAGTGGCCCTGTCAAGTTGTGCGAGCGGCGGCGATTGGCATTCGAGTTCGTTTCATTTTTGGACAGAATTGGCGCCTCGGTGCTCATTGGGAATGGTATCGTAGCTAATATCTTGGCGTTTTGTCGGTGTTTGGACGCTTAGATATGCGAAAGAGAGTGACTGAGACGCGCTCGAGTGGCTTCTTTGTTGTGCACGAATGGAGCGAATCAGAAACGCTTCCGGACGACGCAAATAAAGAGCACTTGCAGCTGCCCGCCAGTGAATCATCATGGCGCAACTTGGCGGCGAGATGCTGATGTATGCGATGATGCTGAGCTCAGCGAACATAAAGGCGCCAAGATAGATGGAACTCGAAGCGAACCGGTCATGGAGGACACAGTCCAGTTGCGTTGAGCAAGATCGAACGCGACAAGAAAAGGTACGCTCTCAAGGTCAACGGCCAGAATGGCTACTTGCACTATCCACGTGGAAGCGACAGTGCTTGAGCAGGTTCGTGCGTACAGCTTCTGGTCTCGTACCTTTTCGATAGGAGTCGGGAAGCGCATGAGTACAACGGGCGCTGCGGGTTCGCTGTGGACTGCATGATATGTCGTTATGTATTGGCGAGCCGTTGCCGTCCGCCAACGAGTTTTGGTCAACATGCACTGCGCTTGGAGGAGAGGCTTCGGCGGAGAGGCATAATCGTTCCTCGTGCTCAGATGGGTGATCATCCAATTGATATTTAGCGTGTGGGCGGTTCGTCAGCACAAGATCAATGACTGTTGCCTGTTGCCAGTTGCTAGGCCCATAGAGGAACATAGTCTTCTATGTGAGTGAAGAGTGAAGAGAAGAGTGGAGTCAACATGGTGAACGCAGCTGCAGGGATGGCGCTTGCCAGGGTCCGCGGGTCAAACTCGAAGTCTGTTGATTCCGAAGCGCGCTAACTGAGGAGGATAAACAATCGCAACAAACATCCGCGCTTCTTTTCTATAGCACACCACTTGCTACAACACGCATATCGCACTCCGGATTGCTGGTCAATCGCATCGTCACGACCCTCATGCGATAGCCGGCATCGCTCTCGTTTCCAATACTAACCCCTACAGGCGCGTCTCAGGCGCAGCAGCGCGACGCGAACATGGACGACTCCGTGATGGACGACTCAGTCTTCGAAGATGGCGTCTCAAGTGACTTCGAGCCTGAGCCAGCGCCAGCGCCCAAGGTTGTAAGTGCCGGAGACCTCACTTTCCAAATTTACTTAGCATGCTGACCAAACGCAGAAGGCAAAGGCAGCACCAAAAGCCGCAACCACCAAAGCGCCCGCGAAGAAGGCACCTGCGAAACCGAAAGCCACCAAGCAGGCGACCTTGAAAACCACCAAGGCAGCGCCGAAGGCAGCCGCGAAGAAGCGCGCCCTGCCAGACTCGGACGAGGAGAACTCGGACGTCGACGTACCCTCTGATAACGACGACTCGCTTCTTGCCGATACGCCACCCTCGAACAGGAAGCAAAAGAAAGCGCCCGCTAGGAAGAAGGTCGCGTCAGAACCGCTCGCTGAGATTGAGAACGAGAGCTTCATGGATGTTCCAGTAGCCGCGACGGCGAAAAAGGGTTCGGAGCAATATCAGAAGTTGACACAACTTGAGCACATCTTGAAGCGTCCTGATACGTACATCGGCTCAGTCGAGTACACAACCGACCAGCTATGGATCTACAACTCGGAGACGGAGGCAATGGAGAACCGCAAGGTCAGCTACGTGCCAGGTCTCTACAAGATTTTCGACGAGATATTGGTCAACGCGGCGGACAACAAGCAGCGTGACAAGAACATGAACGAGCTGCGTGTCGATGTGGATCCCATCGAAGGCAAGATCTCGGTCAAGAACAACGGACGTGGCATACCGATCGAGATGCATGAGAAGGAGGGTATCTGGATTCCAGAAATGATCTTTGGGCACCTCTTAACATCTTCAAACTACGACGATGAGGAAGCGAAAGTCACTGGTGGGCGAAACGGATACGGTGCAAAACTCACCAATATCTACTCTACTGAATTCCACCTGGAGACTGTGGACTCAAAGACCAAGCAACGCTACAAGCAGACATGGCGCAAGAACATGAGCATCATGGAGAAGGCCAAGATTGACAAGATCAAGGGCGACGACTACACAAAGATCACGTTCAAGCCCGACTTTAGCAAGTTCGGCATGGACAAGATGGATGAGGACTTCGAAGGTTTGGTCAAGCGACGAGTCTACGATATGGCTGGCACGTGCAAGGGCGTCAAGGTCTACTTGAATGGTGAGAGAATCAAGATCGGCAAGTTCAAGCAGTACATGGAGATGTACACCAAGGCCATCAAGACCGAGAACCTGGAGAACGACGGGAAAGCACCGGAACAAGTCATCTTGACGGACAACCCTCACGAGCGCTGGGAAATCGGATTCGCTGTGTCGGATGGCTCATTCCAGCAAGTGTCATTTGTCAACTCCATCGCGACGACCACGGGAGGCACGCACGTCAACTACATTGCAGACCAGATCTGTGACAAGCTCGAACAGATCGTCGACAAGAAGAACAAGGGAGGTGTGAAGCTCAAGAAGGCACAGCTTCGGAACCACATCTTCCTCTTCGTCAATTGTTTGATCGTAAATCCAGCCTTCACATCGCAGACGAAAGAGCAGCTTACGACCAAAGTCAGCGCCTTTGGCAGCAAGCCACAGGTCACCGAGAAATTCCTGAATGCTATCGCAAAGACAGAGGTTGTCAACAACATCCTTCATTTCGCGCAGCAAAAGGCAGACAAAGTTCTTGCCAAGTCTGATGGCGGTGGTCGTAAGCGCATGAATCACTCCAAGCTCACTGACGCCAACAGAGCTGGGACAAAGGATGGCCACAAATGTACTCTCATCTTGACTGAGGGTGACTCAGCCGCCTTGTTGGCGTTGGCAGGTCGCGCTGTGGTCGATCCCGACTACTTTGGTGTTTTCCCACTCCGTGGTAAAGTGCTCAATGTTCGCGATGCCTCTGTCGACCAGATTTCGAAGAATGCGGAAATTCAGAACATCAAGAAATTCATTGGTTTGCAGCACAAGAAGGAGTACACAACGACCGTCGGTCTGCGATATGGTCACATCATGATCATGACAGATCAAGATCATGATGGATCTCACATCAAGGGTCTTCTCATCAACTTCTTGCAAGTGCAGTTTCCCTCGCTGCTCAAGATCGAGGGATTTTTGCTTGAGTTCATTACGCCCATTGTCAAGGTCTGGAAAGGCGATCCGAAGCATCCAAAAGCAAAACGCGACTTCTTCACAATGCCCGAATACGAGGAGTGGAAGAAACTGCCAGGCAACACCAAGGGCTGGGAGCACAAGTACTACAAGGGATTGGGAACATCGGATACCCGAGATGCTCAGATATACTTCCAAGACCTGGATAGGCACTTGAAGCGCTTCCATAGGATGCGTGCGCATGAAGAGGAACTGATTGACCTTGCCTTCTCGAAGAAGAGAGCCGATGCTCGTAAGACCTGGCTGCAGGGCTTCGTTCCTGGCACGTACTTGGACATGTCAGGCACAGACGACATCACTTATGATGACTTTGTCAACAAAGAACTTATTCTCTTCTCCATGGCCGACAACATGCGATCCATCCCGTCCGTGGTGGACGGCCTCAAGCCTGGCCAGCGAAAGGTCATGTATACCACCTTCCGCCGCAACTTGAAGAAGGATATCAAAGTCGTCGAGCTTGCTGGTCTGGTCTCTGGTCTGACTGCGTATGCGTACGGTGATGCTTCGCTTCAACAGACCATCGTCGCTCTTGCACAGAACTTCGTGGGGTCCAACAACATGAATCTTCTGGAGCCAAGTGGTAACTTTGGTTCCCGTCTCCAGGGTGGTAGTGATGCTGCCAGCGCTCGTTACATTTACACGAGACTGTCACCTTTCGCGCGTCGCCTTTTCGATCAGAAAGATGAGGCACTTTTGCGGTACAATGAGGATGATGGCCACACCATTGAGCCAGAATTGTACAGCCCAATTGTGCCGATGATCCTCATCAATGGTGCCGATGGTATTGGAACTGGTTGGAGCACTTCCATCCCGTGCTACAACCCAGAAGAGGTCATCGACAATCTCATTCGACGTATGACCCCGGGCGCCACCAAGGAGTCCATGGTGCCCATGATGCCATGGTACCGTGGTTGGACAGGCCAGACAGAGCAGCTTACGGAGGATCGCTTCAAATTCCCTGGCAGGATCGTGAAGACGGCGAACAACGAAGTTGAGATCACCGAACTGCCAGTGCACCAGTGGACACAAGACTTCAAGGACAAACTGGAAGACATCATCAAGGCCGAAAAGGTACCCTCCTTTATCAAAGACTACACTGAGTACAACACGCCTGAAACGGTTCGCTTCATCATTAAGATGGAAGAGAAGAAACTGGCTGAGAACGAAGATAAACTTGAGGAGCTCTTCAAGTTGGCAAAGACTCAGGCAACATCGAACATGGTCGCATTCGATCCTCAGGGTCGCATTTACAAGTATGCAACGCCCCAGGACATCATCGAGGAGTTCTACGGGCACCGACTCACGAAATACTTCCATCGCAAGGACCACATGCTGGAAGTCATGCATAAAGATTTGAACAAGCTTACCAATCAGGCGAGATTCGTGCAGTACATCATTGACGGCAAGCTTGTCGTCAGCAAGAAGAAGAAGTCCGTGCTGGTGCAAGAGCTCGACAAGCTCAACTTCACGCGCTTTCCAAAGGTCGCTGATGCCAAGAAGGCGGGTGAGGCCGAGGAGGCTCAAGAAGACGACAACGAAGAATCCGACGCCGACATTGCCGCGGGCGCCAGTGACTTCGACTACTTGCTCGGTATGGCCATCTGGTCGCTCACTCAGGAGAGAGTAGAGAAGCTCAAGAAGCAGATTGGTGAAAAGGAAGAGGAGATCAATGATCTCACCGTAAAGACCCCCCAGGATCTTTGGAAAGCTGATCTGGAAGCACTCCGCGAGGATTGGCACACTGCACTCGACGAGGAGAAGAAGCGCGAGAAGAAGATCAAGTCCAAGGGACGCCGTGCTTCCGCCAAGCTTGGTCTCACAGGCAAGGCTGGCAAGAAGTCTAAAGCCGGTGACAGTGATGACTATTCTGATGAGGACTTCGGGCCGAAGAAGCCCAAGACCACAAAATCGAAAGCACTTGGAGGGTTGCTTGCCATGAAGACGGAGTCTAAGCCAGCTGGATCCTACCCACTGGTCAACGGAGTCGAGCAGAAGCCCGTGGCGCCTCCCCCAGCTGCAAAGCAGACGACTCTTAACTCAGCATTCAAGGGGCCCGAGCTTTCCATCAACGTCGAAAAGGTCGAAACTGCAGCGCCACCCAAGCCGCGTGGTCGTGCGAAGAAGGCTGCTGAAGACACAGACTCCGACGCTATCAAGCCAGGAGCCAAAAAGACTGGCCGGGCCAAGAAGGTGGTCGACTCTGACGTCGAGATGGAAGACGACGACGACGATGTATTCGCTGCTGTTGCCAAGGAAGCTGCTTCAAAGCCTCCAGCACGTGCTGGCAGGGCCGCGGCTCAGAAAGCGAAGAAATATGCGCTTGACAGCGACGATTCTGAATCTGATGGAGGCAATGATATGCTCGCTGATGTCAGCGAAATGGTGAAGGGCGTTGGCAACGTCAGCGCCGATGCTCAAGGCTCTCGCCTCTTCCACACGAGCGCTCCTGCTGTATCTCGTCCGACCAGCAGTCATGGCTTGAAGCCCAAGGCCAGCAAGAAGACATTGGCAGACATCTCCGATGACGAAACCGATTGGGCTCAACTCGCACAGAACTCGCCTCAAAAGGTCACGAATCGGACTATCCTGTCTGACAATGAGGAGGACTCGATGGACATTGACGTCCCCGCCAAGCCAGTTGCAAAGGCAGCTCCGAAGCCCAAGACTGCGCCAAAAGCGAAGGAGACCGCTGCTTTGAAGCCAAAGAAGGCTCCTGCTCCTGCCGTAGCCAAACCAACAGCACTTTCGCCTGCCGCCAAAGCTTACGCAGCGAAGAAGGCGAGCGCGCAAGCCAAAGCCGGTGCATCAAAGAAGAAGCTGCCTTCTTCCGATGATGAGGATGACGGGGTGGACCAGATCGCAAATGACATTTTGAGCGACGATGAGGACGACATCGCTTCGGCCAAGCCGACGGCACGATCTCGCCGTGCTGCTGCTACTGCCAAGTCGAAGTACACTGTCGAATCTGACGAGGAGGACGAGGATGGGTCAGAAGACGACTTTGAGGATGCAGATGAGAGCTTTGATTAGGGTGTTGAGGATACCGCGCTTTCCGGGGCGACTTGAGCGCGTGGTGCGCGCGGATATGATACCACTTTCCCAGGATGGATAAAAACGTTTATGACCGAGTACTGCTAGACAGTATGCAGTCAATTTTCGTATCTCGTAAGAATTCGCTTTGATTCCATTGGCTTCAACACATCCATTAAATTGGATTTCGTGCAATGCCTTGTGATGAGAGTGATAAGAGCTCTTTGACTCTGCTTACAGCATATCCATGCGGACACGAGTACAAGAGCTTGACCTTTGACGTGTATATCAGAGAGTACAAGCATGTGGAAGGCGTCAAAATCACAGAAATGCCTGTCATTCAGACGTGGAAAGATTAGGCGAAGGACGAGATCGGCTTTGCCGTTATGAGGCATCCCACTGCTTCACTCGTGACAATGCGGGGCAAGCGGTTGACGATAGGGCGGCAAGTGTCTGTCAAATGTAGTGACAACACGCTAATTTCTTGGCACAACATGGAGTGGTTTGATTTGATTACTATTCACCATTTCTCGCCTCTAATACGCTTTCTATTATTCTAACTAGCCTGCGAAGACTGATTGCACGCCTCCACGCGGCCGCAGGTGGAAACAGGCAGGAGAGGCAATGCCTCGACTGTGCTGGCAAAGTGCACAGCGTGGTGGAGCGGAATCGTGGAGTGCGAAATCCGGTGCGGTTCCGCCAAGACGACTCCGAACAGAGGACTACCACCGAAATGGTTTTGAAAACCATCCGACGACGACCTACCTGCGTCAGAAACAGGTCCGCTCAATCGTGAGCGTGCGAAAGAGCCGCGGAACTCCTAGGCGTCGATAGGACACCTCTGGTGTATGGGAGGAATCCTCAGCTGAGGGTATTTGGAGCCCAAAGGACAACAAGTCACCCAATATGCAGTCTCTGGATCCGAACCACCTACCTCCGGAAGGCTTCGAGAGGACTCGGAGAGCGTACGCGTTGTTAAGGCCGGAAGCAGATGCGTTATGCACTTGGAAGAGCCGAGGTGAAAGAGCTAGAAGGAAGGCGTTAGTTGGCGGGCAATGGAGCTCGGAGTAACGCTACGAAGCCCGTAGGGGCCTGTTGATTGCTCAAGTGCGAGTAGGAGGGTTTTGCCCGGGGCACAGCCTTACGAAGAAGGACACCTAGTCCAGCAGTCACCCGGAAGCGCTCGGAAACCTAGGAAGGCCCACATAGAGAAGCAGGCAAAGGAGACACAGAGAGGCGAGCCGAAGGGAAGACTCGAGGCAAGAAGGAGGGGGTGCAAGGCGTGAGGAGGCGAGGAGGAGGCGATACATTGGTTAGTGGGTGGAAACGCAAGAGCACTGCTGCCTGGCTAGGAGTAGACGCTCGAGCAAGCCTGCGAGACATGGCCGGCTATAGCCAAAGAGATGCGGTATGGTAACGCGAAGGGAGTCATTCTCCTGGGGCGTGGTGGGCAATGGCAGCGACTGAGACACTGTCTGCTCAGCCCGAGAGGACGGACGCGCATGTCGGTTTTGGAAGAGAGGCGACCGTTCTTCAGTTCGCTGAAGTCCGAAAGAGCATGACCAAGGCTTAAGGAGCAAACAGTATATGGAGCGTAGGGCAGGGGCTTTGGCCTGGGGCCTCTCCCTCGAAGCGATAAAGGCGCAGAGGTGTCCCTAAGCGGGAAAGCGTGGGCAGACTTTGTCTACCTGCCTTACATAAGTTTGTAGGAACGAATGTAATCATATGCTGCCAGACTACTCAAAGCCAGGAGCATACAGACCCATTGCCCTGCTCAACACAATTGCAAAGGTCCTGGAAGCTGTGGTTGCCAAGAGGATGTCTAAGGAGACTGAAGAAAGGAAGCTCCTCCCAGAAGAGCAGATGGGTGCTAGGCCTGGCAGGTCCACCACCTCAGCATTGGACCTTATCACTGAACAAGTAAGAACCATCTGGAAAACCAGGCCAGGAGCCGTAGCATCCATGCTCTGCCTTGACATCTCAGGTGCATTTGACAAGGTCTCCCACCAGAGGCTACTCCACAACATCAGAATAAAAGGCTTCCCAGAACACATTGTTGGCTTCATCCAGTCATTCCTCCAGGACAGGACTACCTGCCTGAGGCTTGGAGAATTTATAGACCAACCAAGGACCCAAAACACAGGAATCCCCCAAGGCTCCACCCTGTCCCCAATCCTCTTCCTCTTCTTTGCCTCAACCCTGCTCCCAACACTGCATGAAGGGACCACTTCAGCAATGGGGTTTGTGGATGACTCTAACATCCTCACACACAGCATGTCAACAGAAGACAACTGCAGGCAACTAGAGAAAGCCCACCAGAAATGTGAAGAATGGGCAAGGAGACATGGTGCAGAATTTGCACCACAGAAATATCAGCTGATCCACTTCACCAGGAGCAGGAAGCACAACCTCAAGGCCACAGTCCAAATCCAGGGATTTAATGGAGAACCACTGCCGTAACTTAGACTCCTTGGGGTATGGGTGGACACCAAACTCAAATGGGGCCCACACATTAAACAAGCAGCAGAAAAGGGAGCCCACCAAATGCAATCACTTCAGAGGCTGTGCAAGTCCACATGGGGAGCATCCTTCCAAAGAGCAAGGCACCTGTACACAGCAGTAGTAAGACCAGCTATTACCTTTGGCTGCCAAGTCTGGTCCAACCCAGAAGGCACACAAGACTACTGCAGGAACCTTACCAAACCCATTGAGAAGATCCAGAGGGAGGCCCTAAGGAACATCACAGGAGCATACAAGTCAGTTGCAACAGCTGTCCTAGAGAGAGAAGCAAACATTGCTCCTCTCCATTTGTACACCCAGGACCTGGCTAGGCAAGCATCCAAGAAGCAAGACACCCAACCTGCATACCAGTACATCAAAGACAGGTGCAGGGAGATCAAAAGGCAAGCACAAGCAGGAAGGAGAGCTAGGCAACCTGCAACACCAACCCAAACCAGACAGGAGGAAATCCTCCAGATGGTGCAAGGCCAAGAAACAACAATGCAGGCACATCTGGGCTGCAAGGCATGGTGGGCCAAATATCAGTGGGGCAGAAGGTGGGAAAGGGACAAGGAAGAGAGAAGGGCTAGGGCAGGAGGGGAACAACCACCAGCATGGAAGACCACCACCTCCTCTGCTGTTGGACCAACTCTGCACAAAGGACTTACCAGACCAGAGAGCACAATGGTCACACTCCTGAGGACAGAGCACATTGGGATGAGGCAGTACCTTACAAAAAGGAGAGTCCCAGGATTCACACCAGACTGCGAATGTGGGCAGGGACATGAGACACCAAAACATGTGTGCATGTTCTGCCCAAAATGGAATGAGAGAAGACACCTCCTGTTCCAAACAGGAGGATCAACAAACTGGAAGGATCTGGCAAACACAAAAAGAGGACTACATGCTACAGCAAAGTGGCTTATCCAAGAAGGCGTCCTAGAGCAGTTCTCGCTTGCCGGGAAGGAGGTATAGGAGGGAGAGGAGGAGTGAGGAAGGGAAAGATAGGGCCTGGTGAGAGGAGGACTCGCTAGAAACCTAGTATTGTCCGAAGGAAAACAGGAACGAAGGAAGCGGCTACGCAGGCTGCAAGGTAGGAGGAATACGAGGGTTTTTCGAAGGCTTTTCCCTCGACCGAAAAATATAGAGCGTGCTGCTTACTCTAGCTAAAAGAGGTAGACCGGCGTATAAGAATTATCTATATAATAGATAATTCTTATACGCTGGTCTACCTCTTTTATGGACTAGAGTAAGCAGCACGCTCTATAGTTTTTGTGATAGGAAAAGCCTTCCCTACCTAAGTACGTCCGGCATAAAAACCTGTCTTCTCTTTTGGGTTCTGAGGCTTGCTAGGCCTCGTCCTTGCGCACGGTGCTTGTCAGGCTGTTCGTGCTTTTCAACTTCTTCCTTAGGACGGTGCTTTGGCAACTTTTCCTTTTCGTGTTTCCCATAAGCCCCTCTCTACTCCAGGTCCTTCTGTAGGTCTTTTTAGCTCTCTTGTTCGTTTGTTTTGGTTCCCTTATGTCTTGTGCTTTTGATCTGTTTCTTGGACTTGTCGAGTTTGGGGCTAGTGTATGTCTCCTTGTATTTGTCTGCCCCTTTGAGGTCCTCCTCTTGCTGCCTTGTCCTAGGACCAGAGGTTTGGAGGCAGCAACTCCCCTCGCCCCTTTCCTAGTCAGGGCCCTTCTCTTCTCTTTTCTTAGTTGCCGTCTTGTACATCACCCCCCAGAGTTGTGGCCTACTCTAGGGGTGTGACCAGCCTAGTAGGGGGCCCTTCTCCCTACACCAATCCCACAGCCAAATTTCCCCTTCCTTGGCATCCAGTCACACCATGTATGTTGTTGGCATCGACCGTAGCATGCCGGGTGTCTAGTGTTTCGATTCGCGGGGAAGATGATACCGTTCTCTTCGAGGGCCCGTCGATGTGGGACATCGCAGACGTTGTCAGGGGTTGGTGATAGACTGGCCAGAAGCCTATCGGTGACTGTGTGTTGCTGCTGTAGTATTGTTGAGTGTCTGGGCTTCGTCGTCCCACCCGTATTGCCGGCGAGTCGTTCACAGCGCTGCTGCTGCCGCCGACTCCATTACACGCGTTCTGTCCGTTTCGTGCTCTCGGTGTTTGGTGGCCTTACGTCTCCCGCGACCGCGACGGCAGCCCTGCAGGCACATCTACGCGGAGGGACGCGCAGAAGCCTACAGATGCCGTCACGGCCGCGTGCAGACGTGTAATGTACTGTTGTACTACTGAATTCCAAAAAGTGTGCTTCTCGCTATGTTCATGTTTTTTTCGTTGGACATTCTGAGAGACACTTTGGGACACCAGATCAGGTGATAGAGGTCATGTGACACTAGGTCACATGACTAAGCTGATGCCCCATCTCAGGAGTGAGATGCAACCTGTACCTAACTAACACAATCAACTCGGTTGGTTCCTACCTACGTTCTCCGCTTCTATTGCATATAATACCCATCGATCCGACGTCCCCCGACATACGATTTAACAAGAACTAATAATTAGCCTTAAACACGCTTCTATACAAGCTAGAATTCCGTTCTTTTTAGAGTCCTGAATTCGCTAGGGTGTGAAGGGCGAAGCCCTGATATGCCAAGCACTGGCGATGCCAGCGCTACCGGCTCGGCAGCCGGAAGATTCTTCCCGGGCTTGGCGGCTAGAAGATTCTTCACGGAAGCCGCACGAGGAATCATTCCCTCCTTATCGAACTTGTTGAATACCACGTCGAGCCTCAGCGTACGCGTCGTTCGCCCGTGACATAGGGCTAGAGCCTAGTCTAGATGTCTTCCGAGTTGAAACAGGCATAGTAATGGTAGGTTGTTACGCGTCAAAGGTGAAGAACACGGATTGTAAACAATGCCAAGGATTAGCGTGTTGTCACTACATTTGACAGACACTTGGCGGGTACGGAAGTTCGCCAGCAAATAGCGCTGCGACATCCGTACAGCAGCATTGCCGAGCAGTTGCCACACTTATTACTGAACTTCTCACTCTTGCTGACATTGCTCTTTCTTGTCATTCGACCTTTCCCTACAACACTAATTATCGAGAATATCGGAGCATCACCAAAATGGCACCACATGCTGAAGGACAGAATGGTAATGGCAGTGCCGAGGCTGTTGCCAGCAATGGACATACCGTGCCTGCCAACGACGGCCAAGCGCCTCTTGAGCCGGGAATAAAGAAGACGATTGCGCAGGGAAAGATGATTGAGTTTCCGAGGTTCGTTCAATACAATCTGATCCCAAACTTCATTTGTGATGGGGATTTCAACATTGTACTGATGTGATGTCCGTGACAGACCACCAAAATTCGAAGACAAATACAAGGAACGAGAATACCTCAAAGGCCGCCTCGCAGCCGCGTTCCGCATTTTCGGAAAATATGGTTTCGACGAAGGTGTTGCCGGACACATCACCCTCCGAGATCCTGTGCAACCCGATTGCTTCTGGGTCAATCCATTCGGTGTCGCTTTCTCCTTGATCAATAAGTCTGATCTTATCCTTGTCAACCACTCTGGTCAAGTCATCGATGGAGGCCCATGCCGACTTCTCAATACCGCAGCGTATATGATTCATTCGGCGATCCATGCTGCCAGGCCAGATGTGAACTGTGCGGCTCATAGCCATTCGATTTATGGTCGGACTTGGTGTTCGTTGGGAAGGAAGATTGATACTCTGACGCAGGATGCTTGTGCGTTTCATAATGATCATGTTGTGTATGACAGTTTCAACGGAGTCGTGTTGGCTGAGAAGGAAGGAAAGGACATTGCGAAGTGTCTGGGGGACAAGAAGGCGGCTTTGTTGCAGAATCATGGATTGTTGACTGTTGGATCTACGATTGAGGAGGTGAGTTGTCTGCATGGTTTTGCTTTCGATGCTTGTGACGCTGACTTTGAGGTTTTAGACGATCTTCTGGTTCGTATCGCTGGAGAAGTGCTGCCACTCTCAGCTCATGGCTGAGGCGGCTGCTGCTTCGCGAGGTGAGAAGCCGATTGCGATTGGGGAGGAAGAGGCCCGGTATACCTACCGTTCTGTGGGCACCGGACGTGCTGGCTGGTTCAGCGCGAAGCCACTCTTCGATGTGATTCACAAGGAGACCAATGGTGATTATTTGCAGTAGCGGAGCAGGGGTAGGTAATGATGGATGGAGGATACCCAGAATGTCAAAGTTGTGAGGAGTACAGGACCTGCAAAAGTGCAATGCTTCATTGACGAATAGATTGGAATTATGCTCTTGCTTTTGTTGAGCAGATCTATTTCCCGTATCTGCACCTGTTACTGGCCCATTGAAGTATGCCGTGGAGGCCAGGTCTTACCTACTGTCGAGGCTGTTGTGTGCTGAAAAGCTCACCTCCTCAAAAAGGGACCTCTAGCCGTGAAGTACTTAGGCTGCGTTGTTCTACTGCCTCTGTTTTCCCACATTGCTTTGTGCACATGGTGGCATCGGCGGCCGTCTCCTTCCCATCTCTTGTTCCCTTTCCCAAGCCCTAAGTCCAGTCACCCTATATGTGCAGCACTCTGTAGGCATTGTGCTGGATTTCAGCCATGTTCGGTTCGCATCTCGATTGCCCTGCAGGCACACAAAGACCAGCCAGCCAAAAGCACAGCTCAGCTCGGATCTCGTGCACGTAAATTTTGCCGAGGGTCATCGCTATGGCCATCAAATGGCAAGTGGTGATTGTATTGTAGTCTGGAGAACAGACGGCGCGCTGATCGGTCGGCACGAAGGCGACATATGCCGTTTTCCCGTCATACTTCTTCTCGTAGAGATTGAGCTTGTCGGTGTCGCCCGTTGAGATGCCCAAGATCGGAACTCCGCCACTTTCGACAATCTTGCTGATCGCATGTTGGGATGGTTGGACGGTGCGACAGTCGCAGCCTTGTCGCGTGTGAGGAGCGGACGCGTTGGAGCTTCTTTCGATCGCTGAAGTGTCAGTCATCGATACGCAGAAGGAGCAGAACGATGCTGCTTTCTTCCCGCGATGGAGGGAACTCGATGCCGGCGATTGCTATGCCGAATCCACCCTACCGCCGCACAACAGACGCGGTGGCATGACTATATATAGGGTCGACGCGAAACCAATATCGCGGCGCATGATGCGATGTGCGTGGCGACACACGTCCAGGAGCGTGTCGGGCACCATGCCCCGAGGAGGCTAATGTCGAGCACGAAGAGGCACGCAGCTCGATATGGAAGCAGGGGCTGGCTTTGAGAGGTGAGACAACAAGGTTCCACGGCCGGAGCGTCGGAAAGACAGGTGCGAGCTAGTGACATCTTCACATGCTCCCATGGCGGTGCGAAGCGAGAGCTAAAACTTGGCACGGGGCGCGCTCACGGCGTGCGGTGACTGCAGCATGATGGAGTAGTGTGACTGCCTGCCGCATCGAGCGCGTTGGACGGGTGACGTCGTGGCGGCAGCGATGGCGGGAGGAAACCAAGGGATGCATGCGGCTGTCGCATGGAACGCCGGGTCGGTTGGGTGCGGTGATGGGGGCAATGAACACGCAATGATATCAGAAGCGCGCTAGAACCCGAGCAGCCTTCAGGGTCCCAGCAGTGGGAAAAGTCACAGCGCACCGCAACAGAAGAAAGGCGTCCGCTGCTGTCTGGTCGTGACACCTCTCACCGCCCGCCCGCCCGCACGCACACACACGCACACCACTCGAGCCCGACACTTGCCATCTGGACGCATCGTTGACACGAAGCTCGGGAGATAAACAGCAGCCGTGTGTCGGATCTGACGAAATCCATCACCGCGATTCCGTATCAGCGGCCGGCCATGGCAGAGACAAGCGCCCACCCGCAATATCCCAGTCTCAACCCCTACGCCGACTCCAACGGTGCAAACACCTCCGCCGCCTCGAACGATCCGGGCAAGAGCTTCGTGAACAGTGAGGTAGGTGCCCTCTGCAACTCCCTCGATGCCCAACAGGCGCTGGCCGCTGCCATTTTCGAGTGTGCGTGGTGGTGCGCAGCGGCCGCGAAACAGGAAAGTTACATGCACAGCCCAACACGTCACGCTCGCGAACAGACGGACACATGGCTTCGTTGCTGCTTCCCGCTTCGTGAACGTTCTCCCTCGAACACAAACGCACACGCTGCACTGCACTCCATCACCACCACCCGCAGGCCCCAGCTGACCCGCCCGACAGTTATCAGCATATCCACCTACCGTGCCTGGCGCCACCACCCTCCACCCGCATCCTAACATGTCTCTTCTCGCAGACGCACAGCACACCGCACAAGCAACCATGAGCGACATCAAGAACTCGCAGGCCGTGCAGGACCTCGCCAACGGGCCCGTTGCCCAAAAGGCTGCCAACGAGGCCGCCGCAACGAAGAACGAGTTCGGAAACCTCGCTGCCTCCCGCCAAATACCTTCCACCCAGACGGCCACCGGCCAGAACCTTACACACTACCACTCCTTCTTCTACAACCTCCTGTCGTGGGAGAACCCTCGTGCCACTGCCATCAGCTATGCCACCATCGTTCTCTCCATCCTCGCCTTCCGCTACGTCCCAGTCGCCAAATATGCCTTCAAGGCCCTCTACATTGTGCTGGGCATCACCGCTGCAGCTGAGATCACCGGGAAGCTGGTGCTCAATCAGGGTGTGGCTACCAAGCTGCGACCGAAGAAATACTACACCATCCCACAGGAGACACTCGACAGCGTCATAGTAGACGCCGTCGAGCTTTGCAACTTCTTTGTGATCGAGTTCCAGCGCATCGTCTTCGCAGAGAATGTCTACGCCACGGTTGCTGTACGTTGAAATACGGAACATGTCATACGGACTGTGCTAATCGCATTGCAGGCATTCTCCAGCTCATTCCTGTCCTACTACCTGATCAAGGTCATGCCAACCTGGGGACTGCTCCTCTTCTTCACCACTCTCGTCTACTTTGCACCACTCATCTACGTTACCAATAAGGAGCTCATCGACGAGCAGCTCGGCAACGCTCAGAAGATGGTCTCGGAGCAGACGGAGCAGGTCCGCTCAATGGCGGCTGAGAATGCCAACAAGGCGTGGCAAGCAACCCAGAGCGCCACCAAGGAGTACACCGCAAAGGCACAAGAAGCCATTGGACAAGCTAGCGCGAAGACACAAGAGACTGTCAGCCAAGCCAGTGCAAAGACACAGGAGACTATCAGCCAAACCAAACAGGCTGCAGTCGAGAAGGACTATGTCAGCCAGGAGACAGCGGACAAGGTCACATCAGCTCAGTCAACTACTGAGAAGGTGACACCGGAGAGTGGCGTCAGCAACGCTGATTTCCCTCCGGCACCAAAGGACGAGCCGGCAGTGACTGAGGTGGTGGACCCTACCGCTGAGCTCAAGACGGAGTCGCACAGCGAGCCAAAGACTGAGCCTCTTGTTTCCTTGTGAACAACCTAACGATGCCTCGGAATCTCTACCTATGAACCTACTTATGTGGAAGATTGCAATCGAGCAACGTGGGAGAGCTCGTTTCACAGGCGGCCTGGCGTCTGCAGAATGACATTATTGTGCACTTGCAGTCACATCGGCATGGCGTTGGAACGGAGTGAAGGATGAAGGATGTGTCCCGCTCGGACACTGTGATGGAGCAGGAGTAACGATAATCGAGCGTGTACGCGCATCATGTGCCTATTGTAGGAGTCGAGACATCAGGTCATACAAAATTTGTAAACCGCCAACCCTTTGCTGTTCATCGTCGCCGTCAGTACCGTCGTCCAAATTTCGGACATGTGAGGAGGCCGACCGTTCTGAGGCGGCAAGATAAGCAGTCCGCTCCCGATCAAGTGCTGACGAAGATTGGCTGCAGCGTGCTAGGATCAGCTCTCGAATGGGGCTTCTTCCCAACCGATGCCATCATCGCTCCTTCCGTAATTAGTAATTGGTCTCGGCGATCTTGCCATGATAATTCCGATGATGGATATATGAGTTCACACTGTTGTACATACGACGCTTTTGACTTTTTCTACAGTGTTCCCGATCAAGGAACTTTCTACAACGATAACAACTGAGAATGACGACGAACGGATTGACTCCTACGACGTTCGAAACGGCGAACAAGAATGATGTGTCGGCGGCGAATGATGCTTTGACGAATGGAAAGAATGTTGTTGGACCGAAGGTTACTCGTGCGTATAATACACCTTGTTTGGTATAGAGTTTTGAATTGAACAGTGATGGATTGATTTGCAACCCAGTATACACCAACCACCGCTGCCCCTACGCCCATCGCGCCCACGTCGTCCTCTCGGAACTCCAAATCCCCTACGAAGAAATCCTCATCGATCTCGATACTCCGCGACCAGATTGGTACTTGAGAGACATTAATCCACGAGGTCTCGTTCCCAGTCTCAAAATCTCCGTCCAAGGAGTCTACGATGATGAGATTATCACCGAATCCGCCGTGGTAGCGCAATTTCTCGCGGATACTTTTCCTGAGAAGAACAAGGCGATTTTGCCTGCTTTGGGGGCGAGAGGCGATGGGCCGAGGGCGCCGTTGGAGAGGGCTAGGATCAAGTTTTTTTGTGAGACGTGGGATTCCAAGGTTGCGGGTTTTTGGTTTGGGACTTTAATGGCTGAGGGAGAAGGGGAGAAGGAGAGGAAGGTGGAGGAGTGGGTGAAGGCTGTGGAGAAGGAGATTGAGCCGTTGTTGGAGGGGGCGAAGCCGTTCTTTGGTGGGAAGGAGGAGGTGACGATGGCGGAAGTGCACGCGGGGCCTTTTGTTGTGAGGTGAGCTGATTTCGAGAACGATTCTTGCACCGTTGAGGGCGATGGCTGACTTTGATTATCTTGATGACAGATGGTACTCATTGGCCAAGCATGAGGATCTCCTGCCAGTCAGTCTGATCAAGAAGTTGGATGCTTTGCCCAACTTTTCCAAGTGGGCCAAGGCGATCCATGAGAGGGACAGCATTACGAAGAGCATTGATTGGGATTCTGGGCCAGAGCCTCTCCGGAAGAAGCTTGCGAGCATCAAAGCTGCGAAGAAGTGAGAGCAGATCTACGACAGGAATTGAAGTCGATATGCGACATGGCATGCAGACAGTTTCGATGCGTCATTATATATCATAAGCCATGAGCGGATCCTCAGAACCCCTGGTACTGCTGAGCTAGCAGACCTCACTTTGTCTGTTACATTCTGTGCACAGAGCTGTTCTTGGACCAGCGCCGGAACGTCTTGCCAAAGAAATAGAAAGGTATGCCGAATGCACACCATAGTGTTATCAAGCTCATGTTGAGCATGATAGGTGGGATGAAGCCATCCTTCATGACCCAGGGCGTGATGAATTCCGCAAAGCCATAGCCCCAGAGATTCTTATTCACGGTGATGGACACCATGAGCGCGCCCGCGACAGGTTTATACGAGTCGACGGCGTAGGTGTTGACCATTGCCGGGAGAGCTGCGACCTGAATGCCCGCGCAGGTATATCCGACAATAACGATAACTTCCCACGGCCATTTGCGGTCGTAGCCAAATGCGACGATAAAGTTCCCGATAATCATGATCGCGACATAAGGTACTAGAGGATCGTGTCAGCTTCGCCCGTATACTGGAGGCGCTTTGAAAACATACTCATCGCGGGAAGACGCATTTCAGGCTCTCGAATACCACGATTCCTGGCAGTAGCTCGAGCACTAACCCAGTCGCTCAACGGTCCGGCAGTAAAGAGGCCGATCATCGCACCGGCCAGGATTGCGAAGTTGGTGAAACCGATCGTCTGCGAACTGAAGTTGTACGGAGGAGCTGCGAAGTTTTGCGACTGTGTCAAGTTTATTGTCAAGAAGGAACTGCAGGACCACGACACGACGAATGCTGCGAATTCAACGATCGGGAACGCGAAGAGCTTCCAGGGGATCCAAAGGTCCATGAAAATACTCTTGAGAGGATTGGCCGAAGGTGTGTAGATACTCCATTGCCGTTTGCTTGGGGCTCCCTTCCCAAGCCATGGATCACGATGCGCGGGAGTATTGGTTGCAGCGTGGCTGCTCCGAATTCGGGTGATGTTATTGCCCCTCTTCTCGGAATCGTGCCAGTCGTCAGCGAGGACCATTCTCGGTCGCTGTAGCCCATATCAGCGAGGGACATTGCATCGCAAGTTTGGCCCCTTGGCGGACACAAAGTAGAACGTACCTCCAGCGTATCTGCACTGCTGCCATTCTTGGAGTCGGCATCCACGGACCTCTGCGAAGAGGCGAGCAGTTCTTCTGGATGTGGGCGATGCCATTTGGTTTCGGGAAACATGACTGGTAGTGAAGATGTTAGTTGGCAGACCAACACGGGCATTCTCGATCGTCTTACAAATGACCATAAGGAGTGACAAGGCAATCAAGCCGGTATTGAGCCACCAAAAACTGCGCCACCCTATGTGCAATGCCATGGAGCCGCTGACGATCTGCTTTCAGTCAGCACAGTACCCGTGTGCGCCGAGGGGTGGAGACTTACCGGTCCGACCATCAAACTGCCCATGTATGCTACCCAATACAGGGTATTCCAGTATCCTCGATCATGCAGGAAGTATATGTCTGCAATGATGGCAGGTTGCATTGTCTCCGCGGGACCAGCGCCAACGCCATTAACAATGCACGCAGCCATAAAAGACCCATAGGTGTTGGCACGAGCTCTCCATATTGACGACGCGAGACAAATGATTTGCGAAAAGATGAGGACGGGTCGCCTGCCGCACGTGCTACTGATCGGGACCCTGGTGCGGGTGTCAGTCACAGCCACTCTTCGACGGGGGCGACACTCTCACCAGATGAAGTTGCTGAAACCCAAGACCAGAATACAGTAGCCCGTAAATTTCACGACGTCGTGCAGATTGGAATCGAAGGCTTGGATGTAGTCGGGAAACATGGGGGCCAGGGCCAGCGGGCCAAAGCCTTGGGTGAAGGTCATCATGGTGGTCGCGGTGATGCAGAGGAATTTCCAGGTGGGCTTCCAATTCAGGGGATCGTGAGGATCGTCGGATGGCTGTGGCACCAGCACATGTGAACCGCCCTTGACGAAGTGATGGGAGCCCACATCGGTCATCACCTCCGTCCCCGGGACGATCTCGGTGTGCAGCTCCTGCTCCAAGTCATGGAGTTGCTGGAAGTTCAGGTTCGTCAGTGGAATGTCATCGGCCATGGTGGGGTGACGTTGGGGCGGACGTGCCTTCAGGTTCGCGTTCATCTCCATTTTGACTGATGCGAGAGGGCCGTGCCTCGGGTGCAGGCCGAGACTGAGGTGCCCTGGAAAGGAGAGACGATGGGGAGGAACGTGTGCGTGCGAGGGGCATCCCTAAATCATGTTCGGCTCCGTGCCAGCCTTGTGGTGCGCGAGCGGGCCACACGGAACAGGGGGGCAGATGCTTGTCGATAGTGAACGTGGGGAGGAGGATATCCGCGTCGGCATCGTTGGCATTGACCGCTCCGCACCAGGCCCGGCCCTCGATCAGGAGGCTTCGTGGATGCGGGCTCTGCTGCGTTCGCGGCAGTTGTGCGTCGACGACCGCGCGTAGGCGAGGTCGGTCTGGGGTGCGTTTGCGGAGAAGCGAGCGTGCGTGCGTGCGGAACCCAGACTAGCGTGTCGCGTGCAGCCAAGGCACTGCAGCTGTCGGCGGTGGTGCCAGCGACGTGCAGCTGCCGCGACCTCGGATGGTTCCAGTGCGCGATGCGCGACGGCAGATGCCCCATCGCACTTGCCGGTCGCGCGTCGACCGAACTCTGCGGTCGATGGACGAGGAAGGCGTGTCCAGTCCAGTGGGAGGAGGGTGCGATCGATGCCCAGACGCGGAGGCCCGAGCCCAGCACTGTCCGCGAAAGCTTCTCCATTTAGCACCGACAGGCTCCTTCCTCCTTGTTGGTGTTGTGACTTCCACGTGGCCGATGCCCGCACTGCACTGTTCGGCGTGGAACAAGGACTTTCCGTGGCACTCCACCGTTTCTTCCCTCCATCTGCGCACGACAGGCGCTGCACGCGAACGTGCTCGACATTTGGAAGCAAAACCATGCTGCTCCCGCGAGTGCTGGCAAGACGCTGCAACGATACTGCGCGGGGAGACTTGTTCGCGTGTTGATATGTGCGAACATGGCCGCCCGCTCGAACATGCGAGTCCCGCCGATGGCTTCCCTCGACAATACGAGTCTTGAACAATCTACAATCGGCTCAAGACCGCAGCGTCAGACACGGAGCCGTATCAACTATGCGCTTCATCGAATGCTATCTATTGTCGCGACAGTAAACTAGTGGCGCGGCGACAGACCGCCGTGTTCCACTCTTCACTGTCGCGACAATACCATTTGTGATACAGCTAAGTGTCTTGCCCCCAACTCGACTTCCTTTCCTTCCAAGACATTCTTTACCGCCTGAGCTCACCGCACAGACTCCTTCCACGCCGACGGAGGCACCGATTCGCCGCTCCAAAGAATCAGCAAGATCACAGAGACTTCGCCTGAGCAACGGAAGATGGACTCTTCACGCCGCTACCTGCATCCCGCTGAACGAGCAACTTGCGTGGCCGCTTTGCATCTCGACGTCCGCAACTGGGAGCCTGCTCGGCATCTTCTCTTAGTACAGATGCGCAGCGGTAACATAGCACGCTGCATGGGTATCTCCTGAGGTCATCGATAACGATCAACGCCACGCTTTGAACGCGAACAAAGAACAAGAAACAAGACTGATCATCGATGGACACCTTGCTGGTGTCCTGGCTCCTCCCAAATCGGACCCATTCTCGAAGCAGAACCGAGCGAACTTCTTGACGGACCTCTCGCGCTCCTTGGCGAGGAACCATCTGAGCTGCCAGGGCTCTCTTCTCTCGCATATGACACCTGAGGTGGCAATAGAGGACTCTCGGGAGTATGTGATCCTTGAACTGTTCGAATGCCGCCGGCACCTTCGGCTGCACCTGCCCCCTCGTATGCAGACTCTCCTCGACGGTAGTGTCGGGACGTTCTAGGCGGTGTGGGCGCTGGATCGTACAGCCAGGCGACTTCGGGATATGCGCGGACTGATGATCTGCTGGAGTTGGACCTGCTGAGCCTGCCGAACATGGGCTTGCCTTGTCGCTTTCGTCGAAGCAAGAGGAGAGCCGCGAGAATGATCAAGACTACGCCCGCTGCTGCTCCCGTTGCGATGCCTGCTACCACGCCTTGTCGAAGTTGTGAGCTGTTCTTGTCATCGTCGGATGGTGGTGCTGGTGTTGCTGTCGCGGTCGCAGGCCCTGATGTAGACCGAGTGATTGTCGAGATGGTCGACGATGCTGATGATGACGCAGTCGTGGTCGAGCCCGCTCGCGATGTTGACGTTGCCCTCGAGCTCGTAGTCGCCGGTAAGAAATTGGCCGTATCGATGTTGAGTTCTGAAGCGACAGATGCTGCAACATCGCTAGGCAGTGCGGAATACAAAACTGCTAGAGCGTTCGGCGGCTCCGTTGTTTCGGATGCACCAGTATCGGTGGGAGTCGCGACTCCAGGACTGTGATTGGGGCGATCATTATCGACTGCCGTAGGCAGTATTTGATCATTGTTCGACATTGAGGTGACTTCTGTTTCTGCCGAAGCCTGGCAAGGGTGAGCGAGTGTGTTTGGTGTGAGAGACTCAAGCGAAGGTGTTTCATCTTGTCTGTAGGCGCTGGGTAATAGTAGTCTATGTACCACTGATGTACCTGCAGTGGCGGCTGCCAGAAGGGTCGGTGCTGTGCCCACTATCACGCGGTAGGCTGACGTGGATCCACATATTTGGAGAGATCCTGAGGGATCGTCGTTCTGTGGAGTGGCAGTGCCCTTCTTTGAGACTGCGGCAGCAAACGCCTCCCAAGTGGTGGAAATCGGATCAACTTGTGACAGCACGTGGAAACTCGCGGTTTGGCGGTTCCGTCTTCGCTCAAGTCGCACTTGGATGTGCTCTTGGCTGTCCAAGTATCGCTGTCAATGAATGCAGGATCCGATGCGGTTTTGGTCATGATGCTATCACGCCTCGAGCTCGAGCAAGATTCGCCATCTTTATCGGCTGATACCATCCAGGCACGACTGCGATTCGAAGAGTGGTGTGCGCACCTGCTGCCGTACTTGCACATGTCGATGCAGGTCTTGTCCGCGGCAAGCCTCAGATGTCATGTACTTGGTGCGTGATTGAAGAAGACCAGGCAAAGATGCAGTACAATCTGTACCTACCGACATACTTCGTGCGCGTCTGGCACGCGGCGGTCGTGTCGTGTCTACTGATCATACCTGGTCGCCGTCTGCTTCTCACAAGGAAGGGCAGTGAAATACCACCAGCAGGCCATAGAGGCCCAGAGTTCGTGGTTGTGGGCACGGACAGAGGCACGGAGGCATTGTGCTGTTGTTGGCACTCATCCTGCGCAGCTATAGGAATAGAATAGTCCACAAACTGAAGGTGTTGCGGTTGGGAGAGGCATGCTGCAGGCCAGGAAGCAAAGTGTGGCGTTGTGTTTCTAAATCAGGGACTGGGCGCAGCCATGTGGGCGGATCGCCTCCGAAAAGCCAGATCTGCGGCGCGATCCTTCGGCAGGCGGTCCAGGCGAGCTGGGCCATCATCCAGAAGCATTTCTGAGGTCGATGCTCATCATCTCTTCTTGTGCTGCGGTCATGGTCGGCGGGACGCCTGTAACAAGAAGCATCGTGTGGTGACACCTGCAAAGTGTCGCGAAGAAGAAGCAGAAGTGGGGTTTTGCAAGTCAAACCCTCGAGCGGGTGCTTGGCTTGGCGAGGGCTCGGTCCAGACCCAATGAGTCCATGAACAGCAAGATTGCTCCTTGCACTTTACACAAATCCATCAAACGCCGAACCGGGCGAGAAGCGAGAACGACACCGCGTCAAATACAGCTTCATACAGGTCTCGGATATCCCAAAGTATCACTCAAGCCACTTCCCTTTTCAACCTCTCCCTTGCCCTCTCCAAAGCCTTTCCCAGTCGATTTTCTCCCCACTTATCCTCATTACCCTCCGCTTCATCGCTATTGAACCCAATCCCCCAAATCCGATCATTCGGACTCGTCTCTACCAACTGCCTACGCCCAGTCCCGAGCAAAATCTTCCCCAACTTCTCATTCTGCTTGAACTTCAAATAACTTCCCTCCTCCACAATTCGATCACAATTCTTGTCCCAAAGATCTTGTTGGAAATTTTTGACTTCGCGTCCAAGTTGTTTGGCTTTGGCTGGTGTGTCTGTTCCAATCGATCAATCATGAAGCAATGATCACTTGGGTGATTTTCTCCGAAAGCATCACTTCAGATGGAAGAACTCACCTGCCTTCGCAATCTTCTCCGCAACTTCCTCATCGCCCATGAGTAAAGCTTTATGGTACATCATGTACTGCTCAGCCGTACGGAAATCTTTCCCGTCGGACTTGAAAGGACTGGGATACCATTGCTGTAACGAACATTCAGGTTCTGGACGATCGAAGCCGAAGAAGAAGACACATGTATCCGTGACTTTAGGTGGTAAGTCTTGGGCATATTGGAGCTCCTTGGGAAGGTCTGGGAGATTGTCGCCGATCCAACGAGGTCCTCTGCCATCAGCTTGAGCCCAGGACATCTTGTGAGTAGTAGATCAATAGATTCGACTAGTGGCATCACTTCCGGAGGATGGTGTGCTTTTCTCTCAGCAATATGCTGCAGCTGAAGATTACCTTCTGGAAACAATCGCTCTTTGGCAAAAGCTGCAATATTGGGGCGCAAATGGTGCTGACGCCATCCATTGACCCTCAGCCATAGAGGAGTCGTGGGCTCGGCCAGCCGGATGCAGCTCTCCTCTTTGCTTGGCGCTAGCGTAAATGTACATGAAGCTGTAATTTTATCCATAGCAAGAAACGCGCGACGCAGCTGGAGTGTGATATCACATACTCATTCGACGCCCGCTCATGTTTTACATAACGCCATGCTGGGTGTTTCGTATACATTAGTCATGCTCGTTGATTGTCCAGCGCCTCTTAGGCTCAGACTTGTTCCAAGCTCTGGCGACTTTGTCCTCAGACTGCGTGCGTTCAAATTGTGGCCGACCCCACAAACCCTTCACGGAGAGACCTCGACTGAGCGAAGTTGGAACATCTTTCGCGACTAGCGGCAGATCGGTCGGTTCGTCCGCAGCTTCCTGAGCCAGATGCTTCGCATCCTCTGAACTGCGGTCATCGCCCATCACACTGTCGACAATCTTGCGCTGCTCCTTGTCGGCTGCCTCAGCAACCTGCGGATCAGACTTCGTAGATACGTTATTGGTGCTGTTCGGAGCCGGGTCAGGTGGCAGATCCTGTTCAAAGCTCACGCGGCCGGGACTATCCTTAGGTGGAGCGAACAAAGCATCGCCATTTCCTTTCGCTTTCTGCGCATCGAGTATCGGAGTCCCACGGCCAGAAGGGGGTGTCCACAGGCCGGTTGTGAAGGTAGGTGGGGTTGAAATGGTCTCGACGGGATGTGAGTTGCTCCTATTCATCGCCGGCACACTCGGGCGCCTAATGGAACCTAAAGCAGAATTGCTGCTTGTTCTTGTTGGGCCTGTTGGCGGCTTTGGTTCACCCAAATCCCAGTTGGCATCAATTCCTGCACCAGCTTCAGCATGTGCGCTGCCTCCCGTTCGCTTGTATTTTGCCAAAGCTTCTTTGGCAGTCCTGATGTCGGAGGCAGCGTTCGACGTTGCCAACTTCGTGGGGTCGACCCCAGGTCGCAAGTGCTCGGAAGATGCCACGAGCTGCATAGGAACGAATCGGTCAGTGACACATCAACTCGGGAACATTATGATCCTTGCTTACCTTCATCTCGTAGATTTCGCTCAAACCGATATCGTAGGCACTTCGCCTTCTCAGCGTTGGCACAGGATCAACGGGCTGGCTTGATGACCCATCGGTGGCAGTTGAGGCATGGTGTAGCGTCAAAGGTGGTGCATCAGGTCTGCGAACAGCCACTGTCAAGCTGCTCATGCCGACATCCAGCAGAACAGGTTGGCTGGTCAGTGCTCCGATAAGGGCGTTGCTGCCAGCGCCATGTGTCACCAGGATTACGACTAGATCCTCCTCCTCTTCTTCATCGTGAGACACTATGTGGGGTCTGTCTGCCTGTTCAAGTCCTAATGCATCCTCTGCCCGATCGCTTGTATCGTGCAACGAATACCATTCGACCAGGTTGTTCAAGCCCCTGCGGAAACGTTTGTGCATCGATGACCACTCCTCGCCGAACTTTCCACCATCACCCCAGTTCAGTGGTGAGCGACTACTGTCCCAGTGGTAATCGACATTCACAGTAGCGTTGCGAGCGTGCGAAACATAGCCTCGAGGAATGTGGTCGGAGTTCGAGATCGCGTACGAAGGAATCGGCGGGTGATAGACTGAATACTCGGGTTTCGGAATTGTCGATGTGAGAGGTTGCAAAGTGTGGCCAGGTCGAAATGGCGATCTGCGACCAGATGCACTGTGGTGGCTGTGGTGGCTATGGTGACTGTCATTGCTGCCGACACTACTGGCGCTGTTGGAGCGATCTCTACGCGGAGTTGGCGCGTGCAGTGCATTTGTGACATGGCTCCAGTCGTCCAAAGTGCTCTCTCGGCTGCCCTGCGGTCTCGTGTTCCCACCACTCCATAGGCTGTTGTTGGAAGATCGATGCGAAACTGTTGGTGTGAACAGGTCAACCGTTTCGTTCTGCATCAACTCAGCTTTTGCTCCTGCAACCATGAGAGGGCTGGGCGGAGGGGGGGTTATGTGATCGAAGTATTGAGGGTTCAGCCATTCTCCCAGGAAAGCGTCAACTCGGATCTTTGCCTTTCTATACCGTTTGTGCTCTGCCAGTGTCCTCCGAGCCAGCTGATGCGCCAAATCATGCCTGGGCTCGGAGATGGGTGCAAGACTGGGTGACGTTGATCCACTCATGGCGTGCAGTCTCGGAGAATGCAGCGCCGAATGCATCTGCGCGGGCGTCCTTGGTCTGCTGCCTTTCCTGTCTCCTGGCTCTTCAAACTGCGCCATGCCAGCCGATATGGCCACACTGGTTTGTAGGCATCGCAAGAACGGCGATGTATGGATCACCACTTTGTGCTTCTTCCTCTTTCGCTTGGAACCATGCGTCCCATTCGCGCCATCCGCGCTCGGCGAACTCTGTGCATTGTTGAACTCTTGCTCACGCGCGTGGAGCAAGCTGGCGATTCTCGTGCCCAATGCCCGGCATTGATTCCAGCCTGGAGAGGAAAAGTCTAATGTCAGTCCATGTTACACCATGACGATGACGCCGCCGCTGCTTTTGCCACATACCACCGTAGGTCAGCGGAGGGTCGTAGGGTGCTGGAGTGAACAGATGCCAGGACTGGTCGGCGGCGTCCAGGCGCATGCCATGTCTGCAAGGCAAGAAGTGTTAGCACAGCGCACAGCATACCGGCCGAGGCAGCTCGTGTTCCTGTTTCTTCCGTACCTAGCGACTATGACGACCGCGGGCGCTTGTGGATGGTTTGGAGCCATGTCGTCGCTCCTGCTGCTCTTCTGTTGCGCTCCTGCACGGCTCGACGACTCTCACATCTCCCGAATCGACGCTCAAAGAGATTCCGCCCGAGTTTCGAGGTGACCGGACGGCGAGCAAAGGCCTCCACTTGCCTAGCCTTGGTCCTTTCCGGGGTGACGATACCACGTGTGCGGCACCTCTCCACTGCGGGATATTAGTGCGGATGATCTTCCAGCGGCACCCTTCTGCCTCTCTCGCTCTCTGTCCAGTGTGGCGCGAGATAGTGAGCTGGCAGATGTGTCTTGCTCGGGCCAGCAAGGCTTTTCCGCAAGATTTGCTTGCCCTTCGGTGGTTACCCGGTGCTGCAGGCCAGTGACTTGCGAACTCCGCGATCTTGGCCCCATCAACTCATTATGCAGGGACCAGATGACATCGACGGCCGTCGGATGAAAGTTCATGCGAAGCGCTTTGACTTGCATGTGATGTCTCAATACTCTACCGGCAAGAGACACAGCTCTACTTTGAAAGGCGAGTGTTCTGGCTATCAGACCGAAATTCACCGAATGCTGCGCAGTCTATTACGTGGCGCGTACATCTGCACAGTGGTGATCTGCCATGTCTGATACCATGCAGCAGTCTTTCTGGTTCACCTTCGATCACGATTCCCACATCAGAAAGTGAGCTGATGAACAGAGGAGCAGGCAGAGAAGGTTGGATTGTTCCGTGCAGCTTGTTGTCCGTTTGGTGCCCAGCTTCTCGTTCGCTGATCGGTCTTGTGAAGACTGCTGCCGCAATCGATTGCCAGCTTGTCGGGCGTTTCAGTGAACTTCAGACTACAGAAGCACGCAGATATCCACCATGAGTATCGCGACGCTTTCCCTACCGTGCTATTGATCGGAATGAGATAGTCTCATTGAGGCTGCATATGTGGGTCACAGGAATGGAACGCGCGCTGCCTCCACTCGACATGTATACCCGCCTCGACTCACCGCTCTCCGAAGGCCGACTACCAACCTGGTCTCGCGTTCGCTTTTCGCGGTCATTGCCTAGCAAGCTCATGTCAACTCGCGACAAGTACCCTATGCGGTCGTCCATTGATTCTCCCAACGGCAAGGTCGCAGGATGCGCTAGGATGCAGCTGCGCTCCGAATGTCGGCCGCGAGTTCGTTGCCGCCAGTCAAAGAGCGAAGCCATCAGCCTGCATCGGAAGCTCTTGCTTGTGTGCAATTAATCAGCTTGCCATACGGTCGAGGAGGGCGGTAGCTAGCGAGAAGCTTGCTGCTGGCTGCCAGCTCGCGCGACAGCCACAAGGCATCAACAAGGCCGGGCCGGTGGTTGACGGCAAGCTTGCGTTCCTCCATCGGAAAAGTTGTGGTCTTCACTTGCAATCCGTCTTGTGTCTGGCTATACCGGCCTACACCAAATGTCCTTGAAACCGTAGCATGGCCTCTTCAGATGCGCCATGTCGTGCTGCAAGCACACGCATGCCGTTGACCTCTCGCATGATCGCGGGAAGGGACGTCTCGTGCTCGCGTCGTCGCAGTCTGGATGCGAGCTCGGCCGTGCCAGAAAGTTTGACAGCTGGATCCTTGACTTGGCGAGCTAGCCCTGCGCTTGTCAATCGCTCACGCCCTATTGTACTCTGTTCGGTGTGAGTCGAAACGCCATGGTCGCCAATGGCGGAGGCCAGCTTGTTGTAGGTGTCGACAGAAGTAAGGATCGCGCCCTTTCACATTCATTCGATTCCACTTTCCGCCCTGTGCACGCCTTGTGCAAGATTCACATCGAGCGCGCCCAGCCAGATCCCGGCCCGGTGTGAACTGGAGCTGAAAGCAGAATGACCACCATCGCCGAAGAGGATGAGGGACAACTGGCGCCCGTCGACTTCAGGCAATTGTTATCAGACGTGACATTCGGAGGGACCAGCGATGCTCTGACTGCCACCGGGCCGTTGGCGGCAGACCAATGCCCACTTCATCCCGACGTTGACGAGTAAGACGAGCGCTGTGGTCGGAGGCGCATGCGCTGACTTCAATTGTACAGATGTCTGTGTCGAGGCTTTGTAGGCAACTGGGCACAAGCGGAAGACACTGGAGAGCAGTCCGCCACATTAGACACCGTCGACGAGCCAGATTACTCGCAATTCCAGAACTGGATACCGCGATTCGTTTGGCCAGACAAGCCGTGTGACTACTGCAGATCGAAACGGCTGAATTGCTATATTCAGCGCGGCGAGGCACACTGCACTCCATGCGCTACGTTGTTCCGAGAATGCAGTCTCTCGAAATCGCAGACGTTGGAAGCCACAAATTACGCCTCCAAGGACCTGGGCAATTTCCTCGATACCCTACATGTCGTGCACGAAGATAATGCTCGTGAATTCGGAACATACACAGGCATCAAACCACTCAGGTCTAAGGGCATAGCAGGAGCTAGTTCTACGGCGCCGGTCAAAGACGACGCGCCTGGTAGCTCCAAGCGCAATGGCATCAGGTTCCCGCGTCACGCCGTGAAGGTCCTGCGAGACTGGCTGGACGCGCACGCTGACAATCCATACCCGAGCGAAGAGGAAAAGGTACACCTGGAAAGACAGACTGAATTAAAGCCCAGCCAAATCGCGAATTGGCTGGCCAATGCTCGCAGGCGGCGCAAGGTCACAGAGAAGTCAAAGCCGAAGCTTTGCATGTCTCCAAGCCTACGGCCAACTTCGAGTGCGATTCCTATTCCTGGTGCCGCAGAAAAGCCTTGGGATGAGCTCAATCCATTCGAAAGATGGCAGCATTCGCCACCAGAAAACGTAAGTGCGACTTCGAATCGCGAACTCCGGTCCCGCCACTCGTCATGGCATCAAGACTTCATTGGTTCTGAACATCACGACATGGAAATGAGGGGCTTTGGTAGACATTTGCTAACCTTACGCGCGCTGTAGGAACCCGCCGATCTTGACGATATTGCCGACGCACTTGCACGAACCGCGCCCCCGGCTGACGATGTCTCTACATCACCATCAACACTTGCTCGCTCTAAGCGCCACAAGGGATCAAGTGTGGGATCGGGTTGGTCGAAGTCGAGGGCACCTTCCACGACTTCGCAGGAAACGGGGCAGACGTCTTCACTGTCAGCTTCGAGCGCGCGCTACTCCAACGGCTCATCGCATTCGACGCACGGATCATTTAGCTCTTTCAGCTCCAGTCTAGCAGGCAAGAAAGACCGGCGACGACGCCGAAGACCAGCGGTACAAGCTTCCAGCCGGAAGGTGGTCGATGACAAAAGGCGTATTTTCCAGTGCACGTTCTGCACTGACACTTTTAAGTCGAAGTACGACTGGACACGGCACGAGAAGTCCCTACATCTCTCACTTGAGAAATGGATTTGCGCACCGCTCGGACCCGTCATCATGGATCAGGAATCTGGAAACAAGAAATGCGTATACTGCGACCTACACAACCCGTCGAAAGATCACCTGGAATCTCACAATCATAGACAATGCGAGGACAAAGGTCTCGATGCGCGTACTTTCTACCGAAAAGACCACCTGCGACAACACCTGCGCTTAATGCATGGTTGTGAGATGAGTCCAGCAATGGAAAGCTGGAAGTCAATTGCAGTGAACATCAACAGTCGCTGCGGCTTTTGCGCTCAACGTTTCACCGTTTGGCAGGAGCGTGTCGATCATTTGACGGCACATTTCAAAGCTGGGGCACGAATGTCCGAATGGAAAGGTTGCAGAGGTCTCGACCCAGCAGTGGCAGCCCAAGTCACGAATGCCATGCCACCGTATCTCATTGGCATTGAGTCGGTCAGCCCAAACCCATTTTCTGCTACCAATCGAGCCAGTTGGAGAGAGCTGCCAGGTGGCAACGCCGAGGTAGCGTCAGAGTTTACAATGCTCGGAGCACTCGGAGAAGACTCTGGCAGGCACTCTGATGTTATCGACGCACACTGTGATGGCTATGGTGCAACGAAAGCTACTTGCTGGGAAATACTCACTGTAAGACTCGGCAAGTATGCGAAACAGATGGCAGATCAGGGCGTGCAAATGACCGACGAAATGCTCCAAAAGCAAGCGCGAGTGGTACTCTATGACAGCGACGATACCTGGAACCAGACGGCTGCAGATAATCCAGAGTGGCTGGACTTGTTCAAGAAGGCGCATGGCCTCAACTTCATTCCCAATGCAATCGGTGGACAGGGTTCTCAGGTGCCAGAGGACCTGGTGAGTTGCAATGTCAATGCAGGCTGGATCGAACGTGCATTTGCTAAGTGGGGACAGGAAACCTACGGCGACTTGGGTCTCCGAATTCCATTTGCGGTCCAATTGCAAGCCTACAACCAAGCACAGACTGGACAGCAGATGAACGATGCTGCCAGTAGGCCCGGGCCCTACCAGGCCGCTCTTGCGCAGCAAAAGGCAATCACAACCGAGATTCAGTCAATCTTGCTGAAGGAAAGTGTTCTCCATTCTGGCGGTCAGAAATGCGACCATACGCAGTGCGTCAACAATACCATCGACATCGGGCACATCGCGGCCAGCGACTTGACTGCTTCATCCACAAGAACATGGTGTAGTAATCACCTGCCTGCAGACGTGCAACAGCGGATCAGTGAGCTACAGAAAGGTCCAAGCGATGAGTTGAGCAGACGAGGCAGCCATATCGCTCGAGGGCTCAGTAGTCTGTTCGCATTGGACAGTCGCATGGACGATCAAGCTGCTGCATCGGCACGGTTTGCTGCTTTGGAGAAGCTATCTTCTATGCATGCTCACCAGTCTTGCGAGGATACAGGCTCAAGACCAAATGCGCTAGGGCTGAACGCATTCGCGAAGAATGACTGCGCAAAAGCCGTCAGTGGCGGAAGAATTATTCAGGGATCCGCTCACGAGCTGGGTTTGGAGGCAATCTCTCGCAATGAGGGCGCTGCTGCCCGAGCGCAAGGGTTGCAATCCCTGACTAGAGAAGAATCAGGCTTTCACCAGTGTGCTTGGAAAGACAGTGACCTTGCTCTCATAGCCGCCCGCGCGAGGAGTCACGGGCTGGAGGCACTCGCGACCATCGAGGCTCCGCAGTGTGACACGCCTTCGGCAGCCAGAAAGCCTTACCTCCAGCGACATCGCTACGAATTGCCCAAGGACAAAGCCAACATGTTCGCAACTACCACTGGGGCGTGGGAGGACAGCGGCATGATGCCCCAAGCTGTTGACACGTCGCTGCCGGACATCAATGAGAACACCACCACCGGTGCCATGATGGAGTTCCTGGGTGGTAATGTTGGCGCATCTCTGTCGTTTGCCAACGATGCTCTTACATCGCAGATACCTTCTCAGAATCTTACCCCTGAGGAGGAAGTGGATTTGGCAATGCTCAACAAGGGCGACATCACACCAGAAGAAATGGATGAGATCCTGAATACGACTGCTGCTGAAAGTATGGAGGACATCACGGATGTGGACATGTCGTGGTTGACTCCGGATGTCGTGGATACCACGAACAACGCAACCCCGGTCTCTCAGGATATGATACTGGACGATTTCAATTTCGACGACATGATCTTCGATATGCCGATAGATGAGGGCTTTGATGGGGCTCTTTAATGCGTGGCATAGACATGATAGGCGTTGGGCGGAAGAAAGCATGCGGCATTGTACGTGCATATCATGAATTGCGTTCGAGCGTACTTTCGGGCATAGATCTAGCCATATTAGCGACTTGATAGATGAGACGTAAGAGATTACCCTATACGCTGTGTCGTGTCATCTCTTATCATGTCATTTAAGCGGAGTCAGCAACCTCGGGCAGTAATGATCGACTAGTAGTGAAGTCGGTGTAAGGTCGATGTCGCACAAGGCGCGCCAAGCATCTGCACCGCCTCTCTGTTTCAGCGTGGCTTTGGCGCCGACCACTCACGTCTGCGCTAAACATAAGACCAGTCCTCGACCTCACCTGCATCCCTAGATCACAAGTAATACTGGATTAGCTGGAGCGCGGAGAAACAAATCTCAGCAAGTTTCGCACACGATATTGTGCAGATAGCTCCTGACCATTTCATCATTTCATGTCCCTGCCTACCGAGTGCTTCGAACTTCACGGTTTCAGCACAGCGAACAAGCGCAATGGCGACGAATGGCAAGACGAAAGGCGATGCAAGCGCTGAAAACATTGAGAGCGGTTTGTAATTATCCAAGTCGGACGCAACCAATGTTACATCTAAGACTGACGACTTCCAGAAACGATTACTTACTCAAGCGGCAACAGCAGCGGCACACCTGATCTGCGTTTCTTACACTACAACGATGTCTATCATGTCGAACCTGGCTCTCGAGAGCCTGTGGGAGGTATCGCACGCTTTCAAACGCTTTGCCAGTCGTACCGAAGTTCAAACTCGAAATTCCAAGGTCAACCAGAACTCATTACATTCTTCTCCGGAGACGCATTCAATCCGTCACTTGAATCCTCAGTGACAAAAGGGAAACACATGTTGGACCCGCTGAACAACTTGAACACCAATGTCGCCTGCTTAGGCAATCACGATCTGGACTTTGGCGTGAAGCAGTTCGAGTATTTGGCGAAGTACTGCAATTTCCCGTGGCTTTGTGCCAATGTGCTCGATCCTGCAACAGGAGAGGATGTACCACTGGGGAACTGTAAGCGAAGCATCATACTCGAGTCCAGTAATGGGATTCAGGTCGGAGTGATCGGTGTTGTGGAGAGGGAATGGCTCGACACGATCAACACCCTGCCTCCAAACCTCAAGTATTTGAGTGCCAGTGCCACAGTCGCCGAATTGGCGCCTAAGCTGAGGGACGAGGGAGCGGAGATGATTGTTGTTGTGTCACATCAGCGCCAACCCAACGATGACAAGCTCGCCACCAAATTACAGCCTGGCGTGGCGGACATCATACTGGGAGGCCACGATCACTACTACGCACATTCCATCATCAATGGTACGCACGTGCTTCGCTCAGGCACTGATTTCAAGCAGCTTTCATACATCGAAGCGCGAAGAAATGGCAAGAAATGGGATTTCGACATCGTTCGTCGAGACGTGGTCTCTTCGATACCCGAAGAGCCCTCAGCTGTGGCCACCGTCGAGAAGATCACAGCGAAGCTTCGCCCAAAACTTGAGAAGCCCATTGGATACACCTCTGCTCCCCTCGATGCTCGCTTCACTACAGTACGAACAAAAGAGTCCAATCTGGGCAACTTCGTCTGCGATCTGATGAGATTCCACTACGATACCGACTGCTGCATCATGGCTTCAGGCACGATTCGTGGCGATCAAATCTACCCGCCGGGAGTCCTAAGAGTCAAAGATATGATGAATTGCTTTCCCTTCGAGGATCCTTGCGTTGTGGTGGCACTTCAAGGCAAGCATGTCGTCGCCGCATTGGAAAACGCCGTGGGTAAATATCCAGCCCTCGAAGGTCGTTTCCCGCAGGTGAGCAATATCGAATTCACCTTCGACCCTTCAAAGCCAGAAGGCTCTCGATGCACCGAAATCAAAATCGGCGAGGGGCCCATCGACCCAGAGAAAGAATATACGCTCGCCACGAGAGACTACATGGTTCGCGGCAAAGACGGCTTCACCAGTTTGATGCTCGAAGAAGACGGCGGACCAGCCCGCAGTATCGTGAGCGACGAAAATGGAGGGCTCATCAGCATGATCATTCGACAGTACTTCATGAGTCTAAAGGTCTTGGGGAAATGGAAGCGGTTTGGAGGCATGATCGGACATTTCGAACAGATTCAACAGGGGCTGCATAAAGTGCATCCGATACTTGACGCCTCGCCCGAGGAAGCTCCGAAGCTCAGAGATGAGAAGATCGCACAGCCAGTAGATGTAACGACGGAAGGTTCACAGGCGACAGGTGTGAGTGGCGACACGCGCGAGTCACTGATTGGGCGAGCACAGCAACAGCATCGAAGACAGGTGTCAGACCTACCTGCTCGTCCTGCGAAATCGCGGAAGTTGTATCAGGTGGGGTCGGATCAGTCTGAGGTTTTGTCGGACAGTAGCGATGACGAACAGGACGACGAGGAGCTATCTCACGATCCCGCACGCGAGCGGGAGCTCCATATCATGCGTAAAGTCATGAAGAAGTGGTGGAGACTTGCCGGCATACCTGGGAACCCAAGGATGGTGGAGCGAAAAGGAGATGAGTTCGCTGTTGCGTGGACGAAGGGCATCGCTCCAAGATTGGAGGGCAGGATCAAGATTGTTGGAGTGGAGGCCTAGCGGCGTCGCAGCATCTTAAAGTTTCGAGAGTTAGACTCTCGAATCTGGTAGTCTAACTGGCGAGATGTTGCTATATTCTCAGCATCGTACTTCTACTCCCTTGCGACTGACAGTCAAGAACTTTACACCCTTGTACGGCTTCATGCCTTGTACGACACCACGGCTCTTTTTCATGTCCAAAACCAGACTTTCCACCTTCATACCAGACGCCAGCCAGCCCCTCACATTGAAGCTCAATGTCACAGTAGAAGGCATGAGCACTCCGTTCCTGTCCGCACGTGCGCCGGCGTCGGTCCCATTTGTCTTTGGGCCACCTTTCCCCTGGGACTGGGAATCCGCAGGCTCTTCGTCATAGTCGTAAGTCGTCGCTGTCATGCCGCTCACAATGCCCGTGCTGCTGTCATCGTTATCTTCATTGAGAGGTCCCTGGACTGTGCATCGAAGGACAGCTCCATCCGGACCGAAGTCCTTTGTTGGTATTCTCCACTCGACACTACCGTCTGCTGGGTTCCAATGCGCTTCCCCTTTACTGGGGCGCATATCACTCATATTGCGCACTGATGGAGGAAGCGGGACGTGTATCGTCACATCCTCTAGTGCTGGCGCATTGGACTGGCCGGAAGGCCCAGCGGCACGGAATGCTGCACCCGGTCTCCCAGCACCCAGATTCGATTGAAGAGATGCAGCAGCTGGCGAAAAGCTGCTCAAATTCTGCTTAGCGCGAACTTCGAAATCAGCACCATAGGGGCCAAGGCCAGTCGTGATTTCAACAGTAGCAGGGAGGCTCAGGCTGTTCGACGCTAATTTCGATGTGCTGAAATTGACTTCTGGACCCAGAAGATCGGTTTCGTAGCCACAGAGCGCAAACCTTCCATCCGGCGGCACGAAAGACATGACCCCTTCAGACTTCCACTTAGCAAGTCTCACGCAAGGATGGAACACTATGCGCTCCATGACATTTCGCAGCTGATCCCCTCGCGTGCCCATTCCTGCTCCTTTGCCTCCCGTCGACAAGCTGAGTAGAAGATCGGGTACACCACTGAGCTTAGAGTTGAACACAATACTCCCGTTTGCGAAAGCGGAAAGCGGCCGTCCGGAAGGCGCAAGCGTGACTTGCAAGCTCTCAATGATATCCACGTACATTTCATTGTTCGAATGCACGACGTTGCTCCGCCGCCAAGGCACTGCTGAGCCCTGGTTTGTTTGTGCAGGCGAGAGGGACGGCCTCGAAAGTGCTCCCGATCCTATAGCTTGTAGGTTGGGACTTGACCCGGGCAGACCTACACCACCGAGCAGATTCTTGAGTACTCCTGGACCGGTCTCTACCACGTCTCTGAGGGCACTGGCCTCGCCTTGACATATCACCCCAGAATCGGCCATTTCGGCCACAATCTGTGCCACGATGTCATAGTTCGCAGATAGCTTGGTAGCGATCAATGGGCTACCCAAGAATTCCTCAAAGGCATCGGCGACTCGGTGCAGGAATTCCAGTACTAGCAAAGGCTCTATGTCGCTCGACGCGGGCGAGAGAAAGAGTAGATTGTCCTGGATCACGGAGAACAGAGCAGTGGGAGGATTTGTCGAGGTCAAGTATATGACGCTCGGTCGCGGTGATTCATGTTGCAGGTAGAGAGGGAGGAGCACCGATGGCGGAGGAGGCTTGCTGGTGTAGACGTGACTGAAGAGCAGCGAGCTGTGACGCGGTATCAGTGGCAGCACGCGGAGGTGAAGCAAGGGGCAGCTACTTACGTACTTGTGCTCGTCGTAGATGTACAGCGCTTCAACGGCGCTCATGATGGCTGCTGGGCTATCGCATGTCCTCAATGTCTTTGTTGGAGTGGGCAACGAAGTTAATGGGCATGGAGGGGTGGAGTCGAGTCGCGGCCGAAGCACGACCTGAGTGCGGACTTAGACGGCGCTCCAAAGTGGCCATGCCGCCATATCGTATATCAACCCTCTAACACTCCTCAAACTGCTATAACTATCGGCTTAATTACGATAGAAGCAGTTGTTTTCTTAAAGCAGCGAATAGAGTCTAAGTTCTTCTGCGATATAAACATATCGCTCGTCGATTTATACGTTTTATTCGAGAAGAACGATCCTACTGCCTTTCGATTAGAATTCATTAGAGGTTCATCAATCTTAATCAATATAGAGCCTCCAAACTCTAAATAAAGTCGTAGGATTACTAAAAGAACTCGTAGGATTTTAAGACGATTCTACCTCCCTCTCTTCGGAGGTATCCTAGTAGTAGATATAAAGTAGATGGACTAGACTATCTAGTATAGAAATACTAATCTAGAGGTACGCAAGGTATATATCGCCCTATCGCAGATCTACGCAGGTAGAAAGCGTTCAGAATCTCGAATTTCATAATATGGCGGCATGGCCACTTTGGGCCTCCTTAACTTCGGACCGCGCCAAAGCTTCATCGGCGCGGGAGCCTCTCTCCGTGACATCAACCCGGAGCAGTCTAGACCAAGGGCCACGCGAGTACTGGATTCAGAGCAGCACGCGTTCGCCGACTCTCACATGCTGCGTACCGATTGCAAGAACGGACAGGCGACACGATGATGCCCGAGCCGTCGCCTGCTGCGGGCGCGAAGCGCCCTCACTCAGACTCTACCACGGCGCCATCGGGCCTGAGCAAGAAGAGAAGGATACACCATGCGCTCCAGCATGTCCAGCGAATACCGAAGGCCATCGAGCCGGCGCCGCAGAACCCCGTCTATGCGCAAGGCCAGTTATTGAAAAGCATCAGTGCGGCGTTGGTGATGGCAGGTTTCGACTCAGTTTTGCCAACGGCACTGGAATTCTTTCGATCACATGTGGAGGAATACATGCTTCACTTTCTTTCATACGCGCGAACATCTATGCACAACAACCGAAGAACGACACCGACAGCGCTCGACTTTGCGCAAGCTCTCGCGAACATGCCAAACGCGCATACCGCACGCCTCTTGGTGCCCCAGCTAGCGCTCGATGTCCCCGAGGACATTTCGTACCCTTCGATACCAGCGCCGGAACCTGATCCGACGGACGCGCCCGACTTCTCCAAGCTGCTAGAGCCGCTTATCGAGCAACAGCCTCCAGCTTGGGCGCCACGTCATTTCCCTCCACTGCCGCCGAAGCATTCGTGGAAAGAGACTGCCGTTTATCCGGAGCGCGAGAGGGATGCGCGTAAGATGCGCGAAAAGGCGACGGAGGAAGGTGTGCTGGCAGAGCAGGCGCTGAGGAAACTGGCAGCGTCGGCAAAGGCAAGCGCGCTAAATGCTGAGAAGCACCGGCACAACGCTTTGCGAGGCGAGGGCAAATTGAGAGAGCCTGCAAGAAATGGTGTGAGAGGTCCAGCGAGAGCTCACGAGGACACATTTGCGGAAATGATGAAGGAAATTGGGGCTAGCGATGAATCTATGGACCTGGCTGAGGGTGAGGCGCAGACAAGGACGGGCATGGACTTGGGCATGCCCGAGGGGGTGGTCGTAAATCACGATATGCGCCATTGGCGTAGATCTGGGCAAAGAAGAGGCATGCATGCGTAGGTGCAGCATGTCTTGTCCCGTCCGACGCGCGCGTCACGACTGGGACAGAACAATGCCATCAAAGCTTCACCTCGTACGCGTCAGCAAGGCCGTCAGAGTGGTGTGCGCATCGAGCCACAGGTGTATTCACGACCGATGGCCGATGTGCTCCGAAAGCTTGCTGAGTCTCCGCGAGGCCGTCTATGGAAGCAAGCATACGACCCAATCCCAGGCATGCGTTCGTTGCAGCAGCCAAGGCCTGACATCGAGCGACTGAGCCCTGCCAAAATGACTCGGTGATATCGGAAGAGCAGAGAGGTTGATGACAGATCGCGTGTCTCGAATTATTTAGCGTTGGCGCTGGTGGAGTATCATTGTTTTGGTGTTGTACTATAGACATTCGAGTCTTCTCGCTGTATGAAAGCTGTCCTCGTGCGTCACTTCGCACGCATGCTATCTGTCGCCTTCTCTAACGTGCCATCATATCTGCCCTCCCAAGCGGTTGTCTCAACAGTGAGTCCGTTTGCGCACCTGCCACAAAAGTGGAACGTCAGTCACGGAAGGTGCAAGCTCATATGTCACTTTTGCGCCACTACTCACTGACGGAACAACCTCAGTACCGGCCTACACACGACCCGCTGCTTTCCCTGCTCGCCTTCCGGTTCGCAATTATACTGAAGGAGTTCTTTGAGCTCGCAGTCTTTTCTCAGATCTTGGACCGGGGGTTTGCGCGCTTTGCCCGAAGGCAGAGTATTCAGACGCGATTCGAGTTCTGAGGGGTGAAAGGCTTCCACGACTGGAGGCATATCTCTTACTTCTTTAGAGCTGTGCGATAGGTTGGTCGAGCGCTACCGAAGTTCGTAATTCAGCATTCTTTTCGATGGACGGAGATGATAAGAGTCTGTCGAGATGAGTGTGGAGGACTTGGGGAAGAAGTTGTTGGTGGAGGTTGAAGAGGTTGGTTTAGATGAGGTATGCTCAAGTTCGCAAGCTCGAAACAGACCACCCACGTTAATGACATATACAGACTCTGAAAGATCTACGTTTGCAACAAGATGATCGCTCGTGCTATTTTGGCCTGCCGCAGCTCGATGCTCTGGTCCAGTGCAAGCTGGACATGAAGGCTACAGTTCCAAACGTAGCGACACCTCCTATCGTCGAGCTCATGTCCCAACATACTTGCAGCGGCAAGACACAATTACTGTATCACCTCACTGCACTAGCGGTCTTACCGAAAAGCCTAGGAGGGCGACAAGCTGCAGTACTATATTTCGATCTGGACAAGTGCTTCTCTGTAACTCGACTCGGTCAACAGGTCAAACGACTGTTGCTTGCGCAATCGCTCACTCCAAATCAGAAGCTCCCCAAAGACAATGTGAACGAGATAGTGTCAGAATGTCTTCGACACGTCCAGATCTACCATTCCTACTCCCTCTCCAAGATCGTCAGCACGCTCAACAACCTGCAATCTTACCTCTTCGACTCCTCCAGCCACCACTCCTTCGATCGTTCAATTGCCTTCATCGCCGTCGACTCTGCCTCAACATTCTACTGGCAGACATGCTTGGAAACAGAAGAAGCCGCACTTCTGAGCTCGACTTCGAACAAAGCCCATACGGAACCTCCAAGGCAGCCAATAGGCTACACACATGTCGCAGCAGCACTTCAATCCGCTTCTCGCACTTTTTCAGCGCCAATCATCTACACAGTCCGGGACTACAATCCACCAGCGAAAACTTCCACTCATAACTCCAACCATCACCAGTACCAACTCACAAACTCGGCTTTCGGCTCAAGTCTTCTTGACGATGCATATGCACTTCGACCTTCTCTACCTGCGCCTTTCAATTCTCCGAATTTTGCGACGCTGCGGCTGATCATAAGGCGCGACATTTTTAGGAAACTGCCGATCGAGGTTACAGTGGAGGATGCTTTGCGGGAAGAGTCCAACAGGAGGAAGGTCACGGACCAGGGAAAGTTCGAGTGCTTCGTGAATGAATGGGGAGTGGATGACAAGGTGATGGACAAGTTGCGAGCGAAGGGAGCTTTGTTTGAGGTGTTCATTACTGGCGAGGGTATTAAAGTCGGTGACGGGCCAGAATGAGCTATCATACAGGTGGACTGTGAATGGTGTCCGATATTTGCAAGCTCATAAGATCTGTTCCGTGGGCTCCATGGCATTTCTGGGGTAGAGACTAGAGGTGCACAGGTGTCGATACGTTCGGCATAGGACCACGACCAAGTATGTCTTTGCAAACGCTCCATTCCCTGCTTTGATTTGGTGATATATGTACAGCGTCCCGTGTCTATCGCTCAGCCGGTAATACTTGTCGGATGGTATTTCGCACTCGCAATGTCCTTTTCCTGCCTCAAATCCACTCTGCGCTGGCGCACCATCTATTGCTGGCTGAAAGCGTTGGCTCGCTGGTCCTCCAACTTGGCGTAGAAAACATCTCGCTTGCGGACCGATGGGACGTGAAAGCCTTTACTGCATGTTAGCGCTGATCTGAGGTTTGGCGACGGACTCTTAATTGGTGTCCGTGGCGTTCGCGGAGGAGAGGAGAGCACGCTCTCTCGGTTTGGCGTTCACATACCGTACCACCAGAAGTATCCAAAGGAGGTTCCGAGGCCTGTCAGTGACCTGTCAGCTACCAGCACACTCCTGATATAGCCTCCTTGCCATTTCTGAGATTCCGATGGCGCTCGAGGGGTGCGCGGCAGTCGTACCGAAAGCAACGGAGAGATCTAGGACGAGGCCCCGGCGGAGCATCTGCGCAATGTCAGTGAGTCCCTAAGACTTCGCAAAAGTGTAAGCATACGCCAGTGATTGGCTTCACCATCGTTGCGAATGTGTGAAGTGGAGATTGGGTGTGTCTGGGTGTGTTCTTGCTGAGCTGCAAGCTCGATGTCGTCGTGATGGAAGGGCAGGTGAGAGTTGCCAAGACCTGCGGAAGAAGCCGGGGATAGACGACTTCCTCCCCTCTCCTCCTCTTCTCTTGAAGATTTCCAACATGACTTTAGTGACTACATCTAGGCTAGCCCACATCTTCGGCATACACCATGTGCGAAATAGAAGCATATCACATAGAATTGGTCAACACTCTGCGAGATGATCAGCACATCGATTCAACCTTGCCAGCCGTCATCAGTTCACCTCGCTGCGCTTACATTTGAGCTCGATATGATCACTACACTAGCTGTGAATCATGTGGGAACTGAACAGGGGTATCTGGGGATGCAATTCCTCATAACTTCACTTTCGTTGCCGCATAGATCTCAAAATACATGTTAGAACTGATATTGCAGTCAGGCTTCATCGTTTATGTAGTCGACCAACTCACTGCACAGAGGTCTTAAGGTTCGTACTCACTTAAGCAATTGCTGTACGTACCCCAGGGCGCGGTACTGCGAGGGAGTCTGTTCTAATGTCATTGACGCCCAACACAAATTACGAAAAGACGAACTGAAGATGGTCACATGGAGACAGGCCTCAACAACATCGAAGACAAAAAGACCTAAAGCAACTTCCGTGTTCGCTTCTTTCATGTTCTCAAACAATCACAACTTCAATCTTAGCAATCTTGGGTTACAAGCTTCTGTCGACACACCTCCGTCACCCGGCGCTCCTGCCAGCAGTGCCACGATCACACGAGGTGACTGACCGCCAGCACTATCTCTATTGCGCATCCCTTGCGTGCCCTGGAAATGGAGTAAGTCATACAGCCCAGTGTCCTCCTGAGTCAGACCAGACACTAATGACCATAGCCTCACGACGTCGAAGTATCCGTAATAAAGGCTTTGTGGGCCCGAAGTCTGTTCTGGATCTTGAAAATGGCTTTCTCGTCAATGAAAATCCTGGTCGCTGCGCTATCGGTTGCACTTGTGGCTCCACGATCACTACCACTACCAGGTCCGCCCCTGCACCCTTCTCCACATCTAGCAGCCTCACCACTATTTCAAATGTCGTCACCTTCACGGACGGCTCCAACAGCTACAATGCACTAGATTCATCAGCTACACCAGAGTCTCCATTTTCATCCATGCTCCAAGCATCCTCGACTCCAAGTGCGCTCGGACCATCAGCTACTTCCAGCTCCCCGCCAGATGCTCTCAACCCCACGGATCAAGGTTGCGGTTACACCTCACCGAGTGTTGGCGCTTCAGCGGAGACTCTGCAATCAGCGGCGATCAATTTCTGCCGTAAAGTCTTCCCGGGTGACCATGACTATGCCTTCGAAGCTCATCGGGACGGCGGATTCAACATGCTTGTGCCCCTGACAGACGGCACGACTCGGAGTGCCATGTTCCGTATGAGATTTGTCTGGGAAGATGTTTCATCACTGAACTGGATCTCTTTGAACCAGGCTGGGTGCTATGGCCTCTTCATGGCTGCTGTCAAGCCATGCGCAAACGAGTCGGGGCCTCTGGTTTTCTATGGCCACCTGAACACTACTATCGACAAGTTTCCAGCACTCTTCACAGTTACTGTGGAGCCTCATGACTCTGACATTCGTCTGACCAATTGAACAGATCATTAGATCACCCACATGAGACAACAGCGGCACAGGCTGACGAGCCTTTGCTGCACAATCGGCGGTTCACAAAAAGCACTATCACCCCGGCTGAGGGTGCATACGATTTCAATATTTCAGTTTGTTCTGATCGAGACATAGGTTGTGCTCAGGTGAAATTCCGGGGAAGATTGTTACGCTGTGGTGGAGCTGCATGGAGGCGAGCATGAGGCACGATCGTGCGAAGAACGACACAAAAGTCACTCTCGACTTGTGCTGGGCACAAGATGCATTAATGCTTACTTGTGATCTGATGAATAAATGATATCACTGTTTGATGCCCTTTTGGTTCTAGCTATGCTTTCACAGCTAACTAGCGCCTTCGCGAAAGTGAGCCACTTGGGTGTGTGACCTCGTGGAAACGGCTGGAAAAAATAATTGGACGTCTTCCAGCAGACCGTACAGGGCCTCTCTCTCTCTCTGAACTGAGGCCATGCATCACCCCAAAAACCTCAACATCAACTCCTCAAACACCTCAGGCATGTGCATAGGTGGCAAATGTCCCGCTCCATTCATGCACACATAATCCGCCCTTGCTATCTTCCCACTCAACTCTTTCAAACCTTCAGGACTAGCAGCCCCATCCTCGCTCCCCGCGACTATCAAGGTCCTCGCCTTCACCTTCCCCACATCATCGCCATAATCATAATTCCGAATCGTATCCGCCAAGACCTTATAACCTCTCAACGAACAAGTTCTCACCAACGGCAAAGTCCTTTCTCTCACATCCGCATCTCCAGGTCGATTGCCCGGGAACCATCTCTCCACAGTCTGATGACACAATACATCTGAGCCGTCTTTGACGTCTTTTTCAATTTGCACGATACGTTCAGACCAGAGACTGTGCGCTCTCTCTGGAGCAGAGATGCCCGGTGCAGCGATCGATATGATGCTCTCGACGTCCTCGGGGTAGATCATGGCATACCGAAGAGCTAGAACACCCCCTATACTGCATCCGATTACGGCTTTGACTGTCGGCTGGCCAGTGACAGATGCAACGAGCTCGCGCATGTGCCTCGCAATGTCATCCATGTGGAAAGAGTCATTCCTGTCATCGGGAGGCGGAGTGTGGTTGTGTCCGAGATGATCGAAGCGAATAGTCGTGTAGCCGGCTCGATTCAGTGCTTTGACTGTAGAGTCCCACATGTGCAGATTGGACATGAGGGCGTGACATAGCAGGATAGGTGGATCTGCGTGATGCTGACTGCCAGAAGGCTTTTCTTGAAGAGTATAGTATTCGATGCCATCGATGTTGATTGTTCTCTCGGCCATTCTGGCGCCGAGCGTGTCTCTCGGAAGCGGTACTTAGCTCCTATATGTCAGTACAGGTATTAGCGAGGCAAGCTTTCTCGTGGAGATGATCGAAGGGAGCAATCATTGCATGAAGCTCTACTCTATGCACATCTATCAGTGAATGTTCTACTTGTCAACCAGACATTGACTGCGGGGTCCAGCCAAACGTCATTGCAACAGCTCGCTCGCTCAAAAACGCTAACAATCCGCTGCACAAAGCATTTCATCATGTTCGTCATAATTCTCATGCAGTCGCATTCAATGCAATTGGAAAATCGTGCCGATGTCGTCCTCGTATCGAGTTTGAATGCGTGACCCAAGCCCGGAGAGTACTGCCGCATCAGATGCTGCCGCCATGGAGCGCCTGAAAACCCATATGCAATGCTGAGGTGAAAGACGAAAATCGGGGCGGGTCTTGCCAGCGTCATGTATCCAACAGATCTCCCTCGCATGGACTTGTTCTCACTCCCTCTTGTTTGCTCTTAACCCGAGAACTTGCATGCCCTCTCCAATTCCATCGTAGACACCAGCACTCACGCCTTGTACCATATACACACTGACATCTTTGAGCTGTTCTCCGACCTTGCCATCGTTCATCGAACAGACTTGTGTCGCAATGGTAAGCGTGTGTCGCCTCATTGCAGCGGCTGTGTCGATGCCGTGCGACAGAAGCTTATCGCTGATCTTGTGTCTTCGATCAAATTGGTATGCTTCTCGGAGCAAGAGCCGCACGTAGGGAAGAATAAATGAAGCAACGAGGAACATGTATAACGTGAACATTGCAACCCAGTTTTGGAGCGTCGACCGTTGTGCTACTGGCCGCCCAGGACCATTGTTGTTGTCCCCTTTCGATCGGACTGCAAGCTGGCCGTCTGTGATTGTGTCTGCCTTGAGTGTCTTTGGTAGTGCTTCGCGAAGATTTTGCAGTTCGTCCTCACTGAGCTCCTGGGGCAAACCATGCAGCAAACAGGCTACACCGGAGATATACTGCTTGCGGGGAAATATGGAGCTCGAGCCAGCTGCAGCGTCCTCAGACTGTGCAAGCTTAATTGACGCAAGTCCCGAATTCGCATATTTCCATTGCACGCCGCTGCTGGATCCTCGCTCGGTGTCTTGCGGAGGCTCTTCCATGCCGGTCCGCGTGGAGCTTCCAGAAGATGTTGGCCGATTCGGCACTCTTCCGGGCATTCTTGTCTCCTGTACCCACCGCAGCACAGCTGGCTGACTTTGACAGCTCAAGCCTCTGTTATCGTCGGTCGCGTAGGATGGTGGCGGTGTTACACTGCTTTCGGAGTCGTCCTCAAGGTAGCCTGCTAAGTGACTGTGTTGACTCAAACTCTCATCCTGCACGAATGTTGGTCGAAAATGGCGTAGCTTCGAGAGCCTGCGCTGGATCAATGCTGGCAATGGCGTGGAGAGTACGAATGTGGATCGGCTGCTTATACGAGGATATCGATATCCCAAGAAGCCGTCCGGCGATCCCGAAGATTCGGAGTAAGTGGAAGACATTCTGCTTAACTGGAAGCAGCGAAGGGTCAGTAGGGAAGGAGAATGTGACAACTTGTGTGAAGCATAGCAGGAATGGCTGCTTGCTGAAACGTGTGGAAGCGGACAAGGTTCGTGGTGGCCAGCAGCGCAGGAGCAGGCCTGGTGCTGGGCGTCTCAACGAGGCATCCTGAAGTCTTTTGGGCCCCCACATGTCGTAGCCTGCCGCCGAGTCGTTGGTGCATGTGAAAGGCGTCCGCCCACGTTGAGGTCGGCTAGACGAGCAGCAGGGCACTTTGACGTGCATGTGCACGCTGATAGTGGATCGCTGATCTGAGCGGCCTATCAGCGAGCAGCATGTTGCGCTCAATTCTGCAAGCATAGCCCTAGAGCTGTTGATTATTGTTCTGATAACAAGCTCGACCGCTGATCGTGCGAATATTGTCCGTCCAAGCACCTGCTCAGCCAGTTTCGCTGGCACGGGCACCGATTCGCCCGAAATTAGCAGACGCTAGTTCGTGTTCCCGCCTGCCACTCTTGGCATTGACGGTGCCACTTCTCCGTCACCTGTGTGGAGAATGCACTGTACATCACTTTGGTGCTCACAATGGTGCGCCTGTATGCGCGTGCTCATTCATCTAACAACTGCAGCAGTATCTCAGGCAGTACTTCCACCCCTTGCTTGTTGATGGCCGACACGGGCACAGAGTAAAGACTCTTCCTCCAAGCATTCCGTTTGTCGCTAGGATGTGCCTCGTCACCACTTTCCACCCTTCTCAGATAATCTTGTAACAAGTGGAAACTCTCTTGTGTGCCCGGCAGATCTGCTTTGGTTGCAACCACAAGCCAAGGCTTGCTGCTGATCGACGGGAGCGACAGCGGTGGAAGATGGCGACCTGCTGTAGGATCAAGGAGAGTAGAGTCATCTGCCTGTTCAGTCGCTTCTGGATCGAAGCCTGGCGATATTGAGCTGCCAAATGGCTCATAGGCAACACCAGCATCCTCTTGCGCCTTTACACGCTCAGTCTCAGCATTCAGCTCACGCTCTCGCAACTTCTCGTACTCGCCGACCTCACGCCAAAGAGCTTTCACTGCTTCGACAGCATCGCCTGCATTGAGATCGACAACAAAAGCCAGCACCGCAGCACGCTCTATGTGGCGGAGGAAGCCCAAGCCGAGTCCTTTGTCCAGATGTGCATCTTCAATCAAACCAGGAATATCAGCGATGGTGAATCTCTCCCGAGGCGCTTTACGTCGGCCTTTAGTGTCCAGAACTGGGCGTCCCACATTGTTGTCGATCACGAGTGTGCCGATGTTGGGTGCCAATGTTGTGAAAGCCCAATTTCCGACTCTTGTTCTCGACCTGGTGATGGCACGCATTAACGTAGACTTGCCAGCGTTGGGCAGTCCTACGAGGCCAATGTCCGCAAGCAGTTTCAGCTCCAGCTGCAGGTTGATCCTTATGCCATCCTGCCCTTTCGTTGCGTACTTTGGCTTGAACACTGTCTTGCTGACGAAGTGTGGGTTGCCCAACCCACCCACTGCCCCTGCCGCTAGCAGCATAGGCGTATCCATCGGGTGGTCGAAATCGAGACGAAGAGGCTTTGGAGGCTGAATAGCGGCAAGCGGACTTCGGCGAGGGCGAGGGAGAGGAGGGAGATCGTCAGCAGTGAAGTGCTTCGGCAAACCTCCAGGATACAGCAGCCATTTGTCGGGTTGCACTTCTGGTTTTTCCGCCTCCTGCTCTGCCATTCCTGCTTCTTCGTCCTGGTCCTTCGCTTGCCGACGTGGCCGCGAGCGTCGCTGATGTTCTTCTCTCGCCTCCTCTGCTTCAACCGCCTCCATGGGATCATTTCTTGAGATCTCTCTGACCACAGTACCCACAGGCACTGTTATCAGTATGTCTTCGCCTCTTGCGCCACCTTTGAGACTGCCCTGGCCATTTTTACCTCGCCCAGCTTTCAGGAGACCTCTCCGAGCGAGCTTGTGCAGGCTCGTCTCACCTTGCACAGCTTGAATGTAAACGCTGCCGCCGAAGCCGCCATCGCCTCCATTGGGAGGCCCATTGGCAATGTACTTCTCTCGCAAGAAGGATATACAGCCATGGCCTCCAGCGCCAGCAGCTACACTCAGAGTGCATGCATCAGTGAATGGCGCGGAGGAGTAATCGAGGGGTACTGGATCTAGATGGTCGTATTGATGGACGTCGACCGTCGTAGCAGACACAGAAGGACCAGCATCAAGCTCGGCGGTGGGTTGTGCCGTTGGAGAAGCGGCTGTGCTATATCGATGAAGTCTCTGCCTCGGCAGACGCGTTCTTCGCAGACTTTTGGTGGCTGCCAAGTTCCATGCAGCATCAAGGCAAGGATAGAGGAACAGCAGCCTCGGCGCAGATGAGGTGGAGATGGACATGCGGTGATAATGTTCGTACCGCAGGCAGTAGAATAATCGATGCAACAGCTCCAAACGAATGCGAGGAGATTAGTGCTGGAGCTTGAGTTACAGTCACATGACTGTAACTCTGGAACCGGATGTAACCGAGCCAATAGGCGTGTAACTAAGGGTTCGGTTACACGTAACTCCATCTCGTCTTTACTAGAGGCTCAATTTACTATTACGCCTCGCGCCTTCTCACAGAACACCCAAACCTAATGCGCTAGTAGCTAATATCGTCAATACGATGCCTGCGAAGAAGACGGGAACCCAAAGAAGGCGAAAGGGCCAAGCGCTAGCTAACAATCAGCGTACCGATGAAACGGAGGACCCGTTTTCAGCCACTTCCGCGGCCGCTGGTACCACTCAGAACGACACGACTCGAACGACAACACGCACACCTACACCGGATTCTGATGCTATTACTGCTGTAGATCCGCAGGCTGAAACATCCGACGATAAACTTACCGAAGAGACACGCCAGCCAACTCTAGGGCCGCCCAAACGACTACGCAAGCCAACTTTACGCGCTCAAACCAGTCCGATTCGTCGTCAGCTACGTACCACAATAGTTCAGAAGGAGGACAATTCAGACTCTGAAGATAAGTCGGAGGAGGAAGATTCGTGGCCAGTAGATCAAGAGTTGGATGGAAGCCCTATAAAGGGTACTAGAGGTTCTGATATTATTGTACCCACGGTTGAAGATTCAGAACTAGTAGTAGCAGCTACACCACGACAGCGACTACCTGTTCGTTTAAAGCAAACGACAGCGAAGACAACACAGAGCGACAATCTAAAAGAACGCAAGAACGCTCGTCAAAAGAAGCCGGAAGTACACTACAGTGTTGAGCAGATTCTAATGCATAGCGAACCGCTTACGCCGGCTATGCTATGGAGCCTTACAATCGACACTACTCGCACTGCACCCTCACCACAATGGACGTGCTCCTTCTGCAAGGAGCATACCCAGCATTCGAAGGATACTGCGCGTATTGCTCATCATGTATCGACATGCCAGCATGCGCCGAGTCAATTAAAGGAACGCCTTCTCGCAGATAAAGCCAAATCTGAATCCACGGATGCAGCAGCAGTGCACTTATCTGCTGAACAACACGATATCCTCGACACGAAATGGCTTAATCTTATTACTGAGCGAGGCCTGCCTCTTGACCTCGGTGAAGCCGAACAAGTAGAGGCACTATTCCAAGCAATCGGCATTACCTGGCGTCCGCCATCTCGGAAGATACTAGTAAACAACCTGGTTCCGAAGGCGGTGAAGAAGCAGCGGATAGAACTTCTAGAACGCGCTCGTGAACAGCAGTTCAACACGCTAATTAGCGACGGCTGGAGTAACCTGCGTGGCGAGAAGTTGCTGAATTTACTTCTTGCGTTCAATGAGCAAAGCGGTATGCTAGATTGCAAGCATCTCGGCACAATGAAACAGGATGCAGCAACGCTTTACGCGATATGGAAGACAACTATCAAAGTGGTACGTAAGGGTCTGATTTACTTGGCTTTTGCTAACAATCTTGACTAGATTAACCCCGAACACGTCGCTGCGATCGTACTTGATGGAGCTGCTAATAATAACGCTGCAAAGAGACAGCTCAAACAGACCTTTCCGCACCTCGAGCTTCTTGAGTGTGTAAGCCACCGGCTCAACCTTGTCGCCAAGGACTGGATGCGCCATCCAGCTCTCAAGAAGTGGCTCTTACAGGCGAGGAAGCTTGTTCGTTGGATACGGCTTCATGGATCGGCTAAAGAGCATTTAAGGGAACATTGCAAAGACAACTTTATCGACTGGCGCGAACCAGCAACACCTGGAGACACACGATGGCAGGGCATTATGCAGCTCCTTCAGTTCTTACTTCAAACGGAGAAAGCTATCCGTGAAGTCTTCGATAATGCCGACTTCTACACACCGAAGACGAAGAAGGATAAACAGCTTTGGGCGGCAGTCCATTCTATCTCACAAGACGACGATTTCTGGCAATCGCTTCCTTGGCTCCAGTCCTTGTTTAAGCCCTTATATGAGGAGACTGTGCGACACGAGGCTGAACGATCCACTATGTCAGAGGTTTATCCAACATTCTGCCGGCTTAAACAACAGCTCGCGGACTTGGAAGTTGACCGCAAGTGGCAGGTGCCAAAACAGCGAATGTACGAGCAGCTGAACGAACGCTACCATTCGACAATTCACGCCCTTATGCTAATCGCCTACCTGGGTGATCCAGTGCAGCGGAAGCTTTACGACCTCAGCTTTACCGATTACGAATGGACTGTTATCAACGATTACCTAGCTGACCAAGAAGCGACAATTGGTCATGAGGATTACGCTGATTCAATCCGCGAACAGCTTGAGAATCTATCGACTTACGAGGCCGAATTCGCTGTGCAACCGTACTGGCAACAAGCATTGCCATTGAAGGCTCGTCATGACCTAGATCAGTGGCGTAGTAATCCATCATTCGAAGGCTCATTTACTAAGCCAAAGACATGGTGGAAGCTTCACTTCCCCCGACTTGCCTTGACAAAGATTATGGTTAAGGCTCTGTCACTTCGCTGTTCAACTGGCCCTGCTGAGCGGAACTGGTCTGCCTTTGGCTTTATTCACTCGAAGAAACGGAACAGCCTAACTATCCAGCATGCCTTTGAACTTACCTTCCTATACTACAACGCAAGGATGAAACGACGTCAAGATAAGCAAAACGCTATTGCCAGCAACGCAGCCTTGTCGTTTGAAGAATTGCAGGCTCAATTGTTCGCCGCGGAAGAGTTACCTACCGAGTTACCAACATGGGAAGAAACACCGCCGGAGGAGCGCATGGTAGAGGAATATATTCTGAACGAGGGCACTATCGATGAAGACTGGGACGAACTGGACGAATAGACGGCAAACTCAGGCTAAAGCTGCCTGGCGACGATCGTAGGCGTCCGGCTGGCTCGTATTACCCCCTAAACCCCTTCCGCCCTATCGCCTCTGGGCACTACCCGGGCTCTACCACCATCCAAGGACACCACTCCGGGCACGCAGGCGCTCGAACCCACCACCAAAAGCCCCTCTGTCCCTCCGCCAGGTCGCAGCTCGGCGTACACACCTATACCAGCCCGTATGAACCTTTTCTCCGAACCATCCGAGCCAAACGAGGCAATATATTCATCAGATGACCATGCCCTTCACCCTATGTTGCTGCAACAGCAACATCCGTGGTCTAGCGGTAAGATCTGCACCCCTAAGGCCTCCAGTTCAACTCTCGGACAGGACGAAAACCACAATTAACAACATCCGAGCATAAAAATGCGGACATAAAGCTCTATAGGAAGAACCGACATTCGGATCCCTCAAATCACCATCAAATCAATCATGACAATCATGAGAAACCAGCTAATTGGCGTCACAGTCATTCAATCTTCTTTTTGAATGATTGAATGGCTGTTTCTCTGATTTTTGGCTTTGTCAAGTTCCTTCTTCAAACGCTGATACTCCTCATTGAAACGCTCATAGTCCTCATAAAGACCCGTGAATTCAAACTTCCATTCTGCCATGACTCCTTTAATATGGCTATGCAGCTATTACTGCCTCAGAATGCTGCAAACCACGCCAAACCAGCGTGAGAGGTGTCATTCTTGGCAATTTGTTGGTTACAAGGCACCCTTGTAACTCCACAAGGGGGTTACATGGAGTTACAGCCGGGTTACTGTAATTGGCACAGCACTAGAGGAGATTAAACAATATCCACATGCAGAGTCTAAGACGTCGTTGCTTGGCAAAGAATAGATCTGCGCTGCCCGCAAGGAGCGTTTCTGAGCGTGCGAGTCGCAGTACACGACGAGTTGCATAGAGCATTCACAGAGAGATGTGCTCCCTTGTGCAGGGCTGCTTATCGGCTCCGGCTATTACATCGCGAGTTGTCGTCGTCGTCACTGGATGGCTCGTTCGTGGAAATTAGAGTTGGACCTGACTCCGGGACGATCCGCTTTCCCTCATGCCTCGGCTCCTTGTTTCCACGCCTTCCACGCCTGCAGACGCGGTCGTGGGCAACAGACTCGCTGCGCAGGGCCCCGCGTCTCCCAGAGGCTCGGTCAAGCCTCTGGCGTCGCGGCCGGACCAGATGATCGCATAGGAGGTAATACAAATTATAAGGGAACTCAACGCCCAGGAATGAATCTCGCAACGCCAGACCATCTCTCTCCATTCTTCTAATACCTCTCATACTGTCTTCACAGACACAACCATGGCTGGCAAGCTCCTTACCCCAGCCGTAACAGGCGCTCTGCTCTTCGCGCTGACTTCGTCACCCGATCGCGTCCGAGAACCACTCCTCGCACAGCTCAGGCAATACCTCTCAATTGAGAACATCGGACGTCTGATCACCGGCCTGAAATGGCTCGTAGCTCTCGGCGTCATCAGCGATGCAAACAAGTGGCTCTCGGAGCTCGCACAAAACAACTTCCGATTGCGATCTGAGAAGCACAGATACCACTGGCCTCAAGAAGTCGCAGTCATCACCGGAGCTACAGGGGGCTTCGGAAGTCTCATGTCGAAAGACTTCGCATCGCGGGGTGTCAACGTCATGGCGCTGGACATCCGTGATGACGTTCCAGCGGATATGAAGAACAACCCCAAGATCCACTACTTCAAGTGCGATGTGGCAAATCGCCAACAGGTCGCCGACGTTGCAAGACAAATCCGCGAGGAGCACGGTGACCCAAGCATTCTGATCAACAATGCTGGTATCTCAAGCGAGGGGCCGATCCTCGACCAGACTGAAGAAGGTCTGCGACGAGTATTCGATATCAACATCATTTCCCACTACTATACTGTTCAGGAATTTCTTCCGGCTATGGCGAAGAACAAAAAGGGACATGTTGTTACTATCGCATCCATGGCTGCTTTCGTCACAACTCCAGGTCTTGTTCCCTACAGCAACACCAAGGTAGCCGCTTGGGGCTTCCATGAAGGTCTCCAACAAGAGACGCGAGTCTTCCTTGATGCGCCAGAAGTCAAATTCTCTGTCGTCCACCCATCGTTCGCGAACACTCCTATGGTTGGGCCATTTAAAACCGAACTCGAGGCTAGCGGAGCACGTGTCATTACAGCCGAAAGCGTCTCGGACGCCGTGGTGAAGCAAGTCATCAGTGGGCGAGGCAAGCAGATAATCTTGGCTGGTAATGTGGGCGCCGCTGTATTCCTGAGGTCTGTGCCTCACTGGTTGAGCCTTGGGATCTTCAGTCTCGGAGACAAGAGGACGAGAGTAAGTTTTGACGTTGCTTTGCCCCTCTCCAAGTGAACCCAATGCTGACATCTGCCAGGCATTGTACAAGAAACTTATCACCAAATCGCCAACGCATAAGGCTCGTTAGACGGATTTTGAAGAGTTGGATGCTGTAATTGATACCCATTAGTGTGCCGGAGGCAATGTAGACCACGGGATACATACAATAGAGCCTGGCGTAACGTGGCGTCGTTGCATATTCTACCGGGCTAAGATATTAGATCGTCAAACGAGACCAGTTGGACTTGGGCTTCTCCGCTTCTTTTTCCTCGCTTTCTTCCCCTCTGTGGACGATGTTGTCCTGTGTGTAGCAGGAAGTTGTGACGACTTGTTGTCCATTGATTGTTGGCGATGATTCTTCCTTGCAGAATCAACATCAGGTGGGGATGAACCCTTTGTGGTGCCTCGCCCAGCTTGCGGCTCTTGCGTGGATGAGTTTCCTTTGCGCTTGTTCTTTGCTGTCTTTTCCGCCCCAGCCGAGCTTCGCGGCGCATCGCTCTCACCGGAGGGTCTAACTTTGCCCTCGATTGCTTCCACTGCGCCGTGATTTCCATATTTGGCAGCTCCGGGACCTATTGAAACCAGAAAGCGATTGTCCTTCTTTTTCCCTCTTGCCTTTGGTCTCTCAACAACCATCGTGTTCTCGTCGATAACCATGGAGTCGTTCTGTCGACGCTCAGACGTTGTGCTCTGGAGAACCGTCGAGTCCTCCGCCTGTGACTCGAGCTCCGCTCGCCTCTTCCTTTCAGGAAAAGAAGTGTATCCAGAGCCATTGGCCTCTATTTTGACATCCATATCAAGTTCTTTCCTTTCGTTGTTGCTCTCTTGCTCGCTTATAATATCGTCGGCCATCTGTGTAGGACTTGCGCGAGAGGTGCGCAGAGGCAGGTACTACTCCGCGCTCTGCTCCTCTTGCGGAGTCTCGTCGGGTCTCAGGTTTCGAGAGATGATATCAACCAACATTTGCTGCTCATCGGATGTAAACCGGTCCTCCACATTTTCAATCATTGGTTGCAGCATTTCCATGCATTGAGGAGCGTAGTTGTAGATCATGAGCATCTCGGGCTCAGTAAGACACTTCTTCTCCTGCTCAAGCTCGAATTCCTTCTCAAACTGCTCCTTGGGCATATTTTGCAGTCGTTCATGCCACTCCGCCTCGAGTGAGGTCTGCATGGCATCCTCAGCATCGCGGGCAAATTTCTGGAACGCTGTACTGCGCGCATCGCCGCTATACGCTGTTGGATTCCTGACGTAAGGGTAGTTTCTACTCTTGAGCTCACGTTCTGTGCGGTCAAGCACGCGCATGAAGTTCTTTGGTCGAATCGCAGGTTTCTGGCCTTTGGCCTTGTCATCGGCATCTTCGGCGGCATGTTGTGCGCGTTTTCGCTCCACCCAGTCCAGCACGTCGGCATTGGACAGCGGGCTGTCTCCTGCGTCGAGAATCTTCATCTTGTTCGGAGTGGTGACAAAGGTGTGTCGCAGTGTTGACTCCGTCGGCCCGGAATAATTGTCGAGCACGAGCGGGCCTCTGTAATGGCTCCGGGCTTTCGCGCTAGTGCTGCAGGTGCGGAAACGGTCCGAGCTCCACCTTGCATTCCAAGTCGCGAAAGTCGAGCAGAGCTCGTGTGTGCCAATGTCTCCATCATGGATTTGCCAATCATGCCTCCAGGGCTTCATACGGAACGCTGTTCCTCGACCGAGACAACATGTCTGGACACGAACGCAAAGCACTTCTGCTTCACACGGTAGCATATCACCGGTCCTGCTCAACCGCGCACGATTGGTAGCCGCAGAGCATCAGAGTCTCACGCACAAACTCGCCGACGATTACGATGCCAAAGCAGCAAAACGCATGTGCGAGATCGCGGCGACCGCAGCAGCCATCAAAGAGTATGACAAGGCACAGTCGGCGTTGCAAGAGCTGCAATCTCTGCTCAAATCATCTGACAAGGAGCTCAGAGAGCTTGCCAAGGACGATGTTGAGCCAACTCATCAGACCATTCAGAAAGCTGAGACCGACTTAAAGTCGAGTTTAGTACCTGTCCATCCATTCGCGCATCTTCCATGCCTAATCGAAATTCGACCAGGAGCTGGGGGCGATGAGGCAGGTCTCTTCGCTGGGGACTTACTCCGAATGTATGAGGCCTATTGTGTTCGTGTGGGACTTCGGACCAGTCTTTTGAAACATGAGACGGGCGATGAGATTGGCGGCGGTACTGGTGTACATCTGCAAGAAGCCGTTCTCGAGGTCGACTCGCCAGGCGCGTACGGGATACTGCGCTGTGAGGCAGGCGTACATCGTGTTCAACGGGTGCCAGCGACCGAGACCAAGGGGCGCACCCATACGTCTGCCGCGAGTGTTCTCGTTCTACCTTCGGTGCCCACTGATAGCGGAGGAGAAGGAGGCGAAAACTCCTTCAACGGCCCCAAAAGCGACTACTACGTCAACCCTAGCGATGTCAAGACGGATGTAATGCGCGCCAGCGGCGCTGGAGGCCAGCATGTCAATAAAACCGAATCAGCGGTCCGTCTGACTCATCTGCCAACGAACATTGTCGTTGCAGTGCAGGAGTCACGCTCTCAGCACGCAAACCGCGAGCAAGCCTGGCGCATTCTTCGGTCACGCATTGCACAGATCAAGCGGGAAGAGCGCGAAGAAGAGCTTATCAAGCTGAGACGAGGCGCTGGCGCGGGAAAAGTGGGCAGAGAGAACAAGGTCAGAACCTACAACTGGTCACAACAGAGAGTCAGTGATCATCGAAGTGGCTTTGATCTCAGAAATCTCGACGATGTTATGGAAGGTGGAGAGGCTTTAGACAAAATCATGGATAGCGTCAGAGTCTGGCAAGCTGAGCAAGAGGTCCTGGGCTTGGTCGCCGAGGAGGAAGAGAAAGCCAAGCAATCAACGATGAATGGCAAGAAATAATGCCCACCGAGGGATGACTGAGAACTCATGGCGATGGTCGTGCGGATACCTGGAAGCGACTCGCAACACGTCTGAGTGTCATCATCGTGCGCTGCACTAGAAGGATGACCACTCCTCCAACGAAGTGCGTACCATCAAGTGAGCTCCTTGGCACACCGGAGTTTGATATGAAACACTGCACAATGCAGATGCCCGCTCCTGGTACGCACCCGCATATCGTTCTGAGGCGATAGCACGCTGCAGCTATTGAAGTTGCAGCTACGGGCATGAGGACCCACGTTGTTCTCGAAGGTGCTTGCTCGCGCTGCTGTCAAAGCACGCTAAGACCAGCCTTATCTTGTGCCGCAGACCAGCCTCACATTTGCTTGCCACGAGTATAATGCACGATTTGCGAAGTCCGGCATATTTGGAGTGCCGTTGCACCTTCGGATATGCGAGAACCTGGTACGACCCACCCCAACGTGCGCAGTCCACCGCGAGACGCCACTGAGCCAGCCGCACAAGTTCTACGTGCCCCAATAACTTCAAACTGCTCTATTCACCATTTTTTCTCTCTGCATCCGCAATGCATCTCAGATTTCTGAAACAGCCGCGTATGGGTCAAGTCCCGACATAATTGCAAATCACAGGAGAAGCCGACGCTTGCAAATCGCTCCCGATAAGCCACGAGTGTCTAGACAAAGTCGCTCGCATCAAGGTCGACCTGGATTCGCTGGGGGGCTTTGTTCTCGTACCAGCCCTTGGCTTTGACGAGTCCATGAAATTCTGCCGGATCGGGGTTTGCGTCACCACTGTGGGCAACCTCACTGGACTGGCGTTCTCATACTCGTGCTATCTTGCCTAACCGATGCTCGGGAGCATATGATCAGTCTTGAGGGCACATAAGGTAGGTGCAGAGGTGACGACGACTTCAATAGAGCGGTCAGTATAAGACATTTCACTCATGTAGACCCTCCCACAATGCCTTTCATTCTCTGTTGCTGCAGCACCTTAAGCTCATACCTCCATCATGTCTGAATCACAGCGTGGACCACCTGCCGAAGAAGTTGCCCTGCACGCTCTTTTAAAGGTGTGGCAGAGGAAGAATCAAGACACAGCGAGGTATTTCGGCGTGGCAATCGCTGGACTCATGGGGATTTTCATCATCGGTCACTGGTCATGCAATCTCTTCAAAAGATGGGCCAGAATCTCAAGCACGGTTCGATCAACATACCGAATGTCATCACTGATTTCCCGGAGACTTGGTCGGGCAAAGGCATTTGGGCCTTTAACGATCTGGCCACTACAGACACTGCTTGTTCTGGTGTACATTGGCATCAACGTCGCTCTGACATTCTACGATCGACCCGATAAAGAGCCGCTGTTGACGATACTTGCGAAGAGGTTCGGCTGGATGTCACTCTGCAACATGTGCCTGACAATCTTCTTGGCGCTCAAAAACACGCCCCTTTCTCCATTGGCCGGATATTCGTACGACAACCTCAATATACTGCATCGATGCAGCGGCTATACGGCTATTGTCTTTATGATACTGTATGTGAGCCCTTCCCCCAAAGGCGAACCCTTACTGTGTTTTTCGTCCTGTAGCTGCTTTTGTGGCTATAGACTTACCAAAAGTCACCGCCAAGTTTTGAAGTCCTTTATGATAGCATATACTGACATTGCTTTCACCAGACATGTCATCACTTACGCTGTTGGTCTTGCTGATGCTGGCCATCTTGAGATTCTCGACATGCCTCACCAGCATGTAGGCATCGTTGCCAGTGTAGCAATGATCTGTATGCTGTTGACCGCAATCGGTCCGGTCCGAAGGCGTATGTACGAGGCTTTCTACGCTTCCCACCAGCTACTTGCTGCGACAAGTCTCGTTGCTATGGGGCTACACAGGCCGGAGATCACGCTGAAGGCGTTGATAATAACCATCATAGGCGCCTCGTTATGCTTCGCGGACAAAACTCTGCAGCTCACGCGATGGTTGTACCGCGGAACTGGGAACTACTGCACATTGGTTCCTCTCTCTGATGGAGCAACCAAGGTGGTCATGTACCGTGGTGTCAAAGCGCGACCCGGTTCTCACGCTTTTATCTGGATCCCCGGCGTCAGGCTGTTTCAAAGACATCCTTTCACCCTCGTCTCTGCGGATCCTGCCACATTCGTCGCCAAAGCACGCGATGGCTTCTCTAGCAGCCTTCACGAGCAAGCATATCGATATCCCGGCTTCAAATTCCGAGCCTCGATCGAAGGGCCGTATGGGCAGGTCCCAGATTTGCACAACTACAACAAAACCGTGCTTGTTGCAGGAGGAAGCGGCGCCACTTTCACAATCGCTTTGGCGATGCAGTGGGCGAGCAAGCGGCGGACACCAAAAGATCGCCAATCTCTTGATTTCATCTGGATTGTCAGACACAAAGAGCCACAGCAATGGTTCGAGCACGAACTAGCTGCACTGCGGGCGAATTCTAGAGTCAACCTTACTTTGTTCGTCACTAGTCCCACGCAAGATCAAACGAGAGGGAAGAGCTACGAGTCAAGTCTGTCGCAGACATCTCCAACAGCAAATGATGCAGAGAAAGGCTTGGACTTCAGGAGCGTTCCCGTCGAACCTTCCGTATCGACAAGATCATCAGATACGATCCTGCGGCCAGTCACAGAATTCGGCCGGCCTGACATCAGTTCGCTTTTGGGCAAGAGCGTGGAAGGTCTACTGGAAAGTGACAATGTGCTCGTAGCAGCTTGCGGTCCGGCTACCATGTTGACTGATTTGCGCAAGGCCGCTATAGATGTGCAGGCTGTTGCAGCGCCTATGATAGACGTGCATTGTGAGGAGTTTTCTTACTAAGACTGTCGCGGTTGCCGAATACAACTAGTTAGATGTGCCTTCTTGGGGATAGCAACAAGGGTTTCACTTGCCAGAACTCAATATCTTCCTGTCATTTCTATTCTCCATCTTCTCATCTCAATGATTTCGTGCATCATACAACTCTCTTGGTTCATTGTGCGAAGCATTGCATCGCATATCCCCACCATGTCCAACAGCTCCACCGCCAGCTACTCGGCCACAGAAGCCTTCGCGCAAGCGCGAGCCCGCATCAAAGATCGCCTTCAGCGCCAGAGCTTCCTCATGATGATCTACTGGGGTTGGCAAATGAACAACAGCTTCATCATAATCTACACAATGCGCAGCCTCGGCTGGCCCAACGAAATGCAAGCTGGCGGTCCAGGACAATACGAATGGGGCCGACACTACCACCGATCAGTCCAGAAGTAGGAGCGCTGGAGCGGGTTCGCGTGGATGACTCTGTCCCTGGGGGTCGCAAGTTTCATCATCACTCTCATCGAGCAAGTGCGGAGCACATTCAACAAGTTGTCGGTCTCGCAGCTGAAAGGCTCTGAGTGGACGAAAGCCGTCGGTTGGGCAATCTGGTTCCTTTACATCGCAATTTCTGCCCTGGTGAAAAGAGCGAAGTGGCACAACGATGCGAAGGATAGCTACAGGGCATGGGAAGTCGTTTACCAAAATCGGGCGCGAGTGCAGGTCTGGCCAGATGAAGATTATTATCCCAGTGTCTGGAACGTCCTCGGAGCCTTCGTTATGGCCTTCCCATTCTGGTACTCGTTACTGATGATGTGGAGGCAGCTGAAGATGGGAACCTTCGAGGAAGACCAAGCACAGACGGAGCCGAGCGACAGTCTTTGGCCGACAAATGATGGTGGCAGCGATGATCAGAGCAACTTTCTTGTTCGTGGCCAGGTAGCGGGAAGCCAGTACGGCCCAACTGGAGTCGCAAGAGAATCTGTCGACATTCCAAGAGTAGTTAGGGAGGAGTCTTAGGGTGGCTCGGGGGTCACGACTCCAGATGAAAGCCTGCGCTCTGTGCACAGCGCTGACACGTAAGTGCTCCTTCAATCTCCCATCACTTTGTCCAGTCGCTTATCCATAGCGATTCTCCAGCGAGGGCCGAACTTTTTCATCGACCATACCGTGAGGAGCCCAGTGACCCAAGCAATGATTGCGATGCCGGTGAAGAGCCAGCCATCGCCAATGCCGTTGATGATGGGCTCGGCCACGATGGAGCCTATGCAGGACAGAATGTTTCGGACGAAATTATTCAGGGCGATCTGGAAAATTGTCAACGTCTGAGCCAGGTGTCAATTCAGTATACTTGACTTACACCACTGCTGGCCTTTCTCGGCATGAATTCGGTCAACATAGTGGTTACAAGTGCGAAGATCAACATACTTCCAACACCTAATTGATCACGTTAGCTCTGATTTATTCACAGAGCATGGAAGTTTGCCATACCGAAGAAGAAGTTGAACACCATTGGAGCGGCAACGTTGACATGTTTCTCGGCAAACCAACCATATGCAAGCAGACTGGCAGGATAGAGAATAGTTCCCAGATACGCGTTCTCCTTCATGCGGTCCTCGGGAATGAAGATCAATCTTCCTCGCTCATCATATCTGCCAGCTTTTGTAGCCTCGCGATGCATAATGCGATCTACCCAGCGACCTCCGAAGGTAGAGGACAAGAAGTAACCTGCTGAATTCGGTAGGTAAAGGCATCCGATGATGATACTGTTGTAGTTGTACGGCGCCTTTGAGAATGTCGCTTGCACGGAGATGTTCAGAACGTAAAGCGCTCCGAATGTCCACGCTGCGTAGGCCACTAGGATTGCAACCGCTGGGAATTGCATGTATAAGATCACGCGAAGGGGGTCGAGAAAGATCCGGCGTACCATGACCAAGTATTTCTTGGACTGCACTTTTACGGACTGCGTGGTGGCCATTCGAGCGAGGCCGGGTCGTGGCATGCCTTTCTCGTCTGTTTCCGTTATTGCTTCTTGCTCAGCTTCGATCGCGAGTGGCTTGCGGCGTCGCAGAGTTTCTGGTAAGGCACCTACGACGAAGAGCCAAAGTAGGCCCCTGCGTGAGAATGAGTGTCAGCATGTCTGATCGTCTCCCAGTGTCGTGCTGGGGGAGCTCGACTTACGCGAATATGGCGAGGAACCATTGTGCGGATCGCCAGCCCAAAGTCTGAGCAAACACACCACCTAGAATCGGTGATACCAGTGGTCCGCACAAAGGTCCCAGGTAGAACATCCCCATTGCGGCTCCGCGCTCCTTGACTTCCCACACATCTGCGATAGTCCCGCCTCCAACAGCCTGCACGCTAGCAGCAGCACCCCCTGACAACATTCTCATCACAATGAACATTGCCATACTTGAGCTCACAGCTGCCAAGATGTTGAATATGAGGAATAAGAAGAACGAGACCACGTAGATGGTCCGGCGTCCAAGAGTCTCGGAGAAACTGCTCCACCAGAGTGGGAAAATGGACATGGAAAGCATATACATGGCCACACTCAAATTGGCAATGGTGGGCGTGCTGTTGAACTCCCTTGTGATGTCCACCAAAGCCGGAAGCACAATTGAAGAGCCCATGGGTGCTGCAGCACCTGCTAGGGCAACTATTGCAGTGATCGTCCATTTCTGCTTCCGAGAGAAATCTTGTGCGTTTGTGATTTCTGGGAAGACACAGAACCTGGCGAGAAGTTCTCGACGCTGAGATCTCGGGACGACAATTGCCTCACATCTCACAGATCGGGTAGCAGAGTGTGCTCGACTGTGGTTGCCTCGACTGCGCAAGCGATGGGCTGTTACTTGGGCATCGTGGCCTTCTGAGACTGTGCGTTGCGAGTCCTCTGATGATTTGGAAGAGACCGAGAAGTTGCGTCCGGAAGTTGCGATCCTCGAAATGTCTTCGCTATCGGATGTTGTGGCTACCGGGTCTGGCTTTCGAGGAAGTGCCGTCGAGCTTGCGTGTGGGTCATCTTCACTCCAGGATCGCTCCTCGAACTTCTCCAGGTGTTCGTGGTCTCGATCTGATCGGGGGGGACCTGAGTTGTGATCTTGGCTCATTCTTGGCTTGGAGCTGCTCTGGTATGAGGTGCTATCCGGACCATGGACTCCAGGAGCAGGGCTGATTTGGCAGTGAGCTGTTGGTCGGAAAGAATGGCGTCACGTACGAGAGTACGCAGCAGGAGAAGAAGAAGAAGAAGGAGGAAATGCGCGATGTGTTCGTTTCCTTGCTGGGCATGCTGAAGTAGCTGATGAGAGACCGAGCTCACGCCGCGAGGAGGCGATACGCAACCGGCAACATTCCTTCGCAAGCAGTCCAGTACTGCGCTATGCCGCCGCGCGCCCAACGGCCTGAGTGGGCCGTCATGGAGGCGACGACTATGGCACGAAGTTGCCGACTTCCGTTTTGCTTTGTCCGACGCCCACGGCGCCTCCAAGCGAAAAGCAGTCACCGTGGCTTGGCCGATGCCGGCAGCTGGCGACATGCACCTCGGCAGGCCTGGTCCGTAGTCTAGTCTCCGGCCAATACGCGTGTTGCGAGATGACCGGCCAAATCCGTCGTCACTTGGTCCATGGACGGGAGATGTATGGCAGGCGATGAAGGTGCAGCAGTAGTCTTGTTGGAGTCGCATGCCACGCGAGCGTCCCGTTGTGCCGGGGTGCCAAGTCGATGTCCTAGTGTAGTTCTAATCAGCGACCGGAGACTTCGAGCGTGCTACCTAGTGCATGTGTGGTTGTCGGGTGTGATGAGGAGAACCACCTTCCAGCTCTTGCCACGACACGTCTGCAGAAAGACATCTCGCATCTATCACGCACGCCCGAGGTTCCGCGAAGTTGGCAGCATCACCATCACCATGGCCCCTCCAGATGCCGCTCGCCAGAAGCTGCGCGAGACATTCGAAGGCCGTCCTCTGGACAAGCAGCTGAGCGGCTGGGATGAGCTCTGGAAGCAACAAGTCACGCCGTGGGATCGCGCTGGACCATCTCAAGCGCTGGCAGACGCCATCACTGGCAACGCCGACATCTTGGGCGCCCCCATCACGAATGACCCGAGTAAGCGGCGGAAGAGAGCACTTGTTCCGGGGTGCGGTCGAGGATATGATGTGCTCTTGCTGGCGGCTCTTGGCTACGACGTGTACGGTGTCGATGGATCTCAGACCGCCGTGGAAGCTGCGCGTAAATTGCAGAAGGAAGCCGACAAGTCAGCAACGTATCGTGCGCTAGAGACGGAGTTCGGACGCGGTCGGGAAACTTTCGTGGAGAATGACTTCTTCAAGGATAGCTTTCTGGAGACGACAGGGGGCGGGAACTTTGATGTGATCTTCGACTACACGTTCTTGTGTGCACTGCCCCCGCCACTAAGACCTTCTTGGGCCAAAAGGATGAGTGAGCTCCTTGCACCAGGTGGTCATTTGATCTGTCTCGAATGGCCGCTGCATAAGCCCCCTCAAGAAGGAGGGCCACCGCATGGATTATCCGCTGAGCTGTACGAAGCACTACTGCACAGACCTGGTCAAGAAGTACAGTACGATGAAAGTGGCCAAGTAGCCACGAATGATGCCGAGGTAGCAGGCAATGCCTTGGTATGCTCAAAGCGTTATCGGCCCGAGCGAACACATGAAGCTGGCAAGGATTCAGACTATGTGTCGCTTTGGCAGCACACGAACCCATCTTGATTGCAGATCAAGTCCAAAGGTCACAAGGTCCTTGCGCAATATGTGCTACCGAATGTTGCAGTCAACAGCCTCAAGGCAGCATGAGTGCCTGCTGCGATGTATAGTCTATTAAAACGCTCGTCTCTCTACCAGTCCTGGCCGCGTATGTCGTCGCAGTCGTGACTGGTAACGAACCTGCCGTGAAACGCTCAAACCATCGATATGCCTCCAGATGAATCAATTCATCATGCCTTTTGATGAACACCCTTCTCGAGATCCTTTTCCAGATCAATGCACTCATCGACTGCTGCACCAGTCCCCACACCTGCACCAGCACTGGCTTCCGGATCCATTCTCTTCGTCAGCTTGTCTGCTGCCCTCTTCTGCTTGGCTTCTCGCTTGCGTCGGTCCTCTCCCATTTGTCTGATCAAAGTTGACTTTTCTCTGATCTTGTGACCGTACTTGTAGAAGATGAACGGGATGGGTATACACGCGACTTCGAGCAGTCCCAGAAGCGTGCCGGCCCAGTTCGCTCCAAGGGTCGCGTATAGCGATGGGCCTGCCAGAGGCAGTGTAGCACCCATGATTGATCGAAGAACTGCATTGCCGGCCAGCGCTGAGGCAGCGTAGATGCCGTAACTTTGGACAAGATAATTTGACGCGTAGATGAACACGCCTCCATTGCCCGCGCCAAATGGGATGCCAGCAAGTATGGGCACGATCCAATGCGCCTTATCGGGAGTGCAAGTCCATGAGAACCAAATCTCACCAACCGGAATGAGAATCGATGCGATACAAACGACGGACACCATCGCTTCTGGATATGGTCGGTCGGTCTCGGGATCTTTCTTGTGTGCATTGATCATACGACGAATCAATGGCTCACTGACGATGACTATCATTGAACTGCAGTGTTCGATCGAGTTAGCAAAGATATTCATGATGCAGACACCTTGTACCAGACTAACCCGACACCAATACCTGCGAAAGAGAGGCCTGAAATCTGTCAGTTGGGGTCCACCTTCTTCTACTCGCAGGAAATTCAATGCGTTTCAAGACTTACCAGTGAACCCTGGGCTCCACCCTCGAATGTCTGCAAAGATAATCGGGTATGCGACGAAGCATAGATATAGGATTCCGTAAACGAGGGCAATATAGATGTTCCAAAACCAGCAGATCGGCTCCGTCGCTGCGAGTACAAATGGTCGCGTCAGATTGATCTTCAGCAGTGGTACAAACTTCATCTTGTCATCGTATCGACTCCAGTATTTGTCGCTTCCGGTTTCCTTTCTGCGCGCTGCTGCTCTTTGTCGAAGAAGTTTTGGGGCATATGTTTCAGGCACAATTGCAACGAGAGCCCAGGCCACTCCTCCTACTATGACCACGACCCAATTTGTCCAGCGCCATCCCAGGTATTGATACACAAAACCTCCAACTACGGGTCCAATGACCGGGCCGTTCATGGGGCCTATACTCCAGACGGAAAAGGCCAGGGCTCGGTGTTCGTCGTCCACTATATCGCTGACCGTGCCCGGCGCGTTGCTGATCATGGCTGCGGCACAGAAAGCTCCAAAGAAACGAACGACCAGAATCGTGGCGATGTTCTGCGCGACGGCGCATGGGATTACAAGGATCGTGAACAGCAACATGGTAATCAGGTAGACAGGTCTTCTGCCATACATCTCGCTGAGCGGCGCCAGAATGACTGAACCTGTGGCCATACCCAACAGGTATGTAGTGACACCCAGGATACCCTCGCTGGTCGACAAGTTGAATTCTCTCTCCATGCCAGGAATAGCGCTCGTATAGCTCGTGGAGTAGAGCACTGTGGAAGTCGTGGCATAGCTGAAGATTGCTATGACAATGCCTTTGTACCACAATGGCCAGTTCTGGGGGTTCGCCTTCTCGGCTTCCTCGAAGTCGACCTCAAACGCTAGGTCCTGAGTTCCAGTAGTGCCCGCAGTGCCTTGTGTCCAGGTTCGGTCCATGGTTGGCACCACCCCGCCCACAGCATTGGTCGACGAGGTTCTCGACAGGTCATGGTAAAGTCCATTGGCGAAGTCGCGACTGTTTCGACGGTGGAGTGAAGGTCGGGAAAGTGTTGATGCTGTATCGGACGATGTTGAGGTTGGCGAAAGTGGGTGCTCAAACGACATGTACGAGCCCCGTCGTCCTTCTACCTCCTCTGACGCCACATGAGGTTTCTGCTCTGGCTTGTCGTTCTCCATATCGGAAGCTGCATCCAATCCTCACATGAGATGGTGGGAGACAAACCCGGCTCGTGATGGCGGTGATCAATGACAGTGTCGGCACACGAGCAGGTCCTTGGCTTGCATTAACAACGTACGGCGTTAGGTGCGGATCTAAGACGTGAGAGGTTCACGACAAGCTTGCGAGCTCGACGGCGAGGGCTCGTTTACGTATGAGCAAGAACGACGCAGCAGCGGCCCATGGAAGGAAGGTCGTAGGAAAGGGACGTGCCAGGTACAAGGACATGACTTCTCAAGCAAAATTCTTCCAGACAGCCATGCAGCATCACGCACCAGTACGAGGTCGCACCTGCTGCCGTCTGGCCCTGCGGTGTGGACCGAACAACGTAGCTGCCATTGCCTCCGCGATCTGAGTGGATCCTGCGCTCTTCGGCAAAAGAGTCTGCATACTCGACTAGTCCGTCTTGGTGATGCGGAATGCAACGACGGACGCCTCCTCTTCAGAATCAGGGCCGATCGACACCGACAGAAGTCGCTTCAGGGCACACCTGCGGGCGGGGAAACGTGCAGTAGGGTGGGCGACGGAGCATCTTGCCTCGATCGTCTGACCGCATTGCGCTTTGCTTGGTGAACGTTCGTTCACTGTGCTTGGTGATCAGTCTGCGGGCGGCTTGTGGTCCGCCCACGTTGGTGCCGACATCCGAAGCTTTTGCTTCAGAAAAGTCGTCGGGGGAGCTTGGCAACGCCCCCCAAGCTTTTCCACTGAATACAGATGCATGCAGAGCGTGCGCCATTGGTAGTGATGCATGCAGGAGCAATAGGTCCATGCTGTGGCCTCGTTGCTGGCCATGTGGTGAGTCTGGGTCTCGACTACGGCGCATTCGTCTGGGACTCGGGGTCCATCAACTGCGCCGACACCGGCCGCGAAGGCGCGCGCGATTTCCGCTGCTCGACTTCTATCAAATGCGCTAAGTTAGCGGACCACTGTTCAACGATGTCCGGAGTACGGAGCTCGGAGCTCGGAGCACAGCTCACTGTGTGACTGATGGAACGGTGTGATCTGAGATGCACTGGGTCAGCACGTCGTTCTATCACGTCGATCCCACACAGCAGCGTGATGTGTTCAACTGTTCATGATTTCTTGACGAGCAGACAGACCCCTGGCCCTCGTGGTGTTCTGGCTGGTTCGCATTGAATAAGAAGCACCTCCCATCCCTTGACCAGGAGAGCCAGAACAAGACTGCATGGCCGTCCACCGTCCACGAGTGGAACTCCTCCTGTTCCCAGCATGCTTCGTGTGGGCCGTGCGAGCAACTGTCCTGGCAGTCTCGCAGGACGTGTTGGGCCCCATATGCAATGGCAGGATTCGACTGTTCGGAGCGAGGTCCAGTGCGAGGGTGAAGAATGCGGAGGACTACGGAAGACGTGCCGCACGGTCAATCGATGCATCCCTCTCCTTTGCTCGGCTTGGCATTGACTCCATTCGAATGCACACATGGTGGCGCATTGTCTACCCACCGACTCCGTGCATCCCGCCGATCAGTCAAACCCCCACCCAGCGGTGGCAGCATGATATTGAGAAGCTCGAATCCGCATGTGCTGCCAAGAATGATGCGGCTCATGTGAAGCCAGACGTCTCTGAACCTCGGGCGAAGATCGCCAACCCCAGAACCGGCAAGGCCCAGCTGCAGCCGAAGCGGCGGCAGGAGCGGGAGCCAGCTTGTGACTTCAACTTTCTGCCCTCTGGGCCCAGTCATCGTCGTCCATTGATCCGAGGGCCGTGTGCGCAATGCTCCCTCGGCCAGAGAAAAGCAGTCAGACCTGTCGTCCGGATCATGATGACTCGGGCTCATTGGCGTGTTGCCCGTCACCAGCCCGGGCGAGATCGGGCGCGCGAGGGAAGCCTCTCGTCGAGCCGTGGTCTGTCATATACAAGTAGACTTCTCGCTTGTGACGTGATGCCAAAACAGATCTCCCCTCTCCCAAAACCAGCCTCTTTCCGTGCTTCTTCGTCCTTGGGAAGAATATCTCACGCGAAATCCGAGACACTCTCATCTACACCTTCCCTGCGGCTGCAGCGACCTCGACAAGCTGGCCGATACATTCAAGAAGATCGCGTCGTCCGTTGCTTCTGTTCTGCAACCGATCTCAGTCGATCCCCCACTTGCAGGCACCATGTCCGGAGACGCAGAGCAGCAAGCTTTCGAGCAAGAGGTGAAGGAGGTCCAGCAGTGGTGGACAGACTCGAGATGGCGTCACACACGCCGACCTTACACTGCGGAACAAATTGTTTCCAAGCGTGGAAATCTCAAGATTGAGTACCCGAGCAACGCTCAGGCGAAGAAGCTGTGGAACCTCGTTGAAGGTCGCTTCAAGGTCAGCCAGAATTGCTATGCGAGGAAAACCAAATTGCTAACGAGCGAGCAGGAGAAAACCGCGTCTGCCACATATGGCTGTCTCGACCCGGTCATGGTCACTCAAATGGCCAAGTACATTGACACTGTCTACGTTTCGGGCTGGCAGTCTTCCAGCACTGCGTCGAGCTCAGACGAGCCAGGCCCAGATCTCGCGGATTATCCATACACCACTGTGCCCAACAAAGTGAACCACCTCTTCATGGCCCAGCTCTTCCACGACCGCAAGCAGCGCGAGGAACGCCTGAGTGCCCCACCGAGCGAGCGATCCAAACTTGCCAACACCGACTTCCTCCGGCCCATCGTTGCTGATGCCGATACTGGTCATGGTGGTCTGACAGCTGTGATGAAGCTCACCAAGCTCTTCGTTGAAAAGGGTGCAGCTGGAATTCACATCGAGGATCAGATGCCGGGTACGAAGAAGTGCGGGCACATGGCGGGAAAGGTTTTGGTCCCAGTTTCAGAACACATCAACCGACTGGTGGCAATCCGGGCCCAGGCAGACATCATGGGAGTTGATCTCCTTGCCGTTGCACGAACTGACTCGGAAGCTGCCACACTCATCACTTCTACCATTGATCACCGCGATCATGCCTACGTCCTCGGCGCCACAAACCCAGCTTTGCAGCCACTGAATGATCTCATGGTTGCAGCCGAGCAGGCTGGCAAGAATGGAGCTGACCTGCAGGCAATTGAGGATGCATGGACAGCACAGGCGGGTCTGAAGCTTTTCCACCAAGCTGTGGCGGACACAATCAACGCCGGTGTGCATGTCAACAAGCAGGCTCTCATTGATGAATTCAACAAGCAAGCCCAAGGCAAGAGCAACTCGGAAGCTCGCGCGATTGCGAAAGGCCTTAGCGGTGTAGACATCCAGTTCGACTGGGACGCTCCTCGCACTCGTGAGGGATACTACAGATACCAAGGCGGTTGCCAATGTGCAGTAATGCGCGCAGTCGCCTACGCACCATACGCAGACATGATCTGGATGGAGAGCAAACTGCCCGACTTCGAGCAAGCCAAGGAGTTCGCCGATGGCGTGCACGCCGTGTGGCCAGAGCAAAAGTATGTCATCGCAGCACGAACTTTGTGTGCCTCGGCAAACCGCACAGGACAGCAGACTAACCACTTTCTTCTTCTTCTTTTTCTTTTAGGCTCGCATACAACCTCTCCCCATCGTTCAACTGGAAAGCGGCGATGCAACCGAAAGACCAAGAAACTTACATCAAGCGTCTCGCGTCGTTGGGATACTGCTGGCAATTCATCACCCTTGCTGGTCTGCATCAAACTGCTCTCATCGCCGATCGCTTCTCGAAGCAGTATGCTGCGCGCGGAATGCGTGCGTATGGCGAGATTGTGCAAGAACCGGAGATGGAGGAGGGATGTGAAGTTGTCAAGCACCAGAAATGGTCGGGCGCCAACTACGTCGATGGTCTGTTGCAGATGGTGCAGGGTGGTATTAGCAGCACTAGTGCCATGGGTAAGGGTGTCACGGAGGATCAGTTCAAGTAGAGATGGTAGAAGAGATGGATTGGGGGAGTGTTGGGAATGTCTGTACTTGTCTTGCATACCATATGACGAGTATGAAGCGGATCATCTGAATTGTGTGGAAGTAGGCGACGATGAAGGATCCAGGGAATTTGAAATCATGGCCATCTGGGACCGTTCAACCATTGTCATTCACATCGTACATCTGCTACCGTTCGCCATAGCCTCTCTCACCGACCGTTCGGCCTTGGTACATCTTTGAAGTCCACACCGCTATCCTTTCGGCTTCGTCGCTTGCAGTTTCCACATCCTGAGCATTCGGTCTTTTTCTGCATCAACATCGTGCCTTTACATACTTGACAATCCTGTGCTCTGCGGAAACGTCAGTCTGATTCTGCAGGTCAGTGCACGATTTTTGAACGACTTACGTCCTGATGCTGCATTTCCTACAGGTCTCGAAACCGCCGGTGATGGATGAACACGACGCTCCCCTTGATGTCGCGAAGGTGACGGTTGCCATTGTGCTTTGATCGATCGTTCGAGTGCTGCACAAGATCTCGGTTGATGAGTGGTCTAGATCGAAACCTCCGCACTTTGCAGTGACTAGTGTTGTATTTCCAGATGTACCGATGCAACTAGGTGAATTCGGTATGTTCGTCGCTTTTCGCGATCGTGATCGATCGTGCACAGTCTTGACTGCAACAATGGAGTCTCTCGCAGATTCAGGAACTCCAAGATGCCGGTTGTCGCCCGAAATGTTTGATGCGCGCGTGTTTTTAATGTCTGCCCGGTATGCTTGATTGATGTCTCCGGCCGGATTCCAACAAGAAGGTAACAAAGCATGCGGGTTGGCAACAAGAGCAGCAGATGTAATGAATGAACAATGAGTTTGTGATAGAGCTATCCAAAAAGCTTCCCAAACACGTCTGTTAGTCTAGCACTCGCAGAGCAGCGGCGGCGAGCTGTCAAAAAGTATGGCGTCGATCGACCGACGGGAACGGGGGGGGGGTTCCACTTCTCGGACCTTCTTCCTCGTCTTTGCTTCGCTCAGCAGGAAGGAAGAGGTGAGGGCGAAGGGAAGGAAGGACAGACAAACGGGGCGCTTAGCAACTGGACAGCGGCCTCAGCACGTCTTCATGCCCCATCGACGGCCTTCATCATCCGCCGCTTGCTACCGCTTGCTGCCGCTTGCTGCCGCTTGCTGCCGCTTGCGTTGTTGCTGTTTGTCGCCCTGGTGCGTGGCCCTCCCTTGACGCGCTTGCTCAGCACCCCCCCCCCATGTCCAGTTCCTCCTCGTCGGGATTGTGGGAAGCGCCTAGAACGAGGGCCGGGCCGCCAGTATTGTCATCACGGATTGTCACAGGCGCGCGACAGAAGACACCACGCATGCAGGCCGCCGCCCGCGCTTCTGTCCTTTTGCGCTCCTGCTCCTGCCGGCCCTCGGCTGCGACTCCTGCGAACGGGCAACGGGTCCTTTGCAACCACACACACACACACCTCACCTCGCGCCGAGCCCGTCGCAGCCCGCAGGATCATCGTCGTGGACAAATAGCAATCGCCGTCGGCATCCTCTCCGGCGGCCGCTCTGCTCGCTCGTCACCCGTCGACAGTCGGACGGAAAGAACACGTGCAGACATCGCGACAGATCCAACCAAACGTTCCCACTTTCCGTCATCCACATTCGCTCCCAGTGCTCGCAGAGATTCACGCCAGCCGAGCGAAGGCAAGCACAAACTATGGGGAAACCATGTACTGAAATCCAGCCGGCACAAGCCGCGCGCCGTGATGAACAATGTTGTAGGCTCTTCTGTCACATCTGCGCGACCGCAAACGTTGAACCATGTTCCAATGCACACTTCCTGCGAACGAAGGGAGGAGTCCGTCATTGTGAGCGGCTCGAGCGCGACGGCCCTTTGCATGCTTGCTGCAGGTCTGCAATTTGTACAGGGCTGCACCTGGGACACATCATCTTGGTCTTCTTCGTCTCTCTGTCGGACATGACGCAACTAAAGCTCGACAGATCGCTGCTCATCGATGCGGAAAGTCAACCTGTCACGAAAGTGAAAAACATCGGTGCACCGAGGGCTGAGAACAAGCATTCCATCTCGTAGTTGGCACTATCAATCCCGACTGTGCCTCACCAACGCCTTCTACCGTAGTGCAGTGCCGTGATTACACCATGCCTCTCCTCAAGCTAAACTCCCATCGCCCGTCAATACAGATGGACCTTCCCTGAACCTGTGTGCGCCCTTTCCCTCATCCCAAGAAGTACTATGACCAGGCGCCTGCATTGAACCCCACGTCTTTCCTTCCCATGTTCATGTCATCGTTTCCGTCTTCACGTCATTTCAGCAGCTTCGCACAGCATACTGAGCTATTACGAAATCACCACCCTTTGTGCAAAACCATTTCCAAGCAATCTGCTCCGATGAAGAGTAATCAGCCGAGGTATTCAATCACCCGCTCGGCATACGTGCTGTTGAGGAAGGCGATAGTAGCAGCAACGCCGACGCCAGCGCTGACGGCATGCTTCACAGCCGCACTGACAATGCGTTGGACAGTGTTGCTCTTAGTATCCGCTGGAGCCGCCATGGCACGCTGTGTGCCAGTGGCAGCGTCGACTGTAGCCACTTTCTTGGCCGCCGGCTCTTCAGACTGTTCCACTTCCGTGTCGAAAACCTCGGACGCCTTACGCTTATTCTTTCCAGCAGGCCTTGAAGTTGCCTCTGGTACCGTAGCAGCGTTGGCAGCCACAGCAGGAACTAACGCTGGCAGCCGGTAGGTCGTGTGCTGATTTTGTGGCTGGAGCAAGTCACCGATGGCAAGCTTGCCTCTGCTGGCTTGTGCAGTGGGTGGCACTTGCGGCTCGCTTTGCTGACCATGACCCTCCTTCTCGTCGTGGAATGCACTGCTTGCTGCCTGATAAGGACCAGAGCTGGCCAGAGGTATAAGTGGTGGGGCAAGCATCGAGTTTTGCGACACTACGGGTGGAATGTCCCAACGACGACTGCCGGTATTGTCAGTAGCCAGGTTCGAGTTCAAGAAGCCGGGGTACCAGGGGTCATACGTGTACTTGGACGTCCCTAGCAAAGCGGTGGCGGCACTGGTCTCTTCTGCCGCGAGCCGCGAGCATCGCACAGGATCGTAGTGTGGCTTAGGCGCGGCTGCGGATGCGAGTGCGTTCTCTTCGCATATTTTCTGCCAGACTGATTCCACAGCTTTTGCGTTTGGCGGGCCAAGCTCCTCGGAGGGCTGACGTTGCGAGATGTATGCCGGCTCATAGTCGTCCATGTCTTCCTCAGAAAGCGCTGGACTGCCATCAAGTGAGTCGAGATCTGATTCTTGTTCGGTAGCGTGGCCAACATACTCAGCATCCGCAGCATCCTCGCCTTGGTCGTCTTCGTCGATCACTTGTGCATGATCGAGCTCTCGCTCGTTTAAGATTTTTGAGAGGCCAGTGTTGTAAGTTACCACATCCTCATGTACATCATCGAAGTCTGATTCGTGAAGATTGAAGAATGTGGGCGGCACAGGAGCAGCAGTTGGAGTAGGCTCTGCCGGATTCATTGGCTGGTGATCAACCAAGTTAATACTCTCCGGCACAGTAGTGCGCGGTGGAGCAGATGCGGGCTTGAAGGGCGCTCCTTGCTTCTCGTCAAAGTCAAGGTCTTCCTCGTCTAGCAGGCTTATGACCTTCTTGTGCGCTGTTTTGACCTCATCCAGGTCGATCGGTTGGCTTTGTGTGCCCATCTTGGGTCGTTCTGGTGTGGTTTCTGCGGATTGAGTCTGCTCGACACAGCTGCCGACCGAGTCGATATCGAAATCGATGTCGCTGTCGAAGTCGGACTGGTCGGACGGCGAGGGGACCTCAAAGCCACGGGCGCGGCGCAACGACATTGGGTGGTGACTGCCCTCAGGGTGGCTATCGTGTTGCTGGAGATGGCGGAAGGTGACTGAGACGCCGTCGTGTGCCTCTACAGAATCAAGGTCAGTGATCTCGAAGCCGTGCAGGAATAGACGTCCGAAATTGGAGTGGGGTCTCTGTATACCTTGACCCCTAGACACTCGCTCTCCAAACTTGATCACATCACCAGACTTGAGGGTGAACTCAGTGAGAGGCGTTAGGCGGCGCCCATTCACGGCGGTGCCGTGTAGGCTGTTGAGGTCGGTCAGAGTGATTTGCGTGCCGGGCGTAGCCCACGGGGCGACGCGGAGCTCCGCGTGCTGGCGGGAGACGACAGCACAGTCGAAGAGAGCGTTGTCTCTGCGAGCCTCCATGTCGGCTTTGCTCTTGGAGGTTCGACCGATCACGCAGGGCTTGTCTGGAATCAAGTCAATGGAGCGATGGTCGTCGCCGGTGGTCGAGCTGAGGGCGATGCAGGTCAGGTAGGGCGGCATGTTGGCGGCGACAGCAGCTCGAGACTGTGGTATGACGAGGTGCTGCCAGGGGCCGGGCGACGGCGGTGTTGTGGTCAGTTCGGTGGAGGAGAACGGCGGTCAGTGAGTGTGTGTGCGGCAGGTCGTGGCAGTGGAAGTGGTGGAGAGGGTTCCGTGGGTAGGGAAGTCGGTGGTTCCAAGCACGACACCGTTAGTTACTGGCCCCTCCTTGGGCGAGCTTGAAGCAGGTGACTCTTCGGTGCTGTGCTGTGCTGCCTGCCTGCAAGGCAAGTGCCGCCCTCCAATCGCTCGGTGCCTCTTTTCGCGTCGAGGAGCAACAGCTGCGCACACGCTTGTTCTGATCAAGACTGACTGCAGGATGAACAGCGTGTGTGTGCATTCGAGCAGCAGTGCGTCGTGGTGAGTGGACTCGAGCCCACTACGTTATCAGCACGATAAGAGCTGCAGTCACGCGGATCGCGACTGCCTAAACGCGTGCGTGTCGAAAGCTAAAGTGAGTTAGCCGAATTGGCGCTAGTGCGGGCACATACAGAGCGTCGGCGTTGCTGCTGGTCAACCGCCGACTTGAAAATCGGCTGCTTGTGCCCGTGAGCAACGAATGAGTTGGATAAGAGTCCTTGCGCCCGTGACGCACAAGCGGCCTTCGACAATACCATGACCCGATAGCGCATATTCCGCCCCGCCCGTCCCCCAGCCATGGAGACCGATGAATTCACGACCAAAGAGCAGGTCGTCGACAATGTGCCCAAGCGCATCAAGTCGCTGCACTTCGGCCTGCTCAGTCCGCCAGATGTGATCGCACAGTCCGTCGTCAATGTCGCCGACCGCAACCTCTACGACTTGGCCATGACCCAAGGCGGTCCGCGCACTATCACGAAGCAGGGTCCTCTAGATTCGCGATTGGGAACTTCGGCGAAAAATGGGCAGTGTGGCACATGCGGGCAAGGATTGAAAGAGTGCAATGGCCATTTTGGACACGTGAAGCTGGCACTGCCATGCTTCCACTATGGCTACCTCAAGAAGATCATTGAGATCATGAATTGCATTTGCAAGGACTGCAGCAAGGTGTTGTTGCCCGAGAAAGACAAGCGGAACTATCTCAAGTCTCTGCGGCGACCAGGTCTTGACGGTCTGCGGAAGGACGTCATTATCAAGAAGATCTCGGCGGAATGCAGAAAGGTGAAGAAATGCCCGCACTGTGAGGCGTTCAACGGCCCGGTCAGAAAGGTTGCAGGACATCCGATCAAAATGTTCCATAACAAATATGCCATTTACACCAATTCGAACGCGAAAAACAAGGTCAAGCCGCCGGACATGCAGGCTTTTGAGAGGACTTTCGAAGAAGCTATCAAAGTGGACAAAGAGATTGACCGGCACATGAAGCGAGTTGCAGACGATCTGACTCCACTGCGAGTCCTGAACATCCTCAAGAAGGTACCGAATGCCGATGTGGAGCTGGTAGGAATGGATCCTCACAGTGGAGGGCGGCCGGAGTACATGATTTGGACTCACATCCCCGCACCACCCGTTGCTATTCGGCCTTCCGTCGCTCAAGAGACAGCGAGCACTGAGGACGACATCACCAACAAGCTAGGCGACATCGTCCAAGTCAGCACCTTGATGTCTGCTACGCTCAGAGCTGGTCAACCTCTGCACAAGGTCATGGACATGTGGGAGTTCCTGCAGGTGCAAATTGCCATGTACATTGACGGAAATCTACCTGGCTTGGGCAGAGACAGTGCATACGGCAAAGCTATGCGTGGTTTCTGTCAGCGGTTGAAGGGTAAGCAAGGTAGATTCCGTGGCAATCTCTCTGGTAAGCGTGTCGATTTCTCTGGACGAACAGTCATCTCGCCAGACCCCAATTTATCGATCGAAGAGGTTGCTGTGCCATCCCGTGTCGCAGTCAACATGACATATCCGGAAAGAGTCACTAAACACAACTACGAAAAGCTCAAGGCGTGCGTAAGGAGAGGCGACAAGGTACATCCCGGCGCCAACTACATCATCAAAGGCCGTGACAATCGCAAACTCCATCTGAAATTGGTCGGACAAAAGGGAGATCTGAAGAAGGTCGCTGATCAGCTCGAGATTGGCGACGTCGTGGAGCGACATCTTGAGGATGGCGATATTGTACTCTTCAACCGTCAACCTTCTCTGCACAAACTGTCGATTCTTTCACACAGAGCCAAAATTCGACCTTGGAGAACGTTTCGGTTAAACGAATGTGTTTGCAATCCATACAACGCCGACTTTGATGGTGATGAAATGAACTTACACGTTCCTCAAACTGAAGAAGCACGAACGGAAGCGACTGAGCTGATGGGTGTCAAGAACAACCTGGCCACGCCCAAGAATGGCTCGCCCATCATTGCTGCTATTCAGGATTTCATCACAGGCGCTTATCTGATCAGTCAGAAGGATCGTTTCTTCAGCCGCAGACACTTCACACATGTTGTCGGTTTCATGTACAACGGCATGCAGGCAAAGGATCCTTACACAGGTGAAGAGTATCCCATCGTGATCCCTCCGCCAGCTATCTGGAAGCCACAGACGCTCTGGACAGGCAAGCAAATCTGGAATCTTCTAATCAAGCCACATCCGGACTACCCTGTCAATGTCAACTTAGAGGCACGGATGAAGTCCTTCGCGCCTCCTTCTCGTCCTGGCGAGATTCCAGACATGGTTGACACTGACTCGTACCTCGTCATTCGCAACAGCGAAACAATGTGCGGCGGTTACGACAAGGCGACCATCGGTGATGGCAAGAAAGACAGCTTGTTCTACGTCATTCTCAGAGACTTCGGCGCAGACTATGCTGCGGCTGCCATGACCCGGCTGGCAAAGCTATCTGCGAGATGGCTTGGCGAGCAAGGCTTCTCCATCGGCATCAGCGACGTCTACCCTAGCGACAAGTTGACAAAACGAAAACTTGCTCTCGTCGACGCAGCGTACAAGAAATGTGACGAGATCATCCACAAGTATAAGACTGGCAAACTGGAGCGCAGTGCCGGTTGTGACGAAGAACAGACTATGGAAATCATGCTCTCAGGTATTCTGAGCAAAGTCCGGCAAGAGTGTGGTGACGCCTGTTTCGCCGAACTGAGCAAGTACAACGCACCCATGACCATGGCTAAGTGTGGTTCCAAGGGCTCGAACATTAACGTCTCACAAATGGTTGCTGTCGTCGGGCAGCAGATTATTGGCGGCAAACGTGTGTTGGAAGGCTTTCAGGATCGAACACTTCCACACTTCTTCAAAGCGAGCCCTGACCCGCTTGCCAAGGGCTTTGTCTTTGACAGTTTCTTCACAGGACTGACTCCAACGGAGTTCATATTTCACGCCATGTCTGGTCGTGAGGGGCTGGTCGATACGGCTGTTAAGACTGCCGAGACTGGCTACATGTCCCGTCGACTCATGAAGAGTTTGGAAGATTTGAGTGCACAATATGACCAGACGGTGAGGAATTCTTCTGGCGGTATCGTGCAGATGAAGTTTGGAGACGACGGACTCGATCCAGTCGACATGGAAGGCAATGCCAAGCCAGTCAACATGGAACGCACATGGTCACACGCCATCGAAAGCACCTGGAACAACAGTGAAGAGTGCATGACCAAGGAGGACATTGAGACCTGCACCCATACCGTTCTCAACAAGGAGCGCGCCAAGTTGGGACGATTTACCGACGATGGAATGGCCCTGGACTACAAAGACGATCGGCCGATGAGCACTGATCAGCTTGAGTATTCTCGGCAGTTCCTCGACGATGTCACCAACTTCATATTCCAGAAGGCAAACAAGATGATCAAGTCGCAGCAGCGGATGAGCGCCAGTGACGCCGTGTTCAGGATTACACGGTCAGCACTTGAGAGGTTCTTGCATCTCTGCATGCATAAATTCGAGAAGTCCAAAGTGGAAGCTGGTCATGCTGTGGGTGCCGTAGGTGCCCAGTCCATCGGTGAGCCCGGTACGCAAATGACCTTGAAGACTTTCCATTTTGCTGGTGTCGCTGGTATGTCCATCACGCAAGGTGTACCTCGTATCAAGGAAATTATCAACGCGAGCAAGATCATCAGTACGCCCGTCATTACCTGCCATCTGGACTCTCCCTACGAAGACATGGCTGCAAGATTTGCGAAGGCGTTGATGGAGAAGACGTACTTGGGCGATATTGTTGACTACATTGAAGATGTGTGGCACGCAAATGGATGCTACATCAACATGCGGGTCAACTGGCAACAAATTGAGAATCTGGGTCTCCGCATCGGCATGGGCCATCTCCTTGATGCGATTGAGCGGACCAAAGGATACAAAACGCTCGGTGTTTCGGCGAGGAACTCCGGCATGAATCACATTCGTGTTTCTGTCAACGCGCCGGAAAAGGAGCGACCGAGGCGCAGCACGTCTACCGCCAAGGCCCGCAACGTCGACTCCGATGGCTCTGAACTCATGTTCGTACATATCCACAATTTGAAGCGCAAGCTTCCCCAGGTCGTGGTCAAGGGCTACCCAGACGCACATCGTGCCATCATCAAGAAAGACGACAAGAAAGACCACAATGGCAAAGAACCTATCTCGGTCTTCGTCGAAGGTTACGGTCTCAAGCAATGCATGACGACCGACGGCGTGGATGGCTACCGAACCAAAACTAACAATGTCATGGAATGTCGCGATGTGCTCGGTATCGAAGCTGCCCGCAAGACCATCATCAACGAAATCGATGCCGTCATGGGCAGCATGGACATCGATCCTCGACACATGCAATTGCTCGCAGATGTGATGACATACAAGGGTGAAGTTCTGGGCATCACACGTTTCGGTCTCGCCAAGATGCGTGATAGCGTGCTGCAATTGGCTTCGTTTGAAAAGACGCCCGATCATCTGTTCGAGGCTGCAGCGAAGATGAAGAAGGATGACATCGAAGGTGTTTCTGAATGTATCATTATGGGTCAAAGCATGAGTGTAGGAACAGGTGCCATGAAGGTCGTTCGCCCGCTGAACTTGGAAGGCACGGAAAATGTGACGAGTATGATGAGCTTCAAAGGCGAAGTGAAGAGGGCGACTGCCACGAGGAAGGAGCGATTGAGACAGCGCCGGACGGCTCTAATGCCAAAGATGACGAATGGACATCCTGCCGTCGCTCTTGCTGCTGGATAGGATCGGGAGCAGAAGAAGCGGCGGCGGCGTGCTTGAAAAGTTTTAGCGAGGCGTTGGGTATATGAAAACCTGCAACAGGAATGAAAAGGTAAAGGAGATCTGGGCAGAGGTTGTCATTCAGAGATCAGTTTCTAGTGTCTAGCCTCGAAATAGACCGGTCAGACCGTTCTCGCTCCAAAGTTCTACATTCTTCGTTCTGTTACTCATGCACTCGTTACTTCTTGCTGTCACTATGATCATACAGTACGAGCTCACAGCTTCAGTAACCTCAACAGCAAGCGAATGTCCTTGACATCTGTCTCCTCTTCAGCAACGCCCTTGTCGTCGCCACTAACCTTGACAACACCCTTGCTCGCAGCTTTGGCAAAGGTAGCACTTTGTTGAGCGAACATTTCCTCCATTTGTCGTTCTTGCTCAAGTCGGCTGACTTCAGCAACGGCAGCCTTCTCGCCATTCGCTGCGGCGTCCACGGCATCCGCGCTCGCAGGAGCCAACACGCTGTATGCCACTTGCACATCATCAGTGGGCACGAGACCAGCACGCTTGCGGAGGCGCTGAATGCGGTTCAGGACTTCTCGGGCGAGGCCTTCCTGCGCGAGCTCGGGGTAAGCGAAAGCGTCCAGAATGACCAGGACGTCACCTTCAGTGCCCGCCTCGAGGTTTTTGGTCTCAGCGGACTCCGTAAGTTTACGCTGTACGCGGACATCTTCTGAAGTGAGTTCTTTGCCTTCGACTGTGAGCTTGCCAGAGTCGAGGAAAGCCCGAAGCTCTTCAGGAGAGACCTTTGGCAAAGCGGCCTTGATCTTTGCCGCATCCTTCTTGAACTTTTGACCGAGACTCTTCACGTCCGGGAGAACGGAATACTCCACGCCGTACTTGATCTCTTCGCTCGTGAGGACAAGATCGCGCACGTTGAGTTCCTCTGTAACATAGCGTTCAAGCGTCCGCACATCTTCGAGGAACTCAGGATCCTGGTGCAAGACTACCAAAGTCTTGAGTGGGGTCTTCAAGGACACTGTTCGTCGGTCTCTGCAGATACGACCCAGCTCGATGACCTTCTGCATGCGGCTCACGCGTCGCTCAACTGTAGTGTCGAAAAGCTCTTGTCGCACATCGGGGAATCGGAAAAAGTGAATACTGCGCACATCTTGTCCCTTTGAGATAGACTCTGGCAGATGTGATGCTAGTCGCTGGAAGATGTTGTCGCTCAAGAAGGGAATGAAAGGAGCCAGTGCGCGCGTCAATGTGTAAAGAACCTCGTACAGGGTGTTCAGGGCGTGCAGCGTGTCAGTGGTGCTGCCCTCCTCTTCTTCGGCGCCATTTACCTCTCCATTGACACCGTTGGTGTTTGGCGCCGCGGCTGGCGCACCACTTTGACCCTTCAGGCGGTTGCGGTTGAAGCGAATGTACCAGTTTGTTACATCATCGACCATCTTCAACAGCCTGGGCACGACAGTGTAGAGTCTGTAGGCTTCCATCTCCTGGTTCACGTACTGGATGAGAGACTGTGTCGCTGCAAGAACCCATCTATCCATGATGTTGTGATTCGACTTTTGTGCTTCAGGGTCAAAGACAAAGTCTTGGTTAGTGTTCTTCTTGTAGAGAGCGGCTTGCTGCGCGAAGAAATTGTATGAGTTCCACAGTGGCAGCAACACACCAGATACGATCTGCTTGACGCCGAGCTCCGCGAATCGCAGTGGCTCACCACGCACCACAGGCGAGTCGATCAGGTAGAGCCTCAGCGCATCGGAGCCATACTTGTCAATAACGACCATAGGGTCCGGGAAGTTCTTGAGTGATTTCGACATCTTCTTGCCATCTTCTGCAAGTACGATACCGTTGACAACACAATTCTTGTATGGGAATGTTCCGAAGAGGTGTGTACCGAGCACGGAGAGCGTGTAGAACCAACCACGAGTCTGGTCTAGACCTTCAGCGATAAAGTCGCCTGGGAATTTGGTAAACAGCTCTTTGCCAGGACCGTCCTCTGACGTTGTGCCTGAGGCCGGATTGGCAGCATCGAAACCAGGATACGAGAACGGGTAATGCGAAGAAGCGTAGGGCATCGAACCAGACTCGAACCAGCAGTCGAAGACTTCTTCCACACGACGTAGCGTGCCCTTGCCTTGTTGTGATGGAATGGTGATGGAGTCAATGGTGTCTCTGTGCAGATCCTTGATCTCGCCCTCGTAACCCGACAGTTTCTTCAGCTCTGCAACAGAAGAGACGCAAACAACCTCCTTGAAGTCATCTGACACCCACAGCGGGAGAGGTGTACCCCAAAATCGATTTCTGCTGACGTTCCAGTCTTTTGCAGAGGCAAGCCAATTGTGGAAACGACCAGTATTTACTGACTCCGGGACCCAATGTGTCTTCTTGAGATTGTCAGTCAGCTGCGGTGAGATCTCCTCCACCTTGATAAACCACGATGGGACAGCGCGTTGGATAAGCGGCGTTTTAGAGCGAGGGCAAAATGGATATCTGTGTGTAATCTGGCCCTTCCTGACGATGCGTTCATCCTGCTCGAGCTTCTTGATGATGGCCTTGTCAGCAGCCTTTACGTGCTGACCGACGAAATCCGTCACATCGGGAGTGAATTCTCCCTGGGTGTTCAGTGGATTTGGTGGAGGTCGCTCAGGAAGGAAGATCTTCTCTCGCCAGCAAATGGCATAATCGTCCTCACCGAATGAAGGCGATTGATGGACAACGCCTACGCCTTCGTCTGACTTGACGTATGTGTCGTTGACCACGCGGAAAGCAATGTCCTTGAACTGGTCGTAGAAGTAGCTGAAGATTGGCTTGTACTTCCAACCGGCCAGGTCTGTGCCCTTAATCTTTAGAGGGAACTGCTGAAATTTGTCCTTTGCTTTCTTTGGATCCTTGAACAGTACCTTCAGACCCGCTTCAAGCATGATCAAGTTCTTCCCGCTCTCCTTATCGTGCACGATGATGTACTCGAACTCAGGGCTTGTACAGAGTGCCAGATTGCTCGGCAGCGTCCAAGGTGTCGTTGTCCATGCCACGAAATTGATCTCGCCGCCTACCAGTTTTGTGACCTCCTCAATCTTTGCCCGAACATGCTCCGGTTGCTGGTCCACCGGCAGAACAGGAAAGCTGACTGTGACTGCAGGGTCCTGTACATCTCTGTAGTCCTCCTGCGCCTCAGATTTCGACAGTGCGGTGCCCAAGGCTGTGGAATATGGAAGCACTCTCGCGCCGTGGTATACAAGCCCTTTCTTGTGGAGCTGAGCAAATACCCACCAACAGCTCTCCATGAAGGTCGCATCCATTGTCTTGTAGTCACGATCGAAGTCGATCCATCGTCCCAGTCTTCCAATGACCTTTCTCCACTCCCCGGCGTAGGTCAAGACAACCTCTCGACATCGTCGATTGTACTCTGCTATGCCAATTTTGTCTACTGCAGCCTTGCCTCGCACACCGAACTCCTCTTGTAGTGCTTTATCGATGATCTGCTCGATTGGTACACCATGCGTGTCCCACCCAAACCGACGCTCTACATATCGCCCTCGCATCGACCAGTAGCGGGGAATGATGTCTTTTATGGTGGAGGCGAGCAGATGGCCATAATGAGGTGTTCCGGTAGCGAATGGAGGGCCATCGTAGAAGACGTAGGGCTTCTCGTCCTTGCTGAGTTCGAGCTGGCGGTGGAAGGCGTTGGTGTCGTCCCAGTGCGCGAGGATGCGCTCTTCTTCGGCGGGGAAGTTGATAGAGCCCATTGCGGGCGAAGGTTAAGTGAAAAGCCCTGCTTGAGCGCTTGGTAGATTGCTCACACCTTGAATAGCGAGGTGAGCACTAGGCGAGATCAATCTGCTCGATGTGTTGCCCCAGAATGACTCCTGCAACAGAGTCACCTCTTGAAGTGGGATGAGTAAATGTGCCAAGAAACAAAAGAATCCCCGAGAAATCCCCGATGGAGACACAGCTGCAGTCTGCTGGGCTACACCTTCTACTCTTCGTCCATCCCGCCGTCAAAGGCCCGAACGAGATACACTTGCAGCGCGTTTAGCACGTCATTCCAGAACGAACGCTGCGAGAGCCACCTTCAATATCGTACAATATGGACAAGTACTGGATCTACCATTGAGGGGCAGGCTTGGATGCAACATCCAAAATGTGGAGTTGCAGATGCCTCCCTCCTTCGAACAACTGCCGCTGAATCTCAACATCCCATCTTTGCTGTCTGGGCGAGCCAGACTAATGGAGCAGTCAGGCTCTCGCCGTCTGAGTAGCAGCAGATCACCAGGCGTAGGCTTTCGACACCCAGGTCCAATTCTCTTCAGGCTCTCGGCTCACCTTGATGCCCAGCCGCTTCTCGATCTCATTGCAGACGTTCATCGCACCATATATTTCAGCCTTACCGTTTCCTAGGGTTCGGCACCCATACCTATATTTAAGGTTATAGCGTCAGCGGTGCTTGTACAAAACAGCTCCCAATCATCGCTCGGCGCATTACGACAGGAATTTGAGCCGAATCCAACAGCCTGCAACTTACATATGTCCTTTAGCTTGGATCCACGCGGAACCACTATATTCGATATCAGCATCGTTGTTCTGTCCCGCGACATCGATAACTTACCCCGAAGCATAACATGCCAAGAATTCCAACAAGCCAGTATCCTTCGCATTGAGACGCGATTCCTCTGCCATGAGATCGCCATATATTGCATTAATAGCGAACTCCGAAAGATCTCCTCCCGACGCCAACGACATGTTCTCCAACACGCGATCTGTGTGTTGCGAATAAATCTTCGAAAAGAAGTCTTTCCCTCTGGCATCCTTCTCCGCCCTCCCCAAGGACTGTCGCAAAGACTTATCCTCATCCAAATCCTTCAAGATCTGAGGCGTCTGTTCCTTGATTGCTTTACGCAAACTCGTGCACGCATTGATTCCCTAAAACACTTGCCACATAAGTATGAATGGCCGCAAAATTCACTTCGACTTAGTCAAACCGTTGACAATGGACTTACTCACCTTCGGAAACCCCACCAATGCCGAATTCTTCAACAACGCCTCTCTCAGTTTCCTCGCTTTCCCAAGCAACTCCGAATCAAAACTCGCAGCCTTGACATATTTCCACAAAGTCTCAATCAAATCCATTCGATCATTCGTCTGGAAAACTGCACCGGCATAAATATACCAATTTCCTCTCCCCGCACCAGGGAACTGGCTTTCGAGTTTCTGAAAGAAACCATTATCGATCGTAGTCTTGTTCCTGGTGATCTTCGGTATCGGAATCGACATGGGGGTCCTTTTCCTCTTGACTTCTTGATTCAGTAGTAAGTATCTACAGAGGCTTGATGCAATGACGCTTTGTGACGGCCAGTGTTGTGTTGTTCAGAAAATTTATTTTTCCTGGAAGCGGTAGAAACACACTAGTTTGAACGACGAGTCGGATGTTGGGCAACTTTGACTCCACAAAAATCCTGGAGAAAGTGCAAACTCGTGGGTTGGGTGTTGCGTCATGTCGCTGCGAAGTGCCGAAGAAGGCCCTCTACCCCGATCCTGGATTCATGAACGGACGGACGGAGTGTGGTGTGAGAAGAAGTGGCTGTATTTGTAGCGAGAAGGATCGAATAATTGGAAGTGTTCTCCTTGCTAGGTTGAAGCTGGTGTAGCATTTGACTATAGTGTTGCGCTATCCAATTTCTATCATAATTTTACACACAAGATCGGCGGCTGGCGGCGACTGTTTCCAGAGAATTGTCAAAGTTTACACGCAGTCGCAATTATCCTATATCAGATACAGATCTGTCTCGACATCAGGCTCATCGCTTTCAGCAGGAACATGATCAACAGTTCCGTACACTCCGACTCTCCGAAAGTATGGGATGCTGCTCTGTTCCAGCCAAGGCTCAGATACACGCTTCAAGACTAAGCCATCTTCCTGTGCAAAGACCATATCATTCTCCGGCGTTCTCTCACCAGCGATGGGCAGGAATGTAGCCTCAAAAGGACATTCCGTGGGCAAATCCAGTCGGATATGCACGAGTCGCAAGCTTCTTGAACCACGTATCTTCAACGCATCTTGCTCCAATGACGGATACTGTCGATCTTCAGCGACATATACGCTCTTGAGTACAGTGGCATTCCACAGCCTGCCCGTGAGGTGAAGTGTATGAGATAGCAACTGCCCTCGAGAGCCTTCCATAGCTCCAAGTGGACTCAATGCAGCTTTCCACGGATCAGGGTCATCGCGGATGATGTACTGCTTGAAGTGTGCCCAACGTTCCAATCCATAGATGCGGAATCGCTCATCGAGAAATATTAGGCCAGTCACATGCGCCCACGACCATGAAGGCGCGACATGTGGAAGAGCATGGGGCTCTGTGACGTTTTCCGGAACTCTCCACAGCAGGCTCTCTGGTAGAGAACCACGCCAATGACCGAAGAGATACTGGTCACCTGTGAACGAAGAGCAAAAGCTGGCAACTCCAGACAGAGCTCTGAGTCTGTCCATGGGAAAGGACATTTGGCAATTGGCGTATGCACTAACCAATGATGGCCACATTCCGAGCGCCATCTCTTTCTGGTAACCACTGTCAGCCTCACGTATCACGTCCACGATTGGAAGCGTGTTCGGGCATTCGCTAGAAGCGGGCTCGCCATTTGGGTAAGTCTCGCACGCTTCGGCCTCTCGACATTCCCAGTGGAATTCTCGTGAATAAAAGTATAAATTCCGTCTCGACAAGATGCGTTCTTGAAACCCCCAAGCGCGCCTTCCCAAGCTCGACTCTCCTAGCTCCGCTGCGCACGTATCCCAGGATACCGAGATCAAGTGTTGCTTAGGTGCAATAGGGTGCGTATTCGACAGGTCCAGCGTAACCGAGTAAGTCGTGCCGCGACGAAGATCACGATCAAAGAAAAGGCCTGCGCCGCCATCCTCCTCACTTGCCGCAGAGATGTTGCAAAACGAGTTACCGTAGACACGGTCCATCGCCATGATCTCCGAGTCCAGCTCATCTGGATCGTCCTGCACTATGCATAGAGAGTCTACCCAGAGATATGAGACGCCAAGACGTTGAGCGACGTCCATCGCATCACGCACTGATGTCCTCAGATTCTCGAGGGGAATTTCCTCACGGAACCTTGCCAATGTTGCCTTGGACAGCAAGGTTAGCGCGTCCGGAAACCATCTATGGCTCATGGTCATGTAGCGCACGTCATGCTCATAATCGTCTCTGGAAGCTTCGCGGAGGCACGCGGCAAGGCCAGTCTCTGAGGTCTGGATGTAAATTAGGCGGGTCGGCCTCCAAGGTGTTGCTGGCTGCTGGTTGCATAATGGATGATGTGATGAGCATAGATCTAGCCACTTCTGCGCCAGGTGCAAACTTGCATCGGATCCAGTGTTGAGGTCGGGAATGTGAGAAACCTTCCCCGTTCCGTGGACTGCGGGCGTTAGCACGATCGAAACGTCTGTTTGCATAGAATGTACCCCGTCCGGATGCTGGTCTTGAGCTCCAATGGTCGCCCAGAAGTACACAGTCAAGGAATCATTCCTTTGCTATGAGTGCTGCTGGTCATCAATGGAGCCATATACATCGACATCGTCATCCTCTTCCACACTTTCGTTCTCGGGCAGCTCTTAGAGCCCACGGGGCGCCGGACTTCTCAACTCGCTTGTAAATTCGACATCGTCACCGAGCTTGAATTCTGCCATGCACTCTCGCACTCTGAGCCACAGCCAAGTGCAAGCTGGACAACTATGGTCCGAAGATGCCTGCAAGTCCAGCAGACTTGAGTGGTGCTCAACAGCCCTGTCGGGGTAGTCGAGATCATCGTAATCGTCTCGAAATATAGCTCGCGTTGAGCGCAGAGCTATCACGCAGACTGGGCATAGATCCGCAGGGGTCGCGTACTCAGACATTATCTCTTACCAGGATGTATGTGTTATATTGAGACGCGTTCTTTGCTGTGAATGAAGGACTCGCGTAGGACGACAGGCTTCACGCCGCGTCGATTTGCGGCTGAGAGCGCCTTACGGTCATTCGGCTGCAGCGCAGGTGTGGAGACATGCAGCTGCCTTTCTGCAGAGCCCAGACTGCTATCATTGTGGTATGAGTTGGTAGTGTCGTTCCAAGAATTGCGAGGAAGTCGAGCAGGAGAGAAGCGAACGCTGGAGGCGAGCGAGGAGCCAAGCCCATCAAGCAGAGACGGCCGTAAACAACACTGCAAATCAACATTCGACACGCGGGAGGGATGGAGAGCACGACAAGATGACGACCAAAGTAAGAGTGGAAACGATATCCATTTCCTCGTTGTCTCTACATGTCTCCACATGACCGTCATCCTCCACCCGTGACATGCATCCGTCATGTCTCTCATATGTCCCATACGTGCCATATCACCTGTCCTCGCAGCCATGGTCTTGCCAAAACGCAAAATGACCTGTGTATCATGAAACACCGCTCCGAGCAAATGCAGAAAATCAAACCAGTGCGGGTATCCAAGATATGCGTGATGCATGAAACAACCAACCCGGACAACAACAAAGCGCCATTCGCTGAAAACGGTACATCTAAGACACTTTCTCCCACCTTACCCCACCACCAGCACCATCGTCAACCAGACTTCTCACCGCGCTTGCCGAATGCGCTTGCGATCGAGCTCCAGCACCGGCGAGTCCGAATGTTTTCCTGACGACCATCATGCGTTCCATGCATGCATGTGACAGTGCATTATGAGGGCTCATCAATCTCAATGGCCGCCGCCGCCACCACAGCTTAGCATCCGAGTCTGCACCCAGGTGCTGAAACGCATCCAGCTTCCACTGCGTGGCTCGTGCTTAGTCGTCGAATACTGGATCTGGCCAGTTTTCTCGCTCTCTCCAGGTCTGTCGCCATACCTCGGCAGTGTTGCATCGTGAGCAGGTCGATAGTTTTCGTAGGAGCGGCCGTATACGGTATCGGCAAGCTCTTCGTCTTCTTGTTGTGCACCACCAAGTACTGTAGCGGCCGACCCTTTCCGCTTCTTTGCTGGAATCTTTTCTTCCGACTTTGCACTTCGAGATGCAGTAGACTGCTTTCGCTGTTTCGCAGCTTCCTTCCTTGCCTCATCTGACTCGCGGCGTTTCTGCTGTTTGCTGTCTTTCCTCGCTTCCTTCTCTTCAAACTTTCTTCTCGCATTGCGGATGAGCTCATCGCGAGACTGTGTGTCCGGGTCTGATCGTCGGCCGGAGACCAAGCTGAAGGCCTTGTCGATGCTAGGCCGGCCACCGGTTGTCTGCGGCGATAGAGCCAGTTCTGAGTGGTCTGTGCCTCTTCGTGAACGGCCTTTGGTGCCTGAGGGGCTTGAAGCTCGAGACATTGTGGACAAGTTGGACTGCGAAGCACTGGTCAACTTGGGCACCAGACCTAGGTCGCTAGCGGTGTGCGATTGCGATAGTGGAGTGGGGTTCGTCGAGGTGATGGACATGCTCCTCTTCGTTCGGAAGGCACCCAAGCGGAACTCGTCCTCCACCACATCGTCACTTTCGTTGGCATGCTCATCGTTCAGCGAGCTGGCATAGCTAGCACCAGGCGGGGTGTATGGTCTCGGCACCTTTGTCGCAGGGTGAACGAAGGGCTGTCCGGGCCTGAACGTGCCAGAGCCATTCGACACCTGAGAGCCAATGCTGGTGGTCCGAGCATGAGTCTGTCTTCTGCTCGGATGGCCAAAGCTAACATCAGCAGCCGATCTGCTGGCAAAGTCGGATATCCCTAACCCTGCCAGTCGTTCGTTCTCTGCTATGCTCTTGTTGAGATCAATCGTGCCCTGATCGTCCTTACTACTCGACATTTTCCTCAGATAAGGCTTGATCTTGGGTGTGGAAGGAGCAGTTGCACTCGTGGGAGTGACATCGGGGTAGGACTCTTCGTAGGTTGCATATGGAGTTGTGAATTGATGGCCGCCGACAAAGGGCGAGGGTGGCCCTGGTAATGAGCCCGACCCGCCGCGCCTATGTAACTTTGCATGGTTCGCGGAAGATTGCTTTGCGGATGTGTTGGTGTTGGGGAAAGGAGACGATGCTTTCTGCGAGGACATGTCTCGATCGGCTTTCACCACGATGTGCTTGGGTCGACTCCGTGAAGATGCAGGCGAGAATGGTGATCGGGGACTCTCATTGCGGTGTGAGAGGTTTGAGCCGGATCGAGTGTTCCAGGTTGACAGCGTCAGCTGGGGCAGTGAGGATGAAATGGTCGTGTGCGAGGTGTTGGATTTGCTGCGGCCAGCGCTACGCTTCGAGTGCAGCAGTGAGGCCATGGTGACGGGTACAGATCTCTCCACGGCTGAGTGCGGGCGCTATGCATGTGATCGCAGCCTGGACTCGTCGACACTGTGGCTATGCTTTTGCAACACACCCAGTCCAGCTGAGTCCCGGGAACGATGAATATTCCGTGCGATGGCTCCGTCCTGCTTCGTCGCCTCCCAGTGCGGGACGAGCGACGCCCGTGCTAGTAGGCGGAGGGAGGAGGATGCGATATGGGAGTGAGACTCGGCGTGAGCGGCACACGAGCGCGTTGCTTGGGCCCAGGCGTTGCTGCAGCGCAATCGTGGCGCGCGCCAATTAGCGTGCAGTGTCGGAGTGGAGCTGTGGAGATAGGAAGGCTATCATCATTCAGCCAAGTCTGCAGACGGCATTGACAATTTTGCCTCGACCAGTGGGTGATGTATGGTGGATGAGATGATGGAGACGATGGAGAGGGAGAGGACTACAGTAGTCTATCACGCCATGCTCGATCACTCTGCTGACGAAAGCGTTGGCGTTGGCATGCCACAGTTCTAGACGCGGATTCCTTTCGAGCCATCATCACCCTCGCCGCGTCCACTTAGTCCTCGCACTCGCCCCGCCGCCGTCTGCGCTGCCACTCGCGCCGACCGACGGACTGCTGTCGCGGGCTCTCGGAGGCAGCCTGCACCCCTCTTCACCGCCATGAGAAGTGTCTTTGATATCCTAACCGCGCAGCGCACGGCTGTCTCACCTCCGCCGTCCGCCGACCTCGACAAGGGTGTTCCTCAACGCTGCACGTGTGCAACGAGTGTGGGGTCGCGAGCTCCAAGATCTTGGAAAGCGGTTGAGCCATTTTATCCGTCCGCAGTCGTGTGGTGCATAACTTGCATTCCTCCAACCCCAATGCGTCTGCACCTCCGCCGCTCCAGCTGCAACCAAATCGCGCTCACGCACATGTACCTCTGTATGCCGGGACCGAGAGGCTGAACATGCCGACCGTGCTCATCGCGACTGCTGGCCAGCGTGGTCTCAGGCAAGCTTGCCGACTCGTCAGAAGGACAGCTCCGGATGCAGCTGCGAGAGCTTAGATGCCGCCATCCACCGTATCGCATGCAGCGTATGTATGGCTGTTGCAAGCCCGCTGCTCAAGCACAGCGCGAGACGCATCCTCGCGTCGGTGAGATGTCGCCATTGCTGTCCTCGTCCGCAATGCTTCGATCATGACATAACGCAGTCTACCTGGTAGTGCGAGTTGTGTTGTGGGGTGGTGGTGGTGTTCGGCGACGTTCAGAAGCAGGTGAAGTCCAGTGCAAGTTACGCTCACCGTGGGTTTTGGCAGTTGCGATGCACACGGAAGTTGACGCGACTTCCTCCGGGTTTGCTTCGATGAGACACCTGCTCGCGTCTAATAACCGCATGCACCCAGTACGGTATCCCATGTGGACCGAGTCGTTGTGAATGTGCTCGTCGGCGTTGCAGCAAACGAGCATGACTTGCGAGAGCCTTCGTGGGAATCGTGGCTGTATGGTAAAGTCCGAAGCTCTGTCACATGCCCCGAATCTCAGCTGCGTTGCAGCTACTTCAACCGGGACAGCTTCTATTGCTGTAGTCTGACTTGGAGCTTATTCACCTCCTCGGAGAGAAGGCTTGCAATGCTCACTTAGGGCCAGACCCCTCGACGCTCCGAACGAAGCCGCTGCAGCCTGTTTTCCCGGACGACTCTCCTGCAGTGAACAGCACGCACTTGGGAAAAGGACCAACTTTGACGCCTTACAGTCCGATTCAAGAAGCTCTCCTGATGCCGCGGAGTTTGCAGTGCATCTTCCAGCCAAGCTCTACAGTGGATGGCTGTGCGATGGTCAACAGGCATCGCAAAGAACCAACTCCGACCGAAAAAAATCACGCGCTGGACCTAGTAATGTTTGAGATTTGCAAAAGGAGGAGAGAGTTCATGCCCAGGAGAAGAGGCCGCGTAGCTTTCTCACTCAAGACGTCAAGTACTCACCTACTGATTCAGCTCAGATGGACCAATGGAAGCTTGCACTACGACATCTCGAATGGCATAACCTAAGGCGGCAGCTGCCTTACTTGGTTCGACAGATTGTGCGCTCTGTCAAATCCACTCTTGAAAGCCGCAATTCGCTGCTGCGTAACACCAGGACTCTGCTTCAAAGCGGAAAACCGCGGCGAACGTGGTTTACAAATCGTCCTGCGCATTCAGTGCTCGCAGCGATGTTTTCACCCCAACGCTGTCCCGGTCATGCTCGGTCAGGCAGTAGAGCGCAGACGATAGGCTCGTCTTGCACTTCCGCTCGCAAGCGCGATTGAAAGAGAACTGAGACAGATGTCAAGTCCTCAAGGAGATGTGTTCCTGCGATCAGCACAGTTACTTTGACGTGGAAATCACGGATGGCGATCTCCGCTTGTCTCTTCGAAGAAGCTACCTGGCACAATAGCATGCGGTCATCAGCATTGTTGAGGTAAGTGGACCAACGCTATATTTGACAAATATGCCTTTAGATATTGCAGAACAGGTGTTCGCCCATGGCTTTGTCTTCATCCATTGTCCGAGAAACTGGATTCGAATTGCCGCGCAATGTTCTAGAGCTTTCAACTCTGGGCATTGCCGAATGGCAACAAAGAATATGCACGAAGCCTCCAGCAGGCTTCTTTGGTTCCGGACGGTAACTCTTGACGCACACCATGTGGCAGTCGTCCACACTCGTGACTGATGAAAGGACGCAGAATTTATACTTATCAAATTTCGTCTGCTGAGTTCGCGATGTGCGCTACGGCCTCAGACACTCAGCATGCGGTCGTTACAATCGTTGTTGCTCCTAGCTGGAGTGGCATTCGCGTTGACGCCTGAACAGTGGCGCTCGCAGTCAATCTACCAGGTCCTCACAGATCGTTTCGCACTGACCAACGGGTCAACCACACAACCTTGCGGATGGGGTAACTACTGCGGAGGGACATGGCAAGGCATTGTCAACAAGCTAGATTATATCAAGGGAATGGGATTCACAGCAGTCTGGATATCACCGGTCGTAGAGAACATTCCCAACTCGAGATATGGGCAGCCGTATCACGGGTGAGTTGCCACGACACATACTGTGGATAGCACTTCTAACAAGTTTAGATACTGGGCACAAAACATGTACGCTTTGAATACGAATTATGGAACGCAAGAGGATCTCAAAGCTCTCTCTGCTGCACTGCATGCGAGGGGAATGGCAAGTACCGAGGGTGCAGATTCGAATGCTGGTGCTGACGTGTTAACAGTATCTCATGGTCGACATCGTTGCCAACCACATGGCATCAAGCGAACCTCCTTCCGCTGTCAAATACGACCACCTCTACCCATTCAATGATCCTAAGTACTATCACCCTTATTGTCCTCTTGACTACAGCAACAAAACCAGTGTCGAGCAATGCTGGATGGGAGATACAGTCGTGCCTTTGCCTGACCTGAGGACTGAAGATGCAGCTGTGCAGCAGAGGTTTCAATCATGGATCACGCAGCTTGTATCAAACTACTCCATCGACGGCCTACGTCTCGACAGCGCCATGCAGACAGATCAGCAGTTCTGGCCAGGCTTCGTTTCAGCTTCTGGAGTTTATGCGATAGGCGAAGTCCTCGATGGCAACCCTAACACTCTTTGCAAATTGCAGAACTACATGCCTGGAGCCCTCAATTATCCAGTATACTACTGGCTTATCCGTGCATTCTCATCCAATACTGCGACCTTGAACGAGTTGGCCAACAACATTCAGTGGCTCAATGCGACATGCCAAGACATCACGCTGCTCGGCAACTTCATCGAGAATCATGATCAAGCGCGATTCCCATCTATCACGAAAGATATCGGGCTGACTAAAAATGTAATTGCATTTACTGTGCTCAATGACGGTATTCCAGTTGTCTATCAGGGACAAGAGCAAGGTTTCTCAGGAGCTACGGATCCCTACAACCGTGAGCCGCTCTGGACTTCGTTGTACAGCACGAAGTCAGCCTTGTATACTTTCTACTCTGCGCTGAATGGTGCGAGACGCTTGGCAATCAACAAGGACAGCACATATGCCAGCAGCAAATCGGCGGTCTGGTACTCAGATTCGCAGACCATCGTAACCAAGAAAGGCGCCTCAAGTAGCTATCTTATTTCGTTGTTCACAAACCGCGGCGCTGGCAACAGTGGCAACATCGTCTTGCCAGCAGCGAAAACTGGCATCCAGCCAAGCACAAAATTCACCGATCTGCTCAGCTGTGAAGTCTTCTCCGCAGATGCCTCGGGCAATCTCGCCATTTCCATCACCAACGGTCTACCGCGAGCTCTGTACATAACCTCAGCTTTGACAGGCAGCGATACCTGCGCATACACAAACACCGCTCCTGTCTCAACACCCAATCCAGTCCGGGTCCCAACAGCGACCACCGCCTCCCGAATTATCACGTCGAGCACCCGACCTCACTCCTCCTCGTGCCCAACAGCTAGCACTGTTTCCGTAACCTTCAACCAAAAAGTCACAACCAAATGGCTAGAAAGCATTTCCATCGTCGGCTCAATTCCTCAACTCGGAAATTGGAACCCACCACAGGGTTTCAATCTCTCAGCGGCAGGTTATACTTCGAGTTCGCCAATCTGGAGTGGTACGATCAAACTTCCTGCTGGAACGTCTTTTGAGTACAACTTTATCAAGTATAATTCTACTGTTAATGCTGCTTTGACTTGGGAGGCGGATCCTAACAGGAAGTATACTGTTCCGAGGAGTTGTGCGACGAGTGTGGTTGTGCCTGGAAGTTGGCAGGGTTGAGATGGGAGATGGTCTCGAGGAAAAAGCTTTGGCTGTTGCTCAATTTGTACTTGTATGTATCTGGTTCTTGTACATAATGTATAACTCTTGTCGACCACTATAAAACGGATCGCGCGATTCTATCAGTGATGGAACCTCTGGAAACGAACGATGATCTTCCTCCTGCACCCCCTGCCATGCAAAGCTGTGGTGCTTCTGTGATCTTTCTGGTTAGGCTTTGTACTTCCATTCATGCCCTAATTTGTCCTTCGCGTAGCATGCATTCTCAAATACCCTGCTGTGCAACAAAAGCTCCTTGTGGGCCCAATGGTGACACCGCACTTGCCAAGCTTGGACAATAACTTCGCACGTGCTGAGTATCGAAGTGGTGAGAGTACGTTACCGCGTGTGCAGTCTGTCTGCAGAACTGGCATTCAAGGTAGCAACATCTGATGCTGTAAGCCGAATACTCTGTGACAGTAGGCCGAGGAAGCGGAGCTTTCGTAGCACGACACAGGTCGTAGCCCCGTACTGATCTAGGATCGGGCGGCTTCCGGCATAAGTTGATAAATAAACAATGCTGGAACAGCTGTAGGTCACAAGCATGGTAGCCGCTAGTTGGAGTATAATGTGACCGATGTGCCCGCACCCAGATGGAGCCCGCATTTTCTACCGGAGATTTCGATTATCATCCTCGTCCATTGATATTCGTGGCGTACGGAGCCTCCACCATGTCGAAGTGCAGTATGGAAACGCAGAAGAAGCTGCAAGCTCTCGCCATTGCGTTGCCCACATGCCTGCTGTCACTAGCTTTGGCCTGTGCTGTCCTTCTCTACGTCAATAGGCGAAGAATCGTCACCCGGCTATACCACAAGTACAACAGCCCTATCAACAGAGGGTCCGGAGAGGATCGATCAGAGATGGAACATTGGTCCGAGGTAGCGTTTCCATCGGAGATGAACAGTCGGCCGAGTTGTGTACTGCCAGATGTCGATACCTCTCCTTCAAACAAGCCGGATCCTTACGACCCCGTCACCCGTCAGGAGCCAAGCAGAACTTTTGACACCCCGAACTTTCCTGGCCCGAGCCAGCTGCTCGCCAGGCGTCGGACCTCCGTCGAGCGCCTGTATTCCTCTGAGAAGTCGTTTGCTGGCTATAGACCTCGGTGCGCTACCCCCGACACGCCTCTCAGCCGCAAAGATCAGCTTGCGCACAGAGCCAGACTCATACAAGACACTCATGTCAGACTTGGTTCAATTTCACCTGAGCCGCCCCTGGTCGAGAGTCCTCAAGCAGTGACGGACGTACTGCACGACTATAACGGTCTCGAGATGCAGGTCAACGGCATTGACGCTGGGGAACAGCAGGTGAAGCCGACCAAAGAACGACCGAGGAGTTTCTCCAGGCCGCTCTCGAAATCTAGCCGCCCAACTTCTCCTTACGCCAGGCCTATCTCGCCTGCTGGATCGATTCGTTTGGTTGAAAGGGGCTCGAAGGATATGGAAGTGGCGCGAAGAGGCATGAGTGACGCGATTGGGACGCGGCTGGATGAGGTCTTGGTGCCTGAGTGGGAGCCGGTAGTGGAAGAGACGCGGTGGGCAGCGAAGTGAGTACGCATGCAGCTGCAGTGTCGACGCTAGAATGCCCATTCAGTCGGCACCGTGGTTGCGGCGTGCAGGAAGTTGAGGTGGCCACTGTATGGATGTAGTTGTCGCAGTTCACTTCACCGGTCTGCACTTCATTTGACGGTCGAAAAGCGGCATCGTGCCATTCAAGTGAAGTCCAGCTGTTGGGATTTGGTTGTTGCCTCAGTTCGAGCGTACCCACCAGGTCTGTGCTTCGCCCTTGACATTTTGTTTACTCCCTCCGAGCTTCAAAGCTTTCTCGTCACTCGCAATCAACTGTTGTTCCAAGACATCCGCATCCACCACCACACCTATCGCTTGCCAGAAGACTGCCACCACCATGTCTCTCGCCCAATCAATGTGGGCGATAGGAGCTGCAAGCAGTGCACCTGCTGTGCGCGCTGTAAGTGCAATCCTACTCCTGCTGCAACGCCACTGACTGACTTGCTTGTAGCCACCAGCGCCAGCCAAGGCGCGTAGCAGCGCTATCACCATGACCGCTGCTCCGTCGATGAGCGCTCCAATGCCCACGGTATCGGCGGCAGTGCCTCGTGGAGCGGCCGTCACTTTGGGGGTGACCAACACAAACAACAACCCCGCCGCCCCTGTCCGCACCCCAAATCCGTTGGCGAACAACCCGAGCCTGCCGCAGCTATACAACCCGCACTCGGCTGCTCTTGCCGATGCCAAGGCTGCAGCAGCAATGTTCAGAAGCAGTGGAGGTGCGAAAGGAGAAATCGCTGCGCGCAAAGCTCTGCCACGTAGTCGTGCCGAGTTCGGACAAGATAGCCTGTCAGTGCCACGTCCTCAAGCCGTGCCGCCTACCTCCCTCTCCTTATCGCGTGCTCCGTCAGCACCACCGGTCCGAATCACGTCGGCACCAGCAACATCCGCTCCGCGCAAAGACGATTTTGTGGAGCAAGCACTGGCCCGCCTATTGGCCCAAGAGAAGAAGCCGCCGACAGCTGCCAAGCCGACTCTAGAGACTGATCAGTCTCCACTGATCAACAAGAAGCATGCTCGCCAGGAGGAGGACCGTGTTGCTGTTGCGGACCGTTCTACAGACATGGGCGTCAAGGGGAAGCCCGAGGAGAGCTTGGCGACGGATAAGACCAGCCCAAATCTCCCACCCCACAAGCGTGTTAAGGGCGTAGGTGCTGTAGATGGCACACCGAAGGCCGTCGAAGCTCGTGTCCCTTCTCCGTCTAAGTTGGTGTCTCCGGTTCCTGCTCCAAAGAACTGGGGTCAGACTATGGAGCTCTTCAAGAAGAATCTGCTTAACAAAGCTGTGATGGCCCAGGGTACCTCTACAGCAGACGTTGCCCTCATCTCAGCTCAGTACGACACGGCTGGAGCTACTATCAGCGCCACCATTGCTCCCGTTGATCCCACCAATGCCGAGCACAAGACTGCTGCTCTCGGGGCCGAGCGTGCCCTTGCTGCGCAGATGGAGGAGGCAGCCAAGCGTCAAGAGAAGGATAAGGGCAAAGCTGCCCTCCAGCACACCGAGAAGGTGGTATCTCAGCCCAAGACTACTGGGATGAGCGAGGCTGAGTATGGAAGCAAGGCGGCCAAGCTACTTATAGAAAAGGAGCGTATCAAGACGGAGCGCGAGAAGCTGGATTGGGCCGAGGAGGACATCAACGCTCGCCTAGAGGCTCTGACGAAGACGTTCCTGGGAGCTTAGCGAGCCCGTGGACTTGTATACTGAGCCTACTCTGATTGTTGATGGACGTTGACGGTGCCTATACTGACGGCGAGCACTGTGGGAGAGTGCAACACATGAACGTCTTTGGTAGCCAAAAAGTATGAGAATCCTGCTTCGCATTGCATGCTCTCGTGACTCGCTTTGATTTGATGCCGCTGAATGCATAAATCGGCCCCGATATGCAGCCCTCGAGTGAATGGAGAGTATCACGAATAGAGGACTTAGCACTGACAAAGTGTTCAAAAATAGTAGTCGTGGGTGGCATCATGAATTCCGTGCAGACGGTAGGAGCAACTTATGCCAGGTGGACGGGAATAGAAGCGGAGCTGTTGGCGAAGTATTGGAAGTAGCGCTCGCGTTGCGGAGGCGAGGTGGCGTAGACTCTCTGCCCGTACGGTACTTTAGCGTCGAATTGGATTTTGTCATGCCTGGGCACTCTTTGCTACGGGAAACAAAAAGCTGCAAGTGTCCCGTTTGCTGGGATGGGCATTCGCAAACCTAGTTGCTCGTAAAGATCCAGTATCCCTCCTTGCCTGACGTGCGCATCGCAACCATGCCTTTGAAGGACACACCCGAATCTGCTGTCATGCCAGTCGATCTTCGACCGAGCAGCGTGAGGGAAAGCGAGAATGATTTCGCCCCTTCCACATTCTACTGGAGCCGGTCACGCTACACAGGGGCTCTCGTCTTCAACGTTCTCGCTTTCATCCTTCCTGCTCTGTACGGGACTCTCAGCAAGCTCTGGGTCGCCAATATCGATAGCAGCCTAGTCGTTACCACGGATGTCTACACGTACATCGGGGTCGTATCTGAAGTCCTCAACGAAGGTCTTCCCCGTGCGGCCTGGCTCATTATCGGCGACAAGTCGAATCGCTCTCTAGCAAGCCGGCTGAGTCTCTCTTATACTCTGATCACCTTTCAAGCAGTTCTCGGACTTCTCATGTCGATCATCTTCGCCACAGCTGCGAAGCAGTTTGCACAAGTCTTCGTTCCCGAGAATGTTCGAGAGGCTTCGTTGACATATGTCAGAATCTCTGCGTTCTCGGCTTTGGCGACCGCGCTGGAGACCTCCGTGGCCACTGCTACGAGGGCGTTGGATCAACCAGACGTGCCTTTGGTGATCAGCTCTGTGAAATTTGGAATCAATATCATCTTGGATCTAATTTTGATCTCGAAGTTCCATGTCCCTGGTGTCGAACCGACAGTCAACACTCAGGCAACCACACAGCTGGCGTGCAACCTCGCAGCATCATTTCTTGGCTTGGCGTATTTCTCGTGGTTGGGTAAAAGAAGACTATGCAGGCTCTCGCTGATGGGAGCCGGTACGCAACCGATCGAACCAACCTTCAAAGCTTTGTTGATACTTGCTCGTCCTGGCGCGTGGACATTTGCAGAGTCTGCAATCCGCAATGCTCTCTATCTTTGGCTCGTGAGCGGCATTGTCGCAATGGGCTCAGATTACGCTACTGCCTGGGGCGTCTTCAACACCATTCGGTGGGGTCTCATCATGGTTCCCGTTCAAGCCCTCGAAGCCACCACTCTCGCTTTTGTCGGGCACGCCTGGGGCGAGTGGCGATTCTCCATTGGAAACCAGACGCAGAAGCCAAAAGCCACCCGTCAGGAGCTGAGGCCAATCTTCAAGCCGGTCTGGAGGTCCTGCTTCCTCGCACTGGCAGTCGAGGTCCCCATGTGCCTCTTTCTCTCCTTCTATGGCGCTCGCAGGTTCGCTTTTTATCTTTCTGATTCCGAACCAGTGTCGTTGATCACACAGAGGATGTGGAAGACGATTGATTGGTGTTACATCTGCTATGCGATCTCGACACAACTTGCTGCAATTCTACTGGCCACTCGACCTCGCTGGTACTTGTATCAGTCTTTGGCCAGCAATCTATTGTGGGTTCTGCCATGGGCGATTGTGGTCACAAAAGTGAATCTCAATCCGGAAAATGCTTGGACCTATCATTCTGTTGTCTTTGGAGGAAGTTTGGTCTTTAGCTTCGGCGTGATCATCGCAGCGGTTTCAGCGTGGGCGTGGGCATTGTTGAAGGGAAGAATGACGCTGCGGCAGCTTGATCGCTGAGATTGTGGCAGATGACACCGAGCTCAGGCCATGTACAACCACGGTGCATGCAATCAAGTGGCGGAAAGCTAAGTCTCAGCTAAGTCACCAGCTCAATGCGAAAGGTGCGAAAGGCTGACATTGATGGACTCTCAAGTGCTGTTCCCAGAACAGTCTGTATCATGTAGCACTGCTGTTCATTGGAACGAAATCAAGCCGTTCCCCATGAACCTTTGACGACTTTCTTGACCACGTCTTGCAGAGTGACCTTAGGCATCTGTACAAAGTCCTCCAGGTGTGGCGTCTTGCCCCTCGCGATGAAATTTGCCCCATACTTGGCGACCCAGACTTCAGCAACAATCGTTCGTAATGCCGCCTGCCTGTCCTGGTTTTCGGTCTGTTCCAAACGCTTGTGAGCCTCAGCAACGGCCTCGCTTCCATTGACAGGATCTAGAACTTTGTACTTGAGACCCTGCTGTGCCTCAAGCTCAGCAACAATCTCTTGTTGCGTTGCAGAGAAAGCTTCGACGTACACGCGCAGATTTGCGGTTTGCTTTGCATGCTCCAGGCATTTCAAAACCGCATGTGCAGCATATGGTAGTGTTGTAAATGTAGGTGCATGATTGCCGCCATCCCAGTATGAGACTGTGTGGGCGGTGTGATCGATGTCGAGAAACTTGGTCTCCAATGCCCACTCGAGCCACACACCGCATGCCACGCCTGTCCAGCTGAATTCGGGATGCTCTTTCGCCTTCTCCTCCAGATACTCCGCAACCCTGGTCTTGCTGGCAAAGACAGGTGACAGCAAGGTGGTGAGTGGGTCTGCATAATCGAACGCGTACTCGCTGGGGAAGAAGCGTGCGACTCCGGCCTCAATTGCAGCGTCAATGACCTTGTATTGTACGTCCAGTGCACCACCTGCATATCCCACGGCAGAAATGACAGCGTGTTGGCCTTTCAGTAGATTGACCAGCTCTGCGTGAGGTAGATCGTCAGATACGCGAAGGTCCTTGACTGAGGACGGGTATCGTGACTTGGAGCTTCTACGGGATAGTACGGCGACTTCGAATGCCGGATCGGCAACCAGAGCGTCAAGGATGAAGCGCCCTATGTTGTCACCACCCGCGCCGAAGACGGTGATCTTTTGCTGTTCGGGCATTAATCTTGCAGGAAAGAGGTGAAAGGTGTTATTGGTAAAGCAAGCTCGTTGTTGACGGCAAGTAGCAGTCAGTGTGGATCAACTTTATAGCTTGTTGAGCTCATGGAGCGAGCTAGGTGATCTTGGTCATGCGCTTTGTAATATCTCCTACGGCCGTCGAACCTGCTCATGGAGAAGACGTTCCTGCAGTGCGCACTCGAGCCAGAAGATGACTGGTTTGCAGTTGTGAACAGCAACTGCCCCCATTGCTGACTCTGCAGTCTTGGCTGTAGCGCAGGCATTGTGAAGGAGCTCTATGGCTCCCCTTTCGGCATGTGGTCTCAATCCGCTTGCTTAGAAAGGGAAGCAATGGTTGACCACAGCTCAGGATTCCTGCTTTTTTGTCTGCTCCTCAATGTGCCTCAGCAATCCTTCGCCGCACCGCACGACTTGTTCATACGCGGTCGTGAAGCCTTCATTGCCTCCGTAGTACGGGTCGCCGATTTCCTCCTTGTCGCTCTTACCGCCGAACTCGCCATATAAGTGCACCTTCTTCAATGCTTCGTCACCCAGCAGACCTCTCTTCCCTGCTCTCTTGACCATGTCTCTCAGATCATCGTAGTTGTCTCGGTCCATGGCCAGCAAGTAGTCAAATTCTTGGAAATCCCCTGGCACTCGCACCTTCCTGGCTGCGTGCTGGTAGTCGCTGATTCCGTTCTGTCGGAGGACTCGCATGGTGCGGGAATCCGGACTGTCGCCTGCATGATACGCACCAGTACCACATGAATCGACGTCTTTGATCAACGGATTCTGGGTAGGTGTACCAAAGCCGGTGAGATTACGGAAGACTCCCTCGGCCATGGTGGAGCGACAGATGTTGCCCAGGCATACGAAGAGCACAGAAGCGCCAGGAGCCGCGTCGGCCTCAGTGTCGCGCGTCATGATGATTTCGGAATATGCGACACGTCGGAAAGGCGATAACTAGTGGGTGTCGTCGGACAGGGCAGCAACAAGCTCACACGGAACATTTCAGCGCAATCTAGCCAAGACCAGCCCTTGCGATTCTCGAAGGACTCTACGCGAGAGTCTATTTCACGGCCACGACGAACCAACAGCCACACGCGTCAGGAAGCTTGGCCTCACAGCCTAAACGAGGACAGAACATGTCTTCAGCTGGGTACGCGACAGCGTTCTCACCGTGATTATGTCACTTGGCATAGTTTTCGTGGCCGCCTGTGCTATTTCGAGCTCTGGCCGCCTCCATACCGATGCCAAGCTTGCTTACCCCATCGTCGCCTCTTGTCTGAGCCCCTGCTGTGGCGTCGAGCTAAGATGTCCCACTTGGATTGGTCCGACGCTGTGCATCAGGAGATCGCAGAGCTGATCGGCAGGAGCTGCGAGCGGCCAGCGGCGTGCGGTGTATTCGAGAGCAAATGCAGCGCCGGATGGGCAGAACGTTGTCGACGGCAGGCACAGCAGGATGGAGCAATCAATGGACGCAGACGGACACGCCGCGGCAGATCGGCGGAGCAGCGTGGAGGTGGGAGGAGCCAGGGAAGCAGGGCAGGTGAAACGCGCGCGATGCGACGCGATGCGCCAGGTTCGTGTGGCTGTGGGCGCCCGGGCGATGTTTTGGGCTTGCCATGCCACCTCTTGGGGATGTGAACGGTCAGCAGATGCGTGAGAAGAGCACGCATTGGCGCAGCCTGCCCGTCGTCGAAGAGGTCGCCAGCTACACATGTACACGCCCGGTCCATCTGGTCCTCTGCGCATGTCTGCACTCGTGCCGCCAGGATAATCGTCCGGTGTTGCTGTGACGATCTGACAGTGTTGACACGGCTCCACAGCTTGAAGCATCACGCTTGAAACTGGGTACCTGCGTGCCCGCTCCACGACGCAATCAACGCAGGCGCAGTCACTCGGCCTTCAGCCTGTCCTGTCCTCCCATCCGGCCATCGCCTCGCTCGTCGCACTGCAATCTCGTCGCACGCGTGATCGCCGCACACGCACATTCGCAACACGCTCGGCTGCGGCGCATTGACGGGGGCACGGCATCGAGGTCAGGATGAGCTACAATCCGCTAGGTATGTCAAACCGCCATGGTCGGCGGCCAGTTTCACGAGCTGTGCCGGACAAGAGTCGCGCGTGTCGGAAGTCTACACGCATTCCACGCGCAGCCTGGACGCGCGACGCCAAACCGCTGGGTCGCCGTTGCAGCACCACATCTTGCGCCGGAGCCCCTCCAGACACCACGTCCCACGCAAACGATTCCTGCCACTGACATTTTCATCCTCAAGGCGGCTACGGCCAGTCTGGACGCCCCAGAGACGACGACCGCAGTCCGAGTCCGCACCCCAACAACCCCTTCATGGATCGCCATCACTCTCCAGACCCGCGCTATGGCCAGCAAGGTTACCAGCTCGATGACCGCCCATATCATGAACCGCTCGATATTCCAGTGGGCCCCGGTCCCGCTTCATTCGCTGCGAATCCATACGCTGCTGCGGCCTCCAGCGACCGACTAGCCGCCCAGCCGACCTACGAAGTCACGAACATGCCAAATACGTACGGGCATGGTCAAGCGTACGATGACGATCATCAACGAGGGTACACTCCCAATCCATATCAGCAGTCTGCGCAGCAAGGAAGAGGAGAGTACAATTTGAGCCCGCAGCACAAGCACACAGACTACATTCACGATCCAAACGCATACGATGCGCCGCAACATCCTTATTATCAAGACGAGTCAGATGATAGGCCAATGCTGCACCCAGACACTTCATACGGACCAGACCCGCACCAGATGGGTCCGCAAGATTCTTCTCATGAAGATCTGGAGTCCGGTTACAACGATCCTCCGCCGGTCAAGGCACCCATCAGGCGATGGAAGACCGTGAAAGAAGTGCAGCTGTACAACGGAAACCTGGTGCTCGATTGTCCCATACCACCCCGGTTGCTGAATCAGGTGCAGCACGCGCAGCCGCCAGAAAGAGATGAATTCACACATATGCGATACAGTGCGGCAACTTGCGACCCTAGCGAGTTTCTCTCCAAGCGCTTCACATTGAGACAGCGTCTATTCGCAAAGCCACGTCACACTGAACTGTTCATTGTGATCACCATGTACAACGAGGAGGACGAGTTGTTGGCGCGAACACTCATTGGCGTGATCAAGAACATCGAGTACATGAACTCCCGAACGTCCTCGAAGATGTGGGGCAAGGAGGCTTGGAAGAAGATTGTGGTCTGCATTGTGTCTGATGGACGTGCGAAGATCAATCCGAGAACCCGATCCGTCCTCGCCGGTATGGGCATCTACCAAGATGGCATTGCGAAACAGCAAGTAAATGGCGAGGATGTGACTGCACATATTTACGAATACACGACGCAAATGACACTGGAAATCAAGAAGGGCGTTGTTCAGGTCAAGAAAGGCAATACGCCGGTGCAAGTGCTGTTCTGCCTAAAGGAGAAGAATCAGAAGAAGATCAATTCACACAGATGGTTTTTCCAAGCGTTCGGAGAGGTGCTGCAGCCCAACATTTGTGTCCTGCTCGATGCTGGAACACGACCTGGGAAAAGCAGCATCTACGATCTCTGGAAGGCTTTCGACCGCGAGCCCATGTGCGCAGGCGCCTGTGGTGAGATCAAAGCTATGTTGGAGCACGGCAAGAACCTCATCAATCCTCTAGTTGCAGCACAGAACTTTGAGTACAAGATGAGCAACATTCTGGATAAGCCGCTGGAGAGTGCCTTTGGCTTCATCACCGTCCTTCCCGGTGCTTTCTCGGCCTATCGTTACGTGGCTTTGCAAAACGACAAGACTGGTCAAGGCCCTCTGGAAAAGTACTTTGCTGGTGAGAAGATGCATGGTGCGAACGCTGGCATCTTTACCGCCAACATGTACCTGGCAGAAGATCGAATTTTGTGTTGGGAACTGGTTAGCAAGAGGAATTGCTCCTGGATTCTGCAGTATGTAAAGTCGGCCACGGGTGAAACAGACGTTCCTACAGAAATGGCCGACTTCATTCTCCAACGACGAAGATGGCTGAACGGATCTTTCTTTGCAGCTGTCTACGCGCTCTCTCACTTCTACCAAATCTGGCGCAGTCGACACTCATTCATGCGGAAATTCTTCTTCATCATTGAGTTCATTTATCAGGCTTTCAACATGCTCTTTGCATGGTTCGCAATCGTAAGTCTCCATTCGAACGTAGTTACATACTCGAGCTAACGTGGTTGCAGGGAAACTTCTTCTTGGTCTTCCGGATCCTGGTATCGTCACTTTCTGACAAGTCGCTCCTCGGCACTGCTGGTCTGGTTCTTTCTGTCGTCTTCGAATGGATGTATCTTGCGATCCTGGTCACTTGTTTCGTGCTGGCTCTAGGAAATCGGCCACAAGGAAACAACAGGTACTACATGGCTCAAGTGTACTTCTGGGCGATCTTGATGGCGTACCTGCTCTTCGCTTCAGTGTTCATCACGGTCAAGTCGATACAGGCGCAGATCGCCCTGAACAATGGCTTTAGCTTGAACATGCTGTTCACTAACAAGCTCTTCTTTACGCTCATCATCTCGATGGCGTCGACATGGCTGCTCTATCTGGTGGCGTCCTTCCTGTTCTTCGACCCTTGGCATATGTTCACGTCGTTCATCCAGTACCTCCTCCTGACGCCAACCTACCTCAACATCCTCAATGTCTACGCTTTCTGCAACACTCACGACATTACGTGGGGAACAAAAGGTGACGACAAGCCGGAGAAGCTGCCAGCCGCGAACCTCAAGCCAGGCGGCAAGGTGGACGTGGCCATCCCGACAGACGATGCCGATCTCAATACTCAATACGAAGAAGAGTTGCGCGCGTTCGCAGTCAGGTATGAGCCACCGAAGAAGGTCATCACGCCTGAGCAAAAGCATGAAGACTACTACAAGGGCTTCCGATCTGCAGTCGTGCTCGCCTGGATGTTCTGCAACCTGGCTCTTGCAGCTATCGTGCTCAACGCAGGAGGCATGGATCGCATCACAGTCAGCGAAGACAAAGATGCGGAAACAGTGGAGGACGAGCGTTCCACAATCTACATGGCTGTTGTTCTGTATTCTGTTGCAGGTCTTGCCGCAGTTCGCTTTATCGGCGCGTGTTGGTTCTTGGTCACCCGCATGTTCCGCGGTGTATGAGCAGTATTTGGACTTTGGAGCAGGGCGTTCAGGCTGGGATTGTGTGGTGCTCTTGTGATACCCTCATTGCATATGAGCGTACATTTTGTTATGACAGACAGCCGCACAGACAGGCAGATAGGCTACTTCACGAATTCATTGTTGAACTTGTACTTCATTGCTCTCGTCGCCATCCTTTCCTGACCCCGGGTTCGTCGGTGAGCCAGCGGTAGGTACTCTCTGAATTCTGCTGGGAGGCGTAGGCATGGTGATCACAACGCGCGCGCTGCACGCGCTGGAGTAATATGCTCTTGCCGCAGCATCCCGCTCGCGCGACTTGCTCTCAATTGTCAAACGCTGCCTGGTGGTTCCTGCTGAATCTGCTCACTTCACAACTCACTTCCAAACGGTCGGCAGGCGGCAGAGTGGCACTAGCTTTTCAGCCATTGATGAACTTTCTGCCCCAAGACAAACTCGACCCTTTCCGCTTGACTTCTGCCACACCACCACCGACTTCCAACAGAAGTCACCTCGACCAACACGCACCCACTCCTGTTGACCAACATCACCACTATACACCGCGTTCATGATGGGCGCTGCCACATGGGACACAGCCGCGCGTAAGTTCACCCTCCTGTCGCCATCGCGCCTTCGAGCACCACTGACATTCGGACAGCAGCTGCGGACAATAGCTGGAAGATGGATGGCGGTGGCAATGACGCCGGCTGGGAAGCTGACGGCGGTGCTGCACTCGACACCAGCGGCGGATTTACGGAGGCCAACACCTCAATGCACGCCAATGGCGACCTCGAGGGTGGTGCCAGCAACCACGGCTGCCGCATGTAAGACTTTCGTCCCCGTCCTTGACAATCATGACACCCAGCTAACAGCGAACAGTTGTGGTGCGGACAGCCACTTTGCACGCGACTGCCCTGACAAGCCAGAGGGCGGCAGTCTTGGCGGCGGTTGCTTCAATTGCGGCGAAGAGGGTCACAACAAGGCTGAGTGCCCGAACCCACGCGTCGAGCGCGAGTTCACCGGCACTTGTCGTATGTGCGAGCAAGAAGGCCATCGCGCCGCCGAGTGCCCACTACGCCCACCTCAGAAGTGCCGTGCTTGCGGTGTTGAGGGCCACAACGCGTATGAATGCGAGGCCAACCGCATCCACGGCCTCTTCGCACAGCTCAACGTGCAAGACAAGTCAGCCGAGGAGTCTTGGGCTGACATTGAGACCGCGGACAAGGAGAAGGATGTCGATGAGATCAAGAAGGTTCGTGACCCATCCGTCGCTGCACTCTGGCGTTCCTCACTGACACTCTCTCAGGGCATCTTCGCTTACGCCAAAGCCTTCCCAGAGCTCACGCTGGAGGAGCTTGAGAAGTCTTTCCGCGACGGTGACATGAACATCCACCTGATCGCCAAAGAGCAAGAGGAGGTCCCAGGATCGTACACTATCGTCAACTTCCAAGGCAAGAAGCATCTCAAATATGTGGTCTCGTTCCAGCTCGCCGCCAAGCCGAAGCGTGTCAAGTTCGCTGAGGGCTGGCCATCCTCCCCAGAAGAGAACATGACACGCCTGGCCGAGGCAGGATTCGTGATGGACAGTTTCGTGAAGAAGTGCACCAATTGCAGCGAGTTCGGACATGGATCCAAGGAGTGCGAGCAAGAGAAGCAGGATGGCGCTCGTGTGGTCATTGCCTGCGCGAACTGCAACGAGGAGGGACACCGTGCTCGCGATTGCCGAGAACCACGCAAGAGCGGTAATAGGGGCTGCAAGAACTGCGGCAGTGAGGAGCACATGGTGAAGGAGGTGAGTGCTTCGAAGAGATCGATCCTGGTGAGCATTGACTGACAATCTCGCTAGTGCCCCGAGCCTCGCATGGACCTGGATTGCAACTTGTGTGGCAAGAATGGCCACATGTCTCGCGAGTGCCCGGACAAGCCACCAGAGGTCTGCCGCAACTGCGGCGAGAAGGGCCACCGCAAGAATGAGTGCACGAATGAGCGTAGATTCCAGTGCCGTAATTGCGATGAGTGGGGTCATACCGGCCGCGAGTGCCCGTAAGTCCTCCCTCCCGACTTACACCTCCACCAGCTAACACTGTCACAGAGAGCCTCGCAACATGGCCAAGGTGCAATGCCGCAACTGCGACGAGATGGGCCATGCCAGCAAGGAGTGCCCGCTGCCCACGGACTGGTCTCGTGTCGAGTGCTCGAAGTGCAAGCAGAAGGGGCACAGCTACAAGCGCTGTACCAACCCTCCTGCTGACGAGGCCGATGACTTTGGCGGCGGTGGTGGTGCTGATGCTGCTGCTGGAGGCTGGGAGGATGGTGCCGGCGGCTTTGCTGCTGCTGCGCCTTCTGGTGGCCACGGTGGTTGGGAGGACAACTCCTCAGCTCCAGTCGGCTCTTCGGGCGGAGGTTGGTAGGCCAGTATGCTTGAGCTCTTGGGCTACAGGGGTTACAACACCAACCGGTGTCAGCGGAGGATGCCTCCAACTGGCCAACATTGACACTGACGCGACCAGCATCGAAAGAAGAGGGCTTCAGATAGAAGCCTAGAAGTCACCAAATGAAATCGTACCGCTCGTCGCCCCCTCCCCATATTCTTATGTGATTTTTGAGTTCTTCCTTCTCTTGCATGTTTCAAATCGCGTCAGATACTGCTTTCGACTGTGCTGTAGAGGAATGAAGGTCCGTCCTTCAGGTCGTGCAAATCGCCCATTCCCCAAATCTCAAATCTTCTTTCTTAAAGCCTCTTTTCCTATCACAATAGAAGCACAACGAAACAGGTCTTCTCTCGAAAGTCTCGAAGTCAACATCTTCGCAGTTCATTCATGCCGCTGGTCTTGCTGAGTTCTTGGCACAAGGCTCTCTCTCGAGTATGTATTGGGTGAGGTAGAACAACACCAGACTGCGCCTTCATTCCCCTCATCGACATGGAGAACGGCCCCGGCGCTCGCCAAGACATCACAATATCAATCTCGATCTGCCCGTCGCCAATGTGCGGTTGATCGGAAAGTCGAGCTGTCGTGAAAATTTGTTCCATTGCCATGGCCCACCTCGGTTCGGTTGCGACATGGCCGTGAAGGATCGCCTGGAGACAGAATCTGGAGACACGCGACGTCATGGAGCATGGAATCGGAGCCGGTGAGATGCTAGTACGGAATCTCTGCCTTTTTGCGTTTCGGACGGGTCTTTTCGCGCTCTTTTTTTTTTGGCGGAGGATGGACTCATCGCGTTCCCTGAGAGTGTGAGATGGGACCATTCTTGCGCAGCCTGGTCGACTCGTGGCTTTCAGCTCGGCGACAAATTTCTCGTCCAGCTGTGGATCTTGGCCGCGATGCTCATCCCCACGCGGGCCTCCAGACTGGAGTCGAAGTGAGCTGATGGGGTTCGTGATGAGCTTAGGCCAGTCGCGACTCGCCCGGAGCCGCCGGCATACTCTTTTTGGTCAACCGGAGCCCATATCTGCGACCGCACTTGTTGCCAGGGGGTCTGGAAAAACTCTCTTCATTCGCTCGCTTGAGTGTGATCATGATCAAGCACGCGAACAAAACCCGAGGGGCCACATGAAAGGCCCATGGCGAGCACGGGCAGTGGGCAATGGTCTGTTGTCGTGCGCTTGGCCAACACTCCAGTATCCACTTTGCGTATGAATGGCAAAGGTAAGCGCTCGGATGTCTGGACACCGATTCTTGGTTCCCTTCTTATTATCTCTTTCATCTCCCAAGGTCTGCGGACTTGGTATTCTTCTCCAAGATTTGCTTGGAATGTTGGAATTTTGGTCTGTGCCGGTCTTTTCTGTAACCTGTCGGAGGTGAATAGCAAGAGACCGCGAAGATGTTTGGTGGGACAAGGTTTTATGGCCTTCGAGGCACGAAGCTCAACGTCGCCATTGGCGTGATTGCCGGGTTGGACTTTCTGCTGTATGTCGGGCGAGATTAGTATTGGTAGAAGAGGATTGATCGCTGAATTGATACAGGTTCGGATATGACCAAGGTGTTATGTACGAGACTCGAGCATCACCGAACTACATCATTCCTAACACAAGCTAGGGGCGGCTTGTTGACATTAGAGTCCTTTGTGGCAGTATTTCCTGAGATCGATACCCGAGGCGAATCTGGAACCAGTAACCGAGCAACGACACAAGGAATCTCGATCGCTTCGTATAATCTGGGCTGTTTCCTTGGAGCTGTTGTTTGCATCTGGCTCGGACAATATCTCGGACGAAGGCGAACGATCTTTCTTGGAAGTGCTATCATGGTCATTGGGGCTGTGTTGCAGACGGCAGCCTTTGGACTGACTCAGTTGATCATCGGACGTATCATAACTGGTGTTGGGAATGGTCTGAATGTAGGGTACTAAGGTTTCACCAACATGGCCTTTGCTAATTTGTCACTCTCCAGACATCTACTGTGCCGACATGGCAGAGTGAAACATCTAAAAGTCACAAACGTGGACAAATGGTGATGATTGAGGGCGCTCTCATCACAGGTGGTATCATGATCAGTTGTACGTTCCTCCAGTTCAAGGCACCGCGATGTCCACAATCGAAGCATTGCGCCAAGCGATACCAAGGAATATCCGGCGGCTGACAGAGAGATAGACTGGATCGATTTCGGCTTCTCCTTCCTCGAGCCCAGCACAATCACCTGGCGATTCCCAATCGGATTCCAAATCTTCTTCGCCCTCATCATTCTCGTGTTCATCCTCGGACTTCCGGAATCTCCGAGATGGCTGATTCTGAAAGGACGCGAAGATGAAGCAGTGACAGTCCTCTCGGCTTTGAGCGATCTTCCTCCAGACGACGAGTACATTATCAGCGAGTTTTCTGCCATCAAGGAATCTGTGCTTGAGACTGCTGCGGGCACGTTCAGTGAGGTCTTCACAATGGGCAAAGATCGTAACTTTCACCGTGCTGCGCTTGGATACGTGAATCAGGTTTTCCAACAGGTAAGCATGTCTCGTCTTCGAATGCAACGACAACATGAGCTGACGACTGCAGATATCTGGGATTAATTTGATTACCTACTATGCGGCCACTATTTACGAGAACGAAATTGGTCTGTCGCCCTTTTTGTCCCGAATTCTGGCTGCTTGCAATGGAACGGAGTACTTCCTTGCCTCCTGGATACCAGTGTTTCTGATTGAGAAGATTGGACGTCGACCTCTTATGCTTTTCGGTGCCGTCGGCATGTCGCTCTCCATGGTCGTTTTGGCTGCTGCGACCTCAGTTGGAGGCAGTGCGCCTGGAGTCGTTGCAGCGGTTTTCTTGTTCGTTTTCAACACATTTTGTAAGTTTTGCTCACGCGGCGCGACATTACCACGACACGGGCATCATCTCCCGTGTTCTACGCATTGTGGACATCTGCTTACTGGAATTTCATGCTACAGTTGCCATTGGCTGGCTTGGAATGACCTGGTTGTACCCCAGTGAAATTGTACCACTGAGGATCAGAGCGCCTTCATCGGCACTGTCGACTTCTGCGAACTGGTGAGTTGCGCGATACAGAATGCACAATCTCGCGAAAGACGATCCGCTAACATGATGCAGGATCTTCAACTTCATGGTCGTCATGGTCACTCCCGTTGCATTCGACACGATCGGCTACAAGACATATATCATCTTCGCCGTGATCAACGCTTTCATCGTACCCTGCGTATACTTCTTGTTCGTAGGCCCGAAGATTCAGCAATGACACGTACAGGATACTGACGTCGATATTCACAGCTACCCCGAAACAGCGTACAGATCTCTCGAAGAAATGGACGAGATCTTCCACAAGACGACTGGTGTCTTCGATGTTGTCAGTGCTGCACGTCCGGCGAACACACCGCATCGCTATGACAAGAACGGTCGACTTCTCATCAGCTACCTCGAGACTGAGGAGCACAGGAGACGAGCAAGTGCGACGCAGTGTGGAGTGAAAGGGGTCAATGAGATTGAGAACAAGGAACGATCGACGCATGATGAAGCGTAGAAGACGGAAGGCGGCTTTGCTGCAAGTGAGAAGAGCTTGGAGTTGGGTTGATACGACACGGCTTGGAACTGGCAGGGGAACAGTATCTTTCCAATCCAGTTGATTGTCATATGCAAACCAGAAATCAGTGAAACGGAAGACCGCAACAGATGCAGGTTGGATCGCTTCCAGGCACTGTCATGCCACACAGACCTGTGCACCACGTTTCCTCAGCGTCACGACTGTGCCGTGAGTCGTGACCACAGCGCTCTTCTTCCAGGACCAATCGAAGTATGGCGTACTTGTGGGATAGAGGTCGAGTTAGTTGGCTCAACGGATCGGCAATCGGCGCCGACAGCAGGATCCATGGAAAGTTCGGGATGGGAGAAGGCTACTATGGCAGCTTCGGGGCGTGTTGCTCAGCAACGAACCAGCTTTTGGCAGCATCCTTGCCTTGTGACTCGTGCTACATGCAGGCGGTGCATGAGCGGTGTTCCGACAGCATGTTGCATGCGCTGGGCGCCCGATGTACTGTACGTCGTTGTTCAGGGTGGAGTTGGTGGGCATTGGTTCTTCGGCGGTGGGGAAAGTCCCGAAGACGGGCCGATGTGATGAAGCCATTCGGTTGGGAAATAATGCCAAGCAAGACAAGCGTGCTGCAGCGTGCATTGGCGCCAGTGGAGGAGTCGTTGTTGGAGCTCCCCCAAAAAAGCTCCCTCGCCTCGCATGTTTTCCATCCTGGCCATGTGCACGCCATGCGCCTGATAAGACCTGCTGTGCGCCGCCGGCGGAACACCACCACCTCTCCCGCGCTGCTTGTCCCGTCCAACAAGATGCCATTGTCTTGCCCATCAATCCTCTGCTGCTGAGCACCGAATCTACCGCGGAGCATGGCTGTGCCCGATGCTTTCCTCACGCTCGTCCTCCTCCTCCTGCGACTTGCAACTTCACAATCCCCAACGTCGATAGTCACAGCGACGACTGCAGAAACCGTCACCGAGCCTGGAGCTTGCGATGATTTCGTGGGAGCATGCGTGGTCTACGGCACTGGCCATGTCCCACCTCACACCACCACCGTCTACGTGGCATCGAATCCTCCGGCAGATCACACAGTATCCACCACCACTGTAACAACATCCAGAACCTCAGATGCGACACCTGACGTTGGGAGTGCCTGCGCAGATTTTACGGGAGCATGCGTGGTGTATGGCGGCGCCGAAAACCCGAGCTACACCACAACCACGAGTAATGGAGAGAGCAATAGCGAGGGCACACCACAGGGGAACGGCGATGGATATATTGCAGCTGAGAAGGGAGACAACGACGGATACATTGGCGACGCCGTCAGTGTGAGCATGGGAGTGGTGGTGCCACTCATCACCTTTGTCCTGGTGAATATTGGCTTCGTGGTGTGGTTGTAATGCACACGCATGACGAGAGACGACTTTCGAGCAACGATTTCATGATGCCCACGAGCGACAACGCATAATCATATCGACAGAATCAGGGGAGAGGGTGGATTGGGGTGAATGGAAAATGACCCAATGATACCTGCATCTTTTCATCTTTTCCCCCTCAGAATTCGCATCGATTTGAGTCGCGGCATTGCAGCAACAACAACATTTGCCGCCCGTTCTGCACTGAGAAGTCGGTCTGATTGGCGACTGATCTGAATCTAGTACTTGTACAGCCTTTCGCAACCACTCATCCTCGCCCGCCGATTGAGCATACGATAGTAGAGGACAAGCGCCACGCAGCCCGCTGCTACGAAGAACAAGAGACCGGCGTTGGTCCAGTGGCCTGTAGGGTAGCCATCGGCTTTCTCGTTGGCCTTGTAAATCCACACACCGGCAATCTGTCCTGGAGCTCCAAATGAAACGTTCATCGCGACTGTACCGAATGTCAGTGGTACTGTTCAACATGGACAGCAGCGATGAAGAAACTTACTCGCTAGCCCAACAGCTGCAGTGCTAAACAAATTCGAACTGAGCCAACCAAGCAGAGGTGGAATACATGCGAAGCTTCCAGAGGCCGCCACGATGAGACAGCCATATCTAGCAGAATACGCTTGCGGCGATAAGACTGCAGACGCCAGAAACCCGATGGCGCCAATGGTTGCGAACATGGCCGAATGCAAGCCGCGAGCGTTGAAGTAGTCTGCAGATGCCGCAACCGATACCGTCACGACATATGCCACAGCATAGGGAGGTACCGTCATGAGCTGAGCTCTTAGGCCATCGTACCCCAGTCCAGCTGTTATCGTTGGCGTGAATAGCGACAGAGATGAGAACGGTGTACTGATCCCAAAGTAGATCGCATAATGCGCGTAAAGTCTCCAGTCCGTCAGAGTCTCCTTGGCATCTTTCCAAGTCATATGTCCGCTCTGTCCCTGCGAGCCTTCCAATCGTAATCGGTCCGCAGCAAGAGCTTTCTCCTCAGTCGATAGCCACTTCGTCGTTTCCGGGTAATCGGGCAAGAGGAAAAAGACGAAGAATGAAGATATCACCGACGGAATCCCTTCCAGAATAAACAACCATCTCCAAGCCGAAAGTCCATGGGTCCCGTTCATATGCCCCACCCCATAAGCAATCGCTCCTCCAAAAGCCCCAGCAAGAGTCGCAGAAGCCAGAATCAACGCCACACGAATCGACCGCTCTTCAGTTCTATACCAGAATGTCAAATAATATACCAGTCCGGGAAACAGTCCAGCTTCGAACACTCCAAGCAGAAATCGAACGGCTGTGACGGAAGCGAAATTATGCGTTCCACCCAGACCTATTGTAATTGCACCCCATGAAAACATGAGAAAGGCGATCCAGTTGCTGGGTTTTAGTCGTTTGAGGGCGTAGTTTGATGGGACTTCGAACAAGGCGTAAGCGATGAGGAAGACCATGAGTGCTATGATGTATTGGGAATTGGTCATGTTTGTTTCTGTGAGGAGGTCGTTGCCGGATTCTTGATTCAAAACTTTGGCGTTTCCGATGTTGCTGGATAGTTCTACTGCTTAGAACTAGTGGCCAATATGAAAAGACAATTCCTCGATATGCAAATTATCTCACCTGCGATCGAGATAGCATAGCAGATAGATGGAAGCGCATAGCGGGAGGATGCGTATGTCTTGCTTGAGGACTAATTTGCGGTCTTCGATCGTTCCTTTGCCAGTGTAAGGTCTCGTCGATGTATCAATTTCGTCGTGTGATTTTGAGGATTCCACGTCTTTGGCTTCCATGTCACGAGCGACGGCTTTCTCGTCAATCTCTGCCATCTTGATGTGGACTGTGCAAAGAGTAGTGAACGATACTGAGACTGAATCTGGGGAAACACCTGGGGAAAGAGTAGAGGCCGATCATGGCTACGGTGTGACATCGGACGTCGTAGATCCACTCGAGTCACGCAGAAGTGGAGCGTTGAGGTGGCATGCCATGTGCGGTAGCGGGGTGTATTGTGCCGAGCCGACGGGTTGATCGTCGCTTGGTGGACTGCAACAACAGACAGTTGAAATTATCGGCCATGTGGGTTCATCGGAACAGTCATAGAGTTGTTGGATGATCTGCCACGAGCTGATCAATGTTGATGAGTATGCATTTATTACGTGCTTTTATCAGGGCCAACGAAGAGCCTTCCTTGGCAAAATGCTTCGGACAAGCTTCGCGTAGGCTTCGAAGAGCTTGACAATTGAGACATGCCAAGATCACTAACTAACAAGCTCGTACAGTAGGCGCAAATATCATCCAAGGCAAACAGACAGCTGATGCCGAGCGACGAGCCGTCTCTCACGCAGTACTCCAGACTATCCCCGCTCTATGCAAGCGGGGTGAACGAAGCATTCCCCTGAATATCCCGGCTGGAGAAGCCTACAAGCGCTCCGATATCGCCTTCGGCAATAATCCACTGTTGAGCATCGGTGTCACAATAGCTGATGTCCCTCCTTGCGAGGTTGAAAGAGACAGTCGCACTAGCTCCAGCATCAAGTCCAAGCTTCTCAAACCCTCGCAACACTTTCAAGGGTGTCACATCTCCGTTCGGCGGCTGAGGTAGACTCAAGTACAGCTGAGGGACTGCTGCTCCGAACCGTGATCCTGTGTTCGTCACTGTGGCCGTGACTTGGTATAGCGTGGTCCAAAGGTGAGGATTACCACCTGGCACGATCGCAGCGTCCGGTGGAGCCGGTGATATTGTGCTATCGTCCGCCTTCGACACTGCAACATTGTCGATCGCGAAAGTGGTATAAGAGAGACCATGCCCGAACTCGTACGCAACAGATTGATTGTACCAATCGAAATGGCGATAGTCGATCAGCAGTCTTTCCATAAAGTCAGACTGCCATGCGTTGGGGTCAGAGGTGTTGAGCAAGGCTGAAGAATTTGTGATGTCCGCGAATTGGTAGTCGTCCTCATTGTTTGCGAGAGTATATGGAAGCTTGCCGCTCGGGTTGACATCGCCGTACAGAACCTTGGTCTAATCAGCAGAACTCAACACGCAAAGGAGAAAGGCTTACATCGACAATACTGTTTCCTTGCTCTTGGCCCCCAAAATGAGCTGCTAGTATCGCGGTCACGTTCGGATGACTGGAGAATGGCAGAACGTTGATGCCGCCGCTGTTGGTCACGACGACCGTGTTCGGGCACTGCGCAGCTACTGTTTCCACGAGTGCTGTGCCGTTCCAGTCAACAAGTAGTGAAGATCGGTCGTAGCCTTCGGTAGCCCACGTCTTCAAGAAAACGATGCAGACGTCTGGAGGTCTGGGAAACAGTATTCCGTAGCCGTTCGAGTTCGTGACAAGCGTGTTGTTGAGCACGTACTGCACCAGGGGCTTATTGCCTTGCTGGGCCGCTCGTGCTTTGATGGCCTCCAATGGTGATACAACATACGTCAGTCGTCCAGTGCCCCGAGCCTCCACCGACTGGTAAGACGCCCTGATCGTAGCCAATATTGCCAAGGTCACGATTGGCTCCAAGATAGAGGCCATCTGCCATATCTGCCGCATCATTGCCGAAGACGCCAATATTTGCAGGCTTTTGGAGCGGTAGAGTACCATTGACGTTCTTGAGCAGCACTATACTAGCAGCCCCCAATTCCCGGATGTGTTGAGCATGTTGATCCCGTACATCGACGTTGCTAGGTCCAAGAGTGAAGTTGTATGCGTAATCCGCGATGCTGTCGCCTTGCAAGTCCGGAGAACTTCCGTCGATAGGGGGATATTGTGTTTGCTGCTTCAGGTAGAAATAAGGCGTCATGATCCTGCGAACCATGTCGTCAACTCGCTCGATGGCGAGACTGCCGTTGTTCACATTATTCGTAATGTTGCCGCCGAAGAAGGACGCTCCGCTTGAATCTGAGAAGCTTAGGCTGCCGGGCATGTCCATGTCCTGTCCGGCATTGATGGCTGGGTGACCAGAGTGCGTGCCACCCCAGTCACTTACGACCCAGCCTTGGAACCCGAGCTCAGTTTTTAGCAGACCATTGAGCGTCTTGCTGTTCTCACATCCATAGGTGCCATTGATTCTGTTGTACTGCAAGCAGATGTCAGTCAGTTCTGCGCTTCTCATTTTGGTATGCTTACCGAGCACATGATCGAAGCCACGCCTCCTCGCACAGCATTCGCGAAAGGCCAGAGGTAGAGCTCATGCATAGTGCGGTCATCGACGTTCGACGAGACGGCTTCAATGGTGACATTTTCACGATTCCTCGCCGGGTTGCGTTGGGTCTCTTGCTCGTTCCTGTTGCCGTCAGCTCAGATCTCCTTCGCGCCGGCAATCGCAGCTGCCTACAGAATGTAGTGCTTAGCACAGGCTTGCACGCCACGTTCTTGGTGGCCAAGGATCGTCTCCTCGAACATGACCCCAGTCAAGTAAGGATCTGGAGAGAAGCCCTCCTAAGCTTGAGTCAGCACTGCACACGACGACAACCACACGTGACGATGCTTGCCCAGTTCCGACCTCCATAAGCACTCCTGCCCAGAGGCCCTGCAACTGGTCCAAGAATGACATGCGCACCCTTTTCTGTGCAAGGTATGTCAGTCTCAAGCCCTGTGATACTGCATCGCTCAAATGTACCTTTGAACTCTGACCCTAGATCTTGCCCTCGTATTCTGGCTAGAGTTCGATCCCAAGACGCCGCCACTGTCAATCCGGCTGGGAAGACACTCGCATAGTCGGCAACTCGAATCGCCAGCGGGCCGTCTTGAAGACACAAGCCTTCAAAATCAAGCCGAGGAATGCTACCGATGTTGCCTACGCATGGCCCTTGTGTTCCAGTGACAAGTGTGGCCTTCTCCTCCAGCGTCAGCTGAGAAACAAAAGCTGCGGCTTGGGAGAAGGCAGCATCCCAACCCGACCCAGTAGCATCAGGTTGTGGCAGCACTTCAGGGCTGGTTTGATAGTCGGCTTCGACCCAAGGCAGACCTGGAGAGCTTGAGTTGTCTTGGCCGTGCGTGAGCTTCAATGTGCCAAGAATCAATGCAAGGCTCTGTACGAGGCTTGACTTGATCGCCATTGCTGCTATTGCTGCTATTGCTGCTATTGCTGCTATTGCAGACTTCGAAGATGTTCGGGAGCTTGGAGAATTAGTGCCGGACTATGGCATCTTTATAGTCAAGTGTAAAGCTCGACCTGACAACCATTTGCCGTGTCGATCCGCCGCCGCATATCTTGTTCGCCTGTCATTCCTTGACCGATGTGAGGTAGCATCATACTAGACACTTCGGTGTGGCATGGGCCGAGTAATGCCGCCAAAAGTCACATAGCGTTCCTGCACGAAGGATTGCCGATAGTCCGTAGCAAGAAACAACGCCGCAAATACTCTGTCGATGATTCCGGACGTCGATGTGGGGAAGACCACTCTGTGCAAGAGCTCTAGGAAATGTCCACCGGAAGAAGAAAATGCTCAGATTCGGCTTGTCTTCTCTTGCATAGCTCTTTCACACACAGTTTTCAGCGCATGTCCGGCTCTCTCAAAGTCCGAAACATTCAGGTACACTTGTGCGCTAAGTCTCACCCAGATGGAGTTGCTGTAGACGTATGCATTTACTGCAGTCTTGTGTTCAAACGTCATGATTCTCTGAATCCAAGCCGCAGTCGTGCTCAGGCTCTTTTCGTGGTCGGAGCCACGGTGAAGTGAGACGGGCAGTCTAACATTGGTCATCCCGCATTGTGCCACAGTGTGTTCAGAATTGTCCATGACTTCTGTGCCGAGAATGGAAGCAACAGCTTGACCACCGGTCTTCGCCAGATAAAGCGTGTAGCTCATGATGGCATCTTCACCAGCCTTCCCGCTCCACGTCAACTTCTTGCGCCATTCCAGTGCGGCTTCGATGCAAAGATACGATGTGTCGTTGAGTGTGCCTAAATTCGCGAAATTCGCAACATAATTTGGTGGGTCAGGTTGAGCAACAAATCCGAAGCCTGTGGGGAATGTCGTCCTGAGTAGATGTTGGTTTCGGACTGGTGTGTAGATGATGGCACATCCTCGCGGGACATGCAGCCACTTGTGCAGATTGCTTGAGAAGAAGTCGGGATCGAGAGTGCGTAGGTTAAGAGGCATGTGGCCGACGCCGTGAGCACCGTCTATGCATGAGAAGATGCCATGCTCCTTACAAATCCGTGTCAGTTGCTCAAATGGCACACGGACAGCCGGGAGACCTAATTCGGAATTCGTCAGTAAAGCTACACGTCATGAATGTGAAACTCGTACTGCTGATGGTGTCAAACAGAGCCAGCCGCGGCTTCTTGCCTTCCGCAAGTACTTCCCGAATGGCATTTTGAAATGCCTTGACCACGAATGCGTCTGAGACCGGATAATCAAGCGGAATCGGTTTCGCTTCGGCAGGAGTCGTCTCGGTCAAGTGCTGTATTGTGTATCTAAACGACCCATAAATGCTTGTGAAGCCCAAGATCACGTCGCCTGGCTCGTATGGGATGTTGCGCAGAACAGTATCAATGCCCATCGAGGCATTGACGGTGTAAACACATGTCGCGACTGGGACATCCAGATAGTCGGCAATGACGCGTCGAGACGCGTCGAGGAGGTTCGGTCGATACTCGTATCTCACAAACGTGTCCGGTTGGGCCTCGGATCGGTCTTGAAAGGATCGGTAGACATCTCGCACCGCGATGGGATATGTTCCGTAGGATCCTGATCAGAGTCCTCAGCGCGCTTGGTCGTGATTGCAGTCAGTTTGATGCGCACCATGATTGAGGGTGGTGTAGCCCTCGTCGAAAGCGAACGATGTCTTGGCCTCTTCGGAACCGCACTCTATCGATTTGAGCCTACGAATCTCCTCGAGCGGACCTTCCGCGCTGCTCGAGTCTGTCATGCTGGTGTCTTGATCTGCAGTCGAAAGGTGAGGAAAAACCGGCGGCCTTTGCCCTGGCAGACCACCAATGTCAGCAATGTCTGTCGCCGAGCAGATTTAAAGTCTTGGCTCGCTGAACAGCCGCATCCTTCTAGGCACCCCCAGCCAGCTTCGCCACAACATCAAGCCATTGCACGATTCTCATCACGCATGTTGGACCGGCGGCCTCCTAGCCTCTACATAGCCCGTAGTTGAAACACTTCTCTCTCAAAAACAACCTCCTCGTCAATCCCAAGACCACTTTCTCTCAAGGCGAACTGCAAAGCACAACTACGCTAACTAATCCTTTCCAGCCATGTCAACAACCAACCGAGATCCCGAACGCTCCGTATGGCGGAACGGCACCATGGTCATGAACATAGCCCACTTCGGCATTGAACCCGAGCAGAACCTCATTAAACAAGCACAGGCACGAGAGCTCATGGAAGAGATATACCGTGTTCCTTTTGAGTCACAAGCAGTCGTAGCAGACCTCCTCGCCAAGGAAAACGAGCATCTGGCACCTTATATGTTCTATGAAGCAGTAAAGTCTGGGCACGCCGAAGTCACAAAAGCCATCAAAGAGAGTGGGAAGGTCGCATTCAGCGAAGCTTCGCCGAGTCACTATGAGGATGTGGTGAGGCTGTATCAGCAAGGGAGGTCAGATGACGTTGTGGGGCTGAGTGAGGAGGAGAGAACAGAAGGGTTAAGGAATTGGTTGAAGGAGATTCCGGGAAGAGGACAGGAATTGCTGGTGAGTTGCCAGAAATCCTAATCTCACAAAGTGCCGCTGACCTTGTCTAACAGTTCCATGCTGCAGCGAAAGGAGCCAAAGACATCATCCTTCGATTGTTGGAGATAGGCATCGTTCCGGGCAGCGAAGAAGCCGACAAGTGGCTTATGCCATTGCATGCAGCCTGTCACAATGGCCATCTTGACTGTGCGAAGTTGCTCGTTCAGAGCGGCATGAACATAAACTGTCGAGATGAATTCGGCGGCACCCCATTGATGCGCGCGGCGGTGGGAGGGCGAACCGAAGTCGTCCGATGGCTGTTGGAAAGTGGCGCGCGTCCGCACTTCCGAGAATCTCGTGAAGGCAAGTATAATGCGTTGGAATATGGTGCTGGGAAAGATGTGGAAATCGTCAGATTGCTGCTTGATGCATGCGGCTGGAGTCCATTCGCGTTGATGGGCGCAGCTAGCTTTGGCCAGGTCCAAAGCTTCGAGTCGATCGCACAAGCTGCCTCCTTTCCCGACCCTTCGGCCTCAACAGTGGATAAGGAATTCTGGAACGCGTTGAGCGCCGAGCAGAGAGATGCAATTGTCGGGTCAATCGACAAAGGAGGTGCAGGCGGCAGCTGCGAGATCTTGAGATATTTGCTGTCCTTCGTGCCGAAAGAGCTGGTGGGCGCCACGCCGGCCAAAGAAGCCATTGATACGTCACTTAGGAGGGCTGCTCGTGGAGACCATGCCGATGTCGTTAGATTGCTGCTCGATGCATGTATGGAAGGCCACGAAGACACCCGAGCCCAGCAACAACAGGTCGACGAGCTGCTGATCGATGCAGCAGCAGCCAATGCCGTTGAAACCGCCCAGGTCTTACTGGACAAGTACGGAGCGAATGTCAACTACCGTTGCCAGACCACGCAGACAACCACTTTGTACAACGCGACGCGGAATAATCATGCGCGGATGATTGAGCTTCTTGCAAACCAATACCAAGCTGACATTCAACAAGCCAGTGGAAAGTTCGCTAATGGCCCGACGGCACTCTGGCTAGCCGTTGACAATCAGCTTGAGTTGGCAGCAAGGGCACTTCTGGCTTGTGGAGGCCCAGTAGAGTCGATCAGCCCGAGCGTTGCGGACGGGCAGACTACCAGGGTGTTCGTAGCAATCGAACATATACGCCGCGCTCCAGTGAGGATTGAGACGGCCATGAACCCAGCTTGGGATATTGAGGGCTCTGATGAGAGATTCTTGTGTCTGGAATATCCCGAGGGCTGGCCAGGTGGTATATCACAGCGCAAACCAGATGAGGAATTGAAGGATGACCGAGATGTCAAGGCTGCAGAAGTCGATGGTTTCGTTGTTGTCTGAACAATCTTTCCCTCGCCGATCCCGCCCCGATTGTCACGGTATGCCGGCGTTTCGTAGCCTGCCATCAAAGTAACGGGCCCGGGCACAACTGTAAATAAATGCAGTACAATATTGCAGCCTGAATAGTACAACTCTAGAGCACATGAGTCTGTTAACAATCAATATGGTGGTAGTCTATATCGGGTATCATTTGAATGCCTGTCGCTTCGCAGAAGGTGATGGCGAGCAGCCACAAATCGTCCAGTGATCCGAGTTCCTTTAGATTCTTCCTCGCGGCCGCACTGGTGCTGGCCAGATGTCATGGCTTTCATTCTTCTTACACTTGCACCGCAGCTTCCTTGTTCTCCTGCCGACCTCTGTCGTCTGCTGAAACCTTTCCGAGGCCAAGCCGGACATTATGTTGATCATGGTCTTTTTTGTTTCGCTTGCTGAGGTTTGTAGATGCTTACGGTATCCTCTCATAATCGTCCTCGGGTTCCAGGCAGAACGCTGCTCCGAGCACGCTCGTGGCATTGACGACTAGCACGATCCAGCTCACAGTGCAGAGAATAAACGATTTTGCCAACGTCCAACCAACGAAGAACCGTGCGTCGTGTTCATATAACCCAGCCTGCCAGTCGTCAGTGAGGCCTGTTGTCCGGTGTTACGCTCGCTCTACCTACCACAAGCGACATGGCCACGAGCTGTGCCAAAGCTACCACACTGAGGAGCGGGCACAGGATCTTCCAGCCTACTTCTCTTGTCCCTCGGCCGCCCACTAGAATCGTCACATATGCCACCAAGCAAGCCAGAAGCAGGACAACGCTGAAGTTCATAGCGAATCCCACAGTCCGCCAAATGCTGCAGAATGACCTATCATCGGCATGACAGTCATCGTATTGCGGGAACTTGGTGCATTGCCCCGTCACGGACGAGCACCGCTTGTGTAAGCCGTATGATATCTTGATTGGGTCATGGCCTTCGACGGGCGAGGAGTAGCTGACCCAGTCAGGAAGGGCGATGGAAGCGATGGTGCACGCGGCGGCGCCTAGGAAGACCCAGAGCGACACGCCATAGACAATTCTCCGTGTCATGTTCGCGGCGAATCGGGTTCGTGGAGAGCGGGGACGTCGCCGACGGCAGGGTAAGACACTCAATGTCGAAGGGACCAGCAGACCGACCTGCGGCGAGGGTGTTGATCGAGGTAGACGTGCTCCTTATCAGGCGGGTGTGCTGCGCGCTTGGCGAATGTCGTCATCATCATGCTGACATCCTTGCACCGCATTTCTCGCATCACTTCACTCACCTCCGCCCGCAAATAATCCGACCGGGTCGACGAAGCTGGATCCAGGTGGAGGAATTCCGGAAAATACGGGCTTTACGATTTCCATTGGAGCGAACAAGAGAATGGTGAAGTACCGCGTGTCTACTTGGATGCCCTCCCAGGCAGCAAACCGTTCCTGCTTCTGAGCTGCCATCGTCACTGCCTGCCTTGCTGGCCGATATCGATAAGAGGTTGGAAAGGCTTGGCACGACGCGTCTTCCCAACGCGACACACCTGCACACACCATGTCAAGAACGCGACACACCTGTACACTCCATGTGAAGGACGACTGTGTGGACCCCAGCAGCAATGCCCAGACACAGTCGCCTGCTCAAAGAGCTGCGACACGATCCTGTCAGCGGCCGCAGCATTTTCGCCAATCCAGATATTCTCTCATCGTCTCAAGCCGCATCGCAATCACAATCACCCCACAGCACTGGAGCTGCACAGCAGAGGCGTGCGGTACGACCGGTACCAGCTGGCATATTGGACCAATGTACTATCTGTATGGAGGAACAGCTCTTCTCGCAAGCTTTTGCTCTGCTTGAAAGTGGGCTGAATGCCGGCTTCGATACGAATGCGCCAGCCTGTATTCCACCACCACAGCATCTTGCCCTCGCCTTTACACTCGTTGTTCATCCGTCGATGACGACACGTACGGATGACCCCGATAAGCGGATTGCAGCAGATCACGCTGCGAAATACCTACGAGAAGTCGTGACCATGGTGGGCGTCGAAGGTACTGGACTTTGGGAAGCTTTGCAGTTCGAACAGATGAACAACGGGCGAACAGGTCGAACGAAACGCGCAAAGACGAGACGCGGCGATGCGGTGTATGAGAGCGACGAAAATGAGGACACAAGCAGGTTGCGGAGCCATTATGCAGAAAGGCAGTCATTGAGCGAGAATGCGCAAGACTTCTGGGCGGTCGTCGGCTGGGCGTTCAATTGCAGTGTCAGACACAAAGCACGGTGGCAGAGATGGCAGATCTGGCTAGAGTTGGTGCTTGACATTTTGCAACACGATTTGGCTGCACGCGTTTCTCAAGGAACGGCTCCCGCCAAAAACAACGCCTTGTCCAAGACGCTGTTTGCACAGTACATGTCGACCGTCGGTGCTGGTAGGAACAACATGCGACGGCTGATGCGTGCGGTGCTAGCAGATGGTTCAGAAAAGAGCATTCGGGAATTTGGAGAGATCTGGAAGAACGAAACCAAGCCACCAAAGAAACAAGAAGAATCGCGATCGGCCAAGCGACGAAAGCTCGATCTGGACAACGACGATTATGGCGACTATCTCGAGCATGACTCGGAGGAAGATGCGACAGAGACACGCTCGGCCAGATCACGCTCGGTCACTGCATCAAGACGCCGACGAAGTCGAACCCCTGCGAATCCAGACACGAACGTTCGAGACGACGATCGTGACAGTGGTTTCGAAGAAGCCACTGAGGCTGATGCGATCGAGCAATTTGGCGGAATGGAAGCTATACAAATACGGCAGAGATTTCTGGCAACTTTCACAGCTTTTAGCAGGGTTGCGCCCACCCTGTTCGTGGACACTGATGAGCTGTTCTCCATTTTCACGGAGTTTATCAGACCGCTGCCTCTGCAAGTATTTCAGCAGTTCACTTTGCCTACAACAGCATATATGAGTGCCGATCTACAAACCTCTTTGAACGAGATGATGTCCCGGCCGCTCCTAGGAACGAATGCCACACAGGGTCTGATCGATCAAAGAGAGTTTGAGGCATCCTTCGCTACGTGCACAGCGACCAACGCCTCGTTTGTGGACAACGCCAAAGTCAGTCTACTGTCTGAGAGTATGCTTCGCGCTCTTTGGACTTCTGGGCATCTAGTTGGTGACTTGCCCCAGCTGAAAACCTTGGTCGAGGAAGGCATACAATTGAGAAATGACAAGACTGCAACTGATGGTCGAAAAAAGACTGGCAAGAAGTCGAACCTAGATGAAGAGGCTAAGATTGTCCTAGACTGTTCGGGACAGCGAATGGGTTTACTACTGCAAGTGATTGTTGGATGATAGCACCTCAGTTGCGCCGGAGGCCAGACAAGCCACCATAATGCGCCGCAAACTTCAACAAAGCAATTGCTAGAATCATCAACCGCGCGATGATATTATCACGAATCAGACTACAGTGCTGCCGTTTGGCAGAGCATTCAGCACTACCTAGGCGGTGCCCCCACACATCCAGTGGTGTATCCCACCACTTTCTTGGCCGATGCTTCCGAACGCGGGATTCGAACGATGAGCAAGTCACGATCCATCGTCACCAGCTGTTCTACTTGCCGTCCTGATTTCACCATGTGATACCTTTCTTGTCAGCGTTTTCTGGAGTCCTGTGCCTTTCTTCTTTCCAGCAACAGCGTCGCGTGCACTCTCATCAGCTCTTGACATGACTTTATTCTCACATTTGCGCCTCATCAACGAACACAATGTACGCACACTTCGCAACTCCCCGCTGGCCGAAACGGCGGGCTCGCTGGGAGACCTGGGGACTCTGTTACCACTGATGATAGCCATGGCTGTCAATGGATCTATCAATCTTGGAAGCACCCTGGTGTTCTCGGGGCTCGCCAACATACTGACCGGAGTATACTTCGGAGTCCCCTTACCAGTTCAACCTATGAAGGCCATAGCAGCAGTGGCCATATCGCAAGGTTTCAGCAAAGAAGAAACTGCTGCTGCTGGCCTGGCCATGGGCGTGGCGATTTTCGTGCTCAGTGCTACAGGTCTGCTCAAATGGCTACATCGAGTAGTACCAGTCAGCGTTGTGAAAGGCATTCAAGTTGGAGCAGGACTGAGCTTGGTCATAAGCGCTGGAAGCAGCCTCATCAAGCCTCTGAATTGGGCGTCTCCAGCACTGGACAACCGTGTCTGGGCCATCGCAGCCTTCATCTTCCTTCTCATCGCTGCACTGGTCCCACGGATACCTTATGCGCTTCTGGTTTTCCTCTTTGGGCTCATTGTCGCGGCGTTCTCAACTAAGCACGATCACCACGAAACCTTTGCTGCTGGGATCTGGCATCCCTCCCCTTTCGTCCCCTCTGAAAAGGCTTGGAGTACGGGCATCATCGACGCAGCAATTCCACAGCTGCCGCTGACCACGCTGAACAGTGTCCTTGCTGTGACCTCGCTCGCCGCAAGCCTATTTCCGTCATTCCCGCCCACACCAAGCACCACTTCCGTTGGCTTCTCTGTTGCGTTTGCAAATCTCATCGGGTGCTGGTTTGGAGCGATGCCGGTGTGTCACGGATCTGGAGGACTGGCTGGGCAGTATCGCTTTGGCGCAAGAAGTGGCTCCAGTATCATATTATTGGGCCTGATGAAGCTGATACTCGGACTCTTTGCTGGTAACGCAATCATTCCAATATTGGAACGATTCCCGAAAAGTTTACTTGGTGTCATGGTTCTCGCTGCGGGAGTAGAGCTTAGCAAAGTCGGGCAGAGTGTGGGCGAAGCACGAGATCTCTGGGAGCAAGCTGAAGAGGATCACGCAAACGACCGACCGTCAAGGAAATCACGACAAGCGACTGAACAGGAAAGCCAAGATCGATGGACGGTGATGCTCGTCACTGTAGCAGGTTGTCTGGCATTTAAAAATGATGCTGTCGGCTTTCTGGCTGGTCTTCTGTGGTATTGGGGCTTGAAGTTACCTCAAGTGGTCGAGCGCATCGGGTCCAGTCGCCGATCTGTGAGGCTGGAAGAGGTAGAGCGACAAGATGGACTGGTCTCATGAATATAATAGGACTTGGAAATGATCTCCGGAGTACAGACTTCGAGATAGTCCACGCGTTGCTACTCGCTACCATGAACATGTGGAGGAGGATCCCGAAGAATCATGCTTGTTCACAAATCCTCGGGCGTCTCGCGTTTTCCGCGCCATCTGCATACGACCGTAAACAATTTCAAATGTTCTGACATCCTGAGGAGCCGACTCGCAGAGCCTCGCGATATCACGATGATGCCAATGTGCAGAAGTGGAGTAGTCTTCGGCCTCATCCCGGCATCCGAGAAGATCGCGTCTTGTGCATCGATCGCTCGAGACCACAACATGCGTCGCTTGAGCCACTGCCCCCCTCGTCGCTTCAAACACTTGGAGATTTGCAAGATCTAGGACTCAGACACTCGTTAGACGGGTCGTTGTCAGAATCGACCAATCCATATGTTTAGTTACCACAGCCAGGATCAAGCAAGACAAGCTCAGTAGACTCGATCACAAGCAATATCTTGTTAAAGCAAGGTATTCTTGGCTTCAGATGCGGCCCACAGTCAACATCACTCCATGCTTTGTGATGTCAATTCTGAGATTCCCGATGACCCGCATGGGAACACCCATCTCTATTGGCCATACATATCTCTGCAGCGCAACTTTCTGCTAGCGATGACCACAGTTGTTGAGGCTCCTGCTGGAGGATCCACAGACATGCGGAAAGCGTTGCAGAGAAGTTCTGCGCGTGGGGTCGAGGGTTCGATGGAAGTGGAGGACGCGTTCCATCATATGTTGCCCAATCTCTCCGGTTGGAGGTATATGATTTGTAGGTCACGGAGGCACGAAGCCTTTTGACGCCCGTCACATATTTCTCTTTCTCCTTCTCGTTCTGCTTTTCTTGATCAACAGTTCAGAGCAGAAGTACTAAAATCGAGGGCTGTAATTGGCATGCCTGGGCTCTTTTCGCACAATGGCCTACTCGGCGGCCGCATCAGCGGCAAAGCTCTGGAAATCGGCGTCTGTATCACCGCGGCCTCTGGTTTCCTGCTATTCGGATATGATCAAGGTGAGCTCCAGTCGAGCCCTTGGAGCTGTATCTACCACGTACTGATCCGTGAACCTTCTCACAGGTATCATGAGTGGAATTATCACAGAGCCGATGTTCCTCGAAGTCTTCCCGCAAATGGAACCCAACAACAAATCTGGTGCTATTCAAGCTCTCGTCGTGGCCATCTACGAGATCGGCTGTCTTCTTGGCTCTATGATGATCGTGGCTGTTGGTGACCGACTTGGCCGCCGACGATCTGTACTCATTGGAACTGTCATTATGCTTATTGGAACTGCAATTCAAGCCGCGGCGACAACGCTCGGTCAGATGATTGTTGGTCGAATAGTGACCGGCTGGGGTAACGGAATGAACACGAGTTCGATACCGGTTTGGCAATCTGAAATGGCACCACCGAAGATTCGTGGATTCTTGGTGCTGTTTGAGGGTGCGCTGATTACTGGCGGTATCATGCTGTCCTACTGGTGAGTGAGAATTGTTCGACATACACTACAGCCTTTTGCTTACCCCATGTGCAGGATCAACTATGGCTTCTGGTTCGTCACCCAACATGGCTCATTCCAATGGAGATTTCCAATTGCGTTTCAAGCAGTGTTCGGCATAGCTCTCATCATCGGAGTCCTACTCTATCCGGAATCACCACGCTGGTTGATCAAGAAAGGCAAAGCCACGCAGGCTCGCGAGATCATGGCCATTCTGGAAGGCAAAGACGCGGAAGACCCAACATTGATCGCAGATATCGAGGAGATGCAGCGAGTGAATGAGATTACCTCGTCCACAAAATTGACTGCTCAGGAACTTCTCTCGAATGGCAAGGAAATGAACCTTTGGAGACTGAGCGCTGCTTGCGCCGCGCAGGCCTTCCAACAATTGGGTGGGCTGAACCTTGTAACATACTACGCTACGACAGTGTTTGAAGACAGCTTAGGCTTCGACCCAGAACTGTCGCGGTTAATGACAGGATGCCTCGGAACCGAGTTCTTTCTTGCCGCCCTGGTCGCCCTTGTCGTAGTCGACAGACTCGGCCGAAGAAAACTTATGCTTTGGGGAGCAATGGGCATGGGAATCTCGTTACTCATTATCGGTGCATGCTTGAGTAAAGCTACGGAGACTTACAAGGCACCTGCATACGCTGCTACGGTGTTCATCTTCGTATACAATACTTGCTTCGCGATTGGCTGGCTCGGAGTGACTTGGCTCTACCCTGCTGAAGTTACGCCTATCAGGATTCGAGCAGAGGCAAACGGGTACGTCTTTGAAATCATTTACACAGTGATGATACGAGTGAATGCTAATAACAGATTCCAGATTTTCCACAATGTCCAACTGGATTATCAACTACGGCGTCGTCCAGCTCGCGCCAATTATGATCAACAAGATTGGCTGGCAGACATATTTCGTCTTCATGTGCCTCAATTTCATGCACGTTCCCGTGGTCTTTTGGTTCTTCCCTGAGACGAACGGATACAAGCTTGAAGCTATGGATGCCATTTTCGAGCGTGCGCATGAAAGAGGCGAGAACCCAGTGTGGACTGAGAGAAAGGTGAGGAAGGGCAAGGAGGGTTTGGATGTGGAGAAGCATGACCACGATGGGGTCGCCAGCACAGATGAGCCGGAGGGCGGGGTGAGAGGAGCAGAGTTGGAGAAGGAGGAGATGTCGAGAGACTCAGATGCCGATGTTCGTTCGAGTCAAGGGATGTGAGGGAATGGTTCAGTCGTGGCGGCGTTGTGATGCTACGTGAGAGCGTGATACCCGAAGCTATACGAGATATGCGAGATATTTAGTCTGCTACCAAATTCGGAAAGGCCAAAGTCACCTGCATCTTACTATTTGATATCTTTCAATGTCACGTCGCTGTGCCGTTGGGCTTATCGCGTTCGGTTGGACTTGCAGAGTGCTCCATTTTGACGCCAATGTTGCATGCATACGTAGTGGAAGCAAACGATAGCCTCTTACGATGAGGTCGTTGCTGATCCCAGTCTTCACTTCCACGAGACGCCCCACGTCATCTTCCCTCTCCTAAAGGGAACGACCTCAATCGATTCGTCTTCGTTCTTCAAACTCTCCGCGATTGCGGCCGAATTCCTGCTCAGCACAATGCGCTCGTTCTTCTCATCCTTGACCTTGTAGAAATCGCGACCATATGAGGCGAGAAATCCTTCCAGCTTCTCCGGAGTCACATGGTCGGCGCTGATGTACTGCTTCTCCACTCCTCGCTCAAAGGCATCGATGACAAGGCCTACAGCGTGCGGTTGTGTGAAGACTCCGGCGGCGACCTTATCGCTGCGTTTGGACGTGGCGGGATGAGGTGCAGAATCAGTACCAAGGAAGAACTTTGGATTGCCACTCACTGCGGCCTCGAGGAGTGCTCTTCGATCCGATGGGTTCTTGGCCACAGGTTTGCAGAAGCAATGCGGGTCGCCCGCCCAGTCATCGACGGTCAAGAAGAGGTGGTGAGCAGTAACGGTACCCACGACCTTGTCGCTGCACGAATTGACGGCATGGATGGCCGCGGCGGTCGTGCAGTGTTCGAGAACGATTCGCAGATTGGGGAAGCGCTTGTGAAGGTCGAGGAGAGTGGGCAGGAAAGCCTCTTCGGCGTTCAGAACGGTGATGTCGGAGCCGGCGGATGGCGGGAGCTCTCCATGGAGGTTCAACACCATGTCTTGGCGTTCCATTTCCTCGAAAACGGGATAGAAGTCTTCGTATGACATGACGCCGTGGCTTGAGTTGGTGGTGACGCCGTGAGGATATGACTTGATTCCCGCGATCCCGTTCTTCTTGGCCTCGATCACCGTCTCCGGCGTAATGTTCGGATGCAGGTAGAGGGACATGAGGAAGAGGACATTGGGCTCCAGCGCTTCGAGGCGCTTCTGGTACTGCAGAGCATGATGGACGGTGGTGATCGGAGGCACGAGATTGGGCTGTTGATCGTGGGGTCAGATGTGTAGATGCAGCATTCCGCGCAATGGACGTCCATACCATGACAAACACGGTATTGACGCCGCCGCGGCGAATGGTGGGCCTGTCGTTGATCAGACGTCGCCGTGCAACCGGGAGAGGGCTGCCGGGGCATACACCACCATCTCCGTCATATCGCCCTCCCGCAGATGCACGTGCATATCTGCTGCAGCCGGCAGCTCGAGGCCATCGAGCTTGCCCAACGCTGCTTCTTCTGCCGGCATCGTGGGCGGCTCGGTCTGGCGGTGGTGCAACGGCGTTGTCGGACTCGTCGTCCGTTGTCAGACTCGTCGTCCGTAGGGTCGAGCGGCGGCGAGCGTCCGAGGCGTAGTTCTGACCTTCAGTGATCCCGCAGGAGCGAGAGCTCAAAACCTTGCGAGGGCAAAAATCGGCGCCGGTTTGCTATTGAGATATTCTATCCCGTCGATCAGCCGGCTGACTAAGCCCCTCTGCCACCTCAGCTGTCTCGGGCTAACCATCCACAGATATCTGCACGCCACCCACGCACACCCACCCTTTTTCGAGCTCCATGCCGCATTGTGCAGAGGCAGCGCAGAGAGCAATGCTTCATTCACGCTTGCTCCGTCCATGCCCCGGCGTTGGGATCACCGCCGCTGAGGTCTTGAGCCGGACTGAAGGCGCATCCCGCGACATGGAATCTGCTACTCGACCGGACCAGCTGTTTTCGACACGAAATCGCACCGATACGGGTTAAGCGAGGGCAACATAACGCGTATGTGGTGCAAGACCTCCCACCTCCGGAGCCCTGCCGATCTTCGAATCCTACGACGCGTTCAGCTTCTCGAAGCGAGCTCCGACGATGCTCTCTTGCAATGCACCGTCCAATGCCAAAAGCAGCGCATTTTCATCAGGTCGAGCAGGACACGCCGATCAAGGAATATAGCTACGACGACCAGAGATGGCGTTCGAAGCCATTGACTCCGCACCAGATTCTGGTCAATGACATTCGGCTGGAAACACTGCGTCCTTCGCGAGGCCCCTTGCTAGAGTGCCATGAACGTAGTCCGCAGACTCTGGTCCCCGATACCGCAGCTTTCACGCCTTCTGCAAGCTTGATGAGAGTCAGCGAAGCCACTGATAACCCGATCGAGAAACAAAAATATACCAACCTGGAAGAAGACTTTGGCTGGATTCGGTATTTACGGTCGCGAAAGTCGCAGAAAAATGCATTCGACGACGAAGATTCTGCGAAATGTCGATGGATCCATTGCTCGTCAAAGTTTCCCGAATACATTCGAGGATTTCTATGGGCCCTTTCAGACGACCTGAACACCGTGGCGGATTCCATGCGAATGCTTGACATTGTCATGCAGCGGCAGACTCGTTTCTCCAAACATGGCAAGTCGTTTCAGCCATTCTCACAGACGCTCAGATCTGCTACGACAGACTCTCGCGCCCGCGACTTGTATCCCATGATGATCTCTGTACCATTTCTTGACTGGACTGTTCAAGGACCGACCCCTTCACTCAGATTCCAGGTTGACAAGCGTGAGGGCTTTCTCAGCGCGAGATCATCTGCTCACATTGTGCGATCCATATTGCAATACTATTATCGATTGGAAGATACGCAAGATCGCGAGGAAACTCAAGTCTTCTCCAAGCACAAGCCATGGCGCACAAATCGGGAGCTGGACCTCAAGGTCCGGCAGTGGTACGGCCAGTATCCGACAGCTTTAAACGTTGATGAGCTATGGATCCTCGCGATTGACGCGGAGCACATTATTACTTTTTCATCGAACCAGACTTGGAAATCTCGCTGGCCACCTTTCCAGCTCACTTCTCGGATTGCCGATGTCTCATTTCGTGGCATCCGAAACAACTACTTCCGGTCAGACGAGAAGCGAGAGTACACCGCGATGACTCATGCTGTTGCAAGCCTGAGCGGCGCTGTTGGCATGATGCATCGCAACTTTTGGCCAGACTTGTATCTGTGTCTAGCTGATAGATATGCGGGACATCTGGGACATCTGCAGTATCGATTGCATCGCGCTCCTTCTACAAAACTGGTCATGGACCTTATCGCCTGTCAGGAGGAACTGAATATCGTTATTCAGATCACTGAGCAGCAGCTCGACACCATTAATGATCTTCGACTCTCTCTGGAGGCGGTTGAGCCCAAAACTGAACCTACCAAGATCACCGCCACTAAGCCGCCAGCCTCTGGGCCGGACGAATTTGACGAACACGATCTCACCAGAAGTTTCGTGTCTCGAAGATCCACTTATCGTCAATTATCCGCATCAGTCCTGTCGGACCCTGTTGCCCAACTGGTGGACAATCTAGAGCGAGAGCTGGCAGATTTGCGCGATCTACGTGACAACACAGACCGTCTTGTGACTCGTACGATACAGCTCGTCAATATCCGCCTCGAAGATCACGGCAAGGCTATTCTTGTTTTCACCGTGGTCACCATTGTCTTTCTGCCACTGAACTTCGTCTCGTCTTTCTTCGGCATGAACTTCAGCGACATTCGAGATATGGAAACTACGCAATGGCTCTTCTGGGCAGTGGCTGTTGCAGTCACCGTGAGCGTCGTTGCCTCGGCTGTGTTCTTGGCCTTCAGTGGTGGTCCGCTACTGGAGAAGGTCATGATGTGGCGAGACGCAAGACGAGACACGCACATGTCCACAACCTCTTCCCTGCGACAGAGAGCTGACAGCCATGGGCGATCTGGCTTTCAAGTCTTCGGCACGGACAAAGATGCCCACGGCGGTCGCTCGATGCAAGCAGGATGATGGGAATCATTTGACATTAAGCGTCATGCGACATGGCAAAGTCTATGTACAACAGAACTAATATCCACCGAAAGTATGTGTCCGGTCTCTTCCCCGCTGATATTTCTATGCTCCGCCAACAAAGATGCTGAGCAATTGTGGGTTGCCATCGGCCAGAGTCCCGCTCTGGTCGACGCCGCCTGTTGGGTTGACATCGTCGTAGCTGAATGCGTACCCTCTTCCATCGGGCTGGTTCGAGTGCACGATCTGCGAGTACCAGTTGTTGCGGTCGTTCTTGTAGTAAGTATCGTGGGATGGTCCTGGCTGCAGAGCACTCTTCAACATGGTGCCGCGGTTGAAAGCAGCACAGAGCCTGGGGACTATTGCTCGATGAACAGCGTTGTCCGATCCCTGGATGGCAAATGGACCACTGTTGCATCCGAAAATGTCGGCAGTCGAAGGCTTCGCGTAAGCCCGGTTGTCACCATCGCACGAAAGCCAGTCGCCATTGACGCGGCAGTTGACCCTTCCAGCGGCCATTTGAGTATCGATTGTAAGGGTGCTGGTTCGGTATCTGTCCCAGACGCGACCAACATGACCAGCCAAATAATCTCCGAAAGCGCCTGGGCTGGATTGCATGAATGGATAAGGAGCAACGACTCGCAGAGGACCATTACCACCACTTTGGCAGAGCTGACCCCAAGGAGCGCCATCTTTCCTTCCCTGGGCGGAGAGTGCAGAGCAGACGGCACCCACACCAGACGTACGGAGACCGCGGACAGTTCGTACAGCACCGCTACCAGGCTGCATCGACATGCCGAGAGCGAGTCCAACGAAATCGACGTAAGAGAGGTTTGCATACAAGCCACCCGCATTGTTGGTGAACTCGACGAAGCCCCAGTCTACGCCTGCAGAGGGATCTCTTGGGTTGGCAAAGCTGGGCTGCACCTGGCCAGGAGCGTTTCCGGCCCAGATGGAGTAGAACTTCAAGTTGCCCTTCGCGAACCAAATTCGGCCGGAGGAGAGGTAGTCGGGCAGTGTGATGCGAGTGGTGCTGCCTTGTGCAGTGTTCAAAGGAATGGCGATGTTGCCAAACACCTCACGTGGAGTCGTGAAGCTTGCATCCGCTGGAGGATACATGAATTGACCTGCGATACGACGATTCGTCAGCGGCTTTGGTTCCAGGATTGGCTCAGAATGACTCACCATTTGGTTGAACGAAAACCACACGACCGCTTGGGTCCAGACCGGTGATATACGCATTGACGGCACCTCCAATATTGTTAACCAACGCGAGTGGCAGCCGGTTATTGGCCTGAATTCCCATGCGAGTCTCATTGGCTGGGACTGGCTCAGGGTTGGTCGCGTTCAGCGTATTCTCCGCTGTGATTATGAGGTCCTCGACACCTCCTGGCATGACTGGAACAGCATCAGGCGTCTGACGAACGACCACAGAGACCGCGGGCGCTGCGGCAACCTGTCCAACAATGCAGGCTGCAGTCAGCAGCAATGCTCGTAAAGAGGCCCTCATTGCGAGTACTGTGAAAGTGGCTTGCAAGAATAATCAAATATCGGGTAAAGACAGTAGAAGATTGCCCTGAAAAGAGTGGCAGGGACAATACTTCGTCAGTAAGGAAAGAAGAACAACAACTGAGCCTGATTGATGCAGCATATTCGACGAGGACGACGCTTCATGATATAGCATCTGCTTTCTTGTCGCCACGATCAACTAAGCCTCGGCGAAACGCCACTCCATACGCACTCTGCAAACGACAGTCTGGCGCAGGTGGAAGCGATCCAACTCTCAGCCTTAGCTGCATGGCGGACAAGCTGAGCAATGTCGACCGAGAACGAATCGCAGAGGGTGAAGTGTCCAGAATGTGGCTTCGCGGTCCAGACGGACTGAAAGCATGCGTCTCTCCTTAGTCCTACTTTCGCGCCATGAACGCCTTCTGTGTTACAGAACGACGTGCCGTGAGCCGGGACAGCAGTCACGTTCTTGCACCACTAGTCGAGTCTTGTCATGTGCTCCGACAGGATAGATGGGACCTTTTCAGCCGCCTGGCAAACAAGAAAATCAGGCTTGCGCGTGCTAAACGCAAAGGCGTCTCTGGAGTGATGTTGAAAAATAGCGTCTGTGCAACGCTATTGGTCGAAGCCGGTCCACAAAAAATCACAGAGGATGCAATGTGCCGTGGCTCCCTTTTTTCCTCGATGCCGCGAAATGTATGGCTTGCAATGAGGTCAATCTGAAACACGCTGGAATTCCATCATCATGCCCGAGCCGAAAACTGCATGTGCAGATTCGTGCGAGTCGATGTTCGGGGACGTTTGTTGGGAAGAATGGTGTCGATGGTGATGGCCCCGGCTAGTGATGCGATTGGCTGGAAAATTGAAATGTCAGCTCGGATTTGGCAGGTCGTGGGCTTGCACTCAAGGACTTGGTCCTGCAGAGATCATCGCGCATGGCGACCTGGCTGCAGCAACGTGGTATCACAGGCATCCCATCTGATATGCCACACGCAGCGTCTGATGGATGCGATGTCGATTTGATGGATTTTGGAGGTGCTCCGAGTCCACGGCTCGATCCAAAGCTTGGCGCCTATGGTTTGTCCTGTTCTCGGCAACACTTCCTTTCGGACGACTACTCCTTGCTCTCTCCTTTGGGCGCTGGATTTGTCAAGACCATGATCAAGCATGATGGCGGTGATCATGTCTCTGCGCCCCAGCCTGACTCGAGACACGAGCGCAGGTCGGAGGGAGCTCACAATGGTTCCATCATTCGGATACTACAGCAAGAATTGAGCTCGACCAAAGCCAGAACACAATTGGGAAAGGACATCAATAGGCATTCAAGGAAACAATGGGATAATCATTGCAAACTAAGTACATACGCCTAGATGCCTCGAGCTGTCAGAGCATCATTGACAGTCTGCTGGAAGTCCTTGATCAACGGCTCTTTGATCAAGCTGATGTGATTACCGCCGACGTGGTGGAATCGCACATTCTCTTCATGGACGAATTTCCGCCACTCGCCCAGCACATCTCGCTTCCACACTTCAGGCGTCGCACCGAAGTGAGGCATAGGATCTGCGCAAAATATATCTGTCGTGCTGATCGAGCCTGAGGGCTCGTACTGTGAAGCAATGACACGCATGCAGTCTTCCACGCGACCAAAAGCTTGCAATCTGGGTACTGTGATGTCCATATTCTCGATGAACTCTGGGGGGAATTTGGTGAACAATAGCTCGTAGAACTGCTCGTCCGTCAGGTCTGCGGTCTCTTCTGCGAATGCGCGTGCTTGCTCTGGCGTGTAGTCCGTGACGACGGGCAGCACGTCAATCATGAGCGATCGATAGCGGACTTGGCCGATTGTGCTCTTCAGGCTGGGTGGATTGTCGATGCCGCCGCAGAAGACGACCTCTTCACCATCCGCTTCGAACTTCTTAGCTAATTCGAAACATAGCATCCCACCAAAGCAATAACCCAGCATGGCGTAAGGACCGCGCGGCTGCGTTCGTCGAATTGCTGTATAGTAGCAGTCGAGAAGATCGTCGATGCCGTCAAAGGTGCCCTCGCCTGGGTGAAGGCCTTTAGCTCGAAGAGCGTAGATGGGCCGGTCGGGAAGATATGGCAGAAGTCCCATCCAGCAGAGGAATTCTCCAGCGCCGGGATGTAAGAGGAACAGAGGTTGCTTGCTACCTTCCGAGGCCAGTGGCACTATCGGCTCGTATTCTTTCGAGACTGTGCCAATCAATGTAAGCTCATGCTCCAGGTCTGCTACGGAGTGGCATCGGATCAGTAGCGGCATTGGAATCTCTTGGTGAATGTTTAGTCCCTTCTCAAGGGCCTTCTTGAGACGCATGAACCCGAGCGAGTTGATACCGGAAGAGAGGAGAGCATCTTGTCCTAGGAGGTGTTCAGCTGGAACTCCTACCACATTCGAGTAGATTTGCGCGATCTCTTTCTGTAGAGGGGAGCATGTGTCTAGCGTAGGCTTTTGGGTCTCCACAAGGCTATTGCTGGGTGACGCAGTGTCAATCTTGTAGGCGTCGAGATCGCCTTTCTCGTAGGACTGTCGAAGCTTCGCGCGAGAGAGCTTGCCAATCGTCGACTTCGGAAGAAGTGCCTTGGCCAGAGGAATGATGTGCAGTGACTTTTGCGCACATACGCTGAACACCGCCTTGTCAATGGCCTGCAGAGTTGCTCGGAGGTTTGCAGGGCCAATCGCGGCCTCCGTTGGGTTGAATAGTACAACGGGTGCTTCAGAGTTGCGCTCTTCTGACCACGTTGAGAACACCGCCGTGTAAGAAACTTCCAGTCCCGCTATACCGCCGGTCTCAATCGCATATTCGATTTCGAATGATGAATAGTTGTTGCCGTTCAATATCAGCACTTCCTTCGATCGGCCAAGCAGCTGCAGATTTCCATTTTGATCGATGCGGCCAATGTCGCCAGTACTCATCCAGCCGTCCTCGGTGAAAGCGCCAGCAGTTGCTTCTTCGTTACCATAGTATCCCTTGAAAATTATGTCTCCTCGGAGATGGACTATGCCCTCATCTGGATTCTCATCCTCGCCTCTACGACTGACAATTTTTGCTTCGAGTCCAGGCAGAGGCTTGCCGACAGTAGCGAAGGTATTGCCCTGGTCTACATCGTAGCCAGGGCTTTCTAGGTTGTAATAGCAGGCAGAGCATGTCTCACTCAGGCCATATGCAGCCTTAATGCTGTGTTCGGGGGCACCATACTTTTTCAACACATTGTCCACTGCAGCAAGTGTTTTGGTCCTGTTGGCCTCGCCGCCGACCATAATCACTGCCAGTTCGCTGAGATCGAAATTTATCGAGTGCGTCTCTTGCTTTGCCAACGATTCCATCGCAGCTGCGAGGAAGAAGTTTGGCGAAAACGTGTACCCGATTCGTTGTGCGCTTAAAATCTGGAAGAAGCGCCATGGCTCTTGAACCAAGTCTGATGTTGGGACGAAAACTTGATCGGATCCAGTATAGAGTGCTTGAAGGTGCACTTCGCAGAAGCAAGCTGAGTGGTCGAAGGAGATCCATGACATAAAAGTCTTGCCGTGGGAGGAGAGATGTGTCGCCTTTGCTTCGACAGAGGCGATCAATTGAGCGTGAGAATACTGCACAGCTTTCGAGTGGCCAGTGCTGCCTGAGGTGAATAGTATCGCCGCAATATCATCGCCATTTTCAGACTCAACCTCCACAGGTGATGGAAGTCCAGAATCAACGGCTTTCCGACGATCAATATCTTCTATTGATTGCACGTTCAGTTTTCGAGATGCCAGTATCGATGACAATTTGTGGCTAGTCAGTATTGGAGTATTGCCAAACAGATTTTTGACATTGTCAAGCTGTGCAGCAGCTGTCTTCGGCTCATTCGATACTGGGTTGAGCACTGCACAGATTCCGCCTGCAATGATATTAGCTGATGTTCTTCTCTGGCTTTCAATCATCTTACCTGCTGCCGTCACAGACCAGAACCACAAAACATTTTGTTTATGATTATCGAAATAGGTAATGACCTTTTGTCCTTTCGTGACAAGTCCAGCATCGATCAATCGACGAGCGTTGTCCTGTTATGGTCAGCATCAAATCTTCGCATAGGGGAACATACTCACTTTTGCTTGTGCATATAATTCTGGGAACGTAACTCTTGTCGCAGGTTCGTTGCACCCATTCTCAAGATATGAGAAACCGTTCCTCGCATGGCTCTCTGCAGCGTTCTTGAGAAGGTCGATGATTCTGCTAGGCCGAGTAGGCTCAGGGAATGTTGCCAACGACATGATTGTTGCCCGAATTGTCTATCTCGCAGCTGGCAAGGTTGGGATACGGTATCTATATATCAAATATTCGGACTTTGCCCGCAGAATACTGTCCATGAGTCCGCGGCACAGACAACATCCATGTCATTTCCGTGGAGATCATTATTTTTAGTTTGAGTTTGGGTTTCGTAGCGAGCCAGGTCCATGGAAAGTTGACACGAAGGTGCATGTTGTCGATCACCAAAGATAATGCTCAGAGTGATCGGCAGCCTGAATTGGAATATGGCGACGGCGCATGGCATTAGCCCGGATTGTTCAATGATGGCTCGGCGGTACTGCTAGCGCATAGACTTCGCTGGCAATTCTAAGCGTACAATCATGCAATAGTCTATATCTTCCTGCGCTACTTCTGACCATAGCCCGTGGAGAAATCCAAGTGTACGCGAGTCTAGTTTTGACAACATGAATCTAGTGGAAGGCTCGGTAGTTCTAGGTCCTGCAGTTTCTGGGGAACACTTCGATGCCTGTTCGTTGTTTTGGTTGGCATGGGTGGCCTGCTCATGACTTCGTCAATGCGAACCCATTACACGAGGTGAAAACAATGCACACAATGCAAATTCTCCGAATGGCATGATGGTCTGCGAAAATTGGGCTTCAGAGTGCAGAGGCCATGTGTTCGGGCAAGAGGACACGCTTTCTTGGACGACGTCAACGTTATTTTGGGGGATCTGCAACTGAAACTTTCCTGTTAGAGTAAGTGCCCTCTGATTGATAAGGGATCTCGTAGAACTAGACTACCTGATAGTTCTAGACTTCTCTTGTTCACGCGATTAGCGCCAGCGCCCACGTATGCACCATGTGAGGGTCAGAATCCCGCTGCTTCATCATAGAGCACATGGAGCACGCTATCCTGCGCCAACAAAAACACATCTTGCCTCAAAGCATGACTTGTCGATCGCAGTGCTTTGGGGAAAGCGCACAATCGAGCCCTGTGCGAGTGTGCGAACTGTCCAACAATTCAACCGTGCTCCTAAGCGAAAGCTTGTTCTGAGGCTTCAGTTGCTGCGGTTCAACAGGCACTACTGCAAGGAATGGAAGTTTGCACGGAGATGGCAAGGCACTTCCGAGTGCAATAGCACACCGCGGTTCATGGCTCGCCGGCGAAGCCTCGTACGATTCACGCGATTGAGTGCATGATGGGGCCGCTCGAAATGGCGCAAATCTTCGAGTGAATCGTGCTGCCGTTGATGAGACACGGAGAAAGAATACACGATTCGAGCTCATTTCCAGGTTGATGGTGCTAGACATGACGGGCTTGTTGCTACTGTTGCGTTTGTGGCGTTCTCAGAGCGCCTATGTGCCGTTGAGGATCGGTTAGATATTAGTATGAGATCTGTGCTTCTGCGAGGTGGTGTTCGTATGACACGACCTCTCATCACCTGCCCATTTCCAAAGCCTTGTCCAGTGTCGTTTCAAGTCATGGGGAGATGTAATGTCCTTGTGTATGGTGGCGGAGGTGAGATATGGCTTCTTTGGTGCTCGTTGTACAAACTCAGCTAATGGAGAGATTGCAGCAGTCGGATCACTTTTTGGTTGGCGAATAGCACAAAATAGCCATGCCACAGTATCTGTTGTGTGTCGATCGAATTGGGAAGCCGTTCGTAACTCTGGCTACAGCCTGGACACAAAGACCTGGGGGAACGGACGTTTCGTGCCCCATCGAGTCCTGAGGTCAGGATCTGTGGCAAAGGTCATTCCCAAGCAGAAGTGGGATTACCTCATCCTCGCGAACAAAATCAAAGATGATTATGCCTCAACTCTATCCGAACTCCAGTCGGTCGTGTCTCCGGAAACTACGTTGGTCACAGCCCAGAATGGGATGGATGTCGAGGTTCCCCTTGCACAGGCATTCCCCGAGAACACGATCCTCAGTGCTGTGTGCAACATCGGCTGCAGGCAAATCTCACCGGGTCGCATAGAGCAAACCGCGAGCATTAAGCGATCCGCGTTCTTGATCGGTGCTTATGCTCCAAGCACACCTGCGGACATCTTGCAACGCGACACTCTATGTGCCATGGACGCCCAGTTCGAAAGTGTCAGTCGCATAGAGCAAGAGCGATGGCGGAAACTGGTCCTAAACTCAGCCTGGAATTCGGTCACCGCTCTGACTGGCAAGAATACCCATCAAGCACTGCAGGAGCCCGGAGCAGCTCGATTGATGTTCCAAATCGCCGGAGAAGCGCTCAGCGTCGCTTCTGCGAGCGGCGTGAGCTTGGATAATGACTTGCCAGTTCAAGTCATCGAGCTTGCAAAGAGTAGTTTGCCGATCACACCTTCGACCTTGCAGGATCTCCGGAGTGGGCGACCCATGGAGCTGGCACAGATTTTCGGTATGTTTACGTTCCGTTACTTCTTAGGTCCACAGCACACGTGCTAACAAAGCTTTAGGTTACCTCGTCATGCAGGCCCGACGAGTCAGCTTGCCAGTACCATATCTCACGTGGGTGCACGAGTTGCTCCAACAGCTCAATAGTCAGTTGGCCGTGCGCGCAGCACCGAATGGACCATTGTGGTCCGGCTCCACGTCAGTCGTCGATCTGTTGGCACAAGAAATGGCTCCAAGACTTTCGGCAGTCGCATGAATTGCCTTCGCGGTCCAGACTCTTTGTCTCAGTGCTCGCTAATGTATCTCGTATCTTGCAACAGTCATGTTATATACCCTACGTAACGGAATCATCATCAGCTTCAAACTTCCCTGAACAAATGGCACCATGGCTTCGCTGGTGAAGTGGCGCTCGCTTTGATTTCGAGAAGTGAGCCTTGCGCACGCTAGTCGTGACCATGCAAGATTTATCCAATTCAGCGGTAAGCAATGCGAATGGTCTCTCCGAGACAACGTCTCATGCGAGCCATTCAAGCTTCAGGTGAAAGTAGTCACAAAGCTTGCGTACTGAGCGAAAATCTTGTCCTTCTCGAGCGCAGCTTTGATGTGCTCGGTGCTTGTCATCGCGACCTCGAGCCCGCCATCGGCCAGTCTCGGATGGACTATCACTGCGGTAGCATAATTGGCTAAGCTCTGCGATCATAATGTCAGCATGGCACTGGATTCAATGACCTTGTCACTTACGCATGCGGGTTCTAGAGATGCAGGTTAGCACATGCACACTCGTTTTCGCAGACCATTTCTCACTCACTCATGTATCTCGTGCGATCAACGACTCCTAGCTCCGAACCCCAATTCAGTACATTGGATTGAGACTTCGAATAGTCGTTAAAGCCGATGTTGTGCGTATCGAGCAGAGAAAGTGGATTCGGACAGATAGCTTCGTCTTCGGGAAGATTTGCAGCCATGTTCAGCCACGCTGCCCACTTTGACTCCTTCCATCCAGATACAGCCTTGCGAACGTGTTGGGCTGCGGTGACCAGGCCACGATCAGACTCCAGTTCGGAGAGAGGGCATTTCGAGACTACAATGTCTACGGCGTTGCCGATATAGCCAGTCTCAATTCGAGGCTCGAGACGTTGTCTGATGTTAATTGGAAACAACATGAGAGATTCCTGGTGGCCTTCGGTGCTCTTCTGTCTCGCGAAACTCAGTCGCGACCAGAACAATCCAATAAGGGCATCCATGGTTGATATCCACTGCTCGCCACCTGGCAACGATGCACTGTTTTTGAGGTTGCCCAGGGCTTCAGCGGAGAATTTCCACATGCACCATTTCGTCTCTTCGAGCTCACTGTTGATCGATGATAGGTGAGCCTTCTTGGTTTCCTCCAGGACAGTGAAGGCCGCTTCTTTGCTAACACCTTCTCGAGGAAGATTCAAATTAGAACGTGTTGTGGGAAAGACCTTCCAATGCTCATCGTTGAAGGGGCCAGCTTCAGATCTTGCCTTTGACAGGCGTTCCCGGATCGTGCTCTCGGGCAGCTGTGGTTTGTGTTTCTGTTGTATACCATTGCTCACATCGGCACAGTGCAGGGACCAAATTCTCTCGACCTCTGCTACTGCTGCAGCATCTGCCAAGAGATGATTGAAGCCAAAGGACAACGCCATGCCGCCATCAAGATAGTTCAGTTTGGCTGTCAGCATGCGCGCTCCCTCGTGCACCGGGGTCAGGGTAACAGGCTGCGAGCATGGTGCGACTAAGCCCGTCAATGGAAAGCCGTCCTCCATTAGCTGAGCGTAGCTCGGGATGTCAGTCTTGCCAACGAGATTCTCCCAGGCAAACTCAACATGAGCATCGTCGCCCACGACAACTATCAGGTCTCGAGGATCATCGGAGGCTCGGCCAATGGTGCCAGAGAGGGCAGGGATCTCGGCTAGTGTCCTGGCAAGACCCTCTTTCAGTATGTCGTAGCCGCGCTGAGCTCGCTTCGAGTCTGGCAATGGCCAGAAGTGAGTTTGCGTAACCCACACTTTTGGACTGTAAGCATCGCAAATAGAGAGCTTGATGGTATATTTTTCGACAGGCTCGCTCGGGTATACTTTGAACTCGGCCATGATAGAATCTGATCCGTATAAAGTCTTCCTGTGAACAGTCGCTGCTCGGATGCATGCAAATGTGCAAAGTGTAAGCAGGATAGGTGGAGCGAACAGATAACATTGTAATCATGTAGCAGCACCGGGATCACTACGAGCCCTGTATGAGATCATCTTCGCCTGGTTCCATAGTTGACCGTGATGCGCCGGCGGCACAATCTCGCGAGCTGCAGGGCAAGCGACCATCAGCATCGCCAACCGAAGATACCAAAGCTGATCAGGTATAGTGCACCACGTATCAGGAAGATGACGCGAGTCGAATTGTCTGGTGTAATAGCCGCATCGCGTTTAGGATGTACGCGAATGGAGGACAGAGTTTGGCAGATCTGTGGATGAGAAAGAAGAGGTTGGAGGGCGAAGTGTCGATCGCGGTACGAACCCGAACCCGCTCCTTTCTTGGCGTTCTCGCGAAGCGTTGAGCAGTGGCGATGCATCACTCTTTCATGGACGCTTGTTCAAATTCATGGAGAACAATGAAATGGTGGTGTTCGTGTCTCAGATACCTCTCGACGACTCGCAAAGGCAGCTAACTCGACGAGACATTGTCGAATTTCCGATAATGGCTTGCAGCACATTTCTGGCCGTGGGGATCCTCGTGAGCTGAGGAGGCGATATTTGTGCAGAGAAAGGTGCCATTCTTGGCGATCTCATGAAGACAGCACAGGCGTTTTGCGTGGGATCTCAGTCTGCCACACGAACAGGGCCTGAATCTGGCGGACTCGGACTGAGGGGATCTCAGCTCCAGGTTTCGGAGAACCAGGCCTCTCGTGCCACTGCAGGTGAGAGTGGAGTCGGGGTGTTTCATCTCGTCCACAGGACGCCAGAATCATGACCCAAGATCAGAGCAGACACACAAGTCATTGACGCGTTTTGAACTCGTCGCCGTGTTAGTCTGATCCTCGAGGCAGATTCGAGACTGTTTGAGCAGAATGAGTTTGCCACGCGCAAAGCCGGCAGAAGTGCTGTGAAGCTGATAGCTTGCAGTCTCGTTCACACACAGCGCACAAAGGGAAACGTACTTCGAGGATGGCATCAGCCGCAATACGAAGAGTTCGCCTCACAAGAACTCCAGAAACCCCACGCAGTGCGAAAAGGCAAAAAGCATGACTTCACATTTCTTCTACTCATACATTGCAATCGATTGTCGAAGGACAATACATTTTGCACCCGAATGTAGTCACCAAAACCGTACCAACCAAGCAAGCTCTTCATACACCTCCTTGACCGGTGCTGGTGAGCGTCCGATCATGCACCCAAGATCAAGCCTCAGGTCCGCGTTCTTCTAGTCATTCCATGACCCCACGCTTCTGATCAGCGGCCTTTTGTTCACCAGGTGCGTTTATGCCTCGGAAGGTCTTGTTGAACCAGCCTGATACTACTCCACCTGGTGTGAGCTGCTCGGCATGGCTGCCTCTTCGCGTCGCATAGTCTTCGCTACCGCGCTTGTGCTGCGCGAGGCTACCGAACATGCCACCAGATGCGGCTGAGGACTAAGAACGCAATTCGTCAGCTTGAACGCTGAAGCTTCTTGTCCTCCGCAATGCTTACTCTTCGTCGTTGGCTCGTTGGCGAGGTGGGAGATTCTGTATCATTACTCAATGGCTTCTCGACCAAAGAGTTGTTGCTGGTCACAGAAGCTCTTCGCACTGCTTCAATCACACCACCACTTTGAGAAGGACGTCTTGCAGCATCATGTACTTCTTTTCCACGCTGGAACATTCCACGACGATCTTCCCAAGGCTGGCCAGACATGATTGATGGATTGGATGATTATTTTCCTGATTGCTTTGAGGTGTCTCGTGCTCCAAAGCTATAACAGGCCAGAAGCTGCCTCTTGTACTCTGCCAGTGAGGAGTAGACTGCATAAGCAAGTAGCACATTGTCACATGTAGCTTGGCCTGGGGATGTTGCGGGGTAGCTCTGCAGATTAACGCATAAGCCTGACGACACAAACGCCAACCAGGGTGGTCGACAGACAATCAAGCGGCAAACAGGGGTAGTGCTTGATTGATTGGCTTGTGATAGTCGTCTGATTGGCTTGTACTGGTACTAGCGTCCATGTGTCTGTCTGTACTAGCTGTATCAATGCACGGACCTTTTGTAAGTGAATATTAGTGCTCATCGTCGCCAACAACACCGCTTTCTTCATCAAACCAAACCTCCACCCCATCAGCAATAAGGTCATATTTAAGCCAGTTTTTGAGGCATTGGTTAGCCTCAGCTAGGTCGCTTCTTGTGTGCCACGCTTCCTCATTTAAAACATGACCAGCTTCTGAGAAACAACGCTCTGCAGCCGTTGAGGAGGCTGGACAGGCTATTAGATCGTAGGCTAGCTTACTGAGTATTGGATACTCAAAAGCGTGTGCGTTCCACCACGATAAGGCGTCTGTTTTCGGTGGTGCTGCCGGAGCTGCGAGGTACTTGTCGTATTCGTCAATGACGGCGTCTTCTGTCATCCAAATACCCTCCTCATAGCCTGTTGGATCACGGCTAGTAGATGAAGTGAGGCGTGCAGTTGGCAGTGCCTCAGAGCCGTAACGTTCCTTGTATTCCAGCCATAACTCCTTCACAACACGACGTGCACGATCCGTGAAAAGCTCACCAATAGCCGGAGTTTGTGAGGCTTGTGACTGAGTACTCTTCTTCTTCTTGCGATAGCCAAACCTTGCAGTAGATCGACTGCGTTTCTTGGTCACTGGATCGAAGCGTAAGCCACTCCATTTGTCGTCGAACCAGCGTAGTTTGAAGTGCGGATGCAGCGCAATAGAGGCTATGTATGCTGGCGATCGGTCTGTGAGTGCGAAGTACTTATCCAGCTTCTTCCAGCCTAACAAAACACAGGCTTTATAGTGCGAGTTCGGTAGCACAGACTGCTCGTTTTTGGCTTCTTCCAGGCGTGTCATTAACAGGTTGAGGGTGGTTAGTGACTGCCACAGAGATCCGTATATATAGGTACCGTCCATTTGGAGACCAAGTGAGGCTTCCTTCACCGGTCTTAGCAGTGCACAGAGCTCTTTAATATCTTGCCAGTCTTCACTTGTAAGGCAGTCTTCTTGCGCTAGCGGTCTGTCGTCAACCTCGCGGTAGTGCGCTTGATAGAGCTCAATTGCGTCCTTGAGTTTGACGCCTCTTTCCATCATATCGTGGTCACTATTCCATCTAATGCCGCCGTTGAGGATGAGCTCCAATATGCGCATATCCGGGTTCGTTTCTTTCTGCTTATCCTTGAAGAACTCACGCCGTGAGCCTGAGTGTCGTGCGTGAACGATGATATTGTGAAGCTTGCCAACGGCACCACGTTTGCGCCATAAAACGAGTGAGTCCACGGCTTCTTGCACCTTCGCCTGTCGCTCAAATTGCTTCACTTCTTCGTCATCGTCAAGGTCGTCCGGTTCGCAGTCGTTATCCTCATCCTCCTCGCTTTCTTCGCAAGCCTGATCTATCGCGTCGATGTCACAGCCGTAGAGTATCGCCTTGCACACGAGGTTGAGGATGTGAGCGCTACAGCGCAGGCGGCACTTCTGAGGGTGTAGTCCAAGATCAGCTGCTAGCAAGCGACAGACCTTGTCATTAATGTTCACGTTGTCCGACTGGAAATAGCGCACATCGTCTCGTATCTCGAACTCGGTGAGTATCTTGGATATGGCGTCCGCAGTGTCTTGTGCCTCCTTCGAGCCATAGAGGTTCGGTAAACCTAGCATGACTGAGACGTATTTGCCTTCGTGGTTCACGTAGTGCGCGAAAACACCAAGTAACTCCAGCTCGTTATCGGACTTCCAGCCATCAAAAGAGACGCAAAGACGACTGCGCGCGCGCTTGAGGTTCCTCATAATGTTCGGTTTCGAGCCTCCAAACAGGTTCATAAGCCAGCGTCGCGTTGTGGTGTGAGAGCGAGGTACAATGTTCTCAATCGTGCTGTTCTTGTAGCATAGCAGTCTGCGCAGACGCTTCGAGGCTGTGTTTCTGAGTGATTGATCGTCGTCTATCTTCCATTCGAGAAAGGTCTTGCACCAGCCAATGCGGTCGAAGACTTCGGTGCTTTCTTTGAGTCGCTTTTGAGCCTGGAAAGCTGCCTGTACATCGCCGTCGCGTGTCCGTTTCTTGCTGTCTTTCTCTGGCGGCGCATACGTGCCATCTCGCTTGTAGTAGTGACCCTCACCGAACTTGTGATCCCCAAGATGGTCCATTGCGCGCGTAGTAGAGCCGTCGCTCTTCAGATAGAGACTCTGTGAGCCTGGCTTCTCGAAGCACGCGCGACACATCCAGTACCTTTTGCCAGTCTTGACATGGGTCAGGCCGACGCCCACCTCATCCCGCCAGACATAGGACGAGCGTGGCTGCTTGCCAGGTGGTGTAGGGATATATCCTGCAAGGCGCGGTCCATCGACGAGGAAACCGGATTTGGTGTGACGGCTCTGGTGGGCGGTAGGGAGCTGCGATTCGGCGTGTATCTCGGTGAGGTTGTCGACGACGGTCTCGGTGCCGATTTCTGACTCTGCTGCGTCCATTATGTCGTGTTTGGAGTGTGTTGTTGTGGTGTGCGCAGAAGAAGATGCTTCGAAGGTGAGAAGCTTGGATTGCGACAGACTAGGGTTACGACGCGTCCATTCACGACACCCAGCGCCATAGAACCAACGCGCTTTTTCGCGTGCACTCAACTGGATGTTATTTGGCATGCTTTGTTTAGTCGGAATCATGATTCTTATGTGTTTTGGCCAAGTGGTTGTGTCGCATCTGCTCACAGAGTGAACTGAAGCTTGACATTGCATGTGCAAGGTTATATTTCTAACCCAAAATCTGTCGTAAATTCTTCGTTGCTTGATACGTATGCTACGAGAAATCTGACAAGATGGAAATTTTCCGTTTGATCTCAGCTGCAACTTGCACCGCTCGGATTGTTCGTACGACATCGTTTACATGTGTGGTGTTGATAACTTGGCAATGAACATTTTGAAGTTCTTTGGCTTTGCTGTATAGACCCTGAATCGAGGTGAAAGATGCCAGTCTTGCATCATTACCCGTGCGGCTCGGAGCTAGCCAGCCAACCAAACCCTTGTCTTCATGTTCAGCCTCATCAGCCCTATTTCTCCAACACCTCCTCTAATGCACCAAGACCACTACCATCTACTCGTTTCTGACACCAATAGCACTCGCAACCACGATTCCAGACGTACAGATGGAGCTCCTTCCTGTTGGTAATGATACGCTTGATTTGCTCCCTCGTAAATGGCTTGGTATCAAGAACAACAGCCTCCAATTGCTCGCGCCGAGTACCCTTCGAATATACAGCATCTACGACTCGACCACGAACATGCAGCACATCGCCATGCTTCCAGTGCGGAAGGTGATCCAGTGAGACTGTAAGGAACTCATCGAGAGCGTCGCGCGGCCGCGGTGTCGATGGCGCTGCCGCAGGGGAGGGAGGGGGTGTATCGTCGCCGGTGAGGTCAATGACAGCCTCCTACTACAATCAGCCACTTCTGCCCGGTCGCAATCGATTCTACGCACCTTATTGCTCATACTGGATCGAGCCGACAGCGATATTACAGTGGAAAGCTCGATTGTGGGTGGGTTAAGAAGAGAAGAAGCCCGGGAGGCTGAGATACGACTATATGGTGATACACACAGACAGACAGACAGACGGCGACATCATGCTTGATTGTACTGGCTATCTGGAGGCTTCTGCTTGATTGTACTATACTGATCAATCAGTACAGTACGTATTGGAGTGTACTGACCATCGACCACCCTGACGCCAACCAGTAGCCATGCGAGGGACTTCGAGGTGTTACTTCGGCCTACATCAGGCTGGGGATGGCGGAAGCCATACGGCTGCGTAGTCATCAAGCCACGATGCTTCAAGTTGTGTCGTGTCGTGAGGCTAAGCGCAGTCGCTGCTCCACGTGAGAACCATAGGCTAACCCGGCTATAATGCTGTGCGATCGCATATCGGCTGGCTTAAGCATAGCTTTGGAAGAACCATAACAACTAAGAGCCGGCCGAGGTAAGATCGTCCTCGAGAAGGGGAATGCGAGTCGAAAATAGACTCTTATATCTACACTTCTTCCATCACATTCACATCAGTCGTTCCACCCTTGTCAGAACCCTACCATGTCTCAGCTTCGCGGTGGCCCTGTCGCTCCTGGGATTGCGTTTGTCACTGGGGGAGCTCGTGGACTCGGAAACGCCATTGCAGTATCATTCGCCAAAGAAGGCTCGAAAGGCGTAGCACTCGTCGACATCCAGGATGAGAAGACTTTCAGCGAAGGCAAAGCAGCCGTAGAGCAGTATGGCACAAAGGTGCACTGGGTCCACATCTGACTAAGACTGCCAATACTGATCAGATGCAGTGCATTACAATCCATGCAGATGTAACACAAGAAGACCAAGTTGAGCGAGCGATCGCAGAAACAGTCAAGGAGTTCGGCCGGATTGATTACGCTGCGTAAGTAGGCAGCTACCATGTCAGACGCGTACAGTAATGCTGAACCTAGATTTACCCAGCAATTTTGCTGGTATCATCGGCCCACTCGCGCTAACAGTCGACACTCCACTCGAGGCATGGCGCAAGGTCATCGACGTCAACCTGGTTGGAGTCTGGCTGTGCACCAAGCATGAGCTGAAGCAAATGCTCAAACAAGAATCCGTAGAGGTGTAAGTCAGTGAGCACAGCTTCAGTGGACTTTGGTGTACTAATATCTCCTCGCAGAGAATCTGGCAGAGTGCCTCAGCGAGGAAGCATCGTCAATGCCGCATCGGTGAATTCGATCCAGTCTGGCGCTGGCACAAGCGGATACACAGCGGCGAAGCACGGCGTGATGGGCATAACGAAGGCTGTAAGTTGTTTGGGCAGCTTGTAGGCAATTCGCTGAATTCTATAGGCCTGTCTCGAGGCTCGTGGAAGCGACATTCGAGTAAATGCAGTGTCACCTGGATTTCGTAAGTTGGGAATATTTTACCATGGGCTTGGGACAGCACTTACAATCGTGAACAGTATTGACGGATTTGTTGAAACCATCGATGGCATCTGGTGAACTTGCTGCAGAGTCCTGGCCAACGTACGAAGCGCGGCAAGGACGCAAAGCAACCTTTGACGAAGTTGGCGATGTTGTGGTCTTGCTGAGCACTCCAAGAATGAGCCTTGTCAATGGACATAACCTCGTGATCGACAATGGCTTTACGATCAATGAAGCGCCATCATAGAAAACTTGGCCACGGGTGGAAGTCGAAGAGGGAACCATTTCGACATTGACATCGTCAAGCTTCTTTTGAAATACAACCGAAGAATTGAATCATTACAACGATGACGGTGATCGGCCTGTTGACCCAGTGGGCCCAGCAGTCGCGTCCCCAAAAAATGATGTTGAATCATGTCGGGCCCAAGGTGAGTCGAGCTGCGAGAGGCTATGTTCTGCATGCACAGAGTGACTGCACGCGGGAGCATCAAGGACGTCTGACGGAAGCATATGAGCTGGATGAACGACAAGCGGCGGAGGAGTACTCACCTTGCTCCCGTCTATACACGCGTCAAACGCTTCAGCGTCCCCAGAGCAGCTTTGCCAACGATCATGTAGGTCGAGTCCTTACTCAGCGGGTCCGGAGCAGGCGGTCTTCGTCGGAATTTACCGCCATTTCGCATCGGCTGATTTCTGCAATCATAGGGACAACGACCGTGCTCGTGGATATCATCTCGAAATCGATCCTTGTGCCGGACGTGGCCTGTGTAATGTGCATACGGGCACCGATGGGTCAAGAACTTCTCATCGCATCCGCACTCCCATATTCTGTAGCGGTATTGACACATGGCTTGAGCTGACTGATAGAAAGATGAAAGACACACCGTACGACGGAGACTGCGCGAACCATAAATGATTCTCGTAAGATTGGGGAGGCAAGAGCCGATCACCGCTCTTCGGCGTGGACCTGAAATAAAGCCACGACAGCAGGATTGCAGCACAGCACGTGAACAGCACACGTGAACCGCACGGCAATTGGGCGAGAAGAAGCCCGATTGGTCATGTTATCAGCTTCGGATGTGACAGGCCGCAGACTCCAGGCGTGGTCAAGGCAGTTGTGACCCTCTCTCTCCGGTGTCGTCGTAGAGATGTTGATTACGCGGAATGAGCTGTTGCCAAAGAGCAAATCGCATGCAGCCGTGGATGCGGTCAACAGGTTTTGGCAGGGTCCTGGCAGGCAAGTCTTGCGAACTGACAGCCATGTCCTTGGCGTGGGGTGCGAGTAAAGCAGCTCAACCTTGGATGTTGGCCCTCATATTATACACTCGGGCCGATCGAGCGCTCGGAAATGATGGAGAACGGCCACGAGATTGATGGCGAATGCCATGGTGATTGCGGGTGCCGTCAGAGCCAAAGCCGCATTGTGGATGAGTCAATGATGGGCGGAAGTTGGAGGAGGTTGGAGAAAGTTGCAGCCTAACTTACGCGTCGACGAAAACGCGTTTGTGGCCAAAGCTCAACTTGGCTTGGCAAACACCACTCTTGTCATCCGCGGAAAAGGAAGCACATACAACTGGACCCCCTCTGCTCGCGACAACATCAACAATTGTCTACAAGGCCATCTTCGGCTGCCGACCCATCGATTCATTGCTCATTCGACAATGGGCTCGCCGCTCTGTGATTTTGTGCTGCAGAAGTTGTCGCACTGTGGACTAGTTCTGATGGCCCATCCGGACATTCGTACGAACTTGCACAATCACAACGGAGCCGTGGAGCAACATTATTGCATCGAGATCATGAGGCCCAACAGTTTCTCGAGTCCCACGTGACTAGCTACGTGTGAGTTGAGCACGAGCCCATTCACTTGCGGGAGTCTCGGGCACAAAATGTTTGCCCGACAAGGGCGGACATGTTTGTGCCTAGAAACCTGTGCATGCGGTATACCTCCTTCCTCCTACTCCAGGGCTCGAGCTAGACTGTCTGCAATCCATCAGAAGGACATCGAACAGGAATCATGGGCTCGCGACACAATTCGCCTAAATCACTATCAGAATGTCGCACACCGAGTCGTGGATACCATTTTGATGGAGATGCGGCTGATCTCGGTCGAAATAGCCCGCTCCTTTCTACATCTGTCAAGCCTTACCCTACTCCGCCTGACTCGAGTCCTCTGCAGACGCCGAGTGAAGCATTGGTCCCTGTGCCATTGGAGCTGCACAAGAGAAAAGCACGTGACAAGCAAATACCAGAACTATGCACGCCGACCAAACAAAGCAGCATCAACGCGGCATTCACACCATTCCATGACATCAAAAAGGACGTTGACACTTTGATCGAAGAGATTCCTGCGGATCTCGAGGACGTTACTACGCTATCTGACAAGATAGTTGTCCAACGATCGCAAACGCGCAACAGCACTCGACTGTCCCTGTTCCTCTACTCACCAGGCAGAAACAGATCAACACCCTCTCCAACTAGTCTTGGGGCAGCAAACTCACATGCGGCGACAGAACATGAGCCGGACGTCTCTCCAACTGCGGGAGCAGATACGCAGCAAGCTACGATCGTGGCAGACAGCACGAAGCCCTCTCTGCTCGGCCGCGCGCGGCAAAAACTCAAGCACGTCATCCTGCTCATCATTCCGCTTGGCCGTGCTCGGAAAGAGGTCAAGAGATCTTCACATTCGGGTGTCAGCAAGACGACAAAGCATCGTGCGCCACTGAATCGGGCTTCGAACAGACCAGTTGAGATTGTGACCAGTTCTGATTTCAACCCACCACGACCGACAAGCGCCGCAAGAGTGCCAAATAGTCTCCCGTCATTTCCTATCATTACGGCCAACGAGTCGATTTGGCGACGCGTACCAGAGGACATCACAAGCACGCTACGGAAACCGCTGCCCATCAGACGTAGCCCACAGACGGGCTCTTCGCCTAGCATTCGCAACGTCAGGACTGGGAAAGTGAGCCTACGTTCGCACAATCGAGTACAATCACAACGAGTATCGGTCCTGGACTTCGCGCTTGTGAAGCGTGACATCGCCTTGAGTCAGGCGCCACTATCCATCAAAGCAGCGGTCTCCTTATGTGTGATGGCTATCGCTGCTGGCGCAGACTTCCTCATCGCGGATTGTCCGACTCAGTCCAGACTGAAGAGCAAAGCAGGTGGCTATAGTCGTCGCCGACCGTTCAAGTGGGTGTCAGGCGCTAAGTAGTGGGCCCACTGGAAAGACGATGTATTCGTGTCTCAGACAGGTCGGCGCGGCAAAATTCCTTTGTGGGGCAAGCAAACGGGAAGCGAGGCCTGGATTGATTTGGCGAAGGGTAAGTCTGCTCGTGATGAATTCGGAGCATGCAACACTGTGCTCGCGACACGTAAGGCCAGATAAGCAAAGGTAGGCTGGTAGCAAGCATATTGTAACGCCTCCCGGCAGCCTCGGTCTCGGATGTATCAAAATCTTTAATTCGCGCCTTTCTTTGTTCTCTCTTATCTTCTACCTTTCCCCACCTGCGTTGCTTCTTTCCTTCATCGACTTTCGTACAACGAGATCGCCACTATACTACTTCTAATCACAGATTATAAACGCAGCCTTACACATACTCTGGACGACCTGATGCTCGCACCTGGGCGACTCGTCCTGCGATGGCATCGCCTGTTCGGACGTTCGCAACGACGATGCCCAGCCATATTGTCGCCAACACGATGGCACTATTGAATCATGGGACTTTGCTTTGCTTTGTCAGTAGTCAGGCCCAAGAGAACAGAGCACTTCACTTTGTTCAAAGTGTTCGCTTTGTGAATGTATGCGCTTTGTGTCTCAGAACAAAGCTGGACCATGCCTCGCACCACACAATGGCCTTGTCTCTGGTTCTGGCACAGAGGGCGACCCGCGAATACAAAAGGAATCGTCGTGCTCATGGGGTGCACATTACCTTTCAGACCAGACTTGCAACTGACAAGACTTTCAGAAGACTCTTGATAGCTGGACTATCGATCTGAAAGACTTGAACAGGGACAAGCTGATCCAAGCGGTCAACTTCGAACGTCTCCAATAACGAGAAACAAGCACTTCGCCATCTGGAATGGCGCTGAACCGACCGAACCGGGTAGGTTCCCTCTACGACACGGCTGAAGCACAGCCAAGCAAGCAAGAGCTCGCGTTGAGTAAATCCTTGGCTAACCCAAGGATTAAAAATCTACGTCCACAGCCTGCTCCTAGGCAGGGAAATCGCCCCGATGGTCATTCCGTGAGGGATGACAATCTCCCGCAAGCGCCAATGGCGTACCCTCCTGCGCCGCCGCCACAGGACTACACCCTGTGGCCACCTGTCGACCCTGCTGCGTATGAACGCGTGCAGCAGGCTCCTGCACCTGCACAGCCGCCACCAGCATCGAACAGTGTGGACCGCTTCGAGGATTTCGTGATCTCTCTGCCCTTCGAGCCAGTTGATCGAGCCCTCGCCGGCACATATGATGCCGGGAAGGCGGTGGCGAAGAAAGCTGGTCGTGCGGCGTCAAAGGGGCTACAGAGGATCCCGCAAGCTTTGAGGCGTAAAGAGTCCGAGCCTCCTGAACCAGTGATTGGAGACCCCACACTGGTTCAATGGGGCAAACCCTCCGGCCACGAGTTGGTCAGTCTGACGAGGGCTAAGGCAATCGAACCACTCCGAGCCAAGGGTTGGTGGGATACCGAAGAGGAAATTTCCCTGCGAGCTGAGAGAGATGCTGCCGCATCAGCTGCTGCCCAGAACGTCATCCTCGCCAAAGCTGCTGCGGATGAGCACTCTTCCCGCCGACCGGTGACTGCCCTTGCGCGCCAACGGACGGCTGCGGTCCTTCAGACTGCGACAGCGGACTGGGCCGAAGAGTTCGCTGCGACGTCCCACCCTGCAACGGATGAGTGGGTTCGGGGGTATGTCCCACACTCTTCTCGCTCTGGTGATCATGGCACGCCTGAGCAGTCCGATGCAGCTCCTCGCCCTGTTACCGCGCCAAAGCCACGCCGCCGTGTGGTAGAGTCAACATGGGCAGACTTTCAGAGAGCTGCAGAGAAGAGCGACACGCCGCCGGAATCTTCGCCACCAAAGGCGACTGTGCCCGAGTCATTGTTCGCACCGGAGTATCCCAGATACAACGGTGCGCAAGAAATGAGCGAAACCACCCGCAAGCCGGTGGTAGACGCCAACGTGGAAAAGGCTCTTCCACGAAGCCCACATCCTGACTCGCCTCGCCGGAGAACCCCTCTCGCCTTGCGCCCCGGTACCCAGTACCGGCCAACGTACAGGCCAGTGAGGGTCGAGCCTCACGTCGAGCCAGACGAGGAGGACCGGAAAACACGAGCGGCAGCTCTGGACCTGCTCGAAGGAAGGACCGAAGAGGCTGCAGTGCGTGTCAAGAACGTCCACACTGGCGAGATCAGGACCCACGTCCATCAAATCCACGAAGGCAAGCCAGTGGACTCATGGCACGTCCAACACGGCCGTGCTTCCAGGTTCACGGAGCATCTCCAAACTCGCGTATCAGACGAGAATGATGACGCAACGAATATCTGGAAGCAGCTGGAGGAGGACGTCGGATACAAGGGGTTCAGGAACTGAGCGGCGAGAGAGCAGCTGTGAGACGGGTCAATCAAATGGCAACTTCCAGGGCAATGAAACGGCTTTGTTATGACTGCATGGATCACGACTGATGTATGGCATGACAAATGGACGACTTACGAATGAATGATCTACGAGCTTTGGATGGGTTTGTTGGCGTATTCTAATAATAAATTAAACACATGTTGCCGGACTAAATGACTTTTTCATGTCTGCTTCCTTTACACTCCTACATTATTGACACACTAGTACTCTACTGTCAAGACTATTTGGTCTCTTCGTGCTTCAGTAGTACGGCAAAGATCAATTGAATCTCCATATGCAATCACAAGCGCTTCACGTGCTCAAGGTGAATGGAGACTTCCACATTGTCCATCATCTCGACAGAGACGGATGATAGTCATTCACATGCTCGAGCGCGTGAAGTGCCAGAATTTGGACAGACATGCATAAAACAGTAAGACCCATTCCAACTTGATTGACCTATTCATCCTCGGATTCGACATGTATCCAACTATTTCCCGCAAACCCAAGCCGACGGGCAAACGAGTCCGATCCCTCGACCAATACCAACCTCGGTACCGGAGTGGGACGATGAATTCAGGCGACATCTCCAGAGTAAGGGACCCGAACATTCGGAGCCTGGATTCTCCTCCATACGAATATCAGCAGCAAAATCGCATAGGATCGTTCCCCACAACAGTGCTGCCTCCCCTCAATGTCGTCAAACGAAAGCCTGTACCCATTCGGGACGAGGACAAGCCCCGAGACACCAACCCATCACCTGAAGAGACGAAGCACAATTCGAAGATCTTCCGAGAAGGGATGGAGACCTCGCAGAGGTACGACAAGTCTGCCAAGCCGCAATCTGGTTATACTGCTCCGCTGTCCCCAGCCCCCCAAAGCCGCCACCAGCGCAATCCAGTTGGTATCCCGGCAGATATATCTTTTGAGCGACGACCACAACCAGATCCACGAAACCACCCACCGAGTGTGTACGAACTGCTCATTGACTTCCACCGCCAGAGCATGGAAGATGTCCGGGAAGAGGAAGGGGAACCAGACGAAGAAGAAGAGGAGATGGCAGCAGCATCTGCTTCCCTTGCCTATTGGAGTGAGTATTCAAGCCTGATGAAGTGTGTAGAGGAGGCAATTTCCGACTCAATAATGACAGGACTTGAATATGGTGGGCACGACTCCACCGAAGACTCGAAGAAGAGCAGCCGCGAAGAAAGCACTGTTGTTCCAGACTTGGTATACTCAGTACGACAGTCTGGAGGATCCAATCGCCAGCAGCTACGAAAAGACAGCGTGCTGAGTAGTCCGGACAAGCTTCGTACTCGGTCGATAGCGGATGACTCTCGAAATGGCCGTGTAAGGAATCGCGACAAAGAGAGCAAAGCGACCGAAGAGCAGGATTCCGGTCGTCGGCCTACACCCTGGTGGAGGTTCGAGTAGGCCTACACTTTTGAGGTGCGATTAAGCCCTCTGAAAAGGGGACGAATGTCGGGAGAGCGAGACTGATGTGCGAGTCCATATCGTCGGTGTGAGATGACGAAAAGACCTGCTACACGAGAGATAGTGACTGCAATGTTGATTGATTGAACGAACTACGGAGGTGCGAGAAATTACATGGAAGTACTCGAGTGGATGCCAAGAACGGACGACTGCCTGAGGCATCACCCCATGCATCAAGTCTGCTATGTGAAGGTTATGAAGCGCAATATTTGATTCATGTACAGTGCCGTAGAGCATTCGGCACCTCTTCGTAGACTCTTTTGCGATGTACATCAAACCTGCACGGGGTTATCAGCAGCTTGGCTTTACGGCGAAATGGCTGGCGGGATTGGACTAAGTGCAATAAGCTACTTAAGCTACTTAGCAGAGGTAGGCCTGAGCAGCTTGCGATTACTGCGGGATGCCTGATGATATTGCAATAAGCTGAATAGTATTGTACGTGCGACGAGGTCTTCGCTCGAAGATTCTAGAGTAACTTAGGGGTGAGAGGCGCCAGGCCTAGGGAGAGGGGTATGAATTGGCTAGGGAGAGGGGTATATACATCATAATGGTCATCGTCGTAATAATCGTGGCAGCGCACTATTATCGCGTGCGACGCGTCTCGTGTTGTAGTGTTCAACTTCTCGTTCTTAATAAGCAAGTACTGCAACACTCCTCTGCTTATAATAGATACCTCTAAGCCTAACGTGTTTGATAAGCGAGTGTCACAGACAGGCCAGTGTTACAGCCGAAATACTACGTAATTCGAGATCCTTGTTAGGTTTATCTGCGGGAGGCTGATGACCTAAGATCTCACTAAGCGGAAGCTTGAGCTCGATCGGGGTTTGAGCTTGTCGGGTAGTCTAGAGGAGAGCACGAGGCAGGAGTGGTCACTATCAATCGAAGAGATAGAAGTGAGAAATCCAATCACTAGAATTGGACAGTGAGTTGTACGCGATGACTATCTGGGGAGGCGATACTCATCGCTGCTATATACAAAGGAGATATGCCAGTCTTGGCTGTCCACACGTCCAGCCGTCCGGTCGTGTGGTCGTTGATTGATTGATTGATTGATTGATTGATTGGTTCCTACACGGTTGCAGCCTGCGGTATCAATGCTGGCTATGCCCGGATGCAGAGGGTTGGCAAACAGCCGACGCAACGCTGACCACGCCAACGCGCCCCACTTCGCCGTACTAATAGCACGACCAGCTGCTCCCTCGCCTCTGCTTGTGGTCTGTCTCGACAACTGACTTTATATATTCCCGTAATGAGTGTGCCTCTCTCTGTGTTTCCTCTTGTTGCTCCTTGTATCAGCCATGTGAAACTCCTACTCTGTTCCATTTGTTGTGGCTCTGACGGTGCCCCTGCACCATATCTGCGACCATCTACATACCGTCTCCCCCTAATGCTCGGCTTCGTCTGCTTGTTCGGACCCAAACAATTCCCCTCTATGGGCATGGGTGTGTGCATTGAGTGTGATCTGTGTACAATTATTGCCTCCTACTAGGTTCCTATGTGGCCGTGTATTCCCTTCCTCTTGCGTCGTATGTTTTAGCGCGCAGACAGCGCCGTAAGTCATCGTCCAGCTCTACAGATGAGATTTTCCGCTCGTACGAGGCGTCGAATTACTGAGCATGAGAGCTCCATCGCGAATCTCCCTAGACCTTGTCGGGTGTGTCGAAGGGTGAGCAGTCCTTCTTCACGGGATTTGGGGGGGCGACAGTGGACGAGGCTGTCTGTGGACCATGTATGTTGTTGGCATCGACCGTAGCATGCCGGGTGTCTAGTGTTTCGATTCGCGGGGAAGATGATACCGTTCTCTTCGAGGGCCCGTCGATGTGGGACATCGCAGACGTTGTCAGGGGTTGGTGATAGACTGGCCAGAAGCCTATCGGTGACTGTGTGTTGCTGCTGTAGTATTGTTGAGTGTCTGGGCTTCGTCGTCCCACCCGTATTGCCGGCGAGTCGTTCACAGCGCTGCTGCTGTCGCCGACTCCATTACACGCGTTCTGTCCGTTTCGTGCTCTCGGTGTTTGGTGGCCTTACGTCTCCCGCGACCGCGACGGCAGCCCTGCAGGCACATCTACGCGGAGGGACGCGCAGAAGCCTACAGACGCCGTCACGGCCGCGTGCAGACGTGTAATGTACTGTTGTACTGCTGAATTCCAAAAAGTCTGCTTCTCGCTATGTTCATGTTTTTGTCGTGTGGTCGTTTGGTCGTGCTCGACCATCCTTTTCCTTGGCGGTCGTGCACGTGATCAGCATCATCAGGATGCGGTCTCTTATCGATTGGTCCTGCCTTTCTCTTTTCTGTTGGCTTGCGGTGTTCCTTGTCATAACCGTAACACCATCCCCCTCTTTAGCTGAACTCGTCCCGAGTTCTCTCTTCTCCTCGTATGTTTCTTCCTTTCCTTCCGCGATGAGTGGAGAACCACTAACTCGTCAAGAGCGCCGTGAACGTCAAGCACTGGGTATCGAGTCCGAAGGTCGCGAAATGCCGTCTCCGTGTTCTGGTTGCCGGAAGGCGCGGGTTGTGGAGGGGAAGAGTCGTCCTCGTTGTGTCGTGGACGTGCGGTTTGGGTGTTGCTCGGAATGCGTGCGCAAGGGCATAAAATGTGACGTGACTGTCACTTGGACAGAGTGGGAAAGGCTTCGTAATCAGCGTCGCAAACTCAAGCGCGAGCTGGACGAGGCTGAAGAAAGAGTGACTGAGGCGATGTCGAAGGTGCATCGTCTTCGAAAACAATTGCGTGTCGCTGAGGATCGTGAGGAGAAAGCGATCGCGAAGGATTTTGAGGAGCTGCGGCGGCTCCCAAGCGAGGGTGCCAGTGCCTTGTCTGCTCCGTCGGAGTTTCTCCTTGTGCCAGAGGGGAGTCCCGAGGAGGTGGAGAATGTCTTTCAGTTATCGATTCCTTCCTGGGAGGATATGTCGATGATCCCTGACGATGCCCTCTGGTCTTATCCGACTGTAGAGGAGGCTGTCAACGCTCCTCCTGTTGCTGGCTCTGGTGGAACTGCCCAAGAAGTTGATGGCAGTTCGCGAGGTTCTTCTTAGGTTCCCAGGTATTTTCTGACTCGGGGTATCCTTTCCACTTGATGAGGTATTTCTGACCCTTTCGTGCTAGGATTTTTTCGACTTCGAACTCGTTTTCCTCTTCTGGTTGGAAGTGGAATGTTTCTTGGCATGGAGTTTCGGGGTCGGCGGGTTCCAACAGCGATACATGGAACACCGGGTGGATCTTTGCATCCTTTGGTAACTGGAGTCGGTAGTTAACTGGTCCTCTGACTTCGTTAATCAAAAATGGTCCGACTTTGACGTGATCCAGTTTCTTGGTCTTCTTTCTTGTCTTCAGGTTTCTTGTAAGAAGGTAGACCTTATCCCCCCTTTTAAGCTGAGGTGCCATTTTTCTCTTGTCTTTTCTGGATTTGGCGATTGTTTTTTGTGAGTCTTGGATGCGGTGTTGGAGTTCCTTGTGAACGTTCTTCAAATCGTTTGCCGTAACCATAGCTCTTTCAGCTTGGGGATGACTATGCGGGTCTCCGAACAGGTTCGGATTTCGTCCATAATTCGCGAAGAATGGCGTAGCCTGCGTAGTTTCTGACTTGTGGTTGTTCAATGCTATTTGTGCCATGGGGAGCAGTGTAACCCAATTGTCCTGTGCGTGATTGACGTAATGTCGTAGATATTGTTCCAGAGTCTGGTTCGTTCTCTCTGTTTGTCCGTCTGTTTCCGGGTGGTAGGCTGTAGATAATTTGTGTTTGATTCCGATTGTTCCGACCAAGGTTTTCCAGTAGTTCGATGTGAATAGCTTGTCCCTGTCGGTAACGAAGACTTTCGGGAATCCGTGGTATCGTACCAGCCTGTCTATTACGAGATGTCCGAGCTGTTCTGCGGTGTACTTTTCGCTCGCAGGTATGAAATGTGCATATTTGGTGAGTCTGTCGACCATGACCATGATCATGTCGAATGTGATGTCGGTGACCTTATCCTTTGAGGGTGGGAGTTTTGTGATGAAGTCCATCGTTACTTCGTCCCATGGTTGCTGAGGTGGAGTCCTAAACTGTATGTGTCCGTATTTGGCGTGTCGTTCGGCCTTGTTTCTTTGGCAATGTTCGCAGCGCTTGATGTACTTAAGCACTTTTTGTCGCATTTGTGGAAAGCTGAAACTTCTCTGGATGAGCTCCACAGTCTTGGTCGCTCCTGGGTGTCCTCTCAAGGGGTCGTCGTGATGTTGTCGTATGCATTCTTCTTCTCGGTCCTTTGGTACCTGGTATTTTCCTTGTAGTATAGGGAACTGTTCCTCGGTGTCGTTGAGGATTCGCACAATGTTGTTAAATTCCTGAGTGTTGGCACTAAGGCTTCCGTCTGGATTGGCCTTGAGAACTCGTTGCTGTACGGGTTCTTTTCCTTCCATGTAGTCGACTCTTCGACTTAAGGCATCTGCTCTGCCATTTTCCCTTCCTGGAGTATAGCGGATTTCGAACTTGTACTGCCCGAGCAGTTCCGACCAGCGGGCCTGCCTGCGGGTTAATACTTTAGTTGTAGTGAAGTAGGTTAGATTCTTGTGATCAGAAAGAATCGTCAGTCCTGGTGCTCCTTCCGCGTAGTAGTTCCAGTGTTGCAATGCTGCAACGATGGCTAGCAGTTCCTTGTCATGGACATCGTAGTTTTGTTCCGCGGGTGACATCTTTCTTGAGTAATAAGCCACTGGGTGTCGTTTCCCATCATGCATCTGCGTGAGGCATGCTCCTATGGCTAGATCCGATGCGTCGGTCTCGATGTAGACTGGTTTCTTCGTGTCGAACATCCTTAGTACTGGTGCGGTGCAGCACATCTGTACCAGCTTATCGAATGCTTCCTGATGTCGTTGTTCCCATTTCCATTTGAGGTCCTTCTTCGTAAGGTCTGACAGTGGTGTGGCAATCTTTGAGTAATCCTTGATGAACTTCCGGTTGTAGTTTGCTAGTCCAAGGAATGATTGCACATCCTTGACTGTTCTCGGAGTTGGCCATGTCTTGATGGATTCGATCTTTTCCGGGTCGATTGCAATTCCTCTTGTGTTGATGATGAAGCCAAGGAACTTGACTTCCTTTTTGTGGAATTCACATTTCTCTGGTGCGGTCCGGAATCCTACTCGGGAGAGTCTTTCGAATACGCCTTGTACTTGTCGCTTGTGTTTCTCGAGAGATCCTTTGGTATAGACGAGGATGTCGTCCATGTATGCGATGACGCATACGTCGAGCAGGTCTCTGAGAATGTCGTTTACCATCTCCTGGCAGGAGGCTGGCGCGTTGGTCAATCCCATTGGCATAACCGTGAATTCGTACAATCCGTAGCGTGTTCGGAACGCTGTCTTCCATTCTTCGCCTTCCGCCATGCGGATAGCATAGAATGCGTCTCGTAGATCGATCTTCGTATACCAGTCTGATCCGGTAAGTCTGTCCTGTGATTCCTCAATGTTGGGTAACGGATATCGGTTCTTAATCGTGATGTCGTTGAGCTTCCTGTAGTCAACGACGATTCGTGTCTTCCCGTTGGGCTTTGGAACGCCGAAGATAGGTGCGCCTGCACTGGACCTGGATTTCCGTATCCAGCCCTTGGCTAGCATCTTGCGTAGCCATTTATCTTCTTCCTGGAGCGCGTGTTCGGATTTCTTGAATAGTGGCACGAATGGGGGCTCCGTTCCGGGTTTCAGGTTGATCCGGTGATCCCATGTCTGGTGTTTAGGTAAAGCAGTGATGTCTTCTACCTCTTCAAAGAGTTTCGCCCATTTTTGATACTCTTTGGGGATAGCGGTTTCCGAGGCCGTATCCTTCGATGGTGCGTTACTTCCACCTGTGCTCGTGACTTGATTGTCCTCCTTGCCATCGCGAGTGACTGTCCGAGTTGGGCTCGATTGTTTCGTAGCTCCGGGCGACTGGAGTGTCATTTCGTTGATCTGTCTCCTAGCCTCATCTATCAGTGAACTCTGTCGCTGCATAGGGTCAATGTCGATAACGCAATCGCATTGTTCAAACCTGAGTACTCCTCGTCTCCAATCGATGATTGGATTGTGCTTTCTCAACCAAGGTATGCCTAGTACGACGTCATGACTGGCCATGTCAGTGATGTCCAAGACAATTTCCTCGTGGTGCTGTTGGATAGCAAGTGGTAACGGAATGGTTTCTCGTTCCACGCTTGGTAACGATGATCCGTCGACTGCGATCAATTCGTACCCTTCGTCCTTCGATTGGGTAGCTATCCCATATCGCTTCACGAATGATTTGGAGGCAAAGTTCCCGCTCGCTCCAGAATCAATCATGGCTTGGACCCTGTGTCCGTTGACGGTAATGTTGGTGCGAAAGACTGATGTTGATGCTTGAGCGTTTTCCGTGTTGCAGAACTCTCTTTGGACGCTCATTCCTTGAGAGTCGATCCTTTTCCCGACTGGGTCTCGGTGGTTGGTGTCGTACACCACTCATGGATCTGGTGTGACGTGTACTTGACCATCTGGTCGATCGTTCTTTCCTCTGCCGTTTCGATGCAAGCATAGATAGATTGACAATGTTGTAGCTTGGCGTATTTTTCCGATAGTTGGCGTATGCTTTCCCGTACCTGGTTTGGTACGATTTCGTCGTTTGGGGTGACATATCCGAATGGCGTAATCGTGCTTCCAATGGGGACAAGTTCTTGTACGAGCGATCTGAAGTCGTACTGCACCGAAATTCTTGGTTGGTTCCAGAGCTTAGTTCGAAGCTCTCTGAGGGCTCGGTCGAACTTGGTGGGGTGTAGGTATCGTTTCCCATTGATCCTCGGAAATATGTCTTCTTGGCGCATAGCCAGAAACAGCATTACTTTTCGCATGATCCCGGCCTGGGTGCATGTGAAAGTCGTGAGTTCGTCATCTGGGTCTGATTCTTCCTCAGATGATTCCTCCGATACGTCTTCTTCTTCTGCAGACGAGTCTTGTTCTTCCTCCTCGGAATCGGTTTCAGGAGGGATGTTCTCTTGGTTTTCGTAACAAGATTCGTTGGTTTCTTCCTCGGCGAGTCTGAGGTGTGGTGCTAATTCTTGTAGCTCCTCTGGAACAGGCGGGGGCCTACTTCCGTCCTCATACCGTCGGATTGGAGGATCCTCTTCCCGTATTGGTTCGATCGGAAAGAAGCTATTCTCCCTCTTGGAAGAGATGTGTGTTTGGCATGTGTCGTCGTAACAGAATCGCCAGTGAAGGCTTCCGTGTCCGCGACGTTCTTCCCAGCGGATCTGTGTCGGGATGCCTCTTCGTTGCATCATTCCGAATGTCCGTTTCTTTTCTCGCATTTCGTCTTCCAGGATCTGGAGTTCGTTTTGGACGGCGTCGTGTTTTTCGTCCAAGATTTTCCATTGTTGTTCGAGTTCCTGAGACCAAGGTCGAAGATAGATTTCCTCTTTCCCTTGTGATATTTCTTCCAGGAGGGCCTTTAGCTTGGTGAATTTGACGAGTCGGTCGGTCTCCTCCGTGGTTTCCTCGTTTTTGCGTTTCTGGGATATCATGCCTAGAAGTCGGACCTCTCTAGGAGGGTCACTGTCGTTGTAACCTCCTCGTCCTTCTTCTTTTCGTTGCATCGTGTTGAAGGATTGTCGCTGCACCATGTTCTTGGAACGGCAATCCCTCGCGAAGTGGCCCGGTTTGCCACAATTGTAACAGGTCTTTTCGCTACCTTGTTTTTTGCTTGGCTTGCCCCTTGGCTTGCCTTTTCCTTTGATCTTTCGACCTTTCTGGGTGACGTCGAGTTCCATTGGTTGGGGTCCATAGTATGGCTTGTTGGACTGGTTGTTTGTCTTGGAATGGTATCCGCGGTTCCTTCCATAGTCTGGGGTGAACCCGGCCGTTCCTACTTGATGCATGGGGTGATGCCTCAGGCAGTCGTCCGTTCTTGGCATCCACTCGAGTACTTCCATGTAATTTCTCGCACCTCCGCAGTTCGTTCAATCAATCAACATTGCAGTCACTATCTCTCGTGTGGTTATGAGCCGTCGCGCCACACAGCGCGTCAACCTGATTTAGTGGTTTCCACTGCACTGATTCACATCAACCGCGACAGTGTCGCCGCCGCCGCAGAGGCAGGCATCGCCGCAGAGGCACTGACAACAGCGAGCCACAGAGGCCGACTCGAGTCATTCGTTCAACAATATGGCTGTCCGCCAAACCACCGTCGCCGCCGCCAACCTCTCAAAGAAGTTGAAGGGCAAGGCAGACTGGCCAACATGGTCAACTCTCATCAAAACCAGCCTCAGAGGTCAGGGGCTTCTGTCATATGTCACTGACGGCCCCAAGATGCCTCTGGAGGCTGAACCAGTTAAGCTCAGCACAGAGTCACAACACGAGTTCAAAGTGCGTCAAATCGATCACGACAGCGCTTGTGCTAGGGCTCAGTCATTTATCATCAACAACCTCCACGAGTCGGTACAGCAAAACGCACTGGAATACGACTCCGCCGCCGAACTCTGGACATACCTCGAGACCACGTACGGCTCGAGCACAATCAGCGAAGAATACGCCATCTTTCTGAAGTTTTATCGCCTGACTCACCTCCCTGGAACCAATATTCCGAAGTTTGTGGAGGAATTCAAGGCCAAGTTCCATGCCCTCAACAAGACTAAGCTGAAGATATCAGACGCAGTCGCCACGTTTATCTTTATCGCCCAGATGGAACCAGAGTTTCCACAGTGGGTAAACAACAAGCGCGAGCAGTTCCGGAATATCGCTGACGATAAACGCGACACCCTGACACTCGACGTGTTAACCGCAGAGGTGTTGGATGAAGATTTCGCACGCAACAATCAGGATGAACATCAGCGTGCCCTGGTCCATAGGGCCAACCCTAATGGCAACCAGAAACCCAACCCCAACAGTAACAACTCTGACTCGAACGCCAATCGAGGGGGTGGAGGTCGTGGCCGCGGTAACAACAACCGTGGCAACCGTGGAAATGGACAAGGTCGTGGTAGCAGTTCGCAACAACAACGACAAACTTATCCAAAGTGCCAGTATTGTGGCAGAACCACTCACGAAGAAGCCGATTGCTGGGACAAGCCTGGCAACGAACACAACCGCCCTGGTCACCTCAAGAAGCGTGACAATAATCAGAGCGACAAAAACAAGAACAATCAGAATCAACAGTCAGGGGGTGGTGGTGGCCAGCAGGCTCACTACACCACTGACCTCGACGAGTACATGACTCCAAACACCAATGCCCTCGGCATGTTTAATGTTACCATTTCAGCTGCCGCACACGCGGCTATGCACACCGCTCGTTCCGAGGAATGGATTGTCGACAGTGGCACGACGAGCCACATGACGAACAACCTCGACACTATGGTAGCTTCCAAGCCGTGTCATGTTACTATAACATGCGGTGAAGGAACGCTGACAGCCACTCGTTGTGGCATCGTTGAACTGGATTTCCATGTCACAGGCAAGAAGCGCTTGACACAAGTTCTTTACGTACCTGGACTGGCAGCCAACTTGATTTCGACAGAGATACTGCGAAACAAGGGTGTTTATTACTGCAAATACGAACAGGTGTTGTGGGCTCCAAATGGTAACGCTCGTGTCGTTATCGCCTACCTTTACGCCAACCGTGGTTTGCCGTACCTCAGACTCAGAACCCAGTCGTCACCAAACATCGTGGCATCCTCAGAAGTTGCCTTGGTGAACTCGAAGGTTCCACCATCAGTCAAAGCGACTACAGATGTCTGGCACAATCGCCTTGGCCATGCCTCCAGCCGTACGCTGGCAGCGCTGGCTACCCAAGGCCACATTCAGCTCGAACATTCTGATCAGTCAAAGTGTCACCCACGCGAGTGCATCGCCTGCCGCACAGCGACAGCGTACAAGGTTTACAATCGCATTCCGATGATACGTCCTACTGAGCCCAACACCATTGTGGCAGTGGACGTAGTCACAGTTCGTACAGCGTCCCTTTCAGGCGCCAAGTACTTCACCCTGTTTACTGACTTGGCCACGCTTGAACGCACGCTTATGGCAGCGACTCATAAGTCTGCTGCACAGTTCCACATCAAGAAGTATCACGCCAACAAGCTCACACAAGACAAGAAGAAGATTCAAATCTTCCGCCTTGATGGGGGTGGCGAGTACGGTGGCCACGAACTTGAGAAGTTCGCCACTGCGGAAGGCATAGTCCTTCAAGTTACAGCCCCTCACAGTTCAACACAGAACGGTGAGGCGGAGGTTTCAGACCATGTTGTTTGTCAGTTGGCTAGGAAGCTGATGGCTCAAGGCCAACTACCACTAGCACTGTGGGAACATGCTGCAGAGACAGCTACCCATCTTCTCAACATTCTGCCGAGTCAGGCACTGAAAGGCAAGTCGCCTTATCAAGTGCACGCGGAATGGGCTCAGAAGGCTCGAACACAGCCAATGCTAGGGTTCCTAAAGGCCTATGGCTGCACCGCTATCTTCCACGACCACAGTGTCGCTCGTGGCGAGAAGTTCCAGCAGCGTGGCAAGGTTGGCCGCCTTGTCGGTTATCACAGCAAGAACACGTACAAGATATACGTCGCTGCTGATCACAAGGTTTACATTTCAAAGGACGTGAAGTTTATTGAGAATGACTTCACTGGCAAGGTCAAGGATTACGACGATTCAGCACCTGATCCAGACGCCATGATTCCGTTCGAGGAACTGTTCGTTGTCCACCGCAATTTGAAGGATAAGGACTCCGAGGCGCCACGCGTTGTTGACCGTCGTGTCGTCCATGTCATCAATCCGCCGGAATACGAGACTGAAGAACCAGTTATTGAGGGGGTGCCACAGGCACTACTTGATCCACCACCTCTTGTACCTGACCTGCCACAACCTCAACCGCCTCCAGCACCTGCACCGGCAGTCGCTGCCGCGGAATCATCAGAAGATGAGTTTCAAGACGCTGAACCGGCACAGCCGCCACCACCGCGTCGCTCTGGCCGCACACGTAATGCGCCAAACCGTCCATACGATCAATACGCTAAGTTAGCGATTGACGACTTCTTGGCTGATCAAGGCCGCCGTATTGAATCACTGCCCCAGGCAACTCAGCGAGCGTTCACTGCCTCGATTCAAGAACCACAAACCTCCAACCTGCCACCTGAGCCAAAGAGCCACAAGCAGGCAATGCAGTCATCAGAATCCGCCATGTGGTCAAAGGCTGAACTGGAAGAATTAGCAGCCCTGACTGAGAACAAGACATGGACTGTCGTTCGTACAGAGGCCGGCATGAACATCATCAAGGGCCGCTGGGTTTATCGGCGTAAGTTTGACGCTGATGGCAAGCTGTCACGCCACAAGGCGCGATGGGTTGTTCGTGATTTCACTCAGAAGGCCGGCATTGACTACGACGAGACGTACGCCGCCGTGGTCAAGCCATCATCACTGCGACTGCTGTACGCTATGCTGGCTCATTACGGCATTGAATGCGAGCAGTACGACATCATCACGGCGTTCCTCAATGCCGCCATCAAGGGCTTGAAGATCTACGTCGAACTACCGCACGGCTGCGAGCAAGAAGGCATGGTTTGTCTCTTGAACAAGGCCCTGTATGGTCTCAAGCAATCACCGCTGCTATGGTATCAAGAACTGCACAAGGCACTGAAGGCCTATGGCTTTGGACCAATTGACAGCGACATCTGTATCTTCCGGCACGCTAACAAGAAGTGCTGGATTGTCATCTATGTGGATGACATGTTGATTATCGCGTCCACCTACGGTGAGATTGACGAGGTGGCAGCACAGCTGAAGGATAAGTTCAAAATGCGAGAACTCGGTGACCTCCATTACTACCTCGGCATGCGCATCATTCGCGACAAAAAGAAGCGAACCATCTATGGCGTTCAAGACGCATACACCAAGAAGCTGGCAGACAGCTATGGAATCAACGAGTCGGCGCCAGTGACGCCAATAGAGGCTCGTCACCATCACAAGAAGGCTCCGGACGGCTACGCCGCCGTGGCATCACTCAAGGAAGCGTATCAGAAGCTGGTTGGCGAATGCCTGTGGCTCGCCATGAACACACGCGTTGAGGTGGCATACCATGTTGGATTACTATGCCGATTCCTCGCCAATCCAACACAAGGTCACTATGACGCCGCATTCCGCGTCCTCAAGTACCTGGTTGGCACCAACACCCGCAACATTGGCCTCAAGGTTGAGGGCCTTGACGCTGACACGCATGACCTCCAGTTGAAGGGTTATGTCGATGCAGCGTGGTCAGATTGTTTAGACGATAGGAAGTCAACTGGTGGCTACATCTTCTTCCTGGCTAACATGCCATTCATCTGGAAGTCTGGCAAGCAGTCCATCGTCACTACGTCGTCCACGGAGGCGGAATACGTCGCTCTGTCGCAGGCAGCAAAGGAAGACATTGCCATTGCACACCTACTCCGTGACCTCCAGTACCAAGGGCCAGTTCAGCCCATTACGCTGTTCGAAGACAACGAGCCGGCTATCAAGATCAGCACCAACGGCAAGTCAAACTCTCGAACCAAGCACATCGACGTTCGTCACCACTTCATCCGTGAAGCCATTGAGAATGGCCAAATCAAGGTTGAGTGGATATCCACCAAGGATCAGAAGGCAGACGGCCTGACCAAGGCACTCGACAAGATCAAATTCAAGGCCTTTGTCGACCAACTTGGCTTGACCGACTGCACGGAGTTTATCAAGCAACAACAAGCTAGTCTTGAGAAGGCTACGCAGTACTGACGGTTGATCAATCAACATTGAGAGGTATTTCTGACCCTCTGATTGGCCGCAGGGTTTATCGTGTTTTTTCCGGGGTTTCTGAGGGCTATGACGGCTTACAGCACTGTCTGAGCCAGCAGCCAATCAGAGGCCGTGTTTATGGTATCAGGCGTAGAACAGCCGCCTGGGGGGTGACTTGATGCATGGGGTGATGCCTCAGGCAGTCGTCCGTTCTTGGCATCCACTCGAGTACTTCCATGTAATTTCTCGCACCTCCGCAGTTCGTTCAATCAATCAACATTGCAGTCACTATCTCTCGTGTTTCCTCCAACCTTGGAGTCGTACTTGCGTTCCAGGGCTCTCTCGTAGAGCCGGTCGTCGATCTCGATAGCCGCTTCGGTCAAATCCTTCAGGGTGTCGAGTGTTCCTCCGTGGTTCATCAGCTGGTCCTTGACCGAGTCTTTGAGCCCACGTCTGAACATTGTCATCAACGCCTGTTGGTCCCATCCAGTCACCTGTGAGTGTTCCTCGAACTTGGCTGCATATTCGGATGCTGAGGTACGTTGCTTGAGGTGCTGGATAACCCTGATCGCTTGGGTTACCTCGTTGGAAGATCCGAAGATCTCCTTAAGCTTGATCTTGAAGGTCGTGTAGTTTCTGAACATGCCGGTGGGATCCTGAGTTCCCTGGCTGTCCAAGTAGACCTTGAGGTGGGGTTTGATCCAGTTCTGTGCACTACCTCTGAGGTACGTGCTGGCAAAGAAAGTCTTGAGGTTTCCTTCGACAGGGTTGAACATGAGGAACATGTCCATCTGATTGACCCAGTCGTCGAACTTGTTCCGGTCTCCATAAAAGTGGTCGGGCTTCGCTGGTTTGAAGCTCCTTGGTCTTGGGCCACTATCTTCATCGTCGGAGTCGTCCGGTGGAGTTGGTCTCGGGGCTTGGACTGGCTTGCTGCGGCTGGATCCTGCTTCGCTGGGGGCGGGATTCCCCCTAACGCTTCCTGCGGTAGACATCCTTAAGGGCGTACAAAGCTGTTAGGTTTATCTGCGGGAGGCTGATGACCTAAGATCTCACTAAGCGGAAGCTTGAGCTCGATCGGGGTTTGAGCTTGTCGGGTAGTCTAGAGGAGAGCACGAGGCAGGAGTGGTCACTATCAATCGAAGAGATAGAAGTGAGAAATCCAATCACTAGAATTGGACAGTGAGTTGTACGCGATGACTATCTGGGGAGGCGATACTCATCGCTGCTATATACAAAGGAGATATGCCAGTCTTGGCTGTCCACACGTCCAGCCGTCCGGTCGTGTGGTCGTTGATTGATTGATTGATTGATTGATTGGTTCCTACACGGTTGCAGCCTGCGGTATCAATGCTGGCTATGCCCGGATGCAGAGGGTTGGCAAACAGCCGACGCAACGCTGACCACGCCAACGCGCCCCACTTCGCCGTACTAATAGCACGACCAGCTGCTCCCTCGCCTCTGCTTGTGGTCTGTCTCGACAACTGACTTTATATATTCCCGTAATGAGTGTGCCTCTCTCTGTGTTTCCTCTTGTTGCTCCTTGTATCAGCCATGTGAAACTCCTACTCTGTTCCATTTGTTGTGGCTCTGACGGTGCCCCTGCACCATATCTGCGACCATCTAAATACCGTCTCCCCCTAATGCTCGGCTTCGTCTGCTTGTTCGGACCCAAACAATTCCCCTCTATGGGCATGGGTGTGTGCATTGAGTGTGATCTGTGTACAATTATTGCCTCCTACTAGGTTCCTATGTGGCCGTGTATTCCCTTCCTCTTGCGTCGTATGTTTTAGCGCGCAGACAGCGCCGTAAGTCATCGTCCAGCTCTACAGATGAGATTTTCCGCTCGTACGAGGCGTCGAATTACTGAGCATGAGAGCTCCATCGCGAATCTCCCTAGACCTTGTCGGGTGTGTCGAAGGGTGAGCAGTCCTTCTTCACGGGATTTGGGGGGGCGACAGTGGACGAGGCTGTCTGTGGACCATGTATGTTGTTGGCATCGACCGTAGCATGCCGGGTGTCTAGTGTTTCGATTCGCGGGGAAGATGATACCGTTCTCTTCGAGGGCCCGTCGATGTGGGACATCGCAGACGTTGTCAGGGGTTGGTGATAGACTGGCCAGAAGCCTATCGGTGACTGTGTATTGCTGCTGTAGTGTTGTTGAGTGTCTGGGCTTCGTCGTCCCACCCGTATTGCCGGCGAGTCGTTCACAGCGCTGCTGCTGCCGCCGACTCCATTACACGCGTTCTGTCCGTTTCGTGCTCTCGGTGTTTGGTGGCCTTACGTCTCCCGCGACCGCGACGGCAGCCCTGCAGGCACATCTACGCGGAGGGACGCGCAGAAGCCTACAGATGCCGTCACGGCCGCGTGCAGACGTGTAATGTACTGTTGTACTACTGAATTCCAAAAAGTGTGCTTCTCGCTATGTTCATGTTTCGTCGTGTGGTCGTTTGGTCGTGCTCGACCATCCTTTTCCTTGGCGGTCGTGCACGTGATCAGCATCATCAGGATGCGGTCTCTTATCGATTGGTCCTGCCTTTCTCTTTTCTGTTGGCTTGCAGTGTTCCTTGTCATAACCGTAACAATCCTGCTAAAATGCTGTCACAACCCGCCTTAGGCATTCACTGTATTCACTGCGACACGAGCCGCAGAGCCGCAGAGCCGCAGCCGGAAGGCTTGGCGCTTCCGTACCTTACTTAGTCTCGCTTTCTAGGCATAACCTAGACTCCTTAGCTTTCGTTTCCTTCGTATTAAATCGAGTTACACCTTGTGCTTGTGTGCTTGTTACAAATGCATATCTCGACACCCCTCGAAGCTATCGACTTACAAATATATAGGCGTCTTCTACTCTATAGATGCTACAATATATCGGAGTTCTAGGGCTCTACGGTATATAGTATAGGAGATCGATACTTCAAAAGTGGTGGGACTTGTCACGGGCTGGGCCCGTAGACATAGGACTGCCTGGGAGCCAGCGGAATATAGTACCGCCGACTCCGGCTCACGTGTGCGGGAAGCACCGGAGCGCCAGAATACCTGTATGCTCGAAGAGAGACGGCTCTCCCTTCTTCTCTTCGAGCTACGTCCTGTCGAAGAGGGCTACCTATATGGTAGCGCAGTGTCTGTAAAGCCTGTCCGTAGCGTTCTGTATCCGTTGTGACATCACCTACCTTCCTGTCTACCTCCGCCCCGTGACAGGACTAGCTAAAGTAGTCGTAGACGAAGGACGAGAAAGCAGAGCAGAATTTTAACTACGAAACCCGATTCTGCGTACCTAATTTGCTTCCTAAAGTACTTCTCTCGAAGCTTTACCTCCTTACGTTGTCGTGCCGCACGTACAAAAATCGATCAATTTTGGCCTGTGACACTAGCCTATCTGTGACACTCGCTTATCACACACGTTACCGCTGGTGCCCCCTAGCATATAATAGGCGTAGTGTTTGTGATAGCAAACAGTTCGGTCAGTGTGGTGAACAATCAATTTACCGATTGAAAAATTGATCGATTGATAGCAATGGATCAATCAATTCCAGCCTTCCAACGCATTGAACAATCTTGCAATGTATCAATCTATTTTCTTCGCATCCATTGACGTCAATCGATCGTGCAGTTTACCATATATATATACAGATGCATCGTCGCTGTAGGCGCTGTTGTCAAAGTCGTCACCTTATTTTATTTATAACCTTCGGCTTACTGCATTCTTGGCAAGAATAGCCTCACGTGATGATCTTTGAGCGTCTTCTCGGAGATCGTACGGTCTCCTATTAGCGCGGATACACCCGCCCAGCAATTTTAGGGACGCGACAATCGCGTCAATCGCGTTTACATCACGCTTCTTAGTAACAGCAACACCTGTATATCAACATAACGACGACTATATGGCCTCAGTCGACGGCAGCGACCTTTCAGCTGCATTACCTAGCGATACGCTTGTCGTGCCGACAGCATTGCATCGTTCAGACGACTTCCGGTCCACCAACGCGCAGCACAACGAGCCGAGCGCGCCTATTACTGGTTACGAGGACCTGAACCTATCAATACTTCCACACGGCTTCACTATCGCAGTCTCCAGCCTACAGAAAGACTCTTGGGTATGGAATCACGGCTATCGGCTCGACGATAAGAATGGGATTGAATACTGGGTCTGCAAAAGATGCCACAAGGCCAAGAGCCATCGAAACCATCGCTTCCAGACAGCACGACAAACTAGTACTGCAGGCGATCATATGAAGAACGAGCATCGCATTGATAAGCTTGGGAATATGGACGATAGCGCTGTTCAGCATGTTCGCAAGAAGCGCAAGGTCACGGACAGGTTGAGCCTTCCAGCAGTTAGCTTAGCAGATTGCGACTCAGCCTCTCGTAGAGCTGCGGAATTCAGTGCTGTGCTTTTCAAGAGTCTGCTATTACAGTGGCTTATCATGGACAATATATCCTTCCGGAAATGCGACAGTAGCTACTTCCGGCGGCTGCTTAGCTATCTGAATCCCCTTTGTGACGATTCTATGCCGGATCACACTACTCTAAGCCGCTGGATCTTGAAGGCTTACGAGGACTTCGTGCCTATCGTAATTGAGTGCCTACAAACAGCTATCGGACTTATCCATTTCTCCTTCGATCTATGGACTTCTAGCAATGGCTTGGCACTTGCTGGTGTCGTTGTTCACTTCGTCGACAAGACTGGCAAAGTATGGGACTTTCTTCTCGGACTTCCAGCTCATCACGAGGATCACACTGGCTATAATATTGCGCAGACAATAAGCTCTATTTTCACTCACTTCGGACTCCGCGGAAGTCAGCTAGGCTACTTCACAAGCGACAACGCAACGAACAACGACACCTGTATAGACTGGCTCGCAGCTGAATTCGACTTTGTCGCTGCCAAGCGCCGAGTGCGCTGTGCTGGCCATATAATTAACCTGGTTTGCAAAGCAGTCATGGTCGGCTGGATGGATTTAGAAGTGTTTGAGCAGGACCTCCTATCTATGGCTCAAGAGGCACGAGACGCACTGGAGGTGTGGCGACGCCGTGGACCTGTCGGCAAGTTGCATAACATTATTGTCTACATCTCGCGCTCGCCGCAGCGAATGGATAAGCTGAGGGCACTACAGAAGCAAGCCATTGCTGACGGTCTGCAGTTTACTGATAGATTATATCAGCTAGTGCGAGACAATGACACACGCTGGAACAGCCTATTTGCAATGATTGAGCGGGCACGGCTCGTGCGAGAAGCTATCACTGACTTCGTGATCCAAGAGGTCACTCGTTGGCATGAATACATGGTCCGCTGGCATACTCACAATGATCACCTGCCGGAAGCTAAGCGCAAGAAGATGCGAGAGCCGCCATCGATAGTAGCTGATCAGCTCACTCTGGACGACTGGACTGTGCTAGATGAATACTTCCGCATCCTCAAACCATGCAAGGAAGCGACAATTCGACTGCAAGGCCAAGTCGGCGGACATGGACATATATGGGAGGTCCTACCTGTGCTAGACTGGCTTCTCACTCACTTCGAAGAAGCTAAGAAGCGTTACGCTGTCGAGGGTGCTGAGAAATTGCCAGCGGAGCTCTCGGAAGTCCCTCACTTAGCGCAGGAGCATCACTACATCGCTAACATCAACCTTGCCTGGAAGAAGCTCGATCAATACTACGCCAAGACCGACGAGACGCCTATCTACTTAGCAGCTGTAGTGCTACATCCGCGCTATAACTGGGCCTGGGTACTTCGTCATTGGGGTGACAAGCCTGACTGGATCAAAGCCGGCGAAAAAGCGCTCCTTGCTCTATGGCAGGAATACAGGGACCAGCCTTCTGCATTCGATGACGTACGACGAGAAGATCCTTCACTTTCTACGTATGTGAAAGGCGGGCGGCATCAACGGCGGCGTACGGAAGTCGACGAAGAAATGGCTACATTCGGATATAGTAGCGATGAAGACACTGCTACAAGGCAGGCGCCAGCAGATCAGTGGAAGGAATACACTCACCTGGACAGCAACCATCACATAAAAGACCCTTTTGAATACTGGTATTCACGTCGGCACCGTTGGCCGCAGCTAGCACGAATGGGGCTAGAAATACTGTCTATTCCACCAATGAGCGATGATCCTGAGCGGACATTCAGTGACTCTGGCTGTATGGTGACGGACCGGCGGAACCGCTTGAAGGAAGGCACGATAGGCGCGATATCTTCTCTCAAGAGCTGGACTCGAAAGAGCGTTATTACGTGGGATATTAAGCATTTGAGAAAGCTAACTACTGCGGCAGAAGAGCGTCACACGAAGGAAAAGATTACTTTGTATGATTCTATGTCAACTTGGCTCAACCGAGCCAATCAATCGACAGCTTAGCCACCAATCCAATGCATCAACCATTCGTGCAGCGCCAATCCAATCAATCACATGTGTAGCGGATTGATTGATTGATTGTTCACCACACTGAGTTCGGAAGTGCAATTGTTTAAGCACAAGACAGTTACTTGATTTGAAGTTATGGAGTTATAGGGTTACAGAGTAATTACAGTCATTAAGTGTCTAACCCTCTCCCTAGCCAATTCATACCCCTCTCCCTAGGCCTGGTGGGTGAGAGGATGATAGTGCAGGGGTTGGTGTCAGAGCGAGATGAACAGTGCAACGCGCGTGGTGTCACGTGTAACAGGAGCAATCACATGCACGAGCTAAAATGGGATGAAGCTTTGGCTGCCAAGGCGGAGCGTCGTCTTCTTCCCTCCTCCTGCGGGTCAGCTCCACCTCTGCACGAAGTCGTTGTGGAGGGACGAGTGTCTAGACGTTTACTTTCGAGTCGCAGCGTGCCAAAGGGGAAGTTGGCGATTCATTGCCTTTTCATATCGCCGACGGTCCACATCCACCCATCATCACCGCACCGCTCCTCCCCTCCCCTCCCCTCCCTCCTCCCAGGTTCTCCGGACCGCTTCCACTCGCTTAGGCCGGCTGTAAGATAAGAAACGACGCGACGCGCAGCTGCTGTAGCACGACACTGCGCAAGCTGCCTGCATCGCCCGCAACCCGCCGTTTGGTACAGATTCTCCGTCCGGGTGCGACACGACCGATATTGCTGAGAGGGAAAGTCCATCTGCTGGTTCCCAGCACTGGTGAGGAGTAGAAGGGGTTGAGATTCGCACACACATCCGCCCACAACACACATGGCTTCCGATTACAGGACACGCCTGTCCACACTGCTGCTGGCTGGTCTTCAGCTCGCAAATGCCTTTTACATCCCCGGTAAGGCAGCTTTGTCTTGCAATCGACGAGTTTGCATTGCTGACCGCGAACAGGCTGGTCAGTCAAGTCATATTCCGAAGGCGAGCCCATACCTTTATTCGTGAACAAAATCTACAGCGACAACACCCAAATCCAGTACGCATATGCCGAACTACCTTTCGTATGCGCGCCTTCAGGTCGACAACGCCCGGGAACTGGCCTCATCTCAGGATCCAATGTCGCATTGAACTTAGGGGAGGTGCTGCGTGGAGATCGCATCGTGGTGTCCGATTATGAACTCGAAATGGGTACCGATCAAGAGGCGCGATATCTCTGCAGTCAAAAGGTGGATAAAACAGCATTGAAGAAAGCCGTAGAAGTCGTCAAGGACGGCTATGTCGCCGAATGGATCGTCGACAATCTCCCAGGTGCGACGAGCTTCGTTACGGTCGACAAGAGCAGAAAGTACTATGCTTCGGGTTTCAAGATGGGCTATGAGGAGGTCTCGATGGTCACTGGACAGCCACGATACTTTCTCAACAACCACGTCACATTGGTCATTCGCTGGCATCGCGCCCCAGGACGAGACGGCGATCGAGGCAAGAAGGTGATCGTTGGCTTCGAAGTCTACGCGAAGTCCATTGGAGCTGAGAATCGCGACGCATCGGGACTGCCAGCCGACCTTCACGACATCAAAGCTGGAATGGAGCTTGCATATGGCAATTCGACTCTCAATGCGAGCACGCTCTACGATCCTAATGTGTATCACGGCTTCGACACTATCGACGATATGCCAGACGATGCGACTGTGACCCTTCCATATACCTACTCCGTTTACTTCCGTGAAGAGGACAGGGTAGACTGGTCAAACCGATGGGACTTGTATTTCGTCAACCAGGAAGACAGCAATGGCATCCACTGGCTCGCCATAATCAATTCTCTCGTCATATTCGGCGGACTATCCACGGCAGTCGCTTACATCCTGACCCGCACCATTCGAGGCGAGATTGCAGGCTACAGAGAACTTGGCATGGAAGAAGGAAAGCTTCGCATTGGTAAGCGAAACAAAGGCACCAAAACGCCACCCAAGACGGGTGCAGATCAAGGTGGACTGCTCGAGAAGGTCGATGGCCTCGCACGGCCCGAAGATGCCGACTCGGACGACGAGGACGTTCTGGAAGACATCACAGGCTGGAAGCTGGTGCACGGCGACGTCTTTCGGGAGCCCGCACACGGCCGACTCCTCGCGCCCCTAATTGGATCCGGCATGCAACTGGTGTTCATGTCTGTCGGACTTCTGGCTCTTTCCTGCTTTGGCATCCTCAATCCGTCTTTCCGTGGCGGCTTCGTGTCCGTGGGCTTCGCGCTGTTCATAGTGGCCGGCGCATTCTCGGGCTACTTCTCAGCACGCATCTACAAGACGGTTGGAGGTAATAACTTCCAACACATTGCCATTGTCACTGCCACCCTCTTCCCTGGACTTCTCTTCACAACAACATTCGTGCTCAATCTTTTCGTCTGGATCCAAGCTTCTTCCACTGCCATTCCATTCGGCACCCTACTCGGCCTGATCGCACTTTGGCTCCTAGTGCAGCTGCCTCTTGTCTACGTGGGCAGCTACTACGGCTTCAACAAGGCTGGCGCATACTCACACCCCATTCGACCCACCAAAGTGCCGCGTCAGATCCCACAGCAAGCTTGGTACAGCCGCCAAGCCCAGGCCATCTTGCTCGCCGGTTTGATCCCCTTCGCTGTCATCTTCATCGAGCTCATGTTCGTTTTCCGCAGCCTCTGGCAGGACAAGAGCGGTTATTACTACGTCTTCGGCTACATGGCCGTGGTCTCCTCCATTCTCATTCTAGCTGTCATGGAGACGACAGTGATAGCTGTCTACGTACAGCTTTGCTCCGAGGTGTGTATTGTTCTCCCCAAACTACCGTCCTCACACTAACAAATACGACAGAACTATCACTGGTGGTGGCAATCTTTCTTCGTCGGCGGGTCCTCTTCCATCTGGATATTCCTTTATTGTGTATATTACTACTTCAACCAGCTCCACATCACGGGTCTGGCGAGCACGATGCTGTTCTTCAGCTATAGTTTTCTGGCTTGCCTGACATATGGTCTCCTTACTGGCACCATTGGTTTCCTCACGGCGTATGCGTTCGTGCGGAGGATATACAGCGCAATCAAGGTAGATTGAGTCAATCAACTTTGAATATAAGTAAAAGTTTTCCCGAGAGCTTGGCTTTCTGCGAGCCTCATCATGCTGCGGGAGTTCTTCCCAATGTTCAGACTCGCATCAGGACCATTATTGGCGCTTTTGGATACATGACTACTACCTCACGCATAGGCCGCCCAGGAGCGGAAGCTGAATGCTCGGGCTCAGCGACATCGAGAAGCAACATGTTGTCGCTCATTGGATCTCGCGGAGATATTCTGAGTCCATAATTGCATACTCCAGGCCCTTTGGAGCCGATGTGACAATCGTTCACAACCTCTGACGATAGAATTCACTCGCTCTGGTTGGGAGAATTGAAGCAGACTGTCCACACGGCTAGTCATAACGCCTGCGTACACGGCGTGGGGGATGGGAGAGGGAGAAGACGCGGGTGAAAAGCGATTGAGCGATTCTCACTGGTAGTCGAGATGAAACCCGGGATACAAATAGCTCAATAGATAATAAATAAATAAATCTTATACGCTGGTCTACCTCTTTACGGACTAGAGTAAGCAGCACGCTCTATATGTTTCACGACAGGAAAAGCCTTCTCTGCCTAAGCATGTCCGGCATAAAAACCTATCCTCTCCTTTAGGTATTGAGGCTTGCTAGGCCTCGTCCTTGCGCACGGTGCTTGTCAGGCTGCTCGTGCTTTTACTCACTTCCTTTGGGCAATTCTTTTGGCAACCTTTCCTCTTCGTATACCCTATAAGCCCCTCTCTACTCCAGATCCTTCTATAGGTCGTTTAGCTCCCTTGTTCGTTTGCTTTAGTTCCTTAGTGTCTTGTGCTTTTGATCTGTTTCTTGGACTTGTCGAGTTTGGGGCTGTAGTGTGTCTCCTTGTACTTGTCTGCCCCTTTGAGGTCCTCCTCTTGCTGCCTTATCCTGGGACTAGAGGTTTAGGGGCAGCAACCCCCCTTACCCCTTTCCTAGTTAGGGCCCTTCTCTCTTCCTAGTTGCCATCTTGTACATCACCCCTCTAGAGTTGTGGCCTACTCTAGAGGTGTGACCAGCCTAGTAGGGGGTCCTTCTCCCTACACCGATCCCACAGCCAAATTTCCCCTTCCTTGGCATCCAGTCACATGACCCACATCTAGAGAAATTCTATTGTACAGTCCAGTCCAGTACAGCTCTTCCTTTGCAGGCAGCCTTGCTTGCAGAGTAAGGGTCGCTTGTGTCAGATGCTCTGCCTTTAGGGTTGAAAATAGCCTCCCGGCTGTAGAGAGGGTTCGCAAAGTCCTCTCCTAGCGCTTCTTGCTATGCAAAGTGTCCTGTCTTCCACCCAGACCAGGACGTGTATTCCGTAGTGTAGCTGTATGTTCCTGTTCTCTACTCTATCCTTGCTCTTTCTCTTTGAAGCCTCCCCTTCAATTGTCCCTCCTCCTCTTCAGTCTGTGCTTAGGCTGGGTCACTACTCCAGCCTACAGGCCTAGGGTGGTATTCACCACTCATGGCAGAGGGGTCTCCGGTTTGGCATTGGTTTCTTGTACTGGTAACAGCCGCGCTGGCGTCCTTTTGCTGTGTTCTCAGGAGTTCGACACTTGAATCACCTACCCAGGAGCTGGGCTTTGTTCCGTAGCTATAGACAGCGTGTCTGTACACTGTCTACGGCTGCCCTGCACTTTGCCAGCACAGTCTAGGACTGCCTGTTTCCACCTGCGACCGCGTGGAGGTGTGCAATAGGACTTCGCAGGCAATAGATAATATATAATGTGAAAAGCCGAATGGACAGTCATCTGCATATGGAGTCATTATTTTGGGTGTTCCTTTGGTGGTCACTACCACGTTCCATTTATTGTATTTATATAAGTTGAAACCAGCGAGTCGGAAATACGTGACCGTTGCTTTTATGCTGCGATCTTGAAAAATGAGTTCAATCACAGTTGAATTCTTGTTTAGGTATTATGCACTCTAGCGCCGCTAGCCCAGTATACCCAGCTGCTCCCAATCATCCCCTTTCTGACAATTTGTCTCGTGCATATGCTCAATCGCTTGCCGAACATCTTGGGACATGCCGAATTCCTCTCCTACGCGCGAGGAATTGAATCCCGGCAACAGAGGCTGTGGCTGAATGGCAGTGTATGGGCGGAAGAGAGGGGACAGTGGGCTACATGGCGCACGATGAAGTTCGCCATCCAACATAACCGTTCTGCGGTTGTGACGCTTCATTTTGAGGTTGGGGCGGCGTTCTAGCGTGCTTAATGGGGAGGAGTTTAGGGCGCCTCCGGGTCTGCGAGTTCGGAAGTGGGAGTCGTTGATGTCGAGGGGACTGGTGCCCGGTCTTGAGTTAGGAGGCGGGAGTGGCTCGGCCATTGAGATGCGTGGGTAAAAGGACCATCTTGTTGGAGACCCTGATGATGGTGACAGAGGTGATGCGGATACGGAGGCGGGACTCGCGTGGCGGGTGAGAGCTTTGAGTGCTTGGACTCTATGCTGGAATCGTGAGCGGCGTTTGGATGCCGGCTCGACATTTCCGTGATGCTCTTCTGGACCACGGTCGTGATTGCCAATATTGCTTGATGTGACTTCGTCGATTGCATCGAGATGTGTAACCCTCGACGGGGCCGTAATAGAGGATTGGACGGAGTGCTCCGAGTATACACTGCTTGCAGGAGAGACGAGATCTTTCAAGGCTCCCCGCAGATGAGTGGAGACCGCATGGCGGCGCCGCCAAAGCGATGATGCTGCGATCGGGCTTGGAGAGCTCGGTGGAGGCAATGATGAAGTCGAAATACGCAGGTTGGCGAGAGCAAGTCTACGGTGTGAAGACATTATACTGTCCGGTCCTGTCAGCGAGGTCACGATTTTGTTTGTTGGTTCTCCTTCTTCTCAAGTCTTCAGTCGTGATTCTAATGTTCGAATGTAGTGCCAGCACTAGATAATCCACGTCGAGCAAAAGAGACGCAGAATTGATGATAGAAAGATTCAAAACAATTCTTGGTGCTCTCCGCCGACTCTTGTACTCTTCCGCAGGTCACTCTGAGAAGTTGCGCTGCGTTGGAGCTTGCCATCGTCCGATATGTATGGGGGCACAATACCATTGTTCCCGTTGTACGAGGTATCGAGGACGAAAGGCACAAAGCTCTACCGGCGACATCGATTAGTCCTATCGTGTCAGCTTTGTTCGGATCAGTAGCAGGTTCCGGCTGAAACACATCGAGCTTTTCGCCACACGTAAGGGGCAGACGTCGTTCTTCGCAGAAGACAAAGACAAACGGCTGACTCGATGCACAAAAAGCCACTGTCTTAGACAAAGAATGTCAGTGTCAACCTGTCGGCCGCTGATTGCTTGCTTACAGCATTCTGGTGCAAACCTCGTTGGCGTTGACAATGCAGCTCATCTGGTCGGGCATGATACAGAGAGGTTGGCTGCGTTGCCACTTGCACGGATGTAGATGATTATATTAAAATGCCGTCTCGTGATGTTTCACATCACATATGGGTGACTGTTCGCTTTGACCCGTTCTTAGTAGCTGAGTTTGAACGTCTGTATTGACAAGTAGTAGAGCTTCTGAAGAGTTGGTCTTGTTGATGACGCGTGCTCTGGATCCACTTGGTCTCGATCCTTCGTGCTGGGGCGGTGGACATCTGACTGTGTTTTTGGGACCCAACCCAAAAAAAAGGCCTGTGTTTCACAGTTGCGCATTGGCCATGGATCTGCTTAATCCGAGTCTTGTATACACATGAAGATTCGTGAGATTCGCTTCCCTTGCAGCTTTCTGCATTCCGCAGGGTTCACACCAGATCTATGCTCACTCCACGTTTGACACCCTCAGCATCCATTTAAAGTCGGTCAAGAGGGCCTCCTGCCTTCTTCTCGAGCTGAGCTTCCGCATCCCTGGCGTTTGCACCCGCCTTCCAGATTCTCTTGATGCCCTCAGTCAGACCAACGTCGTTCGTCTCGAATTCGTAGTATCCCCAGCCAACAACAAAGACCATCAGCACGTTGAGCCAGTCGAAGATCTTGCGGGTCTTTGGTACACGCCATGTTGGGAAGTAATCTGTTATCGCAGCGCTGAAGAAGAGGGTGTCAGTCATCTACTAGCAAGCGGTGTCTCGACAGAGGCTGGCTTACCCGAATCCAATATATGTGTGCAGAATGGTGAGACCGATCAAAGTGCCGTCCAAGATTGGGTTTAGCGAGCCCACTGCGAATGGCATGACGGTCAATGGAACGAGGCCGATCGAGATGGCTCTGCACAACACCTGTGTTAGTACGTTTTCTTGCCAACCACTCATTTCATATTGTCTGAACATGTCCTCCATGTGCACCAGTGCACGCGTACCTCTCCATTGTCCAGTGATAGCTTCCATGGGTCGGATGTGGGTCTGGAACAGGCGCAGGGTCGTTCACGCCTCCTCGAACGACTTGTGGAAGAGGAGGGAGGATCTTTCGTGCGGCAGAGGTCTGGAAAGCAGATCGCGCGACTCGCGTGGTCAATGGTGTTTGCTGGCTCGCCCGCAGGCTGGCGATGATGGACGAGGACGCGCGCTGCATGGAGGCGGCCTGAGCCTGACGAAGGAGCGCGGGTCGCAGTGCAGAGGCCATGACTGCGGTGGTGGAGCTGGTGGAAGAGCAGACGGACGTTCGTCGTGTGCAGGTGGAATGTCGTCAAGGATGCGCTCTGCTATTGCCGGCGATTATGCCCGAGGCTCATCCAAATTCCCTGCCCCGTGACTGGCTGCTGAAGGCGAGGACGACTTTTGGCAGGAGTCGTGGAGAATAGCTACGAGATGTTTCGCAGCCATGGTAGGCAAGGTTCAGTATGAAATACTTTCGTGGAGCCATCATGTAGAGAGTGCTACAAGTGTAGACTATGTTGTCGTCTTGTATGCATGTTCGCAAAGTGGACTGTAGTACCAGTGCTTGTTGGATCGCGCGTCTCAGCTTTGAGGTCAGCATTGCGGTCCTTCCCGAGAAAACATGAGCGAGCTTTCACTTGAGCCGTCGAGACTCGCGAACGCCGCATCCACCACCGCTCCTCCCACACCACACCACAGGCCATGGCATCTCGAAGGCTGGCGCTGAGCCTGCAGTCGGGTCTCCGCGCCCAGCGCGCCATCAACGCCGTCAAGCCCAGCATCACCCGCCGCGCTCTGGCGACTCCTGTTAGCCATGGATCCACCACCGAATCGACCACGCTGAGCAACGGCTTCACGGTAAGGCAGCCATTGGACATGGCCATCACCGCGAGGAGGACCGGAGAGCTGACGAGGGCATGACAGATCGCTACGGAATACTCTCCCTATGCGCAGACATCCACCGTCGGCGTGTGGATTGACGCCGGCTCGCGCGCAGAGACGGATAAGACCAACGGCACCGCACACTTCCTCGAGCACTTGGCCTTCAAGGGCACACAAAAGCGCAGCCAGTCGCATTTGGAGCTCGAGATTGAGAACATGGGTGGACACCTCAATGCCTACACATCTCGCGAGAACACCGTCTACTACGCCAAGAGCTTCAACAGCGATGTGCCCGCCTCCGTCGACATCCTCGCCGATATCCTGCAGAACAGCAAGCTTGAGAACTCTGCCATTGAGCGCGAGAGGGATGTCATTCTCCGCGAGCAGGAAGAGGTGGACAAGCAGTTGGAGGAGGTTGTCTTTGACCACTTGCACGCAACCGCCTTCCAGGACCAGCCTCTCGGCCGCACCATCTTGGGACCAAAGGAGAACATTCTGAATATCCAGCGCAACGATCTCGAGAACTACATCAAGACCAACTACACTGCCGACCGTATGGTCCTTGTTGGTGCTGGTGGTGTGCCTCACGATCAGATGGTCCAGCTTGCTGAGAAGTACTTTGCCAACATCCCAGCATACAACCCCAACGCACAGAACAACGCTTTCGCGCGTGGTCTGGGCTCAAAGCCAGACTTTGTTGGATCCGAGGTCAGGATACGAGATGATACCCTGCCAACTGCCAACATTGCAATTGCAGTAGAGGGTGTCAGCTGGAAGGACGATGACTACTTCACTGCGCTCGTAACACAGGCCATTGTTGGAAACTGGGATCGCAGCATGGGCAACTCTCCATACCTCGGCTCCAAGCTCTCGACCTTCGTCCACGACCACAAGCTCGCCAACTCTTTCATGTCCTTCTCGACCTCATACTCCGACACTGGTCTCTGGGGTATCTACCTTGTGACTGATGCCGTGACCCGCATTGACGATCTTGTCCACTTCACTCTCCGCGAATGGTCTCGTCTGTCTTTCAACGTCACTGAGGCCGAGACCGAGCGTGCCAAGCAGCAGCTCAAGGCATCTATCCTCCTCTCGCTCGACGGCACTACCGCAGTCGCAGAGGACATTGGACGACAAATCATCACCACCGGCCGCCGACTTGCACCAGAGGAGGTTGAGCGAGTAGTCGGAGCCATCACAGCCAAGGACGTCATGCGATTCGCACAAGAGAAGCTGTGGGATCGTGATATCGCCGTCTCGGCTGTTGGACAAATCGAGGGTCTGCTCGACTACAACAGAATCCGCAACGATATGAGCCGGAATTTGTCATAGACGAGGGATGATGATAGAAGGGGATGAGAAGGGGAGACAGAGGTGGTGTGTAGCAACAAAAAAGATAAACACAGTGTAATCTCATAGAAACCACATCTCCTCGAGGTCTATCTTCGTCGAGGGCTGCTCAGCGCGCTGTTGAACGAATGTAGATTTTGTTGTGTATATTTAGCACATTGTTCTGAGCTTCACCTTTTCCTTTATGCGATTGCTGAATTCGGGCAATTTATGCAAAGTGCCACGAATGGTTTGCAAACACCGATGAGTTGATGTAGAGCGCGCTGTTACTTGCCCTGTTCCCAGCCCTGATCAAGAAAAGGGAATCAAGACGGGGAATTGGTGGTATCGATGTAATTGTTCAGGTGCGGCCACGACTGGTTCCGTCAGATTCTGTATATGCATTCCGCTAGCTCTTTCGAACATCTCAGCTTGTCGCGAAGTACGTATTTGCTGCTCTTCGCGAAGCTTGATTCGCCTGAGATCCTATTAGCCAATACCTTCTGCGTGAGCGAATGCGAGGGAATGATGCGTCTCGACTCGTGCACCCTTCATCTGCGCGTGGAGCGTCACAGCGTCGCTTTGCCAGATCTGACTGTAGATAAGCTACAGACGCCATATTGCCCACTGCATGTTTGCAGAGGTGTGTTGCCGGCAGAGGACACGGTGGGCCGTGGGTTGCTTCTGCGGGAATCGAGATCTGTCCGCTCTGTTGCTACTTTTGGTTGCTTCAGATCTTCACTTGTAGACCTTCTTATCGAGGCAGCTCTCCTAGCAGCAAGCTGCGATCTGTACTGGCAGAGAGTACTAGCAAAGGTATCAGTAGATTCATAGATGTGCGGAGAGTTGACCGCAACTTACCCATTGATCCGTCGGGCGATATCCGCACATCGTTCACAGTGCCCTTGTGCCCTGGCAACTTGTGCATCAACTTTCCATCCTTACTGTTCCAAATGGTCACTGTCCCGTCACCACCTCCAGCAGCCACTTTGCAACCCTCTCCATCCCAGCAGGCACGAATAAGGTTCTTCTCCAACCCAGCTTGCGCCCCGTCGAATGTCCTGATCGCCCTGTCCACCGGTGCAAAAGGCCTGACATCCCATGTTCTCACGGTTGAATCATGCGAGTATGACAGCAAGCTCTGCTGATCTGGTGAAATAGCCAGACTGGTGATTGTATCCGTATGCCCCTTCAGCTCGTACGTCGTCTTTTTCATGCGCAAATCCCACACCTTGATCTCGTTATCAATACCTCCACTGAACAGCTCGTTTCCCGCCTCAGCCAGACACACAGCCGTAACAGGGAAGTCGGTCTCGATGTAATCCAGCGCAGCTTTTTGTCTCGGATCCCATATCGATATCGAGCCATCGTCACTTCCACTCACGAGAAATTCTTCGCCTCTTTTGCTCACGTCGAGACAGTTGATGACTTCCTCATGTCCGACGTGTCTTCGTATCCGCTCTCCCGTTTCGACGTTAAAGCTCGCGACATGTTTGTCTGCGCTCGCCGTGTAGATGACCTGGCTATCGCGGGACCAGTGAAGATCCAGGATGGCGGATTTGTGCCCTGTGAGGATGCCGTAGTTGGCACAGTCGCCGGACGTGTTCCAGAGGAGGATGTTGCGGTCCATGGAGCCGGATGCGATGTGTGCGCCTATGGGATCGAATCGAGCTGCGAAGACTTCGCCCGTGTGGCCTGGTGCTCATTAGTATGGTTCTCTCTCTATCTCTCTCCTAACGCGAGATGTTCTGCTGCCTCTTCTTACCACTCAACTCCATGACCGGTGCTTGCAGGCCTTGTGCGCCTTGTCCCTACTCATCCATCCTGATCAGCCAGTGCTCCCTTTCCATGCCGCTTTAGCATTGTTTGATTGCGAGCAGTCCCGATGAAGCCACTCACCACGCCATTGCTCTGGATCAGAGCTCCATTCATGTCCCCATTGGATCTCTGCCTCTTGACCAGCTGGGTACTGCCGAATGACTGGTCCGCAGCTCTTTTCTCGCCCGACATCTTGAAATGCGTGCTATTTCCTCCTTCGCCAACAATTTCGTTGTCCAGTAAGTTCGCGCTGCTTCGCAAGTTTGCAGCGTTGTCGGCGAGTGTTTGCGACTGTGAAGCTTGCAGTCCAAAAAAGACTTCACTTTCCAAAAGATCTCCACCGCCACTAACGTGTTTGATAAGCAACCTGATCAGATAGGCAACCTGATCAGGTCAAAGCAGGCCAAAATCCGAGAGCTTGGAAATGCGAAAACGCGACGACAAGACTGCCTCGAGATATTAAACTTAGTTGTCGAGATCTGTTATACGCTATTAATGTCGCGGGCCTAGCCTAGGCCTCTCTAGAGGAGCGCGGCTCCTCCCGTCGAGAAGAGTTTTCTTCGACGAAGAAAGGAGAAGTCGTCTCCTTCCTTTCTTCGTCCTACGTCTTGTTAAAATACCTACCTAATAGGTTACGTAGTTCCCGATACGACTCAGTCCTGCCCGACTTCTTACTCTCTACCTTCCGACCTATAGCCTCCGCCCGTTACAATTAATTCCTATTTATAATAGATAAGCTCGCTCTTCGCCTGCTATACTGTTAGGTGGGTGTCCTACGACTTTTGCACGAGTAGAAACACAATATTGCAAAACCTACTACGTATAAATTGCTAAAAGATATACAGAATCTAATTCTTATAGCGTAGAAGGTATACCCTAAGAATTAAAGCTATATCTCTTTGCGTCGTCGCGTTTTCGCATTTCCAAGCTCTCGGATTTTGGCCTGCTTTGACCTGATCAGGTTGCCTATCTGATCAGGTTGCTTATCAAACACGTTAGTTAGCTCGCGCACAAGCCGCACTTTCCCACAGTTCGACCTCCCCACATGCCACCCAACTACTCTATTCCGACTTCAGGCACACAGCAGAAGTCCACACAAGTCGCAGTCCAGAGAGCAATGCGGTGAAGCTGTGATTGACGCGCGTGTCCCATCGCACGCGACTCAATATCCTCTTGCCATGACTTCCAAAGCAGCTCGCCTCGGCGACGAGTGCGTATACACTTGCACTTGACCGCGAGACATTGCTAATACACATCCCAGGGTGTGGAAGTCTCGCGTCGAAAAGGTCAACGCCGAAGTCGTCACTTTGACCTACGGCACCATCGTCGCCCAACTCTGCCGCGATCTCCTCCTGCCCAACACTTCAGCGCAAACAGACTATGGCGCAGTGAATGCCGAGCTGGACCGCATGGGATTCAACATTGGACAGCGATTGATCGAAGACTTTTTGGCAAAGAGCAACACGGGCAGCTGTAGTAGTTTCAAAGAGACGGCAGAGATCATCAGCAAAGTCGGTTTCAAGATCTTCATGAACATTACACCCATGGTAACAGGATGGACGGCAGATGGCAAGGGCTTTGGGTTAGTGTTCGAGGAGAATCCGTTGGCAGATTTTGTGGAGTTGCCCGATGATGGAAGGGCTCAAGATGAGCTGTGGTATAGCAACATCTTGTGTGGTGTGATACGAGGCGCGCTGGAGATGGTAGGTTGATACACATATTCTTCCCTCCTAAGGCAGGTGCTGACAGTGGGACCAGGTGCAAATGCAGGTTGAAGCGCACTTTGTGAGCGATGTGCTGAGAGGAAACGACACGACGGAGATGCGGATCACGCTCATACGATATATCGAGGACGAGTTGCCTCCAGACGACGAGTGAGTGAGGGCACGTCTCCTCGCACTCCCCGCGATGCTTGCAGAAGTCAAGCCCATCATACCCTGCATGGCTGCACATATGGTGCACTGGACTTGAGAGCTCGCCACAGACAGTGAGATGCCGAGTCTACGGGCTACGGTCGAGCGTTGCGCGCAGTACATGGTGGCAGAACTGGGGATCTGGACGCAACAGTCCGCGCATGCTCAATGTGTAATACATATTCCGTAGAAGCCACAGCGCTTGTGCAGTGCACGAGCACAAGACGTGTGAGAGACTGAAAGGTCGCGCTGAATGCAGCCCGCGCCCAAAATGGGCTTACCGGCCGCGGTTGGTGGTACAGCAGACGGTTGAGAATGCAGCAACACAACGGGCGCATGCGGGAGGTAGGCACGTCGGTAGCCGCCCTCAATCCATCATGGGTGTGTTAAGTGCGTGCGCCAGGCGTCGAAGGTCACCGCTTCCCAGATTCTTGGGACGCGCTCACGATCCCTTGAGATTCCACATTTCCAAACCCACGTGCTGCGGCGGGAGGAAGCCGGCACTGCAATGGCATCGAGGAGATATACTTTGACATCCGCTCTCCGGTGTGTAGATCGATGCGACACCGGCGCTTTTGAGCAGACCGGAACGAAGCCAGATACGTGCATTGGGATGATGAGAGGACTTGCCACGATATTGCGGCGGGTTTCCAGCATCGGGCTGCAATTCAACGCCCGAGGGGAGGGAGCCCTGTTATTCTTCGGGCTTGCTGGCCTATCACCCGCCCGTCGCGCGCGTGAATCCTGTGCTCCCGGCCGGGGCAGACGCGCCAAGTGGTCTTTCAGACGGCGGTGCAGTACATATAGACACCAACACGCGTGCGCTGGGCAGAGGAGAAGTTGCATCGTATAGGCGAGAAAGAATAGCCCCAGTCGCCAAGGACACGGGCGGAAGTGCGAGTGCAGAGAGAGAGAGAGAGAGAGAGAGAGCTGTCCTCGAAAGGGGTCTGTGTCTGGCGGCGGGAGGAAGCTGTGCATCTCGTCTTTCCCACCTGACTGCCACCACACTGCTCTGCTTTGCACCTCGCCCGCCCGCGCTGCTCCATTCCCACCCCGTCCCATCGCTCCCCACCCAAACGTGCCGCGGCCTGCGCTTCCCATCCGTCGTCTGCACGCTCGGGCGACCGCTGCCCACCGCGCTGCTCGTGTTTGTGCGCGGAAACCCCAGAAGTGCGTCGCGCGAGGTTTGAGCACGGGCGGGAGCCGTCGCTGGACCAGCCCGCCAGCCGAAGTGTCGTGGGCGATCACACACCCGTCCATCTTCCTCCAGCCGGAGCATTCGAGCGACAGGAACACGCCCAGCAGCATCGCACACGCCGCCCCAACGTCCACCGCCCAGCCAGCGGAGCGCGCCTCCGCCAGTGCCCGAGTCCGCCGACCGCCCTCGACAGTGTGTGCGACCGACCGGCCAGAAATCCCACGTCCGAGCTGCCCCAACCTCGCTACTATTCATCGCCCTCGCCGTCGCGCGCCCTCGTGGACTGGAAGCCGCGCGCTTGACCGCACCCCCCAACGACCACCACCGAGTGAGAGTCGCGCGCCGCCGCTGCTGCGCGACACGCGCTGCGGTCCCGTCTGCCGCACTTGTCCCCGCCTCCGCACCCCTACCGAAACAAGCAACGCGCCCGCGGCCGACAAGACGTCGCCCTCCGCTACTGATCGCGTCGCCGACGCAGCTGCAGCATGAGCCAGCAGCACCAGATGCAGATGAGTGGCATAGGTGGTCCTGTGGGCGGCCCCGTGGGTCAGCCCGCGAACGCTGGCACGCCCACCGCCAACTACACGCCCGACGCCATCATCAAGAAGCTCAATACCGCCATCTACGACTACCTGTTATGCCAGCAGCAATATGAGGTTGCGCGCGTCTTTTCGCAGAAGATGGAAATCGAGACCTCCGATGTCAAGCAGTCGCCCAACCAGCGACAAAACCAAGCCAACGGCATCGACGGCACCATGGACGTGGACAGCAAGGAACATCTCGGCATCCAAAAACGGCCGAATGATCTACCCGCGCCCTCGGCCCTGTCGAGCGAAGACAGTCCGTTCTTACAAGACTGGTGGTGCCAATTCTGGGAGCTCTACCAGGGAAATCGCCATCGAGGAAAGCCCACGACGCTGAATTACGTTGGTCAGCAGCGTAACAACATGAAGACACGCGTAAATGCCGTCAACGGCATGGATCCCAACGCGATGCGGCAACAACAGCAACAGTACAACACAATGAACGGCATGGCGAACAATGATCTGCGAAAGGCAGCCATGGGAAATAATGTGAACGGAATGTGAGTCGCATGATGCCCACCAGATCCGTGGTCTCTTCGTGGCTCGTACTGACACAGGTGCAGGACGCAGCAGCAGATACAAGCCATGCAAAAACAGCGACAATTGCAACAAGGAAATGCTCAAGGTGGCACTCAGATGGAACGGCAAGGGTCTCAGATGAATATGAGTGACCCTCGATCCGGCTCTCCAAACACCGGTGGTGGCGGCGAGGCCCCATCCCCGAAGCGCCAGCGCCTCGAAGGCAATATGCAGCAGCAACAGCAGCAGCAACAGCAACAGCAGCAGCAACAGCAACAGCAGCAGCAACAGCAACAGCAGCAGCAACAGCAACAGCAGCAGCAGCAAGCGATGAATCAGGCACGAGCTGCTCAGCCGGGTCAGATGCAAGGCGCAAATCAGGTCGGTCCTCCTCTCAACTTCCCACCCCAGTCGACGCCCCTTTCCGCAGAAACACAAGAGATTATTGCTCGCAGCAATCTCGATCCCACCGACATGTCCCCACAACAACTGCAGAGGATGTCCATGCAACCTACTAACGTCCAACAAAAGTCTGTCGAGGCCTACTCGGCTGCTATGCAGGCGCAAATGCAGACTGCCATACAAAGATCAAGTTCTAACGGCAACAAGGGCATGCCTCAAAATCCCGCCATGGGCCCCGGCGGCGCACAGTCGAGCCCCATGGCCCAGCAAGCCATGGAAGGCAACGCAGGCGGCGACTTCCAGTACAACCAGCGAATGGGCATCCCAGGCCAAAATGGTGCCACGCCTGCCGCCGGTCAACAAGGCCAAGCCAACAACGGCAATCATGCATTGCAGGATTATCAAATGCAGCTGATGCTGTTGGAGCAGCAGAACAAGAAACGGCTGCTCATGGCCCGACAAGAGCAAGACAGCATGGCTCATCCGACAGGAGTTCCAGGCCCTAATGGAGGTAAGTAATGCAAGCACGATGCTTCGGACGTCGATATACTTGATTCAGGATAGACTGACTAACTGATGTCGCAGGACGAGGTTCACCACAGCCTGGCATGATGGACCCTAATAATCCACAGATGCGCCAAGGAATGATGATAGTAGGACAGAATGGTCAACCCCTGCAGCGCGCTCCATCATCGCATCCGATGACAGGACAACCAATGACACCACAGCAGATGGAACTCATGAGACAGCAGCAACAAGGCATGATGCAGAATGGACAGATGTATCCGGGTGGTCCACCAGGTCAGCAAGGACAGATGATGCAAGGTCAACAACCAGGTCAGCAAGGGCCGCCAGGGCAACCGCCGAATATGACACCACGACCGAACAATATGCCCCCGCCTCCGGCTCCATCTAATCAGCCGCAATCCGGCACACAGCCAAGTAGTCCTGCACAGCAAGCCGCACCACCGACGCCCAACCAAGCAAACAAGCCGAAGCCTGGAGCCAAGAAGGCTGCAGACAATAAGAAGGTGAGGCGTGGCGTTCCCAAAAATGATCCTCAAAAGCTAATGCAGATCCAGGGTCCTGCTGCGAAGAAGGGAGGCGCGGATGCTCAAAGTGAAAATGCACCGACGCCAACACCACCGCCACCGGTCACACCTAGCAACGCGCAGGCGTTTGGCAACAACAAGAACTTGCCCATGCAGAACGGAGCACCTGGCCAAGGTCCACCTCAGAGTAACGGCCCACAGCAGAATAACCTGCAAGGCGGCGTTCCGGACATGAACAATGCGCCATTCGGTGCTCTTGATGGGGCCGATCAATTCAGCGGCATGGACTTTGCCAACTTGGATTCCGGCGATGTGCTCGACAACTTCGATTTTGACAGCTTCCTCAACAACACCGCGGAAGACAATGGTCTTGGATTCGATGCCAATTTTGCATTCGGCGATGGCGGCATAGAAACGGATGGGCTCAACTAGACGAGGCTCCTTCCTGTCCCCGCTGTACCGCTACGGGAATTGTTCAAGTGAACGACCGTGAATATCACAATGATCCCCGAGCTGAACTCCATTGGAAAGGCCGCTCGACACGAGCCGCGCATCAACATAAAGTCTGCAGTACCTCATGCCTTCGTGCGGCGGATTCGTCTAGCGTGGTGGGCGGGTGCACTGCGACATGGAAGGCGCAACCCCTCGGCTCACCTGCAAGCTCATCGTTGCGGTCACATGGCTCGGGGCCCTGAACAACGTTCTCGACTCTACTCATACCACCCAAATCCGGAGAACTACGACTTCTCTCTTCTTTTGATATCGATACCCCGAGAGCAGGCGTTCGTCGTTTCGGAACAACGTCATCGCTACTGCTTCCTTGCGCCGGCCACCCAGAGCCAACGGATTACAAGTCAGACCCGACCACTCAGCCACCGTACGATTAACTCTGTGTTCATATATTGCCACTGTAAGCAAGCGGAAGAAATAGCGGCGCATTGGTGGGAAACAAATCCTTGTTGAATATTTTTGAGTGCTTTTTGCAAAGAAAGACTCCTGGTTTTGAATATATCATCGCTCGCTAATGGAGACGGCCAACAATGCGAATGAGGAGTTTTGTGTGTGTGTTTGAGACGGGAAAAAGAATACCATATGGCCTGCTACTGTTGTTGTCGAATCGGTGTTGCAGAGAGACAGGGGGCTCTTTGAGCTCGGTTTTCTGCACTATGTTCGAGGACTTGTATCTGTTCGGCTGGTCGTTTTTCTTCGCTGCTCGCTTGTGCTTGTTGTGTTGTCTGTTGATGATCGACGCTACCTACGCCTCTGAGCGTCGCCTTTTTTTTTGCCTTCTCTCTATCTCGCCTTTGTGCAGAGAGTGAGAAAGCTGGGTGGCTATATTTGTATTTTTGATAGGGATGAGAAAGGATCAGAGATTTCGTCGTCTCATATTGTTGAGCATTGAAGCTGTTCCATTTCCCCCCTCTTCTTCTTCACCAAGGCATTTTGGTTACTAATGAGTAAAGATGGAGTTTTCCAACGCGCTGCTGGATGCTGTGGAGAAGATGTCTGTACGGGAACGAGCAGCGTCTCTATTCTTCCTGAAGGCGGGCGTTAGTACGAGTTGTTAAACAAAACCTTTGTGACGCCATCTGGTCCGGAGCGAAGCAAAAATACAGTGAGAATCACTCCGAATTGGTCAAAATGTTTTGCATGATGGCTGACTAGGTACCGCAGAGATTTTTACTGCTGTGCTGCGAGCTCGCTCGGTATGGACTTCGACACGTCCTGCTGTTTTCTCCCCTGCTTGCTGGAGCTTATGTGAGAGGGCTAGGGGAATGACAGGCCTCAAAAGAGACAGATGGTAAGGGAGATATGCTGGAGTTTTAACTCAGATAATGTGAAATGCCTCGCTTGATATGCTTCTCCAAGATAACTTACATCGCCCATCTCTTTTACGCCATACTCTAAAACCATGCTGCTGTCACGTATTACCACAGCTGTATACAGGCGGCCGTCAACTCGGTGTTATGTCAACACTCACGACATTCAGGACCCTAGCCTCTGTCGTTTGGGTGAAGAGCCTCCGGTGGGAATCGGATCTATATCATCATTGACTCCCATGATAGTCTCGACGATTTCCCATTGGACGCTGCTGGTGCCATCACGGGACGTATGACCTCCTGTCTGTCGCCGAATTCGCCCCAGCCGACTGTTCTCGATCATTTCCTCGAAATATGGGTCTCCGCGATCATTGAGACGATGCAGTTGCTGGTTCGTCCTCGAAGTCCGTACAGGAATTGGAACACCCTCTGCATCTGCTCTTGTGGGGGGCGATCGCTCCCCCAGTCGAGTGTGCCTCAGTCCTGTATCTGTGCCTTCGAGTGATCCCTCCTCTTCATCTGATTCCGGCCCTGGTGTGATGCTGAGCGCTTCTAATTTATCCAGACTCTCGTTGAATAGCGAGCCTAGTGTGACATCTAGGTAACCTGAGTTTTTGGCTCCATGCTCTCTACTGCTGTGCAGTGCTTCGTTCCACGCCGTCAGATTGGTGCCGCAGAACCCGCAAAACTGTCGTCTTGTGGGAGGAAGACCAGGTCGTGTCGACGGAGTGCTATAGGTTCTTTTGATGGAGTTGTGGGATTCGTTGTCGAACTGGGCGTAGGTCGCTGAATGGTAGAAGTCTAATGGTACTCGCAAGAAAGCTACGACCGGCGCTGCGTGGACTCTTCCTGGCAGACAGTATGCGTCAGTCACTGTATCGTTTCCGAAAATCTTGAAGCGAACTTACTGCTTGCACTTGAGTTGTCGAAAAAGACTTGTGCTTCGTGTCTGGCAGCTCTTGGGATGCTGATCACGAATTGATTTCGCTCGCAGCTGCATCCGCCAAAAAGATGGGTGATGTCGGTCATTGTGGTGTGTTTCCTCTTTGCTTCAGTTGGTTCACCTGCAGTCGGTCGCTTTCCGCCCCATTTGGATATGACAATGTCGATTCCCAGAAGCTTCGCGAGAGCTCCAGAACATCAGAGGGTCGACATACGTCACCACGACAAGGGTCGCCTGATTACAGTAGACTATGTGGCAGCGACGAGCTGCAGCATTGAAGCCGGAACTCCAGAAATGCGTACATATACTCGAAATCCATTTGTAACATCGTGCTCTGGCATTCAATGAGACCTCGTTCGCAATGCTGTCACCTGAATTGCTTTTCCTGACTAGCCAGCACAAGCTTTGCAAGCCGCAGATGAATACACTGCACGCTATCGTAACAATGCCGGACCAGAAGTGAACACGAAGAATTATGTACGATGACCTGCAGGCTCCACGCTCAAGATTCGAAGCCCAAGATCTTGTTCGCTTCCCTCATAGCAGTCTTTTGTCCTTCCGAAAGACCAGGTTCAGTAGGATCCCAAGCGCGCAGACCAAATGCTCGCATGCCTTCCACAGGATTTACCTTGTCCATGTCTACAACGCTTGGACGTCCAACATGCTGACTTTCACCAACACCTCCGCCAAAGTCCGGACATGGCGCGCCACTGAGGAAGGCTTCGCGCTGTCGTGCGACAAACTTTGCGTTGGACGCGGTCAGTGGACATGCTGGGATATAAAGCACGCTGGAATCTGATTTGCCCGCGTGAACTTTGTCCACAGCGTGGATGGTATCGCAGTGCCATGAGACATAATCTCCCGGATTGACTTTCGGGACGTGGACCATTGAGCTGGGCAGGTTCAAATGTGGGTGCAGTTGATGACTCAACTCCTGTCCGTGGCCTTTCGATGCTCCGTGTAGCCACGAGTCTTGCTCGGTGCTCAACTTCCAGTTGTCTGCAGTCAGGAATGCCTCTTCGTAGTTCTCGGCGGTGGGATCTTGGGCAGCTCGCTTTGGCGAGAAGAATGGACGAAGCAAGTAGTAAGCTGTTGCTCTGCTGAGGAGCGGATTGACGAGTAATGTTCCCTCATATGGCCCAGTAGAGCTGAGTGATAGCCAGCCCTGGAACATGCGGAACATAGAGCAGGCACCAACTCCTTGGTAAAGGTCGGCAACCGCAGGCAGACGCGAGCTTGACTCCCAAGGATCATATTCTTCCCATTTGCCTTGGAAGATTTTGTCGTAGACGTGTCCTCGCCTAGAATTCGTTAGCATCCGCTCGTGAATTGGCCGACAACAGGTGTTGGTCCTTACCCATATCCTTCTTCTTCCCACCTCTCACACGACCCTCCATCAACGTGAGGACCAAGGGCGAACTTGGCATCTCCAGGCAAGCGCATTCGCAGTCTATCGGCATATATCATAGGATGACTCGACGAAATCGCAGCATTAGGATCTTTCGAATGCCAGAATGCCGTCAAGAAGCGCTGTGCCTTGATCAAGTTCGGATGCGATCGAGCTTTAATTTGCGAAGGACTCCAGTACAATTCGTAGACCTGAGGATTATCCGCGGGAAATGCCTTCGTGTGTGGGTTCGCAGCTATGTACTCCTTCAATCCCGTTTTCAGGTCCAAAGCCTCTTGTTCTGGCAGCACATTGCGAATCACTGCCACCCCACGCTTTCTGTGCTCGGATTGGAAGTTCTCGCTGGCATTGTCGATATCTTTGAAGTCAATCTCCGGGACAATTTTGCATCCTTGTTCGGCGATTACTGGGATCTCCTCTCGCAGTGAAGCAAGAAGTCGGTTCCAGGAGTGATATAGCGCTTCTTCGTGGCCTGCAATCAGGCGCTTCTTCAGATCTGCAAATCGTGGTTCGAGAGGCTCAAATTGAAGACCGGACAGTGATGCGAAGGCATCTGAGATGTCTCCCTCGCGCTTCTGTGTCGCTGTGCCCGCCGCGCCGCGCACTGTCTGGTTCAGTTTAGTGCTCCGCTGCAGAACCCGCCTGCCGCCGCGAAGTGCTGGGAGAAGGGTAGAAACCATGATGGAGACAGCGCTGCGTGGGAGATATGGACTTATGCTGTGATGGCTGTATCATCTCAAACAGCCAAATACTTATCGATGCTGCGCTGTCGGCTAAAAGCCGCCTGTCTGACCATACTGCCGCTCTCCGCGCTGGCATTGTGGTGCTGTGGAGGGGCTTGTGGTCAGAGAACAGGGGAGAAGGAAGGCGAAGACCAATGAATTATCAGATTGTCGGACTTCCATTTTCAGAGTCGCCGCCCTTCCACATTTGGCACAAGCGCTTTTCGAGCACCGGTGACTTTGTCGGAGTCGGAATGTCGAATGGCTCAACGGCGTGAAAGCCGTCTCAAAGACTTCCTCACTCCACGGCCTACCGAGTTCTTTATACCAGGGGGAAACAGCTTGGATTGTGGTCATGCTGCGACTTGGCCTCGACGACCTGCTCTTGTACAGTGTGATGTTGAACACGAGACCCTGTGTTGGTGTCCAGTCACATGCTCGCCCGATATGAAGTGGCGTCTTCCTCTTGCATTGGCAGCAGCGGCTGACGGTCCTCACATCCGTCGACACGTATCTGCTGGTCGCTGCTGCCGGCATCCGCAGAGAACGATTGCGTGCATGGGACCTGTGAGCGGGTTGTAATCTATCCTTAATTGGACGTCACGCGTCGCTCAGGAATCGCCTTTGTGTTCGGTGAGCACTTCTCCGTCCCCAAAGAGCCATTCTCCGTAGCCAGAAAGCACTAAAGCCGAAGAACACCACAACACATATAAGTGGGCATCTCAGAACTTCTGTATACGAAGTAGGATTAATCCGAAAACGAGTCTGGCCGCTTTGCTGCGTAGTCAAGAATTCCCTGGTCACAACAACTTCTTACAGACATCACAAACTTCCCTCCGGATCGATTCCAGAAGCCGAAATGACTTCCGCCTGCTTGCCCCAGGACTTCCTGTGGGGATACGCAACTGCAAGGTCAGTCACAGTCGCAGCCACAACTGCGAGACGGCAAGTCCGCGTGTGAGAGCTCATCCTTGCTGCCAGCTATCAAATCGAAGGAGGCGCGCACGAGGATGGACGAGGCGACTCCATCTGGGATATCTTCGCGGGGAAACCAGGCAAGATCGCGGACGGCTCGAATGGTGACATCGCGTGCGACTCTTACCACCGCTACAAGGAAGACGTTGCATTGCTGAAGGAACTCGGCGCGAAAGCCTATCGTTTCAGTGTTTCGTGGTCCAGGGTGATCCCGTTGGGAGGACGCCAGGATCCCGTGAATCAAGCAGGTTTGCAATACTACCTGAATTTGGTTGATGAGCTTCTGGCGAATGGCATCCAGCCTCTGGTCACGTTGTTCCATTGGGATCTGCCACAGGAGCTCTACACGCGGTATGGAGGATTTGTGAACAAGGAAGAGTATGTCGCGGATTTTGTCCAGTACAGTCGCTTGATGTTTTCCACCTTGGGGTCCAAAGTCAAGCTGTGGATCACTTACAACGAACCCTGGTAAGTCTGTCTGTCGTTGCCACTGCTATGCATGTGGGAGGCCGGTACCACTGTGAGGCGTTGCTCGGAAACATGGTCGAGACAGAGCGAACAATGCGGAGAAATCTCTGACAACCTGCAGGTGTACTTCAATTCTAGGCTATGCCACAGGATATTTCGCGCCCGGGCACAAGTCGTCGACCGAGCCATGGCTGGTCGGCCACAACATTTTGCTTGCCCATGCTGCCGCAGTGAAGGTGTACAGGGAAGAGTTTAAACCAACCCAGCAGGGTCAGATAGGCATAACCCTAAACGGCGACTGGGTTGAGCCATGGGATGCGAACGAGGGACTGGACGTTGAGGCGTGCGAGCGCAAGCTGGAGTTCTCGATTGCCTGGTTTGCCGATCCAGTATATCATGGCGATTATCCGGAAAGTAAGCAGGATCAAGGAGCTGGCGAGATGGAGACGACCATACTGACTAGAATTGCACTGAAGGTATGCGACGCCAATTGGGTGACAGACTCCCCACGTTCACTGAAGCCGAGCGGGCCATCGTGCAGGGCTCAAATGATTTCTATGGTCAGTGAAACAACTACATCAACTTTCTGCAAGCCCATCCTCACACGGGCATAGGGATGAATCATTATACAGCGGACTACGTGAAGCATCGCAAGGATGTCCCAGCTGAAGACGACTTCGGCGGCAACGTGGAGACGCTCAAGGAAAACAAAGCCGGCGAGTCGATAGGCCCGGAGACGCAGTCGTTTTGGCTTCGGCCCCATGCGGTGGGCTTCCGAAAGTTGATCAATTGGATCTCGAAGCGCTATTCTAGACCCACCATATATGTGACTGAGAACGGCACAAGTCTGAAGGGCGAGAACGATTTGCCCCTGGACCAGTTACTTGACGACGAGTTTCGAGCGCAATACTTCCGAGACTACATTGGCGAACTTGCGAAGGCGTACAGCGAGGACAACATCGATGTCAAGGGTAAGCTTCGCCAGCATGTGGTTGGATGTGTCTGCTGACTGGTTCCAGGGTACATGGCGTGGTCGTTGATGGAGTGAGTACGATTCCGCGTGCCGCTGCAGTGCTGCAAACTGACATGTGACACTTATAGCAACTTCGAATGGGCCGAAGGCTATGAGACTAGATTCGGGGTGACGTACGTTGATTATGCCGGAGGTCAGAAGAGGATGGCAAAGAAAAGTGCACGAGTCGTCGCTGAAGTCTTCTCGTCGCTGTGCGGGCCAAAATAAGCGAAGAAGGGACGGCCATGCCCGTGGCACTTTATCCGATAATCTCTAGGCGGCGCATAGTATGGATCATTATACATCATCATCTTTGATGACACCAGCATCGATCTTTCTGCTCCGGTGCCGCTGGCTGTGTGAGGATGGCGAGCACCGCCGAAGGCGTATCGATTCGCTCTGAGAACTCGCATTTGATGGTGATGAGCATGTTCACACTTGAGCGACAATGAGTCGGAAATGGTAGCTACGATCAATCCGGACAAGCCACAGGCGTGGCGTGGGATGGCCGAGATACAACCAGGTTGCACAGTTCACAGTGCCTGATCCCAGTCGGCAACCACAGCAGAAACAACCACAGCATTGCTTTCCCCCGCCGCTGACCGGATCTGATGAACCTACGTGCGTCTCAGACACCCAGATTGACCCTCCTGCAATCACGCCCATTTGGTTCGAGATCGGCGCAGAAGATAGGACTGACTAGCTTTGACAGCAGCTTGGGAACAGTAAGCGTTTCATTATGCGCATCGCTATGGTCTGAAGGAGAATTGCTGCCGCCCTAGACGGTCGAGATATGTCCGAAGTACGAAATGCGGTGCAAGAAGGCCTAGCCAAGTGCGCGATCTGTGCACGAATTCAGCCGAGACGCATCACGCGCGACTGACCGATGATCCGGGACGCTGCGAAGCTCACGCCAGAGAGGTCTCCGCCAACGTGAACGATCGACGGAAAACAACCCACCCATGCGCCGATCGTGCTTGGGCCATCCTTGTCGCAAGCCCACTTGAGAGCAGCCAAGCGCGCGCGGGGGCCACGAAAGTCAATTGCGAGTGCCAATGGGCGCCGAACAGATGCCGTCAACGACAGTGTGGGAGACCGTCGCTCAACGGGCCCGTACACCTGGCATATGGCTCATCGAGCCACAGCACCGCGTCCGGTTTTTCGAGGATCGCCTCGCGCATATTGTCCGTTGCTATGTAAACCGTTAGATGGACAGCACAAAGCACCGGCCTGCCACGGCTCTCAGAGTTCGTCGCATTCCGCTCTGTGCCCAGTGAATATTCAACAGCATACTTTGGGGGGCTCGTATTGCCGTGGCAGTCTTATTTCTCAACGGCACCACACAAGTTGCTGGATGCTTCAGCCGATGGCCATCGGATCGAGTGCCACGGCAGGTGATGGTGTCGGTTTGAGAAGATGTCATCGGGATGTGGCAGGCATTGCGTGCGGTGCCCAAACGAGGTCAGCCACATGATGTGGTTGTTCTGGCTGGTGAGCAATAGAGTTGGTGGCTGCAGATGGTTGCGATTGGACCCCCGAATGAAGTCGTGCAGCATCTGTTGTTTGCGGCACGGGCTCGTGCAGCGGGGAACACAGCTAGGTTTGAACTCTCGTGGAGGAATTGCTTCTTGCTCCGCGCAGCAGAACGCTGCTGGACCTGGAGGCGGTCGCGATGACAGCAGCAAGCATTGCGAGATCGCGAGCCTGGATCCCACCGCATTCGGCTCCGGAGATGCGCAGCTGAGTGTGCGTCGCAGCCTCGTCCCCCTCCCGTCTATCGGAGACGTCACTCGTTGCGCGCGACTGCGCTACGTTTCAGGCCAAGAACGCCCACAGCAGCACAGGCGACAGCAGGCGCGGTGCTTGCGAGCCCAGCGAAGGCGTGAGGGGATCAGTGAAGTGGTATGTTTCAGATTTCGCCGCACTCCGAGAGCCGGCGGCAGGGTGCAGAAAACAACCAGGCGGTCACAAGCGGGCTGCGCGTGGGCGGTGCTGCATAGAAGCGTTGTCGCTCAGCTGCGAGTGCGGGATCGAGATCCAAGAGGGGCACTCCCGCGCGGGCTGCGGGTACGCGACAACTTTCGTGTCGGCATGCCGTGCCTGCCTGCATTCGCTGCGTGAGGTTCTGCCGCACGCGCTAGAGCGGACGGCGGGCGTACGGTGCCAGCATGGGAATGCCGTCCGTCGCCCCCTCTCGATGCCGGGGAACGTGGTGTCCGGGTCGCTGATCCGACGTGTGGCGCGCGATGGCAGCTGGGATGGTCGTGGTGTGTTTTCAGCAGTGGATTGCAATGGAGCGACGTTGAAGGCGCCCGGGCGAATTCCGGCGGCTTGCCGCGCAGCCTATCAACCGAGAGCAGTGCCGTCTTGGCGCTGTCTTCACTTGCCTCTGCTCCCTTTGCGCTCCGCGCCGCGACACCGCCGCCGAGGGGAGGAAGCAGTCGCCGTGTGGGCACCGCATGGGGGATGAGCTGCGGCCGCTCGGACGGGAGAGCGCAGCGCGCAGGCAAGATCGTCCCGTGCGCGACCTGGACGGCCCGGACAGCGCGCACCAACAGCACAAGCAGTGCACCGCAGGCAGCATCACCCCTCTCGCGCACTCCTTCGGGGCGGCGCCGCAACGGGGCCAGAGGTCCATTCACTTCCAGGGCCGAGCCGTGCCTCACAGCCTGGCCCAGGACATTGCCCAGGATATTGCCCGCGCCAGTGCGACAACCAGACGGGGATGCAGCAGCAGAGACGTCGGAGGTGGGCAGTTTCACAATATCATAGCAGCGTCTGCTATACCCACGATGGCGAGTCGGACATGGTGCAACATGCCAGGAACAGAGTTCTGGCCATCTTGTGGCGCCCACCCACCACCTCGCCAATCGCGGTGATGACCTAGCCCGCCCACGTGGAGCATCAAAGCGCGCGCAAACTTCGACGAGTGTGCCCGGCCGTGAGACATGCCCTCGGCGCTGCTGCAACCGGCGCCACGAGCCCTGCGCGCTCCCCCGGCTCGGGCTGGGGCGTGCCACCAAAGAGTGTGCGTGGCCATCACATCGCATCGAGAAGAGCATGGCCGGAGCTTCCCGGCCATCGTCTGGGTGGCCGCCGGCCGGGACACAGCGCCAGCTATAGGGTTTTGCGTGTGCCAGCCGCCGTGTACGCTGCATGCGTCTGCAGGAACCGCCTCCCAGCTCCCTGTCATGCCGGCCTTGCATGAGCCCGCGTCAGGCATTGGTGTCTGTGACCGCATTGTGCAAGTCGCCGGCAGCGACCGGCCGTTAGGGTCCTCCGTGGCTTTCGACTGGGTTATTAGCATCAACGTCTCTCACGCATCCTCTCCCGTGCTCGCATTATTGCGATGCTCTGATATAGCAAAGCACCTATACTCCCAGGAGCTCGAGCCTCACTCACGCTTCATGCATATAGCTACTGCTCTTTCCTCGTAGCACCACTCGTGTCCACCCCGATTTTCTCCCACGACCAGTTCACGCCGGACACACTGAACGGCTTCACCAACTCGGATAAAGCAAGGCTATCAACCGGCCTTCCCGCTTCCGCACCTCATCTTCCTCCCTCATATCACCTTCACAAGCACTCCACATGACGTGCGTTCTTCCGACAACACCGTGGCACCACTTCAACGACCACATTCCATGGTTACCAATGAATTCGGATGCCTCATCTACCCATGGAGCGTTGGAGAAGGGCTCGTCGCAACGTTATGTCTCTCCCGGATCCGACACGCGGAAATCGTCAACGAGCTCGACCAAGAAGCGCGCCTCCCGCGCTGGCACTCGAAGCGTAACTACGCTGTCCGCCGCGCAGCTCGAGAGAAAGCGAGCCAACGACCGAGAAGCCCAACGTGCCATCCGACAACGGACGAAGGACCACATTGACCACCTCGAGAGGACCGTCAACGAGCTGCGAGGCAACCAAGAGCAAACCGAGAAGATCGCACACGCCACACAGCAACGCAATCGTGAACTCGAAGAGGAAATCGTCTATCTGCGCAACAAGCTCAATGAAGCAGGTTTCAACATGAATGGCATCCCCGCCGAAGGTGAGTGCGCGAAATCGGCCACAATTGTCCTTTTGACTGACACTTCGCAACAGGTCAACGCTTGCCAGAGTCGAGTCTGCTGTCTGTCCCATCCGCATCACCGGTCAATGCTGCCGGTGCCTCTATCCCACGCCCGGGGTCAACATCCACAAGTAACAACTCGGTCACAACCCAGGGATCAGGATCGCGACATGGTTCCTGGCAACATGGAGCAGGCTTCGTTGCCAATGGGATGGGTCTCGCAACTGCCAGTTCTGTTGCCAATGCACCCACTTTGACCGCCTGGCGGTCGCACGAGAGCGCACAGAGCTTGCAGCCTCTCCAAACATCAGGAAGTAGCCTACAGGACCCAATGCAGGCACCAGGCTCAGCTACATTCCAGCATGGGGAAAGAGTAGATTGGTCCGCAGCCCCGTCAAGTTACCAATACATTAGCCAGGAGCAGCAGAGGCCGTCTCAATACGAGACAGCACCCTCGCAGCAATCCGGATACCAGGCCTCGACATATCACACTCAAATGACTCCACAGAGCGAGTTTCCCAACATCTCTGTATCGTCGAGCCCCGGTAGCTATCAAGGCCCGACCGCATTTCCAGCCCAGCAGGCCTTTCAGGTGGCGCCCATGCCAGTCCCGACAACCGGCCCGGACTACAGTTCGCCACATACCCAGATGCATCCACCGCCGCTTCCCAATGCATCGTTCCACGCGGCCACAAGTGAACAGCCATATCCGCAGCAGCAGACATACCGAGAGGAGGCCGCCGGCCGCTCCTACCCATTGGCGCATTACCCAACTGCTTGATCCGTTGTTCCCCCAGCCATCTTTGGTAGCCGCGTTGATCGCGATGACTTCCTGGATAGGCAAGCGACTGGACGCCCCGCTGGGCGTGCGCTTTCGCCATTGACTCCGCCCAGTCACGGTAGCACAGATTAAGCGGAATTGGCCACAATCGGAACCAGACCTGATCACATTCTGTGCCCGACACACAGTTTGGTCGGCACACCATCGCACACCGCGCCCGGTATGCAGCCCGGCCCTCAGACCACATTGCATTACACACATCCAGAACGCCTTTTGATCGAGATGTGAGGTAGCTCGCGCGACGCGCAAACTCTATCAGAGGTCCGGTAGCGAAAGCATTACCGGCGCGCCTGGGCCAAGCGCGGCCCGTGGAACAGCGGCATGCCGGCACCAAAGTCTATCGCATTCAATTTCACATGACGATGAGCGGTGCTGCTGCCCAGGCACTGGCTGCCAGAGCGACGAATTCTTGGACCCCGTCGCTTCGCTACACATTGCCGCGACCCAGACGCTAGAACTTCACTACTACTGTTATAATACTTGGAGGCGAATGACGATGGGTTTGCTTTCACGGCGTTGATGAGAGAATAGTATGAACCACAGCACCTGCTTTCGCAGGCAAGGGATACCCAGATGAATTGTTATTGCTTTCCAGATCACGAACGTGCAATGTTCTTGTAATATCACCTAACGGTCGTACTTTGGCCTTTGGCGCCAGCGAATATGCTTATTACCATAGCTTTGCGAAACTGATCTATTCCAAACACTCATGTTTCATCCCGTGTGCGCCGCACCTCTGGCGTCCGTGGTTGGTGGTTGTTTCTTGGTCTACTTTCCTTCCTCTAATGGCCGGCTACGCGGCCATGACGCTTGCGCATGTTATAGTACACAATCGCAAGCAGCACGCAATCCAAGTTCAGATTTCCGTCCGTCAAATCTCCTGTTTCCGGTTATCTAAACAAGCGCCAAAGCGCGAGTTCAGAGGCTTCAGCTGGTCAGAAGCATACCACCGGACAATGCTCCCAGCACATTTTAACAACCAGCGGAGCCAGACTCCCACTCCAGAAGGTTGAGAAATACCGATCAAATTATCATACGAAGACAATCCACATTGATCATTGTTTGGGAGGATCTGCCTACTACTACTGCGCTTCTACCACTCTCGTACTGTCCTCTTGGACTGCATTATGGTTTGGTCCCCCAGAGATCCCCTTCTCCACCACCACGGCATCTTGCGCCTGTTGCTCGCGGATCTGCGCCAACAGATCTGGGTACCATCGCTCACCAACGTCTTGGTGCGATTTAATCCGATTCGTCAACGTCGCCTCGCCAAGATGCGACCAGCGCCCTTTGACAAATGTGAACTCGACGTCATCGCGGCGACCATGTTGACTGTGAAGGATATTCTGTCGTAGTGCTCGCACGTGCTCGGGGACGTCCATTGATTCGAATTGTGCATCGTAGGAAACACCTTGGAAGAAGGGGATGCTGAAGCGAGCGCCGGTGCCGGAGGCTGGACTGAGGACTCGGTGTGTCGTACTCGCACAGGTGCCTTCTGTTAAAGCTTCGAGGCCTTGGCCTACGGCGACGACGAGAGTGCCTCTTTTCGGGGGACCTGAAGAATCTGTCAGCTAGGTAATTTGCGACGAGGGTGTGGCTTGCATACAATCAATCCACTCTCCGCGAGTATTCTGGGCTTGAAGTCCTTTGTGTTCAGAAGCTTGCAAGAGATAACTCGTGAGCATAGAGTCCTTGTGAGGACCCACGCCCTGTCCCACTCCAGTTCCATTATCCGGATATTTGACAATTTTCAGCTTATGCTGTTGGCAAACATCGAAGAAACGATCAAAAGCGTTCGCAGGCATATCCAAAGCCTCTGCAATGAGACTTGTGAAGAACATGCTGACTTCGCCCATACGTTGCATGTAGTCTTCGAAGATGGCACGAAAACTGGGCAAGTGCTTTTCATTTGGCCATTGATTGGGAGCAAGCAGATTATAGTACAGCGGATCTTGGTCTGTAGGCAGATCATGGGGTGTACTCAGATCATACTGCTCTCGCCAATCTGCCTTGTGTGCTGTGATTTCATTCCCAAGCTGTATTGTGTCTTAGCAACCAATATACATCTAGATCTTTGTCACCTACCCGAGAGTACCCCAAAAAGCTCGGCTTGTTTTTCATCTCAATGGCGAGCTTCTCTTCTTCTGGCAAATTGAAGAACTTGATGCCTGCCTCGCAAACTCGATCGAAGGTTTCTTGATCCATTCCCACATTCTTGATGTACAAGAAGCCAACATTGAGCAATGCGTCCCTCAGCTTCTTCAGGAAGCCTGGCTTTGTCTGCGCATTCCTGGCTTCTGACAGATCCAACACTGGGATCTCGTTGAACGCCATGCTCCCCTCCCCTCGCTCTTGCACTCGTCGACACTCGTCCTACGTTCGGGAGGGTTCCGACACAGTCTGCTATCTGTTGATGATCGAGAAAGATACAAAGGCCGCCAATGCAGTCGCTTTTACAATACTGACAAGGCAAAGTGCTCCAATGATGAAGAAGCCCATCTTTGCGCCGCTGCTTTCGGAGTATCCGCTCGTCGGTCGGTCGAGCGAGGCACTGTAACTTAGCTGGGGAAAGCTCACAGCTCATCGGCGGGGTAAATGTCGTCTTGAGCCACCACAGCTTCGCCTTCGACTACTCCCCGCCTCACTCCAGAGAAGCCGACCGGACTTAGACTAGTTACGGCCAGCAATCTTGGAATTGAACAGCACAGCACACTCACCGTCAAATTGCCATCGACACCGCTGCCAACTCACCGTATCTCACTAAGCTGCATGCCTCTGCCGGCTCTGCAGCGCCCAGAACGTGCTGTTCGGCCATGCGACGATACCTGTCGCGCTCTAAGACATGCAAACCCCGTCAGCTCGCTCGCTCGCCTAAGTGCATATGCTCACGGCACCTTGATATCCGACACGCACGCTGCTGTTGCAAACCTAGAGTGGTGGAGTAGTAGGCTCCAACTCGGAGCTGTCGACTTCGACGCTTCTGTTCCACCGAAACTTCGTCGGCCCGTGTCCCAGGGTGCAATAACCTTCAGAACAGCCTCTGGAAAGCACCAGGCTCCCCGGACCCTTTGATCCCAGAGCCTGGAAGGGGCTTCGCGGCGCGCAACCTGGTTCTTGGGAGCGGCTGTCTCACTCGGCCGGGGGGTGTCGCCACGTTTCGAGTGTTCGGTACAGTACGTCCCAAAGGAGCAGTACGTATTGAATGGATCCGGGGTAGCGAAGCGTGGCGCAGCATTGTTGATGTCTCAGATTCCGGAGAGACGCAGATCCAGAGCGAAATACGAGGTTCATTCCCGCAGATCCAGTACCGCAAATGCAGGTTCTTGCAGATCTTAGAGATTTCCGAATTTCGATTTGACGAGATGCTCGATTGGGTCATTGGACAGCTGCGAGAGATGTATGGTTTCGCCGAGACAGACATGCGCGCGTGGAAAGGGGTAGCGAAGGCGTGGTCGAGCCACGCGGTCGGCAGCCACGCTCGCCCAAGTACAATAAGCGGAATGGGAAGGCTGCGCGCTGGTTCCACCGCTTCGGACTTGCCGCCATTGACATTGACCGAACCAAAGTCTGGGTAACCACAACCACACCTCGCACAGCTTCGCAGCTCGCAGCTCCTCACCCCCTCGTCATGTTATCCCGTTGAGGCATACGATTGAGTTGCCCCTTTGCCGCGTACGCTCGTAGGATCACCTGATGTGAGCTCTCTGCGGGCGGTACGCTGACGACACTGGCGCAGTCGAAGGCCGCATTCGTCTTTGCGGCTTGCCTCTTTGGTCAAAGGCCCAATGCACGAAGCCGAAGCATCGGCATCGGCATGCCGATGAGCGACAAAGCTTCAACGCATCGGGCAATGGCAGCAACATGGAAAAGCAATGTGCTGGAACACAGGATTGGGATGACACATCTAAAAGACGAGCTGACAGAGCCATAGACGTGATGTCTGGACATGGTATACGAAGCAATGTACAACAATGACTCGCCTAGTCAGGCACAGCAGATCTACGCATTGGCACTTTCCTCACCGGTGGCTCCCATAATGTAATGCAACGCGATTCTACCATGCCACGGACGTCTTCACAAACGTGGAAAGGTATTTAGATTGTTAACTTGGACGAGCAATCTACACCGCGTGGACGTGCACTTCATCCACCGCCTGCGCGTCATCCATTCATCTATTTGACTTCTTGCGAGTGAGGAGCCCAGAGCCATGGCCACCTTGCACGGCAACAACCACACAGGTGATGTTGTAGACCAGCCAGACCTGTGCACTGCTTCGCCGAATTGGTTTACGGTGTACGGTGCTCGTGGGACGCCCGAAAGTGATGTATTTATTAGCAGCAACGAAGGGAATAGATGTCGAGTGAAGCAAACCAGCTGAAAATGCAAAGACCAGTGCCGCTTTCCTTCCACCCGGACTATCCACCAGCAGATATCAATACCGGGTGTGGCTCAAAGCGAAATTGTGGCCTCGTCGCATGAGAAGCTTCTCCCAATTCATCAAGAGGACCGTCCCATGGACGAACGTGATGCCGATGACCTCGCCCATGTTGGCGGCTGCCAGATGATATCAACCACGACGATGTGAGTGGCGTCAAGCGTCTACGGTTGCATCGCCGAAGCGGCAAAATGACTCGTCTAGCCAGGCACAATGCAGCTGAATCAACGTCATCTCTAGAGATCTGGAGAGTGAGCGCAAGCAGCGGAATGTGATCGCAATGGGTTGCCTATGAAGGGAGTCTCGACAGCTTGCATTCATAGCACTCACAGCCATGTCTGTGGTACCGCGTCCTCGAGCGTCCCCGTCCTATAATTGCTCCCCTTCTGCCATTTTCGGCACGATCCGAGTACAAGCTTGTACGCACGGCCGGAGATTCGAGGTCCGTCAAGCTGATGTCCGAGTCTGCATCGCTGGCAGAGCGTTCGATCGACATGAAAGACTGGAATGTCGGCGAGAAGTCGTCATCAAAGGCAGTGATGAGACTGTTGGCGGCAGTATGCTTGGGGTCCACGAACACCGATGGTGAAGAAGCCTTGATGTGTGAAGAAGGTCCGTGAGGGGTGTCAGGCATGTCCAAGATAAGGCCGGTTGAGGGGCCAGCCCACTTCATGTCCGCATCTCTCATGTGTTGCATTAGCGACGGGTTGATGCTTGATATGCCAGCATGCGACGCGGAGGCTTTCAGGTCTGCGATCCAGGACTCTGCAAGTCTACTCGACTTAGGACTATGAAACGACTCGCTTGTTGTTGGCGAAGGAAAAGCTGTCCGATCAAATCCCTGGCTGGGCCATTCGAATTTTGCAAAATCCTCGAAAATTCGATCCGCTATGCGCTCATCCTCTTCGTAAGACTCGCTCCAGCTCGATGGGAACGTGGGTGAACTGTTCGTTTGGTTAGGAGCGGTACCCACGCTGCCTCGATCTTCGAAGTGCATGCGCTCTCCAAATCGTCGTATCGTCGACCTTCTTGGACCGCTAGCAGCTGCCATAGCGTTTTCGAGCATTTGCAGACTGCAATCGTCACAAATGGCTCGCCCTTCGGTTTTGAATGTTTGTTGGATGAGTACAGAGTTTGTCATTTGCTTGTCAGTAACCACGCGAATAGTCGATAGCAACGCGTCATTCATTGTTTGTTACTGTGCTAGACACGTTAGCAGTATTTATAAGGACTGCCATAGAAATGAGGAAATAGCGATGAACAGCCGTGAATAAGACTATGCAAAGGAAATGTCGTGAAGATGAGAGAGTGTAACAATCGTTGATGTACCTACGAGCACTCTGCTGTGGTGAATGGAAGGAGGGAGATAACTGCCAAACAATATTATCGCCGCTTCCACACACTCCACCAGCATGTTACTTCGATAAGGTCTTCGTCGAATGCTGAGGACCAGTCATCAAAGCCGGTCTCTTGACCGTCTGCGTGAAGCACAAGACCGCCCTCACCCATGGCCTGCCTGAACGCATCTCGTTCGGCGACGTAAGCGTCGCGGAGTGGCATCTCGACTACTGCACGTGCATCGCTATTCTCAACCAGATGATAGGATATCGCCTGGGCAAGCAAACGCGGGTGCTCGGGACCATATATCGGGTCGGCTGCAAATATCAGGGGAAAGGTGTGCGCCTGACCTTGGTGCATGCCATCGAGGAAGAATGCCCCGGGTTGCATCCAGTCTAACACGGCACAATCGACTCTGCCTCCATGCAACGCAATTGCTTCTGCAGACAGCCGCGCATTGTGCTGTAGGTTAGGCACGATCTCTGGCAAATCGGTCATAATGACATGTTTCTTGAGGATTGCAGCAGCTGCCATTCCCACTAGCCCAGTACCTGCACCGAGCTCAAGAATCGATGCGTGTTGTGGCAAGCGGGGAAGTGTATGCTGCAGGACAGCAACTCTCTTGGCGAGGAGATACGATGATGCCCAAGTCTTCAAGCCCAGGTCATCGCCAGTCAATGCGGGCTCACGGAGAGTGAGGTTGAGGTACCCGTCAATGGTGTCCGTACTTGCATGTATCTCATTCTCATTGGTCATGGTGGTCCCAGTGCTGTGGTCGTGGGACAGCAGCAGGTCTGGTTGTAGCGGAATGACGAAGGTCCTGCTAATCGAGCCCATAGCAGTCCTCCCACTCCGTTCGCTAAGGCGCTGCGCTGCCGCCTCCCAGATGCATTCCCTCTGCTCATCGTCCTCGATCCAAGCGAGGGGACTAGCTATAATCTTGGTCAAGTAGCTGGGTATGCCCTGACTACGTATCTTTCTCTTTCTGCGAAATGGCGTGGATGTGCCCGATAACGGCGACGTCGGAGTTCCATTGCGGGGTGTGGCGTCCCACGAGGCTGGCTGCGAGCTCAGGTCGGCGAGGGTCAGGAGCAGAGTCTCTGCTCTCGGGCGCTGGTGCAGCTGCGGTAGATCGAGCACTGCAAGGTCGATCAGCTGACCTGTTACTCGAATGCGTATGGGGCCTGCCTACCATCCAGCGCCTCCTCATCCTCCTGCTCGCGCCCATCGGCGAGACCGAAGTCTTTCGCGGTCAGCTGTTTTGCGGACACATACATGGTTCAAGCCTCGCTGTGCGCTGTTTCGAAATCCAAGCGTCTTTCGGATGCAGAGCCGCGGCGCGCACAGACCAACAGCCACATGCAGGCCGAAAAATGGCGCCGATCTCCTGGCATGCTTAGTGCGCATCAATTGGGCATCTTTGCATCCTACAGGCGTCGATTATGCATGCTGCAATCATTATCGCCAACGGCTCGCGCAGTCTGCGAACTACAACCAGGTGTATGCGGTGCTGTCATGCTTCTTCACAGTCCGTTCCTGCAGCTAGCCAGTGTTTCGGACAGAATTGCTTTGCTATTCCTGGGCTTGGACGTGAGGCATATGACCCAGACAGCGCCGCCTTCATGCAATAGCAGTGCCCTGTATGCAGCAGCCCATTCGCATAACAATACCCGGGTATCTGCATTGCGATCGATGTGGTTGTCTGGCTGTTTACGCGTACCTGCAGATTCGTCGGCTCAGCTGCCCTTCTATGCCCCGGGCCGAGATTGACATGTCATGTCCAATCCGGCAGTGCGGTGCCGGTACATCGCCATGTCATCGGGTCGAGGCGCAAAATGCCGCCACGAACGTGGTGTACGGTGACTCGGCTCGCACTGTGCTTTCGCAGGCACCTCTGGTACGGCGTCAGAAGAGCGCACGCCATTGCATTGACCCAGAGGCTTTGTGCAGCTTCGTTCATTGCGAAATCAATGTGACAAGCCGAGATCTCGGGTGATTGCCAGGACATCACATGTGACGAATCGAAAGCCTCGAACAGAAGTGCTGGGTCAGCACACCTCGACATCAACTCAGACCCCTCCTTGACAGAATCGTCAGATCGAGTGGATGATGGGTTCGCATGCAGCGGGAGTTTGCATCGGCCGAATCCAGAGACGCGCATGACAACGCTCGCAATGCTATCGAGATCGACGTTCTGTCCAAGATGCGATGTCTGTGGGTTGCTGGTAGTACTGCATCCAAAATGGACCCACAGCCGACGGTGGTACCCTACCCAAGAGTAGCCTTGAAGCCCTCGTAGGCGGCGTTCAAATCGAATTGGAGGTCTCGGGCCTGTTCCGGGCTCAACTCTTCCGCAGCTCGCATTTGGTTCAAGGTAATCAACCATTGCACGATCTTGCCCTTGTTCTCGAACTCCCGGTCCGTGACTTTATTGACCGCCTGAATAGTATCCACCAAAATAGGATGGAGCGTGTCCTTGGACAGAATGTTCATCCGGATGGCGTCAAAGAGTGTGATGAAATTCTCCGATGCAGAGACGATGGCTGTGGCATTCGCGGCAGCTCCCGGACCGTTATTGCCTGGGGCGTGAGAATTGGAAGCTCGATGGTGCTGTGACGAAGTGCGCGTGGGCACGCTCTCAATCGTCGCTGGAAGGCCGATGCGCAGTCGCTCCGTGGCTTTGGGCACTTCGAGCTGCAATGCCGTCAGCAAACACGGCTGCACCCCAGCGCACAACGGGCGCACGCACTCCCCACTCAGCCTTGAAGCTTTCCAGATCACCAAAGGCCGCTTGCACGCTCTCGGCGGCGAGGTTGCTCTTGTACTGGCGCAGCAGGCGGTCGCATGTCTCGGTGTACTCGGCTTCGTTGATGCTGTCGCGTAGGTACGCCTTCTCTAGCGCATCGAGGGTGATGATAATGCTGTATACCTCTGCAAGTGATTCGTACAGGTCTCGCTCGGCGGCCGTGTCGGCAAGCTGCACTTCTTCGTCCAGGTTGATGTTGGCCGTCAGGTTGTTCGATGGCGTGTAGCTGTACGGCGTGGGCGCATAGGCCAGCTGCTGCGGAGCGTACATGTTGCTGCGGACGTCGGAGTCGTCGTTGATGCCATGTGTTTCCGCCGGTCGTGTGCTGTGCCGTCGTTGCTGAGCTTGTGGGTGCAAGCTTGCGCGGACCACTTCCGCTTCTGTCCCGGACCCGCTGAAATTTTGGACTCGAACTCCGACCATGAGCTCCAACACCACTTCCGCATTCCGTCAACGCGCATATTTGCATCCGTCGCCACGATGCCGGTCAGCAAGGCGACCAAGAAATTCCAGAAGAAGCATCTGTCAGACACACTGGAAAAGCGCAAGGGACTGAAGAAGACCAAGCAGCAGCAGCAACTGAAGGAGCGCAAGAAAAAGCGGAGGGCAGAAGAGGAGGGCAAGGATGGGGAATCCGATGGGCGGCCGACAACGAATGGGAGCAATCAGAAGGCCGTCGCGAATGCCTTCAAGGACATGAGCGTCGATGACTTCTTCCAAGGCGGTTTCGAAGTCCCGGAATTGCCCAAAAAGAAAGCCAGCAAGAGAAAACGAGACAGCGACGACGAGACATCAGATTCAGGCTCTGCTGCGGAGCAGGCGCCGATGCGAGGAGATAGCGATGGCGAATCAGACTCGGAGAGCGACGTTGGCGACTTCAAAGAGCAGCTTGATCGATTAGCCAAGGACGATCCAGAGTTTCACAAAGTGCTACAAAAGGATGAGCCTGAGGTGTTTGATGATTTGGACAATCTGGAATTGAGCGAGACCGACGACGACGAGCCTAAGCGGAAGAAGCAGAAGAAACGAGACGACTCAGAAGACGAGGCGGACAACAACGAGCTGGATCTCAAGACTGTCAAGAAGTGGAGAGCTGCACTGCAAGAACAATATTCTCTGCGTGCCGCAAAAGAGGTTGTGATCGCTTTCAGGTCCGCGGCCCAAATTTCTTCGTCAGACGCAGAGGAGAAGGAGTTCAAGTACTCGGTATCGAATCCACAGGTCTATCACGAGCTGCTCACTACTGCACTGAAGGAGGTCCCCAAAGTCTTTGAGCACCACTTGCCGGTACAGGAGGCAAAAAATGGGAAGGTCCACGTCCAGACGGAATCCAAGAAATTCAAGACACTCGGTCCCATGCTGCGCTCTCAGATATCTGGTATTCTGCACCTTCTGGACCATTTATCGGATCCAGCCACACTCCGACTTACCCTCGCATCGTTGTTGCCGCTCCTGCCTTATTTGCTTTCCTTCAAGAAGCTGGTGCGGGATGTCTCGCGTGCAGTGACTGTTGTCTGGTCTTCGCATAGCAACACCGAAGCGACGCGTATCGCAGCGTTCCTTGTCATGCGCCGACTGACCGTCATTGGCGATGCCAGCATCCGCGAAAACGTGCTCAAAGCCACTTATCAGGCACTAGTGAAAGGCGCGCGCAACACAACAGTGCACACTATGCCCGGCGTGAATTTGATGAAGAACTCTGCTGCTGAGCTTTGGGGTCTTGCTGGTGGCGAGGGTGGTGTAGCATACACTACCGCATTCACATTCATCCGAAGCCTGGCGCTGCACCTGCGAGGCAGCATCACGAACAACTCCAACGAGAGCTACAAGGCGGTATACAATTGGCAATACGTGCACAGCCTCGACTTCTGGAGTAGAGTTCTGGCAATGCATTGTACAGAAACGTCTTCACCCCTGCAAGCGCTGATATATCCTTTCGTGCAAGTCACGCTAGGGGCACTGCGACTGATCCCCACAGCGACCTACTTTCCATTGCGCTTCCAACTTGTGCGTTCTCTGCTGCGAGTCAGTCTTGCTACTGGAACCTACATTCCTCTCGCAGCTCCCCTGTATGAAGTCCTAAACAGCGCTGAAATGAGGAAGGCTCCGAAGCCAGCCACACTCAAGCCTTTGGACTTCAATACCGCAATCCGGGCACCAAAATCATACTTGCGAACTCGCACGTATCAGGATGGCGTTGCTGAGCAAGTGCAGGAACTGCTCTCCGAATTTTTCGTTATGTGGACCAAGAACATTGCTTTTCCGGAACTTGCTCTTCCAGTCACAGTCATGCTCCGTCGTTGGCTCAAAGAAGCGAATCAGCGAGGAAAGGGCAAGGCTGGCAACAAGAATAGCAAGATCAACAGCGCCATACAGCTGCTCGTGCAGAAACTGGAGGCCAATGCGAAGTGGATCGAGGAGAGGCGAGCAAAGGTCGAGTATGCGCCAATCCACCGGCAAGGCGTGGATGCGTTCCTGAAGGATGTCAGTTGGGAGAAGACTCCGTTGGGCGCGTATGTCGTTGGGCAGCGCAAGACCAGGGAGGAGAAGGCGAGAGTTATCGAGGAGGGCAGGAAAGAGGAAGAGAGGAGGCGTGCTAGCGAGAAGGCTGCGCCAGGGGCTGCAGAAGATCATGAGGAAAGTGACAATGAGGTCAGTGAGAGTGAGGCCGACAGTCAAGATGATGACGAGGAGATGCTAGATGTCGAAGAGGACGATGACAGCGAGTAGCCATCAGTCGACTCAATAGTCCGTAGGAAGAAGTAATGCTGCGCGAACACGCGCTTCAGAAAAGTACAGATTGCTATTTTCCAGGCCAATCGAGCCGGGGTTAATCTGTCAAGACCACCCGCTTCATGAGCGCTGAAGTCGGAGTTGTCCTTCGAGTAACTTAGCCAGGATCTAAGCACGGTCACATCGATAAGTTCTCAGACGTTGCGCAACCACGAGGCGCTGGACATGAAACTAGGTGTCCACAGTCTCTAGCCACACACACACAAACACACACACACAGCGGCACACCCTCCGCCGAGTCGCCATTGTAATTGCATCCCCTTCTTAGTCCAGCCCTCGTAGTTATCTCTTTGAATCAATTGCATTCAAGCATTAACACCCGAACACTCTCACTTCTTCACCCAAACCACACCCCACTCATCAAGTTGCTTCGTGAGCACATCCAGAAACATCATTGGTACATTCCTCGTCTTCACATCGAGCTCTTCCGAATCACATGATGAAACCACCATATCGAAATGGCCATCACCTCCGACTTCCAGACGAATAGTCTCAATGTCTCCAGGCTTCATGTTCTGCTCTGCCTCACCGTCCCGAAGCAGAATCTCATGTCGAAGTGGAGAAGGCGCCCGAGCTACTGGAGAAGCAGGACGAGACCCGGGCCTTGAGGATAGCGAGCCGGAGTCCAAGGGGTGTGTTCGTGGTGAAGGAAGTCGCACGTCTCGATCTGTCAGGAAGAGACCAGAGGTTGTGCGATCGAGGTCTGGGGTGTTGAAGTAAGGATGTGAGGACGGTCGGTCTGGCAAATGTATAGCTGACTTCTTGACCTGGTTCTGGTCGATACGGGTAGAACTTGCTGTAGTCTTCTTGCTCTGAGTGGGCAACTGTGTCTTGGACGCGCGTTTGCGAGCTGCGAGTGAGATATGCCTGGCGGGTATCGGTAAGGTCTTTGCCACTCTTTTCGAGCTCCTCGTCGTTGGCATTTTGGTGATGTTGGGGTAGATACAGGGTCGCTGATTCGTAGGACGAAGCCTCCTGCTGACGTGCAGTGGCCCCAAGAAGGAGGTGTTTGTCAATACATTCCACAACCCCACGCCCAGACACTGTCGTAGACAGCTTACATCACCAGATACCAATACAATAGTAGGCAGCCAAACATCAGCAGGACCACGAAAGTCACCACGAACATCACGCCGCGGCTGCGTTCACGTTTCGGTAATTTATCGAACTGAGTCTCTGTTCGCGCGGCTGGAGGTAAGAAGTCTTGGGTGGAATTTGACGTCTGCATTGTGCCATAAGCTGGTTGTTGGGTATGCATCTTGTGTAGAGTATATGCGCTACGGGATGAGAAGTCGTGAAGTCGTGAGTTGTGCCAGAGGACTCTGGCTTTCTCAGTGTGACTGTGGCCTGCAAGCCAAGAAGTCGGCCGCAGGATGCATAGGATCGCCGCTAGTAGGGCTGACTCCAGCAGATAGTCACTCCGTACCCATCTCTGGTGCGCAACTGTAGCTGAGGGCAAGCTAGCGAGCAGTGCCATGCTCTTCGTTTTGAAGAAACGTCCACTAGGTCGTCGATCAGTTCTCGAGACTGTACTTCCGCCGAGCTTGCTCCATCGCGCGCTTGTGCTTGAGATTTAGTTCTTCTTCCACCAATTTGAAGCTTCCTCGCTTGTCGCCCCGTATCTCTGCGATCTTCTTGAGGAGTTGAATGTCATCTAGGCGATACTTGTCGCCAAGGTCCTCGCGTTGGCGCTCGAGTTGCTCAACGGTAACGGTGGCGGCCCCTTTGTCCTCGGTACGCGGTCTGCGCTCACCGCGAGCCGCCATACGTTCACTCCGCTCCTGTTTGGGCTCAAAATCGCCATCTCCGCCGTTTTCTTCGTCGTCGGACGAGTCGGCAGCAAAGTCATCCGCCTTCAATTTCTTGGCACATGGTTTTGGGAAGCGTGTCTCCGCGACTTTGCGTTTGGTGGAGGCCTCAGGCGATTGAAGATCGGGTGCCTCCGAAGCCAACGTGTCGAGCGGAGATGCATCTACCGCCATGTTCGCGGTTGCCGCTTCGTAGCTCGGCAGGGCCGTTCGCTCGTCATTTGGAGTCAGGCGCGAACCGACTTGTGGCTCCGGTGGTGCAGGAGCCTCCAACGCAAGTTCCGGAAATTCATCGCGTAATGCCGTAATGATCATGTGCTTCTTCGCGGCATCGGTTGACGGCTTGGAAGCGATCTCAATCCTCTCTCTGACCTAAGTCTGCTGCTCGACAAGGGCCAGCCAACGTGCGTCCGTGGCGTCCACAGTCTTGTATGGTTGGTACCACTTTTTCAGAGAGCCCCAATCTAGACGGATAGCAGCTGCGACATTGTCGCGGATGCGGCGGCGAATGGCGTGATTTTGAGTGTCAAGTGCTGAACCGCCCATATTGATCGGATGTCTCGAAATGGGGCTTGGAACAAAGGCCCCACCGTTGGTGATACCCAAGTAATGGCGTAGGTGATCGAGGCGAAGCACAACGACTTTGCTTGTTGTTGAAGTGTCTGGGATGTTGCTTTGCATAGCGCCAGAATGTGAATTTGGATAAACTCATGTCAGTAGGTGGGGCACAGAAGTGAATGCAGTTGGGAGCCAGCATGTGAGCAGCGCCGCACCTGCACCTCCAACAAGTCACAAGTGAGCACTTGGTGGCAGTCACTGGGCACCCGTGAACGCTAGTGGCAGTCGCAGAGCCGTAAACTGTGGGCCTATTAGCGAGAACGACCACTGCTTCCTCCGAAAAGACCTAGAAATCGGTGTCCACATGCCTGGCCCTGGACATAGTTTCGCCGCAGAATATCGTCTGAGATTGATTGGTCAAGATGCTTGGGCGGTGCATCTGCGGCTTGTATCCAGGCCGAGAGACACAACGGAGAACTGATGAGAACTTTGCAGATTTGTGGTGGAACGGGTGATATTGATTCATCCTGACGAGACAGGTGGAATTATGGCTACTTCATCACCAGCCTGAATTGCGAGTCCTCTGTCTCCCTTCGCGCCCTCTTCATCAAGGTCCACATAGTCCAAGTTGACTGTCACAGCACTGCTCGACAGCACCTTCTCTTTAATGCCCGGATACCTCTCATCAAGCCTATCATAGAGCTGACTGACCAGTAGCGGGGCGGGGAAGAAGTCGTGGTCTTTCTCGGTGAACGAGGTCGATGCGGCGAAGTAGAGGAGGATGAAGTGCCCAGCAGGAGCCTTGGGACTACTCATGATAACTGTTCGAGCGCGTTAGCAGCTGGTTCGCCGGGTATGCGTGCTTCTCTCGTGATGTTGGTGTGCGTTGTCAGAAATACTCAAATGATAAAATTTTGATCGCCATGAGCACTGTGTGCTGTACGGTAATACATGCCATTTTTTGGTCATCATGAAAGGGGTCGGGGCTGAGGAAAGCGAGGGAGCCTACCTTGAGATGGGTGATGGTCGCAGAGCAGAAGAGGGAGCTGGCGGATTCGAGTTTTAAGTGGAGGTGTGGCAAGCTCCGAACGAGGAAGGTCTGGCGAGAGCCGAGAGTCCCTGAGGCTGCTGCTCGCTGTATATACACAGTTCCGACGCGTCAATGCAATGCTGGACTTGTTCGCTCACACTAGAGCACGATATCGCGACCTGGGATCCATTGTTTACGCTTCAGAGAGTTTTGACCTTTCGGCAGCTGCAGGAACGCGGCTCCTCCTCCCTCAGGTTCTTCCGCCGCATGACGCACAGCCGACGTGGTGCTGTCAATGTCGCATCCACCACCGGCCCAGCGTTACAGTGCAATATGTGACGATGCACGAGATATTGCACGACCTTTGCCTGTAAGAGCAGAATGGCACTCGATTCTACTACCCTCATGGGACGCCTTAAGTCTTATGCCAATCTTTCTCAACGCTTGAGCCTCTTTGGCCAAACTCTACGGACAGAAATGGCCTGCACGTAGGTCGCCTGAAAGTCTCTCTCCAAGCACCGTTCGTATACAGCGTATGGTATGCTCTCTTGAGCTGACCGGCTCGTGATTGCTGTTGATCTTACACCCACTTGGCAAGTTGATGTGGTAGACTATGTGATTTCATGGCTGTAGCCGCTCCTTCTGCTGATCAGACCCGCTTTCGGCTGCCTTCCCTCCAACTAGGTATTCTCCGATGCACAGATTCCTATAAGTATTCTTCCCTCTTCACATACCTGCTGTTGCCGGGTTCTTGTACTACCACGGCCAACACTCGCTTCTTACACCATGGGAATACTCGCTACTCTGGCTCTGACTGCATTCGCAGCGTCACATGGCACAGCCTCGTCCAGCTCATCTGCTGCTTGCAAGAAGACTCACCACGAAGGCTTCAACAATGACACATCCAGTCACACCATCCACTCGGGCAATTTTGACAGGACCTACGCCGTCAAAGTTCCAGATGGATACAACAAGAATCTCGGAAAAAAGTGGCCATTAATAGTGGACTTTCACGGCAACAGTGGCACGCCATGGCAACAATACCAGAACTCGCGCTACTTCGACTACGCGACGGGACAGCAGTACCTCGTTGTATATCCCGCTGGCTATGAGGGATCGTGGCAAGGCCCCAGCTATGCGAACGACAAGGTGGACGACCTTCAGTTCGTGACGGATCTGACCACTCAACTGAAGACGGAGTATTGCATTGATGAAAGTCGCATGTATGCCTCGGGCAAGTCAAATGGCGGCGGATTTGTCGATTTGCTTGCTTGCTCGGACAATGGAGACGAGTTTTCAGCATTCGCCATGGCAGCAGCGGCTCTCTACACAGACTCCAAGCTCGGCGACTGCAGCAAGAAGAGAGCCATTCTGGAATCCCACGGCGACAAAGATCAGACCATTCCGTATCACCCTACAAAAGACGGCAGCGGAGGTCCTTTGCCCGATGTCGGTAGATGGGTAAGTTGGTGGGGCCAGCGAACTTGTGGCTCTAACGCAAAGGCGAGCTACTCCAAGGATCTCGGCGGCTACAACACTACCACCTATTCCTGTGGCGGACGGGAGGAAGTCGTGAAGCATTACCAGATCTTCGAATTGGGCCACTGCTGGCCTAACGCTCACAGCAACAATTGGGATGCGTCCGATAACTACAATCAAACCAAACGTCGCTGTCTGGACAAGAGCCTTGATTTCACTCCGGTCGTCCTCGACTTCTTCAGCAAATGGAATTCCAGCAATGCTCCATGAGCTTGAATACATTGTCAGTGGGCTTCAAGCAATACGCGGCGAGTAATGAAAAAGGAGTGGTAGATGAAGCTTGATTCGAGCAGGGATAGTTCTTGTATCTTCTAGAACCCAATGATTTCTACAAGCCAACGCACACTCTGAAACTGCCAAAAGAGGCGGCTCGGAATACGAGCACCAAATTTGATAAGCGCTTCTGGCTAACAACACCTCCGACATGCCGCGAGTGAAAGTCCAAATCCCAGCCAGTGGCAGCTCCCATGACATCGCCAGGCACAAATAGCTGCATCACTTCCTTTTCCCTCATTCACATCGCCCCTTTCCTCACCTCCATCTCCTCTCATCTCTACCGTGCCACCAACTTCCCCCTCTGAAACGGTCGTAGTACGAAGATGCCACCCCATCATACCGACGACCAAATCCATATCGGTCAACCAGATAGAGCCTCTCCGTCTGTCTTTCGCGTGTTCGACGGCAATCGTGGCAGTCATACGCCTTGGAGACCGTCCTGTCATGTCGACACTCTTCTGTCCCGAATGGTAAGACTCTTTCGTTGATGCGAGCGTGATGGTTGCTGGGATCGTTGATCCGCATCATTTGATTGTAGAAGCAGTTGCATTGCCGGCCTTGGACTTGGTAGATGTGGCCGCAGGTGTATTCGTATGTTGTGAGGGGCATAATTGTTGCGGGATAAGCTGTTCGGCTTGTTCTTTTGCGTCGTGAACTGCGCTGCGCTTGGCAAAGACGATGGTAGTCAACTTGTATGCCATGTCGTGCAAAATGGACTGCTCATATAGCCAGCGTGTGAGACATTGTTGCGTTCGTGAGCAAATAGGGTTGATAAGAAGCTCAAAGAGCTTGAAAGAGAGGCAGGCAAATATTGAGACACCTCTTGCAGCCTGCAGTGCCTTTCAAGACAACAATAGCCAGTCTCTTCACAAACGGTGCCATACAACACGTGGTGCGTTGCACGATACATCGATTGCTCGGACATGCGAAAGCGGAGAATGTTGTCTTTGAGGAAGTGAGGACAAGGTGGGCTGTGCATGTTTCGCACTGCCCTCGTGGTGTCCTTCACGATAGCCGTATGGTTGTCGCAGTGCGACCGAGGTATCTTAGTACAGCCAACGCACATTATCATATTCAGAGAACCCCTTCGGGTCGGAGTGGGTTGCGGATGATCACGATGGCGAACGGCTGCATCACAGCGAGGCGGTTGACCATCATTCCCTTCCGCGGCGTGCTTTTGCTGCCGTCCGTGAAAACGTGTTATTTGGGTAGCACCCACGGCAAATGGCACATTGCCGTGCAAGAATGTCATCTGGTCGGCTTCGCATTTACCTTCTGCGATTTGAAGGCCATGACGTTTAGATCAAGTCGAGCGAGAGAAATCTACCTCCTGATGCAGTATTGGGATTGCATATAGAACGATAGTCCGCCGGATGAGTGTTGAAGATCGGCCGCTGTACTTGCCCAGTCGAGACCGAGGACGAGCTGGGATATCTGGGCATTGATTGATGTCTGTTGCAATACTCGTCGATTGACCGAGCTCCGCCGTGCCGTGTCTACGCTGCTCGTGCGCGTAGCACCGCCGCGATGTGAACTCCATATCTGGCGAATCATGACCGGTCGTAGGTTCGGCTTCGTGCAGCCCAGCGCAGGTTTCAAGCGGGCGCGACATATGATCGTCATCCTGAGTGGAACAGATCTGTCGCTGTTGAGCATGAAAACGTCCCGGAGGAGGAAATGTAGTATGCGACATTGAAGTGGAAATCGTGCAGCATGCGAATGGCAACTATGATCACCGGTGGACTACATCGCATGCGAACTGAATTCCTTCGGGTTTGTGACAATGCCCATCGTCCTTTGCATGCCGAGCAGTGGCGATGTAGGCTAGCACAAAGGTCCGCAAGCCTGGACATGACAGCGGATAGCGACCGAGAGTGAACCAAGCACCCGAAGACGCACTGCCGACAACCAAAGAGTCCCGTGCGGCAGTGGCTCGGGCTTGACAGCCGGATCAAGAAATAGAGGGCGACGACTCAAGGTTATTATTGAAAGCAGCTCTCACGCGACCGTAGTCTTCGCGTGCTCGAACGCAAATAGAGATATGCCAATCCATCAAGCCATATTCCATGGCGGCGGCTTCCATGCCGGACGTCACCGTGAGTGCGGCGCTGTAAAGCAGTGGAATTGGAGCAATTGTAGTCAAGGACAATTGACGGCCGCCTCCTATTGGTAGTTTATTGACGCTGAGCTCGCCAAAGAAACCAGTCAGTGTCTTTGTAAAGCAAACAACCACAAGCAAACTCAAGGACAGATCGTGTGACAGGGCATCTGTCGATTTGTAGCCAGTATTTGACAGCTTCATATCTCAATGGCCTTGCAAGCCCATTGCCCCTTCGAACCCGGTCGCTGAGGTTGAGATATACTCAGGAACCACGTTTATCGCTCTGACAGCGGATGCGTGTCGTCCTCGGCGTGTATTTGGGCCAATAGACTTCTTCGAAGCCTGAGCCGACGTTGAACACGCTCTCAAAGGAGTCAAGCGTGCTGCGGCTTTCCGTTGTTGTGATCTTGGGTCATGGCGGTCTGTGCTACGCCTTCGCGCCGTGCGGCTGAGATTGCAAGCACGACATGTGGTATGATGGTATCCATGTATCCATCCTCGACATACCTTGGCTCCGTCTTCAAGTGACAGGACCAGGAGGCACAGCTGAGATTGTCTCGAAGCCATTGACACCTCACCCTTCGTCCATGGCTAGCCCCTCATCGTCGTCTTTGTAGGTGTCCTCGATAGTCGGCACAATGACATCCCACTCTTCGATAATGTCTTGGGTGGACTCATCTGCCATGCCTTCGTTGCCAACGAACTTGAATGCGACGACGTCGCCATTTTTCATGCCGACTCCCTGTGGGCAATCCTTGAGCCAGCGGGCTTTGGCGTTGCCTATCGGTGCCTTACCCTTGCCTTTGCCAGTGTCACTGGCATCCTCGAGCTCGCTGACGACTGATGAGTAGCCTTTGCTGAGCTCGTTGCGGTCATTGGCGAGTCCAAGTCTGATGTGCTTAGCATTCTGAGGGATTTCTTGTCCATTGAGCTTGCCACCGGGAGACGTCTCGACGAGAGCATGAAGCAGCTCCGCTCGAACATCAGAGAGGCTCTGCAGTGGATCGACTTCGAGTAGGATGGTGCTGGTGTGGTTCTTGAAGCGAAGCGTCCATGTTCGTGCGCTCGGAGCGACCTTGGACATGGCGGCGATTGGCGAGATGGATGCCGTGGATGTTGCTGTTTCTGGGCTCACAGACTTCCTTTGCACCACTGCTACCAGCTTGGGTTCATGTCAGGCAGCAGCGAGGCACAGGCAAATGTGAAAATGCATGGGCGGGGCGGGGCGGCGTAGTCGCCAGCCCACGCGTCACTTTCGCGTCGCTGGATCCACTTGTCAGGCAGACGTCAAATCAATAGGGCATCAAAACTTGGTTGCACAGGTTGACGACGAACAGCTTCCATGGCCGGCCGTTCTCGACTCTATGTATCAACAATACTTTCTATACCAATCCATCCACAACAGTAGCTTAGCACCTCTACCCAAGGTTATCACCACGAGTATGTGCGCTGTCCATCCTTCACAAGCCAGCCAGTACTCTTGCAACTGCCGAGGCCTATGTCCCACAATCGACCAGGACGGAGTGGAAAGACTTCGCTGCATAATCGACACCATGCTCGGTCACTACAATCACATTAGCAGGTACTCAAAAGCGGCAAAATAAGATCAGACGGCTGTACGGACATCCACTTATTGAGATCCTCCCTGAAGGAAGCAAGTAGACGTGGTGTTGCTCTCTAAGCTGCTCGATTTGCTCTGGCCGCAACCCTGTCATCGAGAACATGCCCACCTGGGACCGGTCAGTATGGCGCGGAGACGCACCTTCGGGATGCCGCAACTTATATCAGTCGATATATATGCTCCTATGAGCCTGGGGTCTGGAGTCGCTGTAGCTCAGACACTAATCGGCTCCGCATGCGCAACATACGCTAGCTCATGTGCAGCAGGTCATTTTGCCACTGCCTTGTCAAATTTTCCTTGCTCAGGATTCGCGCCACGATTCGGGCTCCATGGATTGGGCAGCTGGTGATCTCGGCACGAGAAAGACGAGTCAGCGTTCGAACTGTCTTCTCTCTTGCTGTTTCAGTCCGACAGGCAACGTGCAGGGCGCCCACACGTTGCCCACAGAGGCCAAAGTTCTTCGAGAACGATTGAGCAATTAGATCTCCACTGATGTGCTGCGATAGAAATGTCGAATAGGCCAAGCATCACAGAGGCGAAACCTTGACTACAGTCCTTCAGCATGGATGGCCAACAATTACTGCCTCCTCGTTGGCTGAACTTACTAGGCAACGTCGAAGAACAGAATTAGGCGCTTCTTCTCACACAAGGCTGCAATTGTTTTCCACTGTGTTTTATCCCGATCTAGACCTGTTGGATTATGTGCGCAGCCGTGCAAGATGACCACATCGCCTTCCTGACACAAACACTGTGTCTCATGCGCTGGACTCCTTACAATTGAAAGGGGCAACCTACGCACTACTACTCCTGTGGGATTGCTCAAAGGTCATCGGCCGCGCTAGTACAGTACAACTTGGCCCAAAAACCAACCAAGCTCCCGCAACGCATCTCATAACCCCTTTGATTGATTCTACGAAAACCAACGATCGTGTCCTCGTCATTGCCGGAGGTATCGACGGCGTTTCGTGCTAGGGCGATATAATCGCGAATGCTGCCAAAGGAAAGGAGATTCGCGGTACTATTGTTGATGGCGTGAGTCGAGACATTGATGGAAGTCGAGATATCGGATTCCCGGTATATGGCAGGGGAGTCACCATGATCAGCGCCCGGTACAGAGTTGTGCAATATGACGCAGGTACTCCGGCCCAGATGCGAGGAGTCACGGTCGATCAGGAAGATTTTGTGATCGCCGACAGTTGTGGTACAGTCATTGTGCCCGCAGGGCGGATTGAAGAGGTCCTAGACCTGGCTGAGCGCATCGAACGCCGTCAAGACTCTATGGTTCAAGCTGTGAGAGCAGGGCATCGTGCTTCCGAAGTCATGCACGACACCCAATTCGAGGCTATTGCGGCTGACAGCTCGGACGAGCTGGTCACTGCTTTATCATGGAACACGAATCGCATTTCGAGTGAGGAGCGAGAGATCAGCGATTTGTTTGTAGGCCTTGACTCTGCCGCTGTATCTGATGCGCTCGACAAGCTCGGCATTCCTGGCCAAGTTTATGGCATCATGCCTCTTAGCAACTACAAGAAGACTATAGTTGGACCGGCCTTCACAGTTCGCTATGTCCCTGCAAGCGATCCTCCAGGCAGCGTTGGAGACTTCATCGACGATGTTGCTACAGGCGACATTGTAGTCATCGACAACGACCGGCGCACAGATTGTACAGTGTGGGGCGACATCATGACCCAATATGCTGGCTTGAGAGGCATCTCAGGTACCGTCATCGATGGAGTGTGTCGTGACGTTGACAAAGCGCTGACCGATGGATATCCACTGTTCACTGCTGGACGTTGGACGCGAACTGGAAAAGATAGAGTTCAGGTGGCAGATATCGGCCAGGCCGTCAGTGTTGGAAAATTCCGAGTTGAGCACCGTGAACTTGTGATCGCTGATGCAAATGGTGTCATGATTGTGCCACATCGGCGGGCACGAGAAGTGGCTCGAGTAGCTGCGGAGATTGAGGAGACAGAGGGCAAGATTCGGGAACTTCTAGTTAATGGTGCTGGAATTGCCGAAGCTCGCAAGAAGCCGAACTATCATATGTTGCAGCGCAAAGGCTAGACGTTGATTTCGTACTTGGATTCAGATACCATCTGGCCAAATGTTGCCGAATTGACGCGATTCACATCAAAACATGTACTATTCCTGTCGAACAACTTTCTGTGCAGCTGCGAACTGACCTACGCTCGCTTCCTTGACATTATGGAAAAGTGGTTTGCATGCCGAAGAAACAATTCGCTAGTACACTAGGACAAGGAGTTCAAGAGTTCACGAAACGCGTAAGTTACATCGGCCAGGAGCGCATAATGGAATCACCCACACGGCTATACTCGACTAGGAATATCCTTTCTCTTCTTCGATAATTGCCTTCATTATGTACTGCCACATGAGAGGCAACTTAGAATACATCGGGAAGTGGCCAGCGTCACTCCGGCCTACGCAAGCTTCTTTAGATATGAAAGCGAATCGTACTGCTCACCAAACATGAATGTCTTCGGACAAGGCAAAGCCAGAAATTTGTCGAGAAGATCGCCCGCATCAGAGAGCTTCACCATCGAGGAAAATATTGGCTTTGCAGATTCTGGCCTGGCTTTGATTTGCAGACTTGTTGCATACATTGCACTGCCGAATAATGGATACAAGAATACAGTAAGTTATTGTAACACCTGATGCTAATAATAACACAGTGTTAAGTGATGGTAATTCAAAAGCATTTATTGCGTCTATAACAATAGGAGGTCGCTGTGCTCCTAATTCCACTGTAGCATGGAAGGTTCGATATATGAAGTCGCGGAAGAACAGCTCGTCATCCGTTGCTGGTTGATCGAAGATTTGTCGGCTGAGAAAGCAGTCTTCAGGAGAGAGGTTGCCTTTGGTGTTTGTGAAGCTTAGCACACGTGTAGGGTGCTTGTGCGATAGCTCGAGCCCGGTATGAGCACCCGTAGAATGGCCAACGAGGTGAAATTGGTCTGTGCCGAGATGATTCAATACTGCTGCTGCAGTCCTGACTCGGAATGGAATCGCCAGCTCCGAGTCTGGAGTTCGACAGCTTCGGCCTCGGCGAAATGCATCCGCTTCTAATCAAATATTCGATGCAAAATTGATGTAGCGAAGACGTCATATCGATACGATGGGAAACCCGAACATCAATGTCGCCATCAGACGCTTCTGATATCCATCCCATTGAAATCCGGCAACATAGTGGAAATGGCGGCAGCAACATTGACAAGAAGCGCACTGCGCGTGACCCGACTTTCGGCGGCGCATCAATGCTTTGCTAGCAAACAGACGTCTCCGATCTTCAAGAGGTTCCTGAGCGTTCCTGCCGAGCAACCAAGGTGAGCATTGAAAAGTCTGCGCTTTCGCGTCAAATATCGGGCCACATTAGAGTAGTTGAGTGCTTGAAGTTGGACTGACAGCTCTTCAGACTCCGCCTTGGATCAGTCGCCCCCAATTTTCAAGCCCAAACGACTCAAGGAAACATCGATTTCCATGAATTCATCGGTGACAAGGTGAGCACTTGTTCTGCTGCCCGCAGTAACTTGAAAGCCCCACATCATGCTGACCTGGAGCCTGTCGCAATCGTAGTGGGCCATTCTCTTCTCCCATCCAGCAGATTTCACTCCAGTCTGCACCACCGAGCTCGGCGCATTTGCCAAACTCCGCAACGAGTTCGAAAACCGCGGCGTGAAAATGATCGGACTCAGCGCCAACGATCTCGGCTCTCACGACAAATGGATCCAAGATATCAACGAGATCTCCAACACTCGGCTGTCGTTCCCAATCATCGCCGACGCAGATCGCAAGGTCGCGTTCCTGTATGACATGATTGACCAGCAGGACTTGGAGAACATTGATGAGAAGGGCATCGCCTTCACCATCCGCTCCGTCTTCGTGATCGATCCTAGCAAGAAGATCCGTTTGACGATGATGTACCCAGCTTCTACTGGCCGCAACACATCTGAGGTTTTGCGAGTTATTGACAGTCTCCAAACTGGTGACAAGAAGGGAGTGACGACTCCGATCGACTGGCAGGTCGGCGAGGATGTGATCGTGCCGCCCAGTGTCAGCACTGAGGACGCGAAGAAGAAATTCGGTTCGGTGCGCGAAGTGAAGCCGTATCTGCGTTACACTCGGATCTAGACTACAAACAACCTTTTGTCTTCATTATGACATGTACTGCCGTTATCAAGGTCAACTGTGTATGATGTTACTGATGTCCATGCTGTTCGCTCTGTACCTGTTTGATTCGTCAACTTGGATGTCGCCTTTCCAGAGTCCTTCTGGGTAAAATCCGGTCAAGACTCCGGTACTGAGAGGAGCGTTCTCCTCCATCGTGATTCTGGGACCACGTCCTGATTCCCGGATCTGTCTGATCCATTCTGGAGTCTTGCTCTGTCGAATTTCGGCCAGTCTGTTTTGCCAGAATCTGTGCACATGTTTGCCATCAATCTCTCCGCGTTCCGGCAGAAGTTCCTCGTGCATGGCAAAATCACCGCGCAGTGTGGCTAACACGCCGTCGCACCACCGCAGACCTATCTTCTTAGAGATGTACTCCATGCGGCCAATGATCCACATCGCTTGCGCTAGAGCTGCTGAGGTACTGGCCTCCACGTTTGGTGTGAACTCTTTCAGGACAGTGCTCCATAAACCTGGTCCAATGCGTTCGAGCGCACATGTACCTGCGAAAAAGAGTGGCCATATGGATCCGTATGCTGTAATGAGTACGTTGGGCGAATTGTTGAATGGCGCGTGACCTAATTGCGTAGGAATACCATGACAGATATCGTCGGTCATTTGCCTCCTCACACTTCGGATATATCTGAACTGGTTTTCACGTTCTTCCTCGTTAACGTGTAGCCTCCTTATCAAGAGTTCTTGCGTCCTGGAAAGCATGATCCGAATGTTCCTGTACGTGCTCCACACACTGGCGGTTGGGTGACCGTTGTACACGTGCACTAAACCATTCCAAACATTGGGACTATCTGGAACCTCGACTTCCCGATAACGCCAAAACGGATTGTTGGCCATGAGGTCTACGGACCACTGCTCCATTCGCATTTCAATGCTAGTCGCGGCAGCCATTGCATCCAGGTCTGACATCATGTTCTCGCGTATTCGGCTCCGCAGTCGCGCAAATTCGAACACAAGAAACGTGAAATGATCTGCAGGTTCGATCCATTGTTGGTTCTCAGACTGCTTGAGTAGTTCTGCATTCCAGTCCCATAGAAATGCAGGAGGTTCGATATCGTCCCACAAAGAGCTGATGAGGACCTGTTGACGTGTCTCTCGGAATAGCATGCGCCCAATTGGGCTGAGGAATTGATCTTTCCCTCGTAGTTGGAGGAGCTGGGTGGCACCTCGAATATGAGCTTTCCACGACTCTATTGACTCTCGACTGTCGCAAGTAATGTTCTCGAAATAGCCCAGCATAGATACGGCAACCAGACTGTCGTCAGTCTTGCTTTGTCGAGGATCGCGCAGAGCAGCATTCAGCATGCCTATTGCCTGTGAGTACATTTTCAGTGAATAGCTACGGCCCATCTCGATGCCGTGTACATTATCCAAGGCTGCAAGTCCGCAGGCTTTGATCGCATAGTCAAGAACCGGGTTGAGGAGTGCCCTCTTCTCATAATTGCGAAGAAACGGCCAGTGCCCAGATTCGGCGGTGAATTGTGAGAAAAAGTAAGTAGTACCAAGGTCGCCAGGGCTCGGTTTCATTGTGAATGTGGGCAAGTGACTGCGTGCAACGAAACCATTATCTCCTTCAGCGGAGTCGAACACGATCACTGCTGGACTTGTTGTTCCGTGATGATAATTTGGTGCAGCATCTTTGGATGACCAGTCTTCGTATGTCGGCGTCGCCACGACACTGGTCCCGGGAGATGCTATACCATAGTCCAGTTTCGTGCGTACCAGTAAACCAGACTCTGGCGTAGTCGGCGTCCGCGGTTTCTGTCTGTTAGCCTTGAGAATGACCGCCTGACTTTCATCTTGTATCTGAAGTTGGCTGACATCTCGATATCCGCCACAAGTCTTCTTCAGCTTAATGCATCGCGTGCAAGCCGGCTGTTCCAAATCACAGCGTTTCTTGGCTTTCCGGCAGTTCTCGCAACCAGCGGAGGGCTAAGACACGATAGAGTCAGCGCGGGACTTCCAATTATGGCGTGGGCTTTGTACCTTGCCACGGTATACCATTTGGCCACTTGGGTCGAGGAGTGTCTAGACACGACGAGAGGCATGCAGAACGAATCCAAGTTCAGCCACGAGGGAAGTTTGACTTGCGTGTAGGCAGGCTCAATGTGGACGTGGTGCAGGACATCACCTCATTCACATCTGTTGCCCGGTGTGGGGAGATCTGGTCATCGCAAGCTGAAGCAGGATGCTGTGATCGAACAAGTCGTGATAAACGTGCAGGAGAACGCTTTCACAGGTCCAGCCGAGCTAAGTAGCGACACTCAAATAACGTGTAGTCCGAATGGAAGTGGATGTAGGAGGTGTTGGGAATTGGGCGAGCAGAGTGCACACGAGCTGCATGCCTTGTCTTGAACCGTGAGACCCTGTGGCTCCTTTGGGACTGGTAGCGCCATTATTTCGCATGCGGGGGCCAGGTTGATCGACGTTCACCATGGTTGGTCGCTCCGTACAGGCTTCGCTCGCCTCACGTCAGGACTGTCTTTGCGCACGGCGTGAGGTGAATGTGAAGGGAGATGGAGAATATTGGACACGCAGCGAAATGACGAGCACGAAAGTCCCGATCGTCGGTATTGATCTGGTGGAGGGAAGCTCGAAGGTGGTGTAGATCTGTGCGTACTGCTGAGCCCGGCTGCGCGTTGCTCGCGGACCAGGACGCCGATGCCAAGCCGCTTACCGCCGAGCCTCCGACACGCACTTTCGACTTCGATTTGGCCGCGCTGCGTTTGAAGTCGACAAGGCACGAGGCCACGAACACCCAGCACCACCCGCCAATCCACCAACGTCAAGGTACGCGAGACCCATCAGGAGCGTATTCGAAGGAGCATTGGAGTCGGAGAGGACAATCGCGACACAATGGCATTTTCGAGAGGCCTCCTGCAAAGCTTCCGTGGCTTGGAGAAAAGTTGGGTAAAAGAGCAGCTGCTAATACCGCGTACAGATGGGTGCCCACAAGTATCTCGAGGAGCTGCAAAAGAAGAAGCAGAGCGATGTCATGCGCTTCTTGCTTCGCGTTCGCTGCTGGGAGGTACGACTGCAACACCCATGAGCGGCATATGGCACATGTCTACATGTGCTTGTGTCTTGAGCGTACTCGTTGAACATTTGCTGAGAGTACATCAATCTAGCTCCGCCAGCTGAACGTCATCCACCGCGCCTCCCGTCCATCGCGCCCCGACAAGGCTCGCCGTCTTGGATACAAGGCCAAGCAGGGCTATGTCATCTACCGCGTGCGTGTCCGCCGTGGAGGCCGCAAGAGGCCAGCACCAAAGGGTGCCACCTACGGTATGAAAAATGGAAGTTCCACCAGGAACTCAGCAGAGGGCTGATGAATTGTACAGGCAAGCCCACCAACCAGGGTATCAACCAGCTCAAGTACCAGCGCTCGCTCAAGTCGACTGCTGAGGAGCGTGTTGGTCGTCGCGCTGCCAACTTGCGCGTGCTGAACAGCTACTGGATCAACCAAGACAGCACGTACAAGTACTACGAGGTCATCCTCGTCGACCCACAGCACAAGGCGATCCGCCGTGACCCACGCATCAACTGGATCGTCAACCCAGTGCACAAGCACCGCGAGTCTCGCGGTCTCACTGCTACTGGCAAGAAGAGCAGAGGTCTCAACAAGGGCCACCGCTACAACAACACCACCAGCGGTCGCCGCCACACTTGGAAGCGCCAGAACACTCTCTCCCTGTGGCGCTACCGATAGAGCAGAGGCTGCTAAGATGGGTCATATGCTGGGCGACGTATTACAGCGATTATGCTCGGGAGTTGCATCGGTCTGGGAATATTTTCTACGAAGGGCCGGGTCGCATACAGTGTGCACGCGGAAAGACTTCGGTGTGGTCGTATAGCCAAAAATGGAGCTTGCTACCCGTGGTTCAGACTCTTGCCATTGGCCCAGCATACATTCACTGCGTTGCATGATCTTCACCTTTCCAGTCCGTTGATTTTTTTTTTCCTATTGTAAGCGCTGAAGTGTTGTGTCGTGCACTACTATTTCGATCCCAGTAATGTGCATTTGCCCCCAACGGGTCGTGGCAGTCTATGCATCCACCCATCGGCTTCTAGATGAACGAGCTTGGAAGTACCGAGCAGTGGACCTCCTCTCAAGGATCCCTGAACTTGTTCGTAACCGCTCTTGGCAACAACATCGGATGATGCTCTGCGCTGGCGCACCATGTCTCGTACATGTATGCCGCGCAGCGCGATGAGTTACTGCCGGTGCCCATCTTCTTCCACTCACTTGTTACCTCCCCCGAACCCTCGTGGCGCGGCTGCTGTTGGCGTCGTGCAATGCGCCTTGCAGGAACGCTTCAGTGACTTCACCATTGGCAACGGGCGCTGTGACGTTTGATGCTCGCGAGTGCCTGAGCTTCCGCCTCCTCTGACCGCGCGCATGATTGACATTCGCTGCGCCGGCACACCATGAGCAATGTCATCGACCTGGTCTCGCCTGCTCCCCAATCATGGACCGTCGAGCAACCACAACCGAACCAAGCCGCGACCCCCGAATGAATCCCTCGACCCGCCCACGCTCAACCCGGAGCGCGCAGTGCAATCGCGTGCGCCCGCAGCACGACAGCATGCCCACAGTCGGTCGGTGAGCCACCCGCTGCCGAAGATCTTTGGCCGCAAGAAGAGCACCGGCAACTTCCATGAGACCGATGTGCCGCTCGACGACGACCTCGTGCCTGTCCTGGACGAGCCCGCGCCCAAGAAACCCACCCGCGTTATTTCGGGCAAGAGAAGTCAGGTCGTGGATGAGGATGGCAAGGCGACCAGAGTATGCATGTGTTGCGATAGCAAGTGCAAAGTGCCCCAAGAGCTGTCCAGGTTCAGATGCTTGTGCTGTCTGACCATAAATGACCTCAAGCCTGTCGAGGAACAGGTCGAGGACGACAAAAGCCGGCCTCATCCGCATAGAGCAGCCACAGATCCAGTTCCAGCCCATTCGGCTGTTGCAGCTCTGCCCATTTCACTGGCCAAGACGCGCGCCATCATTGACCGGTGCGTTGCGACATATTTGCAAGGACGATGGCAACGATCAGGACCGACTCAGCAGCGGCCGACCAACGTCCAGAGTGATGTGTTTGGACCCGATCAGCTACCCGCGGCACTCGCTGTGCATCAGCTGAAGGCAGAAGACAATGCTGGAACCCTTGCAGATACGCCTTTGTCAGCTTCACTATCTGACGCTCCCACAGCTTCATCGGCGATTTCTGTGTCCGGACGAACAGCGCAGGAACGGAACGACTCTGAACGTTATGCCAACTCGCGGCGTGATCTGCCTTCGGATTCTGCTATGCCCCCTCCTAGTAGAGGTGGACATTCAAGTGTGACACCCCGAAAGCCAGTGCCTGCTCCACCGAACAGAAAACCGCCTCCACCTCCTGTGCAGATGCCGAACAGGCGGCCTTCGCACAATCTACTGCCTCCAACTAACGGCCAATTGACTCCACGGGCTCGCGCACGTTCGCCCCGGGCTCATGAAAGCCCACAACTAACAGCTCAGGAGGTCGAGCAACGTCGCGAGTATGACAGAATCAAATCCATCTTCAGACCGCTTGAGGACTACTTGGTTGCGAGCTTCGGTGACTTCAAGTGCCTCAACGGCTCCTTCAGTACAGCTCGGCCTGCCATGAATGGTCGCACGCGCAGTGAAAGTGAGATCAAGACGCCGTTCAAAGAGCCCGTGGTCAACAGTTGGAATCCTAGCCCAATGGATGGCTTGTCGGAGCTCGATGCGAAGACATTATTGCTCGGCGATATCGGCGAAAATGGCACTTGGTGGACAGGTCGTCTTGCCAGCAAGGAGACCGAAAAGGCAACAAGGCGTAAAAAGGTGGGCGAGGGACCGCGTCGGCCTGTCAGCTCGAAGTCACCCAACATTGATTGGTCCGAAGTCACGCTGTGGTACGACATGATACATTCCGCTGGCGACGATTGGCGCACGAAACATGACCAACTTCTGTCTGACGATGAAGGAAGCAACAAAGCTGTCCTCAGATATGACATAGAAACCGAAGATATTGATGACGACATGGCAGACGCCAGAGAACATGCCATCAGGACGTTGCTCAAGTTGACAGAAAACGCCTTGAAGCGGCCTTCAAAACCATTGCGGGAACCCGAAGATCTGCGGTGGCTGCTCATAATCCTCGCCAATCCTTCCCTCTACCCCTCCACAAAGCCTCAGCGGACACGATCTGGCGGAGAACGATATCTGAGCAGGTCTACCTCAGACAAGCTTGCAGGAAAAATGCCCGCCAGTCCTGTCAAGCGGACTCCTGGCAAGAATTGCAGCCGTGGCGGGAGCCAACACAATGGACTGTTGAAGCGTATTTTTGGACTCTTGGCGCACGCCAATGAGAATTGTCAGCGATACCTCATCGGCTGGTACTCGCGTTTTGATGAAGAACTCTTTATCAAGCACGTGGATCTAGTGGCAAGTTTCGTGACATACAGGATTGATCGCAGGTCCAGTCGTGCTCGGGGCAAGGGTAGTGCGGCCGACAATGGCCTAATTCCTAACCTTTCAGGCGGCTCCATGAACACTTCTGCTCAATTGCATTCCGCCATGGGCCTGAGTGGTTCGATGAATCGAGGAAGATCCGAGAATGTGGATGAGCCTGATTGGTCGGGTGACTGGCAGCTGAAAGCTGCCGCTCGCGTGATGGCAATGATGTTTCATGCGAACAATATCTGGCAGGGCAAGCGACTCAAACTGGAAGACGGCCATACGGTGAGTGCAGACCTCAGCAACGGCTTGTTGACGCCGGCAGCAAAAGCGAAACGCAGCGGTCAACTGTTGCATACTTCCAGCTTCTACAACACACTGCTTGATTACCTCGATATGATCGAAGACTTCAAAGAGTGGGAGAAGCGAAGGGACAAGTTCACTTTCTGCCAGTACCCCCTGTTCATCTCAATTGGCACGAAAATCAAGATTCTGGAGTTTGATGCTCAGCGACAGATGTCATTGAAGGCCCGGGAGGCTTACTTTGATCAAATATTTCGATCCACAAGAAGCGACGGGTATTTCCACTTGCGCGTTCGAAGAGAGTGCATAGTGGATGACAGTCTGCGGCAGATCAGTGAAGCCGTGGGCGCCGGGCAAGAAGACTTGAAGAAGGGTATGCGTGTTCATTTTGCCGGAGAGGAGGGCGTCGACGCCGGCGGTCCACGAAAGGAATGGTTCCTGATGCTCGTGCGCGAGATCTTCGACCCTGACCACGGCATGTTTGTGTACGATGAAGAGTCGAACATGTGCTTTTTCAACCCAAACTCATTCGAGACGTCGGATCAATACCATCTGGTTGGTGTGTTGTTAGGGCTGGCCATCTACAACAGCACCATACTGGATGTTCCACTACCTCCGTTCACCTTCCGGAAACTGCTTGCTGCTGCTCCAGCTTCCATAACCGGCTCTTCGAACTCCAATGTTTCTTCTTTGACGGGAACAAAAGGCCAGATGACATACACCTTGCAAGATCTCGCCGAATTCCGACCATCTCTTGCTGAAGGTCTGCAAAAGCTGCTCGACTTCGACGGCGATGTTCAGGAGACCTTTGCCCTAGACTTTGTTGCATCTGTCGAGCGCTACGGCATTGTTCAAGATGTACCGCTGAGCCCAAATGGACAAAATACGCCTGTCACAAATGCGAATCGCCACGAATTCGTGGATGCGTATGTACGTTATCTGCTTGACACGGCCGTGGCTCGACAATTTGAGCCCTTCAAGCGAGGCTTCTTCACCGTTTGTGCCGGTAATGCTCTGTCTCTGTTCCGCGCGGAGGAGATTGAATTGCTCATTCGCGGCAGTGATGAGGCGCTTGACGTTGACTCCTTGCGCGCTGTCGCCCAGTACGAAAATTGGCGGCACTTCCAGCCTCCTCATCAGCTGATAGCCAATCCGGCCGAGCAGGTCCCCGTCATCGGATGGTTCTGGGAACTCTTCAGCGAGGCTTCCCCGGAGAAGCAAAGAAAATTGTTGACTTTTGTCACGGGTTCCGATCGAATCCCAGCCGTTGGCGCCACCAGTCTCATCTTGCGAATCCAGGCTGGTGGAGATGGCTGGGGTGGAGGCGGGCCTGATGAACGCACGAGATTCCCAGTGGCTAGGACGTGTTTTAATATGTTGGTGCTGTGGAGGTATGACTATCGGGAACAATTGGAGGAGAAGCTGTGGAGAGCTGTGGACGAGTCGGAAGGCTTTGGGTTGAAATGAAGCGTTCAAGTCCACTGGGTCGGGAGAGATGCCCTTGTCAAACTCCATCGAGATTGACTTCAACCTGAGATAAGACCTGGTGTCTGGATAATGATGCGTGTGTAGTAATGCGAACAATAGACTGTAAAATGCCGCGGCTTTGGCATGTAACCTATGTAGAACAGTGGAACTTTGGCCTCTTGGTCGTCAATCACACTTACAAAATCTGACTGGAGAACAATTCATTGGAAGCTTTAGCACACACTGGTCTCGTTTCATGTCCAAGCCGGGAGCTGATATTCGTTCACTAGTCGATTTTTCTGCCCAATACGGCTCGCTATACAAAATTCGGTTGCCCATTTGGATATCAACTCTACCCAAAGCTTGAAATGCCTAATTCCCAAACTACCTCATTGCACACAAAAGCTTGCGTCATGACCAACCCGACGAAGAAAAAGACCTTCGACTGCCAGTCCTCAATTCAGATGTGATTCCATATGGATCAATATCTTTTTGTCGCACTCTCATGTACTTTCCCAAATGCAATCTTGACCCAATCGGCGTCCCAGCTAAAGCATATTTTATACGATCCATCGCACCTTTTTGATGCATGTACCAGCCCAAGACTGTGATCAGGCAACCGAGGAGAGCGCCCATCATCACTGCTATTGTGGTGTGCGCGCCGCTTGCGCCATAGTCCGAAGTGGACTTGCCGTGATCGACTGCCGATCCGCTGGGAAGTTCATAGTAGTATTTCGATGTGTCGTATCCTCGATTCGTGGATAAGAGAGCTTCGTCTGTTGCGATTTCTGCCTCCCAAGGCGTTTCTTGCTCGTGCGCGACTCGTTCAGCGTAATCGCATCCTCGGTCATGACAGAACTCTCTCAAAGTCTCGCTGGGTACCCAAGTTTTCGTAATCGTACTCGCTTCCATCACGCGCCCGTTGACATCGATGGCTTCGGCGTACGCCCAAGGCGCGAAACCTTGGATATGATGTTCAGTCTCAAATCCCGTTTTCCACACGTTGCCGGACAAAACCCAAGGCCCATTGGCCGTATTTCCAGTGTAGAACTTCCAACTCTTGACCTCGGTGGCTCCGTTCCACGATACCCAAAATCCCATGTGATCCTGTCCAAATCTGCTATATGTCCATAAAGCCGGCTTGGTCACCGGCTGCGCTGTCCAATTGTACTTGTTCGACCGATAAATCATTACATTCGAAGCCCGTTCTGCCACGTGCGCGTACATAGTGGCTTCTCCATCGGGCAAATGCTCCGAGAAATAGGCGTGTTCGCCCCATCCGATATGCGCCCCGCCGTTGGGCAGTAGTTGCATGTTCCCTTGTGATGTCGAAAGAAGACCACCTTCGGGCTCCGGGGCACCAAACTCCATGACCATAGTCGCAATGTTGTTGACATGATCCAATTCGATGATCCACCCATGTGAGTACTCGCCGGTGGCGTGAAAGCTGTTACTGCCGTTGTCGAAAAAGGAAAGAACAGTGTGAGTCTGGTTCTCTGAGATCCATCTTGCATGGTGCTGATATGAGAACTCGAAATTCGTCTGGTTGAAGTGCCCGTTCTGGCCGCCCAGTTGCCAGATAATGTCTCCCGTCTCGCCAGAAACCTTGTAGATGGCACTGCAATGTCTCGCTGACAAAAGGTAGTCGCCTTCTTCGTTCTTGTCGATGCTGTTTAGGTGAAAGTAGTCCCAAGGTTCCTGTTCATTAAGGCCTGTACCACTGGTATCCGTCGTTCCTGGAAATGTCCAAGCTTGGGCAGGATCTATGTGATCCAGGGAGCGCCACTCGAAGACTACCTTTCCAGTTTCGATATCGACCTCTTGAAATACACCTTCCACAATCCAACCCATGCCATTGCGCAAGTTGAATCTTGGATTGACCGTAAGATCATACTGTCTCGGCTGGTAGATTGTCATGAGAGCAGTCTTGCCATCGGAGTAGGGCGTGAGCTTGAACTCGTGCATGTCACTGCTGGCGCCAGCGCCAGAGCTATCCACTTGCTTCACCACCCGGTAATGCTTATCCATGATCACGCCATGCCCACGTGCAAAGCCTTGATGCTGCTCGCCTGTGAAGAAACACAGATGGTCCTCATCCCGATATCGACATACTCGCGGCGTATGTGCAGTCATGGGTCCCACCTCCCCCGCGCCTGACCACACAAGCTCTCCATTGTTGTCGTATATGTAGGGCCCGGGATCGACATTCCGGTATGGAGCGAGGAAAATGTATCCTGGGATAATCTTCTCGGGTTGATGAACGTAAAATGTGATGATGGGAGCGTGAAGATCCGGTCTCTATGTCTCGGCCGCAGTAGTCAGCGCATCCATGTTCACCAGTGAGGTCGCCAAGGCAGCTCGTATTGCGTCTAACTTGGACCATGGAAAGTCAAAAACTCAATGCCGACGTACCGACTTGAATTGATGTGTAGGAGATGTTGCATTATTCAGCTCGGAACATCGCACTTGGGAAAAAAGGGATGCGATGGCCAGCCATAGCCGTCCCGCTGAAGGCAACCGGGCCATCGGGCTGCGCAGCAGAGGGTACGCAGTGCTCGTCCAGGGCTGTCGCTCTCGTGATCACGCAAGAGGGGAGCGGCTTGACAACATGCGGAGTGCCACGCGACTATGGCGATTGATCTGCTGCAGTGGTCCGATGCGGTCCAAGGATACTTGCACTTCACGTTGGAAACAGCGGAAGAGGAGGGAGAGGAAGAGTACGAGATGCGGCGATGAACGAAGGGAGGGGGAACACAAGAGCTGGCGGTCGCGCGGACGAGACGGCGAGCTGGTATCGGCCATCACACCAGGCACCACCCACGAGCAAACGAGCACGCCGCCCGGAATAGCAGCAAGGGCCGATGAGCGCCGACATCATCGTTGTTGTCGCTAGTGGGATTCCTCGACAGCGACTGCCACGCCAGGCACGCGACGCGGTGGGCGGCATCCCGAGCGAGCGACGCAAGAAGGGGCGATGTGCGCGTCCCGCTCGCAGCAAGAGCCCGCCGACGCCACCGCGCCTGCTCGCAGCATTGATTGATAGATTGTTATCGATCACTGTACGGCGGATGCGGGAAGCAGAAACCGAAGAGGTGGTCCCGTGCGCGGATACGCGTGGCACGCTGATGATCCGCTGCCTTCTCGGACGATCCCCCTCTCCTCTCGAAGCACGATCAGCACGACCGGATGCAGTACCAGCCAGGCTTGTCCGTCTTCAATCGCCGACTCCATTGCAGCGCTCCGCAATCTCCCTCAGACACTCCATCAAGGCGGCTCGATGTGGTGTGGCGGTCGCTCGCCTGCTACCGAACCGCGCGACCTGTCAGCATGCTTCTCCCGACATCATATGAGCTATGATTCGCAAGCAAGACGAGTGCACGCGGCCGGCAGACAGGGAATCAGCCGCCCATCATTCGGAGCAACGCAGACCGATCACCTCTCTTGCTGGCAAGCGGCCGTCCATTGCATCACTTCGGTCTGAAATCGCAGGCATCGCGTGTCAGGTAGCCGGCAGCCGATGCGAGTGCATACGACGATTACGCGTTGTCCGTTGACATGGCTACGTACGACGGTGAGTGGAGCGGAAAAGCTACGGGCGAGGCATGCAATTGGTACTGCACGTTTTGCTTTGCGTCCATCAAATTGCGACTCTGTCTTTTGTTGCCTGCCAAGACATGCAGACCAAATCTGTCACGACGGCGCATGGCCCGAAAAGCAAGCATTGACGAGTCGATGTTTCAGTAGTTGTTCAGTGGGGACACGGAGTGACTACAGTGTAACTTGTCTAAGACGATTCTACCTAATGAGCATGGACTGATCGTGTTGTGGAGGTTATCGTCTTGAAGAATGCCAAGTCTATTGATTACTAAACCATCCTGTGATAGACTGCTGAACCAACCTCTGTTGCCTGCGGCCCTGGAGGAGTTGTTCGTAGCTATCAAGCGTTGCAGTGAAGTTGCTATCACTGTCTGCTTGTTGTTCTTCATAAAGATGGAGTGTCTGTAAGGCAGAGAGGGCTGTTAACACTGATATAGGAGGAATAACTTCCTCCTCCTCTTCACTCTCATACTCTGGCTGTGGGTTAATTAAGCCAGCAATCTGCAGTTCCAACTCCTCTTCAGAAACTATGTCTTCAACTGCCTCCTCCTCAGGGTTAAGAAGGCTGTCAAGTGACATAGCCTGCTGGATCCGGCCTGTAAGTTGTAGACGATTGACAGCTGCCTGTAATCTGTCTGTTTCTTGGCTCAGTTCATAGGACTCCTCACTATTAGTTTCCAGTAGTATTGATCGTGTCCAGCAGTTCTGAATTGTAGTAACCTTAACAAGGTTCCAGGCTGAGATTGACCAGCGAATTGCCTTCAGAACGTTCATTGTTTTAAGTGGATTACGCTGTAGATCGTACTCATCCAGTAAGTACTCAATCCACTTCCTTCGATAGTAGGCCTTGAAGGTTCTAATAATGCCTTGATCAAGTGGCTGAGTTCGAGAGGTTGAATTCGGTGGCAGCCAGCACACTGTAACGTTCTGGATAAGGCCCTGTTGTTGAGCCAGTTCAAGAGCTGAGATATGTGCACTGAAGTTGTCCATAATAAGGAGAACCTTCCTCTGGCCAACATGCCTGCTAAACCAGCGTAGCCATTCCAGCATAACCTCTGTAACCATCCAGGCCTTGCTATTATGCCTCCACACGCAATTGAGGTTGCCAAGGTTGATATTAGCAGCGCCAAAACAGCGTGGTTTTGCAGCCTTGCCAATAAACCAGATAGGCAGTTTGTCACTGCCATCAGCATTGCAGCAGAAGTGTGCTGTTATCCTCTCCTTCTCTTTCTTTACCCCTGGCAAGTTCTCAGTTGAGAGCCCTCTATCAGGCACCATCTTCCAGTAGATGCCAGTTTCATCACAGTTATAGACATCTTGTGGTGGATATAACCGTGCAAGAGCCTGAACCTGAGTAACTTGCTGGACAATCAACTCATTCTGCACACTGGCCTCCTCTCCATAACGAACACGCGATTTGATGTTGTGCCTCCTCTTAAAAGAATCAAGCCATCCATTGCTAAACTGAGGCACTTCCATGCCTTGATAGCAGTCTAACAGCTGCCACAACCGTGCTGCCTTCCGTTTCAGAGTATCCCCTGTTAATGGCACATCAGATTGTGCCTGCTGAACCCACTGAAGAAGTGCTCTATCCAGCTCAGGCCATCTGACAGCCTTCTCGCGTTGTTGAGAACCCTGGAACTTGCCCTCAAACTGGCTCTGATCAAGTGAATCCAGGTAGCTAAACCGAGCTGAGAGGCTCTCTGAGACCGTGGATTGGGTGATTTCTCGCTGGAACTCGCTTCTGAACCACTCTCTAAGAGCTTGTTGGCGGAAGTGAGGGTGCTGTTGAGCATATCGTCGGAGTGCATGCCTCTGAGAGACGGAGATGCCTTGTTTCTTGACCACTTTGTGTGCCTCCATAGTACGATAAATGACGGTAGAAGAGACGATATCGGCAGGTAGCAGGTTCACAGCCAAAAACACGAGTTCAGTGCAAAATTATCGCGATATGGAGGTTATCGGCTTGTGGAGGATCGTCTTAGACAAGTTACACTGTACCATCATTTCCTTACTCGCCATGTACATTGTCTATCTGAATCGCAAGTGCTGATCAGAATATAGCTTTTATCTTCAAGTGCTGCCACTGGTGTCTTCAGATCACTGGCAAATCTGTAACCCGATATGCAACCTTGAGCCCAAACAACCCCCGAATATGCTATGCCGTCCGATGCAACAAATGCCCAACTCCTTACACCATGCTGATACTCAGTGACGAGCGATACCGTGATTCATGCGGAGAAAAAAGAAAAGCCTCCGCAGCGAGCGTATGGTGATAACACCACGTCCGTGCATGACAAATCCTCATGACAATAGACTGCCGCGGCTGCCAAACAACCTCCGAATGGTCATACTTGCACTGAAGACAATCGCCGCCAGTGAGCCACCAACGACGGTCGCGCGGAAGAGGACATTCATCAGTTGCATGCGATTTCTGCGTCGGCAACGGTCCACGAATCCATCAGTGTCGTTGGTGCGTGGGAACTTTTTGCCTTCTGGAATAGCGACCTCGAGAAAATCGCAGAGTGGCTTCCAGCCTTCGCCCATCTTGTACTCCAATAGTTTCTCTTTGGGGACCAAGGATCGAATTTCGTCGTAGTACTCATTGAAACGTCGCTTTCCGTTCTTCTCGAAATCGCCTTCCCAGAACTCAGTCCAGAATTCTACGTGGCAGTCAGTATGGTGGTTGTCCGTGCCGGAATAAGGACAACTCACTTGATAGCATGGGTTGGTACAGTCCTGCTGCCCAGTCAAATTTGGAGACAAATTTCAGTTCCGGCTCGGTAGCACGCCAGTGCACAGTCTTCATGGTAGAGGCATGCCAGCTGTCGACGTCGCGGGTAGTAACGAGAACTTTTGCGTCCGGATAAGCTTCAATCAATTCCTTCGCAAAAGCGACAGCGGGCCAGTCGCACACGGCCTGACAATGCCCAAGTAGTTGATCCCATTGCTCCCGGCCAAATCTGCCCTTGCCGTCATACTTTGCAGCAAGAGCGTCAGACCACATGAGGCAGTCGGGTGGGTTCTCGACCGATGCAGACATCATGTGGTAGCAGTCCCGAAAGCCCAGTTCCTGCAAGGCACTCCGAAGAGAGGCGGTTCCAGTTCTGCCTAGGCCCAGGGCCAGTACTCTCATCGGCACGACTCGCCGGCATTCTCGACGGTTGATATCGGTGTCTGAAGTGAAGATGTCCGTCACAGGCTTGGGGGTATATGGCTGAAAGGCCATGATTGCAACTACGGCGGCTTTCGGGGAGTTTGGAATTGGTGTGTTCCAAAAGCTTCAATGGGTTCCAGGGATGAATGAAGGTGCTGACAGAGAGGGAAAGAATGAACTCTGAAATGGATGTTCAGACTTCGGTGAGTGAAGAGGGAGGAGGTAGTGAGTGGCGTGGGGAGAGGTTGCGAGGGTGCCCAACGCGAGTGAGGTCGTACGTCCCAGGAGCATAGCGGCGGGTAAGAGCTTGAAGTGATGATCCCCGTCATCCAGGTTGCGCTAAGTTCGCTATGAAGCAGAGTTGCCAGGGTGTGCGCCACTATCAAATTCCATGCGCCGTCTTGGCCGTCTCGCTTGATTTGAGACGCGTGTAGGTGACGTACTTCAAACAGTCTGCCCCCAACGACTACCAGAAGCCGATGGGAGTGTTTGCGCAGCAAACGTGGCGGTTGAGAGCCGCGACCACTTGTCCGTGACAGTCTTGCGTATACCTCGCTTCGTGTCCCGCTCGCGGCTTCCAGCCTGACTCGACGGGGACAAGGCATCGTACGCCTGCCGCTTCAAGCCGCAAAGGGCAAGACAGCGGGCAAGATTGGCGGCTGGGCTTTCCGCTCGGAGTGGCTCTATGGCGGGAGACGTCTGGAAGGCGTTGTCAAGTCTTGGAATCGAGGCTGCGCAATGGCAGGAAATCGACTCTCGTCGAGAATGGCAACGGCGCTTTGCTAGGAAACCGCTGTACGGGTAATATGTGGGAACGCGATGAACGAAGGTGCTCGCTTTCAAAGTGCACCTGCTCGATCGGGAACCTTGGCGTCTCGGCGACAACCTCTGATCCCGCAGCACGTGGCGGCAGACGGAAACCTTGTTGTACATCTTAACTTGTGGACATTTGACGTGACAAGCTGTCCTGTCAGCAGGAAGCACAGTGTGATGATGGCGAGGGTCCCGTATACATTCCAGCTGGTTTAGTGTTCTGCAAGGTTCAAGGGATCTCGACATACAGGCATTCTGCATAGTAAAAGTCCAAATGCGTCCATCAAATATCTGGGGTTGAAAGAGCCTCACATCTAACTTAGTAGCCTGATACTGTTGTGTTGTGTAGATGATGAATGGCAACTGTGGTGCTCTGCATCACTCTCTACAACAGTGTATCGTGTGGCGGCAAAGAAAGGTGCTCAGGTGACGGACGCCATTCAATCTCCGACTATTCCACCTCTGACTATTCAACCTCTGACTGTGCGCAAGGATATCGAAGCCGCATGGTCCCGACATGGGGCAGGCAGAAACGAGAGTTCGCGGGTGTCGGTTGTTTTGCAAGGCTGCGGAGCAGGCCCACAGCAACGCATCGTCTCGTGCAAAGCATGCGATCACTCCTGCTTGGCGAGATGCAACCAGTCCGGCCGAAGGGTGTCGCGGCGGCCAATTGGCAACGAGGGCGGAGGCCATGTACGCGGCCGGCCAGCGTCCGCAGCCTCTCGCCCAACCTCGACACGGCTGTCCAGCGTTGTCGTGGCCCAGCGCCGCCTACTCTGACGTGTCCCATTTTGCGCTGCTCATCGTTCCCTCCACTCCACTCGCTGCTCGATGCTATCCCTCCACTGCTGAGACGGCGGCTCTGCATCTTGACTTTTGTTACATGCAAACCGAACCCGGTGCAGCTGTCCAGCACGCCATCGCCCGGGCACCCACGCTTAGAGCTACTTTTAACCTTGTAGCATGGCACAACACCAGCGCAGCACTTCCCGGCACTTTCATCACAATGCCCCGAGAAATCGCGCCAGCCTGACCGATGCCTGGCTGAACCAAGCACCAGAGCTTTCCGCCCAGCATAAACGAGCAGATACGGCTGCCAAGGGCGCACCAAAGGAACGCGAGTCCCCGCCCGCGTCACCTCAGCGCGGGCCGCACTTTGGCGAGGCGACGCCTAAGATGGTTGCTGGCCCATGGTCTGGAGAATCTCTCACCTATGAAAATGGCAGCGCCGACCGATCTTCCCAATCGCTGCCGAACTCCGAACGATTGAACGATTCACGAGCCGCCATTTCCGTCGACGACTCTACAGCGAATCCCATGATCGAGCGAGTCGACCCTTCGCACGCCCCAGCAGTGACGCCGACATGGTCAAATCTACCCAACAAAGGCCAATTGGCCATCCTCGCCGCGTCGCGCTTTGTCGATTTCTTCCAGATGGCTGCCCTGCAGACTTTCATGGTGCACCAGCTCAAAAGCTTTGATCCAGAGCTGTCAGATGTCGTTATATCACATCAAGCGGGCGTGCTACAAGGCGCCTTCACCGCCGCCCAGATTGTCACGAGTATACTCTGGGGCAGAGCAGCAGATCAGCCAAATCTGGGCAGGAAGACGGTACTTCTCACAGGCCTGATCGGTACTGGGTTTGGCTGCATTGGCGTAGGGTTCAGTGAGACATACGGACAAGCAGTGTTTTGGAGATTTATGAGCGGTGCCATAAACGGGACTGTGGGTTCGGCGAGGACAATGGTCGCGGAGATCACCCCAAAGCCATGGCACCCAAGGGCTTTCTTGCTATTGCCCGCGGCATTCAACGTCGCCAACGTGGCAGGTCCCATATTGGCTGGACTATTTGTGGATCCGGTGATCAATCTGCCTGGGCTGTTTGGCCCAGGGAGCACATTTGGAGGTGACGTTGGTGTGACCTGGATGAAGAACCATCCTTACGCAGCTGCGAATTTGATGAGCACCGTGTTGCTTTTCGCCGAAGCCATCCTCGTACATTTCTATCTGGTGGAGACCCTCCCAGGAAAACGCGCAAATGTCGAGCCCGTTGATCCTATAGCTGTGGTGCGCAAGATCTACGATCAGGCTGTTTTGGTAAAGTCTCGCGGCTTCCAGGCGCTGCAAGAAACCCAAAGGGAAGGCCTACTTTCCGGTCGCGAACGAAGCTCAGTAGAAATGGATCGATTGAACTCTACCGGCGAAAAGGAAGGAATATGGCCAATACAGCGACTTTCCTTTCGCAGAATCTGGACACCGAATGTACTCTGGACGCTGCTCAGCATAGCAATCTTTGACTTCCACATGGGCGCATTTGCTAATCTTTGGATTCTGTTTCTTGCAACGCCTCGCGACTTTGGAGCAGAATCTGCGAGCCAGGATAAGACGCTTCACCCGAGAAGTGCATTCAAATTTGCCTCCGGTCTGGCTTTCCCCCCACCCACGATTGGATACGCTATGTCTATCATTGGCTTTATCGGCGTAGCTCTGCAGTTCCTCTTATACCCTTGGGCAAACGGCAAATTTGGTCTGATGCGCTGCTTCCGGATGTCCTTGTTCTTCTTTCCACTGGCGTACTATCTTGCCCCTTACTTGGCACTTCTGCCATCCACAACTGCGCCTCCCGAGGCCGCCAGCGGAGCCATTATTTGGCTTGGAATCAGTTTCGTTCTTTTTCTGCAAGTTGCAGCAAGGACTTTTGCGCTTCCAGCTTCAATCATCTTACTTAACAATAGCTCACCGCACCCAAGCGTACTGGCTACGATCCACGGTATCGGGAGCGCTTGCTCGGCAACTTTTCGAACTGTGGGACCTATATTGGCTGGCTATTGGTATGGCATCTGGACCGAGCGCGGCATTGTGGGCATGGCTTGGTGGATTGTTGCTACGATCGCAGCCGTGGGCTGTGTTGCAAGTTTCAAAGTGCGCAATGGCAGTGGACACGAAATATTCTTGCCTGGCGAGGAGGGTGACCTCAAAGAAGCTGAGGCAGGGCCTGGGCGAAGTGGTGACGGCAGATGAGTAGATGAGCAGCTGCAATAAGTCGTGGCGCGTGATCTGTCTTGATAGTGCTGTTACCGCAGCATGATCAGAATGACCGTCATCGCATTGCGAACGTGCGGCATCACTACAGCCAGGCTTCTCGAATCATCTGCCCCAATACAAGCCCTCCGCTACGGAAGTACCTTATTCTCCTGGATGCTGGTTGATCTGGAACATATGCGCATTTCTCGAAGCCTTCGGCCTTGAGCTTATAAATGTGTGACTCCCCAACTACCACGGCACAAGAGCTAGGCTGTGCATCCGCGAGGGGTCGATCGAAAGTACCAGCGCAGGCTGAAAGAGACGGGATTGTCATCGAATGGCTGACATGAAGGCCGCGTCAGTATTCGTGGATGCTTACAAAGGCTCAGGACCACAATCGTAATTTCTTGTGTCGAAACGCGCCGAGACGCATCGAGACATGATCACACTGCACCAGAAATGTACCCGGCGTGTCAGCAATTTCGTTGCACATCGTCGGACCACCTGGCAGGCGTGAGGCAACTCCACAGATCGACTGTTTCGGTGAACGTCATGTGGCCGAGCCCCCAGCGGACACATTCGCAATCTGATCACTGATGGTACATCAAGCTGTACAGTTCCCTATGGTTGAGGTGTGGAACACAGATGTAGGTTGCAGTAGCATGTCAACCAGTGCGCTGCTGGTAAGTCGAGGTATTTCGGAATGGCATGAACTTTGATGAATAGGATCTCAAGCGAATCTGGAGCCGACGCATTGCATGCTACATCTGCCTCAGCCTGTTATCAATTACGAGACCTACTCCTAGATCAATCAAGTAATGGAGGCTCCACCACACCAGTCTGTTCAGTGATCAGAGAGTACGCCTCGATCCTCCTATGCCGCCCATAATCGAAGGTTTTCTCCTTTCCTTTCCTGCATTCCGCAAGATCAATTTCAGCCACTACCAATTCATCCTCCTTCGTCTTAGCCTCAGCCAGCACATGCCCCTCTGGACTCACGATCGAACTACCTGCGATCAAATCATACTTGCCATCATCGACGCCGCAGCGCGCAGCGGAAATCGAGAAACAGGCATTCATATAGCTATTCGCCTGCTGCACCAGCCTCGAGTGAAACAACGCCTCCTTTTCTTGCTCTTCGGGTGTCATCGTGTTTGCACTTCCCCAGAGATGACTCATATGCGATCCAGTATTGTATCCGAACATCAAGATCTCAGCGCCCTGCAGAGTGTAGACTCTCCATGCTTCGGGCCAACGTCGATCGTTGCAGATTAGCATACCCATTATGGGGTCGCCTTTGCCATCTGTGCTTCCGCTGTTCGCAGTAGGTGCTGATTTATTGAGTGCATCTTGGACCAGGCCTGGCGCACGGAAGGCTTTGAAACCCAAGTCGCCGGGCTTGAAATATCTCTTTTCCAACTGGTTGGTGGCATTTGGATCTTCGAATGGCTCAACGCGACCTGGAAGATGGACTTTGCGGTACTTGCTTATGATCTTATCTGCGAACGCGGAGTAGTAAACTGATGTGTTGTATCCGGTGCTTTCGGGTGTTCGTTCAGCGTATCCGATGCAGATGTCGATGCGTAGTGCTTTCGCTTCTTCGAATAATGGTTTCACATCGGGAGACTGTGTGATGTCTTCTCCGTGTTCGAAATACTTGTCGAGTTCTTCCTGGTCTTCAATGAAGTGACGCGGGAAGAATGTCGTGAGAGTCGCTTCGGGGAATACTACAAGCTGCACTTTATTGTCTGCTGCTTCGTGCAAGAGCTTGATCAATCGTTTCACTGTCTCTTTCTTGTCTGCTCCTTTGTGGACTGCGCCGACTTGTGCGGCGGCAACAATGATCTTTCGAGACATTTTGGGAAAGCTTCGCAATGGCTTTTGTGGTTGACCTGGAATGCCCTACGCCCCACGAACATCAGTGAATATATGTTCAATAGAATACCATATGGCTGCGCCTTCGCCTAGTTACCCGGAGCGGCCAGTTGAATAGAGTTCCATCATACACATTGGATACCTTAACAGCTCAGAAGAGCTGATCCTTGGCCGCATTCTCCGCCTATCTTGCCCGACAACCTTATCGAAGCGGCCAGGCTCTCGGCGGAGGAATGGATTGCATCTGTGCCACTCCGATCGGCGGCGATGGAGAATGAACACATAAGAGATGAGAGGAATGATGATAGGATGTGAGATTCGTGCACTGTAACTAGTGGACGCATTTTATCTTCACTTACTCCCACATCACCATCCCTGTGTAGATCTCGACTCCGCAAAAGATCCTATTCTTGGCACCATTGTTGCAAGCGACCATAAGCATGGACCTCGATTCAGTCGTGACGAACGGCATTGTGGTCACAGCGAGCGAAGTCCTGCCGGCAGGACTAGACATCGGTATCAAAGATGGCAAGATCGCATGCATTGGCACGGGTTTACCACGATCGTCCAAGACCAAGATCATAGATGCCGAAGGTGCCTACATCACACCAGGAGGTGTGGACAGCCATGTTCACTTGTCCCAAAAGAATTCGCCGACTGGAGATACTTGGGAGACTGGCTCGCGTTCTGCCATAGCGGGTGGTACCACTACCATCCTCGCTTTCGCTTCTCAGCCCAAGACAGAGCAAACACTTTGGCCGACACTGGAAGACTACAAATCGAAGTCAACGAATCAGGTCTATTGTGATTATGGCTTCCATTTTATCCTTACCAATCCCACGCCTGAGATCATCCGAGATGAGCTGCCGGTGCTGGTCGAAAAGGAAGGGATTACATCCGTGAAGCTTTACAGTGCGTTTCATACTTTCTTGGATGCAAGTTGTGGCAGAGCCACTGAGCCATGCATGTTTCTTGTTGACTTCTGAACACTTGATGAGGATGGGAGCTAACTGATTGATCAATGTTCAGTGACTTACGAAGCCATGAAATTGAACGATCGCGAGATCTTGAGGATATTATTCGCGTGTAAGGCGCTCGGCATGACGACCATGATACATGCAGAATCACACGATATCATCAGCATGATCATTGAAGGTCTGGAAAGGAACAACAACACTGACCCTTTCTTTCATGCGATCGCTAGGCCGAGAATAGCTGAGGACGAAGCATCGTACCGGGCAATCTCTTTGGCGGAATTGGCCGATGCACCCATGTTGCTCGTTCATATGAACAGTGACGTTGCAGTAGCACATGTACGCGAGGCGCAGACAAGACTGCTGCCCATCCATGCAGAAACTTGCCCGCACTACCTTTTCCTGCTGTCTGAAAAGATAAAAGGCGAGCCACACGACCATTTCTCTGGGGCGAAGCATGTCTGTTCGCCGCCGTTACGGCATGAAGTCAAGGATCTGGAAGGGTTGTGGCAGAATATCGCCATCGGGACATTTACCACTTTCTCCTCTGACCACGCTCCAAGCAAGTACGACCATCCTGGCGGAAAGCAACTTGGGATCGTCGACGGCGTGGCCAGATTCTCCAAGATACCGAACGGGCTGCCTGGTGCTGAGACTCGAATGGCACTATTGTTTGGCCAGACTCCAGCTTGCCAGGAGGCAGAGAATGCGAAGCTGAGCCTGCCACGGTTCGTTCAGCTGACGGCAACCAATCCTGCGAAGCTGTACGGACTTGACGGCGTGAAGGGCAGCATTGCTCCTGGTTACGACGCTGACCTGGTCCTTTGGCATCCGGGAAAGACTGGCGCCATTACAATCTCCCAAAGCAGGCTGCATCATGATATTGACTATACGCCGTTTGAAGGAATCGAGGTCGGAAATTGGCCCAGGTATACCATCTTGCGAGGTGAAGTGGTATGGGATCAGTCGCGAGGCATTGTTGGTCAGATGGGACAAGGTCGATACCTGAAGCGAGGAAGAGGTCAGGTGCTTGTGGGCAAGACTGGTAATATCCCGCGCGGCATGACGATGGATGAAAGACAGTACTGGGCTGCGTAGAGCTTTTTTTACGATACTGCTACTTAGTTCTTCGTTGGACGTGCCGACGTGGTGCCTGTAGTAGGGCGCAGTCCCTCCCATTCATGTCAATTCAAAGTGTGTAATCAATATTACAATGCCATGTAGATACACGGTACGCATGCCCGGGTGCGATACTTTACAAGGATTCCGAGATTAGTGTTGTTCAGTCAACAGAGGGCTATTTCTTTGTACGCGTCGTCGAATGGGATTGTGCTCGTACGGTCGTACCACTAATGGTGTGTGGCGCCGAGCGCATGGATGCAGACTGCAGGCACAAGACCTGGTGAGTTTTGCTGTAGAGTTTCTAATATCGGATTGATATGGGTACGATGTGTCTTCGTGCTATGTATTTGTGGAAGAGGTGAAGCGACGAAGGATGGAAAGCGCGGATCGGATGCCTGAGGCTTGAGCGCTGGATGTAAAGACCAACTCATCGAGCGTGACTCTTCTCTGCACTGGACAAGCATGAGGTGTTGGCCTCTGCCGTCATTGTCGCGCTCCTGTCAGACCGGATACACGTGCATTTCTCGAAGAAGATTTGCAACGGCCAGTAAAGCCGCATGTAGCGCAAGCCTCACCATTGGATACACGAAGATGGCCACAGATTACACGTCCTGGTCCAATGCAGACCTGATCAGACGTGTCCGCGAGCTGGAGGAACAGTTACGATCGCAGAACACGAGGCATACGAACGCGCATTCGTCTCGAGCATCACCCGCTCCCCCAAAGAAGAAGCCAAAGAAGGAGCCCAAGAAGTTCGATGCGAGTAGATATCACACCCGCCTGATCGCATTAAAGTTTGCATATCTCGGTGGAAACTACAATGGCTTCGAGCATCATGCGAACAATACCACGCCGCTACCTACGATCGAAGAAGAGCTGTGGAAAGCAATGCGGAAAGTCAAGCTCATCTTTCCCGAGCATAAGCCTGGGCAAAGTGAAGAGGAGGTCTGTTGGGACGGCATTGAGTACAGCAAATGCGGCAGAACAGACCGTGGCGTAAGCGCGTTTGGACAAGTCATAGGCGTACGAGTTCGCAGTGCAAGGCCGAAAAAGAAGACAGCGCCCAACGAAGTGAGCGCTGGCGCAGAGAGTCAAGGCGCTGACAGTTCGATGCCAGATGCTGTGGAAGAGCCTCCGCCACCAGAAAAAGATTTTGATCCTATACGAGACGAGCTCCCCTACATCCAGCTCATCAACCGTGTTCTCCCCTCCGACATTCGTATCCTCGCTTGGTGCCCCGACCCAGGGGAAGATTTCTCCGCTCGCTTCAATTGCAAAGAGCGAAGATATCGCTACTTTTTCACGAACCCAGCTTATGCACCACTGGCTGGCAGTAAATCAATTGAGAATGGTAGACCCGCAGAGGGATATCTTGACATCGAGACAATGAATATTGCGGCGAGAAAATATGAAGGACTGCACGACTTCCGCAATTTATGCAAAGTTGACCCCAGCAAACAGATCACGAACTGGGAGCGCAGAATATTCCATGCTGGTATACACGAAGTGGACCCGCAACACAATGCGGTAAGTGATGGCGCATTGCCAAAGCTTTATTACTTCGAAGTCCGTGGCAGTGCATTTCTATGGCACCAGGTCCGCCATCTCGTTGCCGTGCTGTTTCTGGTCGGTCAAGGCTATGAAAAGCCTAGCGTGGTGGATGATTTGCTTGACATTCAGAAGACACCAGGCAAGCCACATTATGAGATGGCCAGTGACGTTCCGCTCGTGCTCTGGGACTGTACATTCCCCGATAAAGAGCAAGTCATGAATGCCGATCATGCTGCGGACGATAGCGCAGTGAAGTCCATCTACCAGGATGCCATGGATTGGGTGTACATCGGTGAAGAAGCTGGTGGCCGAGAGCAGGCCAAGCGGTCAACCACTGGTGTTGAAGATGGTAAGCACGGCCGCAACGGTATCATGGATGAGCTCTGGGGGCTTTGGCGCAAGAGGAAGATGGACGAGGTCCTAGCGTGGAGTCTGATGAACGTTGTTTCGGCGCAAGGGCAGAAGGCTGTCATCAGCGAAGTCGCCTCCCGGCCTGTTGAACAAAGTGCTCGAGTTTTCGATGGCAGTGCTGTGCCTCGAACAGTCGGAACGTATATTCCACTGGCGAAACGCGAGCAGATGGAGACTCCAGATGCCGTCAACGCGCGCTATGCCGCACGGAAAGGCCTGGTAGGAAAACCAGCGCGCAATGTAGACGCCGATGAGTAGTCCAAGTCGTACACCTCGAAACTCCACACTCATCCAGATTTTGGTTCGTACAGGCACGCCCTGGCTCCTCTCCAGACTTGTTCAAGTAATTCACGTCGTGGTAAAATGCTCTGTTCGACTCTGTTAGCAAGTTCCAGTTCGCGCTTCACTTGATCTGCGACTAACCGGGAACACAACGACAACATCTTCTTCTGACTCAACAACAATACTCAAATAGTACCTGACCTCAAATCCTTTGAATGCCTCGTAAATAAAAATGTCCTGGATCAAGCTTGTGGGGATGAACCTGGTGGAGTTGGTCCAGAGGTAATTAGAACTGCTCGTTGTAGTCTGCACTCCCAGACCTCGAATGACTAAAAGCGACTCCTCCGTATGCCCTCTTCGGAAGATGAGCAGGAACGTAATGAGGTATATCGCAAGTCGCCAGGGGCCAGAGAGGATATTGAAGAAGAGGGATCTGGCGACTTGTCCAAGTGGACTGTGAACTGTCAGAGACACCACTGAGTTCCTAGCATCTTGACGCTCATCCTGCTTGTTCAAGGCTTGGTCGTATTCGAGCACGAGAGAGGCGAAAATGAGGAGACCAGCGAGGATCTGGAGGGACAAGGATATCGTGGTCCCGAGACGTGATACTATGGTCTTGTTTGCAGATTGTGTCGATACGGTGTAGAGGACCGTCGTTTCCGTGGGTCGCTTCGTGGTGAGCATGATGTGGAGAATGCTATATCTGGGATGGAGTGCGATGCGATGTTGAACATGACTGTCGATGGGTGATAGATTGTCCCATTGGCTCGCTTAGACAAGACGCTAGCGTATGGCTCATTCCAACTGACCTCGCCTCTTGATCTTGGCAGAATGGACACGCTCCTTACATTTGCTGCGGCTCTTTGGCATGCAGCCTGATGCTTGCTATGCTTTTCCTGTGGCGTGTTCCACTGGAATCCTTCTCGTCGGTCATGATAAAGCTAATGCGGAATTCGGCTCCGGGAGACTGGAAAGACTACGAAAAATGCTCATGCCACATTCGTCCGGCTGCTGCGGGAACTACTTCATGTCTGGCCGAGAAGACGCTACAATGCCGCTCTATCCTGCTCGCCGATGTTGACAACGATACACAAGATGTGCACAAATGAGGTTGGTTCGAAATATACTGGTATTCATGTGGTTTTTAACAGAGCCGAATGTGCCGCTCATATATCCCGCTATGAGGCGAGCACGGGATGAAGGTGGTCTACAGATGGTGGCTATATGTTGGGGCTTCAAGATATAGTCTGTCGCTCGTTGCTCGCGTCCAACATCATTCCTGTTGGAGCACAACTGACAGTGTCCGGCGTGAATATCGTGAGAACTATCTGTTCAAAGCAACCACACCGTGAGCCTGATTGTTCGTCAGAAACACGAAGTGTTGGAAGTCATACCATCATGCAAGCATTATTGACGCCCAGCCATAACGCCACGCTTTAAGTCATTCCTAAACGCAAAGATGTCGGTGTCTGAGCGCAGCCGTATCTGTAACGATGGCTTGTAGGTGTCATTGCCCTCGAAGCGACCAACCCCGTAGTGCTCCTACCACCATCGTGTTGCTGCACATGCCCAAATCCACGCTAATGAGGCAAATCGTCCTCAGTCCTCCCAGCTCTTCTCCACAGTCTCCCGTACTCGCTTCGTGTACTCCTTTCGATTGTCCTTGTAGAGGTTGCTCGCTTCCACGTTCGCCGGACTCGATGTGTTCGGATCGTTCAGGAGACTAATTAGTCATCAGTCAGTATCATTACAGGGCAAGCGCCCATGACATAGCCCTGAGAGAGCCTGTTTCGTATTCACTCACCTTTGAACACTCGTCAGAATAGCCGCCACGTCGTAGGTCGGACTCCATCTGTTCTGCAGGATATCCAAGCACAGCTCTCCGGTTCCATACACGTTTGGATGAAACATTTGGCTGATGAATTTGACTCCTGGAGGCTTATTCGGATACTGCTCCTCGAAATGCATCACGAGTCTGAATGTGCCGTCTTCGAACGGTGTGTCTGAAGGCCCGATGATGACCGCGTTCCTGTGCACCAGCTTAGCCTGTGTTCCTGCCCTCAGCGATCTTCTATGCCCGACCTCGACCTGAGTCCAAGTCCGGGCTGTGCGATCGAGCTTATGCTGGGGAGCCATACCACGTCATCACATTATCTGCAATGGGACTTGCGCTGACACCAGCTGGAGGGTCGGTTTGCATGCGCTTGAAGTCGCGCATCAGTCTTCTCCGCGCTGCCGTCGACATGTTGACTGGTGCTCTTTCTCCGTTTCCAACCAACTCTTGCTCACAACTCCTTTCTCGCGTCTCGTTTCTCGTTTGCCGCTTGCTGGGATGTGCGGTGTTGGTGGGATGTGGACTTCAAGGTTGGTGAGTATGTTTGTTTGTTTGTGGTCGAAGATGAAGATGCGGTGTGGAACTGTTGAGTCCGGCTGTTGTAGAATCCGATCGAAGTCCTGGTCTGGGTTGGCGGCACCCGTCACTGCCTTTCACCGTGATGAGTTATGAGTGGGGCAAGGCACGTGCTCAGCAGGAGCAGGTGCCGAACCGCCTTCCCCGGCCGGGGGCTGTTTTCAGGGTTCTCGTTCACAAATCGCCTGGTACACATCAATTACTTTCACTTGCTCACAGAGCAGATGCAACGACGCTTGATTCACAGACCTAAAGTCGCATTCAAAGCTATTAACGCAAGAACCGACGTCTTCTCACGAATTACCGCCTTCGTCCTTCCACTTCCTGAACATCTCCTTGGAAAGCCCCCCTCCAGTCGTATCAGTCTGGTATCGATACACGCTCATCTGCGTTGCGTGGTCTTGTGGGTTTGATCGTGCATATCGACTTTGCAAGCGCTCTAACTAGTTCAGTCTCAAGATTCTCGAAGAACATTCTGTGTAGTGATTGAGCTTCGGGCCTCTGCGCATTTTTGGTAGATCCTCCCTTGGCCAACGCAAAGCTTCCGCTACAGTGTCCAGGGCACGAGAAACGCTGGCACGGACAGTGAAATTGTGGCATGGAGACCCAGCCTGGAAATCGAGCTCGTAGTTCCTCATTCTTGCCGGCAAGCTCTTGCTGCTCCATGGACAGCTCTCGAGTTGATGGCAGCATCGCTGAGTCCTGCAGGACCAAGGTGGCAGTTGGCAGGAGTATTTAGTGATTGCATCGAGCCGACATCATTCACAACCACCATATCGGCACATCATCCCAAGAGTCGCCACAAGCCGTATGCAACACCAACAGTGCCACGGTCATAGTCGCTTGACATCAGCGTCCGTGCCAGAACTCGTCCAAGTGCTGCTGGCGTACTTCGAAAGCCCAATGGTGACAGGTCTGATGCATGACTGGTGAGACTTCGACCCCTTCCTCGTCCTCCCCATCATCAAATACATTTTTGACACCTGCCTGGCCATATTTCTTCAGCAACATCCGTCTCCACCTGCCTGTTTCGCCAACGCACTTCTTCCATCGGGACACCTGCCTATCGTCGTCTTCACATCTTCGGCCTCGGAAAAATCTCGTATACCATTGGAACCAGCCTCGCACATCGTGCTCGTGGGAAATCCAGCCTGCAGCTTCCCACTCCTCGATGGACTGTCCGCACGACACTTTGTACTTGTTCACGTCGGGATCATACTGCGGACTGGTCAAGAATCTTTCCACATTCAGGCCCGAAATCCAGAAATCCGGGACTTCCTTCCAATCGTCTTCGACTATTATACCGAGCTTTCTCGATCGAAGCGGGCGGTAGTACGATCCTCCAAAACAGCCTTCTCTCAGCATTTCCTCGGGCGACTTGTTCGGCATGAAGTCTGGGTAGTCTTCGAATTGGAATACCTGGTCCGCATCTCTAGCCGGAGGTGGAGCTGTCGGAGACCATGCATTCCAACCTTCACGGATCTCATCGACGTTCTTTCTTGGCACTAAAGGCTCATCCTCGCCTTTGACTATTGAGCCTAGGTTGGAACTACTAGTTTTGCTCTTCTTCGCTGCTGACCGAGGCAAAGCTATGGGCTTTGCTATATCGTCTTCGTTATAACTTGGTTTCGATGGCGCTGCTGCTATTCGAGCCGAGCTCCTCGCTGGTGCCTTTTGTTCTTGAAAGACCTTTCGCTTCTTGGCCGGCGGTTTGCCATTAGTATTCCGCGCTACTTTTGGGACGACAGGTTTGATGTCGAGGTCAGCAAGCAATTTCTGGTTTTGCTCGATCTTCTCAAGCCGCCGTGTCTCGTAAGCATTCATCATCTCTCCAACAATGTCTGTTATAGTACATGTAAAGATGTGAAGTTAAAGACAAGGACTGGTGAACGGCTGGAGCCACATAGTATGATGACGTCACGCGTGTCAACGCGTCCCCATTTCATTGACGATGTAGGATCACATCTATGTCTATGCAATAACACCATTGGCATCTTTCTCTTTCTGCTCTTCTCGTTCCTTTGAGTGCTGACTGAGTCTACCAGCGTGCACGTCTTCAAGCACGCTCTTCACTTCTTTCAAAAAACGAGTAACTTCGGGCTCGGTCCCAACTGTGACGCGAATGCAGCCCAAACATCCGGGTTCTTTACCTCTGAAGCGAACCACAACTCCTCGTCGCTCTGCAAGCCTTTCATATACTTGCAAGGCGACCTCATTGCTGGGCTTTCCGGCAGAATCAGTCATCTCGACAAGCAAGAAGTTGCTTGCCGTCCCACCCCGGAAGCGTCCAACGCCTGTGATCTTTGGCATTTCTGACAGAAGTCTGTCTCGTTGCTGAATAATCTTTCCGCGGTTTTTGCGACCTAATTCGAGATTTTGTGGCAGCAGTGCCTGAATAGCAAGCTGTGAAGTCGGATTCGGGATGTTGTACGGGGCTTTCATGTTGTTAAGCAAAGTAGCCACCTCTTGGCTTGCAAAGGCTGCGCCCAAACGAATACCAGCGAGACCAAAAGCTTTCGACATTGTCTGCATGACTACAAGGTTGGGCCACTCTGCCACCCATTCGGCGAGCGACGTGCCTTCGGGTGCAAAATCGATGTAAGCCTCGTCGAGAACGACAAGACCGTTCCATGTGGGGTGCTCCAGAATTTTCCGAACAGCTTCCTTGTCGACAAGACTACCAGTGGGATTGCCAGGGCTGCAAAGGTAAACCATCTTGATCGATGAATCGGCCGACAGTGCCTCGTTGATCTTGTCCGGTTGTGCAGCAAAGTCGTTGTCGACATCCAAAGGCACCTTCACGATACCGACGTCGTTCACTTGGGCGGATACGCCATACATGCCATATGTAGGCGGACAGGTGACGATCTTGTCGTGGCCAGGCTTGCAAAATGCTCGCAGCAAGGCATCGATAGCCTCGTCACTTCCAACGCCCACGAATAGGTTCTCTGGTGTCAAGTTCTTCTTGGTGTGAACGTGGGTGCTTCTCAGATTGATCAGGTGCTGTTTCAATTCGTGCTGGTGACTGTCTCATCGTAAGTTATGTCTATGCGTGAGTCACAGAACAGTGAACTTTTTACTTACGGATCAGGATATCGATTCAGACCAAGTAAATCGATCTCAATGCTGGAAGAAGAGCCATTGGCGAGCTTGCCGTCGTTATTGAGCGCCAAACCAGGTCCAAAGGCGTTCTCGTTAGCATCCAAAAGAATATTGGTGCCGTCATCCTTGTAGTCACTTTCGAAGTGCAATGTCAGCCATTGAGTTCGGCGAAGTGGTGATCAACAAGCTGAACATACTCTCTGGCACATCTGTAAGGCTCGAGAGCCAGGACGTTGGGCCTCGCGCACTTTGCTAGGTCGAATGGCATCTTTGTATATGGTTGTCTCGGCGTTCAAGATGCGTCAACGTTTTGGTCTAGCAGGGACGCATCGGTGGATGCAGTTCTTCCGACACCCGATGTGAGTCTTCCCGACTGTCCGAGGCGCTATGCATGTGATGCCTACAGGGGTGCGAGCGTGTGGCAGTGTCATCGCAAAGTGTTCTTATAAATTCCGTCACCCGACACTTTATCAGATTTATCCTACGGAGCACGGAATCCTAGTTACTGCTCTTGACCTTTCAGCGAGCGACATCAATCGGGGCTGCTACGAACGAGCGACGATCGGGAAACCGCGGATAGGCCGAACATGTCAACGTTACAGAGCACGCGTCAAACTTGATTCGCAACAACGACGTAACCACCTTCTTCTTGTCGGCACGCGTCGATACCTGCGCGCACATCTCTCGACCACCGATTATTCAGTATATCAGACAACTTCACTGCACATATTCTCACCACCTGAGCAATCCGACCCATCCCCGTCAGCTCCGCAGCGGTCCGGCAGCTGCGCACACGGTGCATTTTGCGCCAGCACATGCAGCAGCTCTAGCCAAAATGTCGTCGCAGTACCAGATTCCGAATACGCCCCGCGTGATCTCACCTTCACCGACACCCTCCGAGACCAGCGGGAAAGAGGGCTATTTTCCCCCAACGACGCGGTCAAAGGGCAAGCGTGCGACCGCGTCGGTCGAGCCTATCGAGGAGCACGCGACCGACAAGCACAATGAGCTTGGCGTTCATGAGGAAACAGATCCCGACTTGATGCGCGCCAGGAGCCGAAGTCGCAGTCCACAGATCAGACGAGAGTCGTTAAGGATGACAGCGAATGCGAATGGAACTACGACGGGAGCGAAGACAGCTCTACCGCCCAGTTCGGTGAAGACGAGACGGAAACTAGATGACAAACCACTCACAAATGGTTCTGCAAAAGAGCCTGCACAACAGAATGGACTGCTTTCGCCGGCGAGCGCAGTTTCGCAAGGCTTTGGATCAGCATATTGGCGAAATTTGTCCCGAAGTCCCAGCCCATTTGGCCTAATTCCCATACACCGCGAATGGCGTGCATTCGTTCACAAGCATGAGATACCACGCAAGGTGCTGCATGTCAGTATTGGATTCTTGACCCTCTTCTTATACTACCAAGGCGCTCAAACGAGCTCCATACATCCTCTTCTCCTCTGTCTGGGGATACCGATTTTCTCGGTCGACGTGATTCGTTTCCGATGGCCCGAGTTCAACAGGATTTACATACGATGTCTGGGCGCATTCATGAGAGAAAGCGAGGCGCATGATCGATACAATGGAGTCATCAGTTACATCGCAGGCTTGTGGGTAGCTATGTACTTTTGCAGGAAAGATGTGGCTGTCATGAGCGTTCTGCTTCTCAGCTGGTGCGACACGGCCGCGAGCACGTTCGGAAGACTTTGGGGAAAGTATACACCTAGGATCAGGCGGGGAAAGAGCTTGGCTGGATCCCTCGCGGCCTTTGTAATCGGAGCGGCCAGTGCGTTGTTGTTCTGGGGCCTTATTGCCTCGAATACGCCGGAGGAGTACAACCAGGGTGTGAATAGCTTTGCGTTTCAAGGCGTTCTCACTCTGCCCGCTCCAGCGCGAGAGTATTTGGAACTGAGTGTGAAGCAGGCCACGATCGCTGGTCCTTTGGCACTAGGCGTCATGTCCGTGGTTTCTGGCTTGATCGCCAGTATCAGCGAGGCCATCGACCTGTGGGGTTTAGACGACAACCTGACGATACCTATGTTATGCTCAATTGGCCTGGGCGCCTTTTTGTGGGCTTGCGGGAGCAGCTGATACTGTTGATAGTAATAATGCACATATCACGACTCTTGTTACGACTGTAATACGTTTCCCTCGTTCGACCCAACCTTGCGCAGTCAGCGCTGAGATATCTATGCGGACTGCTATTTACTGTATCCCTAACATAAGTACATATGCAAAATGTCTCGACTGGCAAACGCCAGCTGGCTACTGACCTCTGGACTACTGGCGCCTACTTGGCGATGATTGCCCAGCAGTCTGACTTCCATTTCCGCCACCAGCACACTGTGCCTGCAATGGATGGGCTTCTGTGTTGAACACCCACGCCGACAGATCCACAACGCTTCCATCCACGAAGGTCAAGTACAGATACTTCAAAACTTCAGCGAAGAAGAAACTATCGAGGTTGTTGCTCATAGAGCCACCTGCGTGTGTGAGCACTTCTCTGGCAATTCTCACACTTGGGGACGTCACTCACCATACGGCATATCAACATTATTCACCGCGGCAAAAGCTTCAGCTGTCCTCGCAGTCGTATTGACAGCCTGGAAGATTCGCCAATTTGCATCCGCCCACTTCTGGTCTCCCGTGATCCGGTAAGCGTAGAAGACGCTTTCCAGTGGTTCAGGTCTCGAAAACCAGTTCTCAAGATTATTCGGAATGAACCAGCCTCGTGCTGCAGCAGAACGAAGAGCTGCAGCATCATTTTGGAAATTCTTGTTCACTGTGTTCCCTTGCTGATCGAACCAAGACCAAGCGAGAGGTCCCAAGCCTGTTGTTGTGGTGTTGTACAAATGGTAGCAGCCTGCTGTCCAGTCTAGGCCTAGTTGGGTGATTTTTGGATCGTCTAGGAGAGCTCCGCCCAGGAGCCAATTCCCGCCTGCGAAGCAGGAGAAATCATCTGCGAGGTTGTCTACTGTGCCGTTTTCGGATAAACGAGATACGAAGGAGAGTTGGTTGAAACCTCGAGGATGGATGACGAGGTTGTCGACTGTGGTTTGTGTTGCTTTGACCCAGAAGTCTTTGTATTGTCGTGCGACGTCGGATGGCGCGTATTGGTAGTATTTGATCAGGTACTCCAAAAAGCTGTCGACTCCTGCTTGCCAGCCGCCGTCTTTGGTGAGCATGTTGCCAGTTTCGACGTCGAATTGTGTGCCAATCAAGTTGGTCAAGGCGGGCGCGGGCGAGGGATTGACCAAATAGCTGTCTGCTTTCTCGACGATTTCCCGATAGCTTGAGTTTCCTGTCAAGTCGGACAATCGGCCCCACTCGAGGAGGAATGTTCCGATGGATGCTGCATTGGTTGAGTTGTAGGTCGTGTTTGTGTCTGGGTCTGTATAAGTGTCGTAGACTGGCTGATTAGAAGTGAAGTTGGCGAACGCAGCGGGAAGGCCTGAAGGCGTGTTGAAGCCATATGCAACCTTATCGGCCAGTATTGTGGCTTGAGTAAGAAGCATGTCGACCTTCTGCTGGTTGTAGGTGCCGAACTGCCCGCTCTTAATCAGATCGTAGGCGCCCAGAAGTCCGCCAATGTAACGAATGTTGGTTTCTGACAGACTGTCAGTCGCCGCGACCTGCAAATGTTGCATTACCATCTCACCGAAAAGATTCACGCCTTCATCCGCCTCAACGAACTCCGTTTTAGCAAAGTCAACTGCCGAAATAAAGTCCAGCATATCATTCACAATATCGGTCAAGCCCATGATGATGGCAGTGTCGATAGAGTCAACAATCATCAGACCCCAGCCATATCGATTGTTTGTGCCATTCAAAGCCAAAGGCTCCAATTCATCGAACCCATTCGCATATTTGACATAAGCATTCCAGCCATGCAAGAAAGCTTCTTTCACAGCCGCAGCTCTTGTCTCATCAGCGCTGATCTTGGAAGACTGCACATTCTTGCACGAGCCGGTGCTGTTAGAACTGGGGATAGGACTGGTAGTATTCTTGCTGGGAACAGGCGGAATAGGCGGAGCTTTCGTGGCAGCAGGATTATTGTAAACGGTTCGCGTGATGGTCAACGTCGATTGCTGACCGTAAGCATTTGGGACTGCGGGCGCTGGAGGTTGTTGTGGCGGAGGAGAATATGAGGCCGGACTGTCGAGATGCAATGCCAAAGTGGCAGTTGCCAGCGAAAGAACGAGTGGAACGCGAGCGAACATCGCGAAATGGAAAAGAGTGTGGAGAACGAATGAATATGTGTAAATGCTTCCTATCTGAGAATCACATTCTTTAACTTGAACACCATCGGAGTTGGACGTGTGTAACCCTGGTGACCTCCGTGCTTCGTGCATGGCACATATTCATAGCCGCAATTTCTTGGTGCATGGGGCTCCTGGACGTCGGACGTGGGTGTCAGCAAATGCCAGCTTACAGACCTGGAACATCTGTTCCATCTTCGGCAGTACTTGCGAGCATTTGTTGATAGCGTACCGCGATGGCGAAGAAACAGATGGTGAAGGCGTTGTACATCAATCCGGTTTAGGAAAGTAACTAGTGAATCGCGAAATGATGAGTAGGCTTATGTCTTGGCGTGAGGCTTCGTCTTCCTTGCTATTGCTTGACATGCTGTTTAAGTTGCAAGGCCACCGAATGCTTCGCACGTACTGACGTATACTGCTCTAATACCGAGTCGAGTTCGAGACAGTGGGAAGTCGAAACATTGATCAGAATGTTGGAGAATGCAGTCTGCATCGGCTATGTGGTATTATGTGGTACGAAAACTCATTCGCGATCACAACTCGCTCTTCTGATCTCGACTATCCAATCTGTCGTTACTTCGTGAACTTCATGCTTTTTTCGCGACGTACATACTAGTTATCAACGACGCTAAACTTGAATTTGGCGTAGTTGACGATCGGAGGAGTGGTGGAGGATCCGATCTGGTAGTCCTGTCGAGCCCATGCTGGGTTGTTAACGCCGTCGATCCACTGAAATGCGGTTAGTCATGCACAAAAATAGGTGAAGTCAATGCACTTACATCTTGGGTCTCGATCACAATACAGCCGTACTTCTCGACATAGGTTGTGCTGCCTTCGATATGCTGTTGGCTCTGCTTGACAGGAATGGTTCCGTTCTGTCCATTGCAGGTGTAGATCTGGACACCATTCTGGTCGGTCTCCACGGCCAACTGAATTCCCGTTACTCTGTTGCGTAAGTCAGTTGCTGTTGAAATTCACTTTTGCATACTAGTGAATGACTCACGGAGACCAGAGCTTGAGCACTTCGAGGCTGGGGTCTTTCTGTGCAGCATATGGTGAGCGATCAGTGATGAACGCATTGTCGACTCCTGTGCAGCCAGTTCCGCATGCGCCCTCAGTGTTCGGGATATTGTCGCCGATAACAGTGCCCGGCTTTGTGAAATCGAGACCTGTGCCTTCTGTAAGACCAATGCTGCCATTTGGAATCAGAATGCCATCTGTCTGGATGTATCGCTTGGCATATGGCAGCTGGAGTGTGTCGTTCAAGATTGTCTTTGCATCCTCATTGACATAGGCACCCAGGTTCCAGTAAACGTGATTGGAAAGCATAATGGGCGTGGCATCGTTGATCGGAATCGAGACGAGGCGCGAGGTCCAAGACCGGTCGTCCTCGAGGGTGTATGTAGCAACGTTGAGCACATCGCCCGGGAAGCCTTCCAGAGCAGAGTCGTAGAAGCTGAATGTAATGCTGTTGTTGGTATGGCTGACGACTGTCCAGTTGCGCTGGTCATATCCAACATCGCCACCGTGTAATGTATTGATCCCGCCGTGCTCGTTCTTGGGAATATCGGAAGTCTCGCCATCGAGGGTGAAAGTGCCGTTCTTGATGCGGTTGGCATATCGTCCAACGATGCATCCAAAGAACGTGTGGTTGGTCTCGGAGTCTTCCAGGTAGCGGGCACCCTCGTCGTAGCCGACAGCAACGTCCTGTGGGTTTCCATTCTTGTCGGGAACGTACAGATGTGTCAAGCGCGCTCCGTAGGGAATGAAGGTCGCATTGATGCCGTCTGCGCTGATGGTATAGCTCTGGAACGCATCGCCCGAGAACTCGGGATAGGGCGCACTTGTCGCACCGCCATAACCACTCTGCGCCGACACGACAGTCGCCGCGACGAGCAAGCAGCCTACCGAAGACAGCATGTTTGGTGCAGTTCCGTCCATGCAGTTGCCAGTAGCGACGCACACGGCGAAAAAGGCAACACACGAGAGGGAAGCTCGCTTCGCACCACGCTGACCTCACCGCGCCCACGGCCGAGCTCTTATAAGCTCTCTAGGTTCAGGCTGCTGCAGGAACCAAAATGAGCGTGAGCTTGTTGCATGATTCTTCCAGCGGAGCAACGTGGAGAAAGGCGCCGGCGCGCGCGTGAACATCCCTGGCGCGCCCGTGGTTGGTGCATCGCCGCCCGCCCGCGCCGGATTCGATGCTCACTGTGGTGCGCGTGCGGAGAAATGCACAGTGAGCGTGCTTTGGGGCAAGATCAGAGTGAAGCGGACGGAGGAATTGAAACGCTCCAATCTCGTCCGGTGCTGGTGGAGCCGGCTAAGATCGTCTGCCGCTCGTCCCGGAAATGAGTGTGGAGAGAGGCGGGCGGGCAAGGAGGGCATCTCACACACAACCCATGCTCTCGCACCTGGTCTCACACCTGCCGTGCACACCGCATTGTTCTCATGCTGCTGTCTCCCATTCGGACGATATGTAACGAACGCTACATACAGTATACACACTCATCGTGGCCCGCCTCCGAGAGCCAAAGCAACATGGGAATAATGCTCATGACATCCGACACCTCGCCTTCTGCCCACCATCACCACCAGCTTGCACGTCCGTCGTAACATCCACTACACTCCATCATCCGTCATGTGCACGACATTCTTGTTCGTCCACGCCTGCCAAGTATCGCACTGCTCGGTCATCTGTCGTGGAATCTCCATCTGCTTGATATCTTCGGGTCTCTCGATAACAGTCCAGACGAATCCGGCTGCCGCATGCCACGTCAAATGACAATGCCTAGAGAGAAAATGTCGTTAGATCGGTCTTCTCAATTCCCATCAATCGAGACAACTACTCACAACGTCCACACACCAGGATTGTCCTGAAGCCACTGAATAACGATGTACTCTCCGGGCAAGAGCATAAAAACATCTCTCCGCAACGGATTCTCCGGATTGACAATGTGTCCATCCCAGCAATTACCATAATCCCGATCCGGAGCTTCAATATCAGCCGCAGCGACACCATCAGTGCGACCAAAGACAAAGTTATTATCGGTGCAAGGACCTTCCGCCAGAACAAACATATTATGGCCGTGAAGATGCATCGGATGAGGCATTTTGCCCGTGTTCTCAATCACCATCAGAATCGAATTGTTCGTGCCGTAGTTGTGAGCGTTGAGGATGGAAGGGAACTCGAGGTTTCCTTTTTGAGCTTCCATGAGCATGGGTTTGTTGTAGTCGGTTCGGAAGGTGCGCCCTGCCATGTACCAGAGAAGATGCGTGCCGTTGACTTGGGCGGAGATGGGGATCACGCTCTTGGATTCTGGCATGGGAGGCGTGATCTTGTAGAAGGGTACACTTTGTGCGAGATCGTCGTTTCCACAGTACGTGTTGTAGGCGTTGGGGCCAGGCATGGAGATTGGCAAGGCTTCAGTGTCGGCGTTCTCGTAGTACATTGCTGCTCTGGCTTCCGTCTGGCCTTGTGCTTCACTGCAGGGCGCGATGAATGAACGCATCCAAACCGCGCTGGAGGGATCTCTGTTGAACGTCACCAGGACGTCCGTTCGTTGTCCGACGCTGAGAGTGACATGATCCGTCTTGTATGGCACGACGGGCACAAAGTCGTTCGCAATGACGGTCATCTCGTGATCATCAATGGTGAACTTCATCGTCGCAGAACATGCTGCCGAGATCAGTCGGATGCGATAGGTCTTGCCCGACTGGATACTGAACCCTGCAACGGAAGCGTTCATCGCGCCATAGTACGGGTTCAATCCATTGATGAGGACATTGTCTGAAGGCGGAATCTTCGCGTTCGGGAAAGGCGCCATGAGGTCGTCGACCAGGTCTTGGTAGTATGCATGTACCCAGTCGCCGAGCATTACTGGTCCCAGATCCTCATCATACTCCGCGTTCGTTGGTCCATATATGACGATAGGTCCGTAAAGTCCATTGGCCGATTGTCCGTCAAAGTGCGAGTGGTACCATGCACTCCCATACAGTTCTGCTCGTGTGCGGTATACAAACGTCTCTCCTGGAGCGAGGGGACATTGATGCACGCCTGGGACCCCATCCATGTACGGAGTGCCTTTCTGCAGGAAGCCGTGCAAATGAATTGCCGTGCCTTCGTCCAGCCTGTTTGTAACAGTGATCTCGATGTGGTCTCCCCAGTTGGCTTCAATCAGTGGGCCGGGAAACTGATTGTTGACAAGGATACATTCCATGTCTACTCCATCAGGAGCACATTGCCCTCGTGCAATTTCGAATACGTAGTATCGTGTGACACCAGTTTCCGGCCACGTTTCGTAGTAGTTCGTGTTGTTGGCGGTCATGTCGCCCCATGGTATTGCATCGGGTGCAGCTCCATCGTTCTCTAGCCATGTCGGCAGGTGTGTTCCGTTCAAGTGTTGTAGTGCTTGCAGTCGTCAGCTCTGTTCGTGAGGATGGGGATGTCTGGCTACTTACTGCTAGGCCATAGAGCGACCACCTGCCTGATCCCCAGTGCGAAGACTGCAGCTCTTGCCAAAGACATGCTGGAAGGTCGTTTGATGCCGCAGCGACGGACAATACCATCGACAGTGTTTGCGATCAACACAAACACTCTGTTGCTGGTGGTCTTCTCGGGAAGTGATGTTGCTTGAGCGAGTTTGAGCACCCGTCAACTGCAAGTACTCTTTTGTATAGTGCAGAATGGTGTCCACAGCACTAAATACACTGGAATTGCCATGGTTGCGAAGCGGCAACCTGGGCAACGCACTGCACAAACGATCGCCAGCCTTCTGCAACGAGGCAGGTGATCGAATCGACAATGCCTGGGCTTGCGGTGCACCGTCCGTTGTCAAAACGAGCATGTTGCCACACGATTAAATTGCCCAGTAGTGGAACAGCGTCAGCTGTCAGATCCACCGGAGAGGCTGCAGCCACCATGACAAGACGATGAGTGGCCAGCTTGGTCCGCGGAGTCGTTGCGTCTCTCGAGCGACGCGCCATGATTGATACCTCGAGCGTTGAAGAAATACCAGTTCCAACAGATTTGCTTCAGTTACAGACAATACGGAATGCATTGCCGATGAGCCTCTGCGAGATGTCAGCGTGCACATTGTCATGATGCAAGTGACTTGTTCACCGATCGCACAAATGGTATCTGCTTCTGCACTATCAAGGCAGTGCTTCTCGATGGCAGTCAAGGCCGTTGATAAGTCCGCGTTTCGGGTGGCTGAACGTTGGCAACGTCGGCAACGTCGGCAGCGGCGCCATAGGACGCCGAGTGCAAATAGACAGATGAAGTCATTATTAGACGCGTCTACTGATCGTAGCCATATAGCAGCTCATACTTCTGCCCTTGTGCTTCGAGCGCATCTTCGAGCACTTGCATGCCAGCGATTACCTTCTCCTCTTCGAGTCTCCTGCCGACGAGCTGAACGGCCACCGGGAGCCCCGCCATTTTCATAGCATCGTAATGCTTGTACGCACCTCTTGCAACGCCGTTCATTTTGCTGACATTGACGCTCGGTGGCAAGATGTCTTTGCTTGGATCTACGTGTGTCACGGGCACGATACCACAGGTGTAGTCCAGCAGGTTGAACAGGAATGTATAGCCACAGGATGCACTAGCCTCTTTCATGCCATTGTGCGGGACAGCGGGTGTAGCGTTAGGAGGCGTGAGGATGAAATCCATGCCGTCGCCGAACTCGCCGAAGGTGTTCCACCAGGCATGGAATTTTGCCTTGTAGGCTTCTCGCTTCGCGACCCATTGCCAGTTCTCGTGAGCGCTCTTCGCGTGCCAGTGCTCCAGAAGGCCAGCCCAGACCTCATCACGCTTGATATATTTGACATAGGCATACCAGAACCATTTGAGGAATCGAGGAAGACGCATGTATCGGCCGAACTCTCGAGCGCCCGGATCATCTGATTCACCCGTGCGGAAGAATGATCGGAAGGTCTTGGTTCCATCTGCGTTGAGGAGGTTGCTGGCGATGACCATGGCGGCATATGGGCTTGGCGGCGATACGTTGAAGACTTCATGGCCTTGAGCCTTGAGAGCCGCGACGGTGATATCCACTGCGCGAGCACAAGCTGGAGCCGGGTCGACCACCTGGTCGGATCTCATGACGCCAATCTTCAGTTTCCTGTTGGAGATGTCGTCTCCCACGTCGGATCTCCAAGCAATGGGGTGGACCGACTGATCATAGTTCCACGGCTTCATCTGTATCATGGCGCGAGTGAAATAGGTGAGATCTGGAAGGGTACGTGACATGGGCGAGAAGACAGAAGGGATGCCCTCCTGGCCAGGCATGCTGGTATCGACGCCGTACTTGGGCCATCGACCCGTACTGCATCGTAGGGAGTAGCAGCCTGAGAAGTGCGCAGGAGCACGAACGGAACCAGCGACGTCTGACCCAATACCTATTCTACTGCCACCGAAGGCGAGGATGGCGCCTTCTCCGCCTGTACTGCCGCCCGGACTGTACTTTGGGTTGTGTGGGTTCAGACAGCGTCCCCAGACGTCGTTGAAGCTCTCGAAGCTCAGCAGCGTGATGGGCAAGGCGGTCTTGACGAATGGCACGGCACCTGCATCTTTGAGCAGACGAGCAATGGCGCCATCTGCCGGGGATGGTTTGCCGGTCTTGCACGAGTAGCCCACACTTGTGTCGAAACCACCGACGACAATGCTGTCCTTGAGACTGACGGGTATGCCGGCCAGCGGCCCTTCCAGGTTGATGTCGCCTTTCTCGATCCAGCCTTCAGCTTCTTTTAGCATGACCTCGGTCACGGCATTGGTCTTTGCGTGGGCCTTCACGGCAGCCTTGCCATATGCTCGCAGCACGTCCACGGCGGAGGTGGATTTTGTTTGGACATCTTTGACCAATTGATCAATGGGTGCATCAAGGATGTCGGCTTCGGCGGCGGTGATGGGTTGTTGATATGGCTTGGGGAGGTTGGCAATGCGGGCAGCTCGCTCGTCCTGCTTCCGCTTGCTATGCAGCAGAAGACGGAGCAGTTAGCATCATGTGTAGCTCATGGCAGGACGCGGTATCTGGGGTGTGGAATGAACGCGTACCACGCGGCGCGGTGCTCGAAGTAGTCGAACGGAGGAAGCATTGTGCCGACGACTGGGCGTGTCGGAGCTCACGCTGCACTACGATTCGGGTTTCTGCTGGCTGTCCTTCACGATGCTTGCGATCATGCCGCAGGAAAGCGTCAGATCAAGATGTGAGAGCGGGCACGAGAAGGTGTAGCTGATGAGTCGGCCGTGTCGTGGACCTCAGGCCTGGTGTCGAGCTCCCGAGGGCGCGTGGCCTAGTGGCCTATCCATAGTTCTACCGAGATAGGCGCTGTCGTCGGCTGCAACTGCCGCATCAGGAAGGCGACGCTCACTGGAAGATGCTTGTGGGCTCTGGCGGTGATGAGAAACATGATCTGTGCAAAGTCAACAGGCCGAGGGAGCAATGGAACGAGGGGAAACGGCGTGTCGATGACTTCGGCGTAGACGGTCAATGGCATGGCATGTCTTTGGGCCAGCGCGCCGATTCTCCGACGCTCCGAGTGCCGTGCCTGCAACCTACCTGTACTCTAACACGACCAGACCATCTGCTTTCCTCGGGCTGCTGTGCGACTGCCCATCGCACGGCCTAGACTACCATCAACGGACCGCTCCTGCACCCGTATGAGACCTGCGACTTCTCAAATGGCAATGGCAACAAGACTTGGCATGCACAGACCTGCTCGGCGCCGGATCTTCCCTCGCGACCATTGCGCCATACATAATCCCACTCGTACTCGTCCATACACCTTGCACGTCCCCTCCTGTCCTTCCTCATCTTCATTGTCTCCGGTGCATCGCCTCTGTGCAGCACCTCCAAGACCATATATCGTCCCAGAATGAAGTCGGCACTGCGCTACGTCTGGCAAAGCCGCCATCATAATGTACACCACGGCAACACGCCGCGCCCTGCCGGCTAATGTGTGCCGGAAAAGCAGCAGCTGTCGTCCAATGCGCAGCGCTTGATAGGATGGCCAAGCGGAGATGCACGCCCTTCTACCATTTGCTCTCCGATCACGGACCCGCAATAGCGGAATGACTCTCTTCGGATCTAGGTGGTAGACATCTCTAAGCTCGGCAGGTACGCGCTCGCACTTTTGTATCGGTAATTAATTGTTGCTCCATGGAATGATTGGACGACGTCATGTCAAAGCCACAAGAGCCATATGATCAAGCCGAGAAGGGCGAGCGCGACCTTACATCCACTGCCGGCAGTGGCGAATCCTGCTCCGCGCACGACGATTTCGACCGCATCGAACAACATGAGGAACCCTCGCTCCAAGATCCAGACGACATACGATCCACCAAGTTATCAACAACGAGGGCATCCCATGACCTGAGGAGAACTGCAAGCAATGTTCTCGCCAAGGTTGCCTCACGCTTGACCACGCATTCCATCGTAGATCCCCCTCCCCCGCCAGATGGAGGTCTTCACGCATGGACGCAGGTCGCCATGGGTGCAATCTGTGCCATGACCACTTGGGGTTTGGTCAATTCGTATGGCGCGTTCCAATCGTATTACACTTTGAATCTGGGCCTCCCAGCCTCGACCGTGTCCTGGATCGGCTCCGTACAGAATTTCCTGACATTCTTCATCGGTGTTTTCTCTGGCCGCGCCCTCGATGCAGGCTTCTTTATGCCAGCGCTCATTATCGGCGCGGTAGTCCAAGTTCTGGGCATTTTCCTGACGAGGTAGCCTGCCCATCGACCAAGACATTTCGCTCGAACGCTGGCTAATCAACTTTCAGTTTATCCACGCAGTACTGGCAACTCATGCTGACACAGGGTATCATGACTGGATTAGGCGGCGGGATATTCTTCACGCCTGCCATGGGCCTCATTGGGACTTATTTCAGCGGCAGGCGAGCCTTGGCCCTGGGCATGGCTAGCGCTGGCAACAGTGTAGGCGGCATAGTGTAAGTCTCTGAAGGCACCCATATCCATGGTCGCCCGATCGTTGATGGAAAAGTTCCGTGGTCGCCAGCTTGATCATCACTCTGCCATACACTTTTATCGAGCGAACAGGTATACTAACAATAGACCGTAGATATCCAGTCCTTGTCCAACAGCTCTTGCCCAAGCTGGGCTTTGCTTGGACTGCTCGCGTTCTTGGGTTTCTGAACCTTGGCTTATTGATCATTGTCATGGTCTTCATGCGGCCAAGGTTGCCACCTCGACGATCAGGACCTATCGTTGATCTGTCTGCGTTCAAGGAACCAACATATGTGTTCCTGACAGCATGCTGTTTCTTCATAATATGGGCAATCTATTTTACCCTTTACTACGTAAGTTCCACTGCGAAGCTAAACTTATTCATGCGTGCTCACTGTCAACAGATTTCGTCCTATGCTATTGAGGTGGCGGGCGTTTCCTTCACCTCTGCTCTTAACCTCACAATCATCATAAATGGTGTAGGCTTACCTGCAAGAATCATTCCATCATTCTTCGCCGATCGATTTGGACAGCTGAATACTCAGGTACCCATTCTACTTGTTCTTACGGTTGTTGCATTCAGCTGGATAGCAGTACGCGACAACACTGGTCTTTACATCTTTACTGTAATCTATGGCATTGTTTGTGCGGCATTTCAAGGCTTGGTGCCGTCCACGGTAGCAAGCATCACTCTGGAAATGAACAAATTCGGCACGAGGTTGGGCATGGCATTTGGAATTTTATCGTTCGCCGCGCTCACGGGACCATCGATCGGCGGTGCGCTGCAGGGCGCGATGGATGGCAGATATCTTGGGGCACAACTTTGGTCTGCCATAGCTACTGGAGCGGCATTAGGGCTTTTGACCACGGCGCGCATGCTCCAGGCGAAGGGAAGACTACATGCTAAATGCTAGTACTCACTAGCTCGCTCCGCAGACGTTGTATGCGTCTCATCAAAGCGCATTGCAGGAGTGACACATCAATTCTCACTTTCCGTATCAAGTGAGCGAAGTTGCTCGCTGCGCGACTCCCAAATTGCTACAGCACAGGGCGTGCGGACTAAGCCGCTCCACAGCCATGACAAATGGTACGTCACTTGTGGTGCATCGCTTCAAGGTCATAAATATCGATGTTGCGAACAGCATTCGATTGACCAACGAGCCTCAAGAGACGACTCAACATCATGTCGAAGCAACAAACTTCCGAATTCGGCTGGGATGCAGTGCCGCGAAGTCGTTCCAATGTTCCCTCCGAAGCCGAAACAAAGACCGCACCAATCGACACCGACTTCGAAGCTATCTGGCCCAAGACAGCCGTGGTCGAAAAGGCAGACGAATATGTCAAAGCCCATCTTTCCAAGGAAACATACAACCACAGCCTTCGCGTCTATTGCTATGGTACGTACCATCTATATAGCCTTCAACTCAGAGAAAACTCATGATCCATTCTCACCACTCCCTAGGCCACGCAATCACAACCCAACACTTCCCAATCTGGTCTCCATCCCCCTCCTTCTTCGAAACCTGGGCCCTAACCTGTCTCTTCCACGACATCTCCACCACCCGGCAAAACCTCAACTCCACCCACCTCTCCTTCGAATTCCACGGCGGATTTCTCGCACTCCAAAAACTCCAATCCTTCGGTGCCCCTCAAGCCCAAGCCGAAAGCGTCTGTGAAGCCATCATCCGCCACCAAGATCCCGGTGAGACAGGCAAAATTTCTCGCATGGGTCAATTAGTTCAACTTGCTACGGAGTTTGATAATATGGGTTGGCAGCCTCATTTGATCCATCGAGACGTCATCGAGCAGATTGTGGAGAAGTTTCCGAGGATGAAGTGGTCGGGGTGTTTTGCGGGGGTGATTCAAAAGGAGATTGAGGCGAAGCCTTGGTGTCATACGACTGCGATTCCCGGGTTCAAGGAGGCTGTTGAGGGAAATGAGGTGATGAGGCCTTATGACTGAAGGTGTGTTAGTGCGGATGTTGAGGGTCGGAGGGAAGGAAGTCTGATGAGAGCTGATGACAGATTCAAGAGCATTTTACATTTGTTGTAGAAGTCGTGTTCTGCATTACGAGTGCACAAAATGTGCTGTACATGAACGATCTCCCCTACGCCTCCTACTCGCTACGCAATGTTTCCCAATACTGCGTCTCTACTCAGGCTGTACAGCGGCATGATGTCGGTCCAGAGCTTGAACTGATGCACGCCTTGCGCGACAAGAGCCTCAAGACCTGGCACGGTCTTCCATCCGCTCTTTTCGGCCATCTCCATAAGTTGCGTGACGGCAGGCTTGTACGCCATCTCTAGCAGGATCTTGTCACCTGTAGACGCCGTACCAGCCTTGAGACCCTGCTCAAAGATCACCTTGAGGATACTTTCCAGCGTAGCATCAATTGGTAAATCACCAGGAATGGTGCCAACAGCGACCACAGGTGCTTGACCAGCTGGTACAGCCTGCGCTTCTGCGGCGCTAGACAGAAGCACGACGTTGTAGTCTTTGGGGAAGGAAGCAGTGAGCTGAGACAGCTTCTCCTTGTTCCTGCCAAGCAAATAAATTGGGCTGTAGCCCATATTCTTCAAGGCATAGATCGCGGCGCGAGCTGTGCCGCCACCACCAACGACCATGCCGGCCTCGCGCAGCACTCCTGCAGTGCCTCGGGCACCAGCATTGCGTAGGGCTAGAACCATACCTTGCCAGTCTGTGTTGTGACCGACCAGGATTTTCCGATTGGCGGATGTCGTGGTCGGCACGATTGTGTTCACGGCTCCAATGGTCTCCGCTGCTGGGTCAATAGCATCAAGGAGAGGCATGACATCCAGTTTGAGAGGGATCGTGACGCTGGCTCCGCCGAATTGTGGCGAACGAATGATGTCCTCGGCCTCAACGATACGATCAGTCTCGTGCAGACCGTAGGTATGCGGCAGGCCAGTCACTCCGAAGAGTGTGTTATGAAGTGCCGGCGAGCGCGACTGCTGGATTGGCTTCCCAAACAAATAGAACTTCTTGGCCGAGATCTCCCCGACGATGCCCAATACCTTCCTGATATCAGCTGCAGACAGTTGTCCCGGAGCAGCCTTCAGTGGCAGAGCTGAATGGCTGACAGGCGTCATGAACCCATTAGTGACCCGGCTCATCTTGCCTAGCTCTCCCATGTTCATAGCGATGACAGGCAGATCGGGAAACTCCTTTGCCATGGCTTTCTTGAAAGTCCTCAGGTCGTCATTGTCATCGAAGTCTTTAGCCACACCGACGAGCTTGACAATATCGCCATATTCTCGAGCTCCGTCAAAGTGCGCCCTCCACTCTGGAGCGCCATCAGCCCAGGAGAGCTGTCCCTTTGGATCATGATGGGAAGCGATAATGGTGCACATCTTCCTGTGGTTGAGCACATAGTCCTTCACTTCAGGTGCTGCCGTCAATTCCAGGTCCACAAAGTCGAAGCCCATGCGCAGCCCTTCAGCATACAGCGCAATGGCCTGCTCGGTCGCATCATCCGGGAATTGCCCACCTTGACTGACACTTCTCAGCGTAAAGATAAGTGGCAGCGTTGTAGAAGCTCGCAATAACGCCACCTGCTCACTCAAGAAACCAGGCCTCCAGTGTGTCTCGCCAGATTCCTTGTCTGGATCTACGAGCAGATCCACTCTGAGCTCTATTGCGTCGCTGCCCATCGTTATTTCAGGCAGGACAGTCACAATATCTTGAATTGTCGGGCTCGTGAGGGACAGGAAAAAGGAGTGCTGTTTAGCCAGGATATTTTGCAGCGCGCCGCTTCTTCCTGTCATTGTGTTGAGGAATCTGGTGAAGTCATCCAAGGGGCTGGTCCAGCCCACGATAGCAGTGGTCTCATCCACTGTCTGACTGTGATAGTGAAGGTTGCTGCACTCCTCGAACCACGGCTTGCGTCGCAGATAGACTCCCATCATGTCCTCGACGTAAGCAGGACGAGTCTTGTCGATGTTGAGATAGTCCATGATTGCTTTGACGTCTCGTGTGATGTAAAGCACCATTCCATCCTTCTGCCACGCTTTCAGTAGCTCGCGCGCTTCTGGTGTCTCAACCAGTCCACCACCGGTGGCGAAAACGTAGCCTTCAGGCTTTTCCTTCATCAGACGCTTGACCAGTTTGAGTTCTCGCTGGCGGAAACTATCCCAGTCGTTGTCTCTCAACATCTCAGGAATCGACATGCCCTCTTGCTCCTCCAGCGCTGTGTCCATGTCGACGAATGGCCAGCCAAGAATTCGTGAAGCCCAACCTCCGGTCGTCGTCTTACCAGCGCCTCGCATGCCGATGATGAACACAGACTTCTTGACCTCTCCATTCACGTACCCATGTCTCTCATCGACGCCATTTGCGTGACCATTCAATACCGCGTCTTGTTCGGGTCCCACTCCTTCGAGCTCGACGCCGAAAGTCTGATGCAAGACATCCCACCAACCAGGCCAGGTCTTGCCTGTACACTCCCTTTCGAGTATGAGACTGCCTTGGGGAGCGACAGTAGCAAGAACACTAAAGCTCATGGCCACACGATGATCGTCGTAGCAGTGGATTGAATCGCGCGGCGCCTGAATCGCGGTTCCGACACCATCAATCTCAATGCCATCGTCCAGCTCTCTACAAACCACGCCGTATTTCGCAAGCTCGTCAATCATGGCCACGATACGATTGCACTCCTTGACCTTCTGGTTGGCAATGCCACTAATTTTCGTCGTTGCACCATGCTTTCCTGGCTGAGCAACAGCAGCCAGAACGGAAGCAGTCAAGAAGGCATCTGTCATCGGCTCCATATCAATCTCTGGTAGAGGCTGCAACTGGCCAAACGCAGGACCAGTCACCGTTGTGCTAGTTTCTGTCTGCTCTACAGTGCATCCCATGGGCCGCAGGACATCAACAGCGAAACGTGCATCTCCCTGCAGAGAAGCTGAGCCAATGTTTGGCACTGTGCACTTGGTTCCTGTGATAGCAGCGATAGCAAGAGGATAAGTAGCACTGCTGGCATCGCTCTCGACCTCGTATTCAGGTGGGTTGATGTAGCTTTGTTTGGGAATGTGGTACACATTCTCCTCAGTCTTGCTTCGTGTCACATGAACGCCAAAGCTGGCCATCATAGCTATTGTCATGTCGATGTACAGCTGGCTGATGACCTTACCGCCCACAAGCCGCAGCGTCACAGGCTTCTTGGCATATGGTGCGGAAATGAGGATAGATGAGACGTACTGCGAGGAGACCTTCGCCGTCAGTTCAATGTCGCCGCCTTCGAACCCGCCAGCCGCACCAATGCGGAGCGGCAGACTTTGGCTACCTGGTTTGCCCAAGTACTCCATGTCCACTCCATTGGCCTTCAGAGCGTCGACAAGAGGACCTTGAGGACGCTCCTGCATGCGGGCGTTGCCAGTGAGGATTGTGTGCGAAGCATCCTTGGTCGGCTCCGCCAAAGACAATGCTGTGGTCAAGAAGCGGGAAGCAGTACCAGCATTGCCGATGTAAATCTCGTCTGAAGACGCCTTCAGCTTGCCGCCATTTCCATTGACCACAAGCACACGACCCTCGTCTTCCCAGCCATATGTGGCTCCCTGAAGGCTTGCAATCGCTGATAACATGTACTGCGTGTCGTCTGAGGCCAGTAGGTTCGTGATCCTACAGCTGCCTTTACCCAATGCCGCCATCAGCAGGATCCGGTTTGATATGCTCTTGCTCCCAGGCGGCTTGCATACCACGTTCAAATCCTTCGAAACACCAGGTCTGACCAGAACAGAAGGACAAAGCACGATCCTGATGTCTTTATCGTCGCATTTTGTCGCACCTGGGCCAGTTTCGGGCTCGTAGCATTTCCCTATTGATGCTAAAAGCGCGATCTTCTTTTTAGAGCCCGCATTCTTCTTATCAACAGCCATTCTTCTTAGCAGCTCATCAGCTTCGCATACTTTCCGTGTCTTGGTAGTTATAAGCTTGTCGTCCAGACTTGTTGGCAGCCCATAACTCTTGATCGCTTTGTTGAGCCTAGCAACAGCAGCCGGCTCCAGAATACCCAAGTACCTCGCCAATTCTGCTTCTTTCACCATCCCCACAGCGACACACTCTCCGTGCAGAATCTCAGGAGTCAGAATTGCCTCATACGCATGTCCGATGGAATGGCCAAAGTTCAGCAAGTTCCTCAACCCTCCTTCTCTTTCGTCTGCAGTGACCACTTCGGCTTTGACTCTTGCGCTTCCAAGCACAATCCTCTTGAAGACGTCCTCAATTCCCTCGAATCTGCCTTTGCCTAGCGGCCTCTCCAGTGCCGCCATGATCGCGTCAGCTCCCTCTTCCAACCTCTCGAATTCCTTCTCATCCCAGATGGCAGCGGTCTTGACAACTTCGGCCATTCCGTTGCACACCTGTCTCTTGTCTAATGTCTCCAAGAACGCAAGGTCGATGTATATCCGCTCTGGCTGCCAAAAAGCTCCAATGAGATTCTTTCCCAGCGGGGTATCGATTGCAGTCTTGCCGCCAATCGAGCTATCAACCATTGATAGCAGCGATGTGGGCATCTGACAAAACTTGATTCCTCGCATGTATGTCGCTGCCACATAGCCGAGCAAGTCGCCCATGACACCACCGCCCAGTGCAAGCAGGATTGTATCGCGTGTACATCCTTGACTGAGCAGCCAGTCTTCGATCTGAGCTTTCACCTTGCGACTCTTGCTGGTCTCTCCCGGAGGAATGTTGTCAAGGACGAGAAGGCGCACATCTTCTGGCTTTTTGCCCAGTCTCGCTCGCTCGGCATCGAAAGACTCGACAAAGGCTGGCACGTATGGGAGCTTGGCGAGGTTGGAGTCGCAGATGAGGACGTAGGTAGACGAAGGGATGTTGGTGAGCAGGTCGTGGGTGGCATAGTTCGGCCACAGACCGTAGTCGACAATAATGGTGTCTTTGCCTAAGATTGACACTTTCGTGGCAGTGGACGTGCCATTGGAGTTCGCCATTGTTTGGCAGTGTATGGATCGTGTTGTGGGAAATGTAGCTGGTCTGCTGCTTTAGCTCACCAGTTGCTCCGACACGAACAGCACCGCGGCTTCCGCGAGGATTAGTTGGAAAGATCCGAGATTGGTCAAGTCCCAGATGCGCAGTTTCTGCATACGAGGTTCACTTGCAAGCAGCAAAGATGAGAAGAGGCATTGGGCGTGTTGCGAGTGCGTGGGTGCGGTGAAGATTCATCAATGGTGGGCACAAAGAGTCAGAGATTCGCAGTGCGGTCAGGAAATTTCCCAAGTTCCGCAAGCCGTTCGCAGCCATGTGGAGATGCTTGCTGCAGATCCTCTAAAGGGTTCAAAGCTGTCACAACATGTACCACCGCACACCGATATAACCACGACAGAGGTGGTAGAAGACTGATGATAGCGACGGGAGCAACACACGGAGAGAGAACGCGCCTGAAGATATCTTGTAATGACTCTACAGACCCGGCAACTTTCGTTGAACCGATCGGGCTTCCTAGCACAGGGCATTCTCCTTTCACCACTTCACATGATGACAGGCTTCTTTCCCTCATGAGCGCCAGTACTTTCTCCTAGCCTGTGAGGGCGAATCGCTTTTTTCAACGTACCAAAGGTCTAACACATCTACCACTGGTTGTCTGGGGCAGTCGCAGCGCCGGTAGTGCCGTCAGCAGCCCAGCCCTGGTTGCCAGTCTCGACTGGAGCGCTGGCAGCAGCCCAGTCAGCACCCTCAGCATCCCAAGTGGACGCGGCCTGGGCACCAGCAGTACCCGAAGCAGCAGCGAAAGCGGAGCTGCCAGCATTGCCAACCTCCCACTCGTTGTTAAATCCGCTCTCGACGGCGCCTGGGCCGACCTCGTCGGCCCCTGGCACCTTGGCCTCGTCCTGACCAGCAGAGTCCTTGTTCTCCTCCGCCTCTGGGTCACGGTAGAAGTACAGATCGGTCATGACGTCCCACTCGGTCTCACGGCTGGCAAGAGTACCACGGAGACGGAGGACCTCACGGGCGAGCATCCACCAGATCAGACCAATAGCATGACGACCCTTGTTGTTCGTTGGAATGGCAACATCGACGTACTCGGTTGGGGAGTCGGTGTCGCAAAGGGCGATGACTGGGATGTTGACGTACGAGGCCTCCTTGATGGCCTGGGCATCGGTGCGTGGGTCGGTGACGATGATGAGGCGTGGCTCTTTGAACGAGCGGGTGATGTAGTTGGTGAAGTTACCGGGGGTGAAGCGACCGGCAATGGCGGAGGCACCGGTGTGGGCGGCGAACTTCAGAACAGCACGCTGACCGTATGGACGAGCGGAGATGACTGCAATGTCGGCTGGGTTGTCGATAGCGGCGATGATGCGGGCAGCGAGGACAATCTTTTCCCTGTGCGCGCATTAGTACTCTGCTGGCTCAGTTTTTGTGAGGGCATATCAGGCGGAGCAAATGCAAACAGAGTCGCAAATTCGCCCGCAATGCGCGCATATGCGAGTTCTCGGCCACATCGGCTGCAGAAGTGTTCACGTACCAGGTCTTGCCAATGTTGATGACATTGACACCATCTGGACGAGTCTTCCAGAGGTATGGCTCCATGTGCACCTGCAAGTTCTTGCTGCCAATGTGAGCCTGAGCCGACAGGAGCATCTCAATGTCCTGGGCAGTGGCGTTGAACACCGATGGAAGGTTCTTTGGAGTGGCCATCTTCGCGATTGAGGGCGAGGTGTTGGGCGGTCGAAGACGGGTGGTGTGGTGTTGTCGCGAAGTCCTCGATGCTGGTGGTGGTGGGCTGTTCGGAGCATCAATTTACAGCAGTGCGTGCACGGTCGTTTTCGTATCTGCCTCAGGACCCAAATCTTGGCATCTCCGCGGCGGCGAGCGCGAGCACAAGTGAGCGTTGGATGGCGCCCGGCGAGCATAGAAACAGCATCCATCATGCCGCCTCGAGTACCCATCGCCACCTGCCTGCGGGCACAGAGCAGTATGTAGGCTTGTCAGAAATCGATGCACCATAGTTGACATGTGCCAGCAGCACCCTCTTCCACAGCCACGCGATCTTTCTCCTCCACTCCCTGCTCCCAAGCGTCCACGGTCACGCAACGACGGAAACACCGGGATCCATATGCCATTGCCCAAGCGCGAGCGAAAAAGGCTGCGAATTTGAGTAGACAGGAGGTACTGAAGAAGGAGCGGGCCAGCAGTCTAGGCGACCCTGTACGCGGTCAGACCACGCCTTTTGTACGCTCCTTCGACACTGCCCTCCCTCCGGAGCCCCCGGCAGACACCCCTTCGACGCAAGTCCGAAATTTGAAGTCACCATCTGAAGATGCCGTTGGAACCAAGACGGAGACAGACAATCACCTCAACTTCTACTTGACCAAAGAGGAACTGGCTCGCGGGTTAGGGAAGAGCCAATGGCTGACCACTCCTGCTGCGCAAGACGAGCCGGAAGAAGTGGAGGGAACGAAGGGTCAGAGAGATGGTGAGATAGAGTCGCGTAGACTCGATGCTGAGATCAGCGGAATTTTCGGTGGTGCCAGAGACGCGGATGCGAACAACCCCGACTGGGAGCGCGCTGCAGAAACGATGAAGGACTTCACTACCGGCATGAGTCCAGCAGCTCGGAAGAAGATTCTGGAGGAGGAACACGCGACAGCGCAGGAAGCATTGAGACGAATCTCGAGCTTAGCACTGGGAAGCAGTAAAGACCGGCTGAGAGTGAACAAGCAGAGATGCATAGACGTCTTCGGGCGTCACAATACTGAGCAGACACTGCCTCCAAAACCAACCTCTGCGGGTGCAACTGGTGGTGAGCAGCAAAAGGTGGAACGCGTTGGAGCAGATACCGGCAGCAGCGAGGTGCAAATTGCTATTTTGACCGCCAAGATACGTGCCGTTGCAGACTTCCTGGAGACGAGAGGCACGATGGACAAGGTCAACAAGAGGAACCTCAGATTGCTGGTTCATCGCAGAGCAAAACTCTTGAAATATTTGCGCAGAAAGGAAAGAGGTGGGCCGCGGTGGCAGAATCTGGTTGAGACACTTGGGTTGACCGATGGAACATGGAAAGGCGAAATTACCCTGTAAAAGATGGAGCATTTGCATAGCGCAGGAGAAGCCTCAGAACTCGGCTGCCAAGATACATCATGTACAGATATCAATGTACTATTACGACGCTCGCCACAACACCCACCGCGCCCAAAGGCAGTCTCGGCATTGTTTCACGCTTCCAAATCACAGTGCACCGTCTCAAGAGCGCTGTCCAGCATCTGAAGCAGCAACATCGTAGATCTCCTTGGACTGTACGCGAGGACACGATGCAGCCGCATACTATTTGGATGCTGGACATGTGCAGTGGACGACCATTTCATGCCTTTACGACTGGTGGCGCTCGCGATCCTGAAAGTCTCCTTTCCCAACTGTAACCCACTATGAGACAGCATCCGCAATCTCCTCTTCATTCGTATCTCCCACAACAAGCATCTCGACTTCCCATCACCTTTGGAACAACTCAGCAGTCTCACTCCGCCAATCCGATGTGCTGACGAGCCTCTTCGCCTCAGTAGGATCGAGGCGTAAAATATCGATCATGAACAGCACACAAAGCGCCTGAATGAAGAAGCCGAAGGAACGAGTTGTTGTTCGCCTGCCATTAAGCAGCCTTGTGGGATTTGGCTCTCCGCAGAAGTTGAGCAGGGAGACCAAGACTATTGCTTGGATGATTCGAGCAATAATGGTGGGAAGCACGACAACCATGGTCTTTTGGCAGTTGCTGATCCAGGCGAGGAAAAGCGGCAGCAGTAGTTGTGAGAAGCCTATTCTGGGAGCTCGATCGGAGGTATTATGTTCTGGTAATCGCTTCGGTGGGACATCTTCCTCAGCCCCGTGGTTTAGAGTATACTCCGTCGTCGTTGTTATAGCCATGGTGCTGGAATCGACTGGCAGAACAACTTATGCAGTGTCTCCCCAATTCGATTGTAAGGTGCAGAGTAGTCCAGAGATGCCGTTGGTTGATAACAAATCATGTGTCCAGATTTCGAGACAGCCTATTGACCGACATTCGTGGTGGTAGGGGATCCGAGAACAAAGAGAATAGAAACCCAGCGATTCTTCTGCAGTAACGACACTGTACTTCTAGTCCCGCATCAACACGAGCCCTCGTCACTCAGCACTGCATGAAATGCGAACTCTCAGCCTCCAGGGTGCGGCCGCCGGAAGAGCTTGCTACTCGTGCTGAGACAGACACCCCACAATGCGGCTGCAGTCTACGCATGTGAAAGTGGAGCTCACAGCTATGTCTCAGCGAGTCATAGGCGTTGGAATGCTGTGCAGACTCAGGTGGAGCTACCTGCAGTGAGGGCGCGTACTGTACAGCACATGCATTGTAGCGAAGCATCGGTAAGGCATTCTGCGTGCGTTGAACCTGTGTCCGCAAAGCACTTCGGCCTGCATTTGTTGGGTCGTGTGGGTAGAACCCGAGGATTATCGGTCCGGACACATCCGAGTCACGAAAGTCAGCACGATGATTGAATTCCGTTTCAGAGTCGACAGCGTCTAATAAGCGGCTGAAGTCTTGTACTTGCTGTGTACATGTTCTCGCGCGGCATTCTCCACGCGAAGCTCCCAGTTCTATATACATTAATGTTCAATGCGCCAGCAATCATCGCCAAATAATAGCAGGGTATCTTATCAGCATCAGGTCGTCTCAAATCAAAATGAAAACAGAAAGCACCAAAGAAATCGATCAATAGTTGCGATAATCGCAGGAACATTCCGTGTTCGCAGGCTGGGGTGTCAGTCCAGAAGTTATGCGAGCCCCGAGTTGGCCCTGAACGAATTCGTAGCAAGCCGGAACGTCTGTTCCGCCTGGACTGCTCTGCGTGATGTCTATTGCGTAGGGCCATTGCAAATCGCCATCCGAACCATTCGATTCTGGGTATGTTCGAGGTGCTGAAAGATAGAGAGTGCCAGTAAGGCTCGTTTGGTTAAAGTAGCATTGGGTCGCGACATTGTTGGCAGCGAACGATACTGGAGGATTGAATGCCTTGTCGATGTCAATACGGAAGGTATATCGAGCGGAGCTCGAATTTGATGCAAGTGAAATGTAAGTGAGTGGTGTGTCCTCAAACATCAAGCTGAAAGGATTGCTCGTTGAGCGGATAGTGAGATTGGCAGGTTCGCCATTGTCTGAAGTTGAGCCTGAGCCAATTGTCGCGTACGTTGAGGACGTATTCGAGATGACCCAGTTGTATATCGACCTGCTGCCATCTGATGTAGCTGCGTTTGCTGGATCGTAGATCTGGTACGGGAAACAACTCCAGGTCTCTGCGACCGAAGTGCAGCTGCTGTTCAAGGTCTGGAGCCTGGTGATCATGCTGTACTGGCCGATGGGGAACGGCTGTTGCTCTGCACCGCCCGAACTCGTCGGATCCGATGTGTTTTGCGCGGCTCCGTTGTTTGAATTTGAACCTCTCCGTCCAACTGTCAGGCCAACTGCAAGACCCACTATCAAGGCGATTGCAAGCAATGCCACGCCAGCAGTAATGAGCCATGTCCGTCTTTGCCAACTGAATGGACTTTTTCTCTGGTAGCCTCCTGACCGTCGCAGAGCTGCGAGCTTCTCGCCTTCCACTGGCCGGTTGTCGTCGCTGTCGCCAGCCACCGGCTCTGGAACCCATCCGTATGCTGGAGGAGCCGTTCGCCCAGTTTCGTAGCTGTCCTTATGCGCATGAGTGTTCGTCACGGGCGGAAGAGGGTAGGGTAGGGCGTGTAAGGACTGCTCAGAAGCACTCTGTCGCAATGCGCTCTTTCGCGGGATCGGCGGTTTGGGTGCGGCTGTCGCCATGATGGAACTGACTTCGGACCGTCGCGACGATGATGGCCTTGCATTGCTTGCGCTCCCCGGCCGTGAGCGGTTCATGGCGGGCGAGAGGACGCTCGTGCGAGCAGCGCGGTGAGGGGAAGAGGAGGTCTTCTGCGCCGTCTGTTAAGCTTCGAGATCAGTGGATGGCGGCGCCAGTGGCTTGCATTGATATGCAAAGCAATGAGATCGGTGAACGGTGGAAGGCGGATTGTAGTGGAGGACTTGCTGATGACAGGCGATGAGTCGCGATCTACAGAGCTCCTATATACATCTTCAGCCATTTTCGCGATAGGGCCGGCAGTGCCAATAGTGCCATCGAAGGCGGGTGGAAGGTGTAGAGCGCATCTTCATTTTGGGAGCGACGCCTAACTTGATTACGCTTCCGCCCACAGCCAATCAGCGCATTGCGTATGCTCGGCCAGGCCAACCTCTCCAGAGTCTCCTTCGACGTCTCCATCTCGCCTCGCGTTGTATGCACGTTGGTGAACGTCTCCACGTGGCTCGACTATACAACGTGGCTCGACTATACCGCAGTAGTCGCGACGCAAGACATACCAGACGCTCTTTCCGCCGTGACAGTGTCGGTTGACAAGTGAGGAGCGTGTTTATCGTCGCTGCTGGTCGCGATAGAATCGCGACTGAGGGCATGCACCATCGTTAGCCACCTTCCCCATAGCAAGCGGCTCGATGAGGCCGTTGCTTGTTCCTTGATGTGCACTCACCTCTAGCCACGTTCCACTGAAGCCGAAGCTTTTCAGAATTCGCTCTTCCAACCTTGAACTTGGCACACCCGACCACCAACAGCGTGTTGCGCGAATGCACGCGCCGCGCCAGCCAACATGGCCAGAAATGTGGTCACCATCCCCGTCTGGAACGACTCGGATGGCCAGCATGCGCCAAGCAAGGATCGTACTCGCAACGATGGCTACTTTGAAGAGCGCCTGGGAGAACTGTGGATGAAGGAACGCGGCCAAGCACAACCAGGTGTAGTGTACAGGTTGGATCGCTTGCCTACAAACTACTCGGGCTGGGAGAAGCGTCGAGGCGACAGTAAACACGTAGACCGATGTAAGCTGGGCCTGCCACACTATACGGAGAAGGACTCACTGATTTGACTGCGCAGATATCGCTGGCCATCCGAGTGGAAAGGACTTTCGATCGCTCAATGAAGCGTGGCCTCACTTCCAACATCTTATCGCACACGGCAGTGCAGATGGGTGCCTGTGTGTGTTGTGCTCGGGCGGCCGGAAGAAGACCAAGGCGAATAGAAGTGGCTCGCTCACATCCAGTAGTTCCGGACTGCAGTCGCGCCACTTTGGTCCTCCAGCGTCGACGCCAGCAAGTCCGAAGCCTCTCAAAGTCGCTGCTCGGAAGACGCAAAACAGTTTCGATTCGGACTCTGAGGCGCCACAACGGGGCAAGCAAGCCGACATAGAAGGCATCCCCGACTACTATCGTATTCTCCTGGACAAAGTGAAGGCTGCTGGGCCAGACGTATCCGTGCGTGAGAACGTAATCGATCAATCATCACCCGACTGGCGAGCAGGCCATCAGATGCTTCAAGGAATGCTCAACGATTGGTCTCAGCAGCCTAGTTTCGTACCTAGGATTGGAGAACTAGTAATATTCATCCGTTCCCTCGGCCATGGAGACACTTTAGCATGGGATACTGGCTCGAAGCGCTTACGGCCTCGAAACTCGAAAGGCTGGCATGATAAATATCGATGGGAAGCCGGAGTGGTAACACAATCGCCTACAGAGTTGGTGTCGCACGATGACCTGATTGGCATTCCAGCGAGCAAGACACACAATGTGACTTATTCTGGTTTCCGCGTGGAGCCATTGCCCGAGCCGGGAAGCCATTCCAAAACATACAGCTCACAGCACAAATACGTACCGCTTCACGCTCTCCGACCATTCTTGTACTGGAAAGAGTGCCTGGAAAGCACAGACGAGCAGGAGTGGCATCCGACGGTCAAGCACGCATTGATGATTGCGAGCTCTTGGAGCCTGCTTGGGAAGTACAATTTCACGGGCAGCTGGCCCGAAGCCACACTGTTCTGTCGCGGAGTGTACATCGGCCCTGAGCTGATTATGATGGGCGACGTAGTCCGCCTCGAGCCTCGCCCAAGAGACAGCCGACAGGATGCCATCGTAGATGTTATGTTGGTCTCGTCTATTCGCCTTCGCTTCGTTAAGCTTGATGAATCCAGCGACGATGATTACGATGATGGATATCCTTACACGACTTGCCTGCATATTGCTGGTAAGGTCTGGAGTCTGGATCCGAAACACAGCTTTGCGGGAATTGGTGCTTCGCCCGCTAAACCAAATCAAAATGACTTCCCATCCGAGCTTGTAGGTTACGGGAACTGGTTCAACGTGACTGATCCTTCAAACGAGCGGCAGAAGCTTGAGGTGCCGTACACGAGGATACTAGGGCGCTGTCTTGCCAAGGACGCTCTACATCGCTGGTTTCCAACATCTGACAAGGAGCTTTCGAATAATGGGCAAGTCGCTCGCAGGCAGGTATTAGAATTATCGCAAGGTCTACACAGCATGCGAGAAGCGCGAGTTTACTCAAGAGCCCATGACACTCGCATCGAACGCGCTAGTGGCCAGTCATGGTTCTGGGCAGAGACACGCATAGAACAACTTGACCTGCACGAAATCAACGGGAAGTTCGTTGGTTCCAAGGAGGAAGCCCGCGATAGAAAGCAGGTGAATGCATGGCGTCAAGCATTGAAGGTTCTCGATGGAAAGAAGGGCAGCCTCGATGAGTACTTCGCTGCAAAGAGACAGCGCGAGGAGGAATCGAAGCAGCCAACGAGCAGCGCATTCGGTATGATGGCTTCCGTCGCTCAGGGAGACAGTGCAACTGAGGGCGATGCTACGCAGGGTCGCGACTTGATGGATGTGGACGATGATGCCGCCTCCTCACGTCATAGAAGCTCGATGCAGATGCTATCTATGGACGAGAACGAGGGCGACGATGACTCGGTGATGGTTATCGACGATTGACCCGACGCAGAGTATAAAGGGCATCACTGGCGTGCATACCGCCGACACCTTTGCGAATGATGCTCTGGCTGCCCAGCCACATTGGGCTCACACTTGCGGCTTGGACAACTCGGACCTGAAGCACGAGTAGAACACACGATGGCCTCATGTCGCCGTGCGAAAGCAGAGCTGCATTCGAAACCGCGCTCGAGCCGTGCACGTTCGCCCACGCTATCATATGTTCCACGGAGTAAAGCTATCGAGGTGACAGCGCAGACGAGTCATTCAGTCCATGTAGAAACGGACCTTAGCAATGGCAGTGGAGTTCATAAAACCATGCTATGTTTGTGAGGCTTCCTCTTTCGCGGTCGCTGTTATTCGAATTCAATGACGATGGCTGAAGCTCGCGGTTGATTTCATGGCCGTTGATGTGCCCTCGATGTGCAATATCGATAAGACTTCGGCAAAAACTGGATAGCGACGGCCGATGCTCCTTCCTGTGCAGCACATAGGAGATGCATGAACACTTACTTTGCTCATCTATCGCTCCATTGTTTTTCATTGCAACATTATTCTTGCTGCATTCTTGCATCCTACGCATTATACATTCCAGCCGGATCACTTCCCAACGATTGTCACACAGCGTCGCAGTCTTGGCTACAGACCACGCGCTGCACACGACACATTCTGAAGTGCTTCAATGCCAGGAATGCGCTTATCTGTTTTCGCCTCGTTCTGGTAGAATAGCTTGTACAAAAGCTTACGCGGCAGCGTTCGTCACCCTCCGGCCATGCTCCGAAGTCCATTCGCATTGACAGCCAGCCGTACGTGGTTCAGAATTGCATGAACGAGTTCAAAAGAGCAGTTGCTCAAGGCTACGGCCATTCTGCGAGCCTTCCTTGGTGTGACCCTCTTTCGCGTGTCTGCAAACACGATGCAATTGCCGTTCGAACTAATCTTGTACGCCGCACTCTACATGAGGCCTGCAATAGCCCTGTCAATATTCCCGAAAAGAGACGTCGATTTCTGGACTGTGCGAACGAGGCTTGAAAAGTCCCATGTGTATCCCGAGCGCGACAAGCCAGGCAAATACTTTCATGAAAGCACTTTCGATCAGCACTACGATGGGCGTTTCGCAGACAGACCGCTCCGGTACGACGAGAGACAAGAACATATATCCGCGTCTGTTCGCGCCTATTTATCCAAGATGCACGAAATAGGCATTGAAACTTGGCTGATGCACGGCACCCTACTCGGATGGTACTGGAATCGCAAAGCAATGCCATGGGATTCCGATGTGGACGTTATGATTTCTGAATCATCAATGCATTACCTCGCGAGCTATTACAATATGACGATGCACCACTTCAAAACACCTGGAAGCGAGAAGAGGCGCTCATATTTACTGGAGATCAATCCGCATTGCTGGGAGAGCGGCCTTGATCAAGACAATAAGATTGATGCACGGTGGATTGATACAGATGTCGGTCTATTTATCGACATTACCGTACTGCGAAGAAATCATACCACGACAGAGCTGCACGAAGAGATGTGGATGAAGGACAATCATCACTACGCATATGACGATATTTTTCCTCTGAGAGACACTGTGTTCGAGGGCACACCTGCACTGATACCATTTGCGTATCCGGACATTTTAATTGAGGAGTATGGGCATCAAGCATTGTCGAATAGGCACCATGAGTTTCATTATTTTGATGCCGACCAGAAAGTGTGGCTGCCGCAGAAACTGGCTGTCACGACTTCAAAATACGATCGAAGTTGAATGACCGACAATCATTTCTTGTGCCTTCAGCAGGACTTCCACAATGCGTTCAGCTTGAGCTTTGTTGCTCCTCAGGGCCATGGTTGAGTGATACTACGCAGTAATCATATTGAGCTTCCTGAATCATTCATTCATCAAATCATCGAAATCATCCCCTTGCCGGGGTAGCTCAATCGGTAGAGCGTGTGGCTCTTACGGACTATACTGTCCAGAAACCTCAAGGTCGTGGGTTCGAGCCCCACCTTCGGCTATTCCTATATGCACAGCGAGTCAGTGATCTTTTTGCTCTCTTTGCCCTTTGCCTGCGTAGTGCAGGGCGGCGTAGGTCCGACGATTTTTGGACTGCGCGGCGCTGGCTGGGAACATAGCAGGGACGAGGAACTTGGTAGCGCCAGCCTTGCTCTCACTCCCTGCCCTCTTTTTTTGGTCCCCAGCACGAAAGCACCCAGAGACAAGAGACAGGGAAGGATGACCCGACCCACAGGTGGCTTGCGATTGAATAAGTATTCAATCTTCGGATCTATCGCTTTCTATGACTCCGGCTTCATTTCCACCTTCGACAACCTCTTCACAGCCTCCTCCCAATCCTTATTCATAACCTCCCCCAAGCCCCTCACCCTCGCACTCTCGGCCAAGTAGTGATAATAATTTCCTCCCAATGCTGGATGTGAGAATCGCCTATCACTCACAGCTTTCCATTCGACCTGCTCTCTTTGGAAACCCACGCGTGCCAGAGCTTCTGCAAGATCGACCCATCCGCCCTGGACTTTGAAGCCGACTCCCAGGGATGCTGGCATGTTCTCCATCGAGGAAAGATGATATGTGATCTTGAGGGTTGGAATCGACTGCACTATTAGTCGTCCTTCTGTTGTGAGGAAGTGGGATCTGGACAGTGCTTGAGCGATGGGATATGCTGCATCGCGAGGAACAGATACGTGGAAATTGTTGAGAGTATAATAAAGCAGCAGGGATTCTTGTCGGATTCGATTGCAAGTTCTTGTCAGTGCGGATTGTGGCAAGAGGAAGTTCTGTTCTTGTGACGTTGGCTCAGTAAGTGCGAATTCGTATATGAGGTTTCGAAGTTCTGGTGATAGGCGAAGCAGTGGTGATTTGTCTTCCATATTGGTTCGTTCGACGTATAAAGAATTTATTGCCTGCTCATGGGACAAGGACAGGGTGGTGATCTATACGACTTGCTTGCTTTGTTTGGTAGTGTGTGAGATTGAGTTCCGGCATGATCTCAGCCAGCGCCCTCCCGCTGCACTGTGTCTTGCATCAAGGACGCTAGCTGGGAAAATGTATAGCAATCGCAGCATGTTGTAGCAGGCTCTCGAGTGCAGGGACCGTGATGGATTGTTCTTCCAGTTTACTGCGCTTCTGAGCCGAGATAGGCATTGCATCGGTTGAGCGTCCGGAGAGTAACGGTTCCACGACCCTGTGTTGCTTCTGGAAACCGAATGTCGTGCATTGATCGCGATAGAGGAGGAATTCATGATCATTCATCGTAAACATCCCTCTTCTTCGTCGCGAGGATGTAGGGCCGTTTATCCCAAAACGCGTTCCCGATGATATCAGTGTGCTCAATCACAATCCTCGCCTTCTGCTTCCTCTTCCTCTCCTTCTCCAACTGCGTCCTACTCGTAGGATTTGCAGCAGATGTCTTCTTGCTCGCTCCAGTGTTCTCACCATTTTCTGCTTCTTCATCATCGTAAGCCCTATAAACCACCGACCCCTTCTTAAACACCTCTTCCTCATCATTATAATTCACCCCAAACCTCCTCCACAACATCTCATTCTTATCACTCGCCAACGTCCCCTTCAACATCTTCTCCGCCTCCGTCCCACTCATCCCCTTCCCTTCTTCCTCTCCCTCGCCACCCTTCAACACCAAATTCCAAAAAGTCGTATTATACAAATTATTAATATGACAATCCGCCTGCCTCCAACTCAAATAATCTCGTAAAATACTCTTCTTCGGATAACACACACACCTCCCATCGAAAGTCGGAAACGGGCTTTCCAATTTCATTTCTTCCTCGGGAAAGAAATCCCGCCACTGCATCACATACTCCGCTGTGAACATGGTCGCGACAGAAGTACTCAATTTCGCGCTGCGGCGCTCGAAGAGTGCGGTGCTCTCATGGAAGATGAAAGAGTATTCGTCGCTTTGGCCATAAGCGAGGATAATATCGTGGAAAGAGTTGACGACTTGCACGGCGGCGCTGTTCATCAGATTGATGGCGCGCTTGTCATTGGGCTTGACGAAATTGTATTTCTTGCAGAGTTTGCTGAAGCCGCGGCCGTCGATGCGCACGACGATCCAGTTGGAGAGAGGTAGGGAGTCGGGCGTCTCGAAGTTCTTAACATAGCAAAATTCGCTGTTGGCCATGTTCGAGGCCGAGATTGAGTCTTTTGCAGCTCCTTCTTGGAATATGTGCTTGGAAGGCACTTCTGAAAAGTGTCGGCAGTGTTGTTGGACAGTGTGATCTCAAGTTTTGCACGTCAAAGTTTGATGTTGGCGAGCAACAAAAATTCGTGGGAGACAGAGGTTGGAACTCGCGATTGAGTCACGTTTCACATTTTCAACGTTCAAAAAGCACAACGACGCATCTTGATCAAGGAACCACGTTGTTGCACTCAAGCAGCTCTCGCTGCGTTTGCATTTTCATTTTATCTCATCTCTAGCGTCTCTTCGGATCTGCTATCCAGCCCGTATCACCACTTGCATCATGTGTGTAATCCTCAAGGTCTCATCCACCGGTACTATCTCATTAGCCGAGTGTCAACCTCGCGCAGCATAAAGAAGGCGCCCAACGTCCCCAGTAAGACGCGCAACAAGACATCAAAAACTTTCAGCAGCATGTGTCGCTGCGCCGATTGGCCCATTGTATCTTCCTCCCTGACTCTCTCATGTGGTTTTTTCTCGATTCGCTTCATCTTTCTCTATGTCCAAGAAAACAAACTCCGGTCGCAATGCTGAACGCTGGATGTATAGTACATGTGCAAAAGCACGGTGATTTCGCTGTTTAAAATAATTATGCACCGATCACTCTTTTGGAGAATTGGGAGAGCTGGGAATTGGTCAGTAGGTGCATGAGGTACTTAAAAAAGCGCAAGACTCACTACTGAGGAGAGGTTGGTGAACTATTGTCAAGTCAGTATCGTGTAGCATACTGAGGAAATCGTGTTGACTTACTATTGCGGAGAGGTGGGCGAGGCCTTGTTCGCGCTGGGGGAGGTCGGCGACCATTGAGGCGATGTAGGACTGTAGCCGGGTGAAGTCGGCGAAGTGCTGCTTGCGCCACCTCTGCCACCGTAAGCAGGTGAGGTGGGAGAGTACTGCGGTGATGTGGGCGAGTATTGCGGCGAAGTGGGAGAATATTTCGGAGAAGTCGCGCTGCCAGCCATTGGTGACGTTGGAGAAAAGTTTGGACTGGATGGACTGTAGTTCGGTGATGTAGGCGAATAGGATGGGCTCGTTGGCGAATAGTTTGGCGAGGTAGGAGACACCTTGCTGCCACCGCCACCGGACCAAGTTGGAGACGAAGGCGAGTAGCTCGGGCTCGTTGGACTGTAGGCCGGTGATGCGGGCGAGTATTGCCCTGAAGGAGAGCCCATCTGATATGCGGGACTCGTGAGAGCGGCTCCCGGTGAGGTGGGCGAGTAGCCACCACCGAAGCTCGGACTCGTTGGCGAATATCCGCCGGCATAACCTGGGGAGACAGGAGACATGCCGCTGAAGGGGCTCTGAGGCGCGTAACCTGGACTCATACCACCCCTGTATGGGCTCATGCCACCATCCAATCCACCGCCATAAGCAGTAAGACCACCGCCCTCGTCTTGACCAGGATTGATGATCGGTGAGAAGGACGCGCCATAGTCAGGACCAGCAAAGCCGCTTTCAGACAACGGCGAGCCCATGTCGTACGGGGTCATCGCGCCCTCTGCCATCGGAGACATGGCGCCGCCACCGACGCCCATTGGCATTGGATGGGTCTTTTGAACGACGCCCTTGAGCATCTCAGTGTCAAGCAGAACGTCAAATTCACCGGTTCCGCTGGGAGCGAGCTGACCAAGAATGATGTTCTCGGAAACACCTCGACAGTCATCAAGTTCGCCAGAAGAAGCGGCATCGAACAGGATTTCGACAGTCTCTTCGAAGGAGCAACGCATGAGGGCACCAGTGTCGGCCTTGTTGATACCGTGTCTGGTAACGGCCATCAGCTCGCCTCGTGCGCACATAACGTCGCAAAGAATAGCCATGTGTCGGTGATTGACGTATGAACCATCGTTGGTGAGCACGTCCTTCAATTCGCGCATCAAGGAAGCTCGCACAGCCTCAATGCCGAAGACATCCCTAATCGACTGGAAGTGGTTACAAGTCGTGCGAGTGCTGTCCACACCATCGACGGCGAGGACACTCTTGAGATTGATGCCATCTGTGTCGAGGTACCATTCTTCGCAGGCTTTGTCGTTCTTGCTCTTTACCAGCTTGCCGTCGGCCTCCTCGACCATGCTCAGATCCTTGGAGACGAACACACGTCGAATGCCAGCAACTCCGCGCAGGACGACGTTGTCAAGCATGTGTTCAGACAGTTGCTTCAAGGTGTCGTCCTCGTTAGTCTCTTTGCCCTCATCGTCTTTGTCGGCTCCATGCACCATACGCGCGCGGATCACCATCTCATCGGAGTTGTCGTCAGAGAAAATGACAGCCACATCCTTCTGGTATGTCTCCTGGATCTTGTGCGCGACGTCCGTGACGGTCAGACCCTTATCGAGCAATTGTCGTCGACCGAGTACAAATCGCAACATCCACTTGCTTTGAGCATCTGGGTTCTCCGTGTCATCTGGGACGATGAAGTAGGAGGTGACCATGTCCCGATCTTCTTCGATGACGGTGTCTCGCACATCAGGATCATAGTAGATTTCTGCCGCGTCAGTAACATTGCGTAAGCTGGTGAATTCAACCTTGGATCGAAGAAGTTTGGCGGCATCTTGCTTGGTTGTGTTGTGCGCTTCTTGGTAGACCCTCATGTTGGGCGTCTTGATGTTGTCGGCAACGTTCAGGATCTCCTTGAGACGTGGCACACCCTTTGTAGTCGTCTTTGCAGTGACACCAGCCAAATGAAAAGTATTGAGCGTCATTTGAGTGGCAGGTTCACCAATGGATTGGGCAGCGAGAACACCAACCATTTCTCCCGGACTGACCAATGCACGCAAGAAGCGGTTCTCAATGTCACCCAAGATGTTGTCAAGTGCAAGTTTGCTGAGCTTGTCTTCGTTGACAAGGCGCTTGAAAGCCAATCTTGATCTGAAGAGAGCCTTGCACAGGAGTGTGGCGTTCAGATCAGCTTCCAGTGTCAGCGCATCATCGCCACGAATGATCTTGAGCCTGTCGAGCAGAGCCGCGACTTTGGGGATAGTCTCGCGAGGATCGAGATCGCTCTTGCTGTTGTCATTGATCTTGAACTTGTCTCTCGCATTTTGAATCATGCGGGAGATGTTCAGCGGCAGGAAACGCTGATCGGAAGGATCGTCCAGACCTTGACGAATTTTGATACGATCATTCCTGATAGCCTCGTACTCCTGGTCGAACAGTTCTTGCACCTCAACATCACCTTGCAGCTCACCAGCGATCTCCAGGACGTTGGGCGATAGCGTCTGATTCTTGCTCGTCGGGTTGATGACATCAATCTTGTACTTCTTGTCGAAGGCAGAGTGTGACTGCTTGATGATCGACAGCGCCTGGCCTTCAATGAAAGTGGCGTCCAGACCATCTTCGCCGTAGACGAATTGCAGAATGTCGCCCAGAGAGTTGCGGACAGTACCATCGTACTTGATCATGATCTCCTCCAGAGCCTTCACGAGACGACGCTGAATGTATCCAGTTTCAGCGGTCTTGACAGCAGTATCGATCAGACCCTCACGACCACCCATTGCGTGAAAGAAGAACTCTTGGGGTGTGAGACCGCGAAGGTATGAGTTCTCGACGAATCCTCTAGATGCCGGCGAGTAATCATCCTTCGGGAAATGTGGCAAGACACGGTCCTTGAAACCAAAGGGAAGACGCTTGCCTTCGAGCGACTGCTGGCCCACAGCTGCAGTCATTTGAGAGACGTTGGTAGTCGAGCCTTTGGAACCACCCTTGACCATGACTCCAACGTTGTTGCACGGCTTCATACCCTTGTAAGCCGCATCACCGGCATTGTTACGGGCGTTATCGAGCGCGGCCTTCGTTTGCGACTCGAAGGTCTCCCGGATGGTCATACCTGGAAGTGCTTCCATCTCGTCTGATTGCACCTCACGCATGTAGCCATCGACAATGGCCTTCTCTTTGACGATATTCTGCTCGATGGCCAAGACCATGTCTGCGTCTGGAACAGTGTCTCCAATACCAACACTGAAGCCGTTGTGCAACAGCCAATAGCAGACAATTCGTTGAGCTGCGTTGAAAAACTCGACGGTGGCATCAGTCCCCCGGTCATTGAAGATGAGATGAACGACACCACCTCCCGAAGCACCTACAAGCTTCTTTGTGAGACGGCCCCAGATGAGCTCGCCATTCTGAATCAGGATCGACGAATCGGCTTCGGCGAGGGAGATGTGGTCCTCATCGTCGCCAATCTTCATGATGTTGAGTCCAGATGGCAGAGCCATGGAGGCGATCTGCTTGCCAGTCCAACGTGGTACTGGCTTGAGAATAGCAGGTTGAGGCACAACGCCGTCCCAGTTGGGTACCCAGAGCAGGATGTTCATGACCTGCTCGTAGTCAATCATGGTGTCTCGCTTGGTCATCATGTAGATGCCAGCCATGGTGTCTTGCACGATACCCATCAGAGGGCCGTTCTTCTGCGGTGACACAATGTTGTGCGGCACAGCACAGAGATTGGCCACCTCCGCTCGCGTCTCGTGGCTTTGTGGGACGTGCAAGTTCATCTCATCTCCATCGAAATCGGCGTTATATGGTGACGTGACCGAAAGGTTGAGGCGGAAAGTCGAGTACGGCATCACCTTGACTCTGTGACCCATCATGGATTCCTTGTGCAACGACGGCTGACGGTTGAAGATGATATAATCACCGTCGACGATATGGCGCTCGACAATCCATCCATTTTGGAGCTCGATCTCTCCTGCACGCTTGTGATAGCGCAAGTCGACTCTCGAACCATCATCGCGAATGATGTGCTTCGCTCCAGGATGCTCGCTGGGACCATTGCGTACAAGCTCTGTCAGCTTGCGCTTGTTGTAGTCTGTGACGCGCTCTGGGAATGTCAAGATTCTCGCTGTAGATCGAGGAACACCGACTTGGTCGAGATCCAGATTCGGGTCTCCAGTGATGACAGTACGTGCGGAGAAGTCGACGCGCTTACCCATCAGGTTACCACGCAGACGACCCTCCTTCGACTTGAGACGAGCGCGAATGGCCTTGAGGGGGCGACCAGACTTCTGAATGGATTTGGGCAGTCCGGCAATATCGTTGTCCATGTACGTGGCCACATGGTACTGTAGGAGTTGAGTAAACTCTTCCGTGATGTGAGCGGGAGAGCCTTCTTGCTCCGCTCTCCGCACGTTCGAGTTTGCGCGGATAATGTCGGACAGTTTGTAAGTCAAGTCGTCCTCCGATCGCATGCCTTGGCTGGTGCCGTCCACAGAAATGCTGGGTCGCACGGCTGGCGGTGGGACCGGTAGCACAGTCAAAATCATCCACTCCGGTCGTGCATAGTCCAAGTTCAGACCTAAGCGTTGAAGGTCGATTTCAGGAATCAGACGAAAGACAGCTAGTGCCTGAAGAGGAGTGATGACTCTCTTCTCTGGGCCCGCGTCCTCCCCAGTATCCTCGTTCTTGGGCAGCTTCCAGGTGCCAACCAGCTTCAATTGATCCTTGCGGATAGTGGGCTGCACGTTGCCGCAACCACCATGACCAGGAGCCTTGGGCTTCTTTGGGTCTTCACCAAAGTTCTTATCTTCTGACTCCGTCTCGTCTGGCTGACAGTCCATCTTCGGTTTGCACAGCTGAGTGATTTTGTGAAAGCGTTGCTTTGGGTCACGAAGCCTGATGGCGCGCGCAAACTGTGGATTGCGCTGTACAGATACGTGTAAGCACTGGACAAGAAGGGCACTCACTTACCGACACGCGGAGAGATATGGCAACTTACTTCATCTTCCAAGAGCTTTCCGCAGTTGTGACAAACCGACTCAAGGATCTTCTTGATCTTGGTGATGAAACCTGATCACGCGAAAGTCAGCATTTGCAGTGGCACGGACGGTCGCGTGTTTCGCGTTCAACGTACCAACGTGGTAGACGGGGACCGCCAGCTCGATGTGGCCAAAATGCCCAGGGCATTCTGTCTGGCTTTCACCACAAGTGGCGCACATCTGGCCGCGGTCGATCGTGCCAAGTTTGGGGTCATTCAAACCCTTCTCGCGTGGCCGATTGCGCTGCTCGTCCATGGTCTCGGGATACTCGATGTGACAGACACTCATGCTCTTGATCTCTTCAGGCGAGAAGAGTCCGAATTGGATCTCCTGCACCGTCTTGAGGGGCGCGTCCGAATGAACGAAGTTCGCCATGTTGGCGGTTGGGCAAGTGGAACAGCTGTGTTCGCGTGTCGATCGAGCAGCGTGCTGGTCGTCTCCAGATCTCGGTCAGAGCCGCGCCTTGTCGTGATGCGAGTTGATACGCTTCGCGCGCTCTTCACTGCCTTCGCTCGCTGTCCGCCACCTCACTCCCCTATCAACACCGCGCAGCCTCGTGAAGGCGGGCGCCGCGCCTCAGACACTCAAAACCACTCCGTCGCGCCGTCTTTTTGCCGATATGCGTGTTTCGTCGATGCTCGCGGATGAAATGGCGGCGCAGTTGGCGCGGTAAGGATGGGTGTGGTGCGACCGTGACGTGCGGCTCGTGGTGTCAATCGTGGCCCGCCAGCGACCGAAAGAGCGCGCGAATTGTCCTCCCGTGGCAGTGTGTCTCGATTACAGCGATTCCGCACGCGAACCAGGCGGAGTCGATGATGTTGTCGCGGTGGGGGGTGGGTGTTGTGGTGATGGAAGCCTGACCAGAGGCGAGCAGTCTTGATGCTTGGCGGCGGTCGGCTTCAAAGAGCCGCAACGCCGGAAACGTCTGTGCACGCCACCGGTGTCTCGACGTGCGTGCGGCCTCCACGAACAAACCAACGGCTGCGATCTTGTCACAACCAATCGTTGCACAATTGACTCGGCCCGCTGACAAGAGCCTCAGTCGTCGCAAGAGACGTGCTCGTTGACAGCGCCTCGTACATTCATACTCTCTGTCGCCGTCGCTGCAGAGTCGCGGCAAGTCCATGGCGAGCCGCGTGCTCTGCCTCCTCCCTTTCTCATTCACCCTCTCACTCCCGCTCCTATGACTCTACGCCGACAGCATACCCCGCGCGCATGCCTGACTCACCCTCTAGGCAGCACTACGCGCGACCATGAACCTGCCGCTGTCGGATCCAGCGCTGTTGGCGCAGGAAACCCCCGAGACGCTGGTCGCCCGCCTCCGCTCCTCTGGCCAGGCCGTCTGCATTCGCTTCTCCCACCGCGGCGACCTCCTCGCATCTGGCACTGCTAAGGGCACTATTGCCATCTTCGACCTCGAGACGAATGGCGTGGCACGCAAGCTGCGAGGCCACACCGGCGGCCGCACGGTGCAGTCGCTATCGTGGGAGAAGAGCGGGCGCTACCTTTTGAGCAGCAGCGTGGACTGGAAGGTCATTCTGTGGGACCTGGCTGATGGCAGCAGACTGCGCACCATCAACCTCGGCGCGCCCGTCTACATTGCAGAGCTGCATCCCGACAATCACCACATGTGTGTCGCCGCGCTGTACGAATACCGTCCAGTTCTTGCAGATTTCACCGACGACAAAAAGGTCACACAACTCGCCCTGCCCAGTCTGCCAAAGCGCGCTCCTCACGAAGAGGGCGGCGAGAAGGCGGATGCGAAGCACTTCACCACTGTGGCTGCTTTCACTCCGAGCGGGTCCCATATCGTCACAGGCACTACCAAGGGCTGGCTGAATGTGATCGACACCACGACTCGCGAGACCGTCTACAGCACGAGGCTATGTAGTAAACCCATACTACTCATCAGGCTTAGCAGCTCGGGCCGCGATCTGCTTGTCAATGCCTCCGACACCGTCATTCGGACTATCAAGCTTCCTGACCTGACCGACCCCAATCTCCATCCGGACAACATCCGTCTGGAAGTTGAGCACAAATTCCAGGACGTTGTCAATCGCCTATCCTGGAATCATGTTGCCTTCAGTAGCAACGCCGACCATGTCATGGCTTCAACGCTGATGAATCATGATATCTACATTTGGGAGCGCATACATGGGTCGCTGGTGAAGATTCTGGAAGGTCCCAAGGAAGAGCTTGGAGCTGTAGAGTGGCATCCAACACGCCCATTTGTGGCTGCGACTGGTGTAGAAACTGGCCGGGTGTATCTCTGGTCGATCAACACACCACAAAGATGGTCGGCACTTGCGCCCGATTTTGACGAGGTCGAGGAGAATGTGGAATACATCGAGAAGGAGGACGAGTTCGACATCCATGACATGTCCGAGCTGCAGAAGAGGCGACTAGACCAAGAAGATGAGGAGGTAGATGTCCTGACCGTGGACGAGGAACAGCTGGCGAGGGAAGGCATGAATATAAAGAATGGCACAGTGCAGGCAGGCGAGGAGTTCCGCATGCCTGTACTGCTGGACATGGGTGAATCTGACAGCGAAGACGAGATCGTCGCAGTCGGAGCTGGCCAATTCAGGCGCAAGAGTACCGCGCAGGCGGATGAGATGGAATTTGCCGATGGCGAAGATGTCGCTAATGGCGAGTACGAGACCAATGGTCACTCTGGATCAAAGCGCCGCAGAGGGGATTGAACATGCAACATTCACAGCGCAAAGACCACACAATTCGGCGACTACAGTACCTTGCCGGTCGCATCAAAGGCTTTTGCAGGCATCGATCAACCAGGAGCGATCTGCTCGCTCCTCGCGCCTATTCCTGCGCTCACAACAACGAGCAGAGCTTCGACTTCGCCGCAAGTGACGTGCGAATGACTTGATGTATCTGGCTATGCAAATTGAAGCAGTCAGCGTCCATGAAGCAGTTTTGGCACGCGCTTGAAGTTCGAACAGCCTGCATCTCGCACCTCACGCACGAATTTGGTCGAAGAGCGATTGATAACCACTCACAGCTTGTTAGAGATGAGCTTGAGAAGGGGAAGTTTGAAGTTGAGAACCTCCATAGCATAATCAAAGCACTAGTGAATCGGAACAAGCGAAGCTCGAGAACCACTGCATACAGCACCATTCGTCACTTAAGCTCGCATTTCCCGAATATCAGTTATACACACACACACACACACACACACACATATGGCAATGCCGTTCATAACCTCGTTCCCGCAAAAAGTAATCTACTGCGTATACTGTCTCTGCAACAACTTCGCAATCGTCGTCAATTGAATATTGCTCGTCCCCTCATAAATTTGTCCAATCTTGCTGTCTCGCCAGTACTTCTCCGCAAGTCCCTCTCGCACGAAACCCATGCCTCCCATCCATTCAATGGCCTGGCCAGAGACTTTACCAGCAACGTTGGAAGCGTACAATTTCGCCATCGCGGCGTCCATGACGAAGTCTTGACCCGCTTCCTTCTTACGTGCGGCGTTGTAGACGAGTGCTCGTGCGGCTGTGATTTCAGTCCAGGCTTGCGCGAGTTGATGTTGCATGCCTTGGAATTCGCCAACGAGGGCACCGAATTGCTTGCGATCGTTCCAGACGTATTTGGCGGCGTTTTCGAAGGCACCAAGGGCGAGACCGGTCATTTGGGCAGCCTGTAGATATATGGTAAGTACAGATCCTCAATTTTAGATAGTCTCATGCCCAACTTACAATACCGATGCGTCCCTCGTTCAGGATACCAATCGCATATTTGTAGCCATCGCCCTCCTTACCCAACAAGTTTCCATGGGGGATCTTGCAGTCGTCAAAGTTGAGCACGCAAGTCGAAGAAGCCTTGATACCCAACTTCTTCTCCTTCTTCGCGATCTTGAGCCCAGGGTTCTCTTTGTCAACAATGAAAGCGGTAATACCCTTGTAGCCCTTCTCAGGGAACAAGTTGGCAAAGACGATGAAGAATCCGGCCTCCATGGAGTTTGTGATCCACATCTTGCTGCCATTGATGATGTAGCTGTCCGATATCTTCTCTGCCTTGGTCTTCATAGCGAAAGCATCCGAGCCTGAAGCTGGCTCTGACAAGCAGAAAGAACCCACAGTCTCCGTGGCCAGCCTTGGGAGCCACTTCTTCTTGCTCTCTTCTGTGCCGTATTTCATGACGGTCGTGTTGACCAGGGTATTGTGCACATCGCACATGACACTGACACTGGGATCCACTCGGGCAAGCTCCTCAATGCCTACAATTGCAGCCGTGAAGTTCATGCCCGCGCCACCGTACTTTTCTGGGATCTCGACACCCATGAGGCCTTGCTCAAACAGCTGCTCCACGATCGAGGGGTCCATCTTCTCGGCCTCGTCCATATCTCGCACCTTGGGTAGGATTACGTCGTTGGCGAACTTCTGTACGGATTCGGCCATGGCAGCCTCGACTTCGTTTAGGTGGAAGATTGGTGTCGGCTGTAGTGTCTCGAGATCGATGGTCTGCTCGTTGCGCCGGCTCGGAGTGGTAGATAGACATCGTGAACTGCTGCTGCTATCAGCCAGGCCTATCCTCGCCCTGGATCTGTTTCCTTACGCTTGTGCTGGGCGTGCAAATGCAGAGCGTTTGGCCGCTGCTCGTGTGCATTGTGGTGCAGCTCTTGCCAAGGGCCGCAGGGTCTTTGCGAGGGAAGCCATGGTGGAGAGAAGGAGTGGTGTACTTCGAGATCACGCGTATTGTACGACCAGACGACGACGGTGAAAATAAATCGTGGCGTGTGTTCTCGTAAAGGGCCGGGGCCAAGGGCATCCACGTCATGTGAAGAGCCGCATCAAAGCGATCTACCTCGGATCACATGCCGCACCAGCCATGGCACCCGAACTCTATCGCGTTTGCACTACAACAAGACCCCAGATTGCCCACGTCCGTTCCCCATGGAGACGCCATCATCTCGGCCTCATTTTCGTCTGGGCTGTTGCTCCTTCGCCTTCCACGCAGACTGTTGATGCTGCCATCGTTCACGAAGCCGCACTCTGCGACACCTGTGCTGTGTGGGGTGAGGATCTTGAGAAGGGGCGAGATTCGGCCGTTGCTCGCGCTCAAATTCCGAGTGTAGCATGTCACCACATGGCAAACCGCCAAGCGAATACCTTTATGGTCGGATATGCTCTTGGAAAGGAGGGTCAAGTCTTCTCCGAGTTCGGGAAACCCTCGACGGCGGCAGCCATGCAGCGAGATTGTGGAGGTGAAGAGAGGGCAGATCCCAGCAGAGCACAGCAGTAGCCACGATCCCAGACTTGTTGGCCCTGAAACCTTGCTGACATTGTTGGAAAATATGGAACTTCATTTCATCATGTCCCATGAGTGCTCGTTGCTACCGGGACTTTCATGGTAAGACTACTTGGCTTTTGGCCAAACCTCAGCCACAAAATCCTCCATATCCTTGACGAACAGATCCGCCCTCTCCATAGCAGCAAAGTGTCCTCCCTCCTTGTGGGCACGATACCAGACGAGGTTACCACTGGTGGCGACCCAAGATCTGGGAACTGGTGCCAGCTCTTCCGGATGCCACGAGTATCCCAGTGGCTTCTTGATATAGTACTCGGGATCGTTGTGGCTAACACATACGCGTCAGTGCTGCTCTCCCAAATGGCACGTGATAAGAGCGATACTTACAAGAACGTCGGCTGCGCGCCGAAGAACTGTCTGTATGGGTAGATGGCCCGAGGGAAAGATTCCGTGAACCAGTACAGTGTTGCGCCATCGAGGATCTCATCGATCGGAGGCGTCACGTCAGTCCATTGCTGGAACTTTTCTCCGATCCAGGCCAAAAGAGAGATTGGGCTGGCGGAGAGCACGAGGCCGATGGTCGCTGGTCGAGTTCCGTGCTGGTGCCAGTCAGTATTGTATGATCATGCAAGGCATCTCGTTGGATTGAAGCTCACCTCTCGAGCATACGCATTACCCAACGTCGCAAAGTCGGTAATGCGTTGCACACCCTTCTTCTCAGCATCCGTCAAGCCCTCAGTCTCACCTTGAAGACCGACTGCAAGATGTAGATGCACAGCCTTGCAAGATGGAGAAGTCACGCCAAGAACCCTAGAAATAAAGCTACCAATATCACCACCTTGAGCAATATATCCATCACCAAAGCCGAGTCCAACCATCAGCTTGTCCAGTACCGCTGCCATCTTCCCCGTAGTCCAGTTCTTATCCAATGGAGGACCAGAAGAGTAACCATAACCTGGCAAAGAAGGCACAATGACGTGGAAAGGCAAATCCTCAGGCTTATACTTCGACTTCAGCATATCCAGAGCCGCGAGGAATTCCAGGAAAGAGCCCGGCCAACCATGGGAGAGCAACAACGGCACGGCACCTTTCTTCTGCGAGAAGAGCGCAATAAAGTGGATGTCGAAGGTGAAGCCTTCATGCTCGATTGGCACAGTGAAATTGTTGAAACTGTTGATGCGAGCTTCAGTCTTGCGCCAGTCGTATCTGGTCTCCCAATGTTGCTTGGCGTCGCTCAGCCATTGACGTGATATGCCAAAGTGAGTGTAATCTTTGACGTTGGCTGTCTGGTTTTGATAAGTCTTGGGGCCAATCTTGGATAACTGGAGAAGCTGCTTGAAGTGGTCGAGCTCTTGCTCGCTGACCTCAGCCTTGAATGGCTTTGGCTTGAGGGAAGCGTTACTTGGGATTTGGTCAAAGGGCATGTTTGTAATTCTGGTCAGAGAAGTATTCTTGTTCAGGTCAAGTCCTTCCATCGATTGTTGCGGGGAAGCTGATCTAAATAACACATCGGACGTTGCAATGACCCATAAAGGTTATTGGCTGGACCAATACCAATCGGTCCACTACATGTGCCACTGCGTAGCTGAACTCTGCCGTGAAGAAGACATCCAAAGCTTGATGGTATTCTGTAGCTCCCATCACGATCACCGAGATGATGGAGAGGCCACCATGCCCCTCATTCGCAAGCTTGTACCCGACTACCTGGGAAAGATAGAAGCGGTCTGGGCCTCTTTGATCCCGTTGTGTTCGCAGAGAAATTGCAAGCGTGTACCTTGGTATCAAAAGTAGTGTCGAGGCGGGGAACACCACTGACAGGAACGCTTGGCGGGTGATCACCTCGAGCTCCCTCCCTGTTCAGCTCACAAAACCCACTTTCAGGCCTCATTTCGGAGCACCAAGCCATGACCTCGCCTCGGACGCCACACAGTGATCGGGCTTTCCAAGCCGCAGGGTCCATGATCGAGGCCGATTGTCATGACCATCCACCTAGGGCATAGGCTGGGGGACTTGCGAGTGGTGAGCAATATATGGCGATGCATTTCAATGCTGCGTGAAGAGGGCTCAAATTCGGCAGGCGGTCCAAACCTGCCCGCTGCGAAAAGGACAGGGTAGGGAGCTAACCTTGGGGCATAAGACTGCCTCATGATTGAAGGTCGCAAGTTTTATAACGGCATGCCATGGCGAATCCAGGTCCAGCGTCGCCCATGCGACATAACGTTCGACGCTGGATGTTCGTCTCGATACGGCTTCTTCTCAAAGTCATAGCAGCGCGAATTCCTCGACACCAGTCCGTTTCCTTGGTAGCACCGACTTCCTGGAAGAAGTTCAGCGCAACGTCGTTGAGGAATTCGCTGAAGTCGACATAAGCCAGACCGTCGAATGACGTGTAGTGATATAAACTCTGACAAAGGCTCTCGGCTTGCATAAACGCTCGTTTCTCGACATCTTTGATCGTCTCCGGTCGAATGCACACAGCAGTCATTGCTTTGAAGTGTAGCAACCGAAGAAGGCTGCAATCCAGTACGATGTAAGCCAAAGCGGCCAAAGTGTAGTTCTGAACGATCTTCATCGGTAACCCGAACCGGAGGAATTTTCTGAAGACCTTCGACCTTCGCGTATATATGTGCTCCTCGTTGTTCAGCATCGGAGTGCTGTCCGTGATTTCTACCAGTTCAGGTACCTCCCAAGAAGGATCATTGCTGGATTTGACGAGGCTTGTAAACCAATGTGTAACGTCCTGCCGAAGGTCATATATGTCTTGACACAGGCCTTCCAGGGCTGTCGGCATCAACGGCACTGCTAGTATCCGATCGACTCTTTCTAGTATGCTCGGTATCCTCATAGCGGCCGAGTAGTAGCTAGTGAACGTATCCGTCACAGGGTTGATGTCTTGCGCGAGTTGCAGCCATTCAGGTTGTCCGAAGGCGATCGCTTTCCGTTTTGCCACGCCGAGGAAGAAGCACGGCATCCGTAAGGAGTTGAAGAGCATTTTGTCGAAAGGATCGTACAATCTGATACAACTTGGCCCATATGCCCCCAGCAGATTCTGGCATGCCCAGTAGTGCGCCCGCCACCCGTTCTCTCCATCGAAAGGCATAGGTATTGAGCCATCGTACAGACACAACAGCATCATGCTCGTAATAACAGCCCGGGGTTCTACTGGTGCAAGCCGTGAACTTTTGTGGACAGTAGTAATTAGCATCGACAGGACTTGACCGTAGGAGGCCTGTGACCTCTGGACGAGTCGCTGATCCCCTGTTTTGGCACCAATGTGTGCCCAGCACAGTGCATTAATTGCAGCATTCAGCATGGGAGTGTTCTCGACGTCGAGGTCTGGTAAAATAGCCAGATAAGATCCGCGGTTGGCGAGACCAGCTCGAGCCTTCGTAGACGGGAAGTTGACTACGAGAAAATCGCTGAGCATCTGCATCTGCTGCACAGGCCGCAGATTGACACTGAAATATCGCGGTGCTTTAGAGCGTGGACGTTCGTTCTGGACGGCGGCGACGCCACGTATTGCTAGTTTTGTTGAAGCATTATTCCTGAAAGTCGTCAGCAAAAACCAGTTTGCCTTGAATCTCCATTGAGCCGTTTCATAGATGTCTTGCCAAGCTCATGCTACCTGCTACCACTTCACTACCGCAGGTATGAAAGAAGGAAAATTCCGGCCGATTGCACCTACCGGTGCGAGACAGATTGACCATCTCTGGGACTAACTGATCCATCATACCGAGACACATTTCTCACAATCTTCGCTGCTGGTTGGTCTTTGTAACGCCACTCGATCAGCGTCCTTTCTGATCTCACCTCTGGAAAATAGCGTACCTGGGGCGTGCACAAATATTCTCTCGATGGAATTTACAGTACATGTCTGGCAGTACGATCCAGTCCTGCGTCGCTAGGGGACGACGTCTCCGGTCAGCACTGCTGCATGGTCTTGTGGACACGATTGCCGAGTGTGTCCCACTCACTTCTTCGACACGACCACAGTGCTTGCACGTGGTCAGCCCCGCTGGCAGATTCATGGCACGCAGATTGGAACAGTCGACCGAACATGACGGAATGACTGTTCTGCACCGCTTCGTATGGCTACGGAGATGCAGCCCATCGTATCATGGGTCCGAGAGCGAAGCACGCCAGATCGTCGCGGTCCACGTTGTCCTGCTTGGCGCTGTTCCTCGCCATCAGATGATCAGAGCCGCTAAGTCGGAAGCTTGAAAGTCCGGCGCAGTCCATCTCCAGAACACACGATTGTGCATGATGTCTTCCGGAGGCACGACGGGGAAGAGTTGAAGGGTACGAATGGCGGGGTCTGGCAAACTGCAACGATGAACAGCATTGTCTGCGCGGAGGAAGTAACTAGTCAGTCTGTTCCTTCGAGTGAGGTGCGTGCGGCCAGTGCACTTTCCCTTGGCACATTGCACCGACTGCCACAGCCACTACTCCAACTCCAGTCTTGCAAGCAATTCTGTGGTGCACGACCATGAGCGAATAATGTCACGGCGGGCAAGGAAGTGACTGTCCAAGGAAGCAAGGATGACACTGCATGAAGAGCAAGGACAGTTCAGCCGCTCCGCATGCCTTGACCGAATCCGTCAAAGCTGCTCACTTCGTGCTGGAAGGCGTTGAGAATATTGCGGGAGTTGCTACACATTGAACTTATTGCCGCACAGAACTGGGTGTGTTGGCGAGGGCATTGCTACAGTAGATATCGAGGTTGGTCGTCCACTACGCTGGGACTGGGATTCCTCGCTCATTCATCCTCGCAATCCACTCTGTGACTGTTGAAGGTGCGCGTGACAGCGTCTGACGGGCATGGAAGCAGAATGGAACGCCGAGGATGTCCTTCCATCGCGCTGAACTGTACTGCGCGCGATTCTAACTCTTCGCAGTAGCCATTCCCACGCTACAGACGCTTCGTTCCAGCCATATTGCTTCCCTCAACTCGTCAGCTTGCTTCGAGCCATTCCGTGATTTCGTCAGCCTGCGAGGAGGGGCCTTCTCCGCCTCGCCAAGGGGGCGGCATCCTGTCGTTTGGTCCCTGTACCCTGAGCGAGCATGAATTCGTTCGGTACCAAGGTCACGCTAGCATGGTTTAACGTGGGTTAGCTGTCCATCTGCTGTGACCCCTGCCTCCACAGTCTCGGATTGGGGAAAGGATTTCTTCCGTGGGCCACCAGAGCTCGTGCAGCGACCAGTGCGACATCGCATGGCGATGAGGTGTTGGATACCTCGTGGGTGCTTGTGTGCTTCTGCAACCTCGCCCACTGGACGCGCATTTGGCAGACTCGCATGATGCGTGGACGGATCGGCGACGCGCCACTCCATTGGTGCAGCCAGGCACCGATGGGGCTGAAGAATCAAAAGCTTCCTGCCCGATGTGGACTAATGTAGGATGCGTGCAATGAAGGCAGAAGGAGGCGTCGAGCGTGCTTTTCCCGTTCCCGAGTGGGAGCTGGGGCAGCGCACAGCAGCCTCTCAGAGTCTCGCGCTCCAGGGCTGTTGGGGGATGTTGCAACGACGGCTCGGGACAGCTTCGACATGTGCAATATCCAGGATGCGTCTGGTCCAGCAGCGCTCCGCCGACGACTCGCGTGGGGCGTCGCCAGCGCCTGAGTCGCCAACACACGGCGCGCGCTCTAGCTGCAGCTCGGCATTCGCATCGCCGTTCCTCCTCACACAGATGGGGTAGAGCCCGAGCACGGATGCAGCAATCGATCGACAGTACAATGCAGACAGACGTTCCGTCGAGCTTCTTTTCAGTCTCCCTCCATGTCTCCCTGTGCTGCGTGTTGTGCTTTTGCGGCAGGCATTGCGTGTTCTGATCGCACGCAGGCATTTGCAGCGCACACCCCATCTTTGTTGGCATGCTCCGCGCCAGGAACCACTCTGCTTGACCAACCTTGTCCTGCTTGCGACGCATTGGATGCACCAAGCCTTCTGTGTGGACTTGCAGGGGCACTGGGGCCCAGAGGCAGGCCGCTGCGAAGCTAACTACTGGGCTCGGAAATGGCAGAGCAGCCCGTTTCGCCCGGCGTTGACGAGACTACGACCCACGGAGTGGTCACCACTCCGTTATATGCTTCCTTTCCCCTTCCAGCTTCCCATTCACGCGCGAGCCATGGCCACGCTGTGACAATGGACGACAGCACGCGCAGCAATGCCATGTCGCCGACCCCGAGCGACCGCTCCGCCGCCGCCTCGCCCAATTCGGCCCAGCAGCACCATGCTGCGACACCAGCCAATGTCTACCCACCACCCGCCTATGTCTCTCCCTTCGGCGCGTCGCAGTCCGTGAGCCAGCGCAAGCGTCGCATGAGCGACCATGAGAGCAACGATGAGGACCACCCCGCACGCCAGGATGTGGACTTTTCCGATGCCTCGCTCGCCCTCCTGAACAGCTTCCTGGACCATCTACTGTACAGCATCCTGCTCCACGCGCGTTCTACAACGTTGACCGTGCTCCGGCCGGCCGTGACAGAAGTGCTCAGGTCACGGCTCGCCAGCGAGGCCATCGCAAGCGCGGATGAAGAGCTGTCGGAATTACTGGCGGGCGGCGAGGAGGAGGAAGAAGAATTGAATCAGAAGCAGAGTGTTTCGGAGCGCCAGCGGAAATGGGACACGGAGCTGGTGTGGAAGCGCACACGGCTACGAGTCATGGTCTACATTCGCTTTGGAGACATTGAAGACGAAGACGAGGAGCGTTTTGTGCGCGAAGACGAGCTGTTCAAAACCGGCGACCGTCGATTCTCGCATTCGACCGGCCTCGTCTCCTGGGCAGCGGCGATATTCTTGACCTCAATACTGGAGTACGTCGCGGAACAGATTCTGCAGGTGGCTGCACAGGCGGCGGATAATCGTGCACGACGTCTCAGCCGCACCTCCTCGCGTGTCACAACGTCAGCTTCCGACCAGGGTACACCCGTGGAGGGTCTGGTTGTGCATGAGCACGACATGGAGAAGGCGGCCGTGCTGCATAAAACGGCCGGAAGGCTGTGGCGCCAGTGGAGGAAGTCTTCGCGCGGTTATGCTGTCGCTTCGCCAACTCCCACGAATGACCGCAGCACCAGACCAAACGGCTCCTCTCGCAACACGAGTGGGGATCACATCAACGGTGCTGCCATCAATCCGAGGCAGAGCAGCGTGGGTGCCACCGAATCAGGCTCCACAATGGACGAATCTCGGCCCACTTCCAGAATGACGCCAGGCGACAAGGATGTTGTCGACGACGACGCTGGCAACGACATCGACTATCCTGAACATGTCCTCGCTGCGAACATCCCTCTGCCCATGGCGGACGAACAACGAGATATTGAGGACATCAACGATGCCGAACATGTCATCGCTGCGAGAATTCCCCTGCCGATGGCCAACGAGAAGCGGGACATCGAAGACATCGAGTATCCCGAACATGTAATTGCAGCGGCCATCCCATTGCCGTTGATCGACGAGAAGCGAGATGTTGACGAGATTGAGGTGCCCGGTCTGGCGAGGGATCCCGATGAGTTTGATGATGAAGATTTTGAAGAATTGGTGGCTCCGCGGAGGAACAGTTGGACAGGCTCTCTTTCTGTACCTGTAATCGTGAGCGCGGTTGCCTCGCAGGCAGAAGCCGAAGGGCAAACCGACCCTGCCATTGACACGTCGATTCCTGAACAGCTCGCGGACACGAAGCCATCCACGCCCTTGCGACCCCGGTCTTCTTCTGCTCCGAACCCACCGCCGAAGCGTTCGCCGCACGTACTTCCTGCGACCACCAACGAGTCGACAGCAGAAGCCGATACTGGCGATGTCCGCGATAGCGACAGAGCGCAAGACGGGGAGAATGTGCTGGGATCAGAGACCTTGGATAGCCCTGCGCGCAAGCAAGAAGTCAATGCAGCTTCAAGCGTCGTCGCTGAGGGCTCGTCGAAAAACGCGACAGGAGTCAATCATGAGAGCTTGCCTGCAGTTGTCGCCGCAGCGTCGACTTCCGGCGCGGTCGCGGCGGCGGCGGTAGGATCTTTATCGCGCCTGTCGAAACCGAACAGCACTGAAGAGCTGGATGCCAGGAATCGGGGGGCTGCAAATGAAGAGAGGGACATCGCGGTGGTTGCAGGAACGCCAGAACATATCGACAAGCGAGACAGCCAAAAAGCCCTCCAGGACATGAAGCGCATGAGCTTGCCTGCAGGACAGAATCTCGTGCGTAGGTCGACGATGCAGCAAAATGGCGACGAGACCCCTCGTGTTGCGAAGCGGATGTCACTCACGCAAGCCGTCTTGATACGGCCACCATCAAACAAAGACCAGCTTCCATCGCCTGCCGTTTCGAACGATGTCTCTCGAGACTCCACTCGCTCAGATGGCGCCGATGAGGAGCAGACGAGTGATATAAGTCTCGCGAGGACGTCGGACACTGCAGTTTCGTCGTCTACAAAGGGAGAATCGGATGAGGGAGTCTGTCCTGCAAGGGATGAATTCACGAATCAGGCGCCGCGTCGAACCACGCGCATCGTGCTCGGTGACTCACCGGTATCGTCGACATCTTCATTCAAGAATAGCCCACCGTTACAACAGGAAGAAGAGAAGGACACGACTACGCTCAGTCCCGAATCATTCCTGAAGCGTCGTTCACTTTCGGCGAAAGGCGTGAAGCAGGTCCAGCATCTGAATCTCGTCGATACACAAGCGTTGCAGGATCAAAGCAGGCTGTCCACACCAAAATCGCCGATTCGGATGAGCGCGTCAGACAGTTCAATCTATGCGAATGACCCGGTGTCTCCCATATCAGACAAGCCGCCTTCACCATGGCGACAATCGTTCTCGGCCGCGATCAAAGAGACTACTCAGTGGGCATCTTCGTCGAAGAAGTCATTGGAGCCAGAATCGAACGGTCCCGTGCATGACCATCCCGCTCTGCAAAAGAAAGCCTCGAGGAGCCAAACACCGCTGAAGGAGACAGAGAGCTTGCAGCCACTGACTAGTGCCAGTATCCGGGGTCCCGAGGATTTTGAGATGTTTGTGCAAGGAGGCGACACCGTAAAATACACCCTTACGCCAGAAAGTGTCAGGGACGATCCAGTGAGTGTCCGGTACGATTTGCAAGCCATGTGCTTAACTGACCACCCGCAGTCGACTCCCGCAACCGTGCCGAAGACGCCTCGCAGCGCGGAGAACCAACCGTCTTCTCCGAACAACACATCGTCATTGCAATCGCCTGTTGAGGATGCGCGAGTAGGCAGGAGCCAAGCCGCCAGGCAAGCGACTGGGGCCGACGCGAGTGCAGGTGCAGCGGATGAGCGCGCTCGATCCCCGACGAGCAATAGGGACAAGCGAAGGTCGATCAGCCGGCCTCCCGTCAGGAATACCAGCGTGCATAAGAGGAGTGGGCTCATGGCTCGCGAGCCACAAGTCCTCACTGAGTCGACGAGGGATTTTGCAGACTTCATTCGGTCTACAGGACCTGATAGAGAGCCTGAGCTCCGACCTCTGCTCAGCAACCGCTCGACCACATCCTTGCAACTTCTGCGAGACGCACACAGCAGTGGATCGCGTTCACAATCCCCGGCACCTTCTCGTGCTCGAAGCATGAGCAGGTCCAACATCGAGGCTGAAGATCTGCCACCCGTCCCCGTGGTGCCGCCGCCAATGCCGGCTGGAAACCGCGTTCGAAGCAATATGCAGCCACGAGCACCGACTCAGACTGCGGAAGATGGCACAACAGAACTCATTGACTTCATCCGGAATGGTCCTATGAGCTCTGGTATTACTGAATCCGGCGACAAGAGACAACATCGCATCTCACGCTCAGTGGCACCATTTCGAACCACCATGGACTCGGATCAAATGCAGGAATGGGGCGAGCGGTACACACCACAACCTGATCTTAAGATCAACACAAGCATGGGTGGGCCCCTAAATGATTCCAGCGCTCGTAGCGTCCCTTCTTCACACAACTCGTATCGAAATTCGGCCACTTCACGATCCGCAATGTTGCAGAACAGCGCGGGCACCACGCAGGACGTCGCACAGCCAGCTTACGGGGACCAGCCCCCGCGTCTCACTACTGCCATACCGCGATCCGTCCAGCAAGCACTCCCGACACCGACTGAAGGAACAGGCAAAACGCGATACCGGAACAAAGACCCGTACGCCATTGACTTTGACGACCTTGATGATGATGATGATGACGATTTCTTTACCGCGTTGCCCAAAGGAAGGCAACGCGAACAAGAGAGCTTAATTGACTTCCTCCGTAACAGCGAGCCTCCCGAAACGAACAACTCGCGTTCTAATTCCAATGCCAATAACTCCGCGCCCCCGGCTTCTGCACGGCTTGGATCCATGCCACAAGCCTTGCAGACTTTTGGCGCTGATGCCGTCAGTTATGGACGCAAGGGTTCATTGCCGAAGAACGATGGCCCGCAAGCTGCGCGGGCCACACCAGCTGTGCGTAGCAACGGCACTGCTACGATAGCAGTTGGCCCAATCACCAAACCTCGACCGAACTTTGGGGTTCCTGATCGCGACGCGGAATACACAGGACCCGGGGGCACACGAGATCTCGCTGACTTCTTCAAGCATTCTGCACCCCCATCGTCATCGGGTTCCAATATGCCACGCAGCGCACAAAGATCAGACAGCAAAGCATCGATTTCAAACAGCAAATCGAGCATCACAAGCTCGCAGAGGAGGAGCAGAATGAGCTTTCTTGGAGGTGGCATGAGCAGCATCTTTGGGCGAGGCAGCCGGAAGGCCTATCTCGACATGTGATGAGTTGGCGCTTTTTGTTGCGGTTTCATCTCTTCTTCTCTTTTTCCTTTTGAAATGCCACGCAAGGACATGGCCACGGCGTTGACTTCAGGACTGTCCCTTGTGGAGAGGTCACTTGCGGAAAAGCGTTACGGATTCGGAGGGAGCCAGACCCAGACTCGAAGATACCATCTGTTTCCTATTTGTTCCTAGATACTGGAGTGCATAGCACGCGCGTTTTGTAAAGCTGTATAGTCGGTGTATGATCGCTCTTGTGATCCAGGCACTTTCCTGCCATACCTACTCTCATTTTTCGTCCGCATGATCCGGGGCTCAATGCTATTTGCTGGCCAGCGCGGGCGGCTGCGGGCAACCTCGGCCAACTTATCAAAAGTCAAATTCCGACGTTGCAACAGGACATGTTTGCATAGGCAAGACCTTTCTAGCAAGCTCGGCATCCGGTGCCAATCATCTGTGACCATAATGCCTCGCACGGCGACAGACAAACAACCTTATAAGCTCGAGGCTAATTCCTTGGGATGCATTGAGGGCACGGCGTTATTCAGATCCTCGGACAAGGCCGAATTGCTTACCTACTTTGGTGGTCTGCCATATGCATTACCTCCGGTAGGACAATACAGATTCCGGCAGGCTCGACCGCTAACGGAGGAATATCGGTATGGCACTAAAGTCAATCCGGGACGCTTTCAGAATAGTGCTGCTGTCTGCCCTCAGCCACGCTGGCGATCGGAGGATGAAACGGCGCAATGGGATGAAAACTGCTTGCAATTGAACATCTATATTCCTGCTGGCAAACGACCGGAAGCGGGTTGGCCAGTTTACTTTTACATACATGGCGGGTTCCTGCAATGGGGATCACCAAACTTTGGTCCGGAATCCCTCGTCCCTCTGCTAACCGAGACTGCTTTTGAGGCAATCATTGTTGCCCCTGCGTATCGCGTCAACGTATTTGGCTTCATCGCAAGCTCTGAGCTCCGGGATGAGGCTCGAGCATTCGGCGAACCGACTGGCAATCAGGGCTTCTGGGACCAAAGGTTGGCACTAGAGTGGACCTCGCGAAACATTGAGGCGTTCGGAGGCAATGCGCAGAACATCACGATCGGTGGCTACTCGGCTGGATCTCACAGTGTCTTTCAGCAGCTTGCCCATGAGCTCTACTACGTCCCAGATGACAAGGCTATCATCAAGCGGGCCATCATGTGGTCGAACAGTCCTGGCGTGCAGGCCAAAGGGATAGATGAGCAACAAAAGCAATTCGATGAGTTGCTGGAAAAGCTCGGCATTTCCAAATCTCTATCGCCTCAAGAGAGGCTGCGCCTGCTGAGAGCAAAACCAGCCTTGGACATTGTGAATGCAAATAATGAGATGCAACTCTCAGAGTTCCGGGCAACTTCGGACGATCATTTCGTGTCGAGGACCTTGGTAGCAAACATCAACTCGGGCGACTTCGGCAGACGCATGATGGCAAGAGGCATCAAGTTGATGAACGGCGAGTGTAGAGATGAGCACTACTTATATCAAACGTGGAGAACGCCTTCTCCTTCGTTCGACTCGGTATACAGGCGCTTATGCGCTGACTACCCTGAGCAGGCAGTGAAGAAGTTGATGCACGCCACGTGCGGCGGGCAACATGCTCTCCCACAAGGATGCAAAGACTGGTCAGATGCATTTGGAAAGCTTTATGCCAACATGCAAGTGCATTGCCTCGAACGCGGGTTTCACAATGCGCTTGTCAAGGCTGGAATGATTCCAGGAAAGGATCTACTGCGATACAGATTCGACTGGAGAGCGAAATGCGTGGACACTTTTCTCCCGCTTGAGTGGGGTGTGACGCATGCAACAGATATGGGAATCTGGTTCTGGGGACTAGAATATGGAGACGGTCTTACGGATGAAGAGAAGCAGTTGCTGAAGCCATGGAATGAGGCTTTTGCGGCTTTTGTCAAAGGCGATGAAGTTCTATGGGGCACGAACGATATCAAAGAAATGCTGAGATTGCGTGACGATGGCAAGACCGATATTTGGACCGACGATAGATGGGAAGAGGGCCTTCAGATTTGGGATGCTGTCAATGGCGATGCTGCCAGTGGCCTGCTGGGATGGATCAGGTCCAAGCTGTGAGCTACAGCACCAATGTCTCTTCCATATAGACCCGGGGCCGTTGATATATGGATTTCCAAACGAGAACTGTGTGGTTCCGTCTATGTATGCAAGGGTATTGAAACTCAACAGCAAGGCCGCATGGGCTGAAAGAGGACCTGCGACTTACCTAGCCGAGCTAGCATGCTAGATCCTGCTCTACTAGAGGATGTGAACGGTACGCCCCACCACATATTTGCGCCACAAGTCAGGGCGTGAGACATACGGATTGGCACTTCTAAGAGCTAACGGGTAGTAGCAGCAGCAGCATCCGTGGCATATGCGTGCCTCCGACGGCTAGCCACATGGGTCCAACGACAAATGTCAAACAATCGACACGTAATAAAGAACAATCGATGCCTCCACCTAAACTTGACCACTCTCAGGCCATTGAAAGAACAAGAGCTCTGTCAATCATACAAGCCGTTGATACTGCACCTGCAGCTTGCCCAGGCGGCTTTGAACTTCATTGTCTCGCTCATTTGGCCGTTTGCCTTTGCGCTCAGACATGCAGCGAAATAGCCGCATCATGTTTGCGCCCGCCGAGCAGTCACATATGAGTGTTCCGATCTGCCCTGATCTACTTCTCCACAAGCATCGCAACAGTCGCTGCTACCAAGACCCTGTACCGCAAAGCTTCCGATTATCTTTCGTACAATAAGATCTGCAACCACACTGCATCGGAACACATCATGCAACAGATCAACGGACACAGCAGTATGACCGCTCAGACCTACACCACGATGCCTGGTCGCCTGTCAGCACCTGGCTACCAGCAACGCAGCGCCTCAAACGACCAAGCCCAGCCTCGTCTGGCTTATTTCATCACTCGACCCAATGGCTTCGTTATTCCTCTCATCCCCGCCGATGAGCTGCCATTCACGGTCAAGCTGCAAAACGTGCCTCGCGTTCTCAACCCTCAGGACACATACGGTATGCAATACGTGGGGACAACTCCTTACGCTGGCACCACGTTCAAACTTGATGGTCTTGGATCTGGCGATTTTCAGCGCAGCAATAGCCCGCCAACGAGTGTGCCGTTTCACGCCCGTGGCCACAGCGCCACTGGTGTGAAGCAGTATCTCGCACCAGATGCGCTGGCTCGACAGGCTTTCGTCCACACTCCTCAGGCTGCTGTCAGCGGTCTCGACAGCAGCACCAGCCGGTCGCCATCTGCTCACGAGACTGCAAAGTCGTGGCGTCGCAACGATCCGGTCGAATCCACTGACCCAACGCAAAGCGTCATTGATGCCATCCTGCGCTCGAAGGCTGGAGCAGAAACTGCTGAGCGGGTGGGCTATCGCAGCAGGGACACTACACCACCGCCATCTGGTATCGTGCCCGATCAGGACAAGAAGGTCTTCTGTACGCACTGGATCATGACTGGCGATTGCAAATTCGTTCAACAGGGCTGTCGGTACAAGCATGAGATGCCATCAGAGGCAAAGCTGAAAGAGTTGGGGATTCGTCACATGCCGAGGTGGTGGTTGGAGCACAATGCGGCTATCAGGCTTGGAGGAGCGAGAAATGTGGCCGGTCCATCGTTGAAGCCGTTGGAAATGCTGCGCAAAGGCGATGATGCCGATGCTGAGAGCTCGTCTGATGACTCGGATGAGAGTGACAGTGAGGTGGAAGTCTCTGCTTCCGATAAGAAGGCTCAGACCAAGCTGCATGGCATGAACGACAACGCCACTGCGAGAAAGGCGATCGTCAAGACCCAGACAGAAGCCAAGTCACCAGTCACAGAGAAGCCAAAGGATAGTCACAAGCCATCAACCACAAGCGACCTCATCGACTTCGCTCCGCTTCTGCCATCAACTGCTGCTGCCACAACTCCACCAACGGCACTCGCATCTCGTCTCAAGCGCGACTCCAACCTTCGAGGTGGTCCAGCTACTCACCCATCTACCACCTCCCTCAGCATCACCAATCTCCCTCAAACGCCCCCAACAACAGCAAAGAAAACCACTAAAGTCTTCGTCCCCGCAGGAGAATCTCCAGACCACCACATTGCGGAAATGAAAAAGCGCGAGCGCTCGACTCGCATGAAACAACAACCATCGCGCACCCCATCGCCAACCCACCCCAGACCCATCATCCCAAACACCAACAAGACTCTCGTCGCCAAATCTGGTCCAGTTGGCCTTCAAGCCTCGAAACACGCCCCTCCCCCTCCCCCTCCTGGCTTCATCTCCTCCGACAGCAACACATCCTCTCCATCTCCCGCAAAACGCAACAAAGCAGGTTCGCGCATCCGTCGCCCCGCTCCTTCTTCCGCCACCACTACATGTTCTGCTTCGTCCTCTCCTGCAGTCGCCGCTGCCGTCAACCTGAGCGCGGGAGCTGGAGCAGAGAAGAAGGACAAGTAGAGAGAAGCGCGGACCGCAGAGACGGAAACTGGTTGTTCGAATGAAAAAGCAAAGTCATATAATAATATACTTACTCTTGAGAAATCCTGCATTGGTCGGTGAGACTCTTTGCATACGATCGGGCACTGAGGTTCGGTTTGAGGGGTTTTGGTTGTTCGAATTCGGAAAATATACATAGCGGAGCGTATGAATCATGTGGGCATTGTTACATGTACTCTCTCCTCTTGTGTCATGTGCATGTTGGCCAATGGTCTTCTCTGATCGTCCACTGCTCCAAATTATACATACCTTCGACTCTTCAACTACTAAAGGGGAATGATGGCCAAGCACAAGCATTGTTACTACCACCAGGCCTCACAGTTTCGATCGTCAGCCCAGATTGTGGCTTGACTTGAAACAGCACAAGACACGACCTCGGCACCACGATGCACCAATACCAGCACGGCCGGCAATCTTTTTGTACATATTACACTAGAGTACAATCTCACTTTACATCATCGTCCAACCACACCATATCGCGCCTACTCCCCATTTCGCTCGTCCTTCTTTTTACTCGCCTCCAACATAGCACGAAAATCGTTATTGCTCTTCTTCGCCGTGCCCGCCTCTTCAGGTATGGATCCAGTGGCATCGCTCCCGGCAGTGCCACTCGAAAATCCACCTCGCTTGTACCCAAGCTCTCCTCTACGGCCTCCTCGTGCACCACCTGGTCGTGTGGCCTGTGGAGGAACAAAGGCAAGTTTTGAACCAGAGTTCGTAGAGTCCGCACCCGTCCCCCGTAAATCACCATTCTTCTTTCTACTTTGCTTTGCGAGCAGGTCGCCAACGTCGCCGGTGCTTGCCTCGGGGCCAAGGCTGCTCACATCGACACCAGTTCGGACACGGAAAGCATCCTTGACGTCCTTGAATTCGACAATCGCTCCCTGCTTCTCGCGACGAAGCTGAATCTTGGTGATGGGACCAAAATGCTCCATCGCAGTGCGGATGCGCGCATCGTTGACGGTGTCTGGCAAGTGGAAAATCGCTATTTTGCGCTCCTTCACGTTCTTGTGCGACTCGTCATCCTGCTTGGCTGACTGCATGGAGACATCCGAACCACGACGAGCACCATTACTGGCTGGCTCAGGTGTCGCGGATGCTTTATCCTGTTTCACGATGACGTCCTCACGTCCAGCTCGCTCGTGTGGTGCAGCAGCACGGCTTTTCGGTTGTACCAGTTCCACTTTCAAGACTCTGTCATGGAACGGAGTGTTGTTCGCACCTTCAAGAGCCGCCGTGGCTCCTTCAGCAGTGGTGTACGTGATAAACACCGTTCCCGTAGCCCTGTTATTGACCAGCTTTACGACATTGATTCGTTCAATCTCGCCATACTGGCCAAAGAACTCGCGAATCTGTGTCTCCGAGGCCTCACGATCGGAGTTCTTCACGATGATCTCGCGTCCTTCACTTTGTGCGCCAGCGCGCTGTTTCTTGGCGTCAGGATCCGCAATCTTCGCCAACAGCGTATGTAAACCGTCTAGCTTCTTGCCATCCATGGCTCCCTCAGCGGCTCTGGCCATTTCGGCGCTGAGGAATTGGACGTACGCAAAACGGCGCCGAGAGTTGTATTTCAGGGATGGCAGACGCACAGCCACGATCTCGCCATATTTCTTGAAGAGTCCTCGAATCGCCTCCTCGTCGTACTCCGCGGGATAATTGGTCACGTAGAGGGTACTCCCCGAGCCGCTCTGGATGCGAATTCCATGTCCTCCAATCTCTTTCCCGGTCCGAGTCTTAGCAGCCTTCACATCTTCCTCGGTCTCGAACTCAACCACGGCAGAAGCTAACGACCCTTCTTTGTCTTGAACGATACTGATCGATATTAGTGTGCCACAGTCACGGAAAAACTTCTTTATCTCGCCTTCAGTAATGCTGGGCGGCAAATTCATTACCGTGATTGTGTTGTGCTCACGGTCGCGCTTGACTTGTGCGCTGGCTGAAGCCGATGGCTCAGTGCGGGCTTCTTCCGGAACTGTCTCCAATGTAGGCTTGACCTTTTTGGTAATGTCGCCGTTGGTGGGTTCGTCTTCCCGCTTCCTCTTCTCCCCAGCAGGGGTATTGCCGGTTTCTAGCACGTCGGCTGCAACTGCAAGCTGTTCTTGCTGTTGAGCAGCAACGACTTGTGCCTCTTCCTGTTCCTTTGTACGCTGGGCCGCGAGCTTCTTGTTGAACTCCCTTGCAGCGGCCAAGGCGTGCTGGAGTGCAACTCCAGATTCGTGTTGCTGAAAGTGGTTAGTGTAGAGTTGCAATACCCGTTCCGGGAAATCAATATTGCGTTGTCGCAGGGCTTCCCTGACGACCTGTGATGCAAGCGTGGGCGCATTGTCCGGCCTCTCCACTCTCCGCTCCTCGGGTATTCGGTCAGAAGCCCACAGGCGCAATTCGAAATGGTAATATTTGCTCCAAAAATCGTAAGATCCTCCAAGCCGAGTTGCCAGAGTCTTGTAGATTTCTCTCGCCTGATCGAAGCGCTTAGCTTCGACGTAGAACTTGATTTGGATCTGTTCTAGTCGGAACAAAGGATCGCCTTCGAACTCCTGACCGTAAATCCGCTTGCCAGCTTCGTGTACGTCTTCCAAGGTCGAGTGAATGCCAAACTCAGCGGTGTCGATATCGTCCTCTGTACTTGTCTGCCGGAACGCATACCTACGCAGGTAGCTGCACCACTCTTCCAGCATCTTCACATACTCCTCAAGACCTCCCACATCGAGCAAGCCGGTGTTGGTGGCACGATGTTTGATGTTGCCAATGTCGTCTCGAGATTGTTGTTCAACATCCGCGCGCAATATGCGTCTCGCCCACAGCTCCCCTGACCAAGGACAATGACGAGTGGCGCGCTCGATGACTGACAACAGCGAGGTGGACTTCGGATCAGTCACCAAGAAGTCGATGTAGTCCAGCCACCACTCGAGATTTGTCGGCTCAAATAGAACGGCACGCTCAAAGAGAGCACAGCGCAACTCATAATCGAAGGGCCCTGCAGTTTTTGGCTTGAGGGAATAGTACTTCTCGTCTTTGAGGTACCGCTCCAGTTGATGATGGATCTTCGAGGCATCACCGCTTTCAATCGCCCGCTGCAGCTTGAACTCGTGGTCCTCTCGTATCGCAAGGCAGGCTTTGGCAGGCTCCGCCTGTTGGTTGATGTGTGCAATAGCAGCTTCCCAGTTCGCGCCCTCGAAACGTGACACGATCGGCCAGTACAGTTGCATCGTGTCTGTCCATTGTGTTTGCGGTGTCTTCAGACGGCCGAGGAATATGTTGTGTATGCGTGTTATGTCCGGCTGCGATGGCTGCTGAGGAAGCTGCTCGTAGACAGCTTGAGCAAATCGGTTCCATAGAACATGGCTCTCGTCCATGCGCCATTGCGTGGCCGCAGCCGCCTGTTCGAGCACGGTCATGACCAGATCCCGGGTAAAGAGTTCCTTGCACATCTCCTGGTCTTCAGGCGTCCAGTCACGCTCATTGGTGTCGCGCAGGCCGTGGCAAGCCTCGTAGGAGTTCGACACATAATCCACGTACATTTGCCAGAGCTTGACGGAAGCCGGCTCGTCCGCAACGGCTTTTTGACAAAGCTCCAGGACCGCCATGCGCTCCTCGGTGTTTTGGGCGGCGAGAATCTCATCGTTGAGCCAATCAATCCAGATGGCTTCGCCGACAGCAAAGCGCGAGTCCATCGCTTCTCTCGCTTGTCTCATTTCGGTCAGTAGAGCGTACGTGCGGGGCTCACCTGGCTGCGCTCCTTGTTGAGCACCTACAGGTGGAGAGACGTGAGCAAGGAAACCTTTGTGCAAAAGATTGATCAGCTCCACGTGATACTGGTAGGCATAGGAGTTGTCGCGCAGATAGGCGAGCAGCTCTGAGAGTCGATGTGACTCCTCTTCCGACAGCGCGTTCGACGTGAACTCGCGCGGCGGAGGAGTCTGGGCAGGTGCTTCGGCCATGGTGAGATCCGCCAGGCTCTGGCGCGAGATGGTACGCACGACGGGAGGCGCCGAGTCCCTCAGCGTGTGATGTGCCGGCGGGCGGGCTTGCACCTGTTTGGGCAGGATGTTGTCGGAATACGTGCGTGTTGTCTGTTGACGTTGGTGCGGCGAGGGAAAATCTGAAGTCCACGCGGGTCAGCTGCGAGAGAATTTGCGTAGCGCGGCAGGCAGCATCGTCATGCACATACCGGCCAACTTTTCCACCTGCGGCGTGGACGAAGGGCGATGGGCTACCGATGGCCGTTGGGCGTATGCATAATGCGGGTGGTGCTCGGGCACCTGCACGGGATCGCTGGTGGGCGGGAGCGGCCTGAAGTTGGGCGGCGCGGGCGCCGATGCGTGATATTGCGGCTGCTGTTGTTGCTGCTGCTGCGAAAAGGTCGCAGCTCCCGTTGCGTGCACTGCCTGCGGTGATACGCGCCTTTCTGGCGACCGCGAGAGCTCTTGGCTCAATCCGGACGCAGTGCGTTGGCCACCGGCGGGCCGTTTCCCTCTCTGCACCGCAGGCGGTGATTCTGCTGCTGCGAGGGCGCCAGCAGGCGGACTCGCCGCCGCCGCAGCAGCACTCGGCGCGGAAGGACTTCGCGCAGGTGGTGCCCCGTCGTCTGGCGACAGCAACGCATTAATGTCCATCTCGGACCCCGCCCCTCGCCTCCAGACACCGCGCGCCGCCTCGAAAGCTGGTCGTCAGCGAGTGCTCCGGCAAGCAGCAATGCAGGGCAATGGGCGACATGAGCCCTCCACCACTGGCGCGACGCGAGCTCGCCGGGCGGCCTGAGGCAGCGGTGGGCGTGAGGGCGGTGAGTTTCGGGGGTGAGCGGCGGGCTGGCCAGAGACGCCTCCGCCAGCGAGCGAGCAGCAGCAGCAGTGAGAGGGCGGGCGGGCGAGGAGAGAAGCTGCGGTGCGGTGCTGGCCGCCAGTGCTGCTACGACGTGGACACGGGTGGCCGGGCGTGTGCAGCCGGCCGGATTAGTCTCTTGCAGCACGGCTCGAGGTTGTACGGAGGCTGCGCCGCAAAGGCAAAGGCCTAGACGCGCCCGACGCTGGAGAGCGCGCGGTGATGTGACGGCGGGAGAGATGGGGACGGCGAGGGCGAGTCGCTGGAGAGCGGGCGCCGTGGAGAGTATCTGCTGCGGTCCGCAAGGCCCACGTGTTGGCTTCTGTTCTTCACCACCTCCCGGTCCATCTCTCATCATGCGCCAGGATGCTGCTCGCGGTGACGACAGACACCTCATCCCATCCCGCCCCGGTCGGTGGCCTCGGCGCGTGCCGACTCCCTAGTGTCGCCGGACGAGTCGCGTTGCTGCACCCTCACCCATGCCGTCTGCATACCATTGCATCTGTGCTGCCTGCCCCATCCACCGTGTCGACTCCTCTACACCGCCATGAGTGGTGCTGGGCCCGCGAGGCGCTTCGCCTCGAGATGTGCGTATTCGGCGCACCCAAGCACATCGTAGCGCTGCCCCCAGCTGACCTCCGCAGGCACATTTTGCAGCCCGCTGCCCATTCGGACCATTCAGCATCAGCAGCGCCGGACTGCAGTGACAGACTTCTTCAAACGTGGCGCATCCGCCCCGCAGCCGGAGAATGAGCAGCCAAAGTCAGATAATCCCTTTCTGGACGAGTTCAAACGGAAGAATCCAGGCACGCCGACTCCGCAAGGACCGGATATGCCACAGACCATGCCTCAACAGGGAGACATTGCTTCATCGTCCATCTTCGAAGACGAGCGCCGCATAGCAGCCCAACGAGAGCGAGACGCCGAGAGTGGCGGGGAGCAAGAGAGGAATCCCGCTCATATTGCGCGAGTGACCCAGCCCGACCCAAACGCGCGCGAACGATGGGAGCGGAAGAAAGTGATCCAGATGATCAGGAATGGCGGGAGATTGTCCAAGGCCCAATATCTCAAACGCACCGAACGGGAACATCTTGTGAAAAGCCACAACATGAAGACTTCGGTGAAGAAACTCGGCATGATTGCGAGGCAAATCGCGGGAAAGACCATCGATCATGCCATCATTCAAATGCGCTTCAGCAAGAAGAAGGTAGCGCAAGAGGTCTTGAAGCAGTTGGAGCAGGCGCGCGACGAAGCCATCGTGATGCGCGGCATGGGGTTGGGAAAAGTCAAAGCCTCCGATCATGCGGAGATCCTCGATACCTCCGCCGATTCAGTGCTGGAGAGTGGATCAAAGTCAGAAGCATCAAAGAAAATAGACATCCAGCTCAAGGACGGCAAGAGGCACAAAATCGAGGACCGCTCAAATATCTACATCGATCAAGCGTGGGTGGGACGTGGCCCATATGGAAATCTGCCAGATTACCGGGCGAGAGGGCGCTTGTACCTCATGCGCACCCCGTGGACGAGCCTGAGCGTAGTGCTGAAGGAGGAGGCGACGAGGATACGAGAACATGCTGAGCGTGAGGCGAAGAGGAGGAAGAAGATTACTGAGAAGGTCTGGGTGCCGCTGCCCGACAGGCCCATCACGACAAACAGACAGTGGTATAGCTGGTAGAGGTGGAAACCACAAGTTTGCACACCCACCGGGAGAGTACTCTGCACATTTGTACATTACGTCTTAAACGTGTGCTCATAAGCCTCAGAGCCATCGCAGAGTCCCATCTCCTTCCAGCTTCAGTCCGTGCTATCCTCTTCAAGCTGTATACTGCAGTCTGGGACGCCGTGATGGCAGGTAGTGCAAGAGGCCCAACGGCATGCTTCGGGCACCTTCCCAATTTATGGCGGATGGACTACCGTTTCTTGGTATGTGGTTCTGCGTAGTCCGTGACGCCTACTCTAACCACGATTATTGCTATAATTCACGTATGACCACAGGGAACACAGACCACATGGGCCAATGTGCATATCAACGCTTCGATGATGCTTGATTATCAGATCTCGACTCTCCACAACACCTACAACAACACAGCCACAACACCAACCATCACAGCAGCGAGCGCAAAGGTGGAAAAGCTCAGTCCCGAAGCCGCATTCTCTCCACTCTGCGTCTGCGTCTCGGTGCCATTCCCCACCCCAGCATTCGAACCAGCTCCCTGAGTCCCATTGCCTGTCTCGTTCACAGTCGCGAACTGCCTCCGTGGCAAATTCCCCAAAATGACCTCCAAAGCAGCCAAATCCTGTCCAATCCCTTCACTACCATCGAAACTCCCCTTTGTCCAGTCCAGACCACAGACATTCCCACTCTCACCACCCGTACAAGACTTCGCTGCAGCTCGTGCCGAAGTCCGCAGAATCCTGTTGATTGTGTCATCTGTCGTACGGTCTCCATCACTAGATGTCGTGTAATTTGAATCCAATGTCAAATCTCTCGTCCTAGCTAATCCGCGCGCCAGAGAAGTACGGAAGGCGATTTGATCGATGTTACAATTTTCGTTCGGAATACAAGCTGGTTCGGTGATGATGCCTTGGTTAATATCGTCTTCTGAAGTTCTGAATCGGTAAAGGTGGAATTCGCATAAACGAGTCCAGCGAACGAGTATGCCGACCATGTTCGGGTTCCACCCGTTGCATTGGATGCATATGCGCTTGTGGAGAGCAGGAGACCGGCGTTTTGGGTCCATTCCAAGCGATTGATTTCGCTACAGTTGGTTGTGTCGTCGGTGCCGTCGTAGATGGCGACTCGGTTAGGGGTGTTGGAAGCTTCGTTGCCCTCTTGTCCCGAGGGAAGCTCAAAGAGACCGACTTCTTGGAGCCATGTGAGGGATCTGTCGGCCCAGTCGCTGTATGTGGTGTTTCCAGTGAAGCGCGCTAGTCGAGCGCCTAGTTGAGCGAAGGACAGAGTGGAGACACTGTTTCTGTAGTTGTATCCGTTATTGAAGCTGAAGATCTGCCACTTGAGACCGCCACCGCACAACTCCGTGTCCCATCGCAGGGCTATGGAGTTGAAGGTGTTTTCCGCCAACTGTAACCATGTCACGTTGAAGCTCTCAGGCTGAGGGAGGCCGACTTCTGCTGCGGTGAGCGCGGCTGCCGCCCAAAAACCCATGTCATCATTCCCCAATGACTTGCTTTGGTTAGGCGGCATGTAGTTGTTGTCTGGCCCAACTTGGAAGGCAAGGCCTTGGGAAAGGACATCCGGAAGGTCTTCGTCGCCAGATACCGCCCAGTAGTTAATGAGAGAGTCGAACATTAGGCCTGCATACCACCAATAGTAGGGGTCGGGCAGCAATCCGGGAGTTTCGCCTGTTTCGTTGCCCTTGTAGATTGTGAAGATGTGTTCGACAATGGTCCTGCCGGCGCTGACCATGTTACTCTCATTGTCGAGGTCCAACTCGATCGCAGCAGTGAAGTTCGCTGCGAGCAGCAGACTGGCGAATTTGAAGACGCGCATGTTGCTGTTTCAAGCGCGTCTGCGTGCGTGTAAACAGTGTGAGGCGGTTGCGAGCGAGAGTAATGTTCAAAGAACGGTTGGAGACGAGGAACAAATTCTAGTCGCACTGACGTGTTCCGCGGATTGACGAAATTCCCATCCTCTATTTCAGTGTCTATAATAAGGGGGAGGCAGCAACCACGCGGGTTCCGTTTAAGGACTTCTGAAGGATCTAGCGTTGCTTGGCGAAACATCTAGTCTCAGAGCACAATTCACCTCGCTGAGAATACGGGCCCCATAAGCTGGCAAGCAGCGGCCTTCGTAGACGCGCCGCTGAATGGTAGATACGCGCTGCGACTGGGCTTCACTTGCCACGGCACTGAGCGTAGAAATCGCTGCCAAGAAGTGAAGGGCTTGTGTAACATTGCCCAGCCACGACTTCAAGATTGGTAGCCGCGGCGCTGGTAACTCAACATCAGCTACTAATGGCTGATATCACTTCTGGAAGGTTGCGGGAAAGTACCCTCGCACCGCATTGCTGAGCCATACAGTCTCTCCATCCTTGAAGGTGTCGATCGATACGGTCCCCTCGACGCAGAGCTTTTGCTCCAGAGCCCACCGTCGCGTCGTGCCCTGCAGGCCACCGGCGGATGCTTCTGGTGTAACCCATTGGCCATTGCGAAAGAAGTATGGCGTACAAATCGACCCATCGAGCACATTCTTCTCAGGTGTGTAAAGTAATACCTCTCTTGGGATTTGATAGGTCAGAATCTGTGCTGCAGCTCGAGCGCGGCCGTAGGAAGATCGATCGTTGGTCTTGTACATTGTGCCCTCGGACGGTTCCGTGCACTCATTGTCAAGCACAATAGTCCACTCAACAGGGAAGCTGGGATTGACAGGAAAGGACTTAGGAAAAAGGGATTCCATCGAGATTGGTCGGAGCGGGTGAAAGATTTCAGTCGTCATTCTGCCTCCCACATAGATTCGTAGTTTTATCCTCAGCGCCTCCGGTTGTTCGTTAGGATGTTGCTCATGCCACTGCTTCACGGCGCGCGAGAGAGTGTTGAGCAGTACGGTAGGGCCGCCTGAATTGGGTCGTGGCCTATCATCGGCGAAAAAGAAGGTACTCCACTTGGCGATTTGTAGTCTCGTCCAGTGATGTTCCAACATGTAGAAGGAGCATGGCGTACCGCAGGATGCTGCTGTGTTCTTTGCCGACTGTGGCAACCTTCTGTCGTAGCGAATGCTTGTGTAGACGTACGGCTCGTCGCCATCTAGGCCGTGAGGCAGGTCGAAAGGTCGACCATCGATGCCTTGCGCAGGAGTATCGCCGAAGTGGCCGCTCATCTTGCCATCTGCAGGATATGTACGAATGTATAGGGTAGAACTTCTGGAAGGATTCTTCTGATTCAGAACACAAGGAGTATGCGAATCGCGGACAGTCATACAATGCGGTACCTGCGCTCAGACCACAGGACGCAAGATGACTCCCGAGGAGAGCAGCCGGCCCTCATCGAATACTGTTCAGGAGAAATTTGTACTGGCGCACGCGAGGAAGATGCCGCCGATTCATGGAGCAGCGGGAGCACGACACAAGCGGCTGAAGGCGCGGTCGAGTCATCGACATGGTTGCGGTGGAAGTGGTCACTGGCATTTTGACGGGAGCTCCCATCAGAATTTGGTGGCGCGGCCGGCGCAGTGACATCAGCCTGTCGGGCGTCTCGGGAGTAAGCTTGTTTGAGGTTGTCGAAGTTCGAGCGGACATTGACTTCGAGTTCATCGCGCCGCGCGCTGCATCCATCCATCCCATCCACTGCCATCCACGCCCTGCGCACGTCCAAACCGCGTCCCGGGCTGACCTTCCACCATGGCGTCGGCACAGCAGGCGCAAGCCAAAGTCGAGGAGACGGCACAGGCCGTGCAGACGGCGAGCTCGTCCTTCCTCGACCGCGTGAGCGCGTGGTATCAGGACAACAAGGTCGCCGCCTGGACCATCGCCGGTGTCACCGTCGTAGCTGTTGGCGGTACCGTCTACTACCTCTCGCTTCCTCCTCCACAGCAGAAAGCCAAGAAGGATCGACGGAAAGGAAAGAAGGCTGATAAGGGAGCTGCGGAGGCAGAGAAGGCTGCGACAGATGTCAGGGCATCAGCTTCGAAGACCGCGCCAAAGGCAGCGGCAGCGGAGGGGGTTCCCGAGGAGCTGCCCACTGTGACCGAGGAGTCGGTGGCCTCGCTTTCGGAGCAGGAGCGCAAGGACTATGCGGCAAAGCTCAAGGCAGCGGGCAATAAAGCCTACGGCGCGAAGGACTACGAGCGTGCCATCGATCTGTACACCCAAGCCATCTACTGCAAAGCCGATCCCGTCTTCTACTCGAACCGCGCCGCCTGCTACAACGCCAAGTCGAACTGGTCCAAAGTCATCGAGGACACCACTGCCGCATTGAACCTAGACGCTGAATATGTGAAAGCCTTGAACCGAAGAGCAAACGCCTACGAGCAAGAGGGCAAATACAGCGAGGCACTCCTGGACTACACCGCAAGCTGCATCATCGATCAATTCCGCAACGAATCTTCTGCTCAAGCTGTCGAGCGTCTACTGAAGAAGGTCGCCGAGACCAAAGCCAAGGCTATTCTTACAGAGAAGGACAAGACACTACCATCGCCCACTTTCGTATCCAACTATTTGCAGTCATTCCGCGCAAAGGCTCTTCCCGAAGGACTGGAAGAGACCGCCGACCTTCCCGAGGGCAGCGGAAAATGGCATCTTCGCAAGGGTCTCCAGGCCGTCCGCCACAGAAACTCCGAAGGCTACAGAGAAGCGGCAGACGCATTCGACAAGGCGATCGAAGCTGGTGACTTGGGTCGTCACGAGGCTGAGGCTTACAACATGCGTGGAACGTTCCGCTACCTGCGTGGCGATAACGATGCTGCTCTAGAGGACCTGAACAAATCGATCGAACTGGACCCGACGCTCGTGCAGAGCTACGTGAAACGCGCCAGTATGCACCTTGAGCAAAGTAAGTTGAGCGGAGCTGCAGGTGTTGATACCACGATGCTGAGAATCTCAGGCGCACGCGAAGCTGCCGCCAACGATTTCGAAACCGCTGCGCAACACAACCCCAACGATCCAGACATCTACTACCACCGCGCGCAACTCCACTTCATCCTCTCTGAATTCAGCCTCGCCGCGACCGACTACCAGAAATCGATCGATTTGGACAAGGACTTTATTTTCTCGCACATTCAGCTTGGTGTCACGCAGTACAAGATGGGCTCGATCGCCAGTAGTATGGCGACTTTCCGACGCTGCATTAAGAACTTTGGTGATAAGAGCGATGTCTACAACTATTACGGCGAGTTGCTTTTGGATCAGCAAAAATATCAGGAAGCAGTGGAGAAGTTCGAAACTGCTGTCGAGATGGAGAAGAAGGCGGTTGGTGAGACTGGTGGCATGAACGTGTTGCCGTTGATCAACAAGGCATTGGCGCTGTTCCAGTGGAAGCAGGACTTCACTGCAGCGGAGCAGCTGTGCGAGAAGGCACTTTTGAGTAAGTCGGAAAGATCACGCCCGGAAAGATCACGCCGAAGTGGAGCACCGGTACTGACCAGAGCGTTCAGTCGATCCCGAATGCGACATCGCCGTTGCGACCATGGCACAGCTCCTCCTACAACAAGGCAAAGTCACAGACGCTCTCGAGTACTTCGAACGCGCCGCCAAGCTCTCACGAACAGAAGGCGAGATTGTCAACGCCCTCTCATACGCCGAAGCGACACGGACACAGCTCGAAGTGCAAGAGAAGTACCCACAACTGGCTGCCAAGCTGCAGAGCATGAGCGCAATGGGTGGCGCAGGCATGCGATAAGGAGGGTGAGGGGGAATGCGACAAAGGACAGAACGAGTTTCATGTGGATGTTTCCATGTATGCAGAGGAAAGAAGAGGCGGCGAAGAGAGCCTGTGCATTTTCATCACTTGGCGTTGAGCGCACGGCAGACAGTTCTGCGAACAAAAACATTCCGCACCTGTATTTTGTGTGCAAAGCGATATATACTCGGTGTAATACCTTGCCACTCTCAGCCGATTTCTCATTTTTGGCACAGCCCGTGGGAGGATGAAACGCAGGTAATGGAAAAAAGAGTCTGATCATTGGCATCAAGAAGTAGCTTCGTAAGTGTCTGTCGATATACCAATCTCCCGTCACACACAAATATGGGCAAGAAGCAAATTTCGCTGCCTACAAGTAGGCGCTGATATCAACAACATCCACCAACATCATCAATCATGGCAACTACGAGCCCTGCGCCCAGGTGGGGAATCTCTTCCAGTCCAAAACATTGGGGCTGATATTCTTCAGGTCCGCAATACCAACATTCGCGGCATCGATCGCAACCTCTCGCTTCATGATTTGGATTGCCCTTTCCACGCCAGTGCCATTGGGGTAGATGTTGGCGAACATAATTGGCCTACCAATACCAACAGCTTTGACGCCAAGAGCCAGTAACTTGACGACATCCGCGCCGTAACGGACACCACCATCTGCGAAAACTTCAGTTTGGTTGAAGATTTGTGGTGCTTCTTGGTAGATTTCCAATGCGACTTCGAAGGCTGATGGGGATCCGTCGACTTGGCGACCGCCGTGGTTGGAGAGGAAGAGAGCTGGGACGTTGTGCTCTACGGCGAGCAGAGCGTCCTCGACCGTTTGCACGCCTTTTGGCACGATTGGTAGGTCTGTTTGGTTGCGCATCCATTCGTATTCCTCCCAGGTGATGGAGGAGTAACTGCTATCGGCGCTGCCGACACCGAAGCGGACGGCACGGTGGCGGTTGCCATCTGCGGCGGAGTCGACGGTCAGGATGATGGCCTTAAAGTCCAGCTCTTCGGCTTCGCGGAGTTGCTCGATGATGGAGGTATTGTTGCTCGGGTCGATGTAGAGCTGCAGGAAGGCGACTTGTCCTTCTGCACGTGCGTCGGCGATTTCCTGCTTGGTGGATGATGAGAAATCGCTGACTTGGTACAGAACGTTTTCCCGGCCGGCACCTCTCATGATACCGGTCTCGCCCCATGGACCTGCGTAGCCTGCACGTGCGCCTTTCGCGTGCATTAGCAGTTGTCTTCAATTGGGAATCTCCCGAGCTAAGATGGTCTTACATGGTGAGATGAAAAATGGAGCCGAGAAGTTGTAGCCCAGAATCGTCGTCGGCAGTGAATCTTCAATCTTGTCGACCATGGTCATGACCCTCGGCCTGAAGCGCATGCGCTGGAAGATTTCCAGGTTGTTCCGGTAGCTCCATTCGCCTGCGGCGCCATTGCGATAGTAGGTATAATTCGTCAAGCTCATATACTCGCCCGCGATGTAATCAAAATCTGGCAACCCAACAACATCGGATACATTGGGCAATGCACCTCCTTCTTCGAGCGTGCCGAATTGTGCAACCGCGCCAGTGTCTGGGAACTCCAACCACGGTCTGGCAGCAGAGGCAAGCCCAGCTGCCGCGAGCAGGGATGGGAGTATCATCTGCATCGTGTATCGTTGCTCGTGAATGTTCTCGCCACGAACCTGTCGCGCTGTAGAAGGACCGGCCGAGAGTGTGAAAGGAAAGTGGGAAGAGCAAGCATATACCTTTCCACGTACTTACTTGTTCTAGGCGGCTTGGCCAGCAGAGTGCAAGTTCATGTCTCACCTTCGTCGATGCAAACCGCCGCGTCGTTTCGAGCGTACTTACTGCATGCGGGATACCGTCGTCGTCTTAGCCTTGATCTCGGGCGTGAGGCCCGGACGAGCATGCTCTCTTGAGCCTGGGGGAATGTTGAACTTCGGCAGAATGCCAATGGCCCCGAAAAGCGGCGTCTGGACTGGCGAGAAGTTGGCAGTGCAGTGTCGGCGGCGGATCGAAAGGGTTTAAGCGAGCTGGACTTTGGGGAAGAAAAAATGGCCTTGCCCGTGGTGGTCGCACGCAGATTAGCGTGCGAGACAACGACGGCAACGGGCTATGCTGGAACAGCGCCACGTGGGCCGATGCCAAGGCTCCATATGTGCGACATGTTGCAGGCATTCTCCATCTTTGCGGTCGGCGATATGAGAGAGTGAATGTGCGTGGTAAGATGCGAACGAGCGCAATCGCCGCCGGACGGGTCCTGCGGGATAAGGCAGGCGCAGGCATATCAAGTCCCGTCGTTGCGTTCAGAGTGAGAGTGCGGGAGGATCAAGTCCGCTCCACGCCATGGCTTGCGGCGCAGTAGCACGCGTGCGAGACAGAATGGCTTCGGGTTCGGGATAGTCGAACTTAGTTCTAGCGCGCGGCGGTGTCGCAGTGCCGAGCTTCGGACGCAACTCCAAGTGTCGCTAAGTGGGCAAGCGGTAGAAGCGGGTCGGGCTGAACATGTCCACGGACACGTGCTCTGATCCGAGCGGTGCGAGCGTGAAGTGAGACTCTGGTGCCGTGTTGAAGCAGCACGGAACAGCGCCGTGAGTCAAAGCGCTGCAACCTCACCTCCAGTAGTTGGTCTACTCGGCCAGTCAGCCGCGACTTTTACGAGAGCAACAGCAGACCAAAGCAAGTTGAAGCAACCAAGATCTCCAAAATTGCGCAGGCCATCTGGTGGGAACGCCGGAGGCGGGGGCAGGCATGCTGCGAACACTGACGAGAACGGACATGTCGCTCGCGGGTGGCCGGAGGCGATGAGATCAGATGGCATTACCACGAAACACGTCCGAAAGTGGCACCGCGAGCGCAAGGAATCATGAGCGCTAATAATTATGCTTGTGTGTAAGCCGCATAGCATATCTACATCCAACATTCGCCACCGGAACATTGTTACTGCTTCTGCATGTCTTAAAAGCCTTGCGCATAAATTGCCGAAGTCCCGACTGTCTGGTTGCCGCAAGCTCCTCCAATCGAACCAGGAACCGGGCCTCCATTGCATGGATAGCAGTTGTTGTCTCCTGCATCGCCCGTTGCGCCGTTCAGTCCAAGTCCACCGGTTTGGCTGCATTCACGTCAGTCTTGCGAAGGCATGTCAATGTGTGGGAGCTCTTGACTTACGATGTGACATATGTGATCTGGTTTCCGTAGTAGCAGTCCACTGTTGATGATCCAGTGTTGACAATTCCGTAGTAGATGACTGCTGCAGCGATGGCTTGATCTCTGCACGCTGCAGCCGCTGCATTCGAGTACGAGCCTCCGTAGATAGGCAGAGCGAGTCCGGTTGACGAACCGCTGTTGCCCGTCTGCACGAAGCACCCTAGGTAACCGAACCGAACGTAGGCCGAAGGCGTTGGGCCAGGAGGACCAGAAGCTGCGTAGATATATTAGCACCGTCTCACTAGACAGGCGATTGATGGTCTTACGTCCTGAGGGCTATGATCATGTTAGCTAAGCAGTACAACCTGATGCAAGGGGCTGAAACTTACTCCGGCCGAACCAGTTGCACCGACAGCTCCTGAGGCACCAGAAGCTATCACAATGTCAGCGAGATCTCATTATCACTACAAGCTTGGAAGACTTACGGCCAGAAGGACCAGTAGCTCCAGGAGCACCAGAAGCACCGGTGGCACCAGTGGCCTATCGCGCCCGTTAGAAACGGAAATTGAGATTCGTTGACGCGTGAACTTACTCCGACCGATCCCGAGGCACCAGATGGACCCGTTGCTGTGCAGTACATTAGCAAATACGACTTGTAGCATGTGCTTCGGCTAACTTACCTCCTGTAGCGCCCACTGCCCCAGAAGCTCCGGTGGCTCCAGGAGCACCACTGGCACCCGTGGCTCCAACAGCTCCTGAGACACCCGTAGCACCGACAGCGCCTGAGGCACCAGTTGGACCGGTTGCTGGGAAGCACGTTAGTATCTACAAGTCGAAGTACCAAATGTGATTCTTACCGCCTGTGGCACCCACTGCCCCAGAAGCTCCAGTGGCACCCACTGCTCCAGAAGCTCCAGTGGCACCAACAGCACCACTAGCACCAGTTGCTCCGACAGCTCCTGAGACACCCGTGGCACCGACAGCGCCTGAGGCACCAGTTGGACCGGTTGCTGTAAAGTGCGTTAGCGAATGAAATCGAGACTCGGCCTTCAAATCCTACCTCCTGTAGCTCCTACCGCTCCCGATGCGCCTGTTGCTCCGACTGCACCTGAGGCGCCAGTGGCACCAACTGCACCCGATGCACCGGTAGCACCAACCGCGCCTGAGGCACCAGTAGCACCGACTGCGCCTGATGCGCCAGTGGCACCGACTGCACCTGATGCTCCAGTGGCTCCAACCGCACCCGATGCACCCGTTGGACCTGTGACTCCAGTGGCGCCAACTGCACCTGAAGCACCGGTCGCACCAACCGCGCCTGAGGCGCCAGTAGCACCGACTGCGCCTGAAGCACCAGTAGCACCGACTGCGCCTGATGCGCCAGTGGCACCGACTGCACCTGATGCTCCAGTGGCTCCAACCGCACCCGATGCACCCGTTGGACCTGTGACTCCAGTGGCGCCAACTGCACCTGAAGCACCGGTCGCACCAACCGCGCCTGAGGCGCCAGTAGCACCGACTGCGCCTGAAGCACCAGTAGCACCGACTGCGCCTGATGCGCCAGTGGCACCGACTGCACCTGATGCTCCAGTGGCTCCAACCGCACCCGATGCACCCGTTGGACCTGTGACTCCAGTGGCGCCAACTGCACCTGAAGCACCGGTCGCACCAACCGCGCCTGAGGCGCCAGTAGCACCGACTGCGCCTGAAGCACCAGTAGCACCGACTGCGCCTGATGCGCCAGTGGCACCGACCGCACCCGATGCACCCGTTGGGCCCGTGGCTCCAGTGGCGCCGACCGCACCTGATGCACCCGTTGGGCCCGTGGCACCAGTAGCACCAACCGCGCCTGAGGCACCAGTAGCACCGACTGCGCCTGAAGCACCAGTGGCGCCGACCGCTCCTGAAGCACCTGTTGGACCTGTCGCTCCTACAGCACCGGAAATACCTGTAGGACCAGTTGGACCAGTAGGACCGGTAGGACCCGTGGGACCAGTAGGCTGGAAAAGAGTCTTAGCATTGCGTCTTATATCAGTCGAGCTTGATACGTACCCCAACAATCGTCGACAAGATGAGTCCAGCACAAGAAGATGTCGAGAAGAGCGTCAGCTGCACCTGCAGACAGCCTTGGGGAGCAGCTCCCTCCTGGAAAACAGCGTAGATGCTTCCGTTGTTCATAGAACAAAATTGAGCTTGGCCACTCGCGAATCCGGTGTTCATCCATACAAGCTCACCTGCCTGCGCGAGAGAGAAAGTCGACTGGATGGTGCCTGGAGAAGTCGATGGAATAAACAGCTGAGAAGCCACACCAGGCTCGGTCGAGTAAGTGTAAGCTACGCCATTGATGATAGCGCTGAGACTGCCATTGCGAATTTGGTAGATTGGCGTTGTGGTACAGTCGTTGGACACTGTGCCGTTGCCGTTGATATATGTCTAACTGCATGTCAGCTTCTGTCTGCTACTTGTTGTGCGCATCACTTACACCGCCAGCCTGACGCTTTTGTGCTCCTCGTGCGCCCATGGCTGCAATAACATAGTAGTCGCCCAGATCAGGATATGGTGTTGACAGCGCGCCAGACTGTGCCAGACTTGGGTTTGCAATGGATGTGGAGGGCGGGTATCGAGAACTGATGATTGACATGGGCACGTTTACTTGGGTCCATCGGAAAGTGGACACTGTGTTGATGCTTGTCGGCGCATTGGTGATCGTGACAGGCGCTTGAGGGATCGGGTAGAACGTGGTATTTGTGAGGACGTCGGTGTTGATCGATACGGCTTGTTCGCGGAGGGTGTAAGTCTGGACGAATCTCGAGACAATAATACATGCTGAGTTGTCCTGTGCGCTCAGAGGGAGTGGATAGCTTAGCCATAAGCCCATGAGCAGACTCCTTAGAGGAGTGTTCGAAGAAAACATGGCGTGCTCGAGGAACCAAGAAACAAAACGAAGGTGAGGTGAGTAAACGAGAGACTCTGACCAAGGCGCACACGCGACGACGTCCAACAAGAGGTGGTTGACGGTGGAACTCATATCGAAAAGGTGTATGTATATTTGCGCCTTGCGCAAAACAGACCGTGTTGCTGGGTGCGGAAGCGCGTTCACTGAGGAATGCAGATGGACTGTTGTTTGGTAGTTGGGCAGGAATTTGTGCTGTCTTCTTTCCGTATTCAGGAATCCACGCGAGATGGCATAGCGGGCAATGGCATCTCTAAGCGTGCTCACAGCGTTCCCTATGCTGCTGTCAGGTCTTTGGCCACGTTTGCGCAGCTTTCAGTGCGGCCACGACGTCGCTTGGGGGTCTTCAAATTCGCCGCCAGCCTTCAGCATCGGTCAGCTTGCTTAAAGGCCGTGATCTGCTCGTGACGGTTGATACTGGCAATACCAGCCGTTTCGGCGTACAGCGGACCTGAATTCCGGTTGTTGCAGCGGCCAACACACGCATTCCAGAGTGCACAGTCATTCCTCGGCGTGGGTCTGCGCGAGTCTACGACCCCGACCCAGGCCCGATGATGCCGCATATAGGGTGCAGGTCTCATACGATCTGTGAATTGTTGCAGTTCGCGCAATTGAACGCTTTGCCACGCGTGGTGCTTGCCATGTTCTCATGCTGCCAGCAGACTCGCTCTGGCACGCTGGCCTCGAGAGAATATCGATGATCCCCGATCTCTCGACAGCCTAGGCCGGGGCTCTATTGAATGTAAGTCTGAGACGTGCCCGTGGAGCGGCTGGTGGTCAGTGATGACGGAAGCTTCTCCTGCCCGCCATGAGTTCGCGCCGGGGCTTGAGCGCGGTCAGACGCATAGGATCAACATGCAGCGCCATCCACAGTTCTGTACGGCGCTGGGTGGATGTTGCGTTGATCGCGGCAGGTAGGAGGTGGAGATGCGAGGGCCGCGACAGAATGGTGAAGATGAACGCGTCGCGTTGAGTCTTGCCAAGCGTAGAACTAGTTAATGAGGGCTGGCGTGACTGGCGTTGCCGACGTCCGAACCGCTAGCAAAAAAGTATGCCGCACAGCGGAGGAAGCTTTGAACGTCGATTTGTGCAGCTGCATGATGCGATAGCACACGATCATCCCAAGTCGTAGCAGTCATGGCCGCCGAGGTGAAGCCCGTTGCACCCATACGGTCGGCTCCGGGTCCAGCGCCAGAGACGGTCGACACGACGTACTGGAAGACATTCAAGAACCAGCTTCTGCTCCCATCGCCGCACAACGCCGGTATCACGTCCATCACCGTTCCCGACTACAATCCTTCAGGCTCGCAAGCAGACACCTTTGCAATCACGAGTGGTAGCAGAGTACAGACATACAGCACCAAGACGAGAAAATTAGTCAAGACAATCAGCAGATTCGGTGTGGACGACACCGCGCGTTCGGGTGTTCTGAGGCGCGATGGTCGCATTGTGCTTGCGGGAGGCGACAGCGGCATTATACAGGCCTTCGATACAGGATCGCGAGCTATCCTGAGACAATGGCGGGGCGAGCATGCACACAAGCAGCCTGTCCATGTCGTGCGATGGAGCCCAAGCGTGCTCACAGACTTGATGAGTTGCAGCGACGACCGCACGGTGCGCGTGTGGGACTTGACCGAGGACGCTGCAAAGTGGACTGGCATCGGACACGATGACTATGTGCGCACTGGCGGCTACTTGCCAGGTCATGGCGGGAATATGCTCGTCAGTGGCAGCTATGACCAGACCGTTCGCATTTGGGACACGAGACAGAAGGGCGGGCGATCGGCCTTGACTCTCAAATTTGGCAACAAGGTCGAGGACATACTCTGCCTCAACAGCGCAAGTCTAGCAGTCGCGGCGGGCAATCAAGTGTCCATCGTCAATCTGGTAGCGGGACAGGCTGAACATGTCATTCGTTCCCACCAAAAGGACGTCATGGCACTTTCTTCGGCGCAAAACGGGACGCGCATATTGACCGGAGCGTTAGATGGCCATGTCAAAGTGCACAACACCGCCAGCTGGGAGGTTGTTGCCGCCTTCAAATACCCATCGCCCGTTCTGAGTCTGGCGGTTGTGCCGGGAGCAGCCAACAGTGAAGGCGAACGAGACGATAGGCATCTGGCAGTCGGGCTTCAAAGCGGCCTGCTGTCACTCCGAACACGATTAGCAGGTGCGGAAAAGGCGAAGGTGCGAGAGAGGGAAAAGAAGATGGCAGCGTTGGTGGCAGGCGAGGCGGACGAATACGAGCGAAAACAGAAAAAGAAGGACATGCGGCAGGGCATCCGGGCACGCGATCGAGGCAAGGACTTCAAGGGCGAGGGCGCCGACATTGTCATCACTGGCAACGACCGTCCGCGCCAAAAGAAGCTGAAGCCTTGGCAGAAGAACTTGCGTGCAGGTGAATATGCGAAAGCACTGGATGAGATCCTGCCAACATCCGGCTCTAAACAACACAGCAGGGATGAGCTCATGACACTGATCACGGTCTTGAGGCATCGGAGTGCACTGCGCACGGCACTGGCCGAACGTTCGGCATACCGGCTGCTCCCCATCATGACCATGGTGCACAGATATGTTGGTCATCCACAATACATCAATCTGATGTATGATGTTCTGCTGGTCATCCTGGATCTGTATAGTCACAAGCTTGGCAATTGGCAGATGGACGATGGCAGCGAGAAGGATGTCGTTGCTTTGATACACAAAATCAAGGCTAAGGTCAGGCAAGCGGCCGATTGGGCCACAGCTGCTCACCGTACGTTGGGCATGGTCGATGTGCTTGAGTCGGGCTGAAATATCCTTCTGGTGCCCGTTTAGGACGAACTACAGGAGCTGCAAGGTGGAAGATAATGGAACCTCTCTGGACAGTCCAATGCTATCCCCAGCCGTGCCAGAAAGGAGTCACCGCGACCACGGACGGGCATGGGGATGGGCAAAGAGTGCTGCACACAAGTTTTTGAAGTCGTGGTGCAGGCCTCATACTACAATGTGCTTGCATGCAATTGCTTGCACGCAGCGCTCGGATGAGTGACAGTTCTCCGATATGCCAAGAGTCCATGAGTGCCCAGAAGGCCAATCTTGACCTCATTGCAACAACAATTGCAAGCTAGAGAAAGCCTGCCGAGCGCCAGCGAAGTATGAGCCACCTTCGAGGATCCGCAATAGCTGAGAAGGGTAGAGAAGACCACGCAACAAGAAAGAGCGCTTGCTCCAATAATGATTTCTTGGATCTATCCACATACTCCGAGCTGCAATTGCCGCTAATCCACTGTCGCCCCCGCCTGTTCCTCGTTATTGTGGAGCGATGCCCTTGCATGCCGCTCATAGGCCAGTGGCTGTGTCGGATTTTATGCGGAGCACACCGGACACAGTTGCTCTCGCCATCTCGTGATCGAAGTCGAAACACTATACATGTAGCTTCTTCCGCTGAGACAGCTCCTTCAGATACAATCCTTCCGACGATCTTGATGCGACCAGTGACCCGGAATGGCATTCACATCATCGTACTCGCTGGTCAAATCCAGCATGAAGCAGCTCAGCAGGGCACTTATCAATGATGCCAGTAAACGTACCACTCGCTCATTCGTGACAAGCAGGTCACGCGACATTACTGTCTATCCCGCATTATCGAAGAAAGCCCACGCATGCATTTCCGACATCCTCGCACAAAATGTTGCGGCTGGGAACCATCGACTGACCGCTGTGCAATGCACAATACTGGACAGTCCCGTACTGGACACGAGCCTGAACTCCGCAAGCCATTCTCAAACAGATCTCGAGGATACTAGGCTAGGCAATAGCAAGATCAAACTTGCGACATCAGGCATTCCTGAAAGGCTGGTGAAGGTCCAGCCGATGGTGGAGATCGTTGTCAAAGCAAAAGAAATCGGCATCTCTGAGGAAATCACGTCGATGGACATCTGAACTCTGTGCCCGGATTTGCAAGTGATGGGGAATGAGAGGTGTCACTTTCTGGTCCATATTACTGCATAGAGCGCGTACTGAGAATGAAAATTGCGATTCTCATCACTGCCGCTGGGAATTAAAGTCCATCAGTATTTGGCGCCGATGGAGACGATCGATGGTTGGCGACGCTTGCTTGGTCAGGAATACCCTTCATCGCGACAAGAAACCGCAAGTGCTTCATTTCACGTCCATGGGAAGTCTCTGTCCTGATTCCGTTGTCTTTGCAATTTGCAAGATGGCCGGCTTTGTGCTGGTGAAAGCCCCAAGTCGATTTTGAGCTGCATGCATAGAAACTTGCGTCATACTTGTCGCAACTTAAATGCCGTCGCCCATAGCATGTCAGGAACTCGCTGCCTCGTAACATGTTCTCCTTAGCATCCCGAGACGCCGAGTATCAGCGACCCACATCAACATCCTTATCACCGCCATCTGGCCGAGATAGGCAGAGCTGACGGCACATCGAGTATTCGCTGCTCAGCCACAACAAACTGCTATCGAGAAGAGATAGCCTTCTAGGCTTCTGCGGCACTTGAGCGCTTGAGTGATCTGTCATTAATGCTATCTCTGCCACATATGCGTAGCTTGCATCCGACGCCCGTGGCCTTCAAGGTCGCCGTCCGGCGGGGTCATTGACCAGAACCGCCTAGATGCTTTGGTGTCGATGGCACTTCGTGCTTATGATATAAGGCCAACGCCCACTCCAATGCTCACGATGTATACAGTCGGTCTCAGCACTGTTCGTGATGCTCTTCTCGCTAGCGGTGATCGGCCTCTCGCTGATATCACGTCCGGTTCTCTCTTTTGCATTCAAGGCCACAGGCCAGACTGTCCAGCTAGATGGCATCGACTATTATCTACCCGCCAAAACAGTGACTTCGATTCACGCGCCCAACTCTATTAGTGACGGAGCAGGGAAAACCGGAGGTCTGACACCTTTAACCGTGGTCACTGTCAACAACACAGCTTTCACCAGCCAAAGCTTGCATGCGACTGTAGCGAGTTACAGGGCCTCGGACGACGTCTTTACAGATGGCTTCCTCGGCAATATCTACCTACAATACGTTGTTCCTCGACCGCGAGGATACAGCGTGCCCGAATACAGCAAGTCCACGAACACGACCACCCATGTTTTCAGCGGCTACGTGAAGAACGCAACAATCATACCTCCAGGACCTTATTTTCTATCCTCCGCAGGTCAAGTTTACCAAGCCTGGAGACTCTACAGCGACTTCGCTGGTGCCTTCACCGAGTCAGTCATTGCCAACCCAGACGGCTCTTTCGATGTCCTGCGAGCTGGCTTGCCCGGACAGTCCTTGGCTATAGCCGTTCCTTCCAGACTTTACTACACCAAATCTGCCGAGAAACCTCTTGCAGGCGTACGTCTTGGGATCAAGGACATTTACGATATTGCAGGGTTACGAACTGGAAATGGAAATCGGGCTTGGTACCATCTTTACGGTCCGGCTATTGAACATGCTACGCCCGTGAAGCGACTTATCGACGCGGGCGCCGTCATTGTCGGGAAAATGATTACTTCTCAGTTTGCGAACGGAGAAGAGGCAACAGCTGTGAGTGTAGATGCGCTGCCGACGCAAGTTGTTACATAGACTTGATTACTGACATGTGTGTTCTCCTTCAGGACTGGGTCGACTATCACAGTCCCTTCAATCCCAGAGGTGATGGTTATCAAGATCCATCGTCTTCCTCTTCTGGCCCTGGCGCTGGTGCTGCATCTTATCCTTGGCTGGAACTCACGCTCGGAAGCGACACCGGCGGCTCTGTCCGTGGTCCATCCCAGAGACAGGGTCTTTACGGCAATCGACCATCACACGATCTTGTCTCGCTGGAAAACACGATGCCTCTAGCGCCCGAATTAGATACCGCAGGTCTTCTGACAACAGATCCCATCCTATGGACCGAAGCAGCTCGGGCTTTATATTTGTCAAACATCACCATTTCGCACTCTTACCCAAGACAGATCAAGGCGTACGGATTTCCTCAAAACGTGTCTTCCAGTGGGGATCATCTCCTTCTGGACTTCCTGAACAAGGTCGGCACCTTTATCGACGCCAATGTTACAGAGTACAACATTGAAGGCGCATGGAACGTCACAAGCGACCTCAGCACCACTCTATCAGACTTGACATATCTCACCTACGGCACCCTCATTGCCAAACGCCAAGCCTCTCTCATCCGCGATCCATTCTTCGCAGACTACGCAGCTGCTCACGACGGCCGCCGTCCTTTCATCGACCCTGCACCCTTAGTCCGATGGACCTGGGGTGACTCCTTTCCCGAGACTGCGATCGAGGAAGCCAATGCCAACCGCACCCTCTTCGCCGATTGGTTCTCCGACCACGTCCTCGTGCCAAACGAACAGACCTGCAGTGACTCTTTGCTACTATACGTCGGTTCCCAAGCTACAGTCAACTACAGGAATGAATACCAAGATCCTCCAACGGTGCCTTTGGGAGGAGACATTATCAGTCGTGCGTCGCCGTTCTGGGGAGGGCCGGATTTCGTGGTGCCTATAGGCTCAGCGAAGTATTACAGTAATATCACGCAGCATGAGGAGGTTTTGCCCGTGACGGTCGACATTATGGCGGCGAAGGGATGTGATGGGCTCATATACGGACTTGTACAGGACCTCGTGAAGGATGGAATTCTGAAGCCGAGTGTTGCTGGATACAGTAGTACCGAGGGTGGCGAAGTTCTGTTGAGGAGGAGTGGAAGTTGGTAGACGTTGTGCATGGTTGTTAAACTATAGTTGCTGTTCTTTTTGACAGACTATGCATCGGTTTCTGATGCCGGTGTTCCCATGAAGGGGAAAATCAATTGCTGTCCGCTCGAGAAGACAGCGCGCAAGTAAATCGCGATCATAGGCTCTATGCCCAGCTCAGAAGCCTTCACGATCCAGTCCTCGAGCTCAAGCTCCTCAAACTCTTTGCCGTGCACCTTCTCCATATACTCTTTCAGCTCGGCGGGCCGTACCTCCACACCTCCGCTGTGATGACGGAAGCGGAGATGCGGTGGCTGCTCTTCATGGGCGGTGGCTTCAGCGATGCTCGAAGCAACTTCTTCCACGGGTGCGAAGTCAAAGAATCCGGCGACGGGCAGTTTGGACACTTGCGGAACCGCGCTCATGAGTGCCGAGAGTCTCAGAATAGAGTTGAGTGCATCGTCTGACGGGGCCTGATCGCCGATCACTGAGCAGGGACGATGAATAGTGATGGGGAAATCACCTCCAACTTCGCTGGCTTCATCTGCCAGGTTTTCGAGCAGGACTTCGCCGGCCCATTTTGATGCCGTCAATCCTTCAGATCCATCACTATTTGGCTGATGCTCCTTAACGCTGACGGGTGGGAGCGCGGCGTGCGCGTCTTTCGCGAGAAGCGTCACTCGACTGGAAGAAACGAAGTGCATTGGCAATCGGCGGCGAGATGCCCAAGTTGCCAGAGTCTTTGTGCTGGCAACGTTTGTCTGCCGAAGTGAAGCATAGTTATGTAGGCAATGCCCGTGGCTTCCTCCTATTATGATTCGATCAACACTTTCCACGAGGCTTGCGGTCGTTTCTTCGCTTAGTCCGAAGTTCTGTTGGTGGAGATTACTGCCCTCGTAGATGACGATGCGTGATGGATCGATTCCTGCGGGTAGCTTGGTCAATGGTGGCACGGCAAGACAGTGAACCCGGCGGATCGATGGGTTGCGCAGCAATGACTGCAGTATGTGGCCACCCAGAAAGCTATCCGCGCCAGTGAGCAGAACCTCCTTGCACGACGCAACGTCCGCCGGATCCATTTGATATGAACTCGATCCGCGTAAAGCAACCTTCAAGTCATCAGGTAATCTCGTCTCCTCGTCCCACTTGATTGCTCCTCGGGCAGGTAGGTCGGACATCCGATCAGAAATCAACTCCGCCATGCTTCCGATCGTGCTGTGCATGAACATATCGCGAATTGACAAGTCGACAAACATATCTGTGCGGATAGCTGCCTGTAGTTTGACCAGATGCAGTGATGATCCTCCCATGGACCAGAAGTCCACATCGGGCTGACGTGGAATGTCGGCGCGGTCCAGGATGCGCTTCCATAGTAGGTGTAGCTCCACTTCCTTCAGAGTCGTGAACTTGGATGTACCTTTGTCTTGATCGCAAGTAGTGGATCTTGGCGATAGTTGAGTCTGAGCCAGCTTTCGACGATCGATTTTAGCATTGGCAGTCATGGGTATTCTTGGAAGTATGACCACTCGGCTTGGCTTCATGTGTCGTGGCAGGGGCAAACGCTGCATGAAGGCCTCCATTGATGCTTCAAGCTCGCCGTTGTTGTTCTCCGAGTGCTCATCGCCATCGCCAGGAGCAAGAAGCTGGTCGTTCCATTCGTTGGGAATTACGTGGGCGACGAGGAATGCATCATCGTTCTCCTGATGTAACGTCACCGCAACGTCGGATACCATGTGAGCACCATGAGACAGAATGGCGTTCTCAACATCTGTAAGATCAGTCCTCTGCCCACGAATCTTGACAACAGTGTCGTCAACCATTCTGCCCAGGTAACCAAGGGTGCCGTCTGCTCTCCAGACGCCCCGGTCTCCAGTTCTGTACATCCTTCCCTCAGAATGCGTGAATCCGTTGGTATCTTGGATCTTGAAGTCCTCAACAAACGACCTGGCAGTCGCATCAGCATCAACGTAGCCGAGCGCGACTCCAGGTCCAGTGACGCAAACTTCTCCAGGAACACCAGGTGGACAAACGTGACCATAAGGATCCAGAATGAAAGCCCCAACGTTGGCAAGAGGTCGTCCGACTGAGGTCGCGCCTAAAGTCAATGGGTCCTGAATGTCATCTCTTTCATCGTGCTCCATGGTCACACAAATCGAAATCTCTGTAGGTCCATACGCATCCGCGAATACCGGACTGCAGGGATGATTCTGCATTTCCTTGCGAAGAGCCTCGGGCACCTTTTCTCCTCCACAATGCGCCAAACGCCATCGTGTCAAATCAGAAAGCTTGTCTTTGCTGTAATGGAGCCACATGAGGTACTCGGTAGGACAGGCGAAGGTAAGGCTCACGTTCTCGCGCACCATCAGGTCTGTCAAAGCCACGGGATCTCCACGACTCGCCTGCGGAGCAATGATCAGAGTACCTCCATGTGCTAGGGCAAGTAGAGCCTCAGCAATAGCCATATCAAAACCCAAGTTGGCCTTTTGCAGGATAACCTCGCCCTCTTGGACGCCATGTATCTCGGCTTGATTGCCGAGGAAATTGAGGAAGCCACGGGACGAGAGTAGGATGGCTTTTGGAACACCTGTTGTACCACTGGTGCACAGAATCAATGATGCTCTGGTCGTGTCCTCCAGATTTTCTACTCCCACGGCCTCGCTAGCGTCCAGATCTGTGTCTTCGAAGCATAGTACCTCAGCTGCTGATCCGGATTCGGAGACAACTTGGGAACTCAGGGATTTAGTGGCAGCATGACACAGAACGATACTCGCCTCACTTGCATTCATCATGGCGACAAGTCGTGCAGGAGGTAGTGTTGCGTCAAGCGAGATAAATGTTGCTCCAATCCTGAAGATGGCGAGCATGCCCACGATCCATTCTCGCTGTGGCTCGCACAGGACCGCGATTCGTTGCCCTCTGTGAGGCAAGAGGCGCTTGGACAAGCTCGTGATGGCCATCGACAGTTCTGCATAGCTCAAGGAGCCGGAAGAATCTCTAATTGCGATCGTGGTCGCATGGGTGCTGGCAATTTGGTCAAATCTTGCGGTGATCGTCGACGGCCAGCCATCGAATTCCCTGGCTTTGGGCGCCCCAAATTCGAGAGCTTTGTGAATGCCTGCACTGGGGTAGATCTGGAGGGTTTCAATCGGGCTGTTGACAGCAGATTCCTGGGCCACACTTTCCAGGAGTGTGATGTACATATTGGCGAGCAACTCCGTGGCCTCTGGCGAATACAAATCCGTTCGAGTGTGAACTTGCACATAAGACGGGCCAGGAGCAGGCATTGGTACCACACAGAATGTGGTGTCGTAAGGCAGGACGGAGTCAATTGCATCACGAATGCTCAATTTGCAGTTGCCAAGGGGGATTTCAGCGGATTGTCCTGCACGAATATCAAAGCCGACCTGGAAGAGTGGTGTGCATGTGGGATCACGACTAACACCCGCGCCTTCCAGGATCTCGTCGAAAGGCACGCTTGAGTGCTTGCGTGCTTCGCGGTATGTGCTGTTGACTTGTTGGATCAGTTCCGCGAATGACTCCGAATCTGTTTTGCGTAGTCGGAATGGCAATAGATTGAGAAAGAATCCAATGGTCGCAGCTGCCTCTGCATCGCGACCCGAGTCCGTAACTCCAATGCAGATATCTGGAGTATGTGTGAGGCGTGCTAGGAGGCATTGGACAGCAGCCAAGTAGAAACTGACTGCAGTAACGCCCAGAGACCGGCTGATGCCGTTGATGCGATCCACGATCGATCCAGCCAGCTCTGTAGTGCTTGTGTGATTCTTAAAGCCATCAAGATGAGGGCGAATCTTAGTCGAGGCGAACGGCAGGAGTGGCAATGGGTCCGGAACCGGCGATAACTGTTCCTTCCAGAACGTACTCGATCCGTCAACAGCACGCCGTGCTTGACTTGTAGCGATCTCGATTAGAGACCTGCCAGGAGGCTGTAAAGCTATGCCCTGGTAGGCCATGTGCAAGTCTCTGAAGAATGTACGCCAAGCCGAGCCATCCATCGCGATATGATGGTATCCGATCAGCAAGGTGTGCTTGTCACTCGCATGAGACACCAAGACGACCTCGAGAGCTTCGCCGCGTTGCAGTCGCCATCTCCGTGTGCTCAGCTCGTTTTCTACTTGGCAAATTAACTCATCGTCAGTCTTTCCATCCTTGGATGATGAAATATGCTTGAAACAGTCCAGAGGTGTTTCCAAACGGCCTTGTAGAGGGGTATTTGTAGCGTCCTGGTAGAAACAGGTATGGAGTCCTGAGTGATGGGCAACGACGGTGGCAACCGCACGACGAAGGCGAGTCACATTAACAAACCCGTTCAGATCGTAGATTAGCACGTTGTTGTTCTGAATCTGGTTGGATGAAACATGGTCGGCAATCCACATTCTACAGCATTGAGGAGCATTTGGTCAGCAAGGGAGATTTTATTGCAATTCTCGTAAGCTATCGGTCGACGACAGGACAAGACTCACCTTGCCTGAGCGTGCGTCATGGGCGCAGTATCTCGCAGTGTTGGCGGAGCCTGTATGTCTTCCTTTTCTTCCGCCCCCATCGTGCTCACGCTGGTAGCCATGGCAGAATCGCCCGCGTCACTTGAGCTCGATGAACCCGACTGTTTCTCGTCTGATTCTGACACGCTCGCTGCATCATCCTTCTGCGATTCCGGTTCAGGCGAAGCTGAATGGTCTTTGCCAGCGGCAGAAGGTGATTCCTTGGCTGTTTTGCTTTTCTCTGCCAAATATTGACTGGCAGCAAAGGCACAAATGGCCTCACCACTGTCACCGCCCAAGATCTTGAGGACAGGAACATCGACATGCACTTCCTTCAAGAACCATGTACGCAACTCAACAGCCAGAAGCGAATCTATGCCCACATCAAGCAGGGAAGCGTCAACCTTGAAGTTGCCGCTGGCCATCTGCAGCATAGTCTCCACTCTGGCTGCCAAGGCTCGAGTGAGAACAGAGGCCGCCGCATCTTCCGTTGTTGTAGCATCGAGTTGAGCAGCAACGGATAGATTATCACCATCTGCTCCACTCGTCACAACGTTGGACCCTCGTTCCTCTCTCACGTAATGGGCCGCAAGGCGGTTATTGAACCACGGTGGGTGTGCTTCGAAGGGAGTGTTAGGAGTGTAGTTGTAATATCCCATTCCTGATACGATCTCGGCGGTAGTGGAGTCCACGACTTTGTCTTTACGCACAGGACTTGCGGCCACCGCTTCAGCGAAGAGCTGATGCACATCAGCTTCAGACAAAGGCAGCTTCATGGTGCGCGCAAGTTTGTCGAACAGTGATTGGCCGCGCTCGGCAACGTATCCCACGTCTGCCACACATCCGACCTCCATCACGGATGCTGGAAGTCCCTTCTGACGGCGTTGCTTCGCCAGCATAACTTGATAGAGAGATGCAGCATCGTAGTTGGATTGACCTGCGTTGCCAATGACGCAAGACAGAGTCGAGAACAGAATGAAGAAGTCCAGAGTAGGGTCATCGAACTCCTCATGCAAATTGAAAGACCCATCGACCTTTGGCGCAAGTACCTCGGTCATATCTGCCAATTCCATGTCAAGGAAGAGGCGATCTCGAAGCACAAGAGCAGCATTTGCCACTCCTGCAATCGGTGGCATCTCAGCGCGCATCGTAGCGACTGTGCTTCGAACCGAATCCCTGTCAGAAACGTCCATTCTGTAGACACGCACGTCAGCTCCGAGGTGAGCCATCTCTTCGAGCCATTGAGAGTCGACCTTGGCACTACGACTTGCTAAGGCGATGTGTCGAGCTCCATTTTCGATCATCCATCTGCAGATCGAACGACCCAAAGTCGATACCAAGCTGACCATAAGGTAAGATTTGTCAGGCGAGAAGAGTCCACGCCCGTCGATCGGTTTCACTGTAACTTGCAGAGGATGTTCGGCATCGATCGACCAGTCCACCACAGCAGGGTAGTCGAGGGAGAAAGCTGGCGCATTGCTCAAAAGGTGTGCCGGTACACTGGCCTCTGCTTCTTCTGTCCCGAAAGCATCCGCGGCAAGGACCTGCTCGAGCGAGCTCTCCAATTCGGAGAGCAGCTGAGCTTTGCCTTCGAGGACGAGCTTGTCCAGATCCAGTACGGCGCCAGGAAAGATGGAAGTCAGCTTAGCACCCACAGCTTCACCTTTAGCAAGGTTTACGACGAAGCCAACGTCGGTTGGTAGTGCTCGTTGTATAATGTAGTTAGACGACCGGGGATGCAGACGAACGGCGTTTGAATTAGCGCTGGAAGTTGACTCAGTGAAAACCAGATTCTGCTGCTCTGCAGCTAAATATTTGATGGCCGCGGCCAGAGCTGCAGAAGCACCGTGTACGATGACCTTGGACGCTTTCTTGGACGCGCGAGATGAAATGGCCGCAAGTACGTGCTGAGCCAAGATGAGTTGGGCACAAGTTCGCAGCTGCTTGGCAGTATATCCCTTCGCCGATTTGAGGTACAGGACGGCAGTAGCAGGCACCGAAAGCTGGGTGCTGTGCGAACTGACGAGCGCAAGGACTGGTTTGCGATGTTGATCATAGCCCGTGATCAGGACGGCGGAGGTCGACGCCGGCACTGTCACCGAGAGGCTGGTTTGGATCGTGACGGTATCTGCAGGCGCCAAAGCTTGCCGCTTTGCAGGAAGTAGCCAGGGTGCATCTTCTTCGATCCTAAGATTGCCGTTGTGGGCCACAGCCGTGTACTGCGGACTGTCCACATCAACTGAAGTTACTGCTTTGGTGATGTGCCGCGCGGCGGAGTTGAGCCGGTCGTTGCGCTCCACGTCGGGCAAAAGACGCGGGATCAGGACCTCTTCTTCCGAGGACACCGTCAACTCGGGCTCGTTCGACCAGAGGATGGGCGAAGCGGCGAACGAATCCGAAGCACTCAATTTGAGGCGTATGAAAGCCTCAACAATGAGTCGAGCATCGGACGCCCTGGTGCCTTTCGTGGTGGTGTTCAAAAACTGGAGGTTGAGGTGCTCCAGCTCGACGACCATCGTGCGGCACAAGCCTATCATCATGGCTGACGAAGGATCATGTTCATCTAAATGCCCCGTTGTGACCCACAACACATCCGTTGCGTGGAAAAAGAGGGATCGAAGCTTCTTCAAACGTGACTCAGTAACTGGGTCAGCAAAGAATGGTCGCTCCAGCTCGCACAGCGCAATGACTGCCGTAGGAGCCGATGTGTGCACATCCGGATCAATCTTGTCAATGCTTTGCACGACCTGAACACGTCCAGCAAAACGCGACACCTGCTGAGAAATGCTTCGAATGGTCTTCGACATTGCCAGTGACTCTCCGCCTATGATCAGCACTTGATCACTGACAGGTAGCTCATCCAGATACTCGAGTGGTTCGCGAAGCATCTCAATGCGTGTGTCCGTGGCTTGTGAGACGACAACGGAGACGGCATGTGTAGCAGAATCGGGTACATCGCTCTGGTGCTTGTCGACTCCAGTGAAGCCTGTCTCACGCAGAAGATCGTCCCAGCCCGAAAGGGTCAAACCAGGTTGACTAGCTTTACCTTCACGATTTCCAAGCCACCAACCCTCGAGTGGGCCCATGAGGAGCAGGCCTTCGAGATACTCGCCTGTCACCTCAAGCATGAACAGGTATCCTCCTGGCTTCAGAAGGCGACGAACACTCTCCACGGACTTCTTGAGATCTGCTGTCGCGTGCAAAACATTCGCTGCGATGATCACGTCTTGAGACTCCGGCTCGAAACCTTGCTCCTGGGGATCGCGTTCGAGATCAAGAACTTTGTAGACAATTCGATCCGCAGCAGAAGCCTCGGTCTTTGCCAATCGCTCCCGCGCCTTTTCGAAAAAGCCGGCGGAAATGTCAGTGAAAGTGTATTGACCAAGAGCATCTCCAAGCCGATCCAAGATTCCTACAGTAGTACCAGCACTACCTGCCCCGACTTCCAAGAAGTTTGCACGAGGGTAGCGGTGAGCAAAGCTACGCACCAGGTCCGCTACGGTGCGATTCAGTCGGACCTGGTATCTGCCGTGTGAGTAAAGAGGAGCCCACACGCCCTCGCGGAGATAAACTTCGAGTGCACGCTCCTCACCAGCCATGACCTGTGCGAGATGCTCCCCTGCGACGTGGATTGCCTTCATATCTGCTTGACTCTGGAAAGCTGGTGTTTGCTTGTACTCTTCCATGAGCGCTGCGGTGTCATTCAGCCATGACTTCCGCGCCACTGGGTGCTTGCCGTCCGCCGTGAGTTGTAGCACCTGCTTTGCGGCCTTGCAGAAAGCCTGTCGATCCCATGTCCATTCTGCGATCTGCGCTTCAGTGACAGTAGAGAAGAATGCACGCAGGTAGTAGAAGGACGCTCGGTTCACGACTTCCACAAGTCGCAGCTCAGCGTCACCAGGAGTGAGCTCAGCAAGATCGTTGCCATTCGCATAGAACAGGTCAGGTTTGTACTCAAGACGAGAGAACACCGGGCGATCTTCTTTGGCGCTTGGTTCGGTCCAATTGTCCATTCTGAAGCCCTCGACTTGCATCATGCATTTGCCCGATGGCCCGAACACATGAATGTCACCCTCTACAGAACGGACTGTGTTCGTTGTCAAGAAACAGTCCGATTCGAATACTACTTCCCTGCCATCTTCAGTGATGGCACTCGTATGCGGGTCAAACACCAGACGAGCCAATGCAGAAGGCAACAGTGATCCTCGGATTGGGATTCGGGTAGGGTTGACAAACGCCGCCAATATGGCCTGCAATGCGACATCTAACAAGCCCGGATGAACAAGATAACGATCTCCCACGTCTTCGACAGGCCAGGACGCAACGGCACTAGAGAAGCCCATTGAGCGACGAATGTGCTTCATGCCTCGGAAGAGTCCTGTGTAGTCCAGTCCTGTAGTGTTAAGAATGGCCTGGTAGTACGCTTCACCCTCTATCGACGTTGTGCCGGAGCGTGCAGAACATCGTGTTGGCAATACTGGTGCATCTTCATTGTCTAAACTCTCGTCGGATGGGAATAGTTCAATAATCACGCGGCCGCCGCAGTTCTTCTCGAGAGCGCCGCCATTCACGCTCGAGTGGCAAGCGAACTCTGCTTCAATGAATGTGGCATCAGTGACTGGCTGGCGGCGTAGACTGAAAACAGTCTCAACTCCGCTATGATTGTCTTCTAGTACCAGAGCGCGTGGAATGACCAAGTCGCGGATCTCAATGAGCTTGATTCGATCCAGTCCGGCGATCTCTGCGGCAGCTTCGATCGCTAAAGCGATGTAACTGGTGGTGGGGAACAAGATCGCTCTTTGGAAAACATGGCCTCGAGTCCAAGGAAGTTCACTGACCTTCAAAATATTGCGCCAGCGCATCTCGTTGTCTGAATCGTCAGGAGCGCGTCTGCCCAGCAGCTCATGCGGCGCCCGTTCCGCGAGACGATACCGAGCAGAAATTCTGCTCTCTTTCCAGAACACTTGATCATGAGCCCACTTGTAGCCTGGAAGGCCCTTGGGCACCGCGGCCACGGGTGCCGAATCCGGTCCAAGACATGCCCTTCTCCATCCGTTAAAGTCTACCCATGTACCGAGAGTTGTCCAAAGTGATCCAAGCGAGGCAGAGAAAGCTTGCACGTCGGGCTGACCTCGTTGCAGCGTTGCAGTGTACGGGAGAGCCGCATTAGCGCCCAATATCGCAGTGATCGTCTGTCCTGCTGGTCCTTTTAGTGCTGGATGAGCGCCCACTTCGATGGCAAGATCGAAGGGGCCGGCACGCCAGAGTGAGCATTCGATGGCTTCAGAAAACAATACTGGCTGGCACATGTTGTCAACCCAGTACTGATCGGCTAGCACTTCGAGATCCTCTGGATCGTCCAGGATCTCAGCATGACCGTGGACCGATGAGATCCAAATGCATTCCTCGTTCTGAGGAAGCACTTTTATGTTGCACGCCTTCAGCGAGTCCAGATAAGGTTGGGCACAAGGCAGCATGTGGCTTGAGTGGTAGGCTGTGTCGACCTTGAGCAGCCTTGCAAACGTCCCCTTCTCGTCGAGGGCGGTCTTGGCTGATTGCACGACATCCTCATCACCGGACAAGGTTGTAGACGTAGGAGAATTACTAGCTGCCACGCTCAGTCGCCCTTCGAAGGGCTGACAAAAAGCCTCTGCATCATCGATGCCTAGACCAACAGCCAACATGGCCCCTCGCTGGCCGTTCTTCCCTTGAGCCAAGTGAGCATGCAGGCCACGATAATACGCGACTCGCATGGCATCCTCGGCAGAAAGTAGGCCTGCAGCATATGTCGCCGCAATCTCACCAGAAGAATGTCCGATAACGCCACGGAAGGTAACTCCCGAAGCCTTTAGTGTATCGACCAAAGCAATTTGAATGGCGGTGCACAGGGGCTGGGAAAGTGCTGCTTCGTGTAGTCGCGATTTTGATTGCTCTTGAAGGAGCTCCTCCCTCAGCGACCACGTAGGCCCATCAGAGAGTGACCGAAGAGCAGCTTCGCAAGATTCAATACTGTGCCGGAACAAGTGGCAGCGATTCACCATGTCCTTGCCCATGGTGGCCCACTGCGCGCCTTGCCCGGTAAACACTCCAAGCACTCCGGGTGTGTGCCACTTGAGTTTCACAGGGGCTCGCACGCCAAGCTCAGAGGGTGCAGTGGAGCCGGTAGCCCGCAAGGCCTCAATGAGGGCAGCTCGAGACCCTCCTGGGAAGTAGATACGTTGTGGAAACGTGCTCCGCCGCGTCTGCGTAAAGAAGGAAAGATCTTGCACGCTGAGATTGCTGCCGTCGTCTTCGAGCATATCAGCCAGAGACTCGATGCTGGCTGCAAGCGCATTTCCGGTGTAAGCCGACAGAATTAGTGGCCCAGCGAAGGAGTCATCAACGACAGAGGTCTGCTCAGCTGCCTTTGCACGCTCAGGAGGGGGAACATATTGTTCGATAATGGCGTGACAATTAGTCCCTCCAAACCCGAAACTGTTCACGCTTGCACGCCGTGGCGAAGTCCCAGGCGGCCACGGGAGTGCTTCTGTGGGAACCTGAAGACGGTGGTAGAAAGGCTTTATGTCCGAATTCAGACGCTGGAAGAGTAGATTCGGCGGTATTACTCCATTTTGAATTGCCAGCGACGCTTTCAGTAAACCAGCAAGACCGGCGCAGCCCTCCAAATGCCCAATCACTGTTTTTATTGATCCACAGAAGAGTTTCGTTTGACTTTCTTCCACTGCGCTGTCATTTGAATCATGGCCAAAGAATGCGCTGTAGATGCCGCGGGCTTCTTGAGGATCACCAGCCATGGTTCCGGTGCCGTGCGCTTCGAAGTATTGCGGTCGGTCGCTCTTGAGGTTTAGATCGAGTCCAGCACGGGCGTATGTATCACGGATCAGCGTGGCCTGCGCATCACCGCTGGGCATTGTCATTCCCGTCGTTCTGCCATCCGAATTCATTCCAGTCTCTCGGATGATGCATTCGATGTGGTCGCCATCCGCTAAAGCCTGGGACAGCGTTTTGAGCATCAGTGCTGAAACGCCCTCGCCTCGGGCATAACCGTCAGCGGAGTCGTCCCACATTGAACTGCGCGACGTGGGCGATAGCATGTGGAGCTTTGATTCAGAGATGTAGGATGTGCTGTCGAAAATCAAATTCACGCCTCCGACTATCGAGCTTGTCGACTCGCCGTTGCGTAATGACTGCACGGCGAAATGCAGAGCAGCAAGAGACGATGAGCAAGCTGTGTCCATGGTCACCGACGGGCCTCGAAGGTCAAACACGTAGGAGATACGATTGGACAAAATGCTCCTCGTCGAGCCAGTTCCATGGTAGCGGTTGATGATCTCTAGATCTCGCCCCTGGATATCGCTATAGTCGTTGGTCATGCAGCCCACATACACGGATGTCGCACTGCCTCGCATCTTGTCAAGTGGATATCCAGCACTTTCGATGCATTCGTAGACGCTTTCGAGTAGCAGTCGTTGCTGTGGGTCCATTGCGTCTGCCTCCATAGGATTGATGTTGAAGAAAGGGCCATCGAAGAGTCTGGGATCCTCTTCGAGTAGATATGCCTTGGCAACAACGTTCGTCGAACCATGACGCTCGCCGTCTTCGTGATAGAATGCGCCCAGGCCCAGACGGTGTTTGGGCATATCGGCCAGGACATCGCGGGGACTCTTGAGAAGTTGCCATAATTTCGAAGGAGACGAAGCACCTCCAGGGAATCGGCAGGAGGAGCCCACGACAGCAATCGGCTCTGGCATGTCTCGAGTTTAGGAGTCCTGTCCAAGTGGCTATGGTGGAAAGGTATGAGGCGAGTCGTTAGTGTTGGGGAGAAGCAAGAAAGGGTCGTCGATGGGAAGTATCGCACTGAACGTGATGGGAGAATCACTTGTTGTTCAGCTCGCACCTGTCGCCTTTGCTCTGTGCACATGGAGTATGCATGGCTGCCAGGGCATCTGATAGCCTTGCATTGTCGCTAATGTGCTAGACGAAGCCACCGCCGGGCATTTCATCGGCGCGGGGGAGGGTTCGTAACAGCTCGTGTTTAGGCGGGTACCATCTGGAAGCACCAACGAAGATCTGCAGTCTTCTAGCGCGGAATGCTGGGACACATGCGCGCGCACGCGACACCACGGGCTTGTAATCGGCAGCGTAATGCATGTTTGGGGTCCAGGTCGACGTGCTACGCCAGTGTTATCGGCTACACCACGAATCTACGCCAGTGTTTTAGGCTGCACCACGAATCTTGATGGTCTCGCCGTGTCGGCATCACCGCCATGATGGGCCATACTCGGCCTCAGAGCCAGCAATCTCTCGTGCATGCGGCCGGTAGTGCTGTGTGTGGATGAGCGTCCATCGGGTCGGCGTAGCGTGGGAGAGACGGCGTCGTGGGCGGAGCGCGTGTGGTGGTGTGACCGTGTGAGGTGAGGCAGAGATGGAATGACGACCACGCGTCTGATCGGCGCATCGGCGCGTCGGCGCTCCGACGCCGCTCGGACGTTCTCCACAATTCCCATCGCGAACTACTTCTACCGCTGGCTGCCTGGCTTTTCTCTGGCGCCCGACCCGACCTCACCTCTTCATCCTCCGTCCCACCCCCGCCCCGCCGGCAGATTGCTCGAGCACGCTAACAACTGCACGCCGCAAGCGACATGAGGCTCTGATAATGCACGATAGGGCGCGCACTCCACGCCGAATGCCCCTGCCGCATCCTCCCGCGCCCTGGCACACTGGTGCTCGGGTGCACCATCCCCCGCCGGCATCGCGAGCGGGCTCGGGAGTGTCTATCAACCGATTGCTCCCTAGACGATGCAATACACCAGCTTCTTGCCTTCCGTCAGCCCTTTGCGCAACGCGTCCACGCCTTCCGGGATGGCAGCGAGTCCTCCCCTTCGGAGGGCGATGGGATGCGTCCGGAGCACCCCGGAGTCCAGCAGCTTCTGAGCCACCGGATTCCACGTCTGCCCGAAGAGCTTGTGCTTCGGTCGCGGCGCTCGGGCGTACGGCCGCTTCCATCGAATGCCTTCTCCGCTCACCGTCCACGCCACGATCCACTCCGGACGGACGTCGCGGCGCGTGTGAGAGCGGATGGGGAATTGATCCAGTCCCACGTATCGTCCGCCCTGGCCACCAAGCGCATTGTAGCATATGTTCATGCTCGCGCTATCTGTGATGCAGTCGAGAGCTTCGGTGAGGCCATCGCTGGTGAACTCGCGGACCTCGTCTGCCACGGTCGGGATGTGGTAATCGAAGCATGCAACCGCTCCCAGCGACTTCATGCGCGCGAAGTGTCGCGGTGAACAAGCGACGACGGGCTGCATTCCGGACCTGCAAACGGATCAGCAGTGGCCCAACACGGACTCGCGGGTCTGCTCACAGTGCGGCGCATTGAACCGCCAAAGTTCCCGTGGCCGTCCCACTTCCGTAGATGAAAAGATATCGTCCGGTGCATTGTCTCCGGGAGAATCCAGCGGCAGTGGAACCTTCAGCATATAATGAAGCGCAAGGCCAACCGTCATGAGCGACATCCCCAGCGTCGCCGCATGCTCAAATTGCATTCCCTCTGGGACCTTCCATGCGACGACTTCGCGTATTGTGGCATACTCTGCAAAACCGCCATTCTCCGGAGCATCTGATGCATTGCCCTTGACGGGGCCGAAGACGCGGTCGCCGATCTTGATATCGTTCCGGCATTTGGCACCAACTGCTACAACTTCACCCGCAACATCGCAGCCAAAGGTTGATCCTGGAGCTGGGGAAAGATCTAACGATTTCCTGTCGAATTTGTCAGTCCTTCACTCCTTCTCGTAATGAAAGCTCCAGCATCTCACCAATCAAACGGATTCAGCGCTACACAATGTACTCGTACAAGAATGTCTTCGGCTTCGAGCTTCGGCAGCGGAACGTCTTTTTCCAATCGAACAGTGCTCGCCTCGACCACTTTGATCGCTCGCTGGCGGTCCGGCAGTGGCAGAGAATGGTCAGCAGCCATTGTATCCGTGTTCCTTGGTGCTAGATCCCACAAGACGAACAACAGTAGGAGGATGTCAGTAGAAACAGTGCGCCTCTCTCGACAACGACCTGAGGTGTACAGCAAGCTCTGGCCGAGTGTCCTACATGCACCTAAGTTCTTGGTATTGATAGGCACAGATCTAGGCTTGCCCGAACGCCAAGCCGAGCGAACTCACGCCCCCAGCTGGCTTTGTGGCGGCAGAACGACTGCCGATGTACGGCGCTATCGCTTCCGACTATGCTCGTGACTAACAAGCGGGATCGAATTTAGCCTTGCGTAAGGCTCAGTCCGCAGCACCTTGGAGATTTACTATCGCGGCCAATGTGGCATTTGACGACGGATCGAGGAACTATTCAACCCTGCATCAGACCTGAGACCACAACCCTGGTTGAGGCTGGGATTGAAGCTAGCCCGGTTCCACGGAGCATCATGCGCATCTGCAATTCCGCATTCGCGCGGTGCTATGGAGCTGACAGCAATCGACTGCGTCCCAGATCGGCGAGCCAATGGGCAATGCAGCAAGGTAATCACAAGTCGGAACCAACATCGACTGCTGAAACGTCCTGCTGCCATTGAAGGCTTCCTCTGTGCAATATCGAAACAGTTGCCTAATCATCGCAATCACGATACTCTCCCCAACACAGCATCTTCGTTGCGATCACAGTAATGGAGCTTCTCTTGCTGGGAGCAATTGTCGCTGCCTTGGGCCTTCTCTTCAAGATATTCCAGGTACGACCTCGACACAGTACGACAGTATGTCAGCCTTCCTCGCTTACCATAACCAAAGCTTGCGACACAGCCTCGAGATCACCTTGCGAACGTGCCCGGGCCCTGGTACTCAAAGTACACTTCATTCGGATTTACCTTCAATGCTTTGGTTCCCCGTGTTCATGAATATGTCGACGAGTTGCATCACAAATATGGCCCGGTTGTTCGTCTGGGCCCGAACATGGTCGCAGTCGCGGATCCTGATGGAGTTGCCGACATATTCCGATCCAGTCGTGGCTACTTGAAGGGGCCTCTGTACGACTCACTCCTGCGTAGTTTCTTCTCAACCAGAGATCCCGTTCTACACGGCCAGCGTCGACGACTATTTGCTCGTCCACTCGCAAACTCGTCTCTTCAGACTTTCTGGGCGACCGAGGTGCGCCAGCGCGTCACGCTTACTGTGCAAAGAATCAAGCGCGATGCGGAATCCAATGGCGAAGGCGATGCATACAAATGGTGGAACATCATGGCCAATGATGTTATCACTAGGCTTTCATTTGGCGAATCTCTCAATCTCTTGGAGTCTGACGAGGTAACAGATGCTCCGACTGTTGTGTATTGCAGCTACTAATACGCTTGCAGCACTTAGACTACATCACGGCCGTAAAGCAGACGTTGCGATGCTCATCACTCTATCGAAACTTTCCGAGGCTCATGCCAATAGTCAAACATCTTCCTATCCGTCGACTCCAGGAGTTGCTTCGGGCGAGACCAAAGGTTGAGAAATACACTGCAGTGGCCGTGCAGAATTTCCGCGCCAACATGAAGCAACAAGATGACCAGGGCAAGAATCGCAACATCTTCACGCAGATTGTAGCTCAAGCTGATGAATTGGATGGCGAGGCTGTTCGATCTATCACAGACGAAGACATCCACGACGAGGCTCTCACACTGATGCTGGGTGGCACCGACAGTACATCCTCCACCTTGACTTACACAACTTGGGCAGTGCTGTCCCATCCTGGAATCCAGGCTGAACTGGAAGAGGAAGTGGCTGGTCTTTCTGACGAGTTGTCGCAGAAGGAGCTTGAGCAAGCGCGTCTCCTGAACGCGGTAATCCACGAGTCTTTACGCCTTTACGGCCCTGTCGCTGTCGGTCTACAGCGCGTAGTTCCGCCCGGTGGTGCTCGTATAGCTGGGTTTGACCTTGCTCCGGGGACGGTGGTATGGCCACAGATGTAAGTCAACAGGCTTTACTCGAGAAACATTTCCCGATCGTGCACTAACTATATGTGATTTGGAATAGGTACACTACGCGCTATGATCCAAACATCTGGCCAGATCCGCTGAAGTTTGATCCGACCCGGTTTTTAGATGTGAAGTTACCATCTATGGCTGAGGGCAATTTGACGCCCGTCCAGAAGAAAGTGTACGTGCCCTTCGGAGGCGGGACTCGCATGTGTCTTGGGATGAATCTGGCTTATATGGAACTACGCCTTGGACTTGCTTTGTTCTTCCGGGAATGCAGAGGAGCCAAACTATCAAAAACCATGTCACCCGAGGATATGACTCCGGATTACTTCTTCGTGAGCTCTCCAAAAGGACGGAAATGCTTGATCAACCTTCCAAACTAGTGCCCTTAACAGCTTTAGTCCTCGTCCACCGGCAACGCCCAACTATGATCTTCCTTTCCGCTCATGATACCAATCAAGCCACTTCTGATAATCTGAGAGCACAACACTCCATCAACAGGATCACTATTAATCTCGAGATCTTGGCCATCGGCACAAATCACGCCAACTGGTGTGATGAAAAGCGCAGCTCCCGAGACGAAAGCCTCGATAACGTTGCCTTGCGCATGTGCAGTGACCAGTTCGCCCATTGTCAGTTGTCTTTCCACGACACCGATTTGGATGGCTTCTCCCATTGCGAGCTGCAACCTTTCGCGACTCAGCTGCAATATGCTTGCTCGCGTTATTCCTGCGAGAATGAGACCATCTTCCACAGGGGCCGTGACTAGTTGCCAAGTTCTCTCATCGACTTTCAGCACGACAAAGAAGTTGCTTGCACCAGCCTCGGTCACGTATCTCTCAGATCCAAACAGCCAAAGAATTTGATCATATCCGCGAGCCTTTGCTTGGTCTTGAAGATGCAGCGTGGGACCATAGTTAGCGCCAACCTTTGTATTTCCATAACCTCCAGGCCAAGCACGAATCTGGTCCTCGTCGGATGCAAGGAGTTTCATCAACCTCTTGCGTGGCACCTCTGGTTTTGGTTGTGCTTCAGGACCAGTTACGGAGCTCGTAATCTTGGGGAACACAGTCAAAAAGATGAAAAGTATGGCTGAGCGAGGTCGCAAAGTAGCGAGGGCTGTATCAGTCCCAACGAGAGTCGGCCTGATATACAACGATCCATCTCCTTGATCTTTGGGCAACCACTTCGGTGCCTCATGAGCACACAGAGCAACGATCAACTTTTCCAGCTCAGAAGCATCGAAATCCGGCAGTGCTACTCGAGCAGCCGAGCTCCGCATGCGCTCACAGTTCTCGATCGGCCGGAAAAGTCGCAGCCGTCCATCTGGGCCACGATACAACTTCAATCCTTCGAAACATTCCGTTGCGTAATGTAAGGCGGACGCTGATGGCGCAAGTGGAATCGGTCCATATGGCTGCAGCGAGGGAGAAGACCAGCCCGTGCTCACGTTCCAAGACGCAATGATCATGTGGTCAGTGTGGTAATCCAAAAGTCGCACTTCAGCAGAACCGGGTGAAGGCAACGGTCGTGGGTCGCTGTTCAGCGTTTTCGTCAACAGGCTTGCGTCGAGCTTTGCTGTTCCTTGGCTCGCCATTGTTTCTGTCGTTGCTCCAGTAGGAGGTACCTTTCCTGAGATTGATGTTCGATCTGTGTGCTAGAGAGTCTCATGGCCGGGCCGCCGGGGTAACAACTATTAAGCAAGGTTAGTTAGTCTTCGGCACATTGGTTCCCCCCTACCTGGGATCAGAGCAGGGGGGGTATCGCACCAATGCGCCTCGCACCACCTAGTCTCACCCTTTGTTCGAGACTTGGAGACTTCTCCAAACTCGATAGTGTGTCTGGCAACGCCACGTTCGTACGCTACAGCGGCGTCATCACGGCCACTGCTTCGGCGGCTACGACACAAGCGATAGCAACTTGTGCATCTTCACACGCGATGGCTCCAACACTACTGCAGCAGGGCTGCAGCACAAGACCCTAGAGACGCTACCTTGGGCCAAACGTGTTAAGCACGTCCAGCATCCGTCTCTCGTAAGTTCTATCTTCATTGAGTCAAGACCTCAGTGGTGCAAGTCAAAGTAGCAGAAAGCATCAATCATCAATCATACAGCGATTTTGAGCACAATCAGAACGATTGCAAGATGGGCACCGTCGAAAGTGAACTCCAATACCAGCTTACGCCCGAGAATGGCGGTACTGACGAGATTTGGCCTGGACTGGTCAAAGCTTTGCGAGTACCACGTGTGACGGTGAAGATGAAGATCACAGACGTTCGTGGCTCAGAGCCGGACTATGCCATCGACAAGCAAGGCTTTGCATGGGTGAATGCTCCCACAACTCAAAAGACTTGGGAAGATGATGAAGAGATCAAACGAGTCTACTATCCGGAATGCGAGGAGCTACTCAAGAGAATCACTGGAGCCTCTCATGCATTTGCTTTCAATCACGTTCAACGAAGCGAAGACTGGTCGATAGTGATGAAAGACGTTGAAAGCTACAAAGACGATGACATCGAATTCCGCTCGGCCAACAACTGCTACATTCACTGCGATTATTCGTACCGCGGAGCTGAGCAATTCTACGAAAGACTCGTTATAAACGGACCAAGAGAGGATCTCAAGCCTTTGGCCGCGCATCCTAGACGTCGCTGGGCTCTAGTTAATCTCTGGCGTCCTCGAAAGACTATCAACCGCGACGCCCTGTGTGTTGCCGACGCCCACAGCATCAAAGACGACGAGCTCGCCGAGCAGACCATTCGCTGGCTCAAACCGGAGCAGCTCACGGAGGATCAGAAGAATCATCCACAATTCAAGAAATATCAAGCTGGTGCACCAGATACCTTCTTGTGGGCAGTGAAGCCTCCAGCAGACCCGGAAAGCCACAAATGGTACTATGCATCAGGCATGACGCCAGAGGAGGTGTTGATGTTCAAGATGTATGACTCAAGAGCGGACGATGGGATTCCACGGAGAGTCCCGCATACCTCGTTTAGAAGCGAACATGACAATGGACCAGCGAGAGAAAGCGTGGAACTACGAGTTTTCGTGATCTGGGATGATCAGGATGGTGATTTGTGATCCGTGGAAGAACATCATGGTAGCAGTCAGCACACGACGTATCTCTCTCTCTCTCTCTATCTGATCAATTATCAACTCAACCCTCATGGATATTTCTTGGCACCGATAAGTTTGAAACCTTGGAGTGATAATGATCTCGATGAGCAGGTGTCTTGCAACTGCTGCCACGCGGCACATTACGTGGGGGACATTGACCAGAGCTTCGAATCGATGATTAGCAATCAGAACACAAACAATTGAAACTAGCTGCAACAGATTCGTCGCTTGCGCACTCGTTTGGCGGCATCCAACTATCGCGACATTCGAGAAACTGGTCTGCACTAGTGGCTACAGGGATACTGCAGCATATGCCAGGGGTATTAGCTCCAAGGCTGTGTATATTTGTGCAACCTTGGCAAACTAGCATTTATGTACACTCCGCGTTGCTTCAATCCACCAAGCTTCAGATTACGGGTCCATGCCGGCACTTTGCTCGCATCCGCATCGGCAGATGGTCGCGTATGGTTCCACATTGAGCAGAGGTGTCTTTCGTATTCTTATCGCTCTGTTGTCTCTCTAAACTCTAGTGCCTCGCGCACTTTCGCTTGGTCTCGAGCATGGGCAGCCGAAGATGGGACAATGTTTCCCCGCCGGCCAGCGCGGATTACTAGAGCGGTGCAGCACCGTATTCCTTTTGCTGGCCAGGCAAGACAGGAGCTGGGTTGGCGTGCAGAAAATCAAAGCTAGTCAGAAGCTTGAATGCCAAGTCTATAGAGACTCTGTCCTCCTTGAAGAAAGGCTGCAGTTGGAGGCGAAACAGTGGATTCAGATATTGAGCAGTTGCAACTGGAGATTGTGCCTGCTGGGCGAAGATGACAGCAGAGAAGGGTCAGGACGCCAGTAGCGACCCATTCCAGCACCTGCCAGAACATGAGGCTTCGATCCTGCGAAAGCAGGCAGACACGCCTGCCTCTCCAAAGCTCAATTGGAGGACGCTGTTTCGCTATGCTTCGGCACAGGATGCTCTCATCATTGCCATCAGCTCGATTTGTGCCATCATTGCAGGAGTTGCAGTCCCTCTGAACACAGTCATTATCGGTTCAATTGCAGGTAAATTCAAGAACTTTGCAGCAGGCGACCTTCCTAGGGCAGAATTTGACAGCCAGATCAAGCATAATACATTGTATTTTGTGTACCTGGCCATCGCCGAATGTTAGTGCATAATCTCCATCTCACACACGTATGCGATTTCGAAATTGTAGACTGAGTTGCCTTGTAGTCGTCACCATCTACATCGCCACAGTCGGCTTTACGTACACGGGAGAAAGCATCACTCGCAAGATCAGACAAGAATATCTCAAAGCCCTACTGCGCCAAAATGCAGCCTACTTCGACAAGTTGGGCCCTGGCCAAATCATCACACGCATCACGACAGACACGAATGTCATTCAGGAGGGCATTTCTGAGAAAATCGAACTGGCGCTCATCGCCCTTTCTACCTTTCTAGCAGCATATGTTGTTGGCTTTATCAAGTACTGGAAGCTCACGCTGGTTATGACTTCGGCGGTTCCGGTGCTGTATTGCGCGATGTTTGGACAAACGAAACTCCTCATCAAGTACAGCAGGCTATCTCTCATCGCGTACAGTCAAGGCGGAGTCCTGGTCGAGGAAGCTCTCAGTTCTATCAAGACTGTGACAGCCTTCGGGGCTCAAGAGCACTTGGCTAAGGAGTACGACGCTCACTTGGCTCGCGCGGAAGGTTTTGGGCTACGATTGAAGTCCATCGCAGGTTCTGGACCTGGCTTCGCGATTTGCATTTTCAATCTGGGCTATGCTCTGGCTTCTTGGCTGGGAAGTCAGTATATTGTCAAAGGTCAGACGAGCTTGTCAGCTGTTTTGACAATTTTGCTGGTCATGATGCTTGGAGCCTTCTCTTTGTCGAAAGCTGCGCAGCACACACAAGCCTTTGCAAATGCTGTCGCTGCAGCCACTGAGATATACGCCACGATTGATCGAGTGCCTCCATGGAACGACAAGCCGAACGAGGGAACGATTCTAGAGAATCTGGAAGGCCGCATCGAGTTTCGGAACGTGAGTGATGACACTATAGCTTGCGGTACCACGAAATGCTCACGACTACCACTAGATCAAACACATCTACCCATCTCGACCTGATGTCGTCGTTCTAGAAGATCTGAGCCTCGAAATACCAGCCGGAAGCACGATAGCAATCACAGGAGCATCAGGATCTGGCAAAAGCACTATTGTCGCTCTTTTAGAACGATTCTAAAGTCCTGTCTCTGGTGATTTACTGATCGACGGACACAACATCGCAGCATTGAACCTCCACTGGCTACGTCAACAAATCGGGCTTGTCTCTCAAGATCCGACGTTGTTCTCAGCTAGTGTGGAAGAGAACATCTTGTATGGTCTGCGAGGTACAGCAATGGAGCAAAGTGCTAGCGACAGAAGAAAATTGGTTGAAGAAGCTGCTCGATTGGCTAACGCTCATGAGTTCATCATGCAACTTCCCCAAGGATACGACACGCATGTCGGAGAACGTGGATCGTTCCTTAGCGGTGGGCAGAAGCAGAGAATTGCGATCGCGCGAGCGGTCATCAGTAATCCCAAAATCATGCTTTTTGACGAAGCTACCAGTGCACTGGATAGCAAGACAGAGGGTGTGGTAAGTTTGCCGGAGAGCGCCAGCAGGAGAAGAGAGAGCTGACAGTAAACTCATTACTTCAGGTCCAAGCTGCATTAGACAAAGCGGCCCAAGGTCGAACGACTATCGTCGTCTCCCACCGCATGAGCACTATCAAGAACGCCGATAATATCGTCGTATTGGGTCCAGGTGGCAAGATCATGGAGCAGGGTAGTTACGAAGAGCTTTCCGCGATCCGAGGAGCTTTCCATCAACTCGTTGAAGCTCAGAACATGGCACAACAGACCCAGCAGCCCAAAGAATTTGTGGATGACGAGAAAGCCGCACTCGTGTCCGAAACCACAAATGAGAAGGTTTCGACGGAATGTCCCGCCATCCAGGAGGCCCTCACAAGTAGCGAGCAGGATTCCAGCAATTCTAAAGCAGTCAGCAATGCAGAACAAGCACAAAAAACGGCAGCCTACTCCCTCTGGACCCTCATAAAATTCACATCCTCTCTCAACCGCCCCGAATGGAAAACCATGCTCTTTGGCATCATAGTCTCAATCCTCTCCGGAGCCGGCGAACCTGTCCAATGCGTAATCTTAGCTCAAACTGTCGCAACACTCTCCCTTCCGTCCTCCCAATATCAGAAACTCCGAGATGATGCAAATTTCTGGAGTGGGATGTTCGTGATGATAGGATTGGTCATGTTACTCTTCTCTCTGGTCTTCGGCGTATCGTTCGCTTACGGGAGTGAGAAATTGGTGCGCAGGAGTCGAGATCGAGCGTTTCGGTCGATTTTGAGGCAGGATATCAGGTTCTTTGATCGGATGGAGAATAGTGTTAGGGCATTGGCGGCTTTTTTGGGTACGGAGACGACGCATCTTGCTGGTGAGTAACCTTGAGTGGCCTTGAATGCTCGAAGACTGACGGAAACAGGTATGTCCGGAATTGCCCTCGGAACAATCGTCCAGCTTGTAGCAACGTTGGTCATCGGCTATATCGTTGCACTCGCTGTAGGCTGGAAACTGGCACTTGTCTGCATCAGTAAGTGCCAATCCTGCTTGTTGCTGGCTTCCTCAGCTTCTGGAGTCTGGCACGGTTCGAAACCTATCTTCAGGACTCCTACCGAGAGAGTGCATCCTATGCTTGCGAGGCTACGTCCTCTACACATACTATCGCGGCTCTGACGCTCGAGAAAGAAATCTGGCAGCGATACCATGATCTCCTCGTAGATCAAGCGTCGAGGACGCTTCGCTTCAGCCTCAAGTCTAGCGTTTTGTATGCCGCAAGCCAGAGTCTTGGATTCCTATGCATGGGTCTTGCGTTCTGGTACGGCAGCAGCTTGCTTGGCGAGTACTCGCTTTCGCAGTTCTATTTGGTCTTATTCTGTGTCGTCTTCGGCACTCGCTCGGCAGCCAATGGATTCGCCCTGGCACCAAACATTGCGAAAGCAAAGGTAGCAGCCGGAGAGCTCAAGAGCTTGTACGATCGAAGTCCCGAAATTGATGTCTGGAGGACCGAAGGCGAGATTCTAGACGATATCCAAGGCTCCATCGAATTCCGAGACGTCGAATTCGCTTACCAACCAAACCAACCAATCCTAAGAGCCATCAACTTCAGAGTCCTACCAGGCCAATACATCGCCCTAGTAGGATCCTCCGGCTGCGGAAAATCCACAATAATCTCGCTTCTAGAACGCTTCTACAACGCCTCAAACGGGAGCATCCTCATCGACAACAAAGAAATCTCGACCCTCCACCTCGCCGAATACCGCAAGCACCTCGCGCTCGTACTCCAAGAACCAGCTCTATACCAAGGTACCATTCGCGAGAACATCTTGCTCGCAGTCGACAAAGACGACATTTCGGATAAAAAACTCATCAAGGTATGCAAAGAAGCCAATATCTACGATTTTATTACTTCTCTGCCATCCGGACTTGATACGGTCGTCGGGAGTAAAGGTACGATGCTTTCAGGAGGTCAGAAACAGAGAGTTGCCATTGCGAGGGCTTTGATGCGTGATCCGAAGATTCTGTTGCTGGATGAAGCGACATCTGCATTGGATAGTGAGTCTGAGAGTGTGGTACAGGCGGCGTTGGATGAGAGGGCGCACGACGATTGCTGTGGCGCATCGTCTTTCGACTGTGCGGAACGCCGACGCGATTTATGTTGTTGATGGGGGAAGAATTGTGGAAAGTGGGACACATGCGGCGTTGATGTTGCAGCGAGGGAGGTATTTCGAGCTTGTTCAGTTGCAGAGCTCGGAGAAGGATGAGAGAATCGTGAGCTGAAGCCGTCTCGCGTGAGAACCAAAAGGCAGCCATGGAGAGAACTATTGCCAAGACAAACACGAGCTAGCTTCCGCTCGTTCCGCTTCCACTCGTCGACCACCATCACACTGGACCGTTTAGAACAAACTGCTGCACCGTGGGCATCCTGAGCCCTGCCACAACTCTTTTTGCTGAGGGGGATCAGAACGCGTCCAAATGAAAACACTGTCCGCAGAGAGGTTGATTCAACTTGATTGCAGTTTGTCAGGCTGTCTCGACTCTGTCACCGGGCCAATATGAACGTCTCCATCCATGCACGTGTGGTCCCCTCTACGTCGAAGCTAGCAAGCCTCGCTATAATGGGGCGATCGAAGGCTTGAAGGCCATTCGATCAAAAGCCCCCTCGTAAGCCATACGGCTGTACGAGAAAACGTATCTGTAGGCCGTGAGGCCATACAAGACAATGCGATGGGAGGCTAGACGCCATCCCAATCAATTGCCGCAGCAGGTCAATAAACCGTACTGGGAAATGGGATCAAAGGCTAGACGCCATTCGAACGCCGCAGCAGGTAAATAAACCGTACTGAGAAACACGACGGGAGGCTAGACGCCATCCCAATCAATTGCCGCAGCAGGTCAATAAACCGTACTGGGAAATGGGATCGAAGGCTAGACACCATTCGAACGCCGCAGCAGGTAAATAAACCGTACTGGGCAACACGATGGGAGGCTAGACGCCATCCCAATCAATTGCCGCAGCAGGTTAATAAACCGTACTGGGAAATGGGATCAAAGGCCAATAAGCCGTCTGATCAAAAAGAGATAAATGCCCAAAGGCATCAAAACCGGAAGATTGATAGGAAAAGGCCGCGATGTGATCGTGTTGAAGGACGCTCCATGTGCAAGGAGACGTCGGAATGCCATTGTCTGGTATCGAGTCGGTCGAGGGTAGCGAGAGGGGTGAGATGATGTTACAAACCACACCACACATCAAAGGAAGCAGTCGGGAAGTTCTCCTCGGCCATCGTCATGCAGATCGAGCGGACCACTCTCTGTGTAGTCGGTGCTCGTTGCGACTGTTGCCATTGGGCGCGAAGTCGACGACACTGGTGGTGGTGGTGGTGACTCGCTGATCTCCATGGCATCATGGTCGCATTCGAGATCCGCTGAGAGCCAATCCATGAAGATCTTTACGTCGCCGGGATCTCGTGCCAGATTGGTGATAAATTCTCCAATGCGCTTCATGTCCTTGTTGTCACAGACCATGCCCACGAGGCGCTCGATGCGGGGTTCCATGTAACTGGGATTTTCAAACAGGCAGAGATCGTCGACTTGTTGCCCGGACGAGCTTCTCCATCTCGTCTTTGGGACGCGGAGGATGTGCGATCGGCTGTGATGCCTTTGACTTCTCTTCCGCCTCAGCGACGGCCAGCACTCGATCCAGTTCGGCTGTCTTCTCAACGATTGCCTCGCTCTTGCGCTCACCCTCACGATCGGCCACCGTCACAATATCGTCAATCTCTTCCGTTAACCTCCACGTGGCGGAAAGATCGATCTGTCGCAGAAAGATCGATCTGTCGTCTCTTGGCTGCGGGCTCAGCATCGTCTTCGCCAGTCTGGTTGGCGAGAGGAGCCCCGAGATCTGTGCTTGCTGTGCTTGCTGCGGTTTCAGCGGAGGTCGGATTGGCGCCTGGGTCCGCGCCGCGCATGGGGATTGTCAAGAAGCTGGCCTTGCGTACTTGTCCCTCGGCAGCGTGCTGGGAAACTGGGACAAGAAGTCAGTCCGCGAGAAAGCACACGATGATGTGGATTAGCGTACCTGATGGATGTTCGTCCGCCGCACCGTGCATGCGCTTCTTCTGCATCTTGTGATGTACGCGCACGGGGTCAGGACTCAAGACGCCTTCGAGGGACTTCGACACCAGACTCGCATCGTACGAAGCAGGCGTCGAGGAGGACGTATTCTTCATCGTCAAGCTGACGTTATACTCTATGTCACCAATCGTTTGCGAAAGAGACACGGTTCTCTGGACGCCAGGTCCCAGATGGACGTTGTCCTGTGGTCGGGTCGTCGAGGCAAGGTTACTGTCCGGGGTCCAAGGCATCTTCCTCTTGTTGTTGTTGTTGTTATTGTTGTTGTTGTTGTTGTTGCCGCGGTTGCTATCATCGTTGGCGCGGCTGCCGTACGCTCGCCAGCCAGACGGCTTCTTGCGGAAATCCTCATCCCAGGACGGTGCTTTGGACGAGTCGCCTGGTCCGGTTTGCCAGACTTCTCCTACCGCTGCGCCGTCCTTGGCCATGAGTTCTGCTAATTTCGCGGCAGACATCAACTTCGACGGGTCCTTTGGTACAGGCACCGCCAACTTGTAGCCATCTTTGCGGACGGTGTTGTTCCGTCTGTCCTGGAAGACCTTGTTGCTGACCGATTGGGTTTCGCAGACCTTGGAAGGTGTGCACACACAATCACCGCCGTAAAGCCCGCAGTTGTCGCATGGCCCCTTGAGGCCTCGATCGTGGCGGTCGCCTAGATTGCACTGCCGCTGGTCAGCAACAATGGGGATGACTGCGTGTTTCACGAGGTTACTTACACCGCCGCGATCTGCGCCGCCCACTCGAAGATATTGCTGGCACTTTGTGCAGCTGCGTCCTGGAGTGATGCACAGGTCTGCTGCGGTTATGCCGCTCTCTCCGCCGCCCCCGTCGCCGCCCTGCTGTTGCTGGTTGATGTCGTCCATTGTGCTGTGGAAAGTCTTCGTGTGTGTGTGTGTGTGTGTGTGTGTGTGTGTGTGTGTGTGTGTGTGTGTTTGCAGTATCTCTGAAGCTTAAATGTTTTCTCTCGAGCAAACGCGCTAAAAACTTAGCGCGTTTCTTAGCGCATTTCGACGACTCGATAGCCACAGCTTGAGTCTTTTGTCGTCTTTTGCATCACCTCTCTGGCAACATCAAGAACGACGCGCAACACAGCGAAAAATACAATAACATGACTTCAGCAGCACCAGAACCACCAGCTCCAAGGCTTTGGACGTCCGAATCGGAGCTGCGGCAAGCCATCCCTCTTGGCGGCACGCGGATAGATCAGCTGCTTTGGTTGCAAAATGAATTCGATAGCTTCAATGCCTGGGAAGATGGCAGAACGTGCACGCCTGCGATAGTGACTGCTGGTAATGTCCTCCGGGCCGTGGTCGATCAAGAAGTGGCTGCATTCAAAGCAGAGATGGGGGTGACAACAAAGGAGGTCGAGGCGACACACACTCCGAAGAAGCCAGTAACCACTGGATCGGGCCCTGTGCAATCTGCAGTGTCCTCTACCTCGACGGGCGGCAGTGTGGCAGTTCCAATGCCCTTTTGCGCACCAGCTTCCGATCGCCCATCAACATTCGGGCCGGTGACAGAGTCGGGCTCGCAATTTGGCCGTCCAGCTTATCCGTCAGCACCACCGCCGCCCGCAAACAACGGCCTGCCGCCTTTCTGGCCATCTGTCGCATCCCAATTCCCATCAAGTATCGCCAACAAGAGCTCCGGGTCCGCGACAGCACACTTGATGGGCGACCATTACCGAGGGCCATTTGAGGCACATCCATATGGCGGCTGGCCGTCCTACCACCAGCAGTTCTCCCACTCGCCTCTTGCAGCAGCAGCATCGTCGCAGGTCGAGTCGTCTTCCCAGCCGTCTACCGCATCAGTAGGTCAAACGGTGGCCATCAACAAGAGCGCGGCGAGCGCCGTCGTCGCGTCTGACAAAGAGGAGAAGGCGATGGCAACGCCGGTGACAGAGTCGAGTACCGCACCTGTAGGAAGCTTGTCGGAAAGCAGACCTGTGCACAAGTAAGACAAGACAAGACGACCCCATCGGCTTGTCTTGTCTTGGTGTGAGAGCGCCTGTCTTGTCTTGACAAGCCAAGTATCTCATTGGTCTTGTCTTGTCTTGTCTTGTCTTGATTAGAGCACGTGACTGAAGTGAATATAGTTCTATTCGATCAATATAGACTCTGCTGGATCCGCACGTGTTCTGGAGGCCTTAGAGATGCTTGGAGGTGATGCAGGACGTATTCCAGGGCTCGTGAAGTAGCTCCTGATTGGCTAATTAGCCATCGTAGCTGCAGTAGCTGCAGCAGATGTGAATACGTACCTGTCCAATTTGATTAAACCAGCCTTCAACCACTGCTTAGTAACCATCAATTCATTGACTGTGCAGTCCAACAGGCTTCTTCTACGAGTTGTAACTGCAGCTCCAGTGGTGCTAAGCACCCTTTCCGGCTCGTCAGACATGACTGCAATTGAATAGACATCTAGCGCTAAGGCGGCCAATTGGGGCCAATCAGATCGTTTGTTAAGCCAGTAATTGATTGGTGAAGTATGACGATTGGCGCAGAGCTGGTAGAAGTGAATGTCCTTAAGATATTCAACCAATTGCGAGTCAATATTGGCTACAGCTACAGCCTCATATTGAGCCCAAGGAGTCTCTTCCGCCTCCGTAGCTTCCTGGTCCAGTTTCGCTCGCTTCGGAGGTGAATGGACGTCGTCGAGTCGCTCCTCTAGGGGCTCGTAGTCTCGATATTCATTCAGTAGTCCTTCGAGTTGAACACGTGCTTGGCTCCGCCAATCAGGTCGCTCCTTCCACTTCCAATCAAACCAGGCCCATTTGTACACCGGATGAAGGACAGTTGAAGCAATGTAGACAGAGGTATTGTCCAATTTGAGGTAGTATTCATTAAGCTTCTTCCAAGCAAGGTCAATATTGATTGAGAAGTGCTCTTCTGCAGTCAATTGGTCGTTCGGAAGGGCCTCTAGCGCTTGAATGACGTCGATTGCTGCTTCAGGCTTGTTTGTGAATCCACGGGGCGGTTGCTGGCTCAAATCCGGCTGCCTAAGGCTCTCATTTACTGGATTGCTCATAGCGTAAGACTCGAAGTGAGTAAGAAGATCCTCAAATACTGGAAGAACCTTCCATATTGAGCCAGTCTTGCCACTGCCAATATGGCCTTGCAATTGAAGGGTAGCGTGCTTCAGAGGTCTCAATAGCTCTATGTATTGATTGATAACGGACCAATCAGAGCTCGACAACCGGTCGTCAACGATCGCAGGCTGCTTCGGTCTGTGAGTAGAGCCTCGGAGCTCCGCCTTCCGGACTGCTTTGTCGTGAATGCTTCCTTCCTCTTCCAGTAAGGCATCAATTACTGGCTGCAAATAGACAGCTCGCTCCGCACTGTCGTAGAAGCTGTTCCACCGCGTAGTGACGTCATTGATCAATTGGTACGAGTCCTTCTTGTCTTCCGGCTTGATGGGCTTAATAAGCAGCTCCTGGTGCTTCAGAAACCGCTCGATACGCTGCGGCGATCGGTTGATCCACACTATTACATTGTGTAAGCGACCAATTGGACCTCGTCGTCGCCAGAGTGTAAGCTCGGTTTCTAGCTCGTCACATGACTCTACCTGGTTGGCAAATAGCTGTTGTGAGTGACCAAACAAGGCGGCTTGGCCAACCAAATTAAAAATATGGCCGCAGCATCGTATCCATCGTTGGTCACGGTCGAATCCATACTCGTTGGCCAGCTGGTCCATACAAGAGCCGTTGTTTGACGCGTTATCTGTGGTTATGTAGCCGATCTTGTCCTTCAAGCCGTAGTAGTCGATGATGTTACTAACTGTGTCAGCTATTCTCACACCGGAGTGTCTTCCTTCCTGTTTTGGCAGCGCTAGCAATGATGTCACAGGCTTTCCAGTCCTGTGAATAAAGTGCACACAGAGACCTAATAAGGCTAGCTTGTTGCCGGACGTCCAGAGGTCAAATGAAAGGTTGATCTTCGATATGGAGCCGGCCAATTGCTCTGTAACGTCGCCAATAGACTTGTCGTATATACGAGTCACTACACGAGATGCGGACGTCCGGTGAGGCAGTATACAGCGTTGATTGGCATATTGAAGAAGTTGTTGGAACCTTGGTGACTGCAACTGATTAAAAGACACGTTATCTTGAATGATCCAGTCGTATAGTAGCGCTTCAAATTGAAAGGGATCGAATGAAGCTGCAGTAGTGTTGTGAACAGCAGCCGCTGGACTATTTCCACGTAAGGCCCAGGCGTCAATGGGTCGTTTGAAGCCATGAGTCTTCGTATCCTTGCCATGTTGATCATGGTTATGCACCTTCTTAAGGTGTTTGATTGGTCCGGTGGAGGCTGCAGTCGTGAATAGCGCTTCCTTCAAGGTCCCTTGTAGTGTACGCTTCTTGATATGGCAATTGCGGCAGAGCCAGTAGAACTCGTCGGTTTGAGGCTTCCACAACCTCCAGCCATAAATCCATATGCCGCTCTCAGCTTTGAAGGAGTCTTGTGGTACGAGATAACCCTTTAAACGTGTCCAGTCCACCTCTTCATAGCCCTTTAGTGGCCGGGACGGAGGTGTCTTCTCAGGCTCGTTGCGCAGGCTCTGGAAGTCGTTTGGGGTTGATTGTTCGTGCGGAACTTGGAGTTCTGAGGTAGCTACAGTCGATGTGAGATCGCTGGAGCCATTAGAGTCCATGGCGGTTAGTACTGGTGTGGGTAGTAGACTTATAATCCCGTAGTGAACGCGTTAGGGCTAGCCAGGCGTAGGTGGTACGCGTCAGATAAACGCGTTGATTGGCTGAAGATCTGAGGGTAGATCCGTAAAGATTAAATTTACTGTACTCTCTCAGGAAGGTGACGCTTCGTAAAAGTGTAGCTCGGAGGTGGGAATACATCAATATACGGCTATATACTACGTCAAGACGGTCAAGTAAGACAAGTAAGACGACAGCTCTGTCTTGTCTTGCCAAGCCAAGTAAGACAACAGCTCTGTCTTGTCTTGACAAGCAAGACAAGACAAGACATCAAGACAGGCTTACTTGTGCACAGGTCTGTCGGAAAGTATGGCGGCGCTCGATTTACATGGACCAGGTCATAAGCCGAAAGTGAAGCTGCCTGGCACACAGTCCAGCGCCTCGAGTGTGAAGACCGGCGCGCCTGCCTCGACAAAGAACCAACGCTCCGACTCCCACAACGAGGACGTCAACGGCTGGAAGGAACAGGGCGCTGGATGGGTCCAAGGCGATAGTGAACGGCAGGGAAAGCGATGGACCACTTCTGAAGTGGAGAAGCTAGTGAGGGATGCCTTCCAGGCCAATGGTCGCTATCTGCCAGGCGGCTACACCTCTTCGGGTGACGGTGGATATGACCCGATTGGCAACATTACCGCAAAACCTGCAGCATCTGTACAATCCGGTGTGAAGACTGAAGCAGTACCAATCGCGCCCGCACAGATGGTGACTCCGCAGGCGACATCGAGCACCGCAAGTTCAGCACCGCGCCCAGGAGTGCCGAAAAACCAGCCTCTCAATTGGGCAGACAGTTCTCGGAAGGCAGCCGGTCTACCAGATCCTACACCCTCCTCAAATGCTCGACCGCGCGCTACCAAGGGCATACAGAAGAGCTCCGCGTCGAACTCGGGCTCGAAGCGAGCAGGAAGAGGAGAGACCAATGCTAGTGCCCGAGATGACGCTCCACCAACTCGGGGAGAAGCGAGTTCACGCTTATTCTTCATGTAGGAGCAGAAGCAGCAAGTGCAAATCAAACACTCTCCTGTTGAAATTCGCCGAAGAGAGTAGTGCAGCCACAAGCACGACACGCACCACTCGTCTTTTGCCGTTTACCATGCTGAAATGATGCCTGTGCGCAATGTCAGTGCGTGATTAGGTATATTAGACTGTTACTCTGCAGCTTAGACGATCACCTTTTTGATACACACATTCTATCTTCAACATACTATATTTTCTTCCCTTCACATGTCCAGACCTTCAGCTTCCGGGCTATTGATCGCATTTCTCTATACGGCTGTATAGCCTATAGAGGAGTTTGACAGAATGGCTTCCAGCCTTCTGTCACATTGGATGTCCACTCCCACTTTCGGGTCTTCGGCTTCTGGGCCATTGATCCTGTTGCTTCGGACGGCGTTATAGCCTACGAGGATGCTGATTGAATGGCTGCTCCGCCTTCAATTGTGTACCTGGTCCGGCTTCACAGCCAACAGATGTTTGGACCTTCGGCTCTCAAGCCATTGCTCCCCCCATTACTGACTCGGGCCGTCTGGTGCTCGGTGGTAGGAGGGGGGACATGGGCTTCGGTGGTGTAAGTAGGCAGCGCGTATGTTGATCATCAGTCAGTGTAAAGCCAGTGCCGGTCACTACCGATCTCACGCTCTTGTCGACGTGTCCTTCGCCTCACGTTTGCGCAGGCACTAGCCGGTATGTATGTAGTCGGCTTGCCTGATGGTCAAGATACGCTGCATACCACATGTTCGTACCACAGGACAAAAACAGTCGGTGTGGTCACCCTCTGGTCGCTGGGATACAAAGTGATGTTTCTTCAAGCGCACACCACGTAACCTTGGTCGTGGCGGACGGACCGACGCGCACTTGGCATAGTCTCAGTGCACAAATCACCTCGCTTACCGGCCCAATGAGCCGGCAAGCAGCAGCCTTGACACGCGTGGACGCGCGGCCGAATGGGGAATAGCGCGGCCGCCAAGGTCTGCGCACACTGAGACTACACTTGGCATGGGAAGGATTGGTCGCAATACTACTATATTGGAGAAAGGCAGGCTGGGGTGAGAGTCTGTGGGTCACCCATTCTCGGACCTCACCTCAGCGCCATCCTGAGCCCTGCCACTTTTTTTTTGAACATGATAGTATAACTTGTGCTTCAAATAATACAGTTGCAAAGACGCTATGCTAGACGTTAAAGTCTAGTATGAAATACAAATCCGAAAGTATCGTATCAAAATGCTACAAGCAATGTGCGATGCTTCCCTTCCGTTGCCCAGGACCCAATAGTGCTCCACGCGGTGCCGCTGAACGCTCGCAAAACAACAATCATGTGCTTCCAGAAAGAGTCATTTCGGCTCTGATGGTACTCCAGTCATCCATGATCCTCCTCATATAACGTACAACAGAGCTCTCATCGGAACAAAGATGCGAAGAACCCCTTCGATTTTTGCTCGGGAGGTGCGGGCCTCTTGCTTCTGCGCTCGCCATCTCGTCGCTCGCCTTCCTTTCGATCTCCTTCTCGCCGCTCTCCTTCCCTCTGGTCGCTTCGAGGTCGCTCGCCTTCGCGTCGCCGGTGCGAAGCCCGTTCTTCCTCTGATCGATGTCGGTGATGACGATGCCTTCGATGCGATGAGCTATCTTGCGAGCTCGTTGGGGCAGGCTCGTCCTTGGCTTCTATGACAACGTCATCAACCACCACCATCTCTTCCTTGGGAGCGATCGAGTGCCTGTGACTTCTGCGCCGTTCTCCGTCGTAGGAATCTTGTCGACTGCTGCCTGATCTGTAGTTGCTCGCGCGGATCGGAGCACTATCCGTCCGGGCCATTGAGCCTCTGGCCAAGCCGAACAACTTTGGCATGGTGGAGTTGCTCTTACTGTCGCGTTGGGACCTGGGGCGCTCCGAGTACGACTCACGTCGGCGTCGCCTGCGTTCGGCTTCCTCTCGAGCGATCGCCTCAGCTTCTTGCTTTGCGATGCGAGAAGCCTCCGTTGCTGCCGCCTTTCTTGCAGCTCGGCGAGCTTCATGTCGGATACGTCGTAGCTCTTCCTCTTCGGCCACTATTCGTTCTGCCTCGTAGATCCGAGCTGTTTCGCGCGCTCTCCGTGCCTCCTTGCGGCGTTGATGCTCAGCCTCTTCTTCTGGTGTCCTAGGCTTGTCTGACCGAGATCTACGACTACTGTGCTTGCTCGAGCGCGGCTTCTCTGAGGATTTCTTCTCGCTGAAAGCGTGCTTCTTTGGTGGCCGTTCCCAATGATCTGGCTTGCTCCGTCTGCTTTGCGTTGGTGAAGGAGGAGCTTCCTGACCGGTAGGGCTCTCTCCCTCTTTCTCAGCAACTTCGATGACTAGAGGGCTGCATTCGGGCACGGCCGTGTCTTGGACTGGCTCAGCAGGTTCAACCTCGCCGACTTGGTCATCATCGGCTGCTTGCGGAGCTGGTACGGCTTGCGCAGTTTCTGGTGCAGGATCAGGAACCTCCACGTCAGCTTGTTGTGGACCTTCTGTGGTATCGATTGCCGGGTCACTCTCGTCAGCAAATGTCACAGGCTCGACTTTAGTCTCAGCTGGTGTTTCAGGATCCTCTGCTACAGGTCCATCGGTTGTTCCAGCTTCTAGGTTTGAATCAGCTTTGGTCTCTCCCTCATTACCATCCTTATCATCTTCTGTGTCGCTTTTATCGTTAGCCGCATCCGCTGCGCTCTCTTGTTGTGGAGTTTCTGTGGTATCGATTGCCGGGTCACTCTCGTCAGCAATTGTTACAGGCTCGACTTCAGTCTTAGGCAGTGTTTCAGGATCGTCTGCTGCAGGTCCATCGGTTATTCCAGTTTCCAGGTTTGAATCAGCTTTAGTCTCTCCCTTATTACTATCCTTATTTTCTTCTGTCTCGCTTTCACTGTCAGCCTGAGCAGGCGAAGGAGCTCTATGTTCGTCGACCGTCTTGATCTCCTCTGTGGCGACAACATCCGCAGACGCACTCTCGGAATCTCCATCCTGATTATCTTCTGTGTCGCTCTCATCGTTAGGCTGAGCAGGCGAAGGAGCGCTGTCTTCATCGACCGTCTTGATCTCCTCTGTAGCGACAACATCCGCAGACGCACTCTCGGAATCTCCATCCTGATCAGCTTTCTCAGATGGTGCTTCAGACCCGTCGTCGCTTGCAGCTTCTTTGCTTTCTTCAACGTCCACAGCACTGTCCACTGGGGTGACGGCCTCTAGAACCTCTTCCTTGTCATCCAGGCCGTCTGCTTGCTCATCAACAGTCTGCGGTGATTCGATCTCGTCGGTGGCCTCGCCTACCTCCGGCGACTCCTCGACGTCATGCTGCTTATCGTCTTGGTCTGACGCCTCAGCGGGTTGAGATGTGCTCTCTTTCTCGTCCTCTTCCTGAGCTTTTGTGGCGACGTCGGCTTCTGTTTCAGCAACAGAGGATGGTTCTGTGGGCACTCCTGCGGTCTCTTCTTTGTGGTCTTCAAATTTTCCCGCTTGTGTCTCGACGTCGGCTGACTGACTCGTGCCACTGTCCGCTGTCGACCCACTGTCCGCTGTCGACCCACTGTCCGCTGTCGACCCACTGTCCGCTGTCGATCCACTGTCCGCTGTCGACCCACTGTCCGCTGTCGATCCACTGTCCGCTGTCGACCCACTGTCCGCTGTCGATCCACTGTCCGCTGTCGATTCACTGTCCGCCGTCGACCCACTGTCCGCTGTCGATCTACTGTCCGCTGTCGATTCACTGTCCGCTGTCGACCTACTGTCCGCTGTCGACCCACTGTCCGCTGTCGACCCACTGTCCGCTGTCGACCCACTGTCCGCTGTCGACCCACTGTCCGCTGTCGACCCACTGTCCGCTGTCGATTCACTGTCCGCTGTCGACCTACTGTCCGCTGTCGACCCACTGTCCGCTGTCGACCCACTGTCCGCTGTCGACCCACTGTCCGCTGTCGACCCACTGTCCGCTGTCGACCCACTGTCCGCTGTCGACCCACTGTCCGCTGTCGACCCATCTGGTACTTGCGATTCGGGCTCTGTGGCAGGCTCTCCCTCTTCTGCCAGCTCTACGCCTTCAGTGGCAGCACTTTGTTCAGCAGCGGTTCCCTCAGGAACTGGAGTGGGTTCCTCAGCTTGTTCTGGAGCAGGACTCAATTCTTCTGTAACAGGATTTGTCTCGTCCATGATGGGAGCTTCTTCGACGGGCGGTGAAGGTGGATGGACATCACTGAAGTCTATGCCAAGTCCTAGAGGCGGTGCGCTCGAGTCCTTCGCTTTCGACTTTGATTTTCTGGATTTCTTGCCAGATTTTGAAAGCTCGACAACCGGCTCGGGCTCTTTGCTCTTTGACTTGCTCTTGTTTTTGGAAGACTTCTTATGCTTGTCCTTCGATTTGTCGGCCCCTTGGTCACTCTCCACCGCATCCTCCGATGCAGGCACGTCGGTAGAAGCGGGGTCCGGGACGCTCTCGCCTGGAGCCTCTGCACCAGGTCCCTCGACAATGGCCACGATCTCATCAGGATCGTCGCCATCATTGACGGGCATTGATTTTTTCTTCTTGCCTTTCGACCCTTTGGCAGCCTTCTTGGTCCGTTTTGTTGGCTTTGGATCCGGAGTACCGGGAGCCCACTGTACGCTTTTCTTCTCGGGGTCGTCATTGTCGTCGTCGGGAGCAACTGTTTGCTGCTCTTCTCCCGGTGGCTCAGCGCTCTCTTGCTCCGCAGATGGGGGCTGGGGCGCTTCAGGAGGTACGTCCAGGAATACATCGTCTTCTGATCGAGGCGAGAATTGGCCACCCGCTTCTCCTTCAGCTTGATCGTCCTTGCTGTCATCGACTTGCTCGGGTGTTTCATTAGCAGGAGGGTCGGGCAGTGTAGGCGGAGGAGCATCATCTTTCATCGCTTCATCCTCTTTTGGGGTTGGTTCGGGAGGATCTTGCGCAGGGGCATTGTTTTCGGGTGACGTTTCGACAACAGCATCGGGTCCGTCTGCCTTTTGCTCGACTTCTGGTTCGTCACTCTGAAGTGCTTCAGGTTGTCCAGGGGGTGACGGTTCGACAACAGCGTCGGCGCCATCTACCTTTTGCTCGACTTCCGGTTCGATAATAGAATCTACCTTTTGCTCGATAATAGAATCTACCTTTTGCTCGACTTCTGGTTCGAGAACCGCATCATCTACATTTTGCTCGACTTCTGGTTCGACAATAGCACCGACTCCGTCTGCGTGCTCGACTTCTCGTTCGATCATGGCATCGGCTGCGTCTCCCTTTTGCTCGACTTCTGCTTCGGGATGGTCATGTGCGCTCGTCGGAGCATCAGCAGCAGAAGGAGATTCTGATATCGCGTGAGCGGCGCTGGGCTAATGCACACGTCCGCGAGCTTACCTGCGGACGAAGGCGCATCTGGTGTCGGGAGTTGTCCTTCCCCGCTTTCGGCTGCATCGTCCTGTGAAGTCTCGTCATGTGTGGGTGGTGGCACGGGATAGCTCACTTTGTACCTAGGGATGAATGGCTGCGCGACGCTCTCGGGGTCGAGGGCGGGTGTCTTGGGGCCGCCTCGCGCTGGATGCACACTGAGTCGGGGGTCGCGCCATGTTGCAAACGAGATGTTCTTGTAGCCATACTTGTCTTTCACGGCGTCCAGAGACATGGCGGGAGGGGCAGCGGTGCGGGGCTATCCGTCGGGGGCACACGGGGCTTCTCCGAAGCATCAATTCGGGGGGGGCAAAGGGCGTCGGATCGTGCGGTGACATGACAAGTGACGGGGCACGCTCGGGGGGTGGTGTGGTGATGATTTGTGCGTGCTCACGAGCGGGGGGGATGACGGTGCACGCATCTTCGAGTTTGGGCAGACTCCGATCCGTGATGATGTGCGATGCAGCAGGGTTGGGTTGGGGCCACACAAAACGCCGATTCGACTTGGGCGGCGTGCGTGCGTGCGTGCGTGCACATGAACGTTTCCTCAGCACTGCGGCGCACGTTGACCTCGACCGACAGTCGCGTGTCGGGGGGAGTCGACCGCGGGCAACGAGGGCAGCATCCGCCATTCACGACGCAGCAGCGCTCCGACTGGAACCACGCTTCACGACAGGGCAGGCGTCGCTGCCCGGCGGGGATCTGCTGGCGCGACGGCACGCGGGCTAGCGATGCAAGCGCAGAGCAGCGGGAAGGTGCTTTGGGCGGGCGTGCATCATCGGGCACGCCTCGTTGGCATTTCCGATTCGCTTCGTGCGCCGTGCAGCCAATGCTGCTGCCGGCCTGGGGATTGCTGGAGCCTCCCAGACAGCTGCAGACGTGTCCGAAGACGGCAGCCCAGCGCGGTCCAATGGCTGGTGCAACGCCGTGCGCGGGCCGGGCGACTGGCTTGTGACACGCCGCGCATTGGCAGCATGTTCACGAGTGAAGTCGGCAACGCCCGTGACGTGGCGCAACGAGAGAAGAGCAAGAGCAAGAGCGGGCAAGGGAGGAGCCGTCGTCCCTGCCCTGCCCCCCCACCCACGGGGCCGAGCCGGGCGAGCCTTCCTTTCTTCTTCGCACGTTGCATGAACGGCCCTGCAGTGCGGGACCGGGACGGAGGAAACGGCTTCGACGCCGCGCCAAGCCCTCGGCATCGAGACACGAATTTGAAGCATGCCATGCTACCCGTCACATGTCACGCAGTTCTGCTCTGCTCTGCCTGCTACCCGTCATCTCGTCGACCACCTGGCATCGCCATCGCCATCGCCATCGCCATCGCCATCGCCATCGCCATCGCCAACCACGTCCACGTAGCCCGCCCCGTCACCCCTGCCTGTCCCACCCAAGAACGCCCGGCGGCTCTCCCACTGCCAGCCAAACATTTCTCCGCCCGGATGTCGCCGAGACATATCTCTGCAAGGTAGTCGGCACCACCAGCCACCGCACCGTCTTCACACTCCACGGGCGGCAAGCGCGTCCGTGAACGTCTTCATGAAGCCCGGCACATGGTCCGTGTCGATCATGGTATAATGCTCGCCTCCAACCTCATGCCACCGGACATCCAATGCGAAGTCGTTCCAGCCGCTCAAATGCTGGTCCAGCCACTCCTGCTTGCTCTGTGCGACCACGGCCAGGGGATGGCAGTAAAAGACATCCATGTGGGACACTCGGCCACTGGGCTCGTAGTCTCGCGCCATGGACTGCATCTCATGCGCCAGATGTGCCCAGTGCTGGAAGTTCGCGGGCGTCAGCGAAAGTTCACCGAGACGCTGTCGAGGTGCATGGTCGAAGATGCCCTGGACAGTCAAAGCATCATCTGCTGCACCTGTCCCTCCGGCATTGTCGTCGAGGTCCGCATCATGCAGCAGCCCCAGGAAATGTGCAAGATGCAACGCGCACGCTCGCCAGTCCAGCTGCCGCATGCGGAATTTGATATGCGGAGGCAAGTTGAAGCTGGCGAGAAATGCAACCTGATCGCCATTGCCATCATGGTTCAGTCTCTTCGCCGTCTCGAATGCCAGCATCGCGCCATAGCTGTAGCCCGCAAGTGCATACGGACCATGTGGCTGTTGCTGTTTGATGGCGCGGTAATATGTGTCCACTGCCTCCGCAATGCTGCTGAAAAACGCTTCTCCGCCATTGAAACCTCGAGCTCGGAGGGCAAAGACTGCCCGATCGGTGACCCCCTGGGCCATGTTGATGAAGACCAGGACCTCGCCCACGCCCGGATGAAAGAGCCACAGTGGTGCCTTGCTGCCTGCTGTTCGCAGCTTCACGACAGGATCATACGCAGTCGACGATCCATCTTCTTCGACATCAACCTCCACATCCGTAACACTGTCTCTCCGTCTCCTCGACTGAAGCTCTATTGCCAACTCTTCGATCGTCGAACACTTCAAAAGCTTGACCAATGGAACTTCGGCCAGTCCCAGCCCAAGTTCCATCTTCCGCTTTAATCGAATCAGCTGGATCGAAGTGATACCGAGATTGAACCAAGGAGTCACCATGTCCAGCATCGAGATATCAAGGCTGTGCTCCAAAGCCTCTCGAAAGATCCCGAGTAGCCGTGCCTCCAGCTCGTTCCTCGGCTCAACCGCGACAGAAGAAGTCTTTGCCGCAGTGACTTGCTCATACGAGCTCAACTTGCCCTGCTCCAGAGCTCGTCTCAATTTTCCTCGAGAGAACTTGCCCAATGTCGATTTCTGCAAAATGGTTTCGTCAACAGGCAAAACATACGGAGCGATGCCATGGCTTCGCATGACACTCTTTACAATCGCACCATTCGTTGCCTGTCTCTGAATATCATCCTCCGTCCAAGTGGGTAAGTAGAGGATCGCCAGGCTTTCGTCGCTTGTAGGATCTGGTCGATATCCAAAGGCAGCGAAGAAGCCATCCTGTGCACCGCTGAGCGACAGACCATTGAGTTGGCTCTCCAGATCGGATGCGACGATGCTCACGCCATTGATGCGGATCTGATCTTTGATGCGTCCCACGAGATGCAATCGTCCAGCGCAATCGATGATAGCCTCATCGCCCGTATCGAACCAACCATCCTCGGTGAACGCTTCCGCTGTCGCAGTAGGGTTGTTGTAGTATCTCGAGAATACCATAGGCCCTCGAATCTGCAATATCCCTCGTCGACCGAGCTCTTCTGCAGGCTCATCATCCTCCTGTCCACAGTATCAGTCCCAAACTCTATCATCACCATCGGGATGGTACACCACTCACCTCCCTTGCACCAACAACCCTCACCTCAAACCCCCCAACCCCCCTCCCCAACGAAGCAAAATCCATTCCACTGCCCACACCCTCCGTAGGACACTCGGTATTATAAGTACAGCCAGCACAAGTCTCCGTCATCCCAAACGCCGGCTGCAAAACTCCCCTCGGTGCCCCGAACCTCTGCAACACCTCATCAACTTTGATACAAAGTTGCACAGGATTCGCTTCCCCTCCGGAAACGAATTGCGTCAAAGTGGATAGATCGATCATCCCCTTCAATTCGTTTTCCTCTTCGCACTGCTGCTCCTCGACAGATTTCAGTAACGCCGCGAGCAAGAAATTCGGCGCGACGGTCCGTGCAACACGATGTGTGGTCACCATTCGGAGAAGCAGGAGAGGATCGGATACGATGTCGGGTGCTTGGACGTGGATTTGTTCGAGGTTGCGGTAGAGTGCCAGGAGATGGGTTTCGGTGAGGGCTGCGACGTGGTCGAGGCCGATCCAGTTGAGGAGCGACACGGAAGGTTGCCGCTCATGGGCCAGGCGTGTGACGCTGTCTTTTCCGGCGATTGAGGCGAGGATTTGTTGGTGGGTGAGTTCGACTGCTTTGGCGTTGCCTGTGCTTCCCGATGTGAGCATGAGGGCTGCGAGGTGGGAAGGTTGTGGGGTGGGGATGGGGAGAGTATCGATTTGGTTCTGGTGGTCTGCTTGTGCTTGTGCTTGTGCTTGTGCTTTCATGTCCTCGATCGCGAGAAGTGATAGATTTGGGCAGATGGCGAAGTCGGAAACGGTGGATTGCCTTGTCAGACATAGCGGAGCATCGAAGAGCTTGTTCAAATGACCCAGATGTTGTCGTCTTTGATCAAGATCGTGGGGCAGTGGTGATGAGAGGGCTGGGATACAGCCTGCCACAAGGACCGTCCAGAACCAGATGATGTTGTCGAGATGATCATTGAAGTGTAGCAGGACGATGCCTCCTCTTGTGAAACCACCTTGTCTTGCTAGCAACCAAGCTCTCCTCCTGCATTCTGTGAATAGTTGTGAATAAGTGATGCGTCGTGCTTCAACGGTGTTGTGAAGAGGATATGAAACAATGCCTGCATCCGTGCCACTCTCGGCACTTCGTCGAAGCAAATCAAGAAGAGTCTGTACTGTAGGAGCCATATTGATCGTGTGTAGAAATGCAATAGATTGGAGAGATGAATAGACCTAGACTGCGCCGTACCATTGCAGTATTATGCCGTTCCAACAACGACAAGGAAACCAGCTCGGCAGCAGCGGCCTATCTTTCGACTCATTCCTCACGCCCTCCTTCGTCGTGACCTACAAGCCGCCCATGAGGCCGTATTCCGAGAAGGCATCCTAGCGACTGGCCAGTGGCTGCCACATGGCGGCCTTCCTTTGTCTGCGCACGTGGACCAACGCACGCCACCTTCGTATGGCCCATACAACAACAAAAAAAAAACCCAGAACCCTTTGATCCAAGTGGGGAGAGACAAGAAACGCGAGTGCTATCTTCAGCAGGCAATAGGCCGCAGTACAGTGGCACCAACAAGAGTCATCAGCACTGAAGACACTACGCAGCTGCGCAGCCGCGCAGTACTCGAAGGATTCTCCAGTTGATTGGAAACTGAGCAACAAGGTGGTCTTCCGTCATATTCTCCGTCGCAGGGTAGGGCTGAGGCGGCCGTTCCTGCATAACATTGCCGAAGTTTACCAAGGAATCCTTCATGTGACTACTGCAGCCTGGACCCCTTCGTATCAGCGGCCTGGCCTGGGACGCCCATCCTTCAGTCACTGTTCACCGCCACACCATTATACTATTCGGGGCGTTTGTCTTGGAAGTGGAGACGTTTGCCTGCGGCTTTCAGCGTCAATACAAAGTGCCCATTTCCCGGGCGCTATTGTCACCTCACAAGGACGGTTTTCGGGATCAGACGAACGACTGCACCACCCATCACCATGCCCACCTCTGAGACTTTTCAGCGACTCCAGTTGCTGGCTGATACAGCGACCGACACCCGTTTCCGAGATGAATGCGAGCGCCGAAATGCCGTCCAGCTGGCTTATAAGCTGCTGGCCAAGATCGAAACTCCATGGGAGACCGTCTCTCGAATGGTGCTGATTGATCCATTCACGATTGCAGCGTTGAAGACGCTGATCAACTTGCAACTGTTCGAGAAATGGTGCCCAACTGATAGCGCCAAATCGTTGGACGAGCTTGCACAGATGACAGCCTGTGACTCTCGACTGCTCTGTATGTGATCCTAAGAGAAAGATGGGTAACAGAAACTGACATATTCCAGATCGTCTTCTTTTGAGCATGGTCCCACACCACTGGCTCGAATGCTGCTCAGAGACTCAGACCTTCAAGCTTACGCGCTTCACACAAGCACTCCAGAACAAATCGCTCGCAGCCGCAATGACCTTCTACAGCCACGTCGTCTCTCCCGCGGCGACCAAAATGCCAGAATTCCTCGCTGCGACTCAGTACACCAACCCAGCAGATCCCGAACATGCCCTTTGGCGCTATCATTCTGGGTCCGAGCTAGTGCCATGGTTTCAGCAAAATTCTGAAGCCTTCGTCAGCCTGCACCACGTTATGCGACTTCGCGGGAATCACAGCGAGAAGTGGAATGAATTTTATCCTTGGAGAGAGGAAATCGTGAATCGCCTAGAGCCAGGCACAGTTGCATTCGTCGACATCGGCGGAGGCGTTGGTCAAGACTCAGAAGCCTTGCGCTGCAAAGCTCCTCGGACCTTTCCAGCGGGCAGCATCGTCCTCCAAGATCTTACAGAAGTCGTTGATCGGGCCGAAGCGGCGTGTGAATCTATTGTCAGGACGAGCCACAATTTCTTCGACCCCCAACCAATCCTCGGGGCAGCCGTATATTTCATGCACCTGGTCCTGCACGACTGGCCGGATGAGGAAGCGAAGAAGATCCTCGCAAATCTCAGGCCTGCATTTCAGCGCGGATACAGTCGATTGCTCATCAACGATATCGTTCTTTCAGCCAGCATGGACACCATGGTCTCTGCTAGTGATTTGCACATGATCATGAATGGCGCGCAAGAGAGTAAGTACTGATCCGATTCGAGTTATGTCAAAGATTAAACACTGATGTGCAATCAGGAACCAAGGAGGAATGGCAGTCGCTGCTCGAGAGCTCTGGTTTCCGTATCACGAAGTGGTACTTTTCGCCGCTGTCCGAACAGGCCTTGATTGAAGCTGAGCTTGCCTGACTTTTCTGCATGCGACTGACTTGCTTTTGTGCGAATTTTGTGATACCCCTTGCTGCTGTATAATTGTCTGTAGCAAATGAGCGTCGCTCCAACAGAGTTACACTCACGTTACCAGATTTGTGCCTTGCCAGAGTGGCTGATTCAGAAAGTTCTGTTGATACTGATACATGCACGCTGAGAGGAAAGTATTTTACAAATGGCCTATTCCAATTTCAGTTTCACTTAGCCCAAGAATTCATCCTCAACAGCCGTTGAAGTGATATGCGTCGACTGCTGCATTGATCAAGGTGACAGAGCGAGAGTTTTCTAGGAAATGTGCATCTAATTCTCGCCGTTGGCCTCGATGGCTGCAAGTTGCATCTGCGCGAGAGCGCTCTTCATGAGGAGACCAAGCCTCTCGCCACCGATAACATAGATTTCGGCGATCATCAAGTGAATGCTCACAAAGATAAGGCCGAGCTGCATGGCAGCCATCTTCACGTAGAGCTTGATCAGTCTCCATCGTGCAGAGCTGTCAAATGATCTCCATGCTTGGATGAAGATGGCGCGAGAGCTGCCCTTGGCAGTGATGTCTACGTTGCCGACAATGGCACTGCGGTCGAAGGGAACAATGGTGTCTTGGTCCTCGGGAAGAAGCAGAGCCTCGATGCGGGTGAGAGTGACAGTCGCAGGCAGCAAAACGGCGAAAGCGACAAAGAGGCCAGTAGCTGGGACAGCCAAAAAGCGCAGAGCCATCCACACCAGCTTGCTGCAGTCGTACTTGGCGGCATGCGTGACCTGGCTGTGGTCGATCTCAGGCAAGCCCAAGGCGACGGCGACGATGAGTGGTAGGATCAGAGTCGCTTGCTGTGCCACGGCGAATACCAGCGACGGGAGGAGAATAGCCTTGCATTGCTTGCGTGGAACAAAGCGGCGGTAGAATGGCTGAGCCACGGATTGGCCGATCATGGCGTGGGTCCAGACCATGTGCAGGCGCGCCAACCCGAGCGATGCGACAATGTACATGATTGCGCTGCCGAATACACCCATACCCAGCAGTCCAGATAAGGAGTTTGTGATCAGGCTGTGCGCAAAGTGGTACACGACGGACACAGCGGCGCCTCTGAACCTGCCGCGGAAGCCGCCAACATTCGTGAGATGTCTCACAGATGCGCGGATGCTGGAAGTGACAGGCTTGTTGCTGATCAGTGTGATCTCCACGTCGGCCTCCGCCTCGGAAGGCATGAGCGGCTCTTTCTCAACTGGCGCATCTGGCTCGTCGGCATAGGCGGGAGGTTTGTCGTGGACGATGGCAGTGGCGGTGGGCGACTCGATCATAGCAAGGCTGGCAACCACCTCGCCGACGGTGTACTTGATCTGTTCGTCACTGGTCAGTGTGTGGTGGCGCATGAGGGGGGGTTCGGGGCGTAGGAGGGGCGTACCGCTGCGATCAGGAGCAGCGTGAGGAAACCAGTGATCACGACGGGCAACATCTCCCATGGCTGGACCTGCATCCCTGGTGCCGCCTGGTCGTAGAGCGTTGCATCGTGCTGCAGCTGGGACATGTGCTCCTGCACCGCCTCGTAGCCGCGCTTGGCCAGATGGCCGAGAAGTTGTCCGTGAATGCCGGACATGGTGATGATGGTTGGGGCAGTCGAGCGCGCAATTGCGGGTGCGAGGTGAAGAACAAGGAGAGGCCGCAAGGGTGCGCAGTGGATGGAGAAGGGAGAGGAGAGGAGAGAGTGAGGTGGTGTTGGAGCAGGCAGCAGGCGCACGAGGCGCAGCCCGGATGACGAAGTGTCGGATCCAGACCGCTCACTTTGACGAGCGCCGTGGTTGGTCCTAATCAAATCTTCAATGAAACGCGACCGGTGAGCCGCGTCAGTGCACGCCACTCACGGATGCCTTGTGGAGTCGGAGGATCATTGAGGACGCTCAGAATACGACTGCGCGGCGGCTGTGAACAGTCCAGGTGTCCACAACGGGCTAAGGAATGATGCAGACAGGAAAGTCAGCGCGAGCCGCCATTCCGATAGTGTGGCCTCTGTACGATAGTTGTCCACTTTCTACAGACCCGTTTCTCTTCGGCTACGCCCGGTCCTGCATATCTGTTCTCGCATCCAATCATCCGTAGATCGCGCGTCTTCGTCTAGTCCAACGTATCCATGTCTGTCTCAGCCCCGTACTCCAACACGATCCACTGACAGTACTTTTCAAACTCTTCCTGCCACTCTTTCAGTCGTTTCGCTCGCAGGCTCTTACCAAAACTGCCCTCCTTAACTTCTTGCTGCCATTGCTTAGCCGAACACTCTTCGTAGTTTGCCCATCGCACGCTGTTCTCTGCCAAGCTGCCCAGTCCAGCAAGTCCCAAGTTCTCCCAGCCTTGCAGAGCCTGCCAGAAGTCGTGCGTCATGCCATTCGTGCCATGTCCGAGGATTGCTGGATCATCATTTGCCAGGGCACATGGCACACCTCGTGCCAAAAGGCTGGGCAGGTGATGGGACATGATGCTTCCAGTATATCGCAGAACTTCGTTGCTGACTGGACAGCTCTCGACAAGAATCTTCTTCTCCTTGACCATGTCGATGAGTAATGGATGTTTCTGCAATGAGACACCGTGACCGATTCTTCGAGTTCCTAAAATCACTGCATCGAACAAGTTCTCGTCTACCTCGTCGCCGTCGCCCAGCGTTTCTCCAGCGTGGAAGAAAAATGGAATGTCTACGCCTTCTTCAGCACAGCGCTTCTTGAACCAGAACAATTCAGGCAAGAGGTCTTGCAATGGTCGTCCAGCGTCCTCTTGCCCAACCAAATCGTAGCCCAGGATGCTATCCGGAAACGCGAGCTTGTGCTCGATGCACTGCTTCATGTCTTCGATGACATCTTTGGTTCCAAATTGTCGAATGGTAGTCCAAATCACGCTTGCGCCCCAGAATCCTTTGCCCTCTTCTGAACTTTTGAATGCTTCTATTTCATCTTCGAGCACCTCGAACCAATACATGTAGTCCTCATCCGGCGTCTCTGAGCCGTCCCTGTAGAATGGATAACGGAAAACGTGCCTGATATCAACCCACCGTACGCCATCGTCGTGCAGACCCTTCAACATTAGTCGAATGAACTTCCTGAATATCGGCTCGTAGTGATGTAAGCTGACAAGAATCGGGAAACAAGCCTTGAAGCGGTCCCAAATGTCGCCAGGCCCCAAGTGGTGCGAGATGGCATCCTTTTGAGACAGCGACACTCTTGACTTGAGCCACTGCTTGAAGCCTTCAACGCCGCCGTCGGGAAATCTCTCGGCCGCAACAGTGACAGGTATCAGATCATCTGCCTTATACGACTGTGACCAGGTAGGAGGCCCTTCTGATTGGGATTCCTTGTTAGCGAACTTGAATATGAAAGGCAGCATATGATCTGTGCGAATCTTGGCAGTGTGCATGGAGTGTGATGCTGTTATACAGATCCCCGGTGTTGTGAGAGCGGTTTCTGCTAGCCAGTCGAGATCGCCCATGGCGTCCAAATGGCAGTGTAGGAGTGCGCCCTTGGGCATCTTTCTCACAATTTGCCATAGTTTACTAGACTCCATGCGCTCCTTGGCCAGAGAGAACATCATACCAGGGTAAATGGGCTGGTCCGTCGTTTTGGCGAGGTCGTCTTCGAATCCTGGTTGCCAGAGCGTATTCTGTTCTGAGAAACGGATAGCAGCCACGATTGCAGCAGCTTCATTTTGCATAGGGGTCATGCCTTCTCGGAAAATGTGATCACTGCGGCGCTGCTTCTCTTGGGCAATAAGTGCGTCCCTGCCATCGAGGTACTTCTGGATAAAGGGCTGGTCCATAGTTGGCACTCCCTCCTTCTCTGCCCACTCCGCGAACTCTCTCCGTTCACGCTCATCTTCTGTCTCCGAATCGCCATTGCTGACGTTCAGTTGGTCCATCGCTGCTTGTGCGTCCTTGGCAGACTCGTCAGACAATCTGGTCCCTGAGCCACTGCCAAATGACAAGTTTCTGTCGATGTTGTTTGCACAATGTCCAGGAAAGGAAGGTCGTCAAACAGTTGAGTCGGCAAGTGGAGACACGGGCGACGTTTGGTTGCCAAAAGTCGTGGCTTCAGCTGGAAGTCACTTCCTGGTCGGCAGACACCATTGAGCACATCCTAGCTCTGGTTACCTGAGGCACGACTGGGAGTATCATTGATTCACCACGAGAATTTCACCCCTGCGACGCCACCTGAGACACAAGCTGGTGTTCGCGCGCGCGCTCTCTCTCTCTGCACGAAGCCACCGCGGGCCAAGCTTCCGCTGACGTAGCACCTGGGCCGAGAGCATTGGGCCCAGACCAACATAGGAATCAGAGGGTCCAGTCTGAGAGCTCGGAATACCGTTATCCAACATGGCATCTCTCCTAACCTCTGCAGTCGAGAAGCTGAACCCGTTCGCAAAGCGTGAGCGAGACGAGGACAACCATGGAGAAGCAGTTGATGTTGACTCTGTCGCTGGCGGCGGTCATGCCTCTCGAGTATCCAAGATCACGAAAGAGCAGTTGCGGGTCAGCCATGCTCTCAAGATGTTCCTAATCAACGAGAAGATCCTCACTCCGCAGGATGTGAATTTGAATGTTCACGGGGCTGAGAATTCGGGAGCTCTCAAGGAAATGCTGGACAATCCGCATGTTCATGTCCCAAGAGAGGTCACGGATCGCAGTCATCCTCTTACGGAATACTTCATCAGTTCAAGCCACAATACGTATTTGCTAGCTCATCAGCTTTATGGCTCATCTTCCGCTGTTGCGTATGAAACCGCACTGGTAGCCGGATCGCGTTGCGTGGAGATCGACGCTTGGGACAACAGTGAAGACGAAGATGAGCCTAAGGTGACTCACGGTTGGACTCTAGCTTCTCGAGTATCTTTCCGCGCTGTTTGCGAGACCATCAGAGATGTGGTTGACAAGGAAGCGAAGATGCCACAGGAGACATCTTACGCTTCAGCTCCAATCCTGATCTCTCTTGAGAATCACTGCGGTGACCATGGGCAAAAGCGACTCGTGAGTATCAAACTTCTGGTGTCGACATATGTGATCTCTGCTGACGCTAATTGACTCAGGTGCACATCATGCGCGAAGTATGGGGCGATCGTCTACTCAGCAGCGAAGTCCGGGCTGAAGGCACCAGGGAGCAAAACAACTCCGGCGAGCATGTTGATCTCATTGAACTGGGCTCGAAGATTGCGGTCATCGTCGAATACCATCTACCGGACGAAGCAGAGTCCGATGAAAGTGATGACGAGGACGAAGACGAGCAAGCCAGGATCGACCACGAGAAGTGGCGCAAAGAGAAACGAGAATGCGCGCAGGGCACCATCGTTCCGGAGCTGGCAGAGCTTGGTGTGTACGCACAGTCTGTGAAACCTGCGAACAACTCCTGGTATGAGAGCGTGCTTCAAGACGGACCTCCTCATCACCTGATCAACGTCTCAGAATCTGGTCTGATGAAGCTGGATCTACATCTCAACGGTCCTAAAATCAGTCAGCATAACGCACAACATCTTATGCGAGTCTATCCCAAAGGCACTCGCATCTCATCCAAGAATTTGAACCCTGCGCCATTCTGGGGAGTTGGTGCGCAAATTTGCGCTTTAAATTGGCAGACATTCGATGCCAGTATGCAATTGAACGAGGCGCTGTTCAGTGGCTCTGATGGCTACGTCTTAAAGCCTGCTGCTCTACGAGCAGGCGGATCTGGAAAATTGAGCACCGGCAGGAAGAAGCATCTTCATTTGCATGTTGCTGGTGCCACCGATGTGCCCGTGCCAAAGGATCGGGATGCGGATGATCTCATCAAACCGTATGTAACTTGCACACTCGAACATCCAGACTTAGTCGACAAGCCACCTACCAAGCGGAAGACGTCAGTGTATAAGCAGCACACTCTCGGCATTCTGCATCGTGGAGAGCAACCACCTCCGACCGACCCGTTGTGGGACGAGCAGCTGGAGTGGGACTACGAGGAGAACGAACTCGTCTTCTTACGGATTCTTATCAAGTCAGACGACAAATTCGCAGTCAACCCGAAGCAGTGCGTTGCAGCGGTCAGGCTAAGCTATGTCAGCAACAATCAATGGGTGTTTATAAGAATGCTGGATCTGAAAGGCAGGGAGACAAAATGCACATTACTGGTGAAGTTTGAGATCACGGACGCCTAGAAGGCTCTCGGGAGACGGCGCAATGTGCCCACGAAACTCAGTCCAGAGGCTGCTACAGGACTCTTCGCAGAGGTAACGACCGGCTGCTCGCATCTGAGGAAATGAGTCAAGCGATTGAAGGCTTGCCGACGAGACTTTCGTCTCAATGGAACATATGGTCTGCGGGGCAGATCAGAGTTGTCATCAGCTTGTACTCGTGTCTTACACAGTTCTCTACCGCCTACTGCGTCTCTTTGCTATACTGAAAAGCAGTGAATGCATGGCGTTTTCGTACACAGGCTTCTCTACTGTCGATTGTTGACCGCATCTCAGGTAATTCCTACGGCCCAATTTTGGCATTAGCTCAGCTCGTGAGCTTTGCGGTCTCTACATCTTCAAAGAGAGGTGTCTTCTGTGGTGACGCTGAGTGGTGGACCAAAGGTGGCTCTCCTGGAATGCAAAATCCCGCCTGACGTCGGCTGAAACATTCATGCTCTCGCCACACCATGCCATGCGCCTGCATTCTGTCGACAGCCTCCTCACTTCCGCTGTACAAAATATGGCTGCGTACGCAGCAGGCCCCAAACGAAGAGCTTCTGACCTAACAACCACTCACTTTAGCTGCAAAGATGCTCTCACTTTCGTTCCTCGCCCTTTCCTGCGCGGTACTAACAGCCACATGCGACGCACGACACATGCATCGCTTTCACATGCACCACAAACACCGTCGCCAATTATCGTCTGTGATAGCGACAAGCGAGGACGTCCCCTCGACCACAGAAGTTGCACGAGCTTTTACCACCGCAGGCGATGCCGCCATCGAGAACATAGAACAAATTCAAAATGGGCTGTCTGACTTGCCCGCCAACCTGCTATCATTCGTCCAGGCCGCTGAAGCTCGACTAGAAGATATGGAGAGCATGCTGCTACAAATGATGGGGAGCACGAACGCAGTGCAGACAATGTCACCCACAACGTCAGCAATATCAATAGACGGTGGGCCAGTAAGCACAACGAGCAGTTTCGAATCACCTACAACTATACCAGCCTCGACCGATTCAAGCCCAGCGTTCTATCCCTCACCCAGCTCATCTCTTGCCGGCATCATACCAGTGGTCCCTGTACAGTCGGCATGGAGTACCACGACCCACACTACCAGAGTGACGACTACACGAATTCGCACGCTCACAGTACCGGAACCAACAGCAACAAGCACTTCACCAGAAGCCTCTCGTGGCTTCCCGAGTGGTTCGATAATAAATTCTGGAAACTGGACAATGCCGTATACTTCGAGCCGCGGCTCAGCAGTCTCGACTCTTCTGACACGAACTGCAAGGAGTACTATGAGTCCACCTGCACCGCCTGTTGTGGAGAGGTAATGGGCTATTTCAGAATGTCTAGCAAAGAACTGCATGCTGTCGCGTCGACGCGCCACAAGACGATCGTACGTTTTCCGCAGGCCTAGGGATCGCAATATCATTTTGTCCACATAAATATACCATGTTACATAGCAAACGATACCAATGACAATGATGAAGAAACCAAAATCTCAACCACCCGAGCCAACCCTCCGTGGAAAGCGCGGGGACTTTTTAGCGCACAGCACGTGGCAGAAAACAAAGATCGAATCCGACGAATCACAATCCTCGCCGCACAAAGCAGGCAATCTCGATTCGGCAGTTCATCGCGCAGCTTTGCGGCACTGTGCAGAGAAAGAATCGTACTTTTGCGTCTCCACTCTTCGAACGAGGTGTGAAAGTACGATGTGGCGGTCACTGTGACTTCACTAGTCCTAGTGCTAGATCTCTCCCCGCATTGATTTGTTTAGCTGTCGCAGTCCTTCTAGTAAGAATGGAACTATTTCTCTAGAACCGAATGTTCGAAGCTCTCAGATTCTACTAATTTTTCATTTCTCTGCGGCTTTTGAGTCTTGGCTCGCTTGACACCCGTGGGAAAAGCTGGAGATTAGGGACGCAATAAGAGCGCAACGTTAATAACAGTACGATGCTCGCATGGCTCTACGGCTCTCCTACCAGGCCGCCTATTTTTCTGCGACTCCGCAGCTCCAAGACCTTCATCATCGTCGTTGTAGCCTCGGCTGTCTTCACTGACGTCTTTGCCTATGCAATCGTCGTTCCCGTGTTCCCTTTCGCTCTCACTGAACGAGCAGACATCCCGGAAGACCAAGTCCAACGATGGATCTCGATATTTCTCGCGGTCTACGGCGCGGCGCTGCTGGTCGCCTCTCCAATATGTGGCTGGATGGCTGATAGCATGAAGTCGAGACAAGTGTCGTTTCTGCTCGGTCTTCTGGCTCTCGGGGGATCGACGGCGTTATTGTGTGCGGGTCGAAGCATTGGGGAATTTGCGGCGGGAAGAGTACTGCAGGGTGTCAGTGCCGCAGTCGTTTGGGTAACTGGTTTAGCATTGTTGGTCGATACAGTGGGGCCAGAGGAGATTGGCGCTGCGATGGGATATGTCGGCCTGGCTATGAGTTTGGCTGTGTTGTTGGCGCCTCTACTGGGCGGCGTTGTGTTTGCAGAGGCCGGGTACTACGCTGTCTATGCGATGGCGTTTGGCCTGATTTTCATGGATCTGGTGCTCAGGTTGGCCATGATTGAACGCAAAGTAGCGAAGCAATGGTTGCCGGATCTTGATTTGCCGGAAAGTCTGGAGAAGACCGAGTCGAACAAAGTAAACGGGGCCCAGGAAGCACAAAGCGGCGTAAAAGCTGTTGACGGGCCGGAGAAACAGTCCGTTGCGAGAGCCGACTCTAGGCCATCGTCCCTCATGCAACGGCAACCAAGTAATGCGGCTGAAGCAGCAGTTCCCCTCAATGCGCCGACGGCCGTTCAAAGCATCGTCGCCAAGTTGCCTCCAATGGTTTTCCTCTTCGGATCTCGAAGAATTCTTGCTGCACTCTTTGCCACAACGATGCAGTCGTCGCTGCTCACTTCCTTCGACGCTATTTTGCCGCTGTTCGTAAAGAACACATTCCAGTGGGACTCGATCGGAGCCGGTCTCGTCTTCTTGCCCGTCGTCTTGGCGTCCTTCCTCGGCCCTGTGGTCGGAACACTGGCAGACAAGTATGGCCCGCGATGGTTGGCAACAGCTGGCTTTATCCTCGCGTGCCCTTTCTTGATTTTACTGAGATTGGTCGAAGAGAATACCATCAACCACAAAGTTATGCTGTGTGCCTTTCTCGCATTCATCGGGATTGGACTGACGCTAGCGTTGGTGCCTCTCATGGCAGAAATGTCGTATGCAGTCGATGCTAAAGCGAAACGGCGGCCGCCAGGGTTCTTGGGGAAGAATGGTGCTTACGCCCAAGCTTATGGCCTGTTCAACATGGTAAGATAACTCTTTAGCGGTTTTGACTTCGCTGTGCTGACTCCACTATACAGGCCTGGGCTGCTGGCTCAATGATAGGACCTCTGTTGGCAGGGCTGGTGGTCGAGGCTCGAGGTTGGGGTACGGCAGTCTTGATCCTTGGGTGTGTGAGCATCGTCACCGCACTACCAACGGCTGTCTGGACCGGTGGCAGCATCCTCAAGTCGAAGAGGTCGCACAAAACCGACATCGTTGACAGTGTCGAGGGCAATGGTGCCCAATATCCAGCATGATTGCTGCTAGAAATGTCTCACGGCGGAGCGCTGGCAGTCTGAGAAAATAAAGCTTTCATCGTTTCCACTCCAGTTCCAAAACACTCTCGACTTCAGTCTTCAGTCTATCGTGATCGGTCATATTGTGGCCTTTGCGTCTGATGTAAAATTGACGGACATCGCCAAACGGCGTTTTCTGAGCGTATTCAAGTCGCCAGCTGATTTTTTCTTTGATGGAGAGTTTTGGTCGGACCGCGCCTAAACTGAATAAGAACTGCTCATCATCGTGTTCAAAAGTGCCTTCGACCCGAGCGAGGTCAAGATGATCGGCACCTGCGGGATACTGTGCGACGCTGTACCCATTTGTGAGGACAACATTCTCGTCGAACCGGTAACGCTGAAGGAAGCATTCAGCTCCACAAATGTCCGCAACGAGGTGTCCATACTCAACGGGGTAAAGGTGCCAGCTGTTGTAGTGGTGCAAGCTGAGCAAGGGTCTGGATACAGCCTCGTACCACCCACTTGCATCCACATGGAAATCCAGCTGATGCAATCCGGAGAGCAGAGTCAGCTGAACAGGAGGCGAGGTGTGGCTATATATACAGAATTTGTAGAGCTCGTCTCCTCCCAAGCCATTCTTGACACAAGCATCGAAGTTCTCATGAAGCACGTCGAGTAACGGTCCAGAGAAGAAGATACCAGCACCACCGTAAGCCATGTAGCCGTGTTTGTGCGCAATCTGAGACCAGTCCTCGGACATTGATCCAATGTACCAGGGTTTCGAGGGGTCGTAGGGCTGCAAAGCGTCGAGGACTGCGGGCAAGGATGGGAAAAATGTGTCCTCATCGATGACTGCGAACCACTTGTGATGTAATTCTCGACGCCGGTGAAGACACTTGACAATGGCGAAATTTTGTTGCGCATGATCATCACCATTTCCTGCGCTGCCCACCTTTTCGTGCAGCAGCACAGCGTCAATCCCAGCCGCTTCAGCGAGCATCTGAACCCTTTCCATCTTCGCTGGGTCTTTATGGTCTCTAATGTTGACTACCAAAGACGCGTTGGTATTGGCTAGCCAACGAGCCAGCTGCGGTATAACCTTCTCAAATCGGTGTAGTGATGTCGACGCTCCGAGGAGCAAGCGTGAAGTATCGATGTCTCCGAAGGAGGGTTCGTTGTACTCCACCATTGCGGGCTCGCCGCCGATCTCCAAAGCTTTCTCTCTCAGGCGGCAGTCTTCATTATCAAATTGAACAGATGTAAACGCTGGGATCAGCCTCGTATCGACTTTGATAGGTGATCCTTGGCTGTTGATAGGGTTGTTGACGGATCGAGACCGGATCACGCGCCGCGCATATTGAATCGTAGGAGGAAGACTCAGTGCGTCGCGCACATCGTCGAGGAACGCGCATTCAGTACTATTCTCGACGTGAGTGAAAGCGTTGAAATCCAGTCGCGGCGCCCGGCGTCCAGTTGCAATCCACCCGATGAGTAAGAGCATGGACGCCGCCGTCGCAGCCAGAGTAAAACGGATCGCGCGTGCCATACCGCCAGGCAGGACGGGCATCGCGCCCGGCGCGGCAGTCTTGAGGCGCGCGCCGTGCAACAGAAAGGCGACGAACGCTCGCCCACGCTCCGCAACCTGAGATCTCAGCTGACGTAGAGGTGTGGTATTTCGTCCAGTTTCAGAAACGAACATGCTTCGACGACTGTTGCAGGATGTGACGTCTTGGCCAGGGACTCTCAATCCATCGTCCCGCCTACAGCATCTCTGCGAACAACTCTCCTTGCTTCCCGTGCTCGATCCTTGCACAAAGTGACCTCACGCAAGGCAGTGTCGCGGCTCCGTGTTGAGGAGAGAACAGCGTCGTGAAGGACTCGTCGAAACGGCAGACCAGCCAACGAGCTGTGCAGATGGCTGTAGCCACATCATCATCGGAGCTTCACACGCGGCCCCCTTGATCATGCCATCGCTGAGGGACGCGAATACCACGCCTGGCGGGAGGGCGCCAGGACGGCAGCGCTCATGGCTGTGTTCGGACGCAGAGTCTCACATCGACTGCAACATACTTCTGGCCGCGAGAGGGCATGGTGCGGCTTGTCTCCCTTGTTTTCCGTTGTTGAGGTGGCGATCGGCGAGGGCGGCAATGGCGCAAAGAAATAGAGTTGTGTGCTGCTGCTGCTGCCGCGTCCGCGCCCGTCGCACAGCGCTTCCCCGACCCTGTTTCTGCCTTGGAGGTTCGGCTGGACTGGACTGGTCACTTGCAGCGGCTGCTTCTGCCAGGAAACGCGGCCGGGCGACTACAAATGTGTGAGGCTTGCGATTCGGCGGATTGTGGCATTGGTGTGGCGTTGGTCGAAGAGGAGCCAGCGACCAGGACAGAGCGCCAGCAAAGGCAAATCAATTCGACCGAGCGGCCGCCGGCCATTCGCCGCGGTGCACCTCAGCAAACATGGGTTACATGGCCGTTGTGCTGACATGGATCCGAACCTCACTTTCCCCTCGAGCTTGTCCCCGCGGCAGCCCGTCCCCTCCCCTCCAGTGGCCGCGAGGATCAGCGCCCATGTTCTCCTCGTACGGCATCTTCAGCGCTGACGTTGGCGGCACCGCCCCATCCTCGCTGTAGCAATACCCCGGGACAGCTTTTCCGCAAGACATTGGCCATGCCATCACGGCCGCCAGCGGCAGACCGCATGTCTTCGTATGGATGTGTTGGCTCCAAGGCGCTGAGTGGCCCAGCGCGTGTCAATCTTAGCCCCTCGTGGCCATTGCAAGGGCTGTAATGTTGCATCCGCCGCGGCACGCCTTCTATACGACTCGTTCGACTGCACCGGAACGTGCTAAACTGGCTCGATCAGATCTTCAAACGAGGCACGAGTAGATCCTCGCCTTGTGCAGTATTCTCTGCGACCATGGTCGTTCTGCATCGAACTACACTTCAGCCCTATCATTCCATACTCCTCCGAGATTGGAGCAGATACTCTGAACGCCAGCGGGCGGCCGCATGCCTTCATCTATTTGACCTCTCCGATTACCAAGCGGACTCTCCGAGCTTGAGTCCATGCCCACCAGAAGTCAGTGCCCACTGGTACGATCAGGGCCCGAGTGATCGGATCGAGTGCTTGCGCACCTAGACCCCAGCAGCCACACCACACGGCACATTGGCCCGCACACAAATGGGCAAGACTAGACGTCAAGAGCCTCCTCACAGGGTAAGCCACGGCGGAAACCAGCGGATGTCTGCAAATCTCGTATATTAAAACTGAAGTCAGTTGTCTCGAACCACTTGATGGTCAACTCTCAGGTGGAAGTGACTTGCACCCTAGACCAATCCAGGACTGCATGCGATCTTTAGTCCTTCACCGTGGAGCGACCAGGCACTCGGTACGCATCTCAAGCCTTTGTGGCTGCCTCGAACCACGCGCCTGTCCTCACAAGATCTCACAGCCAGGCAAGTATAAGCCTGCAGTGAGTGTCGTAGCATCTGCTGCCCACAAGTTCGTGAGTCAGCTCGACCTCCGCATTCAACACATCATTTCGCCAGCACTATTGGTCAAGGACAGTCTCTGAGCATTGATGCAGCTGGACTTATGCTCAGATTAATTTCAGAATTCCGCAATGCGCACAAGGTCATTCAATTTTCCGATCATTGACTCATACTTCCAATTGAGACATCTAAACTGGCTGACATACGAGAGAATTGGCAGCAACGTATCACACCTGACGACGACGCTGTGAGTCTCGAAACTCCACCCAACACTAGACAGTATTTAGCTACGTTGGCAACAACCACATCATATGAGCCGCATGCCCTGCCGTAGCATCATTATCGACATCTCGACCTGCGTGCGAACATCTACAATAGAATGAAAGTTGAAAAGGACCGTCTCCTCTGTCTACGCATCGACGCTCGCATCTCAGCTGAACGCACGTCGTCAAAAAACAAATCGCGAGTCGTGTTCAGTCCAAGCTCAACCATGTTAGTTCGAACGTGATGTTTCAAGTAGACAAATTGCGACGCCACAACTGCCACGATGACCGAACTCAATCTGTCAACAAGCCACCCCTGTAGACCCACCACAATTTTGCCCAAGGCAGGCACCCCATTGCCAAGCATAGCAAGCCAGACCAGCGACACATCAAAATTTTGCAGGCTGCACGATCGACTCATCATTGATGTATTTCCAGCCTGTGGCTGTCAATGCAACAGCTCTGAGAACAACCGGAATCACGGACAGCTCCCGGTACAGTATAACATCCGCGCCTTTGCGGCGATTTTTTTGGATGCGAAATTTTTTCGCATTACCCGTTACAGCGACTCCCCTCACTATCTGTTGCTGCATTGCACATCTCACGAGCACCGCGCAGCCATCCCACGAATGCCAGAATGGGATATCCTCTGCCACTGTTCCGAAGATTCGAGATGAGAACAAGCTTTCTCCAAGGTCCCAGGCTTTTCCGTCTCAGTTGTACCTGAATACCGTCAGGACATCGGCGCCAAAGGTCACGGTACAAAAGTGATGCGAGCGAGACCATCTCGACGGCCATGTCACCCCGAAGCTGCAACAATGTTTGAAACCAAAGTAAGTTCTCCCCCAAATCCGAAGAGCATGGCCCCATGGGGACTACCAACGTACCAAGATGAGATAAGAAAACAACAAAAACATGATAGGAAGAGTCTGACTCGCATTTGCGAGCTTGATTACATGTATATCTGAAAGCACGATTCGATTAGCACCTGTGTTTGACCTTGCGATTTGGAGGAACGACCGCTAACATATCTCAGGTGACCAGAACGGCGATGACGATGCCACTCACGAGCGAAGACAGTATCCTATCGTTGCGCTATACGATCATTCATGCGACCAAGATGTGCGTGAAAATTGGTCATGTGCTGAGCTTCGCTGCCAGTCATGCCGATCTCCGGCAACCCGATGTTTGCGGCGAGGACCATACATATCTCGTCCCGAGCAGATATCGTGCACAGGCTGGGTATTGTCGCTGGCGGTATGCCAGTCGGCGGCAGTAACGTGCGGCAGATGAAAGGATACAAGGTGAGGAAATCAAGAAGCTGTTATTAATCGTATGTGCTGGTACATTGACATCATCGTCGTCGTAAATGCGTCACCCTCGCAGGCATCTACTTGCCGCCGAACCAGCTGGAGATGCCGCTCTTGGCCTTGCTGGCGCCCTACAACCTCGTCAGCACACATTCAAGTAGAGAAGCCACCGACAGCACCTCATCCGGCATCGTCGTCACCTCCCGCCCATTTGTGGCCGTCGTGGCCGGGCTTGCAAAACAACTCATCACTCACCTCGGTAACCTTCTGATCGAACTGGTCGATCGCCTTGTTTGCATTTGCCTGCGCGTCCTTGGCTGCGCTGTTCAGCGTGCTCTGGGCATCTTTGCGGTATTCTTCCAGCTTCGCGTCCACCTTTGACGCCTCTTGCTTGCCGTCTCGGACGAGCTGGTTGAATTTGCTCTGGGCTTGCTCACCATAGAGCTCTGCATCCTTCTTCGCTTCCTTGGCCGAGCCAGGCAGATGCGACTTGACCTCGCGAGATGCCTTTGCTGCGTCGGCTGCGTGTGGTCAGAAGTTGAAGGTCGAGCAGTGAGGTCAGCTGAAGCTTACCTTCGACTTGCTTCTGTGCGACCTTTGGATCACCGCCAGCGGTGTACAGGTAGTAGCCAGCTCCTGCGAGGACAGTGCCTCCGAGGATGGTGACAGCGCGGTTGGACATGGTTGCCTAGAGCTGGGTGATGGGATATTGAGGGCAGGTGAGGACGTGAATGGGGAGACAGGTCGAAAAGGTCGAGCGGTTGTTACTGTTTTGTCGGCACTGGATGAGGAGAAGGAGCAACAAAGCAACCAGTCGAGCTTGCCGCTGCGCCCAATGATGCTTCGTGCAGCCTTCACGCGTCGTAGCTACGTCACTTCCCAGTCTGTGGATCGCATTCACGCCAAGCCGCGCTAGTTCCATGGAGCAGGAGGCGCGAACCTGTTCGAGGTCCGTGAGACGAGATGCGAGCCTTCTCTACCAAACCACCATATGTCTGCGCCATGAACATTCCCCTGCACGATCGAGGTCGAACATGAGCTCGTCGGCGTCGCCAGGCAGCTCGTCCGCAAACCCCACACCGGCTCCGCCATCGAAAGCGCACCGCCTTACCTCGCTGGCGGACGTCCTGCACGGCCACATACGAACGACCGGGGACAACGCCAGCACCCACCAGCCCATCACGCTCATTAACAGGTGACCACCTTCTTGTTCGATGCATACATCCTTCTCTACATTCTCTTCTATATTTAATCCTATAGCATAATGTCCGAAACTTCTCGTTCCTCCCTCGCCCGCCTGCCCAGTCCGACTCGGATCAAGGCTGAGCACCACATTGTCCTTGTGGACCGCACTATCGCTCGACAAGCCTCAAATCAACCCTCCGATGCTGAAGCCAGTGATAGTGAGGGCTGCAATGCCACACCGAACCCAGGCTCCCTGTATAAACGCATGACCAATACCTCGACCGGCCTCCGACAGACAGCTCGCAATACATACAACAAGCAGAAGTACGCAAAGTATGGTCAGGACCGTTACCATGTCGAGGAACCCGCGCACGAGCCGATCGATGAGTCCAACGCCCCAGTCGTACCCGAGTCTGTTCAGCAGGCGAGCGCGACGCAGAGGAGTTACCTCGATCGCGCTCAGTCTACCTTGCAAGCGAAGAGAGATCAGCTGCTGAAGCGCAAGAAGACCCTCGGAAAGAGAGATGAGCAGGACACGGTCATTGATGTTCTGTACGAGAACCAGCGCGGCATGTTTCTTTTCGGCATACCAAAGTACTCTTCGGCTTCACTGCTGCCTAGCGACCCGAAGCCATGGCAGAACGGACAGTTCCGTACTGCGGCTGTTGATATCCGCAATGCCCAAGTGCCAGATCCGAGCTGGGAGTGGACATGGAAGAGCTGGTACGTGGACATGAGTCGTGACGTGGACGAAGAGGGGTGGGAGTACAGCTTCGCGTTCGTGGGCAAGAAGGGACAAAAGTTTGCATGGCATGGCAACCATCCTTGGTTTCACAGTTTCGTGCGTCGAAGGCGCTGGCTGAGGATGAGGAGGCGAAAAGATACGGTGCACCGTACGCAGGAAAGAGCTCACGAGTTCACTTCGGACTACTTCACCATCCACCCAAAAACTGTGCGTGATGATCAGCATCGCACAAGCACTCTTGTACAGACCAGGGCAAAGCTCGAGCCCGTTCTCGATGTCGACAAGATGGAAGTATTCACAATCGCAGATCTATTTCTTGCTCTCCGCAAGTCGACTGTAGATCGGGAGAAGATTGGTGCTATCAAGAGATTCACAGATGGGGGCGGTGATGAGCTGTACTACTTGAGCGAGTCAATGGAGGACATCATGAAGAGTCTGTTCTTTCAATCATCCCGCCGACAATTGCTAGATGATCTGATCGCGCGACATGACCAGCTGCGAATTGAGCAGCAGGAACTTGAATCTCATGACCACCATGATGAAGACGAGAAGCAGCAGGAACACGATCGCAAATCGAGGCATGCTGCGAATCTGCACAAAGCCATACATGCTGCTGAGCAACAAGTGAAGAAGCTAGAATACTGGAGCGACATCAAGAACTTTACCAACACCGATGCAAAAGAGGAGGCACACGATGAGCCCCGTTTCAAGAACAAGCAGCGAGCAAGTGAGGGCGCTCCAAAATTGCCGTCACGTACTGTGAGCAGCAACTCGATCGCCTACGATGATCTGGACTCTGCCACGCCCAGCCAGCACAAAGACGTGTGGTTCGAAACTTCATCGAGGCTCACGAGGAGCTCAAAGGGTAAAGAAAGCAGTGGGGATATTACAGAACCCGATCGCTTCGTGACTGCACCAGAAAATCCCCCCGACGGCGATCAATCATCACAAAACACCAACGCTTCCAAGGGCAAAGGCAGATCACCCGCGGTCGCCCTTGATGGCGTCGCCGAAGAGATCGAAGCCGAAGCCGAGGAGGCGCGCGATGCAGTCGATGCACAGCTGATCTCTCAGGCTACAGGGTCGAAGCACAAGGGCCAGCGACGCAGTGTGCAGATTGTCGAACCGATCGCGATTGAGAACTCTCTCAGTGAGCATGGAGATGAGCACGGCGCAAACAGCGCGCAAGCTGACTAGCAGGTCTAGACGGCGACCAATACGACAGCAAACATAACCAGGATCAGCGCGTGGGGTCGCCGATTGATCGAGAGGCCGCGAAGACACCTGACAGCGTGAGGAAGTTTATGGTGGAGATGAGGAAGCCCAAGAACTGGATTGACCAGGCTTTTGGGTGATGGGAATAGAGACGTTATCTGTATACCGGCGGCTCTCGACTTTTTACGGGTTCTGATTATTGTGGGTACACAGCGACGGCGTTTCATGTGAGGGAAAAGCAGGCAAAGGCTGGCGATATACCCATTTGAACTTTGGGAAGCATTGTTGAGAGACAGGTTCATATATATGTCATTCGAGAATGAAAACCTTTGGAGTACTTCAGCCCTTTGAAGGTTCAATGGCGACTTTCTGGGAGTTATACTGGTGAGTGCTGAAGCGAGCTTGTTGTGATTGGCTCGCTTAGTAGCTGTTCGTCTGGACTTCACATGCAGGTCGAAGTGAAGCTCGCGCAAACAACACCACTTTGACTGACCAACGAGATTAATGATCGAGTCGAATGGCACTGAGACTGTGCATCTCTTCATAACTCTTCACAGGGACCAAGCTGATGTCTTGGGGTCCTCGGATATCGCCACTTCCTGGCAACTCGATGCGCCGAATGCTGTCTGCATAAGTTCCTGCACTCAGAACGGCCGAACGAATTCACAAGATCCCTGACGCGCGCATCTCGATGCTGGAGAGAGTTTCTACCAAACTCGAAGGCGAGCGGGTCGATATCATACCAACATCGCCATGTCCGAACAAGATTTTGCGCTGTTTGCCGATGTCTCGTCTGACTTCACCAGTCACGTCCGAGGCAGCGAGGCGTTCATCCACGAGCTCGCCCATCTGAACAGCCGAACAGCCCACATTTGCGGCGGCTGCTACCGAATCGCTTGTGCTCGATCATGTTGCCATCAACGTGCACGCGGAGCCATTGTCGCGCACAGACGAGACGATCATTGACCAGCCACCGGCCTTCAGTTCCGCACAATGGACGGCTCCACAATGCAATGGGCACAATAAGCTTCTACATTCGCGCATATGGAGCTTCCAATTGTGCTGCTTGAGCTACAATGTTGCCACCAATGCATGCTATTGTGGCACGAGGTCCAAGCGTTTGCTAATGGTGCCATACCACGTATGCCTGACGATAGGACTCATTCACGAGTGCACAATAACTAACCGTCTATAATAGTGCACCTCTGGACTGACAATGGCATACCATCTGACAATGACACGCGCTGAGGATAAGTATTTTCGACTTTCCTCGTAACTTCTTCTCTTCTTTCTTCCACTTCCATACCAGACGACTTACCTGACTTCACTACACGCACTGCCCTTCTCCAGCCTTCTACTTCGATCCAGTCACTCTCAGATCTCTCTTCACACACAACCATCTGATCTCCCCTCCGGTCCCGCCTTTTCATCACTCGACAGAGAGCACGATTCTGCCTGGCAAGATCTTCTCTCTTCTCTCTTCTCCGGCGTTTCTCCAGTATATCTCGACCATCCAGCGACCCACCATCTCCCCCTCCAGCACCATGACTGCCACCACCGCCGCTCAGGAGCTCTGGTCCTGCTCCGATCTCGACTGCACCAGTGAGCAGACCTCCCTCCCCCGCGCCACACATGGCCGAAAGGTCATCTCCGATTTCTTTGGCCGCAACAAGGCTGCCACGAAGGCTATCCCAGACGATGTCTGGCACTGGCAGTGCCGGAAGGGATATCAGGCAAGTCACTTCATCGCCCTTTCCTCATTGATACCTCACCACCTATGCCGTTTCCCCAATCGTTGAACATGTTACTGACCCATTATATAACAGCGAGCAAAGTACAATGCCGACAAGAATGGCGCGGAGGGCCATCGCCAGTTTTTCCTGAGCCACCTCTACCACCAGATGCTCCGCATCAAACTTTGGCGGCCAGAGAGCACCTTCGTGGTGCAGCTCAGCCAGCCGGCTCAGGAGAGACTGGCGATGTACCATGCCGCTCTCCGCCACTCTGGCAACAACCCTGCCGCCGCGCTCGCCGCGATCGTCCAACCGACCAAAGTCGGCCGCGCCGAGAAGAACCTCCTCCTCACCCTCGCCAACGACGTGAAGCCCGCCCACGCCGACCACATCGACACCCACTTCGTCGGCCTCGCCCAAACCGTCGACTTCGTGATCGACAACATCCTGCCGTGGATCAACGGTGAGTTCACCAATGGCAGCATGCAGCAGATGCCGCCCGTTGAATTCCTCATCAACGATCCACGGCAGGGTGAGACGGTGAACGATGCTGGCGGCAACTTCGCGGCGTGGGCAGCCTCACAAGCCAACCAGGCTCCAACCGGCGTGGTCCCTCGGCCAAGCAAGAAGCGCAGAGCGAGCGACGACGAGGACGACCTCACCACCCCGGCACCACCGAAGAAGCTGCCGCGTCTCAAGGCTCTTCACAGCCAACGGCCACCCAAGCCAGCAGCTTCGCCCTCAGGTCGCCGCAACATTTTCTCGTCTGGCAGAGATACCACCCCATTCTCCCCCATTCCTCGCCAGTACACGACCACCGAGACCGATGCCGCTGATGCCCTCCTCTTGCTCCGCCATGGCCCCGTCACACCAAAACCATCCCGCCGCGGCAACAGCAAGATCACGATTGCGTCTCTCTTGAACCCAGCACCCACTGAGCCATCACTTCCCACTCCACCAGCAGATTCCCGCCTCAAGAAGAGAGACGACGCCGTCGCCCGCTTGCCGCTCTTCGTCAACCCACCACCACTTCTAAACCCCAAGACTGGCGCTGCAGGCCTACCACTTTTCGTACCAGTGGTTATCATGCCATCTATGGAGAAAGACGACGAGCCAGAGGCTTCTCCAGAGACGGACGATGCGGTTGCAGGTGCAGAGGTCGCAGACGAGAGCACTACAGGTCTCGACGACGACGCAGAGATGACAGACGATGATGAAAAGCAGGAGATTGAGCTTGATGAGACTGACGATGTTGACGACGATGATGATGAGAGCGAGACGAGAGGCCCAATCATGGCAGGTGGCCAAGTCTACGCTTCTGCGAAGTACTGATTGCGAGGCGATGAATGATATGATGATTGTACGAGAGAATTGACATGGTTACAAGATTGCATGAGAGAGATGCGAGACATGACATGGTTACGAGATGCACGAGATGCGAACGAAACATGACAGAGTTAAGAAATGACATGCAGGACATGCGAGAGCACGAGAGACATGAGACATGAGACATGAGAAGATACCAAGCAGTAGCTTGCACTTCAACAGAAACGAACAAATCCACTTTTTGTTTCTGCACTGTATAAATTTGTCCATGATACACTTACTTAGTCACTCCTCACCACCATGTACCCACCCTCCCCTTCCTTCCATGCGACAAGAAACACATTATCACAAAACAGCAAACTTCACAGAAGACAGGAGAGAACCTGCTCTCATAAGCATCGTCCCTTTCGCACATAGGTCTGCTGCTTCCCTAGGTGAAGTGAAGAAAAAGAAGAAACCAGGACATTGACAACAACACATTTCCCCCCTTCACACCGCCGTCTTCCCTTGAATCGTAGACCCATCGCTGATATTCGAAGTCGAAGATGGAGACAACGACCTCGGACTAGGTCCATCTTCATTGATACTCCACGTTCTCGCATTGCTCACTGACGGAGACTTGCTATCTTGCCGGAACGCATGCAGCGAATGCTTCGAACCGCTCTTAGGCAACAGCGTCATTGTCTTCGCTTTCACTTTCTGACCTCGCGTTGTCAAGTTGCGCTTCAAGCTCGATCTGCGTCCTGCGTCAGGCTCATCAACCTTGGCAAGACTGTCCCGTCGCAGAGCTGCCGGACCCTCAGAAAGCTATCCCGAAGGTGTGACGCTGCGCTCTCGTGTCGACGAACGACCGAGGAGTTTGCCAAGACCCTTTTTGCCTGTTGGCGACAGATGGCTATGCGCCACAGAGCCAGCGTCGGCTGGAATGAAAGATGTTCGAATGATCACGACACCAGCGCCGCACCTCACTCCCCGCTCGCCACCGCTGGCTGAGTCGTTGATGAAGAAGGTGTTATCGCCGAGCTTCTCATCGTTGAAGACCTTATCATTCTTCACTTCGATCTTGAAAGGCGCGGCGGCGTTGCATTCGATCGTCTTCTCTTTGTCTTCCCACGTAGCCTCACCAGTCTTTGCCTTGATGGCCTTGGTCTTGATGATCTCTTTGCTTCCTTGGTAGACATGCACCTCCAGTTTGGTGTCCCCAGGAAAGCCAGAAGCACTGACAATGCTGATCTTGGCAGTTCCGACCTCCCCATTAGCTGGGCTGATGGACTGGGCTCCGAAGCTTGCCTGTCGCTGATGACTAGCAGGTGTGCGTGGTGCTTGCAGCGAATCTTTACCAGAAGCGCCATCAATTGCACTGCCGTTGGCGTAACCGCCATTTGCAGCAGTAGTCGGTCTGCTGGCAGCGTCGGGTTGCGACTCCATGCTGGTCGGGCGGAGCTCACCTGTTGGCTCTTCCGACGCATCCTTCTCCCCGCTGACGGTTCTGCGCTTGAATCCGCGACCCACGAACGTTGCGCCACGGAAGATGCCTCCACCGACCGCGCTACCAACCTTGCCAACGCCTTTGACGGGGGCGCCAATGATTTTCCCGGGTGCAGCGAAAGTACCACTAAACGTAGAAGATCCTTGTCGTGACCTTGTGATATAATCGGGTTTGAAGAGCATCTTCAATCTGATCGCACCGCTCTTCCCGTCGAGCGGGAGGGACACTTCTTGTGCCTGGAATGGCTGGAGAACATTCAGATCGATCTTCGCGGCGCCGAGGAAGTCGTCCTTGTCACCGAAATCCCAGTCATAAACGTCGACCTGGAATTTCGCGGCTGTTCTGCTGATGACAGGAACCTCGAAGTATTCGTTCCAAGCCGGGTGGAGTGTCTTCTTCTGCTTCTCCGTCTTGTAGACTTCCTTGCCATTGAGCACGAATTTGCAAAATGGATCGGACAGGCCATTGCGGTCAGCCGCTGGAAGATCGGCAGCATCAAGGACTTCGACACGAAGGTTTCCTTGGTTGTTGAACGACTCGCTAGGGTCGAGCTGCATCTTTACGGGCAGATATCTCATCGAGACCTTGATCCTGCTCTCGTGGCCGTGCTCGTCCTTCATAGCGATGATCTGTGGAGTGTACAAGCTTCGCTTGAGAGTGTCGATTGTGGGTCCTGCTACCTTTGCCTTGATGTCGTCGTCCTTGTCATGCTTGATATCAAGGTCCTGGACAAGACGCAGTGTGATACGAGAGAGATCCAGTTCTCGAACCATGGCATCTCCAGTCTCGTTGAATGAGTGGTGTTTGGTCTTCACTTTGTGACTCTGCCATGCGGGATACTTCATATCGTCCATCAGGACCTGAAGATAGCAACCGGTGTGTGCAAGCTCGCTTTCGTGAATCGTGAAAACAACAAGTCCAGATTCTGCAGTATCGTTAGCACAAGCATGTTCAAATTGCATGAGTGATCAATCTCACCATAGTTGACAAGATCGTCAACGCCAATCTTGATCTTCGGCACTTCTATCTGCTTGACTTCCTCGGTCTCAGTTTGCTCATTCTCGTTCTGTGCAAGGGCCTCACGCATTTCCGAGCTCGCTCCTGACTTGATCTTCGTGACGCTGCCGTTTGTGCTGCCTGCGTCGGTGCTCTTTCGCTCGCCATCGACGCCGTTCTCTCCGCCGACTCGCTCTTCTTCTTCTGGGTCGGCCACATTCAATGTTGGATAGAAGGCGACAGTGAAGTTCAAAGTGCCCTTTGGTTGACCGTGGCCGATGCGGAGTGGTGCAGATATGACTTCGTTCTTGCTGTCATGGATGGCGTACTCGCCGGTCTCAGTCTGGTGGATGTAGTCAGAAGTCTCGATCTCCATCTGTCCCATGGTCTGGTCTTTCCCAACATTCTCTTCGTCCATGACTTCGACGACGAGTTTTTCGCGAGTGGAGTGGACCGGCACGTAAAACACCTCGTCCCACTCAGGGTTAAGATTGTTTTTGAATGTTACAGTCCGACCTTTCTGAATGCCCGACAGAAGAACTCGCGCATACGGATCAGACTTGCCGACCGTGTCAAGATTCTTGAGACCTTGCGCATTCTGGAAGTGGAAGCGCATCACGCCGATGGGATTAATGTAGCCATTGCCGCCCGCGGAGCCACCCTTCAAGGCCACTGGCTTCCACTGCAACCTCATCTTCGCGCGACCTGTCTTGGCCCCAGCTAAGTTGTACCACTCTTGACCTTTGTTGGTGAGGGTGAGCATGTCATCAAGCTTGATTTGGTAGGTTGCAAGGATTGGATCAGCGGCCAGATCACGGTCGTCCTTGATGATCAGCCCCAGCTTGGCCTTCTTACGGTCAGTGATAAGCATTTCCTTGGTCGCATTTGGCCAGATGGGATTGTTGGTGCGCTTCAACTTCTGCGAAATCTGCACTTCCTTGCCGTTAAGAAGGAGTACGGCGTATGGGTTGAGCTGACCGATAAGTGACTTGCTGCCATCGAGATCCTTTGCTTGTTCAACGGTGAATTTGGCAATGCCGGTAAGGCTCTCTGGCGGTGGTAGCTCGGTGCCGTCGTCAAGCTTCTGTCCTTCCATGACTGGGAAGAACTTGATGTCACATTGCACACGGCCGCGAGCTCTGCCGTTGGCGATAACCTCAAGGTCTTGGTTGATAAACTCCGTTTCATTGTTGAGCTGCTCCAGGTCGAATGTTGCAATACCCAATTCCTTGTCCTTGCGGAATTCGTTGTAGTCGAAGATTCCGAGGGTGAGAGGCTCCCTCAGGCTCGTCAAGATGATGTTCACAGTCTCATTCCATCTCGGGCTAGCATTGCTTTCCACGGTCTTGGTCTTGCTGAGAACTTCTCGGTTGTCAATTGACACAGTAGCATATGGATCAGGCGTGCCAGAGAACTTGTCGGGATTCTTGAGGCCCTGCGCGCCGTGGAATCTGACCTGGAGGACACCAATGGCTTGATCGACAGGTGTCCCAGCAAGCATTTTGGCGAGTTCGATAGGGAACACGTTCGGTGCATACATCATTGGTCCAAGGTTGGCATGGATCTGTTCCTGGATGAAGCTTTCCAAGCCTGGTACGAAGTTGATATCAAATCCAAGCATGTCACCTCCGAGAGGCTTGCACACATAGTCGATCATGGGCCTTTCCAGGAAGCAAATCTCAACCTTCTCGACAAACGGGAAAGACAACATCAGCTTCATCTTCACACGCATGATACCTGCGCATGCCATGTCTTCCACAATCACGTCCAGACCCTTCGAGATCATGGCCTTGCCAACTCGGACTTCCAGGACAACTTTCGGGTTGACCTTGTTCTTGACTTGTCGCGTCGTCAGATCAGAGATGTCGTTGGGTGTGAAGCTGAACTTCCAGTCCATAATAACAACGTCGTCCTCCTCGCGTGGATACGTCTTGACGTGCTCCAGCCTCGGAGGCTTCGTTCCGAGAGTGAAGAACTTCATTCGCATGCTGTCTAAGAAAGCAGGGGTCGATGTGCTGAGAACCTGATCCACAGATGCGACAATGCTCGCACAGAGGATAGGCGCGTAGATGGGCCAGAACTTGGACATGAAATTGTTGATCCATTCCAATGATTCCACGTCTGTCTCCAGCCTGTTCTTCGCCAGTTGTCGGACCATGTCATCTCTGAAGTTCCGTCGCACCCTCCGCAGCGAAGTTCTGTAGTAAGTAGCGCAGACGGTCATGAGGATGAAAATCCAGCCCAGACCCCCACCCAACACGGCGATTGTCCACGAGCTGAGGCATGCAAAGATGATCAACCCGGCATTGTGATACCAGTCGCCAAAGAACTTGTCGTCAATTTTACCTTCCAAGAAGGTCTGGTGATCTCGCGTGTCATCTTCATCCTCGTTGTCTCCGGGATTGCCAAAACGCGGCGCCCATCCCACTTTAGCGTATTGATCATCCTCTCCATTCACCTGCCCATGGGGAGCATCGACAGCAGGGTCCTGTATCGTTGAAATGGCGCCCTCTTTGCTCGGCGGTGGCAGGTCGGGGTTCTCGTAGCCGTCATCGGTATCCGTCACTAAGGCAGCAGTTTGGTGCTTTCGGTGTATACGTGGCCCTGCTCGCTGTGACGTGGGCAGTCAGCGCACCTCTTCGATCCGGCAACACTGACATTCACTCACTGCCTTGGCCTGAGCAGCCTTTTCCTCTGGGCTCGCGTCGGGGTCAAATTCGAAAGCGGCAGCGCCTCCAGCCTGCGCGTGGTCCTTGAGCGCCTTTTCCGCGTCTGCAGCGTTTACGCTGCTGTTGGGATCACGAGCTGCTTCCACGACGCCTTGCGCCTTCAGCTCCTCGTTGCCTCTCGCAGTGCCCTCCATTGCGGCGGAATATCAGTGGATCGGTAATGGCGGCGGGTGAACAGGCAATGCACGCTGAACTCGCCGAGCTTCGCTGTCCTGCGACGCTTGGCTGTGAGGGTGGTTGGCTGGCAGCTGTTGGGGCCAGCTTGTTGTCGGCGCAATGGCCCTGGTCGGAGCTGTGGAGTAGAAATGCAATCACGGCGGGGGGAGAAGAGGGAGAGGCGGGAGGAGGAGTTGGTAGATTGAAAGAGCGTTGAGAGTTGCAGCACCAGCTGGCTGGTGGCAGCAAGCTCGACGTGAGCTTGGCTGGGCCGGCAGGCGATACAAGAGGCTGTGCTGTCGAGAGCTTCCCTTCCCACCTCGCAAACGAGCCAGAAACAGGGCCGCGTTCACTGCAACGGCATTGACCTCCATCACTGACGCGGCCCACCACGACGATCGCGCACATGTTGCCCTCCCGCGCCCACGGCCGCCGTATCTGCAGGGCCGTAGTCCTGTACCACCCACGACCAGCAGCACTCGCCCCGTCTTCACACGTGCATGCCTCACGCCCACCACGCTTCAGTGCAATCCGACCTTCGTCACCTGTGGCTTGATGCCCGAGAGCCGTGGAGGTACAGCCACAATTTAATCCATTCGAACATTGGACCCACGACCCACTGCACGGGCCCTCGGACCGTCCATTTGGGATGACTGGCGCCTGGGTTCTGACTCCTCCCGCCATGCATCAAGAGGCAAGCTGACAATCAATTTTCCACAATGAAAACAAACCATCTCTCCACAATCCTGATCGCGAACTGCTCTAATGTTACACCAAGCATCCCAAGATCGACATGCGCGCAATGGAGATCGGAGACTCTATGTCCGAGAACTGAAAATGTGCTCTCTCGAACTGAGTATTGGAAGAGTCGCTCACGGACTTACGGTAGCTTAAACCCCATACCACTTGCTGCCGTCACATGTGAGCACAAACTCCAGTCGGTCTATAAGTCTATGTCCCGGTGCTCAGAGTCCCAATGCACTTGGTTCTTTCCACTCTTTCCTCCGATACAAGTGATTCGGATTGATACAGATATCAGCAAGCTCCCACAATGGCCACACCCACCACGAAAGAAATCGTTGTCATCACCGGCGGAAACACGGGTCTAGGCTTCGAAATCGCCAAAGCCCTCCTCCTCCTCAACCGCTTCCACATCATCATCGGCTCCCGCGATGCAACCAAAGGCTCCGCCGCAATCGAAAAACTCCACAACCTCAACCTCACCGACTGCTCCACCATCGCCCTCGACATCACCTCCCTCTCCTCCCTCACTTCCGCCTTCGAAACCATAAGACAAAAGCACGGCAAAATCGACATCCTCCACGCCAACGCCGGCATCGCTCCAGAATCCTATATGCCCGTCGACAAGACTCCCATTTTCGAGCTGATCAAGACTGCGTGCGACACAAATGTCGCCGGCACAGCTCAATCCATCGAGACATTTGTTCCACTTTTACAGAAATCCGAAAATCCGAGAATCGTAATCATGTCTACAAGCTTGGGCAGTTTGACACTGCAGACGACGCGTGATCCGAGGAATTGGCCGGCTTATGCGGCGAGTAAAGCTGCATTGAATATGATCATGTTGGTTTATCATCATCAGTATCCTGAGATGAAGATCAATGCTTGTGCGCCGGGCTTTAGGGTGAGTTCTGCTTTGTCTTTGCTCTTACTGCTTTGGTGGAGGAGGAGGGAACTGTTTGCTAATATTGCTTCTTCGTGCAGGCAACCGCCTTGAATAATTTTGGTCAAGGAGGAAGTTTCGCGCCGGGGAAGATTGAAGACGGGGCAAACAATGCCGTGCGTTTGTCTTTGCTTGGCAAAGATGGCGAAAGTGGCACGTTTACTGAGATGGATGATCAGACAGGTGAAGTTCGAGTTGTGCCGTGGTAGGGGTGATACGTGGTTACGATGCTCACGAATGTGTCACACATGAGGAACGATGGAAACGAACACGCCATGAAGTTCTGGCATTTGGAGCTATCTGGTCACTCCTTCAAAGTGCTTTCGATTTTGGTATCAAGTCTTGCACAGACCTGCAACGACCGTATTTGCATTCCAGTGAGCATCTGTCTTAACTTAGAATTACAGTGCCTTCAAGCGAGCAGTTATCTCGCTGTCCTACTATGTATCCCATAAACGATGTTTGCCCACCAACTCCTCGCTGCAATGAACGCTGTGTCGCTCGCTCGCTGTTAAAACAATCACAAAACATCCTCTTTGATTTATGGTGGAACGGTCCCCCAACGCCACTTGCGATCATCGTTGATGCTGCGCACTCCATGTCTCCGGTGCCGGCTGCTGTGACGAGCTTGTCGACCCTGTCGCATTCGGTCGCGCACAATGCTCTGTCAGAGCATAATCGTACTCGGGCGGCTTAAGCCCCGCCTGCTCCCTCGACAGAGTCTGAAGCGGCACCGCAAGGTTGTTGTTATCGCTGTGATTCCGCATCGGAAGTCCTTGCTCCTCATCCCGTGTCTCCTTGGGCATGTACGGTGGTGGCGCCTCTCCATGCTCATTCAAGCCTTCTTCTCTATGCGTAACGTCTGTTGATCTCCACCTCCCTTGCCAGTATCTCCTTCTTGCGCGCGAAGGGTCCCAGGCGCCGACGTCTTGTTGTAAGGCCCCTGCTTGGCCATTTTGGTAGAACAGGGCGATTTTACGCTTACGTCGGTACACGAGGAAGGCGCCGACGCCCACTAGTATGACGATCAGGGCGAGGAAGACGAAATAATAGTTGACGAGGCTGTCCATGTTGCTTTCTCGTTGGCCGTCGTTGCTGTCAGTCGGCTGGGCTGTCGATGTTGATGATACCGCGCCGGTTAGTGTTGATGTGGAGGTCCCGTAAATGCTGTTCGACAGGTCTTCGCCATCGTCATTTGATTGTCCAACGACGAGTGGTAGCAGGCATGTCGCCAAGAGTAGCCTGAAAGTCGGATCCATGGCGAGAGATGAGCAGAGGAGTATCGCCGCGGGCGTCGAACAATTTGGTGGTATGTGTGTGTCCTGCTGGCGGTGTGGGCGAAAGGAGCAAGTTCCAGACCTCTCTCTGTGCTTTGGCAAATGAGGTCGCTTTGACGGAAGTCGTCGCCCTCAGCCCCGAGTCGCGTGTGCTTGCCGCGTCATCCGGTCGGGGTATCGATCTCGTCAAGTCTGCGACACGCCGCCAAGGTGAATGTCCATCGTTGCGTGGGCGGCGATGATGTGGTTTTGCATGCGGGGTGAGGGCAAGTGAAGAACGTGGCAGGTGAGTTGTGCGTAGAATCTCACACGTCTCGCAGGCGCAGTTGGAACATTTGAGTTTGATACGCGTCCAAGCTTTGCGCCATCTATCGCCGGGGTCTGTCTTGCGTCGATCAGCACGAATCCATCACGACTGTGCCAACAACATCGTCAGATACACAACCGTCACCATGCCTCGTGCTATGGCAGGTGAGAGAAGCTGCAACACTGCCAAGGACTTGCCGCCGTGATGCCAACAAACCGTCTAGGAGTGCTCGTCCAGTGCGATCCGTCCATCAAAGCCATCATCATGAGACTCGACCAGCAGAATCAACACAGCTTCATCATCGAAGAAATCGACGACGAGCATGTGCTCGTGCACGCGAAGAAGCACGACGAGCTGAAGATGAGACTCAAAGACGTGCGCCGCTCCGCTGTTGTTTATTTGATACACCGTGTTACTTACTGTCTCTAGACGCTCAAGGATACCGTTCGCGAACCCGAAGAAAGCTCCGAAGAAGACTGAACGCAGACCGCTTTAGGAAGGTTGCGCGATGCGATAAGTTACAGCATGTCAGTATCGCCGTCCGGCTCGGTTCCGGATGAGAAGGATTTTGCTCCAGTTCTCTGCGCGCCGCACTATCGCCAGCGGCTTGATCTCGATGTATAGCTCTGTGAGCCACGGCTTGTTCAGCACATCCAATACCCTCCACCGATTGCCAGACGTGCGCCAGCCGATGCCGGCCAACTGGCGATACTGCCTCATCTGTCAAGCGAGCAATGCGAGCAGGCAAGACCGAGAATGTTCTGCCTACCCGTGTCTGTGCACGCAACGGGGCGAATGCTGCAGTGAAACCTGATGCCACGCTGGCCGCGCAGTAGTTCTGTCTATTAGTATTCTCACTGGCTTTTTTGAAGCAAAGAAGAAAGATCGGAATCATAGCAATGCCATCTTTACTGGAACGACATCTTTATCATAAACGTCTATCAAAATGCTGATCGTCTCCGATCCCTGAATCCACGCTTCCAGCTACGCGTCCGCGCTGTCAGGCATACCGACCTTCTGTCCAGCACCACTCACAGCAGACACTCAGCTAACTCTGTCCTTGGTGTACAGCACACCGCCTGGTGTGGCTTGCTCAAGAGCATTACCAACCAACACGCCGACCTTAATCACTTTCGCATCTCCAAACGTCGGTCCCTCTCTGTAAAGCGTCGTACCACATTCGGCGCAAATGTGAGAGGTGATGGAGTTACCAGAATCGGCTGTCTTGGTCCATTTCTTCGTGGAGCCCTGGGTCACTTCCACGCCTGGTACCACGATGTTGGTCGAGTATGTGGAACCAGTGATCTACACAATACCGTCAGCGGAGAGCTGCAATGATTCATTGTACAAGTCCTTCACCTTCTTGCAATCCGCACAATGGCAAAGAGCCTTCACTTGAACATCTCCAGTTGTCTTAATGCCAATGGCACCGCAGGCACATTCCGGTAGACATGGTGTAATAATGTTAATATATCGTAAGTGTAGTTGATTGGTTGCTTGATTACTGATATGAGAACCTTGATGGACACAAAGCTGTGCTTGAGTGAACACTTATATCGCCCCATCTCGCCCATCTTCTACAAAACAAAACAGCCTCCGCTTAAGTGGGCAACGCGGGTCCAGAATGTGGTCATTGACAAATACTACTCCTCCGTCTGCGATAATGCAGCCTCTTTTACCAATGACAGCGAGTGAAATGCATCTACGGTGGCGCTGATCTAAAGTCGATGTCTGCTGGAATTGGAGCGAGTGACGACAGATCTCGTTGTGGTGAAAGGAGAGCATGGAGATCGGTTGACAGCTTCCGCGCAGAGAGACTGAAGAGAGGGTCGTGGAGGGGTCAACATCGTCATTTTTGCAAGAGCTGTGGAATTACCGAGACCCGCGTTCTAGCAAGCTTTCTAGAACGAAGATATAGGATGCGGCGAAGATGGCATGGAAGTCAAGATCCGGAATTTCCTGCGCAATGTTGGAATTTTGCTGCACAAAAGTACAACTATCGTTACGTTAAAAGTTGTCGTGGCATCTTGCTATCGATCAGGTGGAAGCCTTCACAAACTTCTGGCCGCCGGTTCATAAGGCGTCGGATTTTCCTGGATGATCACAGCTAGACACGCTGTGGCCCTCAATTTCTGGTAGATGCGAAGGCAGGTCAAATCTACGAAACCAGGTGCTTGGTGCCCATTTTCATGACACTCGTCTGGAGCATTGCCCTGTGTTCGTCAGCGTATAGCTACCAGGCCTGATCTCGTGGATCTTATGCGACGAAAATGCACGTCGCTCTCTTATCCGCGGGAAGATTCTAGGGTTGTGAGATATCGGAGTGCAGTCAATGGAGCGGCCGAAGACGACTTTTCACTCGCCCCCAGAAGTCCAAGGTGAAGCCTATAATTTTACCAACTTGCCTGGGCAGAAAATTCATGTTGCCAAAGATACTTGCTGCGAAGAGGAAACACAAGAGACAAGTCACTCACGGCGCCATTCCTATGAGAATGGGACAACGTTCACCTACCGTTGGCCGAAGTTCGCATCCACCACCAGACCTCCTGGATAGCGACTTGCGAAACGGCAGTTACTGTCGACGCACTACTGCGAGCAGGCAGTAGCATTGCGGACGATTTCTCCAACAAATGCCTCGATCCCACACCGTGATGGATTGCCAGGTCTGCCTCTTCGAGCCTCTTCGAGGACACTTTGCTAGGCCATGTCGCGCATGTATCGTCTTTGAGTAGACACGACGGTTGGGCAAATGCCTTCTCCATGCCCTGTCCTAGTAACGATGAGTAAGGATGGACCCTCCACCTTCCAAGGTGAGCATAAACCCGATCAGGAATAGTCTAGAACGTCTTGGCGACTGCTGGACTGGCCAACGTCACCTCCCAGCTTGCGAGGGTCGCTTTTACGATCGCTCTTACGCCAGACTGCCAACATACGTGAACCTCAGCATGTAGTCAAATATGGCTGCGCAAGGCCGGTATGTTACATGGGCCGGCTCCACAATTGGCTTCTTGGTCATGCCTCTTCACATGCGGGCGTCGCGAAAGCAGATCGTACACCGAGACGGGCAGGTGCTTTGCTGAGGACTCCAAGGACGCTGAGGTCGTGATAAATTTGCCACGGAATATGCGAGACTCCAGGGCTCTGGCGATGGTAGTCACCGGAGAACTGATGCCCCAACAGAGGTCCCGGGAAGGACGTGATAGGGGAGGCCGCAAGAGCGACCTCACGTCTCAAACTCAAGAAGAGCCTTCGACATACGTCAAACCAATAAGAGTCTTCCGCGAAGTCTTAGACTTAAGAAGAGTCTTCGACAGTGGTTGGGAACTCGAGAAGAGTCGTCACCGATGAGAAAATTGCGTCAAATTCCAGAAGAGTCTGGCTTCTTGGCCGCCAGTTCTTTGGCGCGCGCACTCATTGCGGCCGTCTTCTTCCTCAACTTTGATGTGTTGGAGTTGGCCGCACTGCTGAACCCAGCCGCAGATTCGCGATCGTCAGTTTCGTTTCTGCTGCTATACTTCGCTTTGCCGGCCTGGCGTTTGTCTTTTAGCGCCTGCAAGCGCGCATTGACATTGTCTCGCTCTTGCTGACCGGCTAATCCGAGCACATTGTTGCAATATTCTTCTGGGATAGCTGGCGAAGGCGGTTGACCTTGCGGCCAAACAAAGCTGGCTCCAAACATCTTTCTGCAGAACTCCAACGTGTGCTGTTTCTTCTTGTTTGGAGCAAGATTGTTCAAGTTCTTGGGTTGTGCAAGGACGTTCGATTTCTCTCTGTCATTGCGCGCTTGCATGGCTTCGAGGATCAGCCACTCTATAAGTGGTCGCGCGTCGTCGAGGCTGCAGACGCAGTTGTCTTGCCGCCAAAGGCTAGGCGCTCGTTGGTACGCGCGGATCTTGCTGAAGGAACCGAAGCTGGCAGTGAGAACATACATGCAGTTGGTGCAATGCTGGCCATTACTGCGCGAGATATCACACTGGCACCCAACGTCAGTTCGTTATCATGGGCATGTTGGTGGGCATTAGCTTACGTGACCCATGCGGGCATGGCCACAGCCTCTGCACGCCAGGGCATCATCCAGATTGTACACTGTCGGGTCGTAGATGGTTTTCAGCCTTCTTGCAAGGAAATTGCAGGCTCGCTCGCCCCAAACACACGGCTTCAGGCTGTGAGGTGATGCCACATCCGCAAATGTAGGTGTAGACTAGGTCAAATGCGAGGTGAGATGCTGCCAGCACGATTGTGCTCTTCCGACCAGACGCCGCCGCACACCTTCCGAGCTCTGCTGTAATATCGTTCAGACTCTAAGCTCCTCCGAGATGCGAATTGAAGCAGATGCCGGAGGGAGGCGGCCGATAAGTACTCTTGGCCGAGAGCAAACGTTGCAAGCCGTATTAATACGGCCATTGCCTGTAGCGCAATATCTTGGGTCGGTAGGTCAAACTTGCAGGAAGCTATTTGTCCGCTTGTCTATTGAGCTTGCCCGCTAAGGACGATAAACCTTGTTGGTACGTTTTTGCCCGTAAGCTCGCAGTCTCCTTTGGGCGAACGATCCTGTGACTAGATTTTGAGGTTTCGTGCGGTCCATAATTACAACTTGCTCGGTCGTGCCTACCTTGGTTCTCTAGACCAGTGTGGTGAACAATCAATTTACCGATTGAAAAATTGATCGATTGATAGCAATGGATCAATCAATTCCAGCCTTCCAACGCATTGAACAATCTTGCAATGTATCAATCTATTTTCTTCGCATCCATTGACGTCAATCGATCGTGCAGTTTACCATATATATAGATATAGATAGATATGTTCATTTGCCTGTCCTTGTGCCCTAAGGGCCTATGCAGGTCGCGCTATAGATGGTACGTACAGGGAGAAACCTCTCCGGACAAAAACCCCGTCTACTTCTGTTGTATGCGAGCGCCACTTCGCCCTCCGTGTTTGGCCTTGCTCTTGGGCGCGTAGAGGTCGTCTTTGACGACCCTGCAGTTCCGAGTGTCTGACGCTCAGACCTTCCCCTCTCCCTCGTTGCCTATCCCCGTCTCCCGGACGATCTTGAACTGTTCGTCGCATAGTCGGTATTTGATTAACCATCTTGTTACTGCTTTGATCCCTTGTCCACTGCTGAGCATAGTGTCCAAGTTTGTTGTTCCTGCTTTCGTAACTAGTTCGATCCGCTCCGTTTGGAGCCTAGGGCATTTCATAAGGACGTGTGCCACGTCCTGCTTGCCCTCCCCGCATTCGCAGTATGGGCTGTCGACCCCCGGGACTCTCCTCCTATAGAGGTACGCTTTGAAACCTATGTGTCCTGTTCGCAGTTGGGTCGCGATCGTGCTCTGTGCCCGAGTCAGCCCTATGTGCATGCGGTGCCCGTCCTTGCGCCAGGGCGGCTTCCACGCCGTCGGTGCCATTTCCCCGGTCCGTATATTTCCCCTCCCCTCTCTTTCCTCCCTTGCTTTCTCCCATTCTTCCATCCATCCATTGTGTGTCCAGCCTCGACCATCTTCTGTATAGCACCTGCTCAGCTCCCCCTCCTGAGTGGCTTGGGTAAGTTTGTCTCTCCGTGGCCGGTATCGATGTTCTGTCTTTGTTGCCCGCCCTCGGGTCCTCCGTGTCATGCGCCTCGCCAGTTCAGCCACTTCCTGGCATCTCTGCCGGATTGCCTTTACTGCTTCGCTGCTGTCGGTCTTCCTTATGTAGTCTAGAGTTAGTTTCGTAGTATGTTGTGCTATCGGTGGTATCCCCGCTTCTTGGCGGAGGACGGGCGTAGGGCTGGACTTGTATGCTCCGAGCATTGTGCGGAGGGCCTGTGACTGGACCTTCTCAAGTGTCTCGATGTGGCTTTTGCTGCTTCTTTCCTTCCCTATCGGGTTGTTCCAGATCTGGCATCCGAACGCCATTGCCGGGCGAACGATCGCGGTGTACAGGTGTCTAGCTCTCTGGAATGTCGCTCCCCACGTCGATTTGCAGAGCCTTGTAACGGACACCATTTGGGTAATTCCTTTCTCCCGGGCCTGTCTGATGTGCGGTCCCCATTTGAGTTTCGTATCGATCCACACTCCGAGGAGGCGTATGTCCGGTACCGGCTTGCCGTCGAACCCAGAGATGTTAACTGCTGCTTGGAGGTTATGTTTCTTTCTCTTCCGTGTAAAGTGGATGAGTTGGTACTTTTCTGGTGCGAATTTTGCTCCATGGCGATCCGCCCAGGCGAGGCATTTCTCGTGTGCTGCTTCGAGGGCCCTGCAGTTCTCCTCCGTTGTCTTGCTAAACGTGATTATATTTGTGTCGTCTATGAATCCTGATGCTGATGTCGGTCCGTCGGTTAGGTTTGGGAGGAGTCCGGACGCGAAGAATAGGAAGAGTATCGGGGAGATAGTAGATCCCTGGGGGATGCCCGTCTCTGTATCCCGTCTCCTGTCTATATAGTCGCCGAGGACCAGCGTTGTAGTGCGGTTCGTAAGGAACGATTCGATGAATCCGACCATCCAGCCTGGTACCCCTTTTTCACGGAGGTTGTGTAGTAGCCGTTTGTGGGAGACCTTGTCGAACGCGCCGGAAATGTCAAGGCAGAGCATTGAGGCGACAAGGTCAGGGTTCGTGCCCCAAACTGTGTGTATTTGTTCGGTTACGAGTTCGAGGGCTGTTGTCGTAGATCGTTTCGGCCTTCCTCCCATCTGGTTGTACGGAAGCAAGTGGTTTGCCTCTGCCGTGTCTGATAGCCTCCTCGCTACAATGGCTTCGAGTAGTTTTGCCAGGGTATTAAGGAGAGCAATCGGTCTGTATGCCTTTGGCGACGCGTAGTCCGGCTTCTGGGGCTTCCGCAGGACGGCTGTATTCGAGTCTCGGAACGATTTGGGATGGTATGACAGTTGCAGGCACCTGGTGAAGAGCCGTGCGAGCGCCGGGGCAATCTCCCCTGCGCACTTCTTTAGGAATCGATTCGTAATCCGGTCGGGTCCAGGCGCTTTGTCTGGGGGCATCTTTTTCAGGGTCTTTATAATGTCTGCAGGGTCGACTTCCGCTGCTATGTATATCTCTGCCGGGTATTCATACCCGGCTAAATCGGTTAGGTCAGCTTGTACTGGCGGCGGGAAGAAGTGTTCTGCTATGATGTCTGCCTTCTCCTCGTTGCGGGAGTGTAGCTGCCCGTCCCTTGACTTCATCGCAGGGAATTGGGGAGGGGGGGGCGGTTTGCCGGCTCTTTGGCGGGCCCACCTCGCAAGTTTCCATATCTTGTTCTTGTCCGCTGTAATTTCTGTTACCGTCTTCCGCCAGTTGAGGTTGGCATCGCGTTTGATCTGGCTTTTCTGCATGTTTGTTGCGGTTCGGTATGCCTTATAGGCCTCCTCGCTCCTACTGGCCTGCCACTCCCGTCTTGCCTTCCTTGCCGCTTTGGTGTATCTCGTGCAGTCTGCGCTCCACGCCATCTTAGCGTAGGCCGACGGCCTCGCCTTCGGGATCTTGTCGTCTATAACCTTTTGGATTGCTTCCTGTATTCGCTCCGCCATAGCGTCAAGCTGGCCCTTGGTTTCGAGCGGGCCTTCGAGGGCGAACCTTACTGCCTTCTCGGCTTCTTCCCGAACTACCTTCCAGTCTGCTTTCTTCCACTGGGGCCTCGCCGGTCGTTGCGCGCGTTCTTGGCTCGGGAGTTGTATTACTGTTTCGATCGGGAGGTGGTCGGACCCGGTTTCGACCTCCTGTGCCGTACCGCACCTTACCACCCCCTGACTGAGGGTTTGGGAGGCGAAGGCCAGATCGAGCGTTTGACAGCTTCTACTCGTCTCCCACGTGATTGTTCCACTTGGGATAAGCAGTTGAAGGCCTGCAGTTTCAGTAATCTGGATGAGTGCGTCTGCTGCATCGTGGCATTCCATCGTCAGTGGTCCTCCCCACCGCGGGTGATGGAGGTTAAAGTCTCCTATTACGACGTGTTCACCTGGTTCCTGGATGGCTTCCCCTACTGCCTCGATCGTAGTGCATTCGTTACTCCGCAGGGGGCTAGGTGGGTTGTAGCAACTGTGGATATGTATCGGGCCTTGGTTCGTTTCCCAATGCAGTGTGAGGAGGTTCGGGCCGTGGCTCGTCGTCGTCCACTGCCTCGGGGGGATCGTTTTAGAGATATACAGCCCGACCCTTGCGCCTCTGTCCTCGGGGAGGACAGCGTAGTACGCCGGGTGCTGGACTGTACTGTGGAAGTTCGGGTTCAGCCATGGCTCCTGCACCGCGACGACTAGGTGTCGTTTCGGGTCCAGTCCTTGTAGGAACGGAAGCGTAACCTTGTTTCTACTGTGGTTGACGTTGTACTGTATGATCGTAATGTCTTCCGGTGTATTACTCATTTGTAGTGTCCATGCTTAAGCTATCGGCTTCTCCACTCGTCTCCGTTTCCTGCGCAGCCTGGGGGTCAACCGTCGGCGTCTGGGGGCCGGCGGTGAATATGCCTGCCGTAATTCTTGGTTGGTTCGGGGGAGGGGCATATGCCGTGAATCTCGGCCTGCCTGGGTTCCTCCTCGCCAGGGACTCGGTTCGCGTAAGTGAGTCGGTACGCGTCAGCAGGCGACTCGTTCTCTCTGTCGTCTCGGGGGAGTGGATCCTCGGTCGTTTGCCTGATGCCACTGTCCATCCCTCTTTGTCAGCCTCCTTCTTTTCGGCCCTTATCGTAGCCCTCTGTGTCCAGACCAGCCTCATTGCGTCCAGCTTTCCCCTGACTGCCTGTCTTATCTTGCACGTGCTCTTCCATGCGGCATGGTTGCCATTGCAGTTGGCGCACTTCTGGATTGTCGAATTGCATTCTTCGGGTCTGTGGGGTCCAGCGCAGTTGTTGCACTTTGTCTCCGCTCTGCAGTCCGCCGCCCGGTGCCCGAATTTCGCGCACTTCATGCATTGCATTACACGGTGGTACGGGCTGTAGTGTTCGGCGTACAGGAGGGAGTAGTCCTGGACTAATCCCCTCGCCACAATCGCGTCGGCTTCTCGCTGGGTCCGGACCCCGATGATTAGAGAGGACTTCTGCTTGTCTCCAATCGCCTTCTCGCTCTTGTACCAGCTTGCCTTCAGGACTTTCAGGCCCGGGTGGGCGTTTCTGTTGTGGTCCTCGATTCCTTGGCGGATCTTGACCATGTTTGTCCTGTCCGCCGGTATTACTACCCCGTGGACCAGGACTTGGAACTGTTCCGTAGCGACTCTCGCTGTCGTTCCGATTTTCTCGGTCCAGGTATCAGTTCTTTTCGCGTCCTCGAGGGACTTCTGGTCCTTCATAAACAGCCGGAGGTCCCCGCTCGTCAATTTCTTCACCGCTACTACTCCGGGGCATCCGACTCTTTCCACAATAGTCGCGTACGACAGCTCTCGGACCGCCTTCTTCTCTTCGTCGTCCGTGATTTTGACGGTGATCACGTGACTTTGTTGCGGAGCTCTCGGGGGTGCTGCACAATCAGCGCCCGCTGCCATTTGGGCCCACGTCTTCTTCTCCTGTGTGTTGTTCTCCTTTTGGGCTTGAATTGCTTTCTTTATTTCCTTCACCTCCTGCTGGAGGGTCGCTCTTTCCTTCTGTGCACCGAGCGCTTCGCCAAGGACGATTAGGACTGGGAGGGGGGTGGCCCTCGTTAGGGCCTCGTTCTGCAGGATCTGTTGGATCTTTTGGGCTATAGTTAGTTCTCTAGAGGGATTGGTACTCTTTGGATGGTGGTCGGGCGCCTGTTGGCTCCCTAGGGGGTGCTTTGGGGCAGTGTGCGCAGCGGGACGGGGGTCAGGTTGGCCGCCCACCCCCGCCTCGCCGGCGACGTCTGCTCCTCCGCTGCTTGCGATATCATTTCCTCGATGGTTCGTCGCGTCTTTCCTTCCTGTGAGCCTGCGGTTCGCATTTTGGAAGTAGCTCATGTCGAAGTTTTTTCACATTAATGTTACCATATATATATACAGATGCATCGTCGCTGTAGGCGCTGTTGTCAAAGTCGTCACCTTATTTTATTTATAACGTAATCAATGGTGAAGCGAGCCACATGGGGAAGCGAGTCACGCACCCCGCATCTTTCTTTTTGTCTTCCTTACTTTCAACACTATGGACGCGTCTTTACGTGATCGACACGCGTCTCCTGATTCTCAAATATCGAAAGCAGTTGATGCTCTCCGTACAGGCCAATGTTCCTCAATTCGAGCGTGTGCGCACGCGTTTTCTGTTAAATACTCAACTCTTCAAGCCCGCCTCTCCGGACGGCTTTCACGCTCTCAGGCCCACGAACCGATGCAAATACTCTCAAAACCAGAAGAGAGGACACTTGTACGATGGATTACACAGCTCACAAACACCGGATTCCCTGCCTCACCAGCGTTAGTACGCGATATGGCCGAAGAAATCCGGCATAACCGGCTCCAGCTTTCATACTCACCACGACCGAACCTCCGCCCAATTGGTAGCGAATGGCTCCTACGCTTTCGGCGCCGCCATCCTGAGATCCAGGGTGTATGGACACGTAAAATAGAAGGGCAGAGGCATAAGGCGATGAGTATAGAGACCACAAAAGCGTGGTTTGAGGCGGTAACGGAGCTTGTGCTCCAGCACCAATACCCTCCGGAACGGCAATACAATATGGATGAGTCGGGTTTTGCGATCGGAGAGTCTCAGGCTACAAGAGCATTAGTTAATATTCGTGAGAAGTCGAGTTGGAAGGTAATCAACGGCCGTCAAGAGTGGATAACTGCGATTGAGTGTGTAAGCGCCTCTGGAGTCGCTCTGCCACCCCTTTTGATTTTCAAAGCAATGCATACAAATACGGCATGGATACCACCTGAAACGCCACCAGAATGGAGATTTTCAACAAGCCAGAGCGGCTGGACCTCAGATAGCCATGGTTACCAATGGTTAACGACTGTTTTCGAGCCAACAACCCGGCCGGAGGACCCGTCTTTGCGGCGACTATTGATTATGGACGGCCACAGTAGCCACCTTACCGCGAATGTAATCGCATTCTGCATGGAACACGCAATTGACTTGCTTATCCTTCCACCACATACATCACACATACTTCAGCCGCTGGATGTAAGCATATTTCAACCACTGAAACGTGCTCTTGCCAAGGAGGCTGATACAGCTGCACGGCTTGACCACGGGCGCATACCACGGGCAGAATGGACATCAATGTATATCCGAGCAAGAGAAAAGGCTCTTACACAATCTAATGTTATTTCCGGGTGGAATGCAACCGGGTTGTACCCTTTAAGTCCAATTCAAGTGCTTGACAAGCTTGCTACACCACCTACGCCCCAGTCAAGATCACCTTCCAAACCGGATCAAACAGGCTCCCTGGATACCTCGCTTTTGAACAGCTCTCCACCATCAGGTACAGAACTACGGGAAGCAAATGCAGTGCTTAATTCTGAGCTACAGAAGGCTAGTGACATTGCAAGCCCTACAAGAAGATATATTCAAAGGATGACCCATGCATTTGAAGCTACCCAAAGTGAGCTCACAACACTACGGAAGAAGCTTAAAGATACAGAGGAGCTACTCCAGACCCGGAAGAAACGTACAAAGGGCAAGAGGGTTGCATTGCAGGGCAAGTTTGTCTTCACAACACAGGAAATCCTTGAAATTGCTCGCCAAGCCGAGGAAGGCAAGAAGGTTAAGAAATCCAGAGGAAGGCCACGTAAGAGAGCAAAGACCAATAAAATTATAGAGGATAAGGAGAATGATATCGAGAGTGTATCTAGTGATTCTGAGTCTGATTGCATCGTTGTAGCAGATGGTAGACACATTTGAACAACTCGAGCCAAGACTCTGTGGCTCGCTTCCCCATGTGGCTCGCTTCACCATTGATTACGTTAACCTTCGGCTTACTGCATTCTTGGCAAGAATAGCCTCACGTGATGATCTTTGAGCGTCTTCTCGGAGATCGTACGGTCTCCTATTAGCGCGGATACACCCGCCCAGCAATTTTAGGGACGCGACAATCGCGTCAATCGCGTTTACATCACGCTTCTTAGTAACAGCAACACCTGTATATCAACATAACGACGACTATATGGCCTCAGTCGACGGCAGCGACCTTTCAGCTGCATTACCTAGCGATACGCTTGTCGTGCCGACAGCATTGCATCGTTCAGACGACTTCCGGTCCACCAACGCGCAGCACAACGAGCCGAGCGCGCCTATTACTGGTTACGAGGACCTGAACCTATCAATACTTCCACGCGGCTTCACTATCGCAGTCTCCAGCCTACAGAAAGACTCTTGGGTATGGAATCACGGCTATCGGCTCGACGATAAGAATGGGATTGAATACTGGGTCTGCAAAAGATGCCACAAGGCCAAGAGCCATCGAAACCATCGCTTCCAGACAGCACGACAAACTAGTACTGCAGGCGATCATATGAAGAACGAGCATCGCATTGATAAGCTTGGGAATATGGACGATAGCGCTGTTCAGCATGTTCGCAAGAAGCGCAAGGTCACGGACAGGTTGAGCCTTCCAGCAGTTAGCTTAGCAGATTGCGACTCAGCCTCTCGTAGAGCTGCGGAATTCAGTGCTGTGCTTTTCAAGAGTCTGCTATTACAGTGGCTTATCATGGACAATATATCCTTCCGGAAATGCGACAGTAGCTACTTCCGGCGGCTGCTTAGCTATCTGAATCCCCTTTGTGACGATTCTATGCCGGATCACACTACTCTAAGCCGCTGGATCTTGAAGGCTTACGAGGACTTCGTGCCTATCGTAATTGAGTGCCTACAAACAGCTATCGGACTTATCCATTTCTCCTTCGATCTATGGACTTCTAGCAATGGCTTGGCACTTGCTGGTGTCGTTGTTCACTTCGTCGACAAGACTGGCAAAGTATGGGACTTTCTTCTCGGACTTCCAGCTCATCACGAGGATCACACTGGCTATAATATTGCGCAGACAATAAGCTCTATTTTCACTCACTTCGGACTCCGCGGAAGTCAGCTAGGCTACTTCACAAGCGACAACGCAACGAACAACGACACCTGTATAGACTGGCTCGCAGCTGAATTCGACTTTGTCGCTGCCAAGCGCCGAGTGCGCTGTGCTGGCCATATAATTAACCTGGTTTGCAAAGCAGTCATGGTCGGCTGGATGGATTTAGAAGTGTTTGAGCAGGACCTCCTATCTATGGCTCAAGAGGCACGAGACGCACTGGAGGTGTGGCGACGCCGTGGACCTGTCGGCAAGTTGCATAACATTATTGTCTACATCTCGCGCTCGCCGCAGCGAATGGATAAGCTGAGGGCACTACAGAAGCAAGCCATTGCTGACGGTCTGCAGTTTACTGATAGATTATATCAGCTAGTGCGAGACAATGACACACGCTGGAACAGCCTATTTGCAATGATTGAGCGGGCACGGCTCGTGCGAGAAGCTATCACTGACTTCGTGATCCAAGAGGTCACTCGTTGGCATGAATACATGGTCCGCTGGCATACTCACAATGATCACCTGCCGGAAGCTAAGCGCAAGAAGATGCGAGAGCCGCCATCGATAGTAGCTGATCAGCTCACTCTGGACGACTGGACTGTGCTAGATGAATACTCCCGCATCCTCAAACCATGCAAGGAAGCGACAATTCGACTGCAAGGCCAAGTCGGCGGACATGGACATATATGGGAGGTCCTACCTGTGCTAGACTGGCTTCTCACTCACTTCGAAGAAGCTAAGAAGCGTTACGCTGTCGAGGGTGCTGAGAAATTGCCAGCGGAGCTCTCGGAAGTCCCTCACTTAGCGCAGGAGCATCACTACATCGCTAACATCAACCTTGCCTGGAAGAAGCTCGATCAATACTACGCCAAGACCGACGAGACGCCTATCTACTTAGCAGCTGTAGTGCTACATCCGCGCTATAACTGGGCCTGGGTACTTCGTCATTGGGGTGACAAGCCTGACTGGATCAAAGCCGGCGAAAAAGCGCTCCTTGCTCTATGGCAGGAATACAGGGACCAGCCTTCTGCATTCGATGACGTACGACGAGAAGATCCTTCACTTTCTACGTATGTGAAAGGCGGGCGGCATCAACGGCGGCGTACGGAAGTCGACGAAGAAATGGCTACATTCGGATATAGTAGCGATGGAGACACTGCTACAAGGCAGGCGCCAGCAGATCAGTGGAAGGAATACACTCACCTGGACAGCAACCATCACATAAAAGACCCTTTTGAATACTGGTATTCACGTCGGCACCGTTGGCCGCAGCTAGCACGAATGGGGCTAGAAATACTGTCTATTCCACCAATGAGCGATGAGCCTGAGCGGACATTCAGTGACTCTGGCTGTATGGTGACGGACCGGCGGAACCGCTTGAAGGAAGGCACGATAGGCGCGATATCTTCTCTCAAGAGCTGGACTCGAAAGAGCGTTATTACGTGGGATATTAAGCATTTGAGAAAGCTAACTACTGCGGCAGAAGAGCGTCACACGAAGGAAAAGATTACTTTGTATGATTCTATGTCAACTTGGCTCAACCGAGCCAATCAATCGACAGCTTAGCCACCAATCCAATGCATCAACCATTCGTGCAGCGCCAATCCAATCAATCACATGTGTAGCGGATTGATTGATTGATTGTTCACCACACTGCTCTAGACTGCAAATCTTTCTTCGGGAGTCATCTCATCTACACGGGGATCTTGGCTCGAACAAGCGGACGAGGTATGGCTGATGTGGTTCAGATCCGGTACGAGAACCCAGAATGGTTTGGAAAACGTAGGGTTGAGAGTCGCAGCTGAAAGGATATACGTTCGATGTTTCCAAGACCGATCCCTTCCTGAAATGCACGCTTGACATCATGATGTTGCCCAGTGACCATGGCGAATACCGTAGCAAGATGCCCATGTGGAAGCCAAGTAAGTTGATCCGAATGTAATACAGGGTGTGACTTCCACAGTACTGCGGTCACCCAAAGCCAAAATAGCGGAAAGGAAAGGATTCGAGACTCCCTCAACATGTCAAGATAGCTGTCCAGTCTTCGGGACGTTCCAGAACTGCAATCGTCGCAATCGTATGAACAATACAATTCGGTAGGTCACAGAAGCAAGCAGTGTGGATGTGAGCTTGGTAGCATTTGCGATTCTGTCCCAGAGCTACTGTAAGTCTCGGCCCCTCCATACTGGTGAAGTGGAAACTGCAGAAGTTTCAGTTCTTCCAATCCTCTGGGACTTGATGGTTCACTGGAAACCCCAGGATCTGCCGATCATCACATCGTCGATGTCCCTGAATCATCGCATCGTCGATGTCCCGAACGCCCGCATCCCCGGCAAGCGTAAACGCTCACCGAGTATCTGCGCCTAGGTAGTGCCATCGCGCCATTGAAACACCTGGTCTCTGGTGCTGAAGAAAGAAAGATCAGCATCGTGTACTGTGCCACCTGCAGGAGTCAGCTGCCGCACCATCCGTTCGCGAAATGCCGGCCGGGCAAGAACAGGGCGAGCCTCTTGGATGCGGCCGCTTCTTTTTGTCGTGCTGGCCGGGTTGCGTTGCGAAGTTCACACATGTTTGTGATGAGAACCGCAACCAGCAGCTATTCTCTGAGCCCTTGCAAACTTTCACTTTTGTGAGACAAAAGGTACAGCACACGCTGCGTGGCCTGAGCATCCGAGACGCCTGGCTGCGCCATGCAATCACTTCCGCATGTTCCGCAGATGTGTTCGCGATAACAAAAATTTTCTCGTCCTTGGGCACAACCGCGAGTATGCGTTCGTTTTCGGTCCACCGAGACAGATGTTGAGACAATTGTCAGCACAGCAGCCACAATCGCGACTGTCAGGCTCATTGCCCTAGTACCACCAGCCACGAATGGCAGGGCGAGCCATGTCGACATTTACAGACGACCCTGACTTCCTGTAGCCCTGCTTTTGCGTGGTTCCGGGCTCCTGACGCTTGCGCAAATTTTACTTCTGACTCTCGCACTTGCGCACCTCTCATGGCTCGACTTTGCCAGTGTGCAGAACCCTTAGTGACGATTTCGAACATGGGCAGTTGTACGACCTACACATGAGACAGATCAGTATGCAGCTTCGTAAGACCAATCACGAGAAGATGTCAGGCTAGGGACTGTATGATGTGACAGCGCCTCACCTGCGTGTCTCCGTCCTTGCCGCCCTTTCCCATACGCCATGTTGGGGGTTTGTTCCGAGTTGTAGACGTACGGAAACAATGCGGCGTTGTCCTGCGGCACAGCAAATCCTGTATGACAGCCAAGTCAGCACGGGTGTAAGCGCCCTGGCCAGATGATGGGCTCATGGGAGGAGGCATGTAGTCGTGTGACCCGATCGATGCCCAGAGACCAGGAGCACGCGGCGAAATTTTCACATGCTCTCGGGCTACATCCATACTGCCTACAGATGGCTCGGATCGGTTGTTTCTACGGCCGTTGCAAGCAAAGCCCGAGTTCGCCGAAGACCATTTTCGTCTCGTTGCAATTACTACATAGAGTATAGTGTGGTGCCGAAGGACATGTTCTAAACCTGAGGCCTCCGTCCACCGTAACATTCTGCTGGAGCCGCACCGTCCAAGACTATGGCGGACTTTGACAAGTGCTTGGCTTCATTAGTTCTAGTCTAAAAGCAACCGTCGCCGGGAGTTGCTCCAAAACCCATGCCCGCTTGAAAAATGTTGCTGCTAGGCAAGGAGACCGCTGACTGTTCCAAGACATTTGCGGAATCTTTATTGGATCGCGAAGATTGGTCGGCTTTCGGGTGATGAGTGGGCCGACTACTCTATTGCACGCCATGCAATAACGTTTGCAGAAGACTGCTGTTGACCTTTGGGCCCTGTTCACTTCGCTGGATTATTTCTGGATTATGGATTATTCTTGGCCACTTGGCAATAATCCAAACCAACGATGCAGGGATAATCCAGCTGTTCACTTGGTAATCCATAATCCAGTTGGACTATACTTCATTTGTCGCCAAGCTGGCCGGCATCCTCAGAAGGGTAAAGGAATCCGGATAATCCAATAATGCTAGCATTGCACGAATTATTGATAGTTTATGTCCGTACGCAGCCCCGAACGCGCTATTAAAGTACTGCGAATTTGGCCAGTCACGTTACTATCTTGGCAATAATACAAACCATGGATTACTGGAACTGAACAGCATAGATTATTGAAAAACTAGCCACTGAATTTTGGTGAGGATTATTTTTGGATTATAATAATCCATAATCCATAATCCATAATCCAGCGAAGTGAACAGGGCCTTGTTGGTGAAAGGCAAAGTTTGGGCTCTCGAAAGGGTTGGTTCGCATGGCTAGAGGCATGTACCGGGGGTCAGCCCACTCGAGAACCCGTGGACAGCCATGTTAAGGCCCTGTTTACCTCGCCATGATTCTTGATTATGATTATGGTCTTGGCAATAATCAAAACCAATAATCATGCTGTTTACCTCAGAATCAAGAATCAAACCTGATTATAATCAGATTCTTGCCAAGCGTGGCCGGCATGCCTTATCAGAAAGTAGTATCCACGATAATCAATAATACTTGCATTGCAAGTATTATTGATTCTGATTCTTGATTATGTCCGTGCGTTGCAGCTGCATTCTCAGCAACATGAGGTTTGAATCCGAGGTATCACATGGCTATCTTGGCAATAATCAGGCCATGGGAGTTGAATTCTGTCACATGACTATCTTGGCAATAATCAAGCCGGAGGTAAACAGGCTTGATTATTTAAGAATCACGACACTGAATTTTGGTGAGAAGAAGATTCTGATTCTAATAATCAAGAATCAGAATCAAGAATCAAGAATCAGACGATAATCATGGCGAGGTAAACAGGGCCTAACCAGTCCTTCTGAAGACGTCGTCATACGATGTCTCGGCCTCGCGGGGCCCAGGTCTCGGTCGACGATGAGAGTGATTTGACGAGACTGGGCACACGCTCTTTTTCCAATAATGCCACCTCGGGCATAGCCACATGCGGCAGCGCCGTGTATGCAGGGTGCGCTATTTTTGTCCTATACGAAAACCCTCAGCCACACCTTGTGCTGTTGCTACACGATGTGGAGTCGATTGCTGTGCCGCAGAGTCATAGTTACTCAGTTCTTATGCGTTGTTTCGAAATAGGGTAACAGTGGAGTTGCCTTGATGCCAACGGCAGTTATTGAATCCTCGTCATGGCCGGTAAGTCAACTGAGCGAAGAATAGCTTGGCTCTGCACAACCCATAGACGACAGCCGCAGGTAACGAGTCAGCCTTTACGTTTTGGACATGTGCTGTCGGCCGATCGGGCAGCTTGCCACAAGTGCCTGTGAAATCTTCAGACGAGATTGCCGCTTTCTGCGGACGTGAAGCGCGAAGCAGATGAGACAAGTACTGGCTGTCTTCTGCTAATCTCTTATTAGGTGCATCCCGATATGAACAATTTCCGTCCTCAGACACCCAAATTGCTGAAATCAGCAGAATCTCCGCGGTAGCACACGATAGCGATATTGTAAAAGATCTCTGACTACAGCATTCGGCCCCAGAACGCCGATTTTTCGGTTGTTGCTGAGCCATGCCCTGAAACCTGGACGGTAGTTTCGCCGAGAGCCCGTTGTGTGGCCTCCTGTGGAGGAGCTGATCAGGAGTCGAGGGTTGTAAAGCTGATCACAGCGGCAAAGCGTTCAGTACCACCTCGTTTCACGAAGATTAGGCATGTTGCAAGGTAGATCGAGCGTAGTACGTGGCATGCCTTCGCGCTGAAGATGTTCCCGTCAAACCCGGGACCACTTGGTCGCACCTTCTTCGAATCTGGTTGATAACGCGAACAATGGGGGTCAACGGTGTTGTTCGTTGTTAGCTGTGTTCGCATTCCGCACAAGCTCGAGCTTTCCCAGCAGACGCGCGCGTACCGAAGCCCGATAAAAGCCTTGCCGCCAATCGTCCTCAGCCACTTCACTCAGGCTAGGAATGGTGCATGGCCGCGTGATTTGCGTAGGAAATCGAAAACCAGCTTCAGGCAATTCCAATTCCGCCACACCAATGAATGGCAAAGCGTCGACGGCTTCAGGGAAGAACACAAGCCACTGAAATCTCTGGCCGGTATGGCACTACGCGCGTCATGCCGCGTGCCCCCCCCCGCGACTAGCAAGGCTTCGACATGGTTGTATTGGCTCTGAGTGGCCTTCGGCATTTTCGACTGACCATTCTTCATGATCGCCCACTTCATCGTAGACGGTGCAGCTTTAATCTAAGGTCGAATTCTCCAGACGCGTGAAGAGAAGCTCTCGTTGGACAGGTCACAGGTCAAATTTTCATTCAGCCTGTTGGCAAATAATCCGTGAAAAGGAGAACCGTCAGATCCCGAAAGCTGGCGAGCAGATGAGCGTCTAACGACGTACTGTCTGCCGATGATGACCAGAAAAGAGCGCTTGAGTCGGCAATGCCGATGTGCTCGTAGAGCGACCACATCAGGTGACGAAGCAGCCTCACGCGTAAGGTCGCCAAGAGATGTACTCTTGTCACCCTGCCACGTGAGGATCTCTGGGTTCACTGGGGTGCCTGGTTGGACACCTTCATATGCCGACTGGCGCTCGCTTGTCTCGGTCAAAGCGGACGATGTGAGGCCAGGATTGACGATACTGGGACAGCGACTTCGAACGATTCTGCGGTGCGTGTCGTGGTTGGATGCACGAGTTTACGCGCTGTGTGATCAGCGATGAAGAATCCCAGCTGTTCCTACAGCAGAGTTCATGCGAACCCTCGTCTACGGGACCACGTCTCGACTGTGCAGTGCCTGTCTCGGAGTGGCATCCGGCTGACCGCGTTGCTGCGGCATTCTGTTCTCAGGCATTCACCAGCATCATCGATGGAAGTGGCGGTGCGTACCCGAGCTGTGGAGTGACGGGGTCGGACAATACGGGAAGCAGGCAAGCTGCTGACCTTTTCCTGCGAGGCATGATCATTGCAGGACGTGTCGCGGACTGGAGGTCGCGCGGATCTGCTTCCCTGACGAGTCTAGAAGAGTCCGGTAGTTCTACGGCATCAAGCGTCCTTCTCCTCGAGTGACTAGCAGCGCTATAGCCGTTTCTGCAAGCGTCGGCTCCCCGGGACAGTGCCTAGTAAGCACTAATCCGAGCGCTTGCACGACGCGCTTTTCCAGGGGTACCACTGTTGATCTCGCTCTGCCGAGTCTGCTCAGATATTTTTGCTTGCTGCTTGCTGCCTGCTGCCTGCTGTTTGAATATTTAATGTTTCTCGTCCATTGCCAACCCTGAGTCCTGACAAGAGAAACGCAAGTTCTATCAACAGTCATGGAGAACATGGGCTCAACATTCCTGCAACTGCCGCCGGAGCTGATCGAGGCCATTGCTGCGGCCACCCAGGGATCGGATTTGCTGGCGCTGCGCCTCACATCGACCGAGGTTGCCAAGAATGTGGACAAGATCTTCGTCCAACGATATTTCACCCACCGAAGGCATCTGGTCACGAAGGCATCTTTTGAAGCGTTACTCAAAATCACCGGGAGTCAAAGGTTATGCCGCAAGCTGGAAACGATCGAATTCGTGGTGACCAACGTGTCGCCTTGGATCGTCCGTTCAACTGCTCATGGCGTGGCCGCCTGTGTGCAGGATGACTGCGAGCGAGCGATCTGGAGCTCATGGGACTCAGAACCTAAAGGAGAGTTCAATGGCCGGTCGGACGTGGCGATGCTTGCAGGATCGCTCGCCAATCTCGCCCGTATTGGGGTCATTCCGGAGCTCAAAGTTTGCACACACTCTCACTTCTCACCCGTGTCTTTCGGCTTCCGTCAACTCGTGGAGCATCTGAGCAGCACCGGAAAGTCAAGCATCAAGAACGAATTCCTGTTGCTTGGCCGTTCTCCAGACGACAATGGCGAGACTGCTTCGTTACTCTTGTCTGCCATCGCTCAGGCCCAATTCCCAGTACGCACGCTCTGCCTGTCCGACAAGAAAGCTCCCCTGAGCCACGGTTCAATGACTCGTATTGCGAGAAGCGTCAAATCGCTCAGCTCAGCCTTGTCCCAACTGGAGTCGCTCGCCGTGAGCCTGGGATGTGTGCACAATTTGACGCTGCAGGACATCATCACAATGGCAGAAATCACACGTTCAATGCCTTTGCTGCGGAAGTTGAGCCTGGAGTTCAGTGAAAACTGCTGCATAGTTCAGAAATCTTTTCTACCACCGAGCATTCTGGGCGTCTTCACTACTAGTGCACTAGAAGAGATTCACTTGACTGGAGCCATCTTGAGGCAGCAGGATCTCTGCGCTTTCCTGGCGCGGCACCAGGACTCTCTGAGAGCATTGACCCTGCGCCATGTCTCCATCGGTCCATGGGACAAGTTCGCAGCCGTCTTGGACTGGATGCAACAAACGCTCCACTTGGATGCATTGGTCCTGCACTGGCTGCGGCAAGGTTACGATCACATGGATGAGGCGATTGGTCGCGGCTCTCAATACTCGTTCAATGGACGTGCGGAGGTCGTTGCTGGACTCCTAGAGCTGTCGCGGTCGGTAACATTCGGAGACCCACCAAGCCACGCATTCCAGCCTGTGGAGCAGAAACCCGCTGTCCAAGCGACGGTCGGCTGATAAAGAGGCATGGCAAAAACCTCATGTTGCTCATGCGTATAATTGTACCGACCTCGGCAATCATTGCTGCGAAACTTGCGTAGCCGGTCGCCGAAGACGGAGGCGGGGTGTTCTGGATGGATTGATGTTCAGCAATTCAGTTCCTCTTCAGCCACTGTATCACACAGACCAAGCTTCATTGGTCGTCATTGCAGTCATATTTTGCTTCCAGCAAAACAACAATGTCTGCAAACAATGTTAATGGTTCTACGGTGAACGCTCCGGCCACGCATGGCAAGATATTGGTCCTACCAGGTGACCATGTCGGCCCTGAAGTCGTCACCGAAGCATTGAAAGTTCTCGATATTGTGGAGGAGGCCACGGGAGCTCGATTCGAGCGAGATTTCGATCTCTGCGGTGGCTGCTCACTCGATAAGCACAAAGATTCCGTCACAGAAGAAGTACTTCGAAAATGCGAGAGTGTCGATGCCGTGTTCTTCGGTTCCGCAGGAGGTCCCGAATGGGGGACAGCGCAGCCGAATCCAGAAAGCGGGCTGCTTCGGATTCGAAAGAGAATGCAGATTTTCGCCAATCTTCGACCCTGCAAATTTGCTTCCAAAACCATGGTGGACTGGTCGCCTATCAAGCGCGAGGTCATTGAGGGCGTAGATTTCATGTTGGTCCGGGAGAACTGCGGCGGGGCGTATTACGGGAACAAGATCGAGGAAGCGGATTATGGATGCGATCCGTGGGAGTACTCAAGACCGGAAATCGAGCGTGTTGCTCGTGTCGCAGGCGCACTCGCGCTGCAAACGGATCCTCCCAGGCCAGTGTTCAGCGCTGACAAGGCCAACGTGCTCGCCAGCTCGCGAGTATGGCGCCGAATCGTGACCGAGGTGTTCGAAAAAGAGTTTCCTACGGTGAAGCTGCAACACCAGTTGGCCGATTCCCTGGCAATGTTGTTCATTACCAAGCCAACCGCCTTCAACGGAGTGATTGTGACCGACAACACGTTTGGCGACATCCTTTCCGATGAATCGGGAGGCTTGACGGGAAGTCTCGGCCTGCTACCCAGTGCAAGTCTCGCGGGCGCCCCAGGCACCAACGTCGGGCAGAATAGTGTCGGCGGAGTGATTGGTCTTTACGAGCCTGTGCATGGGTCCGCACCAGACATTTCCGGAAAAGGTCTTGCGAATCCTGTGGCTCAGGTGCTGAGTCTGGCGATGATGTTGCGGTATTCATTCAACATGCACCGCGAGGCGGATGCCATCGAAGCGGCAATCGCGAAGGTGCTCGATTCGAAGAAGGATGGCGGGCTGGAAATCCGAACGGGCGACCTGGGAGGCACAGCGAGCACCGCAATCATGAGCGAGGCCATCCAAGCAGAGGTCCGGCGCTCGCTCCACGCACAGAAGGGACCGGATGGCGGACTCTAATGGCAATCTCTCATGTATCCAATGAACCAAAGTCGATCGTTTCCCGTCATGTTCTCGGTGTGCTCAGTGTCTGTGTCTATATCTGCCCGGCGCGTCGCGACGCATTCCGTGCCGCGGATCTTTCGGAGAGGCGATCGGGGGCAGTGCTGGCATTGATGACTGTCGGAGTCGCCGCGGCAGCTCGTGGGGGTCCTCGTGGCAGCCGGTCGCTGGGATGTCGTGGCACACATGGGCGCGGAAGGACGGCGGCGTCGTGGTCGGCCAGGAAAATGCACGCTCCTGGCGTGGAAGGCGGGCGTGGCCGGCTTGGCGTCGTCGAAAGCAATCGCGCCGGTGCAGGCGCGGTTCAGAGCAACCGAGGAAGCAGGAGCAAGACGCGCGTGTGACAACGGCAGGCGCACGCCGGAAGCCATGCGCCGGCCACGAGACTCGCGCGCTGCGAGTGCGCGTGCGGCCGTACGCCCGCCAAGCCTGCGTCGAACGTGCCGCTCATAGGCCGCGGACAGCAGCGGCGGACGGACGTCAGCGGTGGGCCAGCCGGGCAGTACCCCCAGCGCAGGCACACATATGACCTTCGCTTCTGCTGACTCTGCTCGTGTTGACGGTGTGCCGGCTGTTCCCCTCCTCGCTCGTCGTTGGTGGCATCGTTCATCATGATCTCCACGGAACTGAACGCTACCACCAAGGCCGTCGCAGGCTTGGCCGTGGTGTACGTCCTCTATCGCATCGCCACCGCAGTCGACTTATGGAGCAGGCGACGAGCGTTGAAGCGCGAGAAAGGCTGCTTGGAAGCTCCGAAATGGCCGCAGAAAGACCCCATCTTTGGGCTGGACGTCTTCTTCGAGAACATCGCCGCGCTCAAGGCCCATCGGATCCAGGAGCTGGGCATCGATCGTTTCCGACGAGTGGGAGCAAACACCTTCCAGATCATAGCTCTGGGCCGGCGCATGCATACTACCATTGAGCCTGAAAATCTCCGGGCGATACAAGCCATAGACCACAAGAAATGGAGCTTGGGCACGCGCCGCAAGGTCGGCTTTCGCCCTCTGCTCGGCGACGGTATGATGAGCAGCTGCTTCTCACACTCTGATCGGATACTTACCGTTCCCCCTGCAGGCATCTTCACCACCGATGGCGCGGATTGGAAACACTCCCGCGAAATGCTTCGACCAAGTTTCGTCAGATCTCAAGTGGGCGATGTGGCAACCTTCGAGAAGCACGTCTCGAAACTCATTGCGACAATCAATCCAAAGCAAGAAGTGGACTTGTCCGAACGTTTCTTTCGTCTTACCATCGACAGTGCCACGGAGTTTTTGTTCGGCGAATCGACGGATTCGCTCTCCAAAAATACCAATGACGGTTTCGCCGACGCTTTCAACCTGTCACAAGATTTTGTAGCTAATCTGTCCCGCTGGGGTTCATGGGCGAAGCTATTCCCCGCGAACAAGCGTTTCCAGAAGGACAAGGAATTCGTCCACAAGTTTGTCGACTATTATGTGGAGAAAGGGCTTGCCAAGCGGAATGAGCTGCTAGCCGAGAAGGACAAGGCCGACAGCAATGGCCGATACGTCTTCATCGATGAGCTAGTCCGACAGACAACAGATCCTATCAGAATTCGGAGTGAACTTCTGAACATTTTACTTGCAGGCCGCGACACTACCGCCAGCCTTCTCTCCAATACCTGGTTCATGCTCGGCAAGAGGCCAGAGATATGGGCCAAATTGCAAGCAGAAGTCGCTCAACTCAATGGTGCTCAGCCGTCATTCGAACAGCTCAAGGAGTTGAAATACCTTAAATCACTGCTCCACGAATCACTTCGACTTCATCCGGTGGTGCCAATAAACAGCCGTGAAGCAATCGAGGACACAACTCTTCCCGTAGGCGGAGGTCCCGATGGTTCTGCGCCGCTGTTCATCCCGAAAGGTGGAGTCGTGGCATGGAACGTCTACGCCATGCACCGAAGGAAAGACTACTACGGACAGGACGCCGAAGAATTCAAACCTGAGCGATGGCTCGATGACCCTGAGACAGGCAGAAAAGGTCTGCGGCCCGGATGGGAGTACTTGCGTAAGTGTCTCCCTTTCCGTTTCAAACTGCGATGCACTGCCACGTGGACATGAACTAACGAGTGATGACGGCAGCTTTCAATGGCGGAGCACGAATTTGTAAGTCTAGTCGCTGGAGAGCACCTTCCCGCCGCGCCGAGTCCCAGGCATTCTCGTACATCTCACTAATTGCTTTCGAAATTGAAGGTCTCGGACAACAGTTCGCATTAACAGAGGCCAGCTACACGACTGTACGGCTCTGCCAAGCCTTCAGCGGACTCGAAGGACGAGATCCAGAGCCGTGGGCCGAAGGCCTCACTTTGACGTGCACCAGTTTGAATGGAACGAAAGTGATTCTGACACCACGATCATAAGTACTTCCTTATTTCTATTCAGCTTTCTGCTTTGCGGTGGCTGTAGATATATGTACAGCTCTTTGACGACGATAACGACTTCTGTGGTAAAAACAAAGCATACAATCGTACTGGGCAAACCATCGCCCCTCACTCGTTTATTTCACAATTTCCGTCTTCAAGTCCTGCGGCCAGTACGGCTTGTCGTAGCCATTGCCTCGGGTGCCCACGTTGTACTCCAGCTTCACGTCTTCCTTGAACTGAGCAACGGGCTTCAGCTGCAAGAACTGAAGACCCATTGCCTCCGATGCTCTAGGCTCGAAGAACTCCGGCTTGAACAGCGTCTTCGCGTCGTGTTGCATCAGCAGACCCAGCAAATTGGCCACGGTGTACCCCATGTTGTGGTAATTCCGATACACGAACGATCCATGTCGCTGCCAGACATCCTGCCAGACCGGCTTCGGATACTCACCAACAGATCGAACAAGCCATTGCGAGTAGTAGTTGAGCGCAACATCAACGCCAAAAGAACCACCTTCCTCTGCACGTCTGATCAAAGCGTGTAGGGCAGCAGTCGCACCAGCAATGCCAGTACTATGTCTCACGTCAGCTCAGAAGGTTCGAAATCAATCATGAAAGAAATCGCCGGAGAATCACCTACCAATAATCCGAATTTGGGAAAACTGGGGTCACGGCCTCGTTGTATTCTAACCCCATGGCTTTCGCAAAACCTAGTGAGACTCCGCAGCATGCATCACTGATTTGTTGCCAGCCACTTCTTCCTTGCCAGGGACCGTTCCAGCCGTAGCAATTCTCTTTCACGTGAATGATACCTCGGTCGCGATCCTTGACCAATTCGAAGATGCCTTTGCGGCTGAGGCCGTATTTTTCCATGACGCCTGGACGATAACCTTCGACGACGATGTCGGCATCTTTGATGAGTTCGATTAATTTTGCTCGGTCTTCCTCGTTCTTAAGATGCAGTTCTGTGGTCCATTTACCCCAGTTCAGATCTTGATGTACCAAGGAGAGGTCGGTGACATGAGGAGACGTTACACGGATGACGCTTGCGCCCATTTCTGCCAGTCCTCGTGTTAGAGCCGGCGCGGCAATGACGCGAGTCAGATCGACAACTTTCAGACCGGCCAGAGGACGAGAGGCAGATGAAGGAAGAGAGTCATGCTCGAGCCACCAACCTGCTGGCTGATTGTAGTCGGGCGATCGCTTCAACTCGTACAAACCGACATGAGCATTGGCTTTGCCGTGTTCGGTCTCCCAGAATTCCTCGGTGGAGTGACAGATCGTACCAGCCTGCTTATACTTGTCGTTCATCAGAGCATCAATCTCTTTCGAGTCATGCTTTCCGACAACTTCTTGGAACCTCTTAGCAACAGTATCGTAGTCCTCGCCAGCCGCACCTTCGAGATCCATCCCCAGAGCAGTGAGCGTCGGTTCCGGGTTCATCGATCCGTGCACATGGTAGCTCCTTCCATCCTTGGTCTTGTAAATATTCGTCGCCAGGAGTCTCTGCGTCGAGGCTCCAGAACGGTGCAGATCGCAGTTCTTGATGCCTTTCTTCTCCAGCTCGGCAGCGTTCTGAAGGTTCCATGTCTGTGGCTGCCCACCTTCGATGACTTTCACCAAGAATGGCGACATCACAAACAGAGAAGCGTGATCGGTGTTGATTGTGACGTCGGACATTTGACTGCCATACTTCCTGGATCGAAGCACGTTCAGCATCGTTGCTTCGAATCCTTTCAATGCCGCGGCGCTCTCCGCGAAACGCCAGTTGATGGGGATGCTGGGAAAGTCATTGCCGGTGAAGTGAACATGTTTACCAGCGGCTTTGGCTTCTTCGGGCAGTGCTGGAATCAGAGGATTGTCGAGAATTCCTTCTTGAAAGATGCGCTGCGTTTCCTTTGGCACTGAGTAGCCTTCACTGCCGCTAGTCGAACCCATTGTGCTCCTGCCTCCAGTTTCGTTGTCAATCTCGTGGTCATGTGCTTGTGCTTTCAAAGGTTCATATTTGTCGCCTATAACGAGGGTACGATTTGATCGGCGGAGACGTCTTCCACTTACCAAGGAAGCTACGTGCTGTGGTATGCTGAGTGAGTGAGTCGAGCAGGAGATGTCAAGGTTGTCGGCCAAGGCTGTTTGCCGTCTGCCCCACTTCATGTCACCACGGAAGCTCTGTTGCCGACGGGCTGTGGCACAATACGACGAGGCAGCAAGGCACGTGTTGCACACGCCACTGGCATAGCTGCTGCAAGCACTGGCCCAGGGCAATCAGCACTCGCGTGCAACACTCCTGTGGCTCGAACTGTCATCTGCGTGACGCTGGCTCTTCTTATCGAACGGGGAAATGTTTCACTGCTTACTTCACAGGAAGCACAGCGATATCAGCAGTGCTGCAGAACGAGAACTCGAAAACGGATGGCAAGAGAACTTCAGGTTATCACTTTCTTTGCAGAATACCGAGACCGCCTGCGCTATGCCCTTTAAAATATACAGGTCAGCATCATTCACTCATTGCTTTCTTGACTCTACTTTGTACAAAAGTCCGCTTTACCGTCCCAACCTGATGACACCAGCAGCGACCAGCTTTTGCACCTTCATCCTGATCGCCGGATTCTGCATGTGGTTCTGCAGGGCAGCTGGGTCACCCTTGGCTTGTTGCAGAATGCTCTGCATGACAGGATCTTGCAGGATTGCCATGATGTCTGGATCACGTTGGATACGCTCCTGTGCCTGCTGCTCCGTCTCACCCTCGCGTGCCGCGAATTGTGCCTCGAGTGCCTTCTGGCTCTGCTGTTCAATCTCACGGGTGTTCTTGCCCTCAGTGTCGTGCTCGAGAGCCTCTGCACAGACGTCGATACACTTGTTGTATTCCTTCATGGCGAAGAGAGCCTGGGCCTTGCGAAGGTATGCTCGAATGAACTTCGGGTCACGCTTGATAGCTTCGTCGCAGTCGGTCACAGCGGATGGGAATGTGAGAAGCTTGATGAGACATGCGGCACGGTTTGAGTAGCCACGAGGATCTTCTGGTGCGCGCTTGACCATCTCAGAATACGCTTCCACGGCAGCTGGCCAGTCGCTTTCCTTAAATTTTTGGTTCCCGAGCTCGCGTGCCTCTTCGGCCTTTTGTGGATCGATGTATGCGTTGACATCTGCCTGCTTCTTGGCCTTTTCTGCTGCACGAAGCTTGGTCAGAATGTCTGGAGTACGGTGCTCAGTGAGGGACTTGTTGTAGAATTCGATCGCGTTCGCAAGGTCGCCCTTTTTCTCATACGATGAACCAATTCGTCCGAATGCCTTGGCGATGATCTTCCAATCCGCGTAAACTTCTCGGCCATGCTCGACAGCCTTCTGGCATGCCTCGATGGCGGCGTCATAGTCGCCCTTCTCGAACTGTGCGGCACCCAGGTTAGTCAAGTATGTGATGTCCTGGTAGATCTCCCACGCTTTCGTGTAGTGAGCGATGGCTTCATCGAATTGCCTCTTCTTGTATGCCTCTGTACCAGCAGCCTTCTCCTTGTCAGCCTCGGCTTGCTTTGCCTTCTTCTCCTTCGCTTCCTCGTCCTCAGGCTCGGGCTCAGGCTCCTTCTTCGGCTCTTCCTTCTTGGGCGCTGGCTTGAGGTCTGGCATCTCCACATCCTCTTCCGCACTGCCCTGCTCGCGGAACTTGGCAGCATCGCGATCAGCATTGTCAGTGGGGTTGAACGACATATCGATGCCAAGCAACACGCTCATGACTTGCAGGAAGCGAGGGTCGGAGAACATCTCCTGCTGCATGCCTTGTGGGTTGCTCTGCATGTTCTGCAACTTTGCCATGAAGGCACTATCTCCGAGCAGCGGCGCCGTCTTGGGATTCGCTGCCAGCTTCTGGAAGAGTTGTGGGTCGTTGAACATGTTGCCTAGCCCTCCGCTTGGGTCGACACCATCCGCGCGTGCCTCTGCATCGATCGCCCTCTTTACAGACTCCAGCCCAGATTTGGCCTGAGCATTGTTGGGGTCCAACTTGAGAGCCTCCTCATACGATTGCACGGCGCCCATCAAATCGCCTACTCCGTGCTCTGCTGTTCCTTTCCGGCCCCATCCTTTCGACCAGTCGGGCTTGATCTCAGTTGTCTTCTTGGCCGCTTCGAGTGCCTTCTCCCAATCTTTTAAAGATGCATAGGCGCCTGATAGATTCGAGTAAAGGACATGGTTCGATGGGTCGGCGGCAATGGCGGCAGAGAACTTCTCAGCTGCGCCGGTGAAGTCCTTCGCAGCAAAGAGCTTGTTGCCCTCGGCCTTCAGCTCGTCTGCCGATGCCATATTCGTGTCACTGTTGTTGATTGCGGCTTCCTGTCGAGTTGTGCAAGGTAAATTGGGGTATCGCGTCAAAATGTGACAGAAAGGTGTGTTTGGGAGCTGCGACAATATTCATAGCATAGGCTAGAAGCTTCTCGATGTGGAGGCGCACCGCTTTGACGAAGCTGTGATGTCGTTTCGGAAGAGCTGTTTTTCCGGCCGATGTCGAATTGCGCACGCTTCTTTCACACCTGTTTCTCACAGTCACCATCGACGTGTCGCAGCCGTTGTTCACCTTCGTGAGCCCACTCTGCACGCGCAGCGATGTGATGGGCCCGGGACCTGTGTGATGGGGCACTCGCAATCTCTTCGTTCGGACCTCGTGCACGATTTCCCCGCCCGACATTGTGCCTCTTCATGCTCTAGTTGGCCAGAACAGCTCTGCTGGATGCGACGAGCAGCAAGATATACAACGATCATCTCTCGTTCACACTAGCAGTCATGATTGATGGATCCCTCTCCGTCCACATTTGACGCGTTGAATTAGCCAAGAACCTATTCGCAGCCAAGATCTCAAGATGCCAATACCAATCTCAGCAGCCCGAGCTTTGACACAGCCGTGGTCCGGCATATTTGTTACGGGATAACTACGCTCTATCCCTCTCAACACCGACTTCACCACCATGATAGGTGCTTGAGCACGCTGTGCTGAACTCTCGTTATACCTCTTCTTCTCAGCGAACCGACAGTCTTTCCAGCATGTCTTCGCGACTCTTCATACTCACAGCCTTGGCAGGCATTACACTTGCTCAAAGCACCACAGAAGCTAGCCTCGCATCGACGACAGTAGATCTTCTACTGGGAACGCTGACATCAGGCTTCTCTGGTTCAGTCCAAACAGCAGCACCTTGTGAGACGGTTTACCTATTAACATGTTCTGGTCAACCAATTTGCTCCGATCCAGTCACTGTACTATTCTCACCTTGCCGATGCATTGTACCGTGTACTAACTCGTTCTAGCTCACGGCAACTCAAGGTCCACAACATTACATTTACAACTTCGAGAATTCTGTCAGCGACGCCAAAGGCGAAGGCACAGTCACGGCATTTCAGTCTTGCTCTTTGCAGAATGCCAGCACAGCAATCTGCAACCAGTACGAATCAATATCGTTTGGAGGCAGGAGCTCGACAATACGAAGACAGACTACACTCTCTGGTGCCGATCTGGTGTACGCCAACGTGGGCATCACTGGTGGGGTGGAGAGACTGGCCGAGGCCACAGGAGCGTGCAGCACAGCGACCGCATTCCCAAGCAGGACGGGCGTGAGTGAAGGCGCAGCGAAGCCAACCAGCGTTGTCGAGGTTGTCAAGGTGGTTGTGCCTGTTGGCATAGCAGTGGCCGGAATCTTGCTGTGATGTTACTATCGGAAGGGCGTTGCAATCAGAGTGCTGTGGCAATCTGTAACTGGTATTCAAGCTCTGTGCTATTAATTTCAACTGCCCATGAAGTCGTACGTCTCATCTGTCGTTATGTAGTGGTATCATGCAAAGAATAAAAGTGCTGGAAATGTCGAATCGGACTCATCTCAGTCCTCATTAAATATCCTCCCAGTGAAGTGTGAATCAGAGCATGGCACCAGCACCAGCGACAACTGCAGCGCCGACTGGTACCAAAATCTTGTACAACTGCACCATTCCAGTTGGCGCAGCTGCACTGTCTGATGACTCGGCAGCGTCACAGGTTGCACCCGCAGATGGAAGGTTGTTTGCGCCAGCAGTGATCGGGATTTGAGCGTAGGTGAATTCAGCTGTGTCCGTGATTGTCGAAACAGTTGATGTGGCAGTCTCTTGGCCGCCAACGGAGGCGTAGACCGAAGCCGTGCACGTGGCTGCTGTGAAGCTACCGGAGGGGCCATCGAGATCGCAAGACTGTGCGATGGTGCCCTTACCACCGTAGATGGATGTTGCGTACACGAATTCGTATGCAGTTGGACCAATGGTCACAGTGGCCTGAGACACGGAAAGAATGTTAGCATATGTTTCGATGGCTTCCGCGGATGGCGTTTGGGAGAGACGTACCGTGAGGTCTGGGATCTCCTCGCAAAGTGCAATGGCGGTATCTGTGCAGGCAAGAGCGAGAGTGGTATCGCATCCATTGGCAGAGATCACAGAGCCTGCAAATCCGCTTGTGAGAGAGCCAAAAAGAGCTGTGATGGTTGTCTCGGCATCAGCAGCAGAAGGACCGCTTGTGGTTGCTGGTGTTGACTCGGTTGCTGAAGCATCAGCTGTTGTAGAGGACTGTGCATAGGCGACGACGGCCAGCGAGGCGACAGTGAATGTTCGTGCAATCATGTTGTTGTAGTTGTGTGTGTGTGGTGAGCGTGAATCGAGGACGGAATAGCAGATCTTAAATGTCTACGACTGGTTGTTGTTGTCCGTACGACAACGGGTTCAGCAGGACATCATATAGTCCCCTGCGCGCCAACTAGCGCGTACACACAAAGTGAGGCCGTTTTTGGCTCGGCTGCGACACCACGCGAAGGAAGGCGCCAGGCAAAGCGAATTGAACCAAGTGATTTCGCGTAGGACCGGAATCTCGCTTACAGCTGTGACACTGCTCGACTCAGGAGCCTCAATTGCAGAAGGACGACTTAGTTGCTGGATCCTGATGCCTCACCGGTCCTTCAAGTTTGCCGGGATTGGTGGCCCGCGACACGGATTGAGGATGGTGAACTTGGGCTGAGAGTGAGTTCTGGTTCCTAGCCGGTCTAAGTTAATTTTACAGCGCCACTGCGGAACCATACCCAATTCGGTGCCGAGGCCGGAAAACCGCAACAGATTTCGAATGTCAAGAGCTAGGCAGTGCGTCTGCCATCGCATGGCACCAAGATGCTGAGAGTTGGAGCACATTATGAGAGCTGCACCATGTGCGCTGCATCACGAGGCAGTATGCAGGACGTTCTGTTCATTTGCTGTTAGCCAAGCCCATACTCGGATGCACAATTGTCCATACCACTTCAGTCCCGATGTTTGTCTAGCTCAATGTGGCTTCGAAGCATCGTCGCTAGATGTGGCTATGCTCACGCACATTTGGTAGCAGCGACTCACTCTCGAAACGCCATGGAGCCGCAGTCCGATCCTGAGTGAGCTAGAGACTCGTCAAGAGCAAGTCCATGGGATGGCATTTGCACTTGGTTCCCCCATGAGGCAGCAAGTTCGAGACATGCGAAATATCTGGAATGAGTCTCCGCCGGGTGCTCACAGACGAATCGAACCTGAGTCCATTCAGGCGTAGAACAAGCTGCGAGAGCGCACTGAGCGAAATTTCTAGCCTGATGATTGCAAAGGACTCGCGGACTGCTGCAGCCCAAGCAGCGACCATACTGTGCAGGCTCAGCCACTGTTCCCGTACGAAAATCGCTCCTTCAGGCTAGTAGTTCGACGACTCAGCATTGCCGCACAGGATCAAGAACGGCGTCGGCTACGCACTGGCATTTTCTGGTTCGCTCGCACGAAATGTGCGACCAGCTGGACACACGCCACGGCAAGCCGAGACCTCTGTCGTATCAAGGCCACTGTGGAGCGTCATTGTCCTAGACGCAAGCAGAAAAGGAAGCTGTAGGGCCCCTCCGAACTCAGTCTTCTGAGTCAGAAGCCCGCGCTTTCCAGATCATTGAGGCCAAGCAGTTTGAGAACAGATGTCATCGGAGCCGAGTTAGAAAGTTGAATTCGGTCTTGATAGTGATAGGTTCCACGTCGCCAGTCGTGATGGCTGAATCTCTGCCGGCTCGGAATCCAGGTGGAGCCCAGCGCTGTCCAACTGTTGCAGCTTCGGCCTCCTTCGTTGCACTATGCACTCTCCGAGCCTTGATCCCATTGGAACCAGTATTTCCGGCATCCACCGACTCGCGAAGCGCTTCATACGCACCCCGGCTGTCTCTGGACTCTTTTCGAGCAGCTTGCAATTCCCGTCTGAGATCCTCTACCTCATCGTGGTGTCCGGTCCCAGACGAGACGCGAAGCCTTTCGATCTCTTTCTGAGCAGCTTCTAGACGCTGCTGGAGCCTGGAGAAACGCTCCAACCAGTGCCTATCATCGCCACTCACCCTCGCCATCCCGTTCTGCTGGACGCGCTCCTTCTTCATAGATTTTCTTTCCGCCTCGAGCTCAAGCTCTGTTTCAGCTAGTTCTTCCTGCTTGATTCGAGCCTCTTGCTTGAATTCTAATGCTTCTCGCTCCCTCTTCTCTGCTTCTTCCAGTTTCTTGTGCATCTCTGCAGTCTTCATATCTAGTTCTCGCTCCTTCTCGCGGATCCGGCCCTGGACTTCTGAGCTGGAAAACTTCGACGATGCTTCAAGTCCCTTGGAAGTCTTCCAATCATCGCATGACGGTATATACCAAGCCATCTCTGGCATCGATGATTTGGTAGGCTTGCTCACGAATATGGGGTTGTTTGGCTTGTGGCTCCCGATGTGGTTGTACAGATATGTGCTGCCTTCATCACACTTCAACCAAAACGCATTCGGCGTGTTCGAAATCTCGCAAACCCAGTACTGCTTCTCAGGCCTCTGATTGACACGCGCTCCTTGGTAGTCCCCACGAGCGCGAAGATACTGGCCTGTGCTTGCATTTTTGAAAGCGACCTTGTTCGCATCTGCTCTCTCGATGACCCATTGTTGTATCTGCTCGCCATTGATCTCTGCTGTGGCAATATCCTCTTTTGTGGGCTGGATGCAAAGACCGCTCGTGGCCGGAATGAGATAGTAGTGGGGAGCTTGGCTCATCTTGAAATCCAGAAGCTGTAGAAGTGCCGGGCGATGATGCTGAGAGAAGACCGTGATTCCGCAACGGCTGATCATGCAAGCAGTTGGATACGGAAAGTAGTGCGGTAAGCAAGTTCAAAGTGCTAACTGTGCCGATAGGTACGCTGTGCAGAATCACGATGCGACGCATTGGCCAAGTGCATTCACAACGAGGACCGTCTTCGTATGGCACTGATGAGGGGGCTGAAAGCTGCATGCCACGAAGAGCTCTCAACTCTGAGTATGCAGAACCAAACTTTCCCAAACTTTTGGTTCAGCCAGATCCGATCTGCATATTGTTTGGTCCTGCTCAAGCCTCCAAGGGCATAACTCCATGCAAGCATATCATCGGCGCCTCCGAGCGGCTAAAAGATCGACTGTAATTGTGGAGAATACGTCTTTTGGGACAATGCAGGTCACGTTACCCGGAGGTCGCTGACATGGTGCCGCGCTCTTTATGCAGTCCCCCTTCCGCACTTCGACCTCGACGTTCCACAACTTCAGACAAAGCTGATATTCGACAATCAAGATGGCAGACAAGGCTACGAAGACCGCAACGGATACACTGTTCGTTCATGTTCTCGTTCACTCTTTGCCGCCTGGACTAATCACGTACAGTGACAACCCGACGGGTGCTGCAGGAGCTCTGGCGGGCAAGGACTCTGCTCTGGGAGGACTGGGCGGTGGTAGAAAGCCAGGACCAGGCAATCGAGGCGATAATGAGGGAGCTGTGAGTACTGTGACCTGCGCCATGTGTGGCATACTGATTCTTTTCACAGGTATCCAAGGAAGAGGAGGAGAAGAGTTCGCTGAAGATTCGTATCCAGCTAGATCTCGACGTTGAGATCCATCTTACGGCTCGCGTGAAGGGCGACATAGTAATTGGATTGTTGTAAGAAGGTTCAGCTTGCTGGAGATATGCAGCTGTTGATGGCCCTCGCAGTTAGACGAAATTTCTCCACGCTCTTGAGAGCAATTGACCTAGCACCGTGTTCTCCCATCTTTGCTGTATGGACCTCTTGCCACGCTCGTCGTTGGGATTGAAGTGGTGGCTGGCTGTCTTGCTTGTATGATGCAGGGTGCAATGGCAGATGACGAATGCCCGTGCTTATACCTTCGAGGCATGCATGTGCTGTCGCACCGGATGCAAACTAAGTGGGCCGATAGCTCCGAAGTGGGACAATCCAGAGATCTGCATATGAGTTTTAGAGTTCCGGGGACCGGTTGCAGCTCCGCAAACAGCTGTCCAGTTTTCGGGTCCTAAAGGTACTACTGTATGAGGTAGCCTGTCCAGCAGTAGGACTCTTGCAACGCCAACCTCTGCTGTTGAACGACTGCATTGACACCTTGGCCTCACTTATCGCGCGCCTTGATCATGGTCCTGGGCATTCTCAGTAAGCAAGACCGAACATTTCTCTTCGCCATCTCCGACTGATCACAGCCACTATAGCGGCGGTCGCAGCATGCCCCGCAATCATTGGCACCACGGAGGCGGTTCGTCATGGCCAGAGGCAGAATGAACGCGAAGAACAAAGGGGCCGAAAGACGAATCTCGTTGTCTCCTTGCTAGATCGTTCCGAATACAGCACTCGGTTCGACGGTGCGTATATCGTGCTCAAAGACAACAAGATGTGGGTTGATACAACAGGCGTTGCGCGTGGCATGGAGCTCCATCCATTCACCGGCTATTTCTTAAGGTATAGCCATAACGACATGGAGCAACGCTGGCAACAAGCTGGATTCCGCAAAGGCGAAGGAATGGTGACCACGATTTCGGATGATCCGCCATTCCTGAATTGGTGCTTTGTTGATCGTAAGACCCACGAGGTCAAATATGGCGTTCGTGCCGATGCGGAGCAACAACTGGTCGGGCCTTGGGACGTTACGAAAGCTGATAAGCGATTGACCTTTGAAGGATGGGAAGGTTTCGTGGCTGTGCAGGAAATCGATGGAGATCCGCTCTGGGCGCTATATTTCGATGTCAAAGACGATGGGTTGACCAGTGAAAACAGAATCGGGAACCAGAGTCTCCGAATGCTCGCGCTTGAGGTGTGGCGTCGAGAGCGGCGACTTGACCGAGAACAGGCTGTTGCAGAGCGGATAGAGCGCATCAGAATGCGACAAGAGGTTGAGGCAGAGGCCAAGTCAGACTCGACGACTGTGTCGTGAGTTGTCTTTGTTGGTCAAAGATGGTCAGCCTTGCTTAGCCTGCTGTGGAGCATGGTATTGATGCCTGAGGCTGACACGCAATCTCCTGGCCTTACTCGGACTTCTTGAATGTTGTCCGAGCTTCACGAGAGCACATTCAAGCCATCAGCCCAGACGATGCCAGACAGGCGACGTTCGCACGAACACGACGTCCTTCTCCCGGCTGCGGGAGTTGCCAGCAAGAGCATGACGCATCGTGCAAATCTCTGGCTCAGGAAAGCTGCCAAACTCGAACCGGGTCCGATCGCACTGGCAAGGCCATGACGTTTCTGTTGGAGCACAAGCGACACAGTAAGGTAATATGATATCTACTGAGATTGAGGTGGGAGCCGATCGAACAAGAGGTGGACAAAGGAAACCCAGCAATCTTGCCACGCATCAGATGAATGCTGTTGACCCAGAATTGAGGGTTGCCGCATCATTGCTGCCGCCGTAGAAGACAACGATGGGAGATACTTCGCCCTTCCAGAACGCAGTGCTATAGCAGCATCGCTGCTTGGAAGTTCCGGGAGCTGGATTGGAACGATCGTCAGGCTAATCAAATATTTCTTGCTCGACAGGCTCAGCATCTGTACGCAATTCGAAGGGCCGAGCGTCGGACTAAATCTTTGCCAAACTATGGCGAAGAGGAGCGCCTCGGGATGGCTGCAACGTTTACAGGAACGAAGCAGTACAGAAGACCCAGCTTGGGTGCTGGAAACGTCGTTTTCTACGGCGTGCAGAAGAGCGGAATCATTTCCTCCCACTCATCTAGGAGTAAGACGGTCGCTTCAGACTTAGACCATATCAAATTGATTCCAGTAGCCGCCATCCGGTGCCCATATACTGCGCTGGTGCGATCGTTGATGGGCATACAAGGCATGTGGAGCTTGCACTTCTGAGATAGTCTGCGATCCTGCTGTCCACAATTGACATATCTCGCCGTGCTTCAGGCAGTGCCAGCCTGCAATCCTTGCCTCGTGCTGGTGTCTGGCGAAAACCACTTGTGGTTCAAGTTTTTAGCCTATTCATCCGCTCATGATAAGTCGACCCCATACGAGAGATGGGGAGGCCCTGAACCTGTGATGCCGAAGAGGCGGCGAGGTTTCTCTTGGCACAGTTTTGACTCTATCACGTCCAGGTTCACGGAGAGGACTTTTCCGAGCTTCCGGCTGAACGACAAGGAGATGGTGGGATTGTCGCGAAGTTCTGGATTCGCGGTCATTCCCTGCCTTTCCCCAAGGGCGGCAGGTACCTTATGTGCCGACTCTCTTCTTCGGCTCCTGCCCGGCGACATCTCTGAAATCGCCGTTAGAGGCACACCGAAGGTGCGGCAGGATGACGCTGCGTGGTCTGGCCGCAGCGCATCGAACAGCCTTCAAACACGTAGGTCAAGGACGGACATATGTGCGAGCTGAAGATCCGGTAGATAACAGCCTGGAATCAATGTATGTGGTTGCACGACCTAATCGCAGGCTTGGCGTATGACATCAGGGATGGACAGCTATCGAGACGACACTTGCACGTTGAGGTCCTCTTTGACCTGCGTTTCACGAACTCTCCCTCGCCGTGGAGGATACTCCAACCGATGTCATGATCTCAACAGGATATACGCTTCTCGCGCATTCTCATGATGGTCCTCCTGCGCAGCGCAATCACAGCATCGATCTCAGCAAAGTCATGACGTTTCTTGCGCGAGCAGCCATGTCGATCCTTCTGTGCGGCTTGTGGACAATGCAGATCAGGGCCCGTACACAGCATGCAATCTAGCTCGATCTCCAGAGGCAATCGTCCAAGTATCCTCCTTCTGTGGGATTTCGGGCTTTTGGATTCTTCCTTCGAGTCTTCACTCAGCACCGTTATGTGTGCGAAGAACATGCACGAAAAGCCATGAACATATATGAACGGGTAACGTCTGGCTATCGCTATCAAACGATAGCACATCAAACACCCCGCAAAGTAAACCATCATGGGACTCTCATACTTCTATCTCACGTCTGCGTTTGCAGCCATTGTGCTGTCCGTGCAACTTGCAAAGATATTTTACAACGTCTTCCTCTCCCCTCTTCGCAAGATTCCTGGTCCATGGTACAACTCCGTCACAGGTGTCCCATCGAGATTCGCGTCTACAGTACAAAAGCGACAAGCACACCATGCCCACGAACTGCACAAGAAATATGGACCTTACGTACGATTTTCGCCGAATGAAGTACTCATATCAGATCCCGCAGCCTTCAGAGAGATTCATAAAGTCGGAACTCACTTCTACAAGACCGATCTGTACAAGTTCCTGAATCCCACCAAGCCCGGTGAAGGGCCATTTGGAATGTTTCAAGCGACCGACCCTGCGCAGCATTCCCGCCATCGTAAACTTCTAGGCAAAGGCTTCACCCAGAACTACCTTCGCTCCAACTGGGAGGGTAGGATTCAGGAAAAGGCCGCGTCGCTCATTCAGTATCTGAAAAGCGACGCCAAGAAATATTCAGGCGAAGTGGATATCTACAAGTGGCTGCCCCTCTTTGCTGGCGATGTCATTGCAGAGCTTGCATTCGGGCAGTCGTTTGGCATGATGGAGCGAGGCAAACCAGACGAAATTATCACCTACGAGAGCGGGAACACATTCGCATACGCCTTTCCACTGTTGTACCAGATCGTGAGATGGATACCTCATCCAAAGATCCAAAAGGCGTTTGGCGGAAATCAGATTCTGCTCAAAAGAGGCAGAGTGGCCGTGGAAAACAGCAAGGCGGACGCGGGCGCGACCAACCTGTTTGCGAAAGCGATAGCAGATGCCGAGAAGGGCGACATTCTGTTGACTGACGAAGAAGTCGTGATTGAAGCTGGAGACTTCCTATTCGCAGGCACAGACACTACTGCCACAACCCTGACCTATTTGATATGGTCAGTGCTGCGCGATCAAAATGTCCAGCAAGCCATTGAAGATGAAGTTGCTGAGCTCAGCGAACCATACAGCGATGAGCAACTTGACCAACTCCCGGTTCTGGGTGCTCTTGTGAAAGAGACTTTGCGCCTTTACGGCGCTGCGCCAGCGGCTTTGCCACGTGTTACACCACCCGAAGGCGCCATTCTTGGGGGCTACGAAATCCCCGCTGGAACGACAGTCGCAACACAGGCGTGGAGTATGCACCGCGACCCAAATGTCTTCACTGATGCAGAGGTATTCGACTACACGCGATGGCTGGATGGCACGCTAGCTTCGAGAGAGGATGTGAAGCGAGTCTGGTCACCATACGGCGCAGGAAGCAGGATTTGCGTTGGGTCAAATCTCGCGAATATGGAGTTGAGGATCGCCACGGCAGCATTTTTCAGGAATTGCCGTGGTGCGAAATTGGCGCCTAGCACGACAGATGCGAGCATGGAAGTTGAAAATGTATTCTTGATCGCGCCTAAAGCGATGGCTTGTAAAGTGGTGATTCCGGCGGCATGATAGGGCCCCTAGGGGCATAGACTTCGTCAAGAAGGATGTGACAATATGTACGAAGAACAATGAGCATCAATTCATCGCCCAACTTGCTGGCAGCTGCTCAACTTGATGACGACGCGAGGGAGAACGTGGTGAAGCTGGGGGACATCCCTGTGCAAGTTATCCTTGTCGACCATCCTTGTGCTCTTTCACGATCTTGCAGCTCCACACCTCGGTCTTGGCACATCGGCATTCACATGCCGCCAACCTCGAGTCTTGTGAGATCACATGTCATCCACGCCAGCAGACCTTCACATGCCTTCGAGCGCTGACAGTCGCGGCCTTGTTCAGTTGCTGTCGCTCTTTGGTAGCTGCTGAGCACGTTGTATCACCCAGCATGCCTCCGTAGAATCACGCGCGACAACAATGGCGAACCAGTCCACTCTCCGCCAAAGGCCCGGCGATCGCGTCTCGCAGTGGATCGACTACCTCTACACTCGTGCGGCAGCGCGCGTCGAACAGCTGCAGAATCGAAGTCCTCTCGACCAGCGCACTACCCGACTCATCGCCACGCTCGCCTTTGCCCTCTCCCTCATCACCGGATATGGTGGGTATCGCTACTACAAAGCCAGTAAGAAGGAGAAGGAAGTCGGCAGCAGGCTTCTGCGGCGCAATAGTGGTCTCAAAGCCAAAGATGGCACGCGGACAATATACGTGCCCTACAAGGACACTAGCAGCAAGGTTGTCATTCATCCGATCAAAGCGACGACCTTCGATGCCCACCGACGCTTCTTCCTGAATCCCATACGGCAACGGAGCTCTGGGAGGACGATTGCGCTAGATGCTCCACCCACGAACATCAAGCCTGGCCTCAATGTAGCATTTGTGCATCAGTTCATGGCGATCATGCAGATTGCGGTGCCGCGACTGGGGTCAAAAGAGTCCGGACTGCTTGCAACTCACGCTTTCTTTCTCTTGCTGAGAACATATCTATCGCTCGTAGTGGCAACATTGGACGGAGAGATTGTGCGAGATCTTGTGGCAGGTCAAGGGAAAGCTTTCCTGCTTGGACTCGGAAAATGGCTTTCTGTGGGCGTGGTTGCAAGCTACACAAACTCGATGATCAAGTTCTTGCAATCCAAGATCAGCATAGCATTCCGGACGAGGTTGACCAGGTACATCCACGACTTGTATCTGAGCTCAAACATGTCGTATTACAAGATGCACACCCTCGATGGCAGCATCGACCAAGGAGCCGACCAGTTCATTTGCCAGGATCTTACTCTTTTCTGCGACAATGCTGCTCAACTGTATTCCAGTCTTGGGAAGCCCTTGGTTGATCTGTTCACGTTCAACTATCAACTCTACAAATCGCTGGGCCCTCTGGCACTGGGTGGATTGCTCAGCAACTATGCTGCCACAGCCATCTTGCTGAAAAGGCTCAGCCCACCATTTGGCAAGCTGAAAGCGGCAGAAGGCCGCAAGGAGGGTGCTTTCAGGGCACTGCACTCAAGACTGATCGCCAACGCCGAAGAGGTGGCCTTCTATGCAGGCGGTCCTACAGAGCACGCCTTGCTGGACGCAGGTTTCAAAGAGTTGAAGAAGATGATGGAGACCATCTACCGTGTCAAGATTGGATACAACATGCTGGAAGACTTTGTGCTGAAGTATACGTGGTCTGCGCTGGGCTTCGTTGTGACCAGTCTGCCTGTCTTTTTACCCGGATTGCACATTGCACCAGAACCACCATCGTCGACTGGCAGCGGCGAAGGCTCGGCAGACGTTTCTGCTGATAGCAGGACAGGATCACGCACGAAACAATTCATCACCAACAAGCGACTCATGCTCAACCTCGCTGATGCTGGAAGTCGCATGATGTACGCCATCAAGGACTTATCGGAGCTTGCAGGTCAAACTAGTAGAGTGTTCCTGCTTATCAGCACTCTTCACCGCGTGCACGCGAATGCTTACCATCAACCAAGAGACCGCTTTCCTGAGCTATACAACTTGGCAGACGTGCACGGTACATTGCACAAGGGCTATGACGGCGTGCGACTGGAGAATGTGCCGATTGTTGCTCCTTCAGCACATCCAAATGGCGGCGAAGAGCTGATTGACAACCTGCAATTCATAGTCGGGCCAGGCGATCATCTACTCATTACCGGTCCCAATGGCGCAGGCAAGTCCGCTGTAGCCCGCGTAGTCGCTGGCTTGTGGCCGACGTATCGTGGTTTGACATCAAGGCCACGCAACACCGGACAAGACGGCATCATGTTCTTGCCTCAGAGAGTCTACTTGAGTCATGGGACGCTTCGTGACCAAGTCATCTACCCGCACACTGAGGTCGACATGAAGGAGGCCGGCCGTACGGAGATGGAACTCCTCGGCATCCTCGAAGAGAGCAAGTTGGGCTACATTCCTGATCGTGAAGGCGGCTGGGATACAAGGAAAATGTGGCAAGATGTGCTCAGCGGTGGTGAGAAGCAGCGCATGGCGATTGCGCGACTACTGTATCACGAGCCTCGTTACGCTTTCATTGACGAGGGCACTTCTGCCGTGAGCTCAGACGTGGAAGGCATCCTCTACGAAACGTGCAAGAAGAAGGGCATCACTTTAATCACTATCTCGACTCGAGCTTCTTTGAAACGATATCATGCTTACACACTTACGCTCGGCCTGGGCGAGGACGCCAGCGAGTATGAGTTCAACAGGATCGGAACTGCGACTGAAAAGAGCAGCGTTGAGCGAGAAATACAGGAGCTCAAAGAGAAATTGAGCCAGGTTGAGAAGTGGAAGCAAAGACGGCAGGAGATTGATGAAGAGTTGAGCAAAGTCTGGGTCGGAGGCGAGGAGTTGCCTGCGCCTGAATATTGCAGCAACGGCAACGGAAGCTCCGAGGGTGAGACCGTCAGTGTGTAGAGGGCGACGCAGGGAGCCTCCTTTGAATCTTCGTTGAGAGTGGAGCTTGTCCGGACAGCTCACACAGCATGCCGAAAATATCTGACGTCGACTTGCCATCTCTTGATCGCCATTAGAGTGCGCGCCACTGGCAGCTGCCATGCTTCACATCCACGAACACATGCAGCTCAGAAGATGACGCCAAGAGGTGGGCGATGATGACTTCAACTTGAAGTGCTTGAGAGCAAAATTCCCTCGACTACGATGACCGGGGCGCGTGGAAGACTATGACTGCAAGGATCGTGCGCACGACAACAGACAGCGGGCACAGCTGCTTGCTCAATACTGCCCCAGCTTCCCCATATATTCGGCAGAGACCGCAAAAAGATCCGCCTGCAGCATGAGAGCCCGGATAGATGCATCGAGAGATCATATAAGTAGAAGGACAGCAAGCTGAGGATGTGTAGCACTGATTACGACGTATAACGAAATCTATTCTGAATTTATTCTCATGCACACGACGACCAAGTTTGACTCGCCACAAGCGCCTGCACCTTTGAAGGATCCGCCATCTCGAGCCTCAACTCTTGCCCCTGATTCACAGATCTGACTTGGATGTATCCACTGTCCTTGTTCTGCTCATAGCCGCCCGGCGCATAGCCTGAAGTTGAAGCCTGCGTAACACCATACATGACGGCTCTCGAGCCAACTTCTTTAACCAGCTCCTCGACCTCCGCATTCGGGTGTTCATTCCTCAGGATATCCGCGTTGAAAGCTTTTGCGATCTCGATTGGAGACATGCTGACTTTTCTTCCCAAGAGCCAGAAACCGTTGTACATGGTGAGGATCACGATGACGGCCGCGAGGGAAAGACCGACAGCAGCGCCAAGGTATGCGTGTTGCGCTCTGTAGACACCCACAGTGCGGATCTGGTTGAGTTGGACTCCCTGCATATCGCTGGTGTTTGTCATTGTCAAGGCAGTGCGGAACATGAGCTGGCGAGCTTGTTCGAGAAAAGCTGGAACGGGGTCATTGAAGTAGATGCTGCAGAGATCTTGGTTCAGTGGAGCGGGCTTTTTGACTGCCTCTGACATGTTGGCGAAGCGGGTGCCTGCCGGACCAGTAGAGAGGAGCTCGTAGCCGATCGTGCCTGCGAAGCGGATGTGGGTGTAGCCGCTCATCGTCTCTTCGAGGGCGTGAGCAAAGCCTCCGAGCTCGGTTGGGCCTTGAGTTCCCGGGTCTTCGTATTGGTTGGCGTGCAAGACTTTGTCGTCGTAGAGAGTTGTTTTGGGATCGAGAGATGGTTGAGCTGTTGCCGTCGATGATGACGGGATATTCTACTGTTGCTGCTTGCAGAGTACAATTCTGAACCATTAATACCCCCTCGCAGTCAGAGTTGTCTTTGTACTGGATGTCCAAATTCATGCGACCTGGCTGGCCATAGGCCCAGCTTAGAGCAGAGCGGTAGACAAAAGTGCCGGCCTGCGCATTGATACATTCCTGGCTGATATCCGGATCGATAGAGTTGCAATTATCGCCGGGCATAACGCTGAATGGCACAGTGTAAGAAGAACAGTTGACGGACAAGCCAGCAGCCTTCAGACGACCTGAGCACTTGCCATCACCGGAGCAGCCGGTCTTGTTGGCAGGTATGCTGCGTCCGCTTTCGAAAGCTCGGAACACTGGCGCGAAGTCCTCATGCAGCAGTGGGACAACCCGGAGACGGCCAGACATGTATCCAGTCGGAAGGTCAATTCTCTGCGCAGCCTGAATGCTGACATCGACAGTTGATACAGCTTTCGAGATTTCAACTTCCGACGAACGTTGAAGCAGTGGACCATTTAGGGGCGTGATCGTCAGGAAAAGTGTGACGAAGGCGATGAAGTTGAAGTGTCTTCCTGCCTTTAAACTTGCAAGAGCTGAGCTCCCACAGTCCCAATTGCGGTGGAGATCTCCAATGTTTGTGCCGTCTGCTATCGCTCTCTTCCACCAATTTATCGTGGCGCCTCGGCTCATTGCGTCCTGAAGGAGAACATTGGCAATGGTATAGGCGAACGAGACATAGACCGAAGGTGAATACTTCCAGCTCCCGATAGGCTTGCCGTCTGAGAGTAAAAGGATGGCCACGGCTCCAGCGATACACAGAAGTGCTAGGAAAAGGGCGAGTAGCCCGACCCAGGGCATGCGTCGAAGCACGCCGCCTCTCCAGGCATGTTTGTCAGAACGAGTTGCATCGCGGTACTGTTGAGCGACATTCGAGCGCTCCTGCAGTCCCAAGTCTCTTAGACCAACGTTGACCATGATTGGCGATATCGAAGAAGAGATTCCAGAATGTCGTGGTTGTGCTCGACTGTGGACTATGCGTAGACTATCGATATCTCATGTACATTTATTGGGGTCGCACCTAGCACAGCCCATCTCGAAGCCTAGATCAAAGTGCCATCTTACGAGAACCGCATACCATACGGTGTGCCCGGCTCGGTCATCGATATCGCAGTTGTCTTGTATATTCTACTCAGCATTTAGCTTTCAGAGCGTTTCTTGGCACCTTCCCACCATTGATAGACAGCTCCCACAGCGGCCTTGGCTGGCATGCCAACGTCAGCAAAGCTGCATTGGGGCTCCATGAAACACAACGATGTGCGTGCTGGTATGTTTATGAGATCTTCGTCTGTGGTACGGAATTCGCGAGAGTCCCCTGAGGCGCTGCGCAAGCATGACTAAGGTGTTCATTGGCTTGCGGCTGATGAAAACTGCGGGATGGATGGTATCCCGAGTGACTATATCTTACTAAAGATGTTGCGCAAGAGATCCCATTTTTCAAAAACATTCGATCTTGCCCTTGGAAAGTCCAGCAGATGCTCTCGCTTCGAAGTGTCCACATGCCCAATATGTTTTTCTTCGTAGCTGTCAGCTCGCTTCTACTGGCCTCGAAGACGATGGCTACCGGATTGCCTTCATTGCCAGCCCGGACAGGACTTGCTGCAGACAGACTCGGTGCGCGAGAGTGATCACCGAAGCCCACTCATCCTCCGACCTATCTGCCTCGTCGCCAGAGTGATGAGCTGTCCCCACTTTGCGGCTATGCGGAGGGCGATGCTGGTAGGTCCACGTGTCTTCAGCCTGCCTGCAGCGTCCTGACAATGATCCTAGCAATGGCTATCCAATGCACCGGTGGCGAATTCTGCGGGTTCAATTTGACATACAACGCTTTCGGCTACTGCTCGTCGGTCGTCGTCGCCGCCGCAGACCAATTGCTGGGCGAATGCGGCTACTACACCACCTGCTTGGATTTTGAAGAACCCTGTGATGCTGAATGCCAAAGCAATACGAACATCTACCGTTGCACCGAATCTGCATTTCCCAAATGCGTCAAGTACGAGTTTGCTATCGAGGGAGCAACTCTGACCAACTTTGGATATGCGGATACCGTTGCGAGTCCCACGGAGGTATTGCAGGTTCTCAGCACCACGGTCGCAGGCGGCGGCGCAGCAGCGTCCGGTGGAGCGTCCGCTGAATCGACTGGCCTGGATTCACTGATTGAGAATCTGCTATCGATATCGTCCGCGATAGATGCGGTTTCCAGCCAGCTGCCATCAGGAATCTTGGCCTCTGCCGCGGCGACACCAACCGGCAGTGTGTCAAGGTCTGTCACCCGAACACAGGCGACAGCCGATACATCGGGCGGCAGTTCGGCTCAGCAGACTGGCGAAGCCTCCTCCTCTCAAGCTGAAGACAACGCAGCAGCTACGGCGGGTCCGAATGCGGGTATTGTCGTTGGTGTACTCTTCTATTCGGGCATTTGGGCGCTGGCCAGAGTGGTGTAAGCAGTCGGAGCAGCTGACGTTTGTAGTGAGCCATACCAGACTAGACAAGCACATATTCAAACAAGCATTGAGTTTCCCCTCATCCCAGTCGCTTTCATGCAAAGCCACTTGCCATCGCAGACCTTGAATTCGGAAATGGTCATGGAATGTATGGTGACTCCTGGTGGTCTGCCGGTGATCTCCATATCCGTGAAGAGCGAAGCCAGTCCTCTCTTTGGATCGACTTTTGAAGTCATGCCCAGTATTCGCACTTGTGATTGCGGATATTCCAGTGCTCCTCGGCGATGGTGGTCGACCCAGCCCGGCAGGTCTTCTGCTTTTTGGTTGTGCATACTAGCCATGAAATCTTGGTCATACCCATCTATGTTGATGGCTTTGTCGTACTGCCGCGTGTTGAGGAGTTCGGTATTCATGGCGAAGAAGCTTTCCAGATGCTCGCGGATCTTGCGGATATCGGTACAGTCTCCAGGCAGACGCGTAAGAGGACTCTCCAGCTTATGATCGCCGTCTTTGCCGTCTAGAGATACGGGCGTCAAAGGCTCGTATTCGCTCGTGCCGCACGCCATGCACTTTGCCGCTCTGCCTGGTGCTCAAGAGTCTCTGGCGGGATGCAAATGTCGCGAGCACGGATTTGGCAATATTCTGGTGTGGTGCATGTCGATCATCGTGCGCAATGAAGGTTACAGAAGGACGTGCGAAAAGTGGCGCAGGTGGAGGTGTGGTGTCACTGTGGTGGTACGGTTTCACGTAGACGAGTGGTGGGTACCTGCTCTGCTCTGGAGCTCTGGCCTTGGCGTCTTCAATCAACAACTCGAGCTCGGAGATCTTGAGCATATCGTGGACATCTCGCCACGATGGTGAAGGCGCTGACATTCAAGGGCGACAAAAAGCCGCCGAAGAAGCGCAAGCGAGAGGCAAAGGAGGGCGACGATGCCGACACACCTTCCTCCAAGCAGCTCGTGTCTGCGCAGAATGCCGAAGCCGACGACGATGAGAACTGGGTGTCTGCGGACGCCGTCGATGACATTGCCGGACCTGTGATCCTCGTGCTACACTGCGAGCCCGTCGCATGCATCGCCGTTGACCAGCTCGGCCGCGTCTTCACGAGCAAGATCGAGAACATGATCGAGGGCGAGCCACATTCGGCGGAACCACACGATGTGCGACAGGTATGGGTCAGTCAGAAGATTGTGGGCATGGAGAACAGCTTCACATTCAAGGGTCATCACGGGAAGTACTTGGGCTGCGACCAGTATGGCATTTTGTCATCGACTCGCGAAGCTGTGTCGCCAGAAGAGACGTTCAAAGTCACACCAGCAGAGGGCACATCAGGCCAATTCGAGATTGCGACGATGCGATCTACGTTCCTGTCTGTGGACGGCGACAAAACACCTGCTGAAGTGCGAGGAGATGCAGAAACTGCAGGCGAGACGACGAGCATTCGCATCCGTATGCAAGCTCGCTTCAAACCAAAGCACAAGACTGAAAAGGCGGAGAAAGTGCGCTCGAAGATTACTCGTAAAGAGCTGGAGGCTGAGGTGGGAAGACGACTGGATGATGACGAGGTCAAGAAGCTGAAAAAGGCGAGGAAGGAAGGAAATTATCATGAAGCTATGTTGGACGTGAAAGTCAAGGGCAAACATGACAAGTTCGCCTGAAGAGCTGCTATGTTACAATGGCCCCTGGCGCAACGCATCTCACCCTGAAAGCAACATTCCGTCGCGGATGACCCATTTCAGCTGGCCGCAGTCCGACAACTCAGCGGATACAATCGCGGTCGTCTGGATATTCGTCCCTGCGCAGCCGCTCAACGAAGGCACGCGCTCTCAAAATATCTGCTGGCTCTGCTACTTGCGAGAATGGAATCTGCGACGGAGAGACGTAATCCGAGAATGGTCGACCCGATGTCTGCGGTGTCGAAGGCAGCTCGGCTGAACGTCTACCAGCTGCTGGCGTTTCTGGAAGTTCATCTCCTGTAGCTTCTCCAGCACTAGAAGAACGAGTGGTGCGTTCTACTCCGTCTGTGAGTTGCTGGAGGTCTCTAGCACTGAAAGAACGCGAGTTGCCACTGGTCCCAGCCTCCTGTAGACCAGCCTCCTCGAGACGACTTCTCACAGACGGAAGTGTGGCCAAATCACCGCTTGGAATACGAGCAGGATGAGTTCGAGCTGGCGGTGTAGGCGTGTCGGAGTCTCCCACGCTATAGAAGCGTTGTTCCTGGCGTTCTTGGGAGCGCAAGCTCGAAGCCTCACTTGCAGCGCATGGTCCGCGTGCCAAAGGTGGAGGCGACTCTTGAGACAATCCCGATCTTATCCCAATCTTGCCGTTCTCCTCAGCGTTGCGTCGGGCTTCGCGAAGCCTCTCGAGCTGTTCAAAGTATTGGCGCTTCGCTTCCTCTTCCTCACGTACAAGTCGTTCCTTTCTTTCCTCCAATGCCGTCGCCTTGTTCCAGCACGTGGACTTCTTCTCCAACTCTTTCTCCTTTCCCTTTCCCTTGCCACCACCCCCATTCGCATCTTGCTCCGCCTCGCTGGGTACAAGTCTCGCAGTTGGACTGTACATCCCCGGCGGCTCAGTGACTTGATTCCCAAATCGAGGATTCGGAGGGATGCTTCGCTCGTATCCAGGCAGTATATTCACACGGACTCTTTCGTTGTTTCTCGGTCTGATGGTTTGTTGCACCATTGGGCTGAGCTCGTAGATTTCGGGACGTCTGCGATGTGTTGGCGTGGTCATTGGGCTTGGAACACGAGTTGGTGGTGGATTGCGCTGCTCTCTGTCTAGACCACGGAGGTTTTGGTGAGTTCTGCCGCTGCAACAGCAGAAAAGGTCTGCGATGTATTCGCAAAGCGTCTTCTGGGGTCCATTCTCGTCGTGACTTGTTCGTCCTGGTGGACGGTGTCGGCTGTTGTGTCCGCTCATGGTTGCGGACGGGGAATGTGTTGAACGATTTGGTAATGTTGCATGCTAGATACTGTTCACGACTTCATATCTATTACTCTGATCTGAAGCAGTGAATGCATGTTTGCTTCAGCTACACCTTTGAGTCGCACTTCAAATGCTTCTTTCAGGCATGTTTGACCAAGAAGAATGAGTCCATTGTTTTGCAAACAAGCAGCACGAATATCCAGAATCACAATCACAATCACAACTACGACGACTTCGAACGAGAGTCTGCTCCGAGATTCAGCTGTAGCAATTTCGAGAACACGTAGGAAGAATGGACGGACTGGTTTCTTCTCGAATACAATGTAGCATCGGTCGATCAAATATATAATTCTAGACAGCTTGTATACAAGAAATGTACACGATCTTCGATGCCATCCACCCATACCTCATGCGCTGATTATGAGCCAAAGAAATGTCTGTAACGTCCATTCCAAACGCCTCGCTGTGTTCGCTGAATGCCAACAAGAAGGGGTATCCGCGAAGGTGTGAAACAGAACTAACATCATCAAGCCGTGCCCACGCGGCCAAGTGGGCGCTTATTACTACTCCCGCTGGTGATCTTCCTCAGCAAATCGCCGTTGGTAGCCTTCAAAGACAACGCAGAGCTTCGTCGCCCCTTGAGATCTCCATCTTCACTTCCCGCAACCACAGTCGCAGAGGATCGTGAGCCACTGCGCTGTTCCGGGGAAAGTTTCTCTCCACTACCATACTTCTTCTCCTCAGCCTCATCAGTGGCGTACGTGGTATATTTCTGTCCGCCGCCAGGTGGCACTTCGACATCTTCGCCGTCCCTGGTCTCTTCCATTGCGCCTTTCTTGGGTTCTTCAGCTGCCTGCATCTCCCGCATGCGTTTGGCAAAGTATTTCTCGAGATCGTCGCCTCGCTTTGCGTGCTTCAGCGCTCTGCTGGCTGTATTGATATTCTCCAATGCCCCAGCTTTCTGCCATCGTCGTTTCTCCCGATTCAGCTTCAAGCGGTTGACGAGACCGCCACCGACAGGTCCGTATGCATCGTAAGCTGCTTGCCAGACATCCTCATAGACTTTCCATCCCTCGAACACTTGATTCTCGACAGCCTGCAGCTGTTCCATCTTCTCAGGATCATCCTGCTGTTTGAGCGCCTGGAGGTCTTTTGTGCCTTGGACAAGATGTGCTCTTCGAATAAAAGCTTTGGATCCAGGGCCATTGTCTGCGTGTCGCTTCTTGATGTAAATCAGCACGCCTTTGCCCACGTATGCCGGCGGCGAGATAACTGCCGAGATGTTCTTCATTACGAATCCGCCTAGACCCTTGCCGACTCCAGTCCCGAAGCCGACCAATTTTGCCGCTGATGTGTCGCCGTCTTTGAACCCTCCTCTAGGAAGTGTCACTAGTCCTGTCCATGCATCGTACATGCCGTAGACGAACTCCCGTCGGCCAGCTGTGAAACCTGATCGGACTCCCGTAATCCTGATGGGCTTCCTTACTGTCGAGTCGCCCCACAGTCGAGGAGCATTGTGGAAGCCTTGGGCGATAGCCAAATGCAGATCGTTTGGCATTGTCAAAAAGGCCCATCCCGACTGCTTAAAGCCTCGGTGAAAGTCGCTGGCAAGCTCTTTATACACCGGCTGAGCTGCTGCATCGATAGAGAATTCCGTGGCCGCCGTGTTTGCAGTATCATTCCGTGTCGCGGGAGGCCGACGATTGATGTTCTGCTCCGACTCCTCGTGTGGTTCACCTTCGGCAGCTTCCTCAGCCTTCTTCTTCCTCCGCTCCTCTCGTCGCTTCTGGCGCTCAGCTTTCTTGCGCTCCATTTCTGCATGCTTGCAGATGTGCTTCGCCATCCTGACAGGGACCATGCCAACGCCAGTGCCAATGCCGTATAGAGAGTCTGTTAAGGCGCCAAAGGTACCGGTAAGTGGTTCCCCTGGCCCATCGAAGTCGTTCCACGAGACCTTGTGCAGGAGCTTGAGATCGCTAGCCTTGAGCTTGCCGTTTTCCATGAGGATCTCTGCAGCAAGCGCAGACAATCGGAGAACAGATCCTTTGATTCTCCACTCGGCCACTCTGTCTTCAAGAATGGAGCAACGAATCGTGCGAAGCCCAGCTAGGGGGAGTGAGCGGTGGAAGGAAGCCACTGCATTCGCAGCACCATCTCCCTCTCGCTCGATGCCCTCCGCCAACTTCTGCACGTTGCGTTGTGCCTCTTCTGTCAGACATTGCTTGATGCCCGTAGCCAATTTCTGCGCATCGAGCTGTTTCCATGGCACGACTTCGTGTGCGCCAGCTTTCGCCTCAGAGACTCGCGCGGCCCAGAAGGGTTGATCACCAAAGAATGGCACGATCATGGTCGGCTTGGCGCACTTCAGGCCAATAGCAGTAGTGCCGGCACCGCCATGATGCACAACGGCTTTCACTCGCGGGAAAAGCCAGTCGTGTGGGACATTATCCAGCATGAAGATATTATCGGGTGTATCATGGTTGCTGACACCCAGGCCACCCCATCCTTTGTTGACCAGCGCACGAACTCCTGCAATCCTCGTGGCCTCGAAGATCATTTCGGTGAACGTGTTGGGATCGTCCACCACGATCGATCCGAAGCCAATATAAATTGGCGGTGGGCCAGCATTGAGGAAGTCCTCAAGATCCTGGTCGGGTTTGAAATCTTTGGCCATCTCTAGGAACACAAAGCCAGAGATATCGATCTCGGGCCCCCAATCTGATGGTTTCGAGACCAAGGACGGACTCCACATGTAGGTATATGGAACGTGCATGCGATAAAGTGCTCCCGGTGCCCACAGCGAACTGACAGGCTCGAGGCCCAGCGTCTTGACTCTGAATCGGTTAACAATATCTCCAAGCCCCTGCCAGGTCATCATCTCGACGAGTGGATAGCTCATGAAGTTGATGTAATTCGAGTCCACATTAGATTTACTGTGCTTGATATTTGCAAGAGGGTGTGGGAAGGCCTGATCAGAGTCAGCATTTGCTCTCTCGTAGTCTTGGACTTCTGTGCACAGTTCCCTGTCATGTACTTACCTGAGTAGGAGTGTAGGGAAAAGTGAACATGATATGGAGCGGTATACCAAGACGCTCTGCAATGTGTACGTGTGCCATTGAAGGAGGGTTTGCGATGATTGCATCCGCCTAACGCAAGATTAGCATGTAAAACTCTCCTCCGAAGCTGTGGCAAACTTACAACGAACGGAAATTTGTCCCCAAGCAACTTCATATTGAGCGTGTCCTTCTCGTCATCGGTAGCATTGACGCACGCACGATACATCCCGTCAAACATCTCAGCCATCCCGTCTCGTCGCCTCTTCACTTCTCCTTCGCGTATCGTTTGTAGATTCGGAATAAGCCCCGGGTTCTTCACCATGAAGGCCATGAGTTCCGACGGATTACCACCAATGCTGAAGAACTCCAGGCCGCCATCCTTTTCGACAAAGTCTCGAAATGTCGGGTGTGTCGCTATTCGTACTCGATGTCCGTGCTCTTCTTTCAATATCCTCCCTATCTTCAGGAACGGCTGTATGTCTCCTCTTGAGCCAATGATCATGATGACGATGTTCAGGCGAGGCTTGCCTGCTTTCGCGGGGAGCGAGGACGCAATCGAAGAGGCATCATCCTCTGCACTGCGTTCTGGATGCTCCGACGCATATCTTCGTTGCTTTCTCTCGCGCTTGTTCGGAATGTCCAGATGATGCCTAACGCTGTGACCGAGAGCTTTGGCGAGGTAACCGCTGTTCGCTGTTTCATTGATCGAAATCTTCAATCGCCCATCATTCTTGGAGACTTTGCCCCTGGTTCGAAAGTACTCATTTCCAATGTGGAATTTCGAAAACGACAGTCCCTGTTTCGCTGCTTTCTTCTGTTCTTCCTCCTCCTTTTGCTCGACCCTGCTCTGCACTCTTTTCAGCTTCGTCGGCTGGGGCGTCGCTTGCCTGTCTCCCTCATCGTCGGTACTAGAGTCCGAATCGGAGGACATCGGATCGAATTGGTACTGGTAGGGATGTTGCTTGCGCCTCAAGGCCCTCAACAAGGTGCTGCTTCGAGTCGGGGGCTTCGGTCTGCTCATGGGTGCTGTACTGGCTCGTTTCCTCCCAACAACTGTTGGTTCCGCTTCGGCCAAACTGGATGGATTCGTGATCGACTTCACAATGTCGTCCGTTTCACCCGGAAACTCTGAGAAGTAATCGCCTTTAATTCCCGGCGGTGTCTCGACCGGCTCACGAGGTCGTCCATCTTCAGCTTCATCGATGGGAGGGGCCCCAGATGCGACGCCAGGTAAAGTGTCGATGGTCGAGATGGGTGATCGGCCTGCATTCTCCAGTCGCGATGGCTCCCCAGCGCCCAATGGAGTTTCCACTGCCTCGACGGCGGGCGGCATCGAAATGTGTGGTTGCGAGCTTCTGCGCCTGCGGAGACGCGAGCTGCAAGTCGTTCAAGTGGAAGGAAGGTCCCCTCAAATATTACTAGCAGTGCTGCAAGCCGAGCATGTGTTTTCGTTGTCGCGATACAGGGCACTCCCTTCTAGAACCCCAGGCGCGTCGTGCACGCATCAACTAAGTTGCTGAGATCACTAAGCTCTTACCGACGGGTACCGGAACACGTGCTGAAAGATGATAAGGACAGTCTTGACGTAGCTGCCGACAGACGTTGGACTACTGTGCCTGTGAGATGTGGCCTACTGAATCTGGCGCGCAGTGGGTTGGAGAAGATGGGAAAGCAAAAAAGCATGGCGACGTCAGAGCAGTCCAGGCACAGTTCGGTCGGCCGCGGCATCCAGCAAGACCCGTAGCCGGCAGCATCCATTGTGGTCGGCGCCGCGAGCGACTGATGTGTCTGAGGCAATGGCCCGTGCCTGATCGACCCACCCCTCGTCGATCCTGTGGCGTCGCGGACGTGTGATGATGTAGCTCTTGTGAGACCACGAGACCCATTCAGGAGTCTGTGCAGTAGCAGCACGCGCAGGGTGGAAGACGTAGGGAAGAGGGTTCTGGTCGACAACGTCGGATTGAGCCAGCTCAATATGTCCGTCAGCAATGTCGGACAGCCACGTAAAGAATGCCGTAAGATGGTGATCGGCGACAGGACGAATGAGCTTCCCGAAGGGCGCCGACCAGCTTACAGGCCAGGGGATTGAGAGAAGTTATGAAATAGCAGCATGTTTGAATTGCTTTCGCTTTGTACGATTGTTGGTGAAAAACATTAGCTGAGGTGGTATCATAAAAAAAACACTTCAGCGCCCAGTGCCGTCTCGCTCAAGCTGAAGCTGAAGTATAAAATACGAGAGTGGTTCCAATTTCCAATAAACGTGATACACAGATTCGTCGTGCCGTTGCTGCCGGTGCCATCCAAGGCATGTCTTTTCGTCGCGTATTCAAAGCGGCGTTGGCCCTCTCCGTGCTTGAGCAGAGGACGTTAGCCAGCCTTGTCACATAAACATTCGTCATCGTCGTAAGGGTGATGCGAAGGGCGAGGCCAGGTTTAGACCTGGGACATTGCCGGGCCACGGCGGATACCCTTTGGTGCACTGCCTCCGCTGATGCCACTGCTGCTGAGGAACGTGGTGGCGACAAAGGCAGCGAAGCCAAACCACAAGAAGGCGCAAGAAGCTTGCGCTTCCCGGCAAGCTGCGGATGGGTCGCTGGCGCCTCGAGAGACGCTGTTGGTGCGGACGTAGCCCTGGCTGGGAGTCAGCACCTGCGCTCATGTCGCGTCATCGTTGGAGCAAGTTACCTCGTTGTTGCAGCTGTGCACGCCCAGGCGGGCGGCAAGCGCGACAGCGGCGCAGAACCAGAAGATGGTGAGGAGGAGGTCGAGCGCGAACGGCAACATGCCGTGGACTGCGAATCGCTCGTTGAAGGTCGCGGGGATCAGGAAGAACAGGCAGAGCATGGCAAACGCAGCGCAAAACATGGTGTAGCTGGGCCACGGTTAGCCGATGTCTCGGGGGATGGAGTCTGCGTTGAAGTGTTGAGCGTACTTGTTGATGGCTGGGTCGGCGCCCATTGCGATCGCGTTACCGATGATGGCCATGATGAGCAAGCTCATGAAGAACTGGAAGCCACGCAGGCCGAGGCCGAGAAGCTGTGCCATGCCCATGTCGACGATGTTGTGGGTGGAGTTGCGTGAGTGTTGATGCGACGCGGGAGGTGCGAGACAACGAGGATGACCGGTCAGGAGGCGGGTGCGACGGCGACAGCGGCTGTGTTGTTTGGCGTGGCAGACGGGATGGGCGAAGGAGAGCGGCGGGTGGGCAGAGAAGCGGTATAAGAGCGCGCGCAGCAGCAACAAACGTGGAAGCCGACCTTTCCGGGGTACGTCACTGCCAAACTCTGTCTGGGTCGATGTCGTCGGACATGGAATACTGAATCACTGCAAACGTGCGAGCAATGATGATGCAGCCCCGTCACATCAACGCTCTCCACGATCCTGCTGCTGCGCGGGAGGTGCTGCTTGGCGGGTGCACTCGTCGTCCGCTCCGCGCAAGGCGTGGTCGTGAATCGTGATGACGATTGCTTCCCTGCAAACCCACTCTCCAGATCGCGCCCATGCGTTGTGGTGCCACAACCAGCCCGCAACGCCACATTCCACTCTCTCTCTTCAGGCATCATTCGTGCTGCCGTGCTAGGAGTAGTCTGCGATCAGCCTCTGTTGCAAATGCATAGCTTGAGCCACGATGCTCCTTCGAGCCGACTACCGAAACTGTGGCTCGATGATCTTCGTCCCGCATGAGTTCGTGCAGCAAATCCGTCATCCAGACACACTGCCAGACCGCGCCTTTGATCGCTTGCTGTCATTTCCGCGGGACCATGAGCCTTTGCCCACACCATGCTATCATCCGACTTTTCACTCTTGTTTCACAAGTATCGTGCAGTAGTCAGGCCACATGATTGGGAGAAATCAGCATCTGAGCTGATAGGCTTCATATTCGGATACACTGAGGATCAATAAGGTCCTCCGATACATGCACGTAGCACCTCAATAGCTTACGTAGAAGAGCCATATTCCTTCTGCCCTCTTTGGTCGTACGCTTTGCGACAGTAAGTCGATGAATTGTACTACATGCCCCTTCCAACGCCGAGGGGAAATCATCCATCTCCGCCTCCACCTCTTTACCGCAAGAATAGCAGACCATGACAGACCGCGCCCTTGGGAAGACATCGAAGCCGGACATAGGTCCCGCTATGTCGGTGGATCAGAGAAGAAAATTAGCGAGGATAAAGTACCCTGTTTGTAGTCTGGGAGCAGCTAAATGTATCCATTCTCGCGACTAGTCCCCCCAACGCATAGCGTCTGAGGCAGCAAGAGCATTCCACTCAGCATGCGCCAAGGAGTGGCATACAGCTCCGTCGCGCGTGATTGTTATGCTCTCACGGGCAGAGCTTCCTGAAAGCTGCGCACTGCAGACAGATAGTCGTCCAGCTTGACCGCTCCTGCAGACCAGATCATGAGAACATCAACAAGTGGAGTCACGCGTCGGGTTCGTCGTCTCGATCGCTGAGAATTCGAGCCTCGTGTCGAGTTCTCAAGTTTCACTGGTTTCTGAACGTAGCCAACGATATTCAGCCAGGATCCAACCTGCAGCAAATCCTGATGGACATTTTCAAGCACATTGTCGATAGTGGCCAAGAGTGTTGGAGTCTTCGAGCTGGTACCAGGGTAGTCGGTTTTCAAGACGAGCGTTGCACTTTCAATGTGGTATGCATGGACACTGCATACAATCAGCGCAAGAAGCACTGCAGTCGCGTGGCACTGACCAGCCCAGCACGCGAATTTTGGTGCCTGGTGCTTGCAGCGGTGCTTTGTCGAGCAGGATCAGTCGCGCCGCTTCGGGTCTACGATTCGCTGGGTCGTGTGCAGACATGTCGTGGAGCGATTCATTTCCACGCACTTGAATGATCGTGAAGTCAAGGATGTGTGGGCAGGGAAAGCAGCACAGTGCCGACAGAAGAAGCGTCTGGAACCAGGTTCGCGGGCAGGCTTATCTACATGTATCTGCACGTGAGGGGTGCCCGGACCACTCAACATGACCGCATCGCTCAGGCCGACGTTTGTTCCACCCGCCGCAAAGACGACGGGGGGCAGCCACGAGATAGACACGGCCACGCCACGCTCCGCTAACTCGCTGCCTCGACACCTCACTTGACCACTTCACCGGGCGCAGCATCCTCTTCCCTCCACCCAAGTCTCGCTCCTCCCAACTCCCGACACAGCACGATAATCAGCGACGACCATTTTGCGGGACCATGGCTTCGTGGGGCTGGGGCAACCTTTTCGGAGGAGGTGCTGCAGCAAAGAAAGATGCCCCAAAGAATGCCATCCTGCGGCTACGAAGCACACTCGAGATGCTGTCCAAGCGGGAGAAGCACCTGCAAAACCAGATGGATGAGCAAGATGCGATAGCGCGGAAGAACGTGACCAGCAACAAAGCGAGTATGTGGACATAGCCCTCCCCACGGATCGCATCAGGGGCAGACGTACTGACCCACCTCATCTAGTTGCCAAAGCAGCACTCCGACGAAAAAAAGCCTTCGAACACCAACTCGAACAAACCAGCGCCCAGATGATGACTGTCGAGCGAGAAATCTCCTCCATCGAAACCGCCAACATCAACAAAGAAACCCTCGACGCCATGAAGGGTGCCCAGCAAGCCATGAAGAAAATCCACGGCGACCTGTCCATCGAAAAGGTCGATCAGACCATGGAAGATCTGCGAGAACAACACGCGATTGGCGAAGAAATCGCAGATGCTCTCACGCAAGGAAACTCGATGCAAGGCGTGGATGAGGATGAATTGGAAGACGAGTTGGCAGAATTGCAGCAAGAAGAACTGGATAATAAGATGTTGCGGACGGGGAATGTGCCGGTCAGCGATCAGATATCGAGGCTGCCGAATCAGCCTACAGGGGAAATTAAAGGGAAACAGCAAGCTGTTGAGGATGATGAGGAGGAAGAGCTGCGGAAGCTGCAGGCGGAGATGGCCATGTAGAGTGCAAGAAGGAATCGGAAGATGCATTGCCTGATCATGGGTACAGTTGGTGGACAGCGCTGGTCCTTGGGAGTTTCTGATTCGTGCCCTGCTTTATTGGTTCAACTCTCCAGATATCCAGAGACTTTTACAGCCTTTCTCAAACCATGTCATGAGATGGTGTTTTTGGTTCGCTTCCTACCACATCTTGTCTACATTTGACACGGACTCAGACCGGGCCTGGAGGATGCTCTCATATGACCAGATCTCGCCGTACGTCTGAGCATGGTACAAAGGCCGAGAAACGGAGCAACGCGAACGGACAAGAGGAGAAACATCACAAAGTAGAGGCAAAGACAACCCCACATGGGTGGTATCATTCCAGTCTTGGCTCTGACTATATCCCTAAACTCCATCCAAGAACCATCCATTCAATACCTCGCAGCAATTTTATGCGCGGGTCTCTGATAGAAACATAAAAACAAGCCGAGTATCCATCCTTCTACACATACCAGAGCGAGAAAAGAAAAAGAAATGCAGTAGTTCGTAGCTCGTGACCGCTTTCCGAGCCAGCTCGTACCAATATTCTGTAATGGGGTATTGCGCTCCTTTTTCCAAAAACTTCATCCTCATCTCTACTGTCCAATTGCTCAAGCAACATACTTTGTTGCGTGTGTATCACTAAAAGGGCTCTGGTCTCGTTTCCCGCCGATACCGTCATGTTCAGGTTCTTGTGAAGCTCGTTTTGCCGCTTCTTCGATCACGGCACTCAGACCCCCTGGCGTTCTGTTGTCGTTGCGCTTGCCCCGTGGACCGGAGCCGACTGATGCTGACATGGCCGCATATGGATTGGGCCGTGAGCCTTGCGATGATGACGACGCCGATGTTTGCAGCTCAGTGCCATCAAAGAATGGGCTTTCGAGAGGTTGTATGAGTGGCGCAGGGCTGGCCGCCGCCGCAGTCGTCTCTCTGATGAGGCTCTTTCGCGCTCGTGCATGCTCGTCTTCCTCATCAGACTCGTGTGCGGTCTCAACCAGCGGAGATGGTTTCAGTGGCTTCGTGTTTGAACTTCCCGTGGATGATGATGCGTCGCTGGCCTGCCGCGACAAAACAGGTGTTCGAACCTTTCCTTTGCCGCCAATAGTCACTGGTGTAGCCTTGATAAACGTACCTCCAGTGTGATGCGAAGAGCTGGGACTTCCATTCGACGAATTCTCGCCAAGCATGACAGTCTTCACCCCGCTCCCTGATGAACTTGGAGGCGCAAATGTTGGCGCACTTTCCATGGACGGTGTTGAAGTCGCAGATGTGCCTGACTTGACAGATACCATTCTCGGCAGGGCTCGGATGACTTGTGTTGCAGGCATGGGCTCTGTGGTGGCATCGTCGCGGTACACATCGGACATCATGGAAGATCGAGCCAAGGACGGAGTGATAGAGTGTGTCGTGTATTGGGTGTCTCTCTTGCCTGACCGTAAGGACGAGCTGTCTGAGTACATGGTGTCCCGCAAGTCTGAGGGCCGGAAAAACAGAGCATCACCTTCGTTGCTAAGGGGGCTCTTCGGAGTCGTGGTCCGTGATGTCTGGTTGGCATACGCAGCTGGAATGGGAGGTACAGGAGCTGCATTCAGCAGACTGTTGTGGCCGGATCCGTTGCGATTTGTAACACCAGGGATGTATGCAATGTGGATGATGTTGCTGGCCCGACTGAGGAAACTGGCAGCCACTGAGCCTCTTGTCCTTGTCGATGCATTGTCCGACTTCATGGCATTGAATTGCGACACGCCCTTTTGCGTCGCGATCTCGTCGTCCTCGTCCCATTCCTCCTGTTCTTGCCGTCGTTTCTTAATCCAGTATCGCCAGAACAGGAAGACGATGAGGGCGATGAACACCACGCCTCCAATAACACCACCTGCGATCGCTCCGACATTCGGTTTCTCGGCCTTGGGCGTGGGATTGGGGTTGGCAATGCAGACCATGTGAGCGCAGCTGTCACAGCTCTGCGGTACGAGAGAGCAGATGTCTCCCTCTGGACATGCTGGGCATGTCGGTGTCTGCGGCTCGCATTCTACGCATCGCTTGAAGATGTTGCGCATCGTCTTTTCGATCTCTGCCACGGCATTAGCTCTGGGAGGCATGTCCACAGCCTGACGGCGCAACCCACCATTGGCAGCGCTTCCGTGCGCCATGGTCGCAATCCCACCGTCGCGTTAACCAGCGCGACGCTCGACCTCGTGTCCTCAACGTGTCGATTGCTCGACTCTCAGGGTACTGTTCCTCGTCCTGCGGTCCCTGTATGCGCGTCGCACAGCCTAAAGACGGCGTTTTATGCCGCGCGGGTCAATGCGGCTGCGGATAATCTCCTGCTTGGTCCAGTCTCAGCCTCTCGATTGGGCTCTCTCGCACTCCAGTCCCAACAATAATCAAGAAGATGGAATCAGACTGAACATAAAAGAGCGACGGTCGGGTTTTCGGCGAGAGGTGGTGGAGCAGTGGTGGTGACGGTGTCGTTGCGGCCGTGGTGCTGATCTGCTGTCTCGGGATGGGCTGCCGTTGAGCGCCGCGTGTTCGAGACTCGTCAGTCTCCACTCTTCCACGTGCAAGACTCCACTTTCTTTATGCTGTCTTTATGGAACCCAAATTGCATGACAGGCCCTATTGCACTACGCCATCAATGGAACAAAGCAGTCGATCTCGCTGTCAATCTCAAGCACAATCCTAAGCAAATATCGATGGAGCATTTACACTGTCAAGAATTGCCTGATGCCTGGTCGAACCGTACTATTCGCCGGGGATGGTGTTAGGCACAATCTGCACTGAGCCAGTGGATCTGAAAACCAGGCCTGGATGCTCAGGAGCGTGCGTGCGTGCACTGCACCGATGTGGAATGCCTCACAGAAGCCTCTATCAAAGCTGGTTAGAGTAGCGTAGTTCTTAAACTTGATCTTACCGTATACACGCACCTACCTATCAGGAAAGGAGAAGATCATGAAGATGTGTAATTATGCCATCGGTACATGCATGTCAATTCATCAAGCAGTCAAAAGATGAGGCAAAATGATGAAACAAGATGAATAGAGAAGAAGACTTCAAAGTCATCGCAAATACTCATTGAACCGTTGATACATACCCGCTGATCCTCTCTCTACCATTTGCCTGTTGCAACCAGATTAGGAACCCAATCCATCCGGCCATCGATGGCAAAGATCAGCTCACATCTTCGAGCCTGTGGTCAGGAGTAAAAAAAATCCCTTCGATCGGACTTACCTTCCAAACCACTTCGCTCAAAAGCATTCAAAGAACAGCACAGCAAATTACATCAAAGTCGATGCTCCAGGCAAGACTTCAACAACAAATCGTCGCCACTCATCTTGTTCTGCTTGGGCTGCACAGCATACATCGAACTCACCTGTTGTGGTGCCGCCGGAGTATCAGGCTGATACATGCGCCAGTGAATATTGCGAAATTTACCATGCTTGAACGCCCAGCCACCATACTCACCCTCAGACAAAGACGAAGAGGATGAGGACCTGGAGCAGCCGCTCTCCACACTAGATCTCCTCGAAGTATCAGGCGAAGCATGAGGATCATATGACGTCTCAACGCTCAAAGTCACGCACACAGAGGGAGTAGCCGGATCACGAGATGCAACGATTCCGTAAGAAATATCCTGCAATTCGGGCTCGGGACCCGTACGAAAGAATAACTTACGAGCTTTGGTTCGTTGACAGGTTATACACTCTGTGAAAGAAGAATTGAGACCCATGTCTTTCGTGTTGTGGCATCCGCGGGAGTAAGTGACGGGGTCGGATTCGGAGGTGGGACAGTAGGTGAAGTCGCGACGAGAGTAGTGCTTGCATGTGTTGTGGTAGGTGGTGGTGAATTGGCACATTCTTGAACGTCCTGGAAGGTGGATGTGCTGGTTCGGAAGGCTGGGGGGAGATGAATGCGGAACAGCGAGCACTATCAGCTCTCTCGTTTCTCTACTACCTCGACGGCTCTTTACTGGATTTTCTGCTGAAGCTGTGGAAGGCGACTTGGTCAACAAGTCTGTACAGCAGGAAATCGAAAGAGTTGCGAGGTCACTGTAGAGTCGAGAGGCTGAGTGCTGGCTGCGAAGTCCGATGAAGAGAGGATAGTGTAAAGGGAATGACAAGCTGGATTATATGTTCATGAGCCGCCATTCTGTCGTCGCAATGAAAGAATCGGAATACCGCAGTGTCGACATTTCCAGTCTTTGTTATGCGTCCTTTGTTGGTTGCCATCGAGAGCATTTGCCGTGGCGCGCTTTGTCTCGATACTGAATAATGCATTGTTATTCTGAAATGGGAGGGCACGAGGAAGGGAGTAGTGCAGAACAAAGCACGAGGACATCGCGACATGACTCAAAGTGCGCAAGGAGTGAGGTCTGGGCATTTCGTAAGACTTTTGGGAAATGAATTGCAATGTTCGAACGCGAAACACGGAAAGCAAGACTCTGGGAATATAAAGAACGACCATGCCGTGAAGACATGATTTGATGCCAGTATTGATGCGCAACTAATTGACTTCTACATTAACGATATTGGACAACCACTCCAACACCCCTACGCAAGCGAGCCTGCCATCCCCCAACAACCACATCTACCTCGACCAAGAATAGATGAACTGTCTCCTCATCCTATACCACCATGCTACTCGAGAGCTAGGCAATCTAGTAGAATGGACCGAATGGAACGTATGGAGGGAATGGTGCAGCGAAAGGACCAGAGCATTGGCACGTTGGACCACCGATCCTGTAAGCGGTACAGTACTACATGAAAGTTAGCATGCGCGTCGTCAGTAGTTCCCAGAGCCTGCGGTAGTGTTCTCCGGTGAACTGCAATAACACTAGCGGGTAGATTTGCTTCAATCCCGCGCCTTGGAAGTTCGCGCACTTACCGAAGAGCCAAAGGAGGTGTATGCGTTGAGACAATTGAAATCCGAGCAGCTGAGATAAACTGGACAGGTTTGTGGAAAGAAGATGTTGGCGTTGTTGATGTACGGGTTGTACGGATTGAATCGATTTGGTACATATGGGTAGCCGGGGTAGCCGGGGACGACGGTGATGTCGCTTGGAAGGAACTGATCAAAAAAATTGCCTTTATCATCGGTCTTCGGAGCCGACTTCCGTTCGGCAGCAGGCGCGTTGGTGTTTTGTTGAGCCTGAGCAGCTTGGCCAGCTTGCTGAACTTGAGCGCCCTGGTTGACTTGCTGCATTTGAGCGGCCTGCTTGGCTTGTTGTGCTTGCTGGGCCTGCTGCATCTGCGCGGCCTGCTCTGCCTGCTCTTCCCGGGCCTCCAGAGCGCGAGCGTTGATCACAGGCTCGGGACCTGCAACAACGCCGCTGACGGCCGTGGACGCCAGGAGGGCGGCGAGGTACTTGAACTGCATCTTGAAGAAGGCTCGAGTAGTAGAATGGCCTGTCGGGACGTCGAGAATCTGCTTGGTGTCGGCAAGGGCAAGAACTTGAAAAAACGAGTGACTTCGGTCGGTATGCTCCGGTAGACTGAGATGGAGACGAAGCGGGGGAGGCACGTCCAGTCGCCATTACATCTTATACCGGAGTCAAAATCTGTCGAACTCTGTTGCTTGACAGGAGTGTTCATGTTGGACTGGGAAGGGAAATTGCCTTGCAATTGGAAGCATTATCCGATTCCGGCCGCTAGGTGCGCGAATTGATCTTGGACATGTGCTTGTGGCCCCGGCCGTGCTTTCATATCTCCCAAATTGGGGGTGAGATATCGAGTGATGAATGAAGTGATTCACTGACCGACCTTCTTCGTAGTGGTACTACCCGCTCAAGATCAGCCCTTGCGACTCCAGCGAATACTGACCGCGTGGTGCTATCAACTATGCAACAACAGTCTTTCGATGGCGTCCTCCCGCACACGACCGCATGCGAAGCAGATGGCAAGGCGTGACCAACAAATAGGCTCTGCGTGGTCTCGCTTGCTGATGGCCATGGGGACCACAGCGCATACCAGGGGATCGTGGCGGTCGAGTGTACATGCAAACTGTATCGCACGACTTACTTGGTGAGTTAAGCAACCAGATCCTGGTTAACGGGACTGGCCTTGATCTCTTGCAGCAAGGCCATCCTACATACAAAGAGCACATCAGCCAGGTGCATAGGATCACCACTTACTGCGCAATCATGCGACCTGTGCATAGGGCATCTGCAGTGGCCAGCCGCGAGACAGCGGTGTGTACTGTTATCCTACAGCACGTTTGAAAACAGCAACGCTGCTGAAATCTAGCCGTCGAGTGAAGGTGAATTCGCTGCGTTCATGGTATCTGGCTAAACCGGACGCTGAAGACTGATCGTGATGATGGAATCGTCCGCATTCGGCGCTGACTTCGACTTCATCGGTTGTGCAATTTCAGCTCCCGAAAGCATGGCGATGCAAGAAAAGTGACAGAATCTGCCCAAAGCCATATGAGTTCGGCGAGCGATGGCACCTCGCGAGCACGCCAGCCTGGCCGCGGAGCTCGTGAGCGCCACACATGCCGAGAGTGGCACTGGCTCATTGTCGTGGCTCCGGCGAAGTTGCCTTGCAGAGGTCACCGCAATTCCGATCACAGATGCTGCCTGATGGCCAAAAAAAGAAAGCAGCAGCGGCCACAATTTCCGCACCCGATCGTGAGGTTATCAGCATTGCTGCACCAAAGCTCATCGTCAGGATCGAGCGCGCGCACACGGGTATTTTCTTACGTCAAGGAAGCATCGTGGTCGAATAAATCTTAGCGTCAACCTGGTAGTCAAACATATGGCTGGGCTAGCCACGTGAGGCGGCGCTTAGAGATGAAGGCAGTGTCATCTGCCGTCTACACTCTGCCCGAGTTCATAAGCTGCAATCTCGCGATGCGCTCGTGAGGCTCAGACTGGGTTCGTGTCGTCCCCAGAGTAGCGGAGCAGGCTCTTGAGATGGACACTTCTGGGCTTTCTGAGCTTGCGGCGCAAGATCTTGAGCCGCTCAAGGCCATCTGCTGACCTGGTTGCATCCGGAATCGCGATGGTGCAGCCATGCCGGAGGACTGCAAGTTGAGCGAGCTACGCCATCGGTTTTGGGGCGCTAGATCCACACAGCTTGGTGTTGGTATGGAAGACATGAACAACATGGCCATCATGCTCGCGGAGGTCTTTTCCTGTCGGCCGTCTGGACCATTCGGACTGTCAGCCCGTGTTGTTGGTAGTGCAGGCCTGGTGCTCACGGTCGAGTCAGAACAGTGGCCTGTGCCGCTCGCCTGCATCGAGCCGTCGCTGGCGTGCTGCAGAGAGCTTTGTGCTCATCCTTCGTCCACGCCATGATGCTCGCCGAGGCGCCGTGGCCATGGCAATACTGCTGTCAAGAGAAATGTCGCGCGCGCAGAGGGGGTAAGTTCGCGTTGGTAACCATTGTCCAGGTCCAGAAGCAGGAAAGCAGAAGTGGGACATGCTATGAATAGATTCTCGGCTAGCTCATTACCGCAAGCGCTCTTGCATGCTCGCTGTCGGCCTTGGTGGGCCGCGCGATGCACTGGTGCTTTGCATGCCAGACGTCGCCGATGCATGGCAATGACGCCCCGCTGCCGTCGTCGGCCATGCCATGCGCATGCTGATGTCGCCGACACCACCGCCCCGCCCGTCCCACCCCTCCGTGAGCCTTTGCAGTGCCCGCCCGGCCGCAGATTGTAGCCTCGTCGACTGCCTCCACGCGGCACCTGCACCGCGGCGGCAACACGCCCGGGGATGCTCCGTTCCCACAACATCGCCGTCGCAGATCTCTCCGAACCAACACCCGCATGCAGAGGCCATGTGCCACCCCGTTCAGCCTTCGCGGTGGCGTGTCCAAGCGGCAGATCATTGCGTCCTCATTGCATTCGAGGCGCATGCCGCACCCGTCTCTATTTTTCGCGCCGCCGGGGTTGGGGTGGGAGCAGACTCCTCTCAGCGGCTCTGCAAGGCCGAGAGGTCCTGTGGTAGCAATGTGGAGATACACCATCGGAGAGCAGCTGCTCGGCGGCAAGTATGTAGCTGGATGCCTTCTTCCATCCGGGCAGGCTACCCCAGCATCTACTAATCAATCACCAACTCGAGCGCGCAGCCCTTCCAACAAGGCCTTGTTGATGAGGTGGCCTAGTCTCTCGACCTACTCCAGACGCACCTCCAACACAATGACCCTCCTCCGGAATCTGGTACTGGCTCTCGCCACCCTCGCCGCCTCATCGAAAGCTCTCTGCCTACCACGCAGCGAGGACTCAAAGCCAGCACTGCCACTGAGCAAGATCTCAAACACTGGCTCAACACCTCTCCCCGTTCCCTCCAAAGACCCCAGATTCATCATCCTAGGCCTCGGGTTTCAAAACTACACCTGCTCCTCCTCATCTTCCACCTGGGTCCAATCCACCATCCAAGCCGGCGCCATCGCCGACCTATACGACATCACCTCCAAAACCACATCCAACACCGGCGACCGATACAGCAAATCCTGCCTCCAAGCCTTCGAAACCTGCCTCAAAGTAACAAAATGCACTCCCACCACAGCCAACGGCTTCTGCGATCGCTGCCACACCATCAGCAGTGCCGCCTTCGCCTCCAAGCGCGTGGGGGAACACTACTTTGACCAAATCAACGGCCTGCAGATGCCAAATTTCGCCCTCGACACCCTGAAATGCTTCTTCTCGGGAAGAAAAGGCGGGGGCGTCAAGGCACCTGCGAACGCCTACAAAGGAGCCAACGGTCTCGGTGCTGTCGACTGGCTCTACCTCGTCGACAACAACTCAGGACGAACCAAGGGAATGTCCAGCGTGTACCGTGTTGAGACCGCTGGCGGTGTGGCACCTTCGAGCTGCTCAAACCCCGGCAGCGCGATGCAAGTTGCCTATGCTACAGAGTATTGGTTTTACGACTAATCGAAAAGCCGTGCGATGCGTTTTGTTTATTTGATTCACTTCTTAACATACTTTTGTACATAATTCTTGACACGCCCAGACAAATACCCACAGATCATGGCGGGCAATTGTTTCCAGATCACCACCAGACGGATGGACAGACAGACAGACAGACAGACAGACAGACAGACAGACAGACAGAACAGACAGAACAGACAGACAGACAGACAGACAGACAGACAGACAGACAGACAGACAGACAGACAGACAGACAGACAGATAGACAGACAGACAGACAGCTAGACAGACAGACATTGATTGATGAGAACGAGATCACGGAACGGCAAAACGGCATATTTCGGCAGAAGAATGAAAACACAAGGACGGGAAGCGAAAAGCAGGCGTTTTCCTTGTTGGTGGCTGATGGAGATAGACGAATGAAATGCGACCAACACACATTCCATCGCAATCCTGCAAGTCATTTCTATTGTTCCAACTTTCGGTTTCGACTTTAGGATCGAGTGTACGTGCAGTAGTGGCAGTATATAGCGTTGATCGCTACCGATGATGTGCATGTTGAAGGAACGATTCTGCGTGGCAGTTAAGAAGGAACGTGCAGGTGTGTGTTGTGTGTGTGTGTGTGTGTGTGTGTGTGTGTGTGTGTGTGTGTGTGTGAGAGAGAGAGAGTGAGAGAGCATTTGATGCAGTTGGTTTTCTTGTCCACGTCAGGGTCAGAATTTCAAGTGTCAAGCGAGGTATCTGAAGGAACTTGTACTCGGTAGATGGTAGATGGTAGATGGTATAGGCTCGTAAACATTATCCAATGCGAGTCAGAGTGTGCACGACTGCAGTGCATGATATTTCCCCCAATGTATACTCCAATTACCCTTTTCTGGACTTTCTTATGCTCCTCATGTCATCATCTAACGTGGCCGTCTGCACGTTGCTCCCTGCCCCACGAGTAGCGATGACATCTTCTAGAATGGCAAGACTGGTGTCACTGGCGTCTCATCCTCGTCCTCGATTAGCGAAGGCGTCATAGCCCCATGTAGCGATGGCACCGGCGGCGTATCATTCGCTGACCTGCGCGGCTTTGACTTGGCTCTCGGCTTCCGCACGGAACTCGCAGGTGTCAAGAGTGTTCGGATCGACTTGCTATCATCACTGTCGAACGGCGAATTGGAAGCTGACAGCAGCACCACCCATCTTCGATCGACAGCGGTCCTCGCCATTCCTATCGCCTTCCAGGACTCGTCGGTGATAGCAGCGAACACATGCTGATTGTGACACGGACATGTCGCTGTCTTCACGATATGGAGGCCGCCTTTGCAGGTACATTGTGTTTGTCTCTGACCTCGGTTCTGGAAGGATGCCCAGCGCTCGCCCGTGGCAAGTCCCGGATACCCTGCGGGTCCGATGAGCTGAGCGGTTGCTGTCTCTTCATCCATGGTAACTGTGCTACCTGCTGGAACGGACTCAAATTTGTCTAGATCATCTGCAGCTTCCTGTGCTTCACGGTCGAGGTATGGAGCCCGCTCCAGATTTTGGATGGCTCTAACTCCCATCCTGATCCTGGTGAGATTGATCGATTGGAGGAGCTCGTCCCGTTCACTCTGCAGTTCCAGTTCCTCAAAAGCGCTGATGGCCTCGGTTGGACTCCCGACACACCGAAAGTCCATAGATTCGTGTGGGTTTACATAAGTCTTCAAGCTGCTGAGACTTCTCATGTTGCGCAGATGTCGGCTGGACTTGATTGAATGGATGAAGGTCCTCTTGACGACCATTCCTTCATCCTCTGGAAGTGGCGGTAACGCTTTCTCCGTTTTGAGTGGCACATGCAATATCGATTGCGCACTTCTCGCAACACGCTCCTGAGTCGATCTCTTCTCTTCTGGACTATTGGCTGCCGTGGAACGCGATTTGCGAGCCGAGCGCGTTTTCTCGATGCGCTCCAGGAATTGCCCGTCGGTGTCATAGTCAGACTGTTCGGATGTTCGTAATGTGACACAGACCCGACTCCGCGACGGATCTCTTGATCTAGCATGTCGACGAGTATTCTGCTCATGCTCATTAAAGATGTTGTCTGCGCTGACCCATCGATCGCGCAGTTCTCCAAGGTCCACAGCGCTATCCTTGGCACGCTCGTGAATTGTAGGTGTACTCTTGGTGTAGTCGGCTCGACTGAATTGCACTTCGTGCGATTCGCGGACAGGGCGAAGCGCAGCTCTATGTGTAAATGAGCCACGAATTTGAATGCTCGACAATGATGCATTCCATGTCTTGAATTTGTCCGTGAGGCTTTCCACAGAGGGCGATCGATGCGAATGACGGCCTCGCATTGTCGTCAGCACCAAGAGGATTTCTTGTTGGTTCGCAAAGTGAACAGGTTTGGTGGACTAGAATTCGCGCAGGAGAGATGACGGGTTGCTAGAGCGAGCGCGCAGCCTTTAGAACGATTGAACGACGCGTGAGTCGTGTGGAAGTCAACATCTTGTCAGAGACTGCAGGCATACCCTGCAACCAAAAGCCAGCGAACTCGCGAAAGTATCGCTTCGAGCAATGAAGACGCTTTCGGAAGTTCCATTGTAGCAATGCAGCTGATGGCTGTTAGCTGTCAGCGCGTTGTGGTGAGTTCAAGGTTCACAAACGGCATCAGATACCGCTGCGCGAACAGAGTTTGTGGCGTACATACAAAGCTGGGCTTGTGAATGGCCAAAACGACTCGTAAAAAAGCCCGGTACCGCCATTGCTGATTCAAGAGTCAGGCGTTAGGAGCATTTCAATAAGCAAAGGATTTGTTATAGATTCGAGGGGGAAGCGTCGCCCCAACGGTCATGCCGGGCTGTTGCAAGTATCCCACCTTGCCGTGGCCGATCTATGGCCTGCACTCGACCGTCTTTGGCGGTGCTCCGACGTTACGTTCGTATTGTGTCTGCTCCAGGACAGGATCATGATGCACCGCCGTCGTTGAATCTGGCCGAGCACCGCGTCTGCGTCTTCGGCATGTTCAACGTCGGCATGGACGTCACCGGAAGATGAGGACATCCCGTCCTTGGATATACTTTCCGCGCCACCTAAGGCGTCCTCGGCACACATACACACACCTCGATGTATATGGCCACCATCTTCCGTATGGCCTCAGGACGCTGGACGGCATAACGGAAGTTTTATGGTTGCTTGGCAACTCTTCACGCCACGCCTTGTCGCTTCCTCTGCAGGATCTCGAGGCGCAAGCGCTCAGCAGCAGCCTGCGTTTCAATCATTCTACCAACGCCAGTCTTCCATGCTTCCTCGAGGCCCTGTAATTCAGCTGCCACGTTGCCTTGGGCCTTGCGTCGGCTTTCCTCAAGCTGCTCTAGTTCGATCTTGGCCATGTCGAGCTCTTTTTCCACAACCTTGAGCTCATCCTCTAGCTGGCTATTGCCGATCAACCAGGCGTTCTTCCCGTAAGTCTCTAGCAGGCCAAGGTTGACTTCGCGACCGCGCAAATACTCGGCACTGGCATACGCTTTTTGTAGGGTATCATTCCACGCTGGCAAGTCTCCTTGGGCCGGGGGATCTAGCAGCTCGTAGCGGCTAAGGTCGAGTCCATGGCTCTTCGATTGTCCAGCAGCAATGCGCGCATGTTCCGCGTCGACCAGCTCTGAACATTTGGAGTTCCTCAGAGCTGGCGTGGAAGGATGGGCGGAGTTCGCGTGCGCTGGGTCGATTTCGGCTTGGATCAAAGCATTGGCATTGTGTAGTACCTCTTCCGACACTGGTGCGTCGACGTAGGGCAGCGCATCGGGCGCGTTCTGAATGAGAGGCATCCTCACAATTTCGGCAGCGTTTTGCTGTTGAGTCGCGAAAGCCGCAACTTCTCGTCTGGGGTGTTGAAGCTACCACGACCTTTGGCTCGATGAACAAATCGTGGGACTTTTGGCCAATGACGCCGAGTGTGCATGGATGGATGCATGTTGCATGGACGATGGATGGATGACGAGGCAGGTCAACAGACCTTATTGCAACACCCTCCCAAACACAATCCACCCAGCAAGCAAATCACATCCGTCACCGCGCATTGCACGAGCAGGTTCTCGTGGTGGTGCCCGCGTGATTCGCACGAAGATACAGTATCAAGATTATGACTACGCGCTGCTTGTGAGAAGCCACTTGGAAGCACGATCTCCTCGCTGCCTGATATCGAAAGGCCATGAGGGCATGAGCAGAGACGGTGTGCTCCCATGCCTCGCTCACCACTGCCCGTACTCCTCCTTGCGCTGGTCGCATTCCTCCTCCTCGCCACGCTCAATGTTCTACATCGACTCGGCCCGTCCGGTTCAGATTTGTGCACCACAGAGGGCTTCCCAACCAAGCCGGGTGCAGTTCACCAACAGCATGGAGACGAGTACTTGGTGGGTGTCGGCAAGGGAGACATCACTGGTCCCGTTGTCGAAATCAACTTCATGGGTTACGCAGACTCTGCGCAAGTAGGCCGTGGCTTGCGGCAACGACTGTACTCCCGTGCATTCATCGTTGGAGATGTCAAGACATCCGAAGATCGATTCGCGTACCTCGTGTTGGACACGCAGTCTGGAGACACTGCCGTTCGCCATGGCATCCTCGAAGGTCTCCAGGAGCTGGGCGGCGAATATGCCGCCTATGGACAGCACAACGTAGCAGTGACAGGCACCCATTCGCACAGCGGGCCTGGTGCGTGGCTGAACTACTTGCTACCACAAATTACCAGCAAAGGCTTTAATAAGCCGTCTTTGCAAGCTATCGTACAAGGCGCAATCGCATCGATCAAGCAGGCACACGAGAGGCTGGCCCCCGGGCGTTTGGAAATCGCTTCAGTCCGGGTAGACGATGCGAATACCAACCGAAGTCCCTGGGCATACTTGCAGAACCCGATTGAAGAAAGGACCCGATATGGGGACGATGTCGACAAGCAAATGACTGCGCTGCGCTTCAGCCACAACACTGGCACAGGTACTCAAGATGTTGGCCTCTTGACTTGGTTCCCAGTCCATGGCACCAGCATGCTAGGCAACAATACGCTGGTCACTGGAGACAACAAAGGCGTTGCTGCTGTACTCTTTGAGAAGTCGACACTCGATTCGTCTTTCGTTGCGGGCTTCAGTCAGGCGAATGTTGGCGACACATCCCCGAATGTACTTGGCGCGTATTGCGAATCTGGAGAGCAGGAAGGGCAGCAGTGCGACTTCAAGACCAGTCTTTGTGGCAACAAAACACAACCCTGTCACGGCCGCGGCCCTTACTACGGACGAGATGATAGTGGGACGGCTTCTGCTTTTGAGATTGGCATTCGCCAGTTCCAAGGCGCGCGAGAAATGTTCGATAATGCGACTGCTTGGCAGCCGGTGAGGGGCCAGGTAGTAAAGAGTCTGCACCAGTTTGTCGACTTCAGTAACTACAGATTTCGGTTGCAAAATGGTACCGAAGTGCACACCTGCCCAGCTGCAATGGGCTATTCGTTCGCCGCTGGTACCTCAGACGGGCCAGGTGCGTTCGACTTCAAGCAAGGTCAACCTGGCGACCCAAACGTGAATACACTCTGGGCCGTTGTAGGAAACGCTCTGCACAAGCCCAACGAGACACAGAGAGCTTGTCATCGCGAGAAGCCCATCCTACTTGATGTGGGAGAAACCGAGACTCCCTATCTTTGGACGCCTAACATTGTTGACCTACAAATATTGCGTGTTGGTCAATTTTTTATCATTGTTTCACCAGGCGAAGCGACTACCATGGCTGGCCGCAGGTGGCGGGAAGCTGTGCAAGCTTCTGCCAATTCGGCCTTTTCAGAGTTCAGCGACCCCGAACACGAGCCAGTCGTGGTGCTGGGTGGCCCAGCTAACACGTACACGCACTATATAACGACACCAGAAGAGTACTCAGTTCAGCGTTACGAAGGTGCTTCGACCCTCTATGGGCCATGGACGCTGCCAGCATACATCAACTTGACTCTGGATGCCCTCCCGCACCTCGGGGCATCAACCAACGGTTTACCACAGCTTCCGCCTGGACCTGACCCACCCATATTCGTCAACAAAAGCCTGTCGTTCATCACGCCTGTTGTCATAGATCGAGCAGGCATTTTGAAAGATTTTGGACAGGTCCTTGAAGATGTCGAACCTGTGTACAGCGCAGGCAATACCATCTCAGCAAAATTCGTGGGCGCAAACCCGAGAAATAACTTTCGTCTCGGTCAGAGTTTCGCTGTCGTTGAAAAGGCGAACGAGAACACTGCGAGCTGGGAAGAGTTCCGCAATGACGAGGACTGGAGCCTTGTCTATGAGTGGAAGCGAACGAGCACAGCGTTGGGAACGAGTGAGGTCACAATCTCATGGGAGACGAAATGGGAGACTGGCTTGTGGCGAGACGATGAAACCAACAAAGCCGAGCAGGAAAAGAACTGGGGAGATTCGCGCACAGAGCTGATGCCACGGGAAGATCCGCACCCAGATCTCAGAGGTAGATACAGACTACGATATTATGGCGATGCGAAGGCGCTGGGAGGAAAGATCACCCCCTTTGACGGCACCAGCGGAGAATTTACGATTGTATAATGAGACAACGACAGTGTATAGCTAAGACCCGTGTACTTGTAGCTTGCATGTATAGCAGCTGCTTGGCCTGCGAAGTGATGATAATGGAAAGCGTAACGAGGTTTGTTTGCAAGAACGCCTGCTTGCTTGCCACTTCTCGAGCAAGCACTATCGATCGTGGCACGGCCACAGTTACTCCTACTGTCTGAGCAGAACCTCAACGGCCGGGGGACCGCATGATCCGCTCTGCTTGCTCATGCATGGTGTGTCGACGGAACTTCATCCATCTCACACACAAATCATCAGACGTATCTCAGCCACGACCGAATCGATACAGCTTTCATCGTGTGCATCGCTACTCGCAGCTTGCGAAAAGATGACTCACCCGACAGCAATCACTACCAGTAACAATCATGCGTCTACTGTATTTCATGCTTTTGATACCGCTATCGGCTCTCGCCCATCTCACGCCGAGTACAACTTCTTCGAAGAAGGGAAACACATTCAGTCCTCGAACACAGACAGCGAAGAATGGCAACGCATTCAGTTCTCAAGAGCAGACGAAGACCAAGACGAAGACTATAGTCACAGCGAAAACCGGGCCGTACCAGAAGGACTGTGACCATTGGTATCGAAACCCTCAAGTCAGAGAATGGGGGGGCATTCCAAAGGTGGTAAAAGATGCTCGAAGAATCGTTGACCTCGTTCTGTCCGTGCGCAATGGCACGACCACAGAGGTCGGTCTGCTCGGACCTGTAGATTTGTTGGCTCTGGAGTGGAGGTATTTTGGAGTGCTCGATGCTGAACGAAGGGAGTATCTAGATGGTAAGTGCTCGATCGGGGATCCTGCAGAGACAAGAGCATTGGCTAATTGCAGCTTGCAGGAAACCTTCAGAGGTTGCAGAAAGCATGGGATCGAACGACATATCGTTGCAGAGGTGAAGCGATGTGTAACATGCCTGGTTTCGTTGGGTGGGTGCTTTTGGACATGCCGGAACCAATCGTGAATCTCTGCCCTTGGTGGTGGTACGGAACTTTCACATGGCGACAGAGTGTCGGCCAGATGGCCCAGTTCGAGAACGACTGGGGCGTCCTCCGCGAGGCAGGGCTCATACATGAGATGCTACATCTCAAGATCGTTGGCGAATCGAAATCAAGTAAATGATACGTTTTGTCTCTTGGTGGACTCTGAATGCTTTGCTGACCGTGAAGCAGTCGAGGACCTTCACGACAGAATGTACTGCCCACCAGAACGTGGCAACAATTGCCAAGTGTACGGACCCATTATGTGTCAAGGGGCAGTTCGCAATGGCCTTGATACAACCATGAATGCGGACAACTATGTCATGTATGCGATGAATATCTGGATGGGGTCGATCTTTGGTCTGCCGCCGCCCAACGGTCCAAAGAAGGTTATGCAGCCGAAGACGACTGGCAATCCATTGCATCATCCCAGTGGCACATGCAAGTGGACAGAGGCATCCAGCTATGCTCGGAAAACCAAGATGTTTGGTTAGTGGTGAACATTCATTGAGTCTTTCTTTGGCGAGGGCTCTGGTTCGGAATCTTGAGAACTTCTGCGTGTTGGGAACTTGGGGTTAAGCATGAGAGTCGATCATTGTAGCTAGATATGTCGCTCACTCTGGGGCAGCATATCTGCGCAACTATTTCATTGCTCGCTTGCCTCCAATAGCTGTTCCTCGATCAAGGTATCACGCACTCACTCGTCACGCGTCCTTCATAGCTTTGATCTCTGCACAATGACTGAGCATATTCACTCTCTGTTCCCGCGCTTGCTGACGATCCAGAAATGCAGTGGCAGTGCTGCCGCCGACGTGGCAAAATGGTGCTCAATCAATTGCTCCGGCTGTCTCGAGTGTCGCGTTGTTTCTGGCAAATTCAAACGCAGAGGCACCGCGTGCTTGCACTTCTAGCATTCCCATAGGCGTATCTCATATCCATCAAATATCCTGGCTCTCGTAAATGCTCCTTCATTCCTCAAGCTCTTTCCGAATACCAAGCCAAATCCATCCCACACTCCTCGCTGTGCCTACGCAACACAAAACTCCACAGCGCCTCAGTGTCACAATGCACTCGCTCAATCACGTCTCCCTCTCCAGAATAAGGCTCCGTTCAATCCCAAGAATTCTCCATACTATCCCTTACACACCTCCTCACCCTCTTCTTAAATTCCTTCCGATCCTCCCTCCACAACTTCCCCGCCTCAATATTCGCCGGCGACTCATCATTCGGACTCCCCAACATACTAATCACACTCAACAGAATCGTCTCAGGTGTCTGCACAGGACTCCATCTCTCACTCGCATTCTCATACCCATACTGATCCTCTCCCGGCGAATGCAAAATGCTGATGCAGACCTCTCCATTTTGATATACATTGGGATGGAAGATTGGCGTTTCGAATTTCAGTTTCGGTGGGTTGTGAGGATAATCGGGTGGGAAAGACATTCGAGCGCGGAAACAGCCTCCGCCGTAGAGGGAGTCTTGTTCGTCGGAGAGCATGAGCATCACTTCCCATTCGAAGATGTTGGAGTTTACGAGGCCGACGCTTATGCCGGGGATGTCTTTGTCTGTTTGCATTTGTTTGTATTGCTTGCCGAGAATGAGGGCTGCGCTGGAGGTGCCGCCAGGCGAGGCGGTGTTGTTTCGGTTGGCGGGCGAAGCCATGGCGGGGGTGGAGGGCGGTGGTGTCGCTCGGAGGTTGGGGTATGGCACTGATCGGAGCAGGGCGGCGTGTATGGACAGAGTGCAAGAGCTTGAATCCAATCTAAAGCGAGAGGTTCACGTGTACTGGTGGTCGGGATATGAGTGGCAGCAAGAGTGTGCGAATTGTAGGAGAAAGGATGCAGTGACGTGCCAGCTGGGTGCAGCTCTGCCGAAGCTGGGGCGGATAGCACGATAGCACGGCATGATATCGCCACATGCATGAGCAAACTGGAAATCGTAGGAAACCGGACGGACAATCATCTGTTGCAGTCACACAATGCACTTCATGGGTATCTACCTCGCACACGCCGAAACTCCGAATAAGACATATCCACTTCAGCTCTTTGCCAGAGCATTTGAAGCCAACCATGCACCACCCACCAGCAGCAAAGATGCGAGCCCGACAGCCTTCTTGGCCCACCCTTCGCCAGCTTGCACCATGTTGAGCGCAACTCGTTCTTGAGCTTTATCCGCGGCGGCCTGCACAGTAGCCTCGCTGCTTTGTTCCGTCTTACTGTAGTTCAAATGTTCCTCACGTTGTCTCTCCATGATCTTTTGCAGTGCTTCCAGGTCTCTCTTCCAATCATCTGCCTTCGCTTCTTTCATGCCACTCGTCTCAACGCCTTGCACGCTGCCAAAGAAGTCCAATATGCGTTTATTTCTCACAGCCTCTTCTCCTCCAGGAAATAGGTCATATCTCACACCCGCGTCGCTGTGCACCCGATCGAATGTGTAGTAGTCGAACAGCTCTCCAAGCCTTACATCCGCACTCGTGCTGTTCAGTCGCGTTTCCAAGAACTCCAAGTTGTAGTATGTCCACCTGTCAATTACTGCCACGCCGACATCCTGATCCGCATGGTGACTGTAGCTGCTTTGATCTTTCTCGCTGCTCCCTGTCGCAATGATATTCGGCGTGTAGAAGGCAGTATACATCGTATTCGCCTGACACGTATCGATCATGAACAGCAGTTCATGATATCTCTTCTTCTCCCACATCTGCTCAAACGCGTCTGCGAGGTCAAAACTGCTGATCTCCTCGCTATCTTGAAATTTCAGAAACTCATTCCCGCCGTGTCCAGTCATGTATATGAGGATATTCGAGCGGTCGTCGGTCATGAGCCGTTTACTCGTAGGATGCGACGCGGGCCAGCGATCTGTAAGCAGCCGAATGAAGTTCTCCACTGTGACCTCGTTGCCTCTATAGTCCACCTCGATTCCTCCCCTTCCTGCTTTGTTGTCGCGAGATCCTTGGTCGTCGTATAGGTCTAGTTGTCGGGACTTGTCGTTGAAGACGCTACCGGGGAATGAGTTGCGGGGATTGCAGGCCATGTCGTCAGGTAACATGAGGATGATCTGACTGTCGGGTATCCCCAGGCGTTTTACAGTGCGATACAGAGATAGCGTATTCGCGAGATGACGGTAGTTGAACCAGAAGCGAGACGTGCTCACTAACACTGCCCAGTTCGAGGTGTGCGTGGCAGACGCTTCGGGCAGGGCGGCGAGGAGCGCCAGCAGCGCCGTAGGGAGCTCGAGGAGGCGCATTGTGATATCGTGTAGATCTGCCTTGTTCCAATGTGTGCGTTGGCTGTCACGTTTGGAATCTGGAAGGGGAGTGGACGCTTAGGTGAGCTTCATGTGGAATTGAACAGGGGTCTTGCCGAGCTCCATCAAGTTTAGCGTGTATCAGGTGAAGTAACGTCAGGTCCGATGCCATTGCTCACTATTTGTAAGATGGTATTTGACGGCAATCAGAAAAGAGCAACGAGCACAATAGCACAGATCCAACAGTAACTCAGAAAAATAGCTGAGAGATACACTCTGAAGATTCCGACTCATCTTGCTGGATGTGACTGCGAGTGAAACGAGACTGTGAAGTGAAGCAAAAACGTGATGTGAACAGAAAGATTACTGCTCTTCGAGTCTCTTATCACCCTATCATGGCTCTTCGTGTGCATAGATAGCACATATCATTTCAGTTCATTCCCGCTTTGGCACTGCAGGCCAGCCCATTTCTCAGCTTCGACAGAACTCTGTCGCGCCCAATCATGCTAGTGATGCTGGATTCGCTCCGAACCGGGTCCTCCTGAAAATGCTCGTTGAAAAGGTGCGCAAGCTTGCGAAGGGGTATGCGCTTGCCCTTGGTCTCACCATGGTCCACCCAGTCACGATGGCATTGCGCAATGAATGCTCGCTGCTTCTCTGAATAGACGCGACCTTCCACGGAATCACGGCGGCCTCGCCAGGCAGGCCCTTTTTCACGTTTCTCTTGCCTTCTCTCCTTTTGACGCTGGACTTTCCTTCCTTGAGTCTTGCCAGAGACATTGCCTACGGAAGAGGTCTTGGCTTCAGGTGATCGATAACGCGGCGCCTGCTGGGACCGGATCCTTGCATCAACCTCAAGGTGTCGGTGGTCAGTAAAACATTCTGGGGACACCTCCGGTGCTCCAAATATCTCAAGATCAGAGAACTGACCTTATTATCTATGCCCGAAACTTCTGGTCCACCACGCTGCATGGTAGGGTCGGCCGACATTGGAAGCTGGGTGGACTTCTGTACTTCCGCGAGGCATAGAGTTGGCGAATTTGGCCCTTGATCGAACCTGAATGGGGGCCCTCTGATCCATGTTCCGTTCCGCCTCTGGATTTCCATGTTCTGAAGCCACAGGAAGCGGAAATCCGTATGAGGTGCACCGTGCATCATGAATCCTGCGTTGGCCATTGAGCCCGGCAAGGCATTCAGCCGACGTGAGCGGCACGTAGCTGGTACAGGAGACGTGAGGGCCGCGAATACCGATACTGCGCTCTTGTACGCAGAGAAAAGTTCCCCAAAAGTGGCGTCGCGCCTGGATGTGGCCGGAGGGAGGTTGTGTTCACCAGCACTAGGCTGAGGTATTGTTTGTGGTTCCGAGAACCCTTTGCGATCGAGTGCAAGAGCGCAGCCTGATGAGTGTATGCGCAGCTACAGTATGGAAGTTGTATCACCTTGGACTGAAAGTTGGGGATGTCAGGGCGAGATCGAAATGGAGTCTAAGGCTGACGCATCGAGGATGAAAGAGCAAAGTGTGCCCTGTATGATAACGCGCCGGAGAGGGGTAGGCGGGAAAAAGTCCTCATCGAATGGAGATGGGATTCGGGATGGAGTGTAGGTGTTGTTGACGAGGTGGAGTCATTGCAAAGGGCGAGGGAGGACTTGAGAAGCTCGGCGAGGATTTTGTTTACGTGCGAGGAAGGCACTGCACCTCGAGTACAAACGGCGCGTAGACTCCTGCACTTCACATCTTGCAACGGCAGGGCCATTCGTAGACCACGGAGACCAAGCCTCTGTCTGCAGCGAATCCATCACCCAGATGAGGCCTTCATCATCAAGATGTTGAAGTGCAGCTTTACCAGGCTTCACCTGGTAGAGCAGGGTCTCTTCTTGTCTGCTTGGGTAGGCAAGGTGGACTCGCTTCACTTGCGCTGGGTTAGCTGCAATTACATCAGCTGCACGCGACTCGATCGACCGCATGCCCGGTCGTCGTTGAATGTTCTCTACATACTAGCTTTGTCCACGCCTGGTACAATCTGAGCGCGGCGCGCTACAGCGAAGGCCATAGACTCCATCCAACGAGCAAAGTCTATCGACAGGCATGACCATGTTTCTGAGACCTGTCGACATAGCGTTGCCCTCCGCTTTACCACGATTCGAGCGGGCTGCATCAACTTCTTTGTAGTATAATGGGGAATGGAGCCACGGAATGGTTCATCGAGTCGGTATGGGGGGAGAATTGTTGTTTGGTAACAGCGACAGGCATTGATTACTATGAGATGAGAACCTGATCAATCTCCTATGGTACAGGTGTTGTTCGATCCTCGCCGCGTGCTTCAGCTGCCAGACCGAATGCTTGTGAAAGGGAGAGCCTACTTCCTGCATACATATCAGCTCTAGTTCTGAATTACATACATGTCTCGGTCTTTGGCCGTTCTCATCAGTGAATTCATCGCGGGATGATAGAGCTCGAGATAATTGACAGTGTAGACAGTATCCATTCTCGTGGATTTGATACCGCCAAATATCCGGAGGGCCTGGTACGGAAACACAAAATGAGCTGCTGCAATGCGGTTTGCGCAAGCAAATATACGCGCGCCTCATAAAGCCAGAAGCTGAAAGTTCCGGCGCTACGGGATCTGTCTCCATTCCCAGAAGTCCTTCGTCTCTCTGAACGAACGTCCATGTCTTCGAGCCTGGTGCTCTCACCATGGTTCTCGTGAGGACATCTTCAACAGGCCTATGGTTTAGCTCATCTTTGCGATGGTTCCGATCCCGGATTCTGGAAAGAGCATGCCTCATGATATCCCATGACATCATACCCGGAGCAGCGCCTGCTGTCCACGCGTGTCGAACCAGCTTCTCGAAGTGCCTGGCACGAGGCCGTCCAGCTGCCCTGATATCGACCATGATGCGCATTCCTCAATCACCAGTATCAAGCTCCAAATCCAACTGCACCCCATTACTCACGCCATAATCCTCCAATGTCAAAACATCCTTGAAAGGCCGCTCACCCTGCCTCTTCAACATAATCTCATGCGGTTGCCTTCCAATATGCGCCGCGACCATAGCCTTGAAAGCTTTCACGCTATCACTCGCCAAACAAGGGATTTGCGCCTTGGTTCCCAACCTGTCATTGACCGTGACGATGATCATGGCCTCGTTGGACACAGGTGGTGCAGGCTTTGGCTTCTTCTCATTCTTTCCCTTCTTCTCCGATTTGTCCTTGTTGTCAGATTTGCTGCGATTCGCATCTCCTCCATCCCTCTTGCGATCCTCGTCGCGATCCTGGCCAGGTCTATAATTGTCCCCGCCATCTCGTCGTCTGGGTGAGCGGTCTCGGAAACGATCGTCTCTTCGGTCGCGAGAGTCGTCTCTGCGTCGGTGACTATCGCCATTGCGATCTCCGTCCCTTCGATCATCTCTGTAGTTGTCGCGTCGCGGGGATCGGTCCCTGTAGCCGCGCTCTAGGCGTCCACTGTCGCGAGGTGCAGCATCTTCGTCGCGGGACTTCTTTTCCTTCCACTTGAAGCCGCCTGTCTTTTTCTTTGGCTTCGCTGTTCGCGCAGGCGACGCTGAGCGGTCTCGTGCGTCGTTATCGGAAGGCATCTTTGCGCAGTGGTGACGGCAGATGCACTTCACCAAAAGCTGCAAGTCGAGCTTCAGTTTGACGTAGTGGGAAGGTGCGGGGTGAGCTCCGCTGAGGACAGCCAATCACATGTATTTGACGATCGTGCACAACAATTCACAACGCTTTTTGGGTATTACAACGACTATGCATTAAGATTGATCTCCGAGCTATGTGACCTTTACGGTCTTCTTTCGGGACTGCTACTCCAGTTCGAGCTACGGGCCCCAACCTCCTTAGCTTTGTTCATCCTTTCGGACACATTCCCCTTCTGCTGTCAACTGTGGCAATGCACGCTTGCCCACGGCCCCACATTGACACGTATTCTCTGGACGAAACTCGCGTCCAACGCCACTCTGCCCTCGTTCCAGACTCTTCCTGCTGTGGCTGTGATTCAGGGCTGTCACGGCTGTATGCCGTTTTCGTATCCACGTATTCGCGGGATCCACGCTGTGTTGGGCTTTCCTTCCTCGTTTTGGGTAGTGTAGCACCGTAGAGTGGCCTCCTTTGCATCCAATATGCTGTGCTCGGTTTGTAGAGTAGAGGCTCAGCACAGTGCTCAGGAGGGTCTTGTGATTGTGACTTCCTGGGGGGATCCTTGTTCATTCTGCTGGCACCTCGTTCACAGTTACTGTAGGCCCGGGTTTGAGTACAGCCACAGCATCCAGACTCCCAGCATCGACGACTGGATGCAACGTGTCCCGGACTTGCTTCATCATGCACCCCACCCATTCCGCTTCCTCCAGCTGCAGACTCATCTGTTTCCGAGCCACACGGCTACGCTTGATCTTGATTCCAGGAGTTCCGCAGGGACCAACAACAGGGCTTGCTGGGGCAGAAGATGCGGGAGTAGTGCCGTCCGGCGATGACGGTTGAGATAGGACAACGTCCAGCTCCAGGCATTGGTGAATGAGTTCTTCTATCCCGTCTCTGGTGACATTAGCTTTAGGCTGCATTCTCTCGAGGAATCCTTCGCCAAATAACACGTCTTCCTCGACAGCTCTTTGCACGGACTCCAGAAAGAACATGAATGATGGCAAGGTGGGGCCTTCGATTGTGAATGGATAGTGCACGTCGCTCAGAAGGCAAGCGGCGTAGAGTAACCTGACGGTGAATTCCGAGTCCAGGGAATGTTGCACAACGCACGCGGGACAGCCACGTGTGTAACACCAATCGCGCTCCTTCTCTGCGCTGAGGAAGCACTGGATCCAGACGAAGGCGCTTCGCGATTGACCAGTGAAAGCGTACTCCAGGTCTTCGAGCTTCGTCGCATGTGTCGCAGCAGAGGCGACGCCGCATGCTCTGTCGAATAGTTCGACGACCGGAACTAGCAATGCGTGAAGAATGTCGCGAATCACCAGCCACTGCTCCAAAGTTTCCGGGTGCGCAGAGGAATGGCTGCAACAGAATCTGCAGAACAGTTAGGACTCAAGGGGAAGCGGCGGTCGTGATGGAGTTGATTGACATACCCATCATCGTAATGTTCGGCCAGATGATTCCGGAGTATGTTGAAACCGTCGGAATGAGCCAAGGTCTCGACGTCCTCCGCTTTGAGTAGAAATGGAGGCGCGGCTGGCACGAGCGTTGTCGATGGCATATTATCGAGATGCTCCTTCATGGATGCTCTCTTGTCTTTGGGAGTGGTCGCTACTGAGGGTGGCTTGGACATTGCAGGCGCCGTGCCTCAAGTACTGCAAGGTGCTGGGCTCCTCTACCGCATGGCGGTGCGTTGTTCACGGCAAAAGCGACGCGATATATGGCCGTGCGATGAGGTCGTCGTCGGCGCAATCACGGGCGCGCGCTTCCTTATGGGTCCCAGCAGAGCACTGTCGCTAGTTAAGGCAATGCTTTCCTCCGAGTGGACGGCTCCGCTGGAACGCAGGAGGAACGAGTGAGACGGGAAAAGCGATGCTATCGAGGAGGATGTCGATCAATGCGCTGATAGAGAGATCGGTCGCGCACCCACACCCGCACACTACGTGACGTACACCGCAGCGACGGGAGGCTCGAGGGACGGAAAGCAAAAGCAGCAGCGCTCAGCAGGCGCTTTCTGCAGGTACGCCAGCGCCAGAGCATCGACCGGGCTTGCGTGGCGGGACGGCGTGTGGAGCGCGCCAGCACCAAGAGCATGTGAACGTGATCATCAGGATGTGCTGGCACGCCGAGCACATGAAGAGCCTGGCCAGCTGTGGAAACGGCCGGTGTCTCCTCGGCGCAGCACTTTCGACCTTTCTAGCCCGCTTCTAGCTTAGCGCCGTGCCATATCTATTGAGCACGCTAGCGACCACTGCGGCAATCCGACGCGCTGCCTGCTGCATGCCACCCACCCCCCCAGCCCGTCTGCGAGCGCACCCGGCCAATGGGAGGCGATGAATGGTCGTTGCACCCTTCACCAGAGCGCTGCGATGTTCATCTCTGCATTGTTTTCCCTTCGCAACCGCTGACGACCTGTCCTGTGGCGGACGTCAGGGCTCGCCCCAACAACCTCCTCGGCGACGGAATGTCCGGCGTCGGCAGCGACGATGAGACTGCCGATGCAGCACGGAGCAGCCATCCCCTCATTTCGCACGCGACTACCGATTCCGAGTGCAGCATTATTGCGGCCGGCACTGCGCACCGCGCTTGGCGCTTCCCAACGTCCATCAATCACGAGTCACGACCGATTATGGTTGGTCTGAACCGCCGCGCGCAGCCTCTCGAGACGTGGACCGCGCCGACGTGCTGAAGCCCATCCCGCGATATGTGCCCCTTGGTAGGCGGACCCGTGGCTTCAATCCGGGGAAGAGAACGTAACGTGGAGCTGGGCTCTGAAGCTGCGCCGGGACTGCATCGTAGACTGAGCCCTTCGTTTCGGCAATCATGTCTGCAATCTGGTAATCTGATCGCAGGTTTCCAGGTCAGGCGGGGCGCAAGCAGCCAGCGGGACCAAGAAGACGTCGGGTGTCCCCCACGCACATCCCTCGCCCATTCAACAACTCTTCACGTCCATCTTCGCTCACACACTACACTCGAATACCGACCGCCCTTCCTTTGTGACTTGGACTCCAGCTGACTGCTGACCCCGAGGTACGCGTCCTCACAGTAGCGTCTGCACACCGCCTCGAAAACTACAGACAGTGTCGATCTTCCTCCGACGTAGCTTCGCATCCGTCTTCCCCGGACAGACTGCGACAAGAACGATCGTCAGGAACAAAGATCAGCTGGGAGCCCGCCGTCAACTTTTGCCTTTCTTGCTACATTGTATCGTATACTAATGCGAAGCGCGAATGCTGGCGCAGTACATGCGGAGAGTCGGAGACGGACTGCCAGCCCGTCCAGATCGATCATCTCCAACCTTTGCGCTGCGAACGAGTGAGTGGCCATCACCACGAGTTGGTCAGCATTTGTGTCTATCAGCTGGCGTATTTGCACGTGTACATCAACCAGGAGAAGCTGTGCGACAGCAACCATACTTGGAGCTTGCGGTGACAGCTATCTCTGCCCATCCTTGTAGTAGCTGATCCATGGCTCAAAGACTCACTCCTCCAACCAGAACCGCTCCCACGCCTTCACCCACTTATCGTTCCTCAACTCCTCCAACCACACCCTGAATTCAATAGGCTCCTCCCCATCGATATTCATCACACCATTCGTAATCCCACGCCAACCTTCAACAGCTCCCGCAACATACGCATGATCACGCCCGCAGAAATAAGACCCTTTCACGGGACACGTCGCCGGATCCTCATTGTACTTTTGCCGTTTCTCGAAACACTCTTCGCACAACGTGATGACTCTGCACACCATACAGACGTACATGGGAGATTCTTTCCAGTACTTCCATGTCGCGTGCGGGTTACAGTCGCCGTCACATTCGACCCAGCCGCTCTTCAAGTCTCCCGCGTCATCAGGTGGAATGGAGCTTGCATCACTTGCGGCATTGCTGGCAGTGTCTTCGACGTTGGTGTCGTCGCCGTCGTCAGTAACAGATTCGGCTGTAATATTGTCCTCATCCGCGCCGCCCTCTGCTTCGTCCTTCGCACTGCCATTCTTCCCTGCTTCATCAGACGCGGTTTCCATCTCATTCTTCTTTTGTTGTTCGGCAGGAGGATCTAATTCCGAAAATTGAGCAGAGACCAAAATCTCAGCCTCGTGTTCCAGACCATCGAGTTGCGAGACAATTTTGGCCATGTTGATCAAATTGAGCCAGTCATTCCAGCCAATATCGTCCACGAGTGCCTCGTAACAAGCATCAAAAGCACTCTGCAGTGTCGTCTGGAATTCCTCTGCAGTCGCCATTTTCCTCGCCATCTTGGAAATAATCACCGTGTGATGATTGAGATCGGATTTCGATACTGCGACCGATGTCGCCAATGGTCTGCTTGTGAGGCTTTTGATTTCGTTGAAAAGCTTCGTTTTCTCGGTACGATCGGAGCTCACGCGGTACTGCTCGAAAATGATGTCCGCCATGAGTAGAATTGCCTCTCCGAGAGTGGTTGAAGGATCTTCCTCGGTGAATTTCAGTCGGTATCCGTCTGATATTGTGTCCAGATTCTCGTTCAAGAGGGCTTTGGCACCCTCAGCGTCGCCGTTGATGAACCATTTACCTCGCGCGAGTTCCCATCGTATTGGAGCCGCAGCTTCAACGGTATTGAGGAGGGCGATGACTTCCTCGTATATCTTTATCGCTGCATCCATTTTACCGCTTCTCCCGGCAGCCAGGAAGAATTCAGTATGTCCGCTGCCGTCGTACCTCTGTGATTCGTCAAAGGTAAATGATCAGCACATATCCTACAATCCCCCCGCGTCTCCGATCTCAACACACTTACCCAGGTCATGATGGTCAACTTTTCTGTAGTCTTCCAGCTTCCCACCCGGTCGATCAAAGTCGCATCAGCCTGCTGTTCCAAGTAGAGGTAGAACTCATCATATAGGTCCTCTCCAGACATGGGCTCTTGCGGATTAGCCTGTCTCGCTAATTCGTACGACTTTGCAACTTCTTCGAGCTTGCCCTGCTCTTTTTGAATATTGGCCAGCGTAGTGTAAGCACGACGTAGCAGATTTCGAGGGATATCAGGCTCCTTAATGACAATGTCAACTGCGTTCAGAGCTTCGTCGAGCTCGTCTAGTATAATGTCAGCATTCGCTAGGACAAGTTGGGCTTCGAGGCGTCTCGGATCGTTTTGAAGAAGCTCAATCGCTTGGAGAGCATAGCCTCGAGCTTCATTTTCAGCAAAGCACCGGTTGTTCACCAGGAATGTAGCAAGTGCCAAGTAAGCATAGCCATCCTTCGGTGTATCTTCGAACGCGTTGAAAATGTTGGTGATCTCGGTCTCATCATACTCTCGATCTTCTTCGTCATCGTCGGCTGCGGCTTCACTATCGGCGTCCTTCTCGATCAAGAGATTCTTGAATTTGGTCTAGGACATCTCTGTCAGTAATTGAACGGACACTAATGCCGTTCAATTTCTATGCGCGCAAGCAAAAGACACCTCTGCTCGAGAGTCGTCACTTACCAGCGCAATACACTGCCTCGCGTATGTGTACGACCGCTTAAGGGCCGAGTCTGTCTCTGCGCGAAGCCAATTGGTGACGTGTGCTTTGGCCAGTGGAATGAAGGCTGTGCTCGTATCTGCGAAGACATTCTTATAGAAGGTCAGCGCACTCGCGGACAATTGTGATTCGTGTTTCATCCCAAGATCGCTGTAGTATTTCAAGGTGCCTGTCAAATAGTCGTCCGGAAACGACCAAAGTTGCTCGTCATAGTCGACATCCAACTCTTCAAAGACAGCCGCAACATTGTTATGATTGGTCATGATTGCGACCATCGACTCCAATACTGCAAGCTTTTCTGCTTCGGGAAGATGACTCTGGGTCATCGCCCAACTAAGATGATAAGTCCACTCAGATGCTGCGTATTTCTTCAGTCCCTTGTCGACATTCGGATGCATGCCACAGAGTATCTGTGAACACAGCACGAATATCTCCCGGTGGGCCTGGTCCGCATAGGTGCGTAAACCAGTTTCATCCCGTGGGGCTGTTTCGAAAAAGCTGCGGGTGGACCGATCGTGGAAGCGCAGAGGGTGATCACCGTCACTGACACTGGACTCATCGGCTGTCTGATCTGAATTGAGCACGTCCAACGTCGGCTGCTCCACGTAAATCCCGGCGGCACTTCGTTCTTCAGCTGGCGCAAGGCGTAGGAAACGCGACAGCGAATTGCCTTGAAGCTCTCTCTCCAGATCGAATGCATCTAGTCCGTGCATCTTTAACAGCCCCAGGCATTCTTGGAGTGTCAGTGCTCGATCCGAGAAAGCGAGCCATTTGAACAAGAGCCTGAGAGCCGGCAGATCGGTCGCGGAAGTGTGATGGAACATGTCATCGAGGATCTGTTTGTAGAGCGCAGGCCAATCCTCAGGCAACGAGTTCAGCTGCTTGAGGACTAATGGCTCTCGTCCAACAGCATTGAAGTGTCTGAGGATGTGCTCACAGAACAAGAAGTCGTATGGGGGTTTATCGTCTGTCCTTTCCACAAGAGCACTGACGATGCTTTGCTTCGCGAACTTGGAGAACCGTTTAAGGCGCTCGTCGTCATTCAAGTGTTGCCAGATGAGTAGTTGCAAATCCGCTACTTGTTGCTGCGAAGAGACGTGCAGATAATTTGCACTCGCAGCCTGCAGACGTTCGTCTATTTCTTTATCGGGACGAGTGGTGCATATTAGAGAAATGTTGCTCTTGGCCATCGTTTTCGCTGCTTCAAAGAATTCCAGAAGCTCTTTCTTTTCGCGGAATGTAAGCTCATCTAAGCCATCCCAGATGATGTATAGCTTCGCAGACGAGCCAGCTGGGAAGAGAGGAGCCACCAGGTGTTTCCAGACATCCTGCCATTTCGATATGTCAATATCAAGGTCCTCACGCCGGATCTCAGCATTGAGCATTTCGCAAAGGACGGGGTTCTGCTCCGCAACCTGGATGGCTATCCAATTGACAGCATTGCAGAACGTGGTCAAATCGACAGAATTCTGCTCGCGGAAGAAGAAGCTTGCCACACACGTGTCCCCAGAAGCATGCTTGGTCAGATGATCGAAGACCGAAACTGCTATATGGCTTTTGCCATGACCTGCTGCACCCTCAATCGCAAGAATCGACATTCCCTCCTGGGGAGTTGTTGATGGTGCGACGAACGAGGTCCATGCCTTCTCCTCGAATATCCACTGACAGGTATCTGGCAGAAATCGCTCCTTAATGCCTTGGTACAAAACTGCCGGATCGACTGTATCTACGAAGAAGGTGCGGACCCGGTTCGAGGTTGCTGGTTTGGTCGCCGCTTTAGATGTTTTCGGCAGCCCGACATCGCGATTTCGCTGATCGAACATGGTGAGGAGCTTCTGAATATTCTTCAAATCGTTTTTGACATCTTCCTGATGTTCAAGCACGCTCTCGAGCATCTTCGTTTGGTTCTCGATCATCTCGGTCTGTAAATCCTGGTTCTGCTGCAGCTCGACTGTCATGCGGGCATTCTCTTCCGTGTTACCGAGAATGGCGTACTCTGTCGCTGCCTGTAAGCGATTGAGACTTGTGTCCATTGCCTTTCGCGCGCCACCCAAATCACTGTCTTCTCCTTTGATCATGTTAATCACCCACTTCTTCAATCGTCCAAGCTCAATGTATCTGGTCGAAAGAAGTCAGTCCGCCTGTATCACTGGCGTCTGTGAGCAACAAGGGGAAATACTTTGTCGCAAACCCACACATCTTTAGAATGCTGGTGAAGACATCCATTAGACAGTTGCGGTATGCAGGATACGCCGGCAGTCGCGATTCTAAAATCGTAATCCTCTGCAAGAATGCATTCATGTCCTCGAAGAATGCATTGACGACCTACAGGTCTCACGATCAGCATGCGAAGCTCCCTGTCTTTCTGTCGACTGCACATGAAGGCTTCTCTGCCAGTAGAATTTGACTGTATGGCGGGACGGTTCGCCAGGGGCATTCGACCTACATCGTAATCTGCAGACACTTGCTTGCAAGCACTGAGCATATAAGTTAGAGCTGTGCCTATCGCGGCTGCCGGTGGGAAAGCAGGAGTGGCCGCCGCAACCAATTGTTGAGCTCCGGTCTCGATGTAGCCAATGTTCGCCATGAACAGGCTTCGAAGTTTGTCGACCTTCTTCTGATTATGTCTGAATTTATGAAAGGAATTCATCTCCTTTGTGCCGAACGCAATGATCTCGTTAACACTTGCGAACTTGGGCTGTAGATCCGTGCCAACAATGCCCTTGTATGCTCGCAGAGCATCACTCCACAGATCAGCCACATCTCTGTGCACAATTAGCAAATGCTGCAGAAAGCTGCTAACGCATTCTGCGTGCCTGTTGTCCTTTTCGAGCTGCCCCTTGATCTTTTCCACGCGTTCTGCGTCCTGAGTTGTTGTAGACATGTCTGCTGAGAGTGAAGGAATCAGAATGAAGTGGCATGCCGAAGCATAACAAACAGCCAAGGAAAATGTTGGATCGGTTTGGGTGCATCTTGGGAGCGTTGCGGTCAGCCTCAGCTGAAGCTCTTGCGTGCATTTGCGTGCCTCTCCCGCAGCTCTGCTTGCGCCACAGACGCCTGCCCATTGGAAATACCAGTTGTGATTGGGGCTCTGGGCCGCAGATTGTCGGGCACTGGTAGCATGGCGCGTACCAACAGTCGCAGCTCCTCCCTCAAGGCGGGAGGCGTCCGGCCACGTGAGCCCAGGTGTTGCTGCGGCCTAAGCAGAACCCAGCTCACCGCATAAGCCAAAGGGAGCGGTGCTTGAGCTGTTGCAGACAGCGTCGCGAAGCTGCAATGTCGATGTCGCAGCACTTCCTTCCATGGCCGCTGCCGAGACTTTGGCACGACTTCTTCACGCGAGTCTTTTTCGTCGAGCCAAGCGCCGACGCGCGAGGCCAGTCCTATGCGTCCGGTGCACATATCTATCACACTCCAGAATATCGTAATGCCTAACAGAACGTTCATAGATTATAGAAGACCGGTTGTTATTCTGTATGCCGAAGTGCACCCGACAGCTTGCACCTGCTGACAGTGTCCAGGGGTTCCTTCGCTCTGGCCTGTTTCTTACTTTACACCTACGCGCTGTTCCCGCGGACACCATCTGGAGCAACAGTCAACATGGGGAGCCAACGGCCCGCAGCTATCTTCAAGTTTGAAGCGGTGACACACGTCTTCATGCAGTCTCAGCCGGGGACAGAGCCCAGCGACTTTGATAATACAAAGCAGAACTTCGGCCTCATTCATCGGACGTACCCTACCGACCAGACAAGCGTGAGCGAGGTGGACACGGACTGGCAAAGGTTCATGCGCTTTGTCAACTATCTCAAGGCTACAACCGGAGAGGCCATAGATTACAAAGTACTCTACCTGGGACGACATGGAGAAGGCTTCCACAATGTTGCTGAGGCATATTACGGCACGAAGGACTGGGACGACTACTGGTCTAAGCGGGACGGCAATGGAACAATCAACTGGCTGGATGCTCACCTCACCGACGTTGGGAAGGAACAAGCTCGTGCAGCTGGGGCATTCATGCAAGCTCAGTTGGTCCAGCCACGAATGATGCCAGCACCGGAAGGATACTATGTATCGCCGATGTATCGCTGCTTGCAGACTGCCACGTTCACATGGGGAGACCTGAGACTCCCCCCGAGTAAGCCTTTCAAGCCTCTGATCAAAGAGCTGGTGCGCGAAGTGCTCGGCGAGCACACGTGCGACAAACGAAGCACTCGCTCTGTAATACACGAGGCATTCCCTGACTTCCCCATCGAAGAAGGCTTCACCGAGCAGGATGAACTTTGGCGTGCGGACCATCGCGAGACGCACGAGGAACACGATGCCAGGACTCGGGCGCTGTTGGACGATCTGTTCACCAGCGATGACAAGACTGTTCTGTCGCTCACCAGTCACAGCGGTACTATTGCAAGCTTCCTCCGCGTGCTGGGCCACCGAGAGTTCAAGCTGCCCACTGGCGGCATGATACCAGTGCTGATCAAGGCGACAAGATCGGACTGAGAGCGCGAACGCCGTCCAACATGCCACGCTCGACTAGCGACGGCAATTATTTGTGCACAGGCGAAACAGCGACGTTCGTACCTTCCCACTTGCACGATGTGGACATGTTCAGCAGCTGCATTTGAGCTGCGACTGCCTTCCCGAGGGCGAGTCTGAAAAGCACCTGCTCGGCACCTCTCCGCAGAGACTCAACACAACACACCTCGACGCACCCTCTCGAATGCGACACTCGTTGACTAGACTCTCTCACTCGCTGCACCCAACGAAATGCAACTCTCATACAGCGTCCTGCTTCTTGCGGCAAGTTGTGCCGCTGCAACCCCCGAGACGAGTGGCAATGTCGGACCGGCAGCCTTTCTCTGGCCCCACGAACGCCCTTTCTTCGCGGACACAGATTCGACCTCTCCCTGTGGCTCTACACGTGGTGTTCAGACAAGGACCGAGTTTCCCATGAGTGCGTTGCTTCGAGGGAACACGGAGAGACCATGTTGACATAAAGCAGCAAATGGTCGACTCGCTCTTCGGGCCCGCAACGAGACACGCGCGGTTCATGTTGCGGTATCTTACTCTGACAGTCTGCAGCCCTCACTCATCCTGCCTGCAATGCAATGCTAACATGTTTCTGCAGACCCAGTCGCCCAGGACACCTTCGATATCTTCGATGGACCTCAGCAAATCCAGCTCGGTATTGGTCATACTTGTATCTGGGCACCGGACGCACCAGCTGGCGTGGCAATTGGCGCAAATGCCACTTTCCAGGTGTTTTACACCACCGGCGGAGCACACGACGTCCACTACGCTTGCGCGGATGTCACCTACATCGATTCTGGCGCTCTCGATGAGCTCGTTCCTTGCTTCAACGCCACGAGGCCCAGCAGCTTGAATCCGCGTACCATTGCCTCGCCGACAGCGTTTCCTTACGACTCCCCGCCCTGGGCAGAGAGCGACACTCGGTACACGCTTCTGTCACCCGGTCAAATCACTGCTATCACTATCGGTTCAATCGTGTTCGCTGCTTTGATTGCTGCAGGGCTGATTCCGCTCTGGCGGCGCGCCAGGAACAAGAAAGCAGAGCCGAGAGAAATGCAAGAGTTGGAGAAGGCCACGAGTGAATCGTTCCCACACTAGGTCAGCGAGGACATGACCTCGCCATGCCCTTGCTTGGAGTTGCGTGATTGCTGCGCGCGGATCACTGCGAAGCATGGCTCACAGAAATGTCAGACGACATGATTTTGTTCGGAGACTGAAGCATTCTAGCTTGCCACTCAGCAGATATGTGTATAAAAAGCATGGAAACATCGAAATGCATTCAATCACTCTTCTTCGCCGTCCCACCAGCCACGATCGCCTTCAATTTATCCAATCCACTGCCGCTCCAATGTATCCCATCGAGCATCCACAAAGGTAACAACGAATGCAGCAGCCAGATCACAGTGCCCATATATCCATTCACAACACGGTTCGCAGGTTTGTCTTTCAACAGCTCCTCTACCACTTTTCCGGCGATATGATGTCGATCATGTCCCGCCTCAGTGGCCGAACTCTCGCGCATTAAGTTCTCCACATCTTCCCGAATGAGCGAATACCAGCTCGTCTCCGAGACAGTCCCTCCACTCATGTGCTTCGCAAACTCCGTCTTCACAGCACCCGAAATTAAAGCCACGACTTTGACCCCAAACGGATCGAATTCCAACCTCATAATATCCGTCAAACTGAGCAACGCAGCTTTCGAACTCGAATAGATTCCCATATACGGTCTACTGAAGCCAGAGAGTCCCGCTACGCTGGCTTGATTCACAATCGTCCCTTTTGCTGCGCGGAGCAGAGGAAAGAATGTTTGGGTGACGGATAATGCTCCCCAGACATTTACGTCGTATTGTCGTTTTGCGAGGGAGATGTCGACGTCTAGGAGCGGGGAGTAGTACCCGTAACCGGCGTTGTTGATTAGGAAATGGAGTTTTCCGTTTGTGACTTCCTTGACGAGTTTGTAGGCTTCGGAGAGGGATTTGGACGAGGTTACGTCGAGGTGCATTCGGATCAGGAAGCCTGCGGTTGTGCCGATGCTGGCACTACTAACATGCTCTACGGTCTTGCTTTCGAGAGACGTGGCGATTACGTTGATGCCGACGTTCAAAAGGGCCGTGGCTTCTGCTTCGCCGAGACCGCCAGGGCTGCAGCCTGTTATGAGGGCCCATTTTGATGATGGGGTTTGTTGAGCTGTGGTCATGTTTCGAACGTTGAATGATTTCAGCTCGAAGTGGACGATGCGGTGAAGTGCGATGTTGATTGTAGCTGCGAGCCCCACTATGTATCGGAAGCGCAGAGCTCAGATTCTAGTTAGGCATTGGTGAGAAAGCGGTCTAATATCAATTACATAGCCGCACCACATTCGACAAGAGAGCATGCACCTGCTTTGAATCCGTCCCACATGATCGTGCTCTGTCTACAGTCTGGCCATTGCCATGTATGAACAAGTCTAATCAAATGATAATGTGTGTATGCTCGTATCGCTCATCTGAACGTCAATTGAAGCCGGACTGCACTCGTTGCAGAAGTGCGAACTATGCAAGTAATACTTCTGTAACCGTCTACTGCGTAGTTTGCCATCTCTTGCGGAACTCTTTGCAGTCTGCGCTTTTCGGTTCATTCGAGAACACTGAATGGTAGCCAATCGTAGTCTAAACACGCCGGTCAATCGCAAGAAGACGTGGTGCGAAATGCTGAAATCCTCCTAGGGAATTGGCGCAGGGAGTGGCTCGCAGAACCTCCGCTGTTCTGCCGGTGCTTCACTTGGAGCTTGATGCCGAAGACACGACAATGCACCTCATCGCGAATGATCCATTGTGGCTGAGAGGAACACTGTTCCGATGGCCGGCTGATCTGCTACTGTGGCCGCAATTTTGGAGGCGCATTTGACGAGACCAAGACGTTGAACATCCCGTCTTGTCGCGTGAGCAGGGTTGGAGCATGCAGCTGGAAAGACTTCGAGTCGGCACCAATTTGAGAAACAATCGTGGTCTTCGGAAGGTCTTGGTCATTATGCCTGTGGAGCACCCAGGACCATAGTGGTTGAAGTAGCTCAAGTGAATCAGAATCTCCTCTGCATCGAGCCATCACCTTCCAACTCAGCCGTGTGACCTCTCGGCGTGCCGCCGTGATTGTGCATCCCGGCCTGAGCATCCAGTTCTGAGACCTTCCTGGTATCGCCTTCGACTTCGGCCCATACCTTCGGTTTCTTCTCCTCCGCACTCGTCTCGTAGATCTCGCCCGTACTATCAATCTGGTGAAACACTTCTCCCCCGCCCGCCGACATCTCGGCGTGCTCCTGTGGATTACCGGGCATACCTAGTTGGCTCTTCTTCGCACGTCTTCGTCTCCATAGCGCAAAGCCCACAATCGCCATGACCAACAACACGCCCAAGGAAACACCAACGCCAACTCCAGCTTTCACTCCGGCCGACATACCACTGCTCTTTTCCTCCGCAGCTACCGGTTGCAACGTCGATGAAGGAATGATACTCCCATTCCCACTCGTCATCAGCGGCGCCTGGATATCAGTCGCAATATTCCAGCTTCCCGTCTCAGTCGGATGTCGCTCCAGACGGCTCAAATCCGAACTCTGCCAGGCAATAAAAATCGGCGTATCGAACGCATAGCCCGCAGTAGTCGTCACACTCGATCCATCAGCTCCAACCCCACTTAGGACAACTCTCGTGGACTCCGGATAAGAACCACAATCGTAATATGCCGTGGAGGCGTGCATATACCACGGACAACATGTCGCGAACGTCTCCGTGAAACCAATCCCGTCCGACCACATGGATGCTATACTGTAAGCCGAAGGACAAATTCCTGGAGAGAATTGGACCCAGCCATCTGATAATGTTGCCTCGGGTGGGAAACATTCGGTGCTGTAACCGCGATGTATTGTGAGAGTAGAGCCATCGCTGCCTTTGTCTGTGAGATCTGTGAAAGAGCCAGTTTTGCCGGAAAGTGTGTACGTCCTCTGGAGACAAGAAAGCGGTGGCGTGAAGACTGTTGTGAGAGCTGCCGTGGTTATCGAAGACGAAGGCGGTACTGTCGATGTCATGTTGAATAAGAATAAACAAAAAAAAGTAGAACAACTGTTCTAGTTCAGTCCGGGTCCAGCAGAAAAGGAATCCTTCTCGAGAAGGAGGAGAAGAGAGGCAGATGCAGTAGAGAGGTACTTGAATCAAGCCACGACTCTCGACGGCACTACAAGACGAAAATAGTTCTACAACCGACAGAAGCGCGTGCGAGTACAGTAGCGAGCAATCAAGCGACTTTTAAAACAAAAGGCCCAACAGCCAAGCCGCGGAGCTGTACATGTGATGGGTAATGATCGGTCGCAGAAAACACGACCGCTTTTGCACTTGCAATGAGCTCCCTCTCGACCGTTGGGCTTGGCCACATGGTTTGGAATCCTGAAGGGTGAATGCTTTTGCAGGTCGTGCGCTGGTGCGTGTCGGTTATGGAGAGCCAGAAGCGCCAAGAGGTGATATATCCTTGCAAGTGCAGGTCGCTTGGAGGCCTGAAGGATTTTGAGCCTGTGGCGGCGAGATAGCGCCGGCCATGGGGGAAATCCAGCTTCGAAAATGAGTAATAATTGTAGGGCGGTTGTGGGGAGCATCGTGTGAGAAATGGCGGCTTTTTTGGCTTGTTGTGATGGGTTCCGAGGGTAGGTGTAAGCTTTGATATGGTGGAAGGAATTTTGTTATGCTGACTTACCTGGAGCGCCACTGGTCTCGCGGTTGGTGAGGGTGGCGACGAGAATCAGCCGAAGTGTGTTGGTGAATGAAGCTCGTGCATGCTTGCATGGCGCGAAGGAATGTGAGTGCCTGCACAAGGTGGCTGAGGTCGGAAAACTAGTCTTTGATCTCTCTGGAGTTGGCTCTAATTTTCTATGTGCATCATCCACAACGATGCTGATCCGGGGTATCACGAAACAATAAACCCAAACGCCCTGTTTCACGCTCGCTCAAAACAACATCATATCTTCTTGTGTCAATGCCAGCACAAATCGTAACAAATGCAAAACGCTGATCTAAGGAACTGCAGCTTCCGGGAGATCCAGCTTCGGCAGATTCAGTTGATCGTCCATCTTCATTCCCATTGTCATGCCATCTCTTGGGGACGGCATGCTCTTGTTGGAAATGACACTCAGCTTCCTCGTCATCGCCCTAATGGCCTGCGGACTACCCACTGGTCCTGCCGGTGAAAGTGTTTCGTCCTCGACGGGAATGCGGAGCCAGCGACGGATGTCTCCATCTTTGCTGAGGATTTCTTTGTCGTCCTCCCCAGCCACTTCGATGCCATTCTCGCGAAGGGTCTGCTGGAAGGCGCGGAAATTGAGCTCCATGATTCGTTCGGGCTCCTCGGCTTTGGTCACACGCTTCGCAATCCACGGAAAGAGCAGGCCGAAATCTGACTGATTGAAGTGTTGACTTTGCTTGATGTAGAACAGATGCGGCCCTGCTGTCCGGGTTGGCGAAGCCGAGTCTGGACGAGAGGTAGTCTGTGGTTGCGAAGTCCTTGATCTTGCCTGAGATAGGCCACTAGCCTTACTCCGTTTTCGGTGCAAGGAACGCAGAGGAGTGTTCCCTGATGCGTAGCCAGAATCCCGTCCTGGAGATTGATCTCTTGCCAAGCGCGCCCAATCAGGAAGGAGATGTCCAGGTGCGCGGGCAAGTCGAGGTGCTGTCGACGGTCGACGAGACGAGGAAGGAGCACCAACGATGTGCTTGTTGATGCTGAGATTGTCGTCCCAATTGAAAAATGCCTCGGAGAGAATGGAAACCACATTAGAGCCGGCCGGGCCACCGATGGCGTAGGATGGCAAGGGTTTATCCCACAGATAAGCTTGATCGGGAGACTTGAATGGCAGTCCCCACATATCCATGAGAATCATCGGGCTCTCGGGCATGATCTGATGGGCGATCGCTGCGTCGGCATTGGGCACGAGCAGAGGTTTCTCAGCGTCTGCTGGTCTGTCTGTGGCATAGAAGATGCTCTTTAGCAGCTGCACGGTTGTGCATGCGCCATATGAATGTCCTGAAAACGTAACTTTCCCTGCCCGATGGATATCCAGCATGTCGTTGAACATGTACAGAACTTCTACTCGCTCTTTCCGTTTTGTGCTCGCGTTGATGTCCAAGTTCTCCAGCCTTTGGCCAGCATCAATCTTCGTCAGTGCTTCATATGCCATACTGATCTCCCACAATCGTATACGCAACTGCTTGTCTCTCGCCTCATACACTTCAGGGCTGGGTTCATGGCTGATTTTCACAGGGTCTACTATCCGTGATTTCGTGGAACTTGTCTCTCGAACATATTGAATTGGACTGCTGCCATCCCGATGGTCCAGTGCAATGACGACCATGCCGTTGCTCGCCATGTCCCCGCACACGTAGCTATACGCATTCCTGCTGCCTGCCAGTCCGTGACTGAAGACTGCCACTGGCCAGCGTCCATTACGTGTAGGCGCGTCAAGCAGTTTGGCGTTTCGATGCGCAGGAAGGCTGATCCAGTACAGCTGCTGCGGCATCCACGATATCAGGCTAGCGACTTTCGGGTTCTTTACGCCCAGGAAATTGGCAAACGCGCGCATGGTCGGTCGCTGCGGATTGGGGATCCATCGGACAGGGCGCGTTGCTTCCGAAGGTTCGGGTTTGTGGCAAGGATAAAAGATGCGAAAGGAGATGGTTTCAGCGGCATTTTCGGGCGTTTCGCAGGGCGATGGGAGGTCGGCGGCTGGGATCTCAACGTCGACGGTGCCGACTTCGTAGGGTCCATGGTATGAAGGGAACGAAACGATGGGATTCCAGCCCGAGAGCCACGAGGCCATCTTTGCTGCCTCGCTGCCTCGCTGCTGCGTGGTGATGGTGGGATGTGGGAGGCTCGCCGTGCACTGTGCTCGTCGACAAGGGGCGTTTGGCGAGACGTTCAGGCGCTGCTGTCGCTGCGGGGAGGTCGGAAAGGCGTGGTGGGTAGAAAGGGAGTGAATGGAGTCGCGAATGCTGTTCGCTTCAGTGACGGATGCAGAAAACGCAGGAAAAGAAGAGGAAAGCGAGGGCAGGCGAATGGAGCGAGTAGACGGATTTAGGCACGAGCAAGTGGTCGTGTGTGTCGCCGACTACTGCACGCTAGAAGAGAACGATGGCGTCAATGCGCGCGCTTTCACGTGGCAATCTCGCCGCGTCTGTTGCATGCGTCTGCTCCATCTTCTGCTGCTTGCTTTCATGCCCACGACGACACGTCCACATGAGTGACTGGCGGCGTCTGGACGGAGGATGGGTGCGATGATCCCACAGGTCCCAGGTTGCCCGCACAGCCTCGCCTGCCAGGCAGATCCATCCCTACCCAAACCTCCGCACGGCGGACGCTGACTCCGGCCAGCCAGGACAGGCATCGCATCGCATCGCATCTTCTGCCCTCTCGTATCCTTCGTCTCGAACATGACCGCCATCGGGAGACGTCCCATTGGCGCACGGGGCGGGCTCGTCGCGGAGGGCTTAGGCTTCCTCTCGCAACACCAACCAGCATTCCGGTGCAGTGACGACAGTCTCGCGCTGCACTGAAACGGCAGCACCGATCAAACGCGCCCACGTCGCTGCCCATCGATCGCAGCCAACGACTCGGTGCCGTGTCGAACCACGCAATCGGCATATTGGTTGCTCCTGGTCTGCCACCTCCCTGGTCGCCGGAAACAAGTGTCGCAAACTCTCCCAGTGCCGATCGACGATCATGCGACGTTGTGAACTAGTGACGCTGGCATAACTGCCCTACCGAACCGCACGCCTATGCGACTGTCAATGGTACCTGGTCCGGGGAGCTTCTTCTGGAACTACTCGATCAAAATCTCTTCGTTGCTTCTCACATCCGTCTATCCTTGCTATACTCTCACAAGCTTCCCACTCCTGTCTCGAGACATTGCCCATCCTTCGACCGCTTCATGGCCTGCTCATCATCGTCGATTACCCGTCTCTGTTCACGTTATTTGAACAGCTGAGACCGGTCTCTGGTCTCGACAGCATTGCCTCCATGCAGTCGCGCCGCGCACCTGTGGTAGAATCCTCACACCAACCCGCCCTTCCAGCCATGTCCGGCCACGATATGTCGCTCAACGTGCGCGTCTCCCTCCTCACCGCGCAGGTTCTCGAGTATTGGACATCATGCCAGTTGAAGCTGGCGAAATCAAAGTCCAAAAAGGCCTCCGTGCCACTCGCATACGTGCCACAAGTTTCCGGAGATGTGCAGACAGAGCCGCGCAGGTTATCAAAGGCGACCGTGAGTGGGAGATGGCTTCTGATCAGTGGACCGGCGTTCTAATCAAGACTTAGTCGCCGAAGCGTCGCAAGTCCTCTCTGCAATCAATCCAATCAAGTTTGCAAGATAAGGCTGCAGCGACATGTCTAGTACAGAATTTCAGCGTCCTATCCCAAAGGTGTGCATCTCCCTATGCACCAGCTTCCCAGGCATGCCCGAGGCCCCAGCAACGGCCGAGCCCAAAAGCATCGACTGTTTCTCTTGCTACGACAAACCCAGCATCGCCCATCCGCTCCCTTGTGTCGTTCGACTGGACCTAGAGAATGGTGCTGACTGGAGACTAGTCACGACGCCCCTCAATGGATGCCTGATGAGACGCCAGAATGGGCAAAGCATGGAGAAGACTCCCCGAGATGTTCGTTCGATTCCCATCACAGCGCGAGAAGTCAAGTCGATTTCGCGATCGAAAAGCCCAGAGATTATATCAACCTGAGCGATTTGATGAGCAACACAATGACATTCGTGAGCTCGAGCTCATGTCGGCATGCGGGCAGTCCTGGCTCAAGCTCGAGAGGGTCAAGCGTTTCCACACCGTCGAGGGCGTCCAGCTTCTGAAATTGATCTCCAAAGAGGATCATGGCGCAAGTCTGCAATCGGGTGCTGTGGAGGAAGCGAATGCCCTAGGCAGGAGCTAGAGCAGGAGCATCCACTCCTGTCAGCTAAGTTCGACAAAAGGGCCATTCTTGGAATTCGACAGGGTGAGGTGGTTGTCCTTTCTGGCGTTATGGAGGTGTGATCGCACTTGTCATCACACGGTCTCACTGCTAGCTCCCAGACGCCTTGTTTAATGGTAGATACGAGCAAAATTTGACATCCGTTTGACGCTCTGCTCGAATTCGCGAAGAGGAATGTGTGGACATGAAAGCTTTGGTGCAAACACAGCTCCACTGCTTCGCTTGGACATGATATAATAGAACCGGAAACTGCAGGCACAGCATCGGCATGTGGACAGCAATGCATTGACCCTCTGCGATCCCGGCAATGTGGCTCGCTCCATGGTGGCAAATGGCGGCAACTGGCATCTTGGCGGGCCAAATACCAATCCGACCTCTCCTTGTGCTTCTTGAGTTCACGTTCAGCTCTTGGCAGGACCTTCTATGTCTTCTTTGCCAGCTTTCATCGTCTACAGTCGCAAGACGTTGTCAACCATCATATTATGCGGAGCAGAGCGCTGACTGTGCCTTCTCCAGACACTCCGCAAGTGGGGTCTGGAACGGCTTCGGCGCAGCATCGGCCAAATCTCCTGCCCACACCATGCGATATGGGGCCGACTGGAGGAATGGTAAGACAAGATCGGGGACGATGTCGCTCATCGCAAGTCGCGACTCTGAATATCAGAGGTCCAGACCATCGACATGATAGCGAGGAAACAACAGATCACTTGTGGAAGGTGCTCTCGAGCAGACTGCAGCAAGGACCCACCCCTACCACCAAAACTCATGAGTGAACTGCAGCTTGCAGGAGTGAACCACGATCGCAGACACGGATATAGTCCGGACGACAGCGCAACGCCTAAGCAGTGTCACGACGTCACGAATGCACGAAAACCTAGGGTTTTGGCCCACTAGCGCGACGACATCACACCCAGCACGTCCACCTCACGCGACTTTCCTCGAGGTGGTCTTCCGCACGATGCAACACAGTGTCGGATCATGTTACGGGGGACCTTCCGATGAAAGCCACGGCCCACGGAAGGGGATGGAACTTCGGTCGGTTGTCCAAAGTGGCCGGAATTGATCGAGTACATAGAGGGCAGGCGCGCCGCTTGTCAGAGGTAGGTCTGCCGTCTTTCCCTCTTTCCCTTGCAAGGCTGTCCGAGGAACATGCCTTCCATCAAGGCTGCCTTCTTGGCCGCTGCCACTTCTGTCGCAGCGTACGACTACTCACAGCTAGCTGCCAGCAAAGACAACTATGGAGCACCGGTAAGCTTCTGCAGATGCCTTGGCTAGAGCTTCGCAGGTTCCTGACACAAAACTCCTCAGTACCCAGATACCACCTACCCGGGATACGAAAGCCAGTCTCCCGCTGTACTGGACGGCAGTTCGAGCTTCCAAGCTTCTCCTCCAAAGTACCCTTCCCCATGGATGGATGCCAGCTACGGCGACTGGGCTGGAGCATACAAGAGGGCACATGATTTCGTGAGCCAGCTTACACTGGCTGAGAAAGTCAACTTGACTACCGGTACAGGTTGGCAGCTTGAGGCATGTGTGGGCAACACGGGTGGCATTCCAAGACTTGGTTTCCGTGGTCTCTGTCTGCAGGATTCCCCCACCGGTGTTCGTATGACGGACTTCAACTCTGTTTTCCCAGCAGGTGTCAACGTTGGTGCCACCTGGGATCGCAAACTTGCCTATGCTCGTGGCAAAGCGATGGGCGAGGAGCATCATGGAAAGGGCATTGATGTTCAGCTTGGAGTAAGCATGAGAACCAAGCTTGGCAGGTACTGGGATAACACTAACGTTTCCTCTATAGCCCGTTGCCGGACCTCTTGGCCGTGTCCCACAGGGCGGCAGAAACTGGGAAGGCTTCAGTCCTGATCCAGTCCTTACTGGCCAATTGTTTGCCGAGTCCATCAAGGGTATTCAGAGTGCCGGTGTCATTGCAACCGCCAAGCACTACATCATGAACGAGCAAGATCACTTCCGCTTGGTCCAAGATTCTGAGAAGTTCGGCTTCAACATCTCCGAGCCTTACTCTGCAAACTTGGACGACGAGACTCTGCACGAGCTCTACCTCTGGCCTTTCGCTGATGGTGTCAAGGCTGGTGTTGGATCCGTCATGTGCGCGGTAAGGAACCTTCCACTGCCCAGTCTTCGACCTTTGCTGATTGATCTTCCATAGTATAACCAGGTGAATGACAGTCAAAGTTGCCAGAACAGCTATGTGCTTAACTACCTGTTGAAATCGGAGGTAATTCGGCCAAAGGTTTCCCATCCCTCGAAATGCACAAACACTAATTCCTTGACCTTCAGCTCGGATTCCAAGGTTTTGTGATGAGCGACTGGCTGGGAACCCATTCTGGTGTCTCCAGTGCACTGGCAGGTCTCGACATGACTATGCCGGGCGAAGCAACAAATTACAACCAGCTCGACTCTTTCTACGGCACTAATCTCACAGTGGCTGTTCTCAACGGCACGGTCCCGGCATGGAGGATCGATGACATGGCCATGCGTATCATGGCAGCTTTCTTCTATGTGGATGGCCAGGTAGAGCGTGAACCGGAGAACTTTCAATCCTGGACGACAGACACCTATGGACCCCTTCACTTCTACACAGGTGAAGGTGGCATTCAGCAGATCAATCAACATGTCAATGTTCAAGGCGATCACGGCAAATCGATCCGCCGCTGGGGCGCTGAGAGCACTGTACTCCTCAAGAACTTCAACAATGCACTTCCACTATCCGGCAAGGAGCCACTCACTACTGTCTTTGGTGAAGATGCTGGTCCAAACCCCTCTGGTCCCAACTCATGCTCCGACCGCGGTTGTAACAATGGTACTCTCGGAATGGCTTGGGGCTCTGGAACCGCGGAGTTCTCATACCTTGTTACTCCAGACACAGCAATCCAGAACGAAGTCTTGGCCAATGGCGGTGCATATCAATCCAACCTGGACAACTGGAATCTTGAGCCCATTGGCAAGCTCGCGCGCCGTGCCAACGTCTCCATCGTCTTCGCGAACTCCAACAGTGGAGAATGGTACCTTGAGGTTGATGGCAACCTCGGTGACCGCAACAACCTAACCTTCTGGCAAGGTGCGGACGAGGCGATCGAGCGTGTCGCAGGCAACTGCAGCAACACGATTCTTGTTGTTCACTCTGTCGGCCCGGTCTTGCTCGAGAAGTACAAGAACCACGAGAACATCACTGCTATCCTATGGGCCGGCGTGCCGGGCCAAGAGAGTGGCAATGCCATCGCTGACGTGCTGTACGGACGCGTCAATCCAGGCGCGAAGCTGCCTTTCACTATTGGCAAGGACCGCAAAGATTATGGCGCGGATATTTTGTACTCCGAGACAAACGATTCAGTTCCGCAGATCAATTTCCAAGAGGGACAGTTCATCGATTACAGGGCTTTCGACAAGCACAACACGACTCCTTCGTATGAGTTTGGGTTCGGCCTGTCATTCACGACTTTCAACTACAGCAATCTCGAGATTTCAAAGCTGGAAGCCCCAGCTTACACGGGCCCCTCCGGCAAGACTAAGCCGGCTCCAACAATTGGCAACTTCTCCACCAAGGCCGAAGACTACGTATTCCCAGCCAACTTCAGCCGTGTCCGCGGATTCCACTACCCATGGTTGAATTCGACCAACTTCACCCTCGCAACTGGTGACCCACATTACGGTCTCAACATCTCCCTTCCAGCGCACTCGCAAGACGGCTCTGCTCAGGTGATTCCCAAGGCTGGAGGTGCCCCAGGTGGAAACCCTCGTCTCTATGACGTTCTCTACAACATCACGGCCACCATTACGAACACGGGCAAAGTTGCTGGTTACGAGGTTCCACAACTGTACATCAGCCGTGGTGGACCTTATGACCCAGTGCGCGAACTCAGAGGTTTCGAAAAACTCTGGATCGAGCCCGGAGAGAGCAAGACTTTTGCTGTTGGCCTCACGAGAAGGGATATCAGCAGCTGGAGCACCGTGGAGCAGGATTGGTTTGTGAGAAACAGCACCAAGAATGTTTGGGTCGGCAGCTCCAGCAGACAATTGCCATTGACTGCTACACTGCCTTGGTAAGTAGCCAGGCGGGAAAACAGAAAAGAGTTGGGCAAAAGAGCGATCTTCAATCATGAATCGTTATGTGAAATTTGGAAAAATATCATGAAACTTATGTACAGCTAGATAGTAAAAGGAGAAGAAGCATTACGAATTACGCATTCACACCAGTCGCCTGCGACCCAGCAGCCTGCAAAATATACTCGGCAGCCTTTTCCGCAATACCGAATGCTGGCATCTGTGTGTGACCACTGTGCACATACGGCATAATACTGCAATCCACGACACGCAAGTTCTTGGTTCCGTAGACGATCAGATGCTGATCCACAACCGCGGTAGGATCCTCCCTCTTGCCAATCTTGCACGTTCCGACAGGGTGATATGAAGTCGAAGCGTACTTTTGCACATGCGGTTGCCAATCCTCATTCGTCTTATTCTTGTGGTGGTTCGTGCCCGGTGGCCAAGAACCTTTGACGACTTTCTTGGTACCAGCACCTTCCATGACGACTTCATTGGCCCATCGTACACCTTCGGACATCATGATCAAATCACGCTTGTCGGAGAGATAGCGTGGGTCGACGTATGGTGGCTCGAAAGGATCGGTGGTCTTGATTTTGACTTCACCGCGAGATTGTTGACCGCAGAGGAAACAGCACATTGCCATGGCGTATTGGCCTTCCTTTGGCTTGTCGTTGTATTCTGGTGGACCACCGTAGCAGATTGTGTTGAAGAATTCGAGGTTGGGTTGGGCTTTGGTGAGGCCCATTGGGTCGCGACCTTCTTCGCGGGGAAGGGCTGCCCATTCGGGGTTCTCTTTATCGAGACGTTCGCTGAGGCGGGTAAAGCCAAAGGCGCCGAAGGGGAAAGTGGCGAGCCAGCCGGTCTTGTCTTTTAGCCATTCTTTGTGGCCGTTCTCGTAGGCTTCAGGGTCATGGTTTACTCGTGCGTCGTCGGTGAGATCAGGTCCGTCGACTTCGTAGTAGGTGAAGATCAGTTGGTGGTCTTGGAGGTTCTGGCCGACAGCAGGGATGTCCTTCAAGACTGGAATGTTGAGGTCTTGGAGAGTTTGCTTTGGACCGAGACCGGATCGCATGAGGATTGCCGGGCTACAGTATGTACCACCGCAGACGATGACTTCCTTGCCCGCCGCGACCGTAACTTTGTTGCCGTTGTCGTCAACGTACTCGACTGCCTTCGCAACCAGCTCGCCGTCTGAGCCTGGCTCCAAGATGACTTTGTCGACGGTTGCGTTGCACTTGATCGTTACGTTTGGTCGCTCTTTGTCCTTGGTAATGTAGTCTGCTGCCGTCGTTCGCCAGCCTTGATATGTGGTCCTCATTGCATGTCCACAGCCGTGGGAGGCAACGCCAGAAGAGAACATATCAGGAATGTATGGAAGTCCCTTGTCTTTGAAGGATTCAAACAGGGCGTCAGCGATCGGAATTGGTGGGAGCGCAGGCTCAATGTGTAGAGGTCCGTCGTAGCCGTGGGCATCTTCGTCGTGTGCTAGATAGGACCCGATGTTAGTTGAGTGTTTCGGAGTGTCGTGCGATTGCCTGCACTTACGGAACCACTTCTTTGGGTGGAATGTTTCGGCCTATCATATTGATTAGTAGGTTGTTTGCACCTAGTCCCATCCCCAGACTTACCTTCTTCATGGCCCTGAACATTTCGTCTCCGCTCCATTCTGGAAAGCCCCAGTCGTCATAATCTTGCTTCACACCACGCACGCAGATAGTTCCATTGGAGCCACTGCTGCCTCCAAGGAATCTACCGCGAGGCAGTCGGCATTCCCTATCCTGGAGTCCAGGTTGTGGTGGTGACACAATATTCCAGTCTGTTGGTCCATAATGATTCTTCGTCCACCTGCAACATGGTCAGCGCAGGTTAGCATGTAATGTACCTCGCAACACTCACGCTCCAGGCATGTGCACATTGTCCAGGTCCTTGTTGTCGGACCCTGCCTCGAGGATAAGGATCTTCAGATTTGATTGCTCAGACAGTCTTCCAGCCACAACAGGCCCGCAGGTTCCACCTCCACAGATGATGTAGTCGTAAGTCTCTGACATTTTGGTGGCCAGTAAAGTGATTCAGAATGGTTCAAATGGAACAGAATGGAAAATATCTTCCTTCACTTCTGCAAACACAACCCCGCGACCCATCCTCCTACATTCATATATGCAGAAATGCATTGTACGTACCAGGTCTAGAGCCTCCAAGCTGCAAGCGGGGGTGTGCATAGGTCTCGTGCAGGAGCACTAACAATCGAGCCCATGGGGGCGGGAACGCGGAGCGAGGCTCCTCGGTCGCCGTTCCGAACTTCCAGAAATGGTCAACCAAGGCTTCATTTCGCTATACCATAGTCGAAACCAATGCGCTTAAGCAGCCAGTCCAGCCATGTTTGGACCCGGTTCCTGGAAGTCCAAACTGCAGCTACAGACTCGCTTACAAGACACGAGCAACGAGCATGTCGGCGGGTTGTAGCTGCCTCTCCCCCGACGAATGCGGCAATTTCATCGCGAGAGGTCACTGGTTTCTCCTTTCCAAAGTCACGTACTCAGCATGGGCCGTGACGAGGATCCATATGCCCGGAGCAGGGAAGGAGCGAGCTGGTTGCAATCTCCACAGCTGCTCTGGCGAGTGAAATGTGGTACGAGACACCCAGCTTGCTTCTTGTTTCGCATGTCTGGCTCTCGTTTAGGTCAGAGTTCGACTCCAGCACTGCAGGGTGCATGTCATTCGATCGGCACGACAGGAACGCGGGGAGAACTCCTGGTACACCGTTGCGCTGTACATGTAGCTCTGGAGATTTTTCTTTTGCAGATCAGGGATGGCGTCACATATCGGCGGACCGGCAGGCGCAAATCGAATGCCTCTTGTCTGACACCGAGCAGAGGATGGCCGCATACTGAACGTGTTTTGTGGTCAAATAAGCAGACTCTGAGAGCAGAAACATACTAGACGGTGGTGGCCATGGAAGAGCCTTGGAGGCCAGAGAGAGGTGAGGTTGGTTTCGCGATGTCTTGGCATCGACGGCAGAACTTCGTAGGTGGTGCAACTGTCGCAACCACAGCTTTCTCTATCTGTATCCATCACAAATGCGCCAGTGCTGCGCGATCACCACCCTTGGCTGGCAGCTGGAGTCGCTTCTGTGACTCAGGCACGAATTCGACACGCGCTCGAACGGCCTCAACGTCCTCGACGCAAATCTTCTTCGTCGTTGCAGCTGGATTGTATCCAAGTCGCTCCCTCCCGTCTCGCACGTGCTCCACCTCCTCCCACTTCACAGCAGCGCGTCCATCGGATCGACCTATTACCAGCACGCTTGTTACTCCTTCGCGTCCCGACGTGTACAGCAAGCAGTTCTGTGCATCTACCGGAAGATCGCCCGCCCAGCCTCGGAACTGCCAAACTGGCAATTGTCAGTGGATGCGATTGCTGGCATGGGCAACACAAGACTCACCGAGCGTGACGAGCGCCGCCAGGCCCGTTGTGCCACCTTCAGACCTTAGCGATCGGGACAGCTCTGAGGTGGCAGCATCAAAGCCGGAAAGTGCTCGAGGATTACTCTCACGCAGGTCGTGCGGCAGGTGCAACAACTGTATATCTGTAGCTTTCAACTGCGCCTGTCGTAGCGCGCGGCTCACAGCTGTTCTCGCCGTTCGAGAGGGATCTGACGAACCCACTGATCGCAAGTGGACTGGACTTGCCAGTGCGGAGCCACGGATGCGAGTGGAGGAGTCCTTGAGGTACGCATGCGATGTCAGGAAGAGCTCCGAGACGAGGACAACTCCCACTACGAGTGTCTGTTTGATCGTAAGCCATCCTGTTGCGGTCAGCTGCCCTCTTCACGAGCTTACCTGGTCTGAGGTCGCACGCTTGGATGTGTTCTGACAAGGCTTAGTTTCTTCCACGGGCGTATCTTGTGAAGAACTCACAGTGTCGAGGCCAAGAACCAGAGTACAGTCGGATTGTCCAGACCTTACGGATTGCGTTGCTGCGAACAAGGCCGAGCCGTTGTTCACCTCGGATACTGGGGCTCCTCCCAAACCAAAAGTGTCGAGAGATCTTGGTGATATTCGAAGCTCATCTTCAAACGACACGATGCTCTGATCCACATCGGTATACGTGACGCCGGCATCCAGCATTGCTCTCGTTGCGGCTGCAATTACTGCGTCGCGTAGATCTCCATCCTCGCTGCCTGCTACAGACACTCCGGCTATGTGAACTTTCGGGTTCCCCATGATTGCATTGACATTGCAAAGAAAAGTCGCGTGAAAGTATTTCTTTCAAGTGCTCTTGACTTTACGCGAGCAATGCAGCGCTTCGACGTCCCAGCCGCGAGATGGAACAAGCTTCGCGCGCGTGGCGGGCGTGCGGGGTCGAGATCGGGATCACTTCACTCGCGGGTGATCCCAGAACCCAGATCCTCAGCCATTGACGTGTCGTCGGCTATCTGTACGGTATGCGGAAAGGTCGAGGCATAAATCGCAAGCACCACAATCGTCAACAGTAGGCATGTCGTAGCGCAATTTCCTGAACCTCGTCGGCAAGCAGATCTCGACCAGCAGATTACTGAAGCTATCACTTGTACCTGGAACGTCGCCGTCGCGTCAGGTCGTGTCCCTCTCCAGGATAGCGGTGGTTTCCAACAGCCCAGAAATACTGCTCCTCTTGAAACGCAACCTGCAGTGTTCGAAATGGCATCAGGCGAGCAGTTAGAAAACGCTGGACAAACTTCACAGGATGAAAGACCTCCTTCAATTGTGTACGGGCCCTCGGCACCAATTCCCCTAACACTGACCTTCGCTCAGCTCCTTGATCACAATGCTGAAGTACGAGGTGACAGACCGGCAGTCATTTCGCATCCACAAGATGGCTTGACATTATCGTGGGCACAGCTCCGCGAGCGAAGCATAAAACTGGCAAGAGCCATGGCAGCGGATGGCGTAGGAAACGGCGACCTGGTAGCCATCTCTCTGGGCAGCAGAGTGGAATATTTCGAGACATTCTTCGCCTGCACCAGACTTGGAGCTGCACTCGTGCTTCTCAACTATGCGTATGCAGAATCTGAGATGATGGCGCTGCTCAAGGATGTTCGACCCAAGATGTTGGTAGCATCTCCTGGCTTCACTTTCTACGACAACACAAAGATCTTACCCAAGATCGCAGAAGAGATATCTGCCATCGAGAAATTCATAATAATGGATGATCTGGCGCAGAAGTACAAATTATCTGGCTCCCTTGCAAGGTCTGCCAAATACGAGGAATACATTGAGCAATACGACGCAGATGCGCACCAATTGCCAGATGCCGACATCTCCCCACACGACATGGTCAACGTTCAGTTCACGTCAGGATCCACTGGTCTCCCTAAAAGCGTGGCTCTCTCTCATTACAACATCATGAACTGCGGCCGCTATATATGGCAGCAGACACGGATGACAGACGAGGATCGCATTTGCTTGCCTGTTCCGCTCTTCCATTCCTTCGGCATGATTGTTGGTATCAGCTCTAGCACCGTTGGAGGATCCGCACTTGTGCTTCCCCACGAAATCTTCAATTCCTCCGCAACACTACGATCCATCGAGAAGTACAAATGCACAGCGATTTATGGCGTACCCACCATGTTTGTCACCGAGATGGAGCAGAAAGAGTTTGACTCGATAGATCGATCGACTATCAAGTTCGGCATTATTGCTGGGGCTGCCATGCCGCCAGAGCTTCTGCGCCGGATAGCAACCAAGTTCCCAGTGCCCAGAATCTACACCTGCTATGGAATGACAGAACTGTCAAGCTTTATCAGTATGATGCACGAGACAGACCCATATGAGAAACGCATCCAGACAGCAGGGAGGCTGTTCCCACACTTCATCGCAAAGATTGTTAAGCCGGAGACTGGTGTTGTGCTGCCTTGGGGAGAGAAGGGCGAGATCGTAGCCAGTGGATATGGGCAGATGTCCGAGTATTTGAACAACAAGAAGAAGACCGACGAATCGCTAAGATATCACCCCGAGGACCTCGAGCCGGGCGGAGTTGGGGGACTGGGAGACGGGTGAGTACAAATCGCGGGACTTTCTGTTTCATCGCTGACATCCAAGACAGTACTGTTCTCAGAAAGTGGATGCACACTGGCGACGAAGGCTATCTCGACCCAGAAGGCTACTTCATCATCTCCGGCCGAATTAAAGATCTCATCATTCGCGGGGGAGAGAACATCTCGCCCATGGAGATTGAAGACAGATTGATCGAACACGAATCAATTGCACAAGCTTCGATTGTGGGAGTGGCAGATGAGAAATATGGAGAAGAATTGGGCGCATTCATTGAGCTAAGAGATGGCTTTTCGGAGAAACGACCAAGCGATGATGATTTGAGGGCTTTCGTGAGACAGAAGCTGGCACGGTTCAAGGCGCCGAGATATTTCTTCTTTCTTGGAGATGGGAAAGCGCCAGATGATTGGCCCAAGACCACCAGCGGCAAAATCAGTAAACCGCATTTGCGAAAGATGGTCGATGATCTTGTCAAGTCATAGATAGCTATATATCCTGAGAGATGTACAATTCGAAACAGAAGCTGCGACAGACAAGTGTTGCTCCAAAACGGCTTCCCAGACTATTCAAACTACGCGAACGGAAATTTCCAGAACACAATACGATCCAAACTGTATCCCTAACCCCCAAGCCCCAAGTGATCGTGAAGCATCGCTCCGTTCCTCCGGGAATGGCGAAGGCAGGTGAAGCGAAACATCTTGGCAGACGACCATTTCTACTCGCTAGCTCGAACCATGCTTCAAGCCCTCGACGCACGTTGACCTCGGGGCTGATATGCACGTCCCCGCAGAGCCCGATCGCCTATGATAGAATCTAGAAATCTTTGACGATCATCGGCCAACGTCGAGGCGTGGTCGGGCTACAACAACATTCGATATCTGTCGCTGTTTCGTGATACATTCCACACCACCAACATGTCTTATGGCGCGAAGATTATCGCCCAGGCTCTTCATGACCTGGGCGTCAAAGTCATATTTGGTCTTCCTGGATTGCCGGTGACGGATATTGGACAGGAAGGGCTGTATTTGGGCATGAGATTTATCAGTTTTCGAAACGAGCAGGCTGCAGTATATGCTGCGACGGCATATGGATACTTGACTGGCAGGCCAGGAGTGTGCATATGTGTGGGAGGTCCTGGTATTATTCATGCAATGGCTGGCGTGAGTTCCAAACCTAGTAGAGTCAACATGGAAATATTGACAACAATATAGATACCACATGCTGCGGCGAACTCATGGCCGCTGCTGGTGCTCGCTGGTTCCAGCGAGACACACAATGCCGGCAGGGGAGCTTTTCAAGAAGTCGATGCCATTTCCATGTTGACACCGCATGCCAAAGCGGCAGTACGACCTCCATCTCCAGAATTGCTTCCCAAATTCATTCGAGACGCGTACCGAGCTGCATACTTTGGACGACCCGGGCCTGCATTCGTCGACTTGCCTGCGAATTTGATCCTGGGAACATTCGACGTCCCACGTAACCAGCTAGTCAAGTTCAAAGAGGCTCCACTGTCAGTCGCGCCGGAGAACAAAATTGGAGAAGCTGTGCAAGCTCTCAAGACCGCCAAAGCACCTTTGGTCGTGATCGGGAAAGGCTCAGCGTATGCCCGTGCTGAGAAGCATATCAACGCCCTGGTGCAAAAGACCGGCATTCCTTTCGTTCCAACACCTATGGGCAAGGGTGTGATCGCGGACTCTCACCCAAGTAATTACTCTGCAGCACGGTCGACTGCTCTCAAGGAGGCTGATGTTGTGCTTCTGCTTGGCGCCAAATTGAACTGGATCTTATCGTTTGGAGAGGCCCCGAAATGGAATCCGAAGGTGAAGATCATTCAGGTCGATATCACCGCAGACGAATTGGGCAAGAATGGCGGCACTCCCGAGCTAGGTCTTGTTGGTGATGTTGGATTAGTTGTTGAACGCATCGTCGAGCACATCGGAGATTGGAAATGGCAAGGACAATCGTCTGCGTTCATGAAGAGCCTGAAAGCTGCGAAGACCAGGAACGAGGGCAAGGCCGCGAAGAAAGCCGAGTCTTCGAAGCTGCCCATTTCCTTCGAGCACTCTTTCGGAGTCATCAAGAGCACGCTCAACAGTTTGTCGAATCCTAGTGATGGAGATATTGTGTATGTCTCGGAAGGCGCGAACGCTATGGATATCTCCCGATCGATTTTCACGATGGAACATCCTCGCTTGAAGCTGGATGCGGGAACATACGCCACCATGGGCGTCGGTCTCGGCTACGCAATCGCGGCGTGGGCAGCATACAATCTACCAAATCCAGAGGGCACAGCTGGTGCTCCAGGGCGCAAGAAAGTTGTGGCGATCGAGGGAGACAGCGCCTTTGGATTCTCTGGCATGGAGGTGGAAACAATGGCCCGGTTCCAGATGGACATTTTGATTTTCGTGATGAACAATAGCGGACTCTACCGCGGTGACGCCAACACATCTGAAGAGTGGGAACGCCGCCGCAAGAATACTGTTGCTGGTACCACGCAACAGAAGGGTGCTGGTCTAACCGCTTGGTCACTCGGGTACCAGACCAACTACCAGAAAATCGCAGAAATGGCTGGTGGTATCGGCATCGTTGCTCGAACGCCCGAGGAGTTGAAGGAGGCTACCGAGATCGGTTTCAAGGCCAAGGTGCCGGTGGTTGTGAATGTTTTGATTGATCCGCAGGCTGATCTGCTGATGGTGAGTGCTCATGTCCTATGCTCTTTGTGTGTCAAAGACAAGCTGACGGATGTAGGACTTCTCCTGGCTCGACATGGCACCACCGAAGAAGAAAGAGCAGAAATTGTAAAACGGGCAATGCGTTTTCGTAATCGACGATCGGGACAAACAAACTCGAGCGCTCATTTTAAAGCTTGCTTATGGCGTGCTGTGCTCATAGACTCGAAAATAGATGACATGGTTCGTCTTGCTGTTGCTTGGTTGCCCGGTCGTGCTTCAGTGGTCATATTGCCAATGGCGGCCATGCCCTTGCCTTGAGAAGTTTGGCAGTCTTCGCAGTAAATTCGAGAACAGAGCGGCTCGAAGGAAAGCTCTTGCACGCGCACCGAGAAGTGGAGGACCTGACTGCATGCAATAAATAGTCAATACTGACTGCGCACTGCAAGAGTCTTCAGTTCAGTTCAGGCCACCTTAGACTAAAGGCTTGGCATGGTGGCCGGAGAACATGAGATTACTACCGACTTCCCTCTCCTCTTCCGACTTCTCGTCTTCTCCATGATCTTCTGATGCCACGCGCTCGTCGCATATTGTGGCTGCACGACACCTATGTCTAACTTCGCATCTCAACACTCTGCTTTCCACCGGCCAGTCTCGAGGGTCACAAGTAACAAAGTACTCGCCGCAGTGGCAAGCTTCCATAACCGCCACTTGTGTTCAAGACTTGTTAGAGCGCATGCAGCGTCGGGATGCCGCAGCCGACAGGCATCTTGGTAGACGCGAGTACTCCTGTATATGCCGCCTCTTATTGTCAGCTGCGTTGTGTGTCTCCGCGGAATGCTCATGAAGCCCAAGAAGCCAATGCTCGGCTTACGACAACCTCATGCATGAAGTATGGTAAGGCCGAGAAATTTCGTTTAGGCTAACTTCATATCTATACACATGCAGCCTCGACTGTTTCGGAAGGACTGAACATAGTCACTCACCATGGACAAGCATGGGATGAACGTCGTGGATGGGGCCAGCGCCGAACCAGCACCTCTGCCATATTCGCAGGACACCAAGCCCTCGAGCAAAGACGAACGTGTAACACAAGCTGCGAACGACGAACCTGAGCATTGCTCCAAGTGGAGGCTCTACCCGGCAATGACCGCGCTCTACTTGACCCTATTCCTGGCGGCATTGGACATAACCAGTCTGGCGACCTCCATTCCCACAATCGTAGCCGAACTCAACTCCGCCGCAGGCTACTCATGGATAGGCGGAGCGTTCCTCATTGCAGATGCTGCAACTGGTCCTATCTGGGCCAAGATGTCTGACATTTTTGGAAGAAAACTCGTCATTTCCTTGTCATTATTGTTCTTTGCGATCGCTAGCATCATCGGCGCCCTGAGCAATACCATGAACATGCTCATAGCAGCAAGGGCGATCCAAGGTGCTGGCGCTGGGGGAATGGTCTCACTAGTCAATATCACCGTGAGCGACCTGTTCGGCCTCCGGGACGGAAGGGCTCTGATATTGGGCACGCTGGAGGCTGTGTGGGCTGTCGCTGGTGGAGCAGGACCTATGATCGGAGGAGCGATAACGGAAAACATTGGATGGCGGTGGTGAGAAACAAGTGGCTGATAGTGCTTATAGAACTGGACTGACCAGTGGACAGGAACTTTTGGATCAATCTGCCCATTGTAGCTATTGCTCTCGCGCTGCTTGTCATGTTTCTCGATGTCCACAATCCTCGGACGCCTTTCTGGACTGGGATTGCGGCGGTCGACTGGTACGGCATCTTCGCATTGCTTGGTGCCATCATTCTTTTGCTTCTCGGGTTGAACTTTGGCGGCGTAACGTACGCGTGGGACAGTCCGGAGGTGATCTGCCTCCTCGTCTTTGGCGGCTTGATGATTGCCGTTTTCATTGTCATCGAATGGAAGCTGGCAAGATATCCATTAATGCCGCTGCCTCTGTTCCACGATCGATCAAACAACTCTGCCTACCTGGTCGCCTTCACTCACGGAATGAGTTACATCTCGGTGGAATACTACCTACCGCTCTACTTCCAAAGTGTTCGGCAAGCTTCGCCTACAATGTCTGGTGTTCTTGTACTTCCTGTGACATTGAGTGAAGGCGTGATCGGTATAATTGTCGGCATTCTGATTCACAAGACTGGGCGATATCGCGAAATAATATGGGCCGGAAAGCTGATGCTGACCTTAGGCCTGGGTCTTTTCGTCCACCTGGGTGTGTCTTCGGGGATCGCAGAGATGATAATCTTCCAGCTTATCGCAGGTGTCGGATCTGGTCTCCTCTTCGAGCCGCCTTTGATTGCTGTGCAGAACAATGTGCAGCAATCTGATACCGCAACAGCTACTGCGACACTTGGGCTCATCCGGAATCTCTCCACCTCGATATCCGTCATCATCGGTGGAGTGGTGTTCTCCAATAGCATGAATAATCGTGCGTCTTGGCTCACAGCTCAAGGTGTACCAGAGTCTACAGCGGCGGATTATGCTGGCGACAATGCCTCGGCAAATGTTGAGATGATACCTGATATTGATAGCGAAGCCGTTCGGGTCGCTGTGCAAGAGGCTTTCGCATGGGGTTTACGCAATATGTGGATCACATTCTTAGCGTTCACTGTCGCAGGGCTGGTTGCAGGGTTCTTTATCAAGCACAAGAAAATGGATCATGAGCATACGAGAACCAGGACAGGCCTGGAGCATATGACTGACCGTAAAAGGGACAAGAAACAGCATGGCGCAGACTCGCCTCGAGACGACGAAACGAAAGAGAAAGACGTCGCTTGAGTGTATTCATACCCAGGTCTGTGGAAGTTCTGCTACTTGGCATGTCGAAACGCGCTTACGAAGGGAAATACTTGTATCTAGATGCAAATTAGCTGTCGTTGCCTCGCTCATCGTACTCTCTGTCGTTCGGAGTCTCACGAAGAGCTCGTGGATGATTACTCACCTTCTGAAGATCCCACACCCCGCTCGTGTAGTAAACGTCCTTCTTGATGAGCTCCATGACTTCTTCTTTGGAGTCCGCTACAGCCATCAGAATGCTTCCATTGATCTTGGGGCCTTGACCCTCTTTGAGTGGCTCATCTAGGCTTGCACCGCCTAGAACGAAGAGACCAGCTTGTTCGTGGGGCTTGATCGCTTCAAGATGTTGACTTCACAGCACATGTTAGGAGATGGCAGGATGCTCAGCACAACGTCAAAGTGAGACTCACGGTCGGACCTTCATGCGTGCTTCGAGGGCGCCTGCTTTGTCTGGGAGAATACACTGGAGTAAGGCAATGTCAGTCCATAACGGACAGGATTCAGGAAGGTGTTCAGTATCGCAATACCATCCATTCTTGCTTCGACATGACTGTTGATGACTTTGAGAAGTGACGAGTGAGGAATCGGGAGCCAGGCGTTGTGCAAAGGCTTCGTGCGCCGTTTCGAATAAGGAGTTGGATTGACATCGAAACTGTTGAGGACAGCTCCGAGTTTTTCTATGCGGACCGTATGGTAACACAGCCATTAGAGGACGGCGCTGTACAGCTGTGGGGGCGAGCTGGAGAGCCGGAGCCAGCGGCTAAAGGATCTACCGGCAGACAGCACCCGCTTGGCATGCAGCTTCTACAGGCAAGTCAGCCGAGCAACTTTTTGAGATCGAAACTTTCCCAATCTAGAGGAAGCATCTATTCGCCAATACCATGGCCGCAACGACACCGACGGCGCTGCCTGAAGTGCTATCTGAGTTCGAAGCAGCTTCAAATGCAGCAATGAACGGGCTGCCCGCAGTGGACGCGATTCTACCACCAGAGGACGGGATCACACTGTTCGACACGAAGAACGAGCTCTTCCTTGCATACTTGCAAGCGCTCGCGCTGAGGAATCTGAACGTGATTCGCAGCGTGAAAGCAGGGATTGATGTGGACAAGGCGCAGAGCTTGAGCGATGAGATCACCAAGAAGTTGATCGAGCAGAGGGTGTATCTCGAACGAGGCGTGGGTCCGCTGGAGAAGAAGCTCAAGTATGAAGTCGATCGAGTGGTGAAGGTAGCTGATGACGAGGAACGAAACGTCAACCAGAAACTGCAGCAGGCGGTCAAGGCAAATGGGCGTGCAAAGAAGGAAAAGGATGGAAGTGTGAGCGGAGAATCTGGTTCAGACTCAGACTCGGACTGGAACAGCGATGAAGAGCTCGCCGGCGACGCAGATGCGTATGTTCGTCCCGGCTCATCGAAATTGTTTGGAGATAAAGGTTCGCAATCAACGGGTGCTGTCTCTGCAGCTCGGGAAAAGAGTGCTTCAGAGGGCGTCTACCGCCCACCACGAATCTCGGCCACGGCCATGCCAACAACCGAGCGGCGGGAAAAAAAGGAACGAGGTCCAGGGCGGTCTGCCACTCTTGAAGAGTATGTATCAACAGAGTTGTCTGCAGCGCCACTCGCGCAGCCTAGCATCGGCTCGAATTTGGCAGCTGGCGGCAGAACAAGCAAGAATGCAAGACAGATGAAAGAAGAGGCCGAGAGAAGAGATTACGAAGAGACACACTTGACGCGTCTGCCGGCTATGAGCAAGAAAGAGCTCGCGAAGAAGGGCCTTGGTAGAGCAAGGGACGGAGGCTTCGGTGGAGAAGAATGGAGCAACATAGGTGCCAGCTTGGATCGTATTGGAGACCTGACGAAGCGCAAGGGCAAGGACAGTGCACTGGAGAAGAGTAGGAAGCGAAGAGCTGTGGAGGATGGACCACGCGGCGATGGCATTGGCGCAAGCTTTGACACGAAAAAGAGAAGACTGGCAAAAAAGGGCAGGATTTGAGCGAAGATGGCCACATCCGATTGCCTCTTCATTTTGCCAATATCAGTATGAGATCCGCCTGCCGATGAGCAAGACCCATGCCAAGCGCTGCTCTCTGCACTACAACCACCTTCGAACAAATGTCCAGACTCGCGGTTGGTCTTTTGGCATCACTACCAGGCAGCAGATCTTTGCATCCTCTCACGAGAGCGTGGCGATCTCCCTGGCGCGTATTTCGTGTTCTTCGAGGATGAATGGGAACGCGACACTAGCTCCGAGCTTTGAGCAGACCAACCGACATCCACGGGAATCGTTGGTCAAAGGAGCCAAGGTCACGTCAATGAAGCGCGCACTTTCAGGTACGTCTTCATATGTCAAGACGTGTCCATCCTCATGACAACCACATTCTCTGGCCGATCGCTCCTCGAGTGCGATGGCATGTGCTGCACAGATGGCCAGCATATCGCTGTCCAGCATGCCTTCTTGAACTCGGACTCGGCGCAGGAGCTGCAGTGCTCTTCTCCGTATCAATTGGTCTCTGCATTTCAGCGCCACGAGGTACACAGGCAGCAGAACACCCTGACCCATGGCGAAACTGCGTGCCCTCACTTCGAGCTCGCATTTGCCGCCAACGACCTCCTCGCCACCTGGCACACACTTGATGTACTTTTCAGCGAGGTCCAATACATGTGAGTATGACTTGGAGAATCGATCACTTGAGCATTCGTCTCCGTCCTGTAGAGTGGACACCATGTACCATAAATCCCAGAACCGGACCTCGAGCAAGAGTCTGACCTGATCAGTATTCGCGCTGGGGGTGGATGCTAGGCTTGCAAGAGCAGAAGACCATGCTGCTGTCGCATCTCGGAGCTCCCGCAATTGCCGGCTGACTGTCTCATCTTCGCCAAGATGAACTATGCGTTGATATGAGTGTAGCAAGCACCATGACTGGAATTCGTCTTGCGACTCGCGCTTCACTTCTTTTGCAAACTTATCCGCCGCAAGCTTGAGCAAAGCACCCTGTACGCTCGACGTTCGATTTAATAATGCATCTAGATGCATTCGAGCTTCCTGTAAGCTGCGAAATGCTCGTGGTATACTTGCTTCTCTCTCGGACTTCCTGTCACGGCAAGTCGCTTGCATGTACGGATGCTCGTCGCCCAGCCAGGTCGTTTCCCAGTCAAGTCTGACAAATATCTGGGACAGGAAATCCATGGGTCTGCGGGGCTCTGCTTCCAGCCGTACCACACGATTTGCTGGTCGTTGCCCTGATCGTCCGAAATGCTCCGACAGAATGCTACAGCCCAGTCGTAGATGCCGCTTCGCCATCTCGTGCTCACACTGCAAAGTCTCGAAAGTCACGAACAAGAGACAAGCCAGCAGAACCAGCTCGACCACTTCAGTCGTCTCATGGTTTCGGGAGTCGTCGATGAATCGCTGTATCGCCGACACAGCACGAGTATACTGATTCATCGCAAATCGATATCGCTCCGTGTCCATCTCTGGCCGGAAACTGATTGCTGGCACTATGCGGCGTGCTCTGTGGATCGCACCCACGGCAACTACAGCATAAGCCATCGCCGGTTCAGAATGGCTGAGCTGCATCACCATCGCTTCCCATGCTGTCGATAAAGAACACCCGGGCACTTGAAAGGCGGTCTGTCTCCGGAAAAAGTCGAAAGCATCTTGCTCTTGAGAAGTGAATCTCAGCGGGGAATTGTTGAGACCAGCCGTCCCAGGAATAAGTAGGCAAGGCTGTTCAGTGGCATTTGATGTATCTGGGAGCAATGGCCGCGAGACAGGGTGGTCTTCAGCTTGCACAAGGGCGAGAGAAATCTCGTATCCAAGACAAGTCCTTCCGGTAGAGGAGCACTTCCTACAGCAGGGTCGCGCCTCATCACACTTGATACGTCGTTGTCTGAAGGGTACTTCAGCCACTGACAAGATCGACACTTTGACACATCAATGTGGTCACGTACCTGCATGTCCTGCATCCGGTTCTGTATATCCATCAAACTTCAATTAGCTCTCACTCACTATCAGAGTCGTTCCATGAGTCCTCTAGCTACCTTGTCTTTGGCTTTTTGGCCTTTCTCCGGGCAGTCGGAACTGTCATCTTTACTGGTACTCGACTTTAGTTTGATCACATTGGATCGTATGCCAATGTACTTGTGCCCTTGCACTTAACATCTAGATGGTGATCAGTCAGGCCTCCCAGGCTGAGAATCAACCTTATGCTTCAGCTGGAGCAGATCGTGACATAGCTCGAACGGACGTGCCGATGTGGCAGATGAGCCGAACCTCGTTCATTGGCGAATCAAAGAGAAAGACGAGCGCCACGAGTGAAGTGTATTTCGTGGTCGACAGCATTCAAGGAATCAGTCTACCAGCATCGAAGGAAGCTTATCCGGCATGTGCATTGGCAAAACAAGCTTGACGAAAGACTTGTGATCGACCTTGAGAACATGACGAGTTTCTTGAATGCCGAAATTGGGGTTTCCTCGGATTCCGCCATGTTGTCGGCATGTACGCGAGCAGCCACAAAGGCCTGGCTGAATGTTGTCCTCCGTACGTGTGAGGATCTTGACCGCTATGCTACAGGTTCCACTATGTGCGAACCTTTTCATGGAGTACCCAGCTAAGCTGATGAGGGTATGCAAATGTATGACCGGCCAATGCTCAAGCGGAGAGCGCACGATCGTGTTGCAGAGACCCTCGTCGTTGGTAATACTGATAACCGGTGTGTAGCCATTACTGACTACAGTGGTTGTGAGCGATTGCGAGCGATTGTGAAGAAGGCGCAATCGTGGTGCCCTTCCCCGACTTGCGGATGTTTGGGAACAGCGGTCCCGACCATTTGGAAACACGAAATCATCGGGCCGAGAGGGGCTGGAAAGAAGAGCCGGGCCACTGGTCAGAGACTTCGTGCGTGTATGGCTGCACTACTGTCCAGTCCGCTGATGTTGTGCATTCCTGAAAGAGTGAGACAGGTTGTCATCAAGGAAAGTATCATCTGGATCGATCTCATGATGGAGCAGCTGCCAAGCGCCGAAGTTTAGCCGGCTATCACCCCATCAACCTTCTATCACAACATCGTCCTCTTGACTCACATTCGTACCGAAACGACATGGCTGCATTGAGGAAGATTTTTGCCGCAGCGCTGCTGGGCAGTGCTGTGGCATACGAGCAGCAGCCTCTGCTCTCATCGAGCGGCAAGAAACTACCACTGGTCGAGACCGAGAAGCTGCAAGAGGCTATCAGTGGCGATAACCTGCTTGCTAGAGCACAAGATCTATACAAAATCGCCGAGCTCTCATGGCATGAATATAATCACCCCACACGCGTCATCGGCAGTGCTGGTCACCAAGCCACTCTCGAATACATCTGGGCGACAATCGCAAAGCTGGGTGATTACTACAACCTCACCGAGCAGAACTTCCCCGCTTACTCCGGCAATGTGTTTGAATCTCGACTGGTTCTGGGAGATGGAGTCATTAGCAATGCTTCGGCCATGAGCTTGACACCTCCGACTAAGGACAACGAACCTGTCCATGGCCTTTTGGTCCTGGTGGACAATAGTGGTTGCTCTGCATCGGACTATCCGGAATCCGTCAAAAACAACATTGCATTCATCAAGCGTGGGCAATGTGCCTTTGGTGACAAGTCGCTGAATGCTGGCAAGGCTGGCGCTCTTGCAGCAGTCATCTACAACAATGAGAACGGCACTCTGCACGGGACCATGGGCACTCCAGATCCGCAACACGTTGCAACCTTTGGCATTTCCCTCGAGGAGGCTACTCCAACGCTGGATAAGCTGAAGTCTGGCAAGGAAGTCGATGCAATTGCGTACATTGATGCCGTTGTCAGCACTATTCACACTCAGAACATTGTCGCTCAGACCAGGGATGGTGATCCAGACAACTGTGTGATGCTTGGCGCTCACTCCGACTCTGTTCCTGAAGGACCTGGTATCAATGACGACGGAAGCGGGACAATTTCTCTGCTAGAAGTGGCCAGAGAGTTAACAAACTACACTGTCAACAATTGTGTTCGCTTTGCCTGGTGGGCAGCAGAGGAGGAGGGACTGGTCGGCTCGAACTTTTATTCGTCCACTTTACCCGCGGAGGAGAACCTCAAAGTCCGCCTGTTCATGGACTACGACATGATGGGCAGTCCCAACTTCGCGTACCAGGTCTACAACGCTACTAACGATGAGAGTCCGGTCGGAAGTGAACAGCTCAGAGACCTCTATGTCGACTGGTACCAGAAGCATGGACTGAATTACACATTCATTCCATTCGACGGACGCTCGGACTACGATGGCTTTATTCGAGCAGGTATCCCAGCCGGAGGAATTGCAACTGGTGCTGAAGGTATCAAGACGAAAGAAGAGGCGAAGATCTTCGGCGGCAAAGCTGGAGATTGGTATGATCCATGCTACCACCAGCTCTGCGATGATGTTGGCAACGTGAATGTGACTGCATGGGTTGTCAACACAAAGCTCATCGCGCACTCGGTTGCTTCATATGCTGTCAGCCTGGACGACTTTCCAAAGAGAACCGACGCTGAAGTCATGAAGGAGAGTGCATATGTGCAGAACACTAAGTATCGTGGCAGTAAATTGTTCATCTGATCGTGAGGCTTGCCGGGTCAGAAGATAGTATGTGTATCACCAGTGCCGACTCATGGCAAGTATTGAATATGCTCAAGTACCCATAACAGAGAGTATACGCTCTGCGAGGGAATAGAATTAAGCTAGCATCATGCCCTGACTTTATGTAATCTCACTCATTTGTGCCAGCGCGACTGCCAAGCTTCCCGAGCGCAGGGGTCTGTTCAGATAGAGCTGCATGATGGATGCTGCACATGCACGTCAGTTGTGTAGACCTGGACTTGACCGAGCTATCAGAGCTAACGCCGGTCACACGCACCTCGCAAGTACATCAGAAGCGTACTCTGCCCACTCCGTCATTCGTTTTATCCAGCATCACGACAATGATCTGCGAGCGACCACGATAGTATCCGCTACCATGCCCTCCACCTCTCCTGGCACCGCGCCCACTGCCTTCGCGGAGATTTTGCCCGGCTCACCCACAGAATCGCTGCAGGCCATCACGATATTTGTGTTTCGCTTCAAACGCTACATTGCCTACATCTCCGGCCAGCAACTCAACATCCTATCCGGACCCAGCACGCTCGTTCAGGCACTCACATTCCCTCATGAGCTCATTGCAGTTGCAGCAGACGCCAAATCTGGCAAGCTGCTCGTGGCTGGGAAGAAGCAGGCATGGATATTGGAGCCCGTAGCGGAGGGCTGGACAAGGCTGTGGTGGGAAAAGGCATTGCTGTTGCGTCATAAGAACGGGGAGGAGGAAACATGGTCGATATGCTGGAGCAATGAGGGCGAAGCGTTGCTTGCGGGCAACACGTCCATTACTCTGTTCTCCACTTTGCCCACATCGCGAACCAGCTCGCCAAGGACATCTGCTGTAGACGACGTGACAGTGGAAGAGCGTAGACCACTGTGGTCCAAGCCTGTCGCCAGGCCTGTGCAGCAAGCAGCGTGCAGCCCGAGCTCAACTTTGATTGCAACTCGAGCCCGTTATGATCGCCTTGTCAAGATATGGAGACGTCTGTCGTTCGAGGAAGGCTTGTTCGACCACACATATCTGCCACATCCAGCAGTCGTGACCCACTTTGAATGGCGGCCACTTGACGAGCACTCCGAGGTCCGGAGAGGCAGCGCGATCAGCAGACGGCACGACGAGGAGCACGAAGTCCTGTTCACTGTAGCCGCTGACGGCGTGCTACGAATATGGCGCACTGGTGGCACACATGAACTGGACGTGCTGGTCCTGCATACCTCTGTCGATTTGGTCGCGGCCATACCGGACTCGCCAAGTATAAGCGCCAGCGGCAAGCAACTCATCACAAAACCTCCACGATGTGTAGTGGTTCTGCCTTCAGATCAGTTCTCGGCTGCCCTGAATGCCGCCATTGGCCTGTCGCTGGACAACAAGATCAGCCATGCTAAAGAGCTTATGAAGGAGCTTGTTTCGAAAGAACTAGATGTGATCATTGTTCTCGATGGTCAAGGACGAATGTCTGCCTGGGGTCTTCACAGCGTCGGACACAAACGGCGACCGGGAACTCCCAATGCTGTACAGCCATTTCACATCGCCCACACCGAGGGCCTACCTCTGAAGCTGCCAACGAACACCCCCACTTTGCCGTTTGCATGGTTCCAAGATGATGAGATACACATGCTCATGCAAAGCATTGGTGGTGCTGGCCAAATCTCATGGTGGCAAGGCCTGGTCGAGAGCTTCTTCTCAACTTCAGCGTCAGGTGCTGAACGATTGAAGTTGGCAAGTACATGGCGTGGCACCGACATCGCCATCTGGAAAGCTGTTGGTGTGGATGGAGAGAACGCAGGGTCACAGAGGGGAAATGTATTGGCGACCGAGCAACACTCAATCAAATTGTCTGGAGACGGCAGGGTCACCATTCTTGCGCAGCAAGACAGCCAATGCGACACTGATGCGGAACATATTGTCGAAACAGGTATCACAAATGGCGTCCTGCTGGCGGCCAACCCAGAAGTTGCAGTACTTCTCGACCCCAATAACACCAAACTCCTGCTCGTAGATATTCTCGACGGGTATGTTGAGCATTGCCAGGTCCTTGAAAGACCTGCGCGTAGCGCCAAATGCGTCGTACTGGGTTCAAGGCAGAGTGTGGTAGCAGTTGCATACGATAATACTGTCGATGTCTTCGCTCAAGGAAACTACAGAAAAGGAGACGATACGCCCCAGTCATGGCACCACATAAGACGCATATCAGTAGCTCATACTGGTCTTGATATCACTGGACTGGCATGGCGATTAGACGGTACTCTAGCGATCAAAGCAGGCACCGCCCTGTTCGCAGCTGATGCCGATACTCCTCTAAATGAGTTGCAGGAAGAGACGCGTCAGCTGCTAGAGGCCGACGAGGAGGACAAAACAATGCAACTGCCGTGCTTGGCGTCGCAGCTGAGCAGGCCTCTTCCTGTCTGGCATCCGACCACTATTGAACGGCTTGTATTACACGGCCATGCTCGATCGGCGGTATCATTGGTCAAAAGACTGGCTTCGAAACTGAAGTTCTGGGGACCAGGAGATGATCTGGATTCTGTTCTTGAAGAAGATGTCGACACGCTCCTCACGCAAGATGACACTCACAAAAGCTGGATTGATAAGGACGTCGTAGATGATCTGAAGGAACAGCTCGAGGAAAAGCACTTGCCAGCGATCACGCGGAGCGACCAGCGACGTCTCAGGCATGTCATTTATACTCTACTCTACCTGCGCGATCACGTCAACGGACTCGACCAAAACGCTTTGTGGTATCTCTTCTCATGGAAATTGCAACTCTTACTTCATGAAGACCGCTCCGGTCAACCCAATGGCAATGTGAAGGAAAGTACAGGCTCTCAGAACGGTGATGCATTTGTGCCTGAGATGTCCTGGCGCGAGATCACCTTTGCATACCACAGCACTTCGCAGCAGCCTCTGCTTGACATTCTGATCTTGCACCACGACAACAAAATTACATGGGATATCGCTCGCCGCCTAGGTATCATGTCGTGGTTGACCGATCGCGAAGCATTGCTCCAAGTCTTCGAACAAATGGCTCAAACAGCATACCGCTCATCATCACCTCCAGACCCTGTCAATGCAGCAGTCTACTACCTAGCCTTGCACAAGAAGCAGACGCTTTTGGCTCTGTGGAGGATAGCAACGTGGCATCGTGAGCAAAGGTCGACAACGAACTTTCTCAAAAAGGACTTCACTCAGCCTGATGCCAGAACTGCCGCAAAGAAGAATGCTTATGCATTGATGGGGAAAAGACGCTTTCACTACGCAGCAGCTTTCTTCCTGCTTGCAGGCGATGCAGCTGACGCTTGCAATGTTCTGGCAGGGCAATGTGACGATGTACAGTTTGCAGTATCAATTGCAAGGCTATACAGCGGCGACGGCTCTGATGTACTCCACAAGCTGCTAGTGGACCGCGTCATTCCAGATGCGAAACAAGCAGGCAATCGCTGGCTAGTGAGTTGGTGCCATAGTGTACTGCTTGAGAAGCGGGAAGCTGCCGAAAGCCTTGTTGAGCCCATGGACGGTATGGTGAAGACTTGGCCGCAAGATGACCCGGCGTTGATTTTGCTATACAAACAGCTCCGGAAAACGCCTAGTGAGCATGAGTATAGTGCTGTCGCGCGATCTGCGACACTTCTAGGACGCATGGGTCTGTCACTTCTCGGAATGGATCTCACCAAAACTTGGACGTTCTCGCAGCCTAATCCAGTGGTCGATGTCAGGAGTAACGGAGTCACGAATGGTTTCCACGCATCACTGCCCGATCGCACTATCGCAGAGCCCGAGTCTCCCCGGGCCGAACTTATCGAGCCGCCTTCGCTACTCGACAGCTTTACCAGACCAGAGCCAACAAGGTCTACGTCAAAGGGCGATCAAGCTGCGCGAGAAGCCAAAGCCGCTGCATTGTTGGCGAAGATCAAGGCGAGGAAGAATGCGAGCGCGCCGGAGCCAGAACTGAAGACAGACGACGAGAAGACGAAGAAGAGAGAGCCTACGCAGTTCAAGGAACCTGATGCTAATAGTCTGTTGGATTCATTCGGATTTTAATGTTTTTGATAGCGAGTGTGAATATGATCGGAGGGAAGGTTTACGGTCGTCGGCTTGTAGCGCGGCGTTTTCGGAGACGTGTGCTGAGTAGTAGTTCATTTGCAATGGATTTCTTCCTTGACTTCTCACTGTCGCTTCTTGTCTCAGTCCGCCCTGACCTGGTGCTGGAGAAAGAGTGGGATGCAAAGTTGGTGGAACGTGAAGTGAGCCAGCCCACCAGCAGCTCAACCAAAGCCAGTCACATCTAACTAAGACACTGACTGGCAGTAGAAAAGGATGATCTTTTGAGAACCATTGTTGGCATTAATGTCTTTAAGCTGTAAATTCTATACTCGACGAGTTTCCATCGTCGTACGACCGGACCAGCGCCAGAGGTTTTGTTTCCACCTACCCAACAACGACAATAACAGACAGAGTAGAGCTGGCCAAAATCATCCACATCATGTGCAAGAAAAAGTTCGGACGTGATGATCATCCGAAAGGCCTGCCTCCGAAATCCTTCTCGCTCCCATCTCTTTCTCGTACTCGCGGGCTCTCTCTCTCTCTCTATCAACCAACACCTGTGAGAATACATACATGGAGAGACACACATACACAAAGGATGCCAGATAAAGCCCAAAATTGTCGAGGCTGCTGTGCGCCGGTCCCGATGCTGTACAGGAAACAGAAACGCCGGAGGATGATGATGATGTTGGATGGAGGCTTTGGGTAGGTCCGCTCCATATGCAGTCGGGACAAAGCAACATGCACACAAAACATAAAAAGGATCTTTCGCAAAACGCAAAAGAAACACCTTCATCAGTGTCGTCATGATCCCGGTGGGGAGTTCTCATGCTTGATCGGGTGATGTAGTACACCTCGCAAACACATTCTCCCCGTACCTTCCTCCTCTTGTCGTTTCCCGCCTTCCTCATTTTCGTGCTGCCCTAGCCATCTTCGCCAGAGAGCACCGGAGAAGCCAGAGTTGTAGTAGAAACTGCTTCCCAGCATGTTGTGCTCGCCCCAGCCGAAGGGGGAGTCCCACAAGTTCTTGGGATAGTTGAACACTTGGTTCATGTATTCCAAGTCCCAATCTCGGTCGAAATATACGGGATGCGGGGCGTAGACTGCTTTCAGTCCGTGATGTAACGCCACAGATGGCGGCCACATTTCTGGGAACATTGTGTGTCGATATCTCCATGTTTCGTGGTGAGCAATATCCAGTAATCGTTTCGATAGTCGAGCTACTGTCACAATGGCGCATCTTCGTGGTGGAGGTGGCATATCTCGGCGGTAGCCGGTGATATCCCAACTGAATACCCAATTCGTCTGGCTCGGATCGAAGATTGGGTTAAATGTAATGATATCGGCCTCTTCGTCAGTTCCCCAGCCGTAGTTGTCCATCTCGTAACTGATCAGAGGCGTCACGTTCTCGGGTGGATCCAGCATGCCGCCATTCGGGAAATCGCGTACAGGCCCCCAAACTGGGACTGGGCCACTGTCGGTCGGGTTGTTCTTCGGCTTGTCAACGTACTCGACCTCATTTTCCACAAATTTCGTGAAATTGTCCCAAGTTCCATGGTATTTCGGGATATAGAAACGTGAGCTTCGCTCCCACATTCCTTTTCGAGGCTGGTTCCGCGCCCATTCGGTGATTTTCTCGTTGAATTGATAGTAGTGGCCGGTATATCGAATGTCCATTTCCCAATTCCAGAAGAAGTCGTATTCGGGATGTTGCTGGCTGAACCATTGCAACGCGAAATGTGCACTTCTGTACACGCCGTGAATGCTGCTCCCGGCCATGTTCGCGAAGTTGTCCGGGAAGGGCTCGGGGTAGTACATTTCCATCTGCTTTTCAGACCAGAGAGTTGCAATGCCCCAGAATTCTTGCGGCACATTTTGTTCCACGATTTGCTGATAGACGCGCTCGTCCGCCCAAATTGGAATGCTGTCGTCTTTGACATGCACCAGCAAGTGTACATCGTATTCTCCTCCCGATTTCAAGTTCAGTTCAGAGATCATTGCTCGCATCGCGATAATCTGATGAGGTTGGTACTCGTATCCAGTCCATGTGCGCAGAACATAGGCTTGCCGGCTCTTCTTCTTTCGTCCACTGATGGGATCGTCCTTGAAGCGGGCCTTATTATTCTCGTAACAACGCTCCTGCGCAGTCCCCCAGTCCACGTTGTCGTAGTTCACGTAGCCCATCTGCTCGAAAACCTTCTCACTTCCAGCACTTTCTGTGTTGGCACCAAGGCCCATGCCGCCCATGCTCTCGTTGTAGCCGTAGCCGTATGGGCCGTATCTTCCAAATCGCTCGAAACACACTCCGTCGTTGAGACCGAGGGTATCGTAATCGCCGTAGAATGGCTCAGCCATGTGCTGTGGGACTCCTGGGTACGCGTACACATCAGGAACTTCGATTGTTTCCTCCTCATCAATGTAGCAGGTCTGTATTCCCCGAACATTGGTGTAGGGGTCGAATTTGACTGGGTCGAGGGGCGGTTCGGACGATAGTCGCTGTCGGCCCAGTTCCTCTGGACTGACGTAGGTATTGGGTGCGCTTGTGTTGTAGGCGTTTTCGGGTTGCCATTGCGAATAGGGCACCAGGGTTCGTATCCCGTTGTAGAAGCCATTGAGGCGCGCGTAGTGCATCCACTCAAATGGCACATGGTTGTCCTCGGTTTCCAGTGACCATTTCCTGTGTTGGTGGTAGCCCCCGCCTCCTAGCAGCGCGAGCATGAACAGCGCTGCTAAAGCAAGGTAGACGGATCTCGTAAGCGATATCCGCCCAATGCCCCATCGTCTTCGCGCACCATCTCGCCACGGGATCCCGCCTTGTGGCCAGTCGAGAGCGGCAATATTGATGCTATCAGCAGAAAGTGAGGGTATTTGTTGGTATGGAAAGCTGTGCTTGGAGAAGATTCGCAAAGGATTCCACGTTGTGAAGCGCGGGACGGATCGCATAGTTTTGGGAAGCAAATACGAGTGTCCGTCAAACTCTCCGGCATCAGAAGAGCGGCTGCTCTCTGAATGCCACTCCTTCGGCTCCTCCAGCGTGGCCGGCGGTACCGCAGACTCTTGTTGCAGAGTGTTACTGCGCTGGCGAAGGTTCGACGACGCCACGGTGACGGAGGCGAGAGGGTCGGATTATACGCTGCGGGGCTCGCTTGTTGCTGAGGGAAGAAGGAATGGCGAAAGCGGGCGATTGCGAAGTCGTGAGGAGGAGAAAAGTTGTGGCGGTCGGGCGAGCCGGGTCTCGATGGCGGTTGTGATGGGAGCCGAGTGGGTAGGGTAGGGTCTAGTGGTGGCCACGCTGCCGCCGCTGCGTGCGCACTTTTGTGATAGCCGGCGCGGGTGAACGCTACCGCTGCGGAGGGTGCCCCGTCGTGACACAGGCGGTGCGTTCGCGAGCTGCAGGCGGCACAGGAGCGGAGGGCGGCGCGCGGAGGGGGTGGTGGTGGTGACGGCGACGACGACAAGACGGACGGGGAAGCGCAAACCGCACAGAATGAGCGAGGGCAGTGCGCAGGAGGGAGAGAGAGAGAGAGAGAGAGAGAGAGAGAGAGAGAGAGAGAGAGAGAGAAGCAAGCAGCACGACAGCGATTGACTGCATCCGACACCAGGACTCCCCATCGCCCACGACCAACCTAAGTGACGCTCGCCCGGCCCCCCTTCTGCCTCTGCTCTCCGCTCGACGCTCCTGCTGCCGCGCACGCCTCTCTCCCACGCACAACTGTCGTGCTGCGCGCGCTGGTCGGGCCAAGTCCACCAGAATGAAACCTGGGCCATTCGAAACATGTGTCCTGCAGCCGACCACGCGCCTTGGGATCCGCTGCGGCTGCCGCTACTGCACCGAGCCGGAAGCCAGCGGGCGACGGGAGAGTGCGTGCTCGCGGTGCGTCTGCAGCACAGCAGCACAGCAGCAGCCGATCGCCATCTCACCGCACAGCTTGCCAGAGCAGAGCAGAGCAGAGCAGAGCAGAGCAGAGCAGAGCGACATGTCACATGCCTGCCGCCCGCCCGCGTATCCTGCCTGTCCTACGCGCGTCGCAAACGCAGCTCGAATCCATCGGACCCTCGGGTGCACCGTCGAGCCCCATCGCCGCACGACACCGTCTCGACACGCCGCAGCGCGCTGCACAGACAACTCCCGAACCGTTGCGCAGCCGATTTTCGAGAAGCAATCCTTCGCCTCTTCTCAACCATTCTCCCGAGTGGTCGAACGCCTGCACGCCCGCATGCGCCCATGGGCGGCCCGCCTATCTTTGATTCCTTTGCGCACTATGATTCGCGGTGCCGTCGACCACGCACTGCATGTGTGATGCATCCCCGTCGAGCCCCCCACCTCTCACGCCCTCCTCCCAGTCGTCTTGACATCATGCTCATTTGGCGACACCAGCACGTCAAATCAGATGCCAACTCGCTGGGCCAGGAGCGTGACGATACCAGCCTCCCATTGTTTTACCCCGAGAACTGCCCTCACATCGCAAACACTTCGGGAGCGACAGGGCGTGAAACGGGGGGGTGAGCGAAGGCGGAAAAGCCGTTGCGCATCATCGTTGGACGATAGCCGTTGCCTTTCGTTGAGGAACGGCTCTTTTGCAGAAAAGCAGCTGTCTAGTTCTAATTCAGGAGACGAGCCTCGCCCGAGACGACATGACGCATTTCATCACCATCTGAACGGTTTATCGATCTTAAGAGTGCAGACGCAATCGATGCCGCACGTGGCCTGCTACATGCATCAGACTATCGAATCTGCAAGATGCCTGGCAGGTTGCATTCTTGGACTGCATGATGAAATGCTTGTTTCCTGCTCGATCGCGCTCGAGTGCGCTTGGAGCTGCAGAGCTGTGTTCCTTGATGCCTGAGTCGTGAATCGTGATGCTTGCTCACCTTCATTGCGGCATCGAACATCTTTGTCTGTCGCCCTGCTCATCTTTGCTACGGCGCATCGAATCACAGCTCGTTGTTGCCTCTTATCCGTGATTACTCGCAGGGTCGGTGTCCAGGCTTGGCAGGCGGCCAGTACGCGCGTCCGGCATTTGCGCAAAGCACCAGTCTCACCAAAGCACCGTCCAAGAGCATCGGCTGTTGTGCGCTTGTGCAGATCCCGTACCACTCCGATATACCACCCGTGCTCTCAATGCGGACGTTAAGGTGATGAGAAATCTAACTGCTGTCGACGTTTGCGCGTCCCAGTGATCGTGTAACATCGAGCTCACCAACGAGATGCTTCAGATGGATAAAGAGAACCAGGTCTCCTTCGCGAGTGAGAAGCCTATTCGTGGGCTATGCACATTAGTCGCGACGACCGATCGCATCACTAAATTATCAGTCGACACTGTTGATCATTTGGAGTTAATGAAGCGGAGACAACACGCGTATGTTGGGAGTAGGTTCGACTGGACAGGAAGCATGAGGAAATACAGCGTGCTCCAGATCAATCTTGACTGCAGCCTTCACAGAGCCTGGTGGGCCGCGATATAGTGGCGTAACCTATTGTAAGCGCTTATACTCAATGCTGTAGGTCTGTTGACAATCCGAGGATCACTATTCCTACACGAAGCCTGCCAGAGGGCGGCGAGCCTCGGAGCTTTGCTCCATGGCGTGTTTCCAAGCATGGGGAATGTCCAGGTGATGCGAGGCTAGACATGGAGAGATGAATTCTTTCGTTGGGCTTGCAGGCCTTTCGCTGGTGTCGAGGACATGCGCTTTGAGAAAAGGATTTGCAGCTGGCCTTGGACCTGCGACTGGCGCATGCGGCCTTCACTCTGCTCTTCTGCTCTGTCCGACACGAGGAGGTAGGCTTGCCTCGCCATTGACCTAGTCGAATAGGACTCGGGAAATCTTCGAAATCAAGTCATCACAGCTGCACGCAATGTCATGGGACCGCCAGCTGCATATGCAGCCTCTCATAGGATGTCGCGCATCCTCGGTCTGCGCTGCTGCAGATGTGCTGTAGCCTGCTCCGTGCTGCGTGCTGCGACTAGCACATGAAGGCTGCCGACACTTGTTCTTGCACCGAGGCTGACGAGCTCTTGCTCCCGCTGTGCAGGCGATGGGATCGAAGTGGGAATTGGTGCAGACAGGAGCGGATGCTGGTATCATGGCAAGTTGGTAGTCCAGCGTGGTCGGCACCAGTCCAGGATGGCCTACAGATGGGCAGTCGGCGTTGCAGAGCGGGGCTGAAAGCGGAGACAGCTGACTTGGTGACATTTTCGTGAAAGCTTGGCGCTCCCGCACCTCGGCAGGCGGTCGTCAAGAGCAACCCAAGTGCCGGGGACATAATCAGGGAGCAAGACCGCATCCCACTCCTGCCCACCCCTCCAGGCGGTCTCAGAAACGGCCGGCAGGATCGCGAGACTGTTGCTTGCGGATGCAAGGTTGTGTGGCGAGCGGCGTGTTTGGGACCGATTCATGACAGCAGCAGCATAAACACACGCGAACAACCCCTCCCGATGTAACCACAACACACGACAGTCGGTATTGTGCGGCCATGGCTACATATCTGCATACTTCCCCACGGGCCCATGATACGGCGAAAGAAGACGGCACTCCTCCTGGGCTTCGGCTCGAAGCACCAGCATCGGTGGCACAGCGCTCGCGCAGGTTGCAGCTTCGCAACGCCGGCTTTCGGGGGCCTGCCGTGAGGAAAATCACGCCCAAGTCCTTGCCGGCCATGCCCACGACTGCCCCTGACCTATCGCCACTGTTCCCGACGCAGTCGCAGTCGCAGGCTTCAGATGCGGAAAACGTGTCTCCGTGCGGAACACGGGCACGCGACACCTGCGGCCTGATCAATCACGACTCTGCCGGAGTTCTGCAAGACATTGGGAATGCAGCCGATGGCGCTGGGACCCTGCGAGCACATCGAGTGAGACAGCGAGTGACTTCCACCGACTTCTATACACCCGAGGTCAAGCACAGCACCTTTGGCGAAAACCTGGGCTCTTCCCCTCCGAACACGACTGTGCAGTCGAATCCCAAGTCACGCTCCATCAGGACACGAGTCTCCAAGATGTCAACCCGGCCGCGGCGATCCATTAGTGCAGAGACGCGTCGCTACGTTGATCATCTGGAAGAGGAGCTTAGTGCTGCGCAGGCGCAGTTGCAGGCAGTCAATTCTCCCAGTGTGACAAGAGAGCAATCGTCCAATATGCGGCACTTGAAGGCTGAAGTGGCTCGGCTCCGAGATGAAATTGATGAGTGGGAGACACGATTCGACAATCGTCTACACGAAGAAATTTCCAAGTCGCACACAGCGGAGCAAAACCTGAGGACTCAGCTGCGATCCGTGGAGGAAGAATGCGAGATTGCCAAATACCGGATCCATGAGCTTGAAACTCAGCTGCGTACCACGACAGAGGCACTGGACGCCACAGAAACTGCCAATGTGAACATGGAGAGAAGGATCGATTTCTTCTCCGATCTCATCGCCAGCTCGCCTACGAAGCTCGATCTGCACGCTCAAACCCCCGGTCGGGCAGGGCACTCGAGACTGCCATCCATACTGCCACGTATGCCAACTGCGACTTCTCTGTGTAGATCACCGGAGCGCCAATCATTCACTCGGCCAACATCTCCCATGCAAACCCGCTTCAGTCCCAGGCAGCCAATCTCTCCGCACAACGCGATGTTCTCTCCTGACATCCCGTCCTCAGATGAGGATTTCAATCAGTCGGAGATCTCCGGCTTTGCCAGTAATAGCTCCCACCAGCCTAATGTAAAGAGACCCATGCGGAGAATGCGGCGATTCGGTGCTGGTAGTCTAGGACCTAAACCGCTCATTCTGCCATCAACAACCCACTGCGAGCACGTTCCAGCTTCAGCACCACCGTTCGACAGGGGCGGATATCCGTACGATGCGGCCTTCGACATGCATGCAGAAGACGCCGGCTCGGAACCAAGAAGTCCAGTGCTGTATCGCCGTAGGACTGTGAGCAAGACGAGCAGCACTGGTTCGCCTGTACATCTAGCTGGCTCGCCGTTCCCAGAGTATCAGGAGTTAGCCAGCTCACGTAGACCCGAGACTGGAGTCAATGCGGCTACACTTCGCGAGCCCATGTCGTCTTTCCGCAACACACAATATTCGGACGATGTTGACCCGATCCTGGATAATTTGCTGGAAGAGCACGATACCGTAACAAGATCTCACGCAAATACGAGCAACTTCGGCTCTCTTGGCTCCGCTACTGGCGTGGCTATTGGACGCAATCTACTAGACGAGCTGGAGGCTGCACAGACACTCTCGAGCGCAGACCAGTCGTCACGCATATTCGAATCTGCTGACTCAGCAGGCCTGGCTGTCGGCTCGAGTTCTAGTCCTTTTGTCTCTGATGCCAGTGGCGAGAGGCCGAGTGAGCGCCCAGAGCGACAGCAAAAAGACCTCCTGTCCTTAGACTCAACTGCGGAACTTCCAACGATGCCTTGCACTCCATCTCTGTCACGGCTCCAGCGCAACGTCAACAGTAAGGCTCTTGGCGTGCAGTCTCTCCGGACCGTTTCGACGCTCGACTCTTTGCGAGACTTCTTTGGCGATGTTTCGACATCGCCTCTCAGTGTAGCTAAGTACTTGATTGAGACAGCTCAGACTCGCATGCGGATTCCTCGACCACTGCTGTCTATCCAGTGGTGGCTTGTGGGGGTTTTGCTTGGTCCAATGGCCAAGAGACGGTTGATCGCGAGGCAGACATGCTGCACGCAGTCCACCACGTCAGAGCAGGACCTTCTTGGAGACACAGAGTCCAGCACTTCACCTCACGATGGTCTCGACTACGGCCGGCTGTACCAGACGCCACCGCCGTCATCCTCGCCTGCCGTTGGAGCCCTTCGAAGAAGCCGTGGCCTTGTTTCCGGTAAGGGCAAGAAGCGGGCATCGAGCACGTCTAAGGGACGAGCTAAGAGCTGTCAACACGCCCAGCGATGGAAGCACTCGCCACTGTTGTGGTTGAAGTTTAGCATGACTTTGGCTGTTGCTGTTGGCATTGCGTTCAAGGATGGACCTAGCAGCCTCCTGAAGGAAGCGATTTGTAATTGCAAAACAGTGTCGGGCGGGAATTGGAGGCAGACAAAGCGAGACGCGATAGCGTCGCCGAAGGATGAATGAACATGCTACCACGAAAAGATTACGCTTGGAGCGGCTTGGCAGTAACGACGCACAGAACAGATATCCTGGGACTGGATTAGCCACAGCGGCTTGACGGCATGATGTACGAAGCAATGAAGGATACGCGAATATACAATATGAAGACACCAATTTCAGCCGTGACCTCACAGCCGAATACGATTGGTCTGTCCCCGAAGGCGGTACAATGCCCATGTTGAATTCCACAAAGACGAGGTGTTGAGATATGGCATTCACGACAGGCTTAGAGGTCCGATTCGATGTCAGCTCTGATCGATATCGTCTGCATGTTGCGTGAGGGCTCTCCCACTCTTCTGTTTTCATTAGAGCGCATGCAAGAATGCTGATTGAGACCTCGTGATGGATCCAAAGCACCTCGCGATTCGAAATTAGGTTTGCCTGATCACGCTTTCATCCACAAGCGCACTGATTACCACATTGAGTAGGTATTCAGAGCATCGATGCATCTGCAAATAACACTGTGGTAGCCACCAGGGCAGAAGTTTCTAGAACCGCAGCTGCGTAATTGTGCTTAGGCACTGTGGTTCCGCTCATGACGGTGTCTGCATGTACTCCATGATCGAGGCTGGATCTCGTCAACATGACATTGGAAAATGCAACGCTATCATAACTCATCACCATTCATCATTGACTCTCTCATCCTGGAGCGGTCTTGGAAATGCGCACCATAATGTCAAGAGACGGGACTTCAGACGATGCCTCGGCAGGTCTTGTCTAGGTGACTTCAGGCCACGTGCGATCGCATTTCGCACTCGCACAAGAAGGTCGCCAATGGGAAGCCGTTCAATGCGCAGAAGTCAGCCCACACCTCACCTTGCAGAGTTCGACCAAGCATACCGCGTTGCTTTGCTCTGGAATCAAGCTTACCGCCAAAGCTTCTTGTAGGCTTGCGCGAACTTCGTCAGATGGAGAACAATTCTGTTTCTGGCTGACAACTATCTGCACACTGGTGAAAAGGGTTCTCAACATGATAGCGCGCGCATCTTGTGGGTTGTCACACATCCAACAGAATTCCTCATGGTCGTCGAATGGTCAGTTCTGGCATTCAAGTCCTTCCGAAAAAGCGTTGTTGCATTGCAGATCGTTGCGAAATGCAGCAATGACTACTTGCCATGTGCTTCGAGCTGTGCGTCACTTCGACGAAGTTTCTCAGCCGCTATTGGATGCCCCTGCGCTACCTCCCCATGTGGTAGCCTTGCAAGTGGCCGAGGCAGCGAGGGTATTGTGAGGACCAGCGATCACTCTATAAGTATGGGTACCTCATTCAGTATCTTACGCATCTCGCAGATCATCAACACTCCACGCACTTGTCTAGTCACAGCATTACAAAATCAATGGCGAAAGTTCTCTTGGTCTCGCAGCCGCGCAGGGCGCCTTCGCCTATCCATGGGTTGCCAATGTGCCAGGCGTCGATTCCTCGATGCTTCCGAAACGCTCTACTCGTATGCAGATGCCAAGAGACTCTCCGGATTGCCCGTTCAATGCCAATCACGTCCCAGCTGCTCCCATTACCGCTCAGTTTCCTTATCTGGGCGCTATCAATGGAAAGCCTGGTACTGGTAAGGGCGGTGTCTTGGTGCCTGCTCCTGGAGACACAGCACACGAGTATCGTGCTCCCAACCCAAAGACAGATATTCGAGGTCCTTGTCCTGGTTCGTTGTGTTGAGTGCCCAAATACATGCACGTTGGTTGACAAGAGACAGGTCTTAATACGGCGGCTAATCATGGATTCCGTTGAGTTGACTCAAGTAAACATTCGCCTAGCCACTGCTGACTGTGTTCTAGTGGCTCGCGACGGTATCACAACTTACAACGAGCTCGTGGACGCGCAACAGAACCTATACAACGTCGGCTATGATCTGGCCAACCTCCTTGCGATCGCTGGTATCGGACTCGATGGCGATCTCATCGGGACCACCAAGTTATCCATTGGATGTGATGCCAACTCACGTACAGTTACTCCCGGTAATGTGCTTCCCGATGAGCTTGGTCTGAATGGACACAATCATTTCGAGGCAGATACCTCTTTGACGAGGAACGACTACTTCTTGGCCAATGGCGGCAATTACCGTTGGAACGCCACTGTAGGTACCAGTCATATTGGTCGCTGGAGGTTATAGTACTTACCATGTTTCAGTTATTCACTCAAATGATGAGCTACTGCCAAGGCAACTGCAACCTCGAACACTTGGCGTTGTATCGAGAGTTGCGGTACAATCAGTCGAAGGCCGATAATGGCAATTTCTTCTTCGGACCTGGTTCCTTGTTGCTATACGGCGCTGCGTCTTTCTTGTACGAGCTCATGCCAACCGCAGGCGGTACTGCTGATGAAGCTGTAAAAGTCACCTGTATCATCTTTCAACCTTCGCCGCTGACAACTTTCCAGACAATGATGTCCTTCTTCGGTGCCAACAAGGTCAATGGACAGTATGTCTGGAATGGAGGAGAGCGGATCGCACCCAATTGGCGCAATCGTGTCGACTCTTACGACAACAACAAGGTCGGCTCTCAGATCTTCAGGATGTATGCCCTTCATCCAGTGCCTTTCGGTGGCAACATTGGTCGCAATAACTTCAATGGCTTGAACTTCAGCACCTACATCCAGAACGGGAAGTTCAATCCCAACACGCCAGCTGATGCGATGTGTTTGATCTATCAAGCACTTACCGGCGGCTTTCCTTCTGAGCTGGGACAGGTTGTCAACATTCCGGTGGACACTTCCAATGCGATCACGGCGGGCTTGCTGCCTATGGCGAAGAATTTTGGTTGTCCGCTGAATCATAATTCGGGAGGTAGCGCTTCCGGTGCAGTATGAGAGAATGTCGCGAGTGTCAATGATCATCTAGAGATCGAGAGCATCATGATTCTCTCATATTCGATCGAGTTTCAGTACCTCTCTTTCAACCAACTCACAATTGCTTCACCTGTCTCTCGAGGCTTTTCGAGCATCAGCCAATGACTTGCTTCCACTTCCTCCACAGTCACATCCGGCAGCAGACCCTGTGCCTTCAGACCTTCGATCGCGACAGCAGGCCCAAGTGGATCCTTCAAAGCCGCAATGAACAAGTATGGCACTTTCACAACGTGATGGCCCGACTCCAATGCTTGCTGATCTCGCTGCAGCGTCAGACTGTTGACAACTGCCTTGTACCACAACATCGGCGCACGAAACCCATCCCTCTCAAGTCTGCCAATCCACTGCTTGCGAAACTCTTCACTTTCAGCATACGGAAGAACAGCTTCCGTGCCATCACTTCCATCTTTTAACCAGTTCTCGAAGACATTCGGATAACAGCAAACCTCTCTCATCCTTTCTCCACCTCCGTGGAGGGCAGTAAACATCCGATCCACATGCGCATCCATCAACTCGTAGCCTTTGTCAGATGTGAAGAGTGGAAAATACCATCCAGAGCAATACCCCAGATACTGTTCTTGCATTTGACGAATTTTCTCGAAATCGAATGGCTCGGGGGAAGGAGGAGCGTGAGCTGTTCCGAGTGTGATGAGACCCGAGATGCGGTCGGGGTGGTATGTGATCAATTTGCTGGATAGAAAGGCGCCGAAATCATGGCCGAGTGTTACGACTTTTCCTACTTGGTCGGCATCGAGGATGGAGATTATGTCTTTGCAAATGGAATCCAGAGCATAAACATTGATGTCGTCGGGTTTATCTGAGAGACCGTAGCCGATGAGGTCAGGCACGAGTGCGCCGAACCCGTTGGGTACGAGAAAGTCTCGAGTCAGGTTCGCCCAGAGGTCCGAGGAGTCGGGACAGCCGTGGCATAAGAGGATTGTTGGTTTGTCCTCTTGAGCTGGAGATGTATAGTAGTTGTACTTGACACTGCTTGGTGCTTGGTGCGACTTCTGCTGTAGGTGATTCATGCTGACATTTTGGCTGTGATCAATGTGAGGAGTTCAACAAATAGAGTTAACGTTGGAAGCTGGTTCATCGATGAAGCTTACACGAATCGATATATGTAGCTCACAGCTCAGCTGCAGTGGGTCGGCAGGATTCGCCAAGCTCAGCTTGTACTACGATAGCGGGCGCTTGTGGGCATCTGAGGTTTTGGTGTAAATACTGTTCACCTTTCTCGATGATAGTCGAAAGTGCGTGCTGGGAACCAGAAAGCACTGCTAACATCGGCTAGACATGTGTCTTGGTAGAATCTTGAGCTGTGCTCGGATTGATTCCATCTAGCCTCAACCGAACGATCCTCCTACCAAGAGGCACGGATCGTCATTGTCAATCTCAAGACCGGCGTGTACCTGCACTGCTTCTGCAGACGATGAGCGTGCGAACTGGTGTCGCTGTCACTTCTCGATGCCCGCATCGATGTCCTCCCCAAAGAGTACTGCAGCAAAAATTTCACGTCCAACGGGAGACTTGCTCACGAGTTTTCTTTTCTTACCTCTGATTTCCTGGCTTCGCTGATGAAGTATCAGCAGGCTCTGAGCATCTGCTCTTGCGCTCACACATTCCGATGGTGTCGTAGCGGCGCTTGCCTCATCTTCCGTCGTCGCTCTTCATCCTCTTCTTCCATGTGCTCGTACTGCTCCAACAAGGTCGCTAGATTCCACAAGATGCGATTTGTGCTATCACTTCCGTCGTCCAACTTACCACGAGTAGAAGCGCTGAGCTGTTGCTCGGCAAGATTCCCTTCAGTCATTCGGGTTATTGTGCCTCCAGTGCCCTGCTCGACCATATTCTGCTGTCGCTGCTGTCGCTGCTGTGCGCGATCATGTGGATAGGTCGATTTGATGACGCCTGTCCTGCTCGTCGCCCTCGAAGCTCCGTACTGGAGATCGGTAGTTCGATGTAGAGGGGGATTCGAAACACGTGTGCACTTACTGATACCCTCGGGGGTGGACAGCACCCATTGACCATGCTCACCAAGATCTGAGTCAAAGATAATCTCATGCCCTTCTCGCAAGGTACAGTGACTGATGTTACGCCGGTTGACAATACGCTGCAGGCCACAGCCCTCCAGGATCCTGCTCGCCCTGCTGGATTGTTCTCATCGACCACACTGCAAGATTCAAGAGCGTTGGAGAGCCGAGGGCGCTGGCAAGGTATCGCCAGAGCATGCTCGAACGTGCTTCGTGTTTGGCTGCTCCTTTCCAGATGTTGATGGTGGAAAATGCGGGAAACGGGAACGTCCAATGCTTCAGTTCGGGACGAGGAGCCTGCGCACCGCAACAGCAGCCAGAAATGCCACGAATGTTCGAGAAGTGAGCCCGTGTGGCGGATCAAGGCGAGAGGCAGGTAGGTTCATGCTGCAGCGTTGAAAACTTGTTTGCCAACACAAATTGGTCTAACTTAACTAGTTATTATAGTCTACGTCATGAGACGACAAGGGTTCTCACTTCACCTCGCGTCCTTCTTTCAACGGTCCCTCGTTCCGGTCTTTGTTTCCTTGCTACACATTCACTTGGATCCTGCATCTCTGCCGCAATGCAGAGTTACTCCATGTCCGGGACGAAGCCGTAGGATTCAGGACGAAGAAAGCACGTCCAGGACCGTGATTTCTGCTCACGGACACGGCATGCTGTCTTTCAGCATTGACATATGTGTGAGACCGCTAGAGATGAGAAAAGCCACAGTAAACGCACGTAGCAGACTCGCTTGCGTCCCCATCTGCTCCGAATGCATCCTGCATCTGCCCGCTGGGCTGACCTCACCTGATTCCTTGGAGCCAGACAAATGTGTAGGAAAAGTATTTGAGCTGACACTGCCCTGCCATTTTCGGAAGGGACACTGCCCTGCCATCTTCGGAAGCAAGCGAAACTCTGGCGCCGCATATACAGAAGAAACGCAAAGCACCTTGTCCCCGATAAATCGCACAATGCCTGTGTTCACATTACCAGTCTTGCTAGTCGCCCAGAGCCTGGACGCCGCCCACAAACAGCCGCAGAGCCTCAAGCCTGAGCGAGAAGGCCTTCAACACACGAAAATTTCACGATGAGCTGGTTGAAGCCATAATTTCGAAGCTGCCGACACGCGAAATTGCAAAAGTTCAGGTACAAGCAGGACCATTGAGAGACACAAGCTTTGTTCTGCTATCCCTCGAGCTGACTTGACAATTACCTCTGCTTAAATCTAAAAGCTCTCTATAGCTGCATCGTGGCAATTGTGCCCATTGCATCACTCCCAGCCATCACTTTATATATCTAATCGCTCGAAAATATACACATCATCTTCAGACTTCTGCACCTGATCGATATCTGAGAAGTCTAACAGGACCTCCAGCGATGGATTCGATATACCACCCTCGGACGAGTCTTTGAGTGATCTGCCACTACTTTTCGATGTTGTTACTTGGAATTCGAGGGCCTCCAAGAATGAATGACATTGTCCTGGATGCGTGCCCGGCCTGTAAGATCTGCTAGCAGCATACTATAGTGAACCATTGGCAGACACAGGGATTGTGCGGGCGTGACTTTCTGCTGAGCCTTGCACGCGCGCGCGTCACTGTCACGAACTGCGTCCAAACATGAAAAGCAGACCTTCCCGAGCTCCCAACTTATAAGTTATTACAACACCTCTGCGACCTCGAAAGCCCACCGAAGAACGATTCGCGTTACACTACAACAATAAAAAGTTGCTCAGGAGTATCAAGTTTCTCAGTGCGCCCTTACAACATGCCTTCAAACTCCAACTTGCACCCGTCTCGCCAAGTCGACATGGCGGATCACGAAATGTCCGACCTGCCTCTCCCTGGAATATCTGCTGTGGTCATATCAGCACCGCAAGAGGGCAAGTCTCTCTCAAAAAACCTGTCAGAATTGTCACTCTCTCCGCAAACTCGAAGCACTGCGAATGCAACACCAAAAAAGCACCCAAGAAGCGACGAAGATGCTCGCAAATCACTCAGCGAACTGCTCCCTACACCCAAGTATTTCAGTGAGCCAGAATATTTCGATGGCGAAGCGCTGCCCAGAAGTAGCTTCATGAACAAGAACTATCACTCGAGTAACTTCGCAACCCTACCGCAACGTCGCCGACCATTCGAAGCCATCGAACCCAGCCAGGAGAACTTGAGCAGAACCGATCTAATTGAACTCGGAAGGTCAGAGGCGCTTCGGATATTGCCTGAAGAGTATGCGGCCAAGTACATGCTGCCGCACGGAAACTTTACCATTGGCGGCAAAGTTGTCAACCAAGGTGGCTACTTGTTCACCGAAGCCGACTTCGAGGGTATGCAAGCCGAGGCCATGCAACGCAAGAGCATGCAAGACAGCTCAAGCGAGCAACCCCTACGATATCCAGATCTCAGGTTCTCCGCAATGGAAGACATGGCATATTTCGGCGCATGTTTCGTCACCAATGGCATCAACTATCCGCTTTCCAGCCGAGAGGAGAAGGATGCTGTCTTACAAATCTTCGATCAACAAGTCAGTCGAGATACGAACGCTGTATCAAAGGCGTTTGCGAACGGCATGTCGTCGGCACAAGCTGCTGATATCTTGAGGCAGAAAGTCCAACGCCTTTTGAAGGACCGTGTTCTGACCGTCTGCGACAATACAATAGTCCCTTGCACCGAAGATGATGAGGCACTGGTTGGTGAACAGAATCGGTACACAAAACGAGCCCTGAAAGAAGTGTTTAAGCTGCTGTCCGATGAGAACAATGACTGGCTGGTGGAAGATCCGGTTGAGCAACAACTGGATCGATTCAGGTGGACGCGGAGCATTATCACCATCGAGACCAAGGCTGGGTCTCGTGACAAGGTTACGATTGCTATCAAGAGGAGATCCCAAATGCTGCCTACCAAGACCACGGATATCTTCGGCTTCGGTCTCACCTTTGCAGAGTCGTACTCGGTAATCAGACGCGAGACCAAGGTCAGCGTCGCATGCAAGGATGCGATCAGCCAGTTGCGTACGAAGAAGGCGCAGGAGAATGCCATGGCGGACGTAGAGGAACGAAGTCCGGTCAAGAATGTGGTCACTCAGCAAAGTGATCTTCCCCACCAGGAGGGACAGCCCAGTCATATCTCAGAAAAGACTCTGGATCTCTCATCAGCTCCTGCATCCAGCCAGGCCGCAGACAGAAATGACGAGAAACGCAAACGTCGTCGGCCAGCAGAGAGTCTTGGACAGCCAGACCGAGTTATACAAAACGGAGCACGGCGTAAGACCGCCAATGCTCTTCAGCTCCCGAAGCCAGCAGCGCCTTCCCGTCCAGACGTATGTACCACTGATGGCATAGTTTCGAAAGGTGGCCCGGCCAGTACATCTGACTTCAACTCGATCAGCAATCCTCTGTCCGATGCAAGGTGGTCAATGGACGGGTCATTTTTCGTGGCCATGCCGTCCGGACGGTGTCCGGCCGGATGGACAGCTAATAGGGTATCTGCCGGCCGGCATTATCAATGCTAGCGTCCGTCCGGACATGCAAGTGAATTACCGGTGTCCATACCATGTGAATTGACCTTATTGATGAGAATGTCGTTCCTAGGGGTGTTGTTAGGGTTTGGATCAATTGACTGAATAAAGTGCTGGCGATGATGTCACTAACATCATTCCTCCAGCTCTCGGGGCCATATCCGCTCAATCGAGCGTGTTTGATTGGCCAGATGCCAGCCTGCAGAAACGCCGGCCCGTGCGCCGACCTCCCACGCGCGACTTCTCAGAACGCGACTGGGAACGCGTTTCCTTCACATGCCAAAGTCCCTCGATCGTCCACCTTATTATTGGCATTTACGCACACACCACGATGGCAGACGGTACCTCCAGCATAAGCGCCACCCACAGCATCGACCTGACACAGATCCACGCCGAATCGCAGCTCGAAACCGTCCTCCAGACGCGTTATACGCGGACCGGCTTCCTCGTCGATGGAAAAGCTCTTCGCGACTTTTACCCAACACCGCCAGGCAAGGCAGAGCACAGAGCGTGGGTCTGGCAGCATGGCGAGGCTGTTACGCATCTTCAGAGCTTCACCAACTACTGGCTGTGTCGTCTGTGCTTTGACAGCAGCCATAAGGATCACAGGAAGGTGAAGGTCATTCGGACTGGTGGAGGAACGAACTCGATACGCAGACACCTAGGCAAGCATGGCTACGAGCTCGATGGCACATACAAGCAGCGTAAGAGGCGTCCGGTAGACGACGGCAACATCGCTAGCATGATCAAGCGTCAAAGGACGACCGAGAAGACTCCTGTTGATCGTACCGAGTGGAGGTCGCTATTCCTCGAGTATGCCGTAACAGATGAGCACTCACTTCGCGCTCTAGCATCTGAACGACTTAAGCGGCTAGCTACGTATCGTCAACCCGTTCTCGAGATGCTATTCCCTACTTCTCACAACACCCCGCGAGCTTGGATCGTCGACTTGTGTAAGAAGACACTGCCTCGAGTAAAGAGCAATATGGCTGCGGCGATGAGCGGCATCGCTTTGTCCTTTGACGCGTGGCTAGCAGACATCGATGGCGGCACCGACTTCTTAGGTGTTCATGCTCACTACTTCGACAAGGACTATCAGCTGAAGACAGTACTTATTGGACTCGTACCAACCTATGGCAATCACACCGGTGAAGAGCAGGCAAACATCCTTCTCAAGCTGATCAGACAGTATGATATCGCGTCCAAACTGACCTACTTTATGGCCGACAACGCGTCTAACAACGACACAACGATCGAAGCTATTAGGCGCGAAATTCCAAGTCTCCGACACCCTCACAAGTGCCGCCTTCGCTGCGCTGGCCACTTCATCAACTTAGTCGTCAAGGCTATGCTCTACGGCGTCGACATCGAGTGTATTGACCAGGCTTGCAACGACACGAATAAGGAAAACGAGGAGCTCGAAGACAGCGAGATCGTATACGAGTTTCAACGCGCTCTATCTCTACGTAATGCCGGCGATCGTCAGACAGCATGGCGAAAGAAGGGTTGTGTTGGCAAGCTCCATAATATCGTGATCCATGCTCACTATAGCGAGGCCCGACGACGCGTCTTTCGATCAAAACAACGCGAGGCAGACACACGACTTGTCGAGCTAGTGTTGAACGGCGGCATTAAGTGGCAATCTGACCACGATATGATCGAGCGTGGCCTCGAGCTCAAAGATCCAATAGAGCTGTATTGCTTACAGTTCATTGACGACCTTCGTGAAGACATACTCACCGCGGATGACTGGGCCGAGTTGAAGGAGATATTGAAGCTTCTCAAGCCGCTGAAGATGGCGTCGCTGAAGGTCCAAGCAGATGGTCAACACTTCGGTGGATTGTGGCAGTCATTGACAGCTTTGGAGTCACTGCTAACTACTCTTGAGAAGGCGAAGTCAGACCATGAACACGCGGCCAACTCACACCTTAAGGCGATAGTCAATCTTGGTTGGAAGAAGCTCGACAAGTACTATCGACTCAGCGATCGCACGCCTGCCTACCGTGCCGCCGTGGCGTTACATCCATCGCTCAAGATGAGCTGGTTTGAGCAGCATTGGGGTGGTATGAAAGACGACAATACGCAGCGCAAGAATAAGGCGAAAGCGAAGGGCAAGCAGCGGCCATCGCAGCAGCAGAGTCAAGACGATATCGAGGCGTCCACGCTATGGACAGTGAAGGCACGACACGCGATTGAAGAGCTCTATAATGAGTATAAGATGCGGTATCCAGCACCAACAACTAGGCCGGCGACACGTGAACGCGAGGTTGACGATTACACGGCATCGTTAATGCTCACGGACACTGTGTTGCAAGACGATCTGCAGCGTTATTTTGCCGAGCCTCTGACACCTTATATGGTTGGCAACAAGCCTATTAATGTCGTCCAATGGTGGCGTGACAATCGGCAGCGATATCCGGTATTGTCCAAGCTAGCATTCGACCTACTGGCCACGCCGGCGAGCTCGAGCGCGTGTGAGCGTGAGTTTAGCTTAGCTGGCCACGTTCTCGACAATGAGAGGTGGCAGACGAAGACAGACTACGCACAATCACACCAACTACTGCGAAATTGGTTCAAGAACGACTTTGTGTTGGAGAGACACACGAAGGAGGTGGTAAGCGCGCAAGACGATAACGTTAGCGGCGACGTGGATAGTGAGATGCCAAGCTCATATGAAGGCAACAGCCAGCAGACAGACGTGTGAATAGAGAGCTAACAACACCTTCCTCAGGCTTCATTTTTCAACATCCTTCCTAATTAGGCAAGGCGAACAGCGGACAGGGCTCCGGTGGACGGCATGGCCAATGAGAGGCTCTCGTCCGGACGGACGGACACGGCCGCTGAATCGGCCGGCAGGGCCGGCAGCAGTGGTGTAGCCGGCCGACCTGTCCATTGACCACCTTGGTCCGATGGCGATAGCTCCACACAAAGTCCCAGCAGCGACGGTTCAGCCAAGTCTAATCTAGTCATCCTGCGTCTCAAGGTAGGCGCTAAACCAAAGTTTGCGGAGATTGTTGACCATCCACCACCGAACAAACGACAGAAGCTGGAGACTTCCCCGCGGCATGCAGAGGGGCCCGAAGAGAACGCAGCTGGCGGGCCATTGGAATCGCAGCCTGCAGCATCGGACTCCAATAACACGCGAGATCAGCCAAAACCAAAGCCTGAGAAGGGAAAGGGTCGAAACGCTAGGCGAAAATAGAGGGCTTAACAACACCAGGAGAATGATGAGATACGTACATGAGACGTACAGGGTCCATCTACGGGAGGGAATATAGATCTTTTTGCACTTTTACATTCATCGAAGTCATGATTACCCCAATCAACAGAGTGATTTAGTCTCAGCATTGTAGAGGACGTGAATTGAAGATCGCCGGGTGTACCTAGTGCCGCGGTTTTTTCAACGCAAATCTGCTGCTTTAAATTGCTCACTGCCAAGATAATTGCAGTCCGTGACAAATTTGAGGGTGTGGAGCCCTCAAAAACTTATTGCACTGTGTTTCTTCTTTTGCGCGGTTTCATGTTGCTCACTTTATCTCGCCAAAACAATGAGCGACCAGAGAGAGATAATCTGCAGTCCTAGTTCTCACATCCTTACACGCTTTTGAACATATTGACACTCTCTCTACTATACGCAGTCACGTTCGGGAACGTGCTCCAATCAGCGTCGAACAAGATGGCATCTTGGCAGGCACTACCAAGACCAGTATTGTTCAACCATGTAGGCTCCCAGTAGTGAATACCTTGCCCGAGACCTCTCGGTATCCTGGTTGATGTTAGCATACATCTCACTCTCCCGTTGCTGAATTGGGACACTTACTCTTTGACAACATCGATGACCTTGCCAACCCACTCGAGCTGTCCATCGACACTAGCAGGAATGCTAGGCTCACTGAGGGTCGGCACACCTTCTCCTGTACAGATAGCTGGCCAGTCCGTTTCCACGACTTGGATGGGCTTGCGATACTTGTTTGCCACCCAGTTCACAGTCGTCTTCAAATTCGCCAAAGTGGCGGACGTGCCGTAGAAAGGATAGATACTGAAGCCAAAGATATCCCAGTCCGAAGTCTTGACAATACCGGTACCAACAAGAGCACCGAACCATCGTTGTTGCAACGAGAGATCATAGCCATTGTCGATGTGAATCATGACTTGTGGCTTCCGCAGCCCAGCTTTGACGGCATCGTCGACACCATTTCGCGCGGCTTTGTAAAGTGTTGCGAGGCCAGTGAAGTTGGCGATACGAGCGGATTCAGGCTCGACAGTAACGCTCACTCTTCCCAAAGGCCAGATCATTCCGTTGCGGATTTCGTTGCCAAGACTGACCAATGCCAAATCGACGCCAGCTTTGTGGAAAGCTTGAAGACTCTCGGAGACGTAGCCGCGGAGCGTCTTTGCGAGAGGCTTGAGAGTTGTTGGCCAAGCGACGGGTTGCCATTGCTTTTGAGGGTCTGCCCAGTAGTCCGAGAAATGGTAGTCGAGGTAGATTTTGTAACCTTTCTTATGGAAACGTTTGGCGATTGATAAGACGTACTCGAGATCGTAGGATTGGTAATCTGAGAGGTGTTAGTATGTCTTCCTGCTTGCCGCGACCGATATTCGTACATCCTCCATCGTATGGCACTGTCGGGTCCACCCAAAGTCGTAAACGCACGGTATTCATGCCACCATCCCCAAGGATATCATCTGCTGGCCTGGTTGCATTGCCACGAGCAGTATCCTTGTATACAGCGCCACCTTCTTCCAAAATCTTCAGCGATGATAGATCATGGCCTTTGTAAAAGTACGGCTGCTTCGGTGATGCAGCCGATACGATCGACGTGGCCGATAAGAGGACGAGCAGAAAACCTGGGAACCTCATCTTGATCGACACTGGCACTCTTCAATATTTCAGGCGAAGACTATTTATTTAATATTTGACCTCGCTTCGTTACACAAAAGACCGAGCCGACGTGTCTGTGAAGTCAGCAAGATCTAGGCCCCAGACGAGGTAGTTCCACCAATCAGCTGCCACTCTCCTAATATATCGGGACCTGCGCCCACGCAGAGCAGGGGTCGATACATTCGAATGAGGGGAACTCTTTCGACCTGCCGTGCCTGCCAAGTTGAAACGATAGTCCCTCCACATCCGCCAATTGTGGTCCCGGCAATAGGCTGCTGCTGGGCAGAGAACTCCAATGCTATTTGCTCTGTCGGGGTTTTGTACCGTATGTTCAAGTGCCTCTGCCCGATAGAGCTGCAGAACAGCATCTGGCAAGAGTCTGGCAAATGTCAGCTGGGTACTGGTGCACCCTCGTATGTGTGAACTGAGTAGCTCCAAGAATCGGGAGTTGCAGCGCAATTCTGTCACAAGATATCAACCAAGCTACAACCAGCCGTACCCAATGCTCGATCTGGTGGTGATGCCACCACTCGCACGTAGTCCGCTCGCAGGCATGGGGCTGCCAGTCTGATCAGTAGCCATACGTCAACGGGTGCGGTGCCTTGACCTACCTTTTCTGGAGAATGGGCTCCGTGTCCTGACCAAAGAAAATAACGTGTACAGTAATATCATCCCGCACATATCGTGCAAGTGGTGTCTGAACGCTCATGACACCTGTGAAAAGGTCGCGTCGCTTTCCTCCCAACGCATTCTTGACCAAATGAATACCGCAATTGTCATCCTCGTTGACAAAATGCTTGGGAGAGACGCGCCATTTCAAGCAACCTTCATTTTCATCGAAGTAGGTGTCCTCGTCGTTAGCCAGATCCTCAGCACTAGTAAAGCTGGGTGCGCGAGTTGGAACAGGTTGCTTGCGTAGGAAGTCCTTCCATGAGGTGACCTCTTCGTCCCTCTGCTCGAGAAAGGCTGATGGCCTGTTTTTTTCAAGCCACATCTGTACGCAGGTCACAGCATCCTCAGACGACATCTGATCCCACAGGCCATCGCTAGCCATGATGAGGAAGTCTGGGTGCTCGCCATCAGTTCGTACCTTTGTCTCCATGATTTCAGGCTGGGCTGTGAGATATGGTGGCGTTTTGATCAGGCCATTAGGTCGCGGAGACGGGCCCCAATACTTGTCGTGGGCCAACTTCGTCAACTCGTTTGGCCACTTCCATCTCGCATCGCCAAACGCTCGAGCGATTGCGATACCGTGTACCCGGCCGGAGCTGGGATCGACAATATTCTCCTCGCCGGGATGCTCTCGTTGAAGGCGAGCGACTTCATCCTGATTGAATCCCGTCTGATCGACGGACATTGGCTGCACAATATATTTGGTACCATCCCATCGGCCAAATACTGCGCGAGAATCCCCCACGTTCGCCACACGAAGTACCGATCGAGCTGGGTCATATAACGCGAGCAGTGCGCAAGAACCTGAGAATGCAGCGGCGCCCACTGCCACAACTTGCGCCAGCGGCCCGCCAGTTTGGATGAGCTTGCCGGCTTCATCCATAATCTCCTTGTCGAGTTCCAGAAAGGCTTTCTTGATGGTGCTGGTTATGACAGGGTCATTCGGGACGTATGGCCTCGTCATGCAATTGGCATCCCACAATCGCTCACCAACGATAGACGGAAGCACCTGCCTAAGCACTTGCGCCGTTCGTGGGCCTGCGTGCCCGTCAAAGATGGCCCACTCATTCCAGTCTTTCATCTTGTCATTGAAAAAAGTGAAAGCGCCTGACGACCCAGTGTCTTCGCATGGCATGTTTGCCGGCGATTGGCACGTATGCGCCACGGCCTTCAATCATGTCAGTGTGGAAAAGCAATCCAGGCAGTGGGGAGCGCACCTTTGCAGTAACGGAGAAGCTTGATCGAGATTTGAGCAATTCATCGGCTTCCTCCAAAGAAAGTGGAGGCGTTTCTCGAGCAATGGCTTCCAATGCGGCGATAGCTACGACGTCTTCCACAACTTGGTCAGCATTCCCGATCGAGGCTGCCAGATCATCCAGAGACCCCATGGAGAGTCGCGCCCACGAGTACGTTCCAGCAAGAAAACATCCTGCGCTCCAGAATGCTAGTCCGAGCCGGCGTGGCCATTTTCGAGGCGGCTGAACGGGTTGCTGAAAGTACGTCGGGTGGCCTCCTTGCTGTGCATTGCCGGTGAAACGCCGGGAGAACGGCGTCGTCCGGTGTGCTAAGGGCGCCTGCCGCTGGCCAGCCCTCAGCGTGCGCGATAGCATCTTGATTGATGCCAAAGGGCAAGTTGTCGATGGACACGGCCAGAGTTCACCAGACGGACGCGTTCAGCCAAGCGAAGATGCAGGAGGCAAGATAAGCTTTGAGTGGGTCTCGGCTATTATGGGCTTTGGCAAGCAGGGGCCATCGAATCCTCAACGCACTTTCAATGAATATTTGCTTAGCAGCCCACGTAGACGACAGTGTATCGTGGCAGACAATTGGCATACAATCAAGCCTCGTACAACAGTTGCGGAGTGTTCCTGAGAGACAAGAGTTGCAACATGTGATTGCTGCATCACGCACGCACGTACCTAGTCTACATCATCGTCCTCGTCCTCGTCCTCATCATCCTCTTCATCGTTCTCCTCTTCATCCGTCACCTCCCCACCCAAGGACTTGATCTTCTCCCTGTATTCATCTCTCTTGGCTTCGATGTCGCCCATGACTAGCAGCATACTTTCAAGCTCTTCTTTCGCGTTCTTTTCGCTCTCCTGAGCTGCCTTGAGAGCCGCCTGAGTCTTCTCGCTTTCGGCGATAGTAGCTTTGATCTTTGCGAGCTCAGCTTGTGCCTTCGTCTCCCCATCCTTTGCAGCCGAAAGCTCTTCTTTGGCCTTCGTGTGCTCAGCCTCGATTCTGCGAAGTTTCTCGAGCTCTGCTCTGGCATCTTTGTCTGCTTCACGCGCTTGCTCAAGTTCTTTTCGAAGCTTCTCTGCCTCTGCAGAGTCAGCCTTCGCCTTCTCGAGATCGGCCTGAGCGGTTTTCGCGCTCTCCCGAGCTTCATTAAGGTCCTTTTCGAGTTTCTTGAGCTTCTCAGACTCGACCTTGTCAGCCTTGCCAGATGCACTTTTCGCCTGTTCGGCGGCCTTCTTGGCCTCGGCAAGATCTTTCTCGAGCTTGGCAATTTTGTCCTTGTCCGCTTTGCTCGTACCACCGGCATTGGCCTTGTTGTTCGCGCCCTTTGAACCTTCAGCGGCTTTCTTTCCGGCAGTCGCGGCCCGCTCTTCGGCTTCTTTGGCTTTCTTTTCGGCTGCCACAGCTTTATGTATCGCCTCTTTGAGTTTTTCTTCAGTTGATTTGACTTTCGCCTCAGCATCCACTGTTTTCTTCTCAGCATCCGCGATCTTCTTGTCGGAGTCCTTACCAGATGCTGTTGCCTTCTTCTGGTTGGTCTCGGCATCGTTGAGCTTTTTCTCCAATGCAGTGACCTTTTCTTCGGCCCCAGCTGCTTTCGATTCCGAGTCTGTGAGCTTCTGTTCTGTTCCGGACAATCGTTGCTTGAGTGTCTCGAGCTCGCTCTGTGACTTCGCAGCATCTGCTTTAGCCTCATCCGCAGCGGTGTTGGCGGCATCCACTTCAGACCTCTGGGCCTCAGATATGGTGCTGGCTGCCTTCTTAGCCTCGTCGAGCTCCTTCTCCAGTTCCGCGAATCCGGAACGCTCGGTCTTGAGCTCCTCATCGCGTGCGACCAGGTCAGCCTTGAGCTCTTCTGCTTCTGCTTTGTATTTACGCAGTTCTTCGTCGCGTGTTTCAAGGGCCTTTCTGGCTTCCGTGAGCTTTCCTTCGGTCAATTTGATTTGCTCTTGTGCGACTCGTAGCTTGTTCTCCGACGCTACTTGTTGTTGTCTAAGGCCGTCGAGCTCGCGTGAAAGGTCACGTTCCCGTTTGATGAGCTCATTTAGTTTGCCAGTTGAGGACTCCAATTGCTGCTTCACGTTCGCGTGTCCGCTCGCTTCTTTTCGGTGTTCGTTGCCGAGCTCTGCGATTCGCCTCTCGAGATCCTGAATCTTTTGTGCAGAGGCTGCTTCTCTCTCGCGTAGACTAGCTTGGAGGGTTCTGTCTGACTCCTGCTTTGCGTGATTCAAGGCGTGCTGGTGCCGAGTTTGGATTGTGTTCTTGTCCTGCTCGTGCTGCTTTGTAAGCTTCTCGAGTTCGTTTTCATGACCTTGTTGCATAGCCTGATTGATCTTTCGAAGGCGCTCGATCTCTGATGACGCAGTCTGCAATTCTTTACTGATAGCCATATGATCTTGTTCCGCTTTCTCCGTGACATCGAGCGCCTCTTGCTGTGCGACAGCCAGCGCGTCTTTAGCCGCTTGAGCCTGTTTCCGCAGCTCGTCAAGAACGTCGCGATCCACACCGGCCTCTGCGGCTGATGCTGGTAACACCTCGACGCCTGGGTCTTTGTCGATCGCCCTACGCAGACGGGTGTACTCTACAGTGAACAGGTCGACGAAGACATGACTGAGCATCCCATCACCGCCCTCCTCTGTTTCTTGGTCTAGATCGAAATCTCTGATGGCTGGCACTCGCCGAAGTTGGAGAAGTGCGTCCAGATATTTCGTCCTGCCGAGCTTTTGTTGCACCAGAGGTGCCAGCGTACGGCGTGGAATGGGTGAGTCCTTAGTGCTGAACTCATATACAATGCCGAGAAGCACCGCAGCGAGGCCGGTAATGATGGGATTCTCAGGTGTCTTGGCCACTGCAACAAGGCCCTGTAGGAGGCTCGAGCCCTCGGCGAGCAAATCATCCACACCCGGTGCAAAATCCCACAGTAACGTAGACAGTAAGCTTGCATATGCTGCGCCAGTCCTTATATCAATCGGAGTCTGAAGAGCAGCATGCAAATGCGATCCAAGAGCCTGTACAATACTTATCACGTCTTCTCCCTCTTCTTCGTTCCCTTCGGAGACAGAGATGAACATGGTCTTGGCGTCCAGCTCCTCACCAACGAGTCCCTGAACTATCCAAGATGCATGCACCACGGCGGTTTCGTCACCCTGAGGAGGGTGTAGCAACGTGTGGAGCACGTTGGCGGTAGTTTCACCCTCAGCATGACCATTGATAGCGCGCTGCAGAAAATGTGCTTTGACCCGATCATGACCGCTGAGATACGCCTGAATGAGGCCACAAGCCGCTGAACGCAAAGTTGCTTCCGCGTCGCGATCATCCAGTGAGGTGCTTAGGAGCGCTTCAATAATGTAACTTCGCCGCTTCTCCAGACTTGCTCTCGCGCTCTTCTTGCCTCGCGCATGTGGCGTTGTTCCGTTCGTCTGGCCCTGCTTCTGCTCTTCAGCGGCGTTGTGGTCGGCGTCCTCGGGCGTAACAACTGTAAGTGCAGCAAATTGTTCTTGTAGTGGCGCATTGGACTCGATCAATGCTGCCGCTGCCCGCAGTGCCGACGAGCGGACTGGCACAGGGATCGCCAGCATATAGCCAAGATCAATCAATACTTGAGCAATGCCCGCTCGGAAGAAAGCAGTTTGATTCTGGGGTGTGCTGGCTTCTCCGGGTACAAGAAACAGCCTCAGGAGCATAAGTAGTCCCCACGCTGCCTTCTCCCGTGCCTGGGCATTAAATGGCAGCTCATCTGCAGTAGGAAATGCTTGCTGAAGTAATTGGACGAGCTGGGCCACACAGCCAGATTCTCGAAACATGGTCTGGTTCGTTGATGACCCACGTATGAGGTTTGCCAGCAAACTCAGGCAGTCTTGTGCTGTGATGCCAGCTTCAGCAAGGCCACCTTCGAGCTGTATCAAGGCGAACGTCTTGCTGAAGACATCTTCGAAGGCAACAATCTTTCGCAGCTCTTCATTCGCTCCGCTGGTCAAGTCTACTAGCAGAAGCAGGCCTGCATTACGAACCGCGTCTCTTCCGTCGTCCAAGATGCCGACTAATCGCGAAACACCCAGCGGTGCTGCCAATATGCACTCCTGCAACCGATCGGGGCGCGCAGCGCATATTGCGGATAGGATCTGTACCGCATATAGTCGCGAATAGTAGTCTGCGTACGGGCTCGTTGGGTCTAGGAGATTTAGGAGAATGGAGAGATTGTCTTGACGCTGTACCTACCTTAGCTATCATTCTACACCGGATGCCATTCGATCGACCTACCATGGAGAACTCGTCAGCTAAGAAGAGTGCTATTTCGTCGCCGGCCTCGGGCGAGTTGCTGTCGGGACTGAACAGCATGAGCAGTGTTTCCATGACGAGACGAATCGTGTCCACATCTCCGCCTTCCGCCTGTTCGCCATCCTGGCTCTTCCTCGAGCTGTCGTCACCGAGTCCATCGCGTTTCAGTGTCGATATGAGTTCTCGGAGTGAGCCGCTGGCAACTGAAGCTGGGAACTGTTTGGCGAAACTCCTCAGGCCCAGGATCGCAGCTCGTCGGTCTTCTAGCAGTGTCGCGGACTGCAAGCGACCACACAGCGTGTCGATGGTGGCCGTAGCCGTCTGCATCGGCGGTGTTTTGAGCATGATGGGTGGTAATCGCTGCCCGGAGGCAGTCTCGCTGTTATCTCATTCCTAGCTGCCAGTGCTTGTAGAATTCTTCGACTTTGTGAATGGGTCGAAAGCTGTGCCGCTCGGTCGTTGGCAACGCTCTCTCGAGAACTGCTAATTTATTGAACGTCCAGTACTTTTGGGCATTGTTGTCCTCAACTGCGCAACGCTCAGGGATTTGGGAGACAAGCTTCCGGGAGCTGCCGTGCCATCGATTCGGACTTTCCCTGTCTCCGCCAGACACTTTCTCACGCTGCTCCCTTTTCCTTTCCCTCCCTTCAGACACACGCCCGCCGGCAGCATCATCAACGCTTCTGCCTGGCATCACCATTATTCATCGCGTCGCTGTGACCGACACGACGCGACTCCACTGGACTCGGACGGACGAAGCGCGCCACGCTGAGGACCATCAAAGGCAGCAACCCGCGCACGCGACGTCGACTCTCCACCCTTTTCCACCCCAGACACCTCTCTCTGTCGCGTAGCCTCTCTTCATCGCCACGTGCATCGCATCAGACAGTAGCCCGTCATGGGTGTGCCCGCCTTGTTTCGCTGGCTCAGCAAAAAGTATCCGAAGATCATTTCACCTGTCGTCGAGGAGCACGCGCAGAAGGTGCAAAATGCAGATGGCTCCGAGACGGTCATTCCCATAGATGCGCGGGGCCCCAACCCCAATGGCGAGGAAATGGACAACTTGTATCTCGACATGAATGGTATCGTGCATCCGTGTTCGCACCCGGAGGACCGGCCGCCACCGGCCAACGAGGAAGAGATGATGATTGCCATCTTCGAGTACACTGAGCGCGTAGTCAACATGGTCCGTCCACGTAAGCTTCTGATGATTGCTGTCGATGGTGTCGCGCCTCGTGCCAAGATGAATCAGCAGCGTAGCAGACGTTTTCGAAGCGCGCAAGAAGCCGCCGAGAAAGACGCTGAGGCTGCTGAGTTCCACGCGCGCATGGTCGCCAATGGCGAGCGCAGTGCTGATGGTGAGGGCGCTGACAAGCCCAAGAAGACGTGGGACTCCAACTCCATCACTCCCGGAACACCTTTCATGGACTTGCTTGCCCAGTCTCTGCGTTATTGGATCAGCTACAAGTTGAGCACGGATCCCGCATGGGAGAAGCTCAAAGTTATCATCTCCGATGCCACTGTTCCCGGTGAAGGTGAGCATAAGATCATGAACTTTGTGCGATCGCAGCGCAGCTCGCCCGAGCACGACCCAAATACAAGGTAAGTAATTTAATACGTCTCCTCGCTACCTGCCTCTTTGCTTGCGTGGTCAATGCACGCAATTTGGATCAACGGATGCTAACATGTGCAGGCACGTCATGTATGGTCTCGATGCTGATCTGATCATGTTGGGTCTTGCTACCCACGAACCGCATTTCCGCATCTTGCGCGAGGATGTCTTTGCGAACGACACGAAGCCGGGTCATTGCAGGAAATGCAATCAGCCGGGCCATATTGCGGCTAACTGCCAGGGCTTGACGGCCAAGAATGACAGATCCGCGGAAGAGAAAGTCGAGAAGCCTCTCAAGCCTTTCATATGGCTGCACGTGGGAATCCTGCGCGAATATCTGGCCATTGAGATGAGCGTGCCAAACCAAGGCTTTCGCTTTGACCTCGAACGCGCACTGGACGACTGGGTGTTCATGTGTTTCTTCGTCGGCAACGATTTCCTTCCGCATCTGCCATCACTGGACATTCGCGAGGACGGTATTGATACACTCCTCGCCATTTGGCGAGACAACTTGCCTGTCATGGGCGGTTACGTGACCAAAGATGGGCATGTGGACCTGGCCAGGGCGCAGCTCATCCTGGAAGGACTTGCAAAACAGGAAAACGCGATCTTCAAGCGCCGTCGCGAGACTGAAGTGAAAGCGGCCCAACGACAGAAGCAGCGCGAGGATCGTGAGCGACGTCAATCAAATAAGCGCCCACGATACTCGAACAATGGCGAGCCAACCGGGTTTGATGAGACAGTCATACGCAGAGGTGCCAGAGGTGGCATCATTCGTGGAGAAGCCGCGCCTGATCCAAATGCACTGCCTACTTTTGCACCGAGCCTGGCGCAGACCATGAACGACCCACGGTACCAGAAAAACCTGACGCATGCTGACATTGTTGGCGGAGCCAGCGGACAGGAGAACAAGTCTGCCGCTGCGGCACTGAAAGAGAAATTGATGGGGAGCACGAAGGGCGCTGACAACCAAAGAGCAGATATTGAGGCGCTGATGGCTTCGACGACTGGTGGACAAGACCTGACTCCAAAACTCGGCAAACGCACTCGTGATATGATTGACGACGCCGCGGCAGATGATGCGAGCTCAGATCCTTCTACTCCAGGTCGTAACACGCCTGACAAAGAGATCGCAAATCCTACGGATCGTGGCACATCTGGCCAACTTGGAGGTAATAAAGATGCCTCGAGTGGCATGCCAGAAGATACAGTCAAGCTGTGGGAGGATGGTTATGAAGAGCGCTACTACGAGCAAAAGTTCCACATCTCGCCGGATGATGTCGAGTTCCGACACAAGGTAGCGCGCAGCTACGTGGAAGGGCTTTGCTGGGTATTGCTCTACTACTTCCAAGGTTGTCCATCGTGGACCTGGTACTATCCATATCATTACGCACCCTTCGCCGCCAACTTCAAGGACATGGACAAGCAAGTGGTTCATTTCGAGAAGGGCAAGCCTTTCCATCCCTACGAGCAGCTCATGGGAGTCATGCCTGCCGCCTCGAACCATACACTCCCAGCTGTGTTCCATCCGCTCATGACTGATGATGACAGTCCCATCAAGCAGTTCTATCCCGAGGACTTCGAGGTCGATCTGAATGGAAAGAAATTTGCTTGGCAAGGCGTAGCACTTTTGCCTTTCATTGATGAGAAGAAGCTGCTCGAAGCTATGCACACAAAGTATCCTCTGCTCACCGAAGACGAGAAGCGGCGCAACGGATTTGGCGAAGAAGTGCTTATCTTCAGCACCAAGCACCCACTATACAATGAAGTTGTGTCGAACTTCTATGGCAAGAAGGCGGACAAGGACAAGTTCAAAATCAGCAGCAAGATGTCGGAAGGCCTCGCTGGCAAAGCGTCGAAAGACGCATCGTATATTCCTAACTCGGAGCTGACCTATCCGCTGCCTCCGGGTGGTCAAGATCAATTCACGAGCCTTGATGTCGATGAGAGCGTCAAGGTATCCTACCACATGCCTGTCATTGGCCAAGTGCACAAGTCGATGTTGTTACCTGGCGTCAAGTTCAATGCCCCTGTTTTGGACTATCAAGACGTCGAACAGACACGTCAAAAGGCCGAGCGCAGTGGGCGAAGCCACGGTGGCGTGCAGCTCTCGCACAACGGAGATCGATCCGATGGTCGCCGCATCAACTATGCTGCACGAGACAATGGTCACTCAGGCCACGACAATCGTAACGGTGGCGGCTACGGAGGTGGCAATGGCTATGGCGCGAATGGTGGATACGGCCGCAATGGACCTCCTGCACCGGACCCATATGCTAGCCAAGCTGCTGCGGCTTTCCAGAATCTGCCACCACATCTGGCTGCACAGGCTGCGCATCATGGCTACGCCCCGCCTCCGGGAGCAGGCCCGCCACGAGGCTATGCTCCTCCACAGCCACAGTACGGCTACCCACCTGCGCAGAATGGGTACGGAGGTGTACGTGGTGGTGGCGGCGGCGGCTACGGAGGTGGAAGAGGAGGGTACGACAACAGAGGCAGAGGCGGATACGGCTACGACAACAGATCAGGAGGTTACAATACTGGAGGTGGCTATCAGGGCTACCAAGGAGGTGGCAGAGGCAATGGTAGACGCTACTAGAGCACATTGTAAAATCATTGTATGATTCCGCATTGAAGCGAGAAAGGGTTGGGATTACTGCTTTATCGATGTTGAAAAACGAGTCTTTGCCTTCCTTCTGCTCTATCGAAATCATTTCTCTCTCTAACGCGCATTGATAGGTCCGCAGCACTCAAGATCTGCACTCAGCAGCTGAATGAGACGACTGGAAGTGTAGGCACGTGGGAGCGCCAAATCGCTCCAACGCACGTTGCGGAATCTCTAGTAAGCAGTCCGCGAACTCAGCAGCTGCATGAAACGACTGGGGATGGAAGCAGGCAGGACCGGAAAGTCACTCTGCCACATGTTGGAAGACTTAACAAGCAAACGCTACCATCAGAAGCTGAACGAATCGCATGGAAGTGAAGATGTGAATGTTCGTGTCACGCAGCCGGGGTATCATTCGCTCGCCTCATGTATATACAGTGCAATCACTTCTTGAGCTCATCCCGAGCTCCCTCAACAGCCTTGCTCTCCCTCGCCTTCCAATCGTCGCTCTTCACACGTGCGTGGCTCTTGATCCTAGCCTCCTTCTCAGCCATCTTATCATCCACTCGTTCTCCTGCGCCACAATCGCAAGGGCACCCGGCCGTAGGACATCCTCTACCCTTCGCCACGACATACCAGTCATACAAACATGCTGCGTGCCCGCTATGGCCGCACAGAAGACACATAGAATGCAGAGTCGACGTGTGAGTTTCGAAGGGACTATTCTTCATCCAGCAAATCGGGCAAGGCTCCTGCTTCTTGCGGCAGGATTGGGATCGTACAGTGTCTGAGCTTGCCAGAACTGGCTTTCCACAGCCACCGCAAGAGAGGTACACGCGGTTGTCTCCGAGGAAATCTTCGTATACGGCTGGGTATGCTGGGTAGCTCAGTTGGCGGAGAACTGCCGCTTCGTCAAAGAGCTGATACCGCAGCAATTGCTCATGGTATGTGGACAATATGCTCTCGATCTGTAGAGGCTGTAGGCCTGCTCTCATTGGCTGCTCGAAGCATTGCTGGATGAGTGCCGGGATCTCCTCGGGATTCCAGCCCAGACTGTTGATGAAGTGGCCCACGTAGCTGGACACCGTCTGGTGGATCTCTGGTATTGGCAGCGGATGAGTGCGCGGCAGGAGGGGGCCCACGAGCAAGAGTAGGACTGATGCCATCTGGGGAAATGCCTGCTCGTTGCTGTAGAAATTTATGAGCTGTTGTAGCATTTCTACTATTGTCCAGATGGCGTTCTCCTCCAGGTCGATGTCCGCTTCGTCGGCCAGGCCGTCAGGAGGAGCCTCACTCGCATAGCCTGTGATGGTCTCCACTGCTATGCGAGCAATCTTGAGCTCGGGTTCTCTCCATTCAGTGCCACGCAGGCCGTGCTCAAATCCGACATTCTTCTTGACGACTGCCGACCGGCCCTGCGACACCTCTGGTGGTCTTTGCTCCCGCGCGGCAGAGGGCGCAGGGCCACGGTCCCAGTGATATTTGCTCGCCCCCGGACTCTCGGCAAAGATTGCTTGCTCCACGTCTGAATCTCTTCTGGCGTCAGTCGGAATCTCAGACTCTGTCGTCTGGACACGCCTGGGCCGGGGGCGATTTGGGTGCGCAGAGACCATGGGCAGGCCGGCCGACTTGTGGCTTTCAAACGAAGCGGGAAAAGATGCCTCCCTCGAGCCGGCCGAATCCTCCAGGAACTGGAAGCTCTCACCACTTCCGTGGTCTTCGAGCTTGGCGAGTGGGATTCTGACGCCTTGGTTGTCTACGGGGTCGAGATTCAGAACGTTCTTCGATTGCGCACTCCACCGCTTCACCATCTCGCTCCTCTCAGCTGTCTCTTCGTACGTCTGGTGCTTCTGCATCTCAGCGAGACTATCCATTGTGAGTCTGCGCGTCGAGGAGCTCAGTGGGATCGGGGGTGCTGGAGGAGGTTTGAGCATGGACGAGGTGAGAGAAGGCGGTAGGGTGACGGGTTCGCCGGCTTCGATGTCGGGCAACGGCTCGCGATCTCCATTCGACGGGCGTGCAAGTGGAGTCGGGACATTAGATGTGCTCTCTGCTTGTGTCAACTGCTGGGCGATCGTCTGCACAGGCCGCAAACTCGCCGGGGAGTGGACAGGCGACTTCACGTGTTGTGCGGCGAGACGTGTAGCTAGGCCTTCAATCGAAGTTTGTTGGTTGCCGTTCGGCTGAGGAGATGGCTTTTGCGAGGCTCTCCTTGCCTTGAGTACGGCTCGATCTGTCAAGTGCTTGATGACACAGTGACTGACCATTTTCCATGTTTGCGCCTCTCTCAGAAGTCCCAGCGATGCGGTGCATTCTTCGTTCTCCTGGAATGCTTTGTCCACGACGGCGAGAAAGGTCGCGTCGTTTGGAGCAGCGCGGAACTCTGTTGCCCAGCGATCGGCCATGTACGCGATGAACCTGCGGTTGTTGTGACTGGGCAGTTGCCCACGACAGGCCACTTGCTGCGGGCGAAAGGATTTGCGGTTGGTCAGGACGTCATCGAGTTTGATGGTCGCCAAATGCTTCTGAGCACGGGGAGTCGGCGTGGCGGAGACGAATCGTCCGGAGTTGCTGGTTCGCGGTTGGCGTTTCGCTGGTAGGAGGCTAAGGAACGAGGAGTCCAGGCTGTCGTCTGCCCAGCTGCGGCTCAGAAAGGTCGACTCTGGGCTGGTGCCGAAGCTGGTCGGGTTTTGCGGCGTAGGGAGAGCTGGATTCGGCTTCGGCACGCGGCGTTGCTTTCGCGACTGGGTGACGAAAGTGAGCTCGCCAAGCGGAGAGACGTCAAGTGCTTGGAGGTTGCATCGGTCAATGACCTTGGACGTGTGCTGGATGTCCGTCTGGAGAAAGGTGCCTTCACGACCCACGGTCCACAGCAGATCTTGCGAGTGCCAGAGCATGTCCGTCGGCGCTGAGGGATATGGCTGCAGCTCTCGGAAGGGGAGAAGAGGGCGTCGAAAGTCCCATACGTGCAAGACGGGGTGGTCACGGTCGTAGCAGGCCACTACCTGCGTACAAAGACCAGCTCCATCATCTTGTGCGATCGCCGAGCGGCAAGAGGGGCGCCATCTGATGTTCATGACAGGATGAGCGGCTTTGATCTCCCACGACGCCTTCTGAAGACGACTTCCGGAGACATCAAATACGCGAATCGTCTTGTCACTGCCGGCCGTGACGATATGCTTGCCATCGGGATGCCAGTCCACAGCATTACAAGCAAGAGAATGTGCCGGGATCCTGATCTTGGGGGCTTTCAAGTTCCTCATATCCCAGCGCTGGACCTCTCCCGCATCGGTACCAAAGGCAAAGTCAAGGCCCTCAGTGGGGCTCCATTTGACGTCTCGCACGCCGTCGCTCTGGCCCTGGAATCTCCGCTTACTCTGTATATCTCCGACTTGTCTCTGATTTCGAACGTCTCGCACATCCCACAGCCTCACAGTACCGTCCTGGCTGCCAGACAAGAGCAGACTGCCTTGATGTGGACTGAATGTGACGTTGTGGACTTGCCGCTTGTGCTCAATGAGTTGGGCTGCCTGCAACCCAGCATGGCCAAGATCGTATACGATGATCTTGCCGCTGGACGTTGCTGCTGCGACATACTGGCCGGTATTGCCTTTCGCCCAGGCCACATCCGAAATGTCGATCGAACAGATTTGGCGAGGTTGTCCGGATGCCTGGTTCGGTGTACTTCGGATCTTCGACCTAAGATTTAAGTCCTCCGCGCACCGTCCATCGACAACCGAGACTGTCTTGAAGATCTCCTTCCCAGCAATGATGGCATGGCTACCGCTCTCATTGATGCTGATGGTCTTGATCTCAAGTCCTGTCTTGTGGCTGGTAGTCGCGTTCTGCGACGCGCTGAGTGGCGCTGATCTCATGAATTGACTCCCGCCATGGGAGTAGCGGTCGTCGTCCGGTGCACCCTGCGGACTCGGCGGCCTTGAATACCCGAGCAGACGCGATGCTGCATCTCTAGCCCGCTGCAATGGCCTTGGGTTCGGAGCTGGCAGTGGTGGAGCTCTCGGTGGAATCACTGCCGCCGCTTTGCTGGTGGACAGTCGCTTGTTGTGTCCCGACTCGTTGCTCATGGCGGCGACTTCCCACAGTGCCAGATCCGTTTAGACCTGGCTGATGCAGACTGTACTTCTTCGAGCATGCTGCTGATGCCAGCGACCGTCGTTGATGTTGTCTACTCCGCGAAGAACATGGTGGTAAGAAGAGAGACGGGCTGTGAGCTCGCGTCGGAAACTTGCTTTGCTTGGCATGGACCAAAGCGCGCTCACTTCACGCCTCTTTCCTCTCCCGCCTCTTCTCCTACTTCGGTCTAGCTTGAATCACGTCAAGGTAAGTCCCATCCATCCACCAGGCTTATCATACGGTCGTCCAGTACCCTCGGACCGTTTTCCATGACCTACAGTGAACGACGAGCGCCAGCAGGACACGGGGCGGCGGAGGACGGCGGCACCGTCAGCGTGCCAGCTGTTCACCACCATAGCGGCGCTCAGACTGCAATGGTTAGGCGCGGTCAGCGGTCGAGGCTCATGGGATCACACGGGGGCAGGCTGATGGGCAGTGAAATGTGGACTACACCTGTCGGCGCCGCCATCGCGACCATTGACCCATCTTATGCGCGGTCTGCTAGACTCATCTGTCGCCACTCTGCTGACTACGATGGCCGTCAAGTTCTCACAGTATCATGGCAGTCCGGTAAGACCATATTCCAACAGCTCCGCTGGCTGCTCACGGTAGGGCACGCGTTTCCACAACGGACATTTCACCGTTCCTTATCCTTCGTTTCGTCTTCAAACCCGCCGCGAATTCGCCGTTCCACCTGACCATTTCCCTCGATGAGAGAAGGTTCATAGTCCAGGTTGCGCACACTCGAATCAGAACCCGTCGACTGAGGGCGACATACATCCTCCACTCCTCCTCGGCGCCTGCACGCTTGGACGCCGGAGAGGGCACGACTACTGCAGCGAACGTGGTATTGCTCATCGCATTGAACAACCTCCGAGCACCATATGATTGCATTCTTTGTTGGAAGAGCGTCGAGACAATGCGGTGTGCTAGCATACAGATCCGGCGAAACGAGGCACTTCTTTATTCATGACTGCCCTGCCCGTTCATGTCCCTCGCAAGATATCAACTCCTGCACAGCTCATGGAAGCAAAACAAGCAAATGACTGAGAAAAGGTCTGCTGAGAACGGTTGGGATACCTACTTAAGATGGGAATTGAGGTGACCACGCTCCAGTTGCGAAGCAGCGATATATATATTCTAATTATTATTGCAGCACTACCACACACAGAAATGCAAAAGCGAGATCAGAGCACCAGAAACGGATACGTAAGTCATGGAATGTGATACCAGAAAGGAGAGCCTACGTAGAAGCAATCCGCGGAGTCGAGAGCTGGCACTCAAGCGCAGAAACATGGAGCAATCGACTATCTCGCAACGGCAACACACTCCAACCCGAAGCTCTTGCGCGCCTGCAACAAATCCTCTACCGTTCGCTAGGCATGGAACTCTTTTTCCTACACCAACTGCAACGCCAACAAGAAAAGAATGACAGATCCTGAAAAACAAACACCGATGCGCAAAGTCTCGAACACACAGCCTCCAACATCCAGACCACAGCTCTCGCACTGCGCCTCCTCGAACCCTCCATCCCAGCAATCGACATCGCTCGCCGTCTCTTCCCCAACCTCTCAACCTACACCCCCCGCCTCCAATCCCACATCATAGAATCCTGCTCCAAACTGCGCGAAGAACCCAATCCCTCCCTCACCTCCATCGCCGAAACAGAACTCATCGACGAGTTGAAAATCACAATCCAACTCTACAATTCAACAAACGGCGCAGCATACGATAATAAACCCCTCGCCCAAGACACCGCTCGAAGAAGTAAAAGAATGGGGTATCGTAGATTCAAAGGTTTTAATCGGGGGATTGAAAGGACGTATAGTAAACAGTGTATAGATGCAAGAATTCCGTTGGATGGGAAAGATCGTTGGAAGTTATTTGAGGCGCCGTTGACACCTCCACCGAGGCAGGATTGTACGGGGATAGTGAAGTTGTACCGGTGGTCGAGGGGTAGGTAGGATGGTGATAGCATTGAAGTTATCAGTCTGTGTAACTAATGGAATGATTTGTAGGCAATGAGATTGGAATTTGGTGGATCTTGGACCAGGAAGACCACGATGCGTACCAGCATGCGAAAGACGTAAGGGAAAGCGACGATTTGGAGACCAAATTGTGCGTTTCTGTTGTTCATAAGATACATTATTCATGCTGTTCGTTGGGGTATCAAAAACTTCGATAGTATAACCTCCCATCCCCAAAACGCCGTATTCGACTGTTCCCTACGATCCCAGAAGCCGATGGCGAAAGCGCTTTTCTGCCGTGCCCTGAAATCCTGCTCATCTACATCATGAATCAAGTTGCGAAACATAGCAAGACGAGCGCGAAGCATGATGTATCGCGACAATAAAAATGCCAATGACTTGCTTCACTCTTTACCGACGACTATTAGCGGCATGGTAGTTGACCTGCTGTGTCGGATTGCCAGTGAGACCGAAAAGATAAGCCAGCTCCTGCACGCCAAGGCGAGCAAGGTTCGCAGCAGACTGCTCGTCCAGCGCCTCAGAAATGAGAGCCCGCTTCTTCTCTTGCAGCTCGATGATCCTGTCCTCGACAGTGCCCTGGATCAGCACGCGATGGACTGTGACTGGACGCAGTTGGCCAATGCGATGAGCCCGGTCGATGGCTTGCTCTTCAATGTAAGGATTCCAAAACGGATCGAGGATGATAACCTGGCTGGCCATGTTGAGGTTCAGTCCAGCATTGCCAGCCTTGAGCGACACCAGCATAACGCGGACATTCTTGCCATCATCCTTGAAATCATCGACAGCATCGGCTCGCATGGTCGCAGTCATGCTGCCATCGTAACGACGATAGCCATAGCCCTCGCCATCGATGGGAATCTCCAGCAGATCCAGCAGCGATGTCCATTGACTGAAGACGAGAACTTTCTCGCCCTCTTTGGCTTCCATGATCTCCTTCAAGATCTCCATTGTCTTATCAATCTTGGCCGATCCGACGTACGTCTTGCGAAGGCGCGCGAGGTACTTCTTCTTGGCTTTCGTGCTCTTCGCAGCTTCTTTCTTCAGATCTGCCAAAGTCACACTCTTCTTCTTCTTCTCTTTCGCTTTTCCCTTGCCCTTCGCGCCCTTCTTGTTCTTCTTCTCCTTCGCCTCTTTGCCTTTGCCCTTACTGCTCTTAGACTTCTTGGCCTTGGATTTTTGTCTAGCGAAGATACCAGTGCCGTTAGTCGCAGGGCCGGCAACGCCCTCCTCAACTTTCGGCTTGAATGGTGCGTCGAGATCATCGTCATCTTGTTCCAGCTCCTCGTCGACTGGCGCTCGCTTGACTGCTTTGGCTTTCTTGCCTTTTCTGGATTTGACTTTCTTGTCAATATCATCGTCATCGGAATCTTCCTCATCGCTTTGAACGATGAAACCACCGAGCGTCTTGTCCTTAACGTCTTCTTCCTCTTCTTCGTCACTGGAGCTCTCACCAACATCGTCACCTTCTTCGTCATCGTCATCGCTGTCATCCTCGGCTTCAGACACGACTTCTTCGTCATCTGCTGCATTCATCTCGGCACGCTCTGCCTCGCTGAGCAGCTCAGGCATGTGCACCTTCTTGAAGCTGTTAAAATCCGTAAGGCGCTTAGCATTGATGTTTCCGCGACAATTCGGGCAGCGTGCACCTCCGTTCTCATTTTCGATGCCCTGTTGAATAGCATTTGCCGGGTCTGCGATCTTCGAGAAACATTCGGAGCAGGTGTCGTGGCCACAAGGAATGAAGATGGCCGGATTGGCAACCGCATCATAGCAGACTGGGCATTCAAAATTGCCTCCAGTTGCCTTGATCCGCTCCACGACTTGTGGATCAAGCTGCTTGGCGAATTCGAGCATCTGATCTTCAGTCATGTCTGCAGCTGCAGCCACGCCAAAATCCTTGATCAGATGAGGATGGCAGCATGCCTGTCGCAGTCGCAAGAGCAACACCAGGATTGCCGAGTACGATTGACCAACAGTTCCGCGGCGCAAATACTTGTTGAACTGCACCTGTGACTGCGTTTCTAAAGCCGTGTAGAAAGCCTGCTCGTCTTCGTCGAATACTGGGTTGTCAACGGTAGTGCTGCGTTCGGGCAAGTTCAGAATGGGCTCGCCTTCAAACTTGCTCTTCTTCGTGCGCCGCAACATGATCGACTTGCACAAGATCTGCAGCTGTCGCATGGCACGGCCGCGCTGCGCCTCGTGTGCTGAGCGTAGTGGCGTGTTGAAGTCGAGCCTGAACTTCTCCCAATGGCAGTACGGTTTGATTTTGAGAAAATGGATCAGAGAGAACAACTCTTCGACGTTGTTCATCATTGGCGTTCCAGTCACGCAAAAGCGATATTTGGCTTTGAGCAAACAAGCACCTTTGGCACTCTGAGTGGTTCTATTCTTGATGCACTGTGCTTCGTCTAGAATCACCCGGTACCATTTCGCTTCATCGGCAAGAAATATCACCTTCTCAGTAGAGCCAGGAACTGCGGCAGGGTTTGCTTTCTGCCGGAGTCGAAATTTCTCCAGCTTCTTCAACTCCGAAGCGATGCTGCCATAAGTAGTGAGGACAACGTCATATGATCGCAGCTGGTCGAAGTCTTTCGCCTTGGTCCCTCCATGATGAGTGAAGACCGAAAGTTCGTAGCGACCGCCTTTGACCTTGTCTTTGACCTCCTGCTTCCACTGTCGCAGCAGAGCGACGGGGGCGATGATCAAGGTCGTCCTGCATCGGAAATCCTCCGACTTACGAGTGACCATAAGCGAAAGCATTTGTATCGTCTTGCCGAGGCCCATGTCGTCGGCAAGAATGCCTCCCTTGTGGGGACCCTCTTCCTGCTTCTTGAGCCAGGTCAGACCGACTTCCTGGTACTTGTGCAGTCTGATTGTCAAGTCTTCTGGTGTCTGCACGCGGAGGTGTGCCGGCATATCTTCATCTGGACGAATATTGGAAAGCAGTTCCTGAATCTCCTCCTTGGTCTTAGTTGGATCGTTGTGCTGCATTGTATCGTATCGGTCCCGATAGAGGGCTTCGTTTCCAGCGTAGTTGCCATAACCCGCGGTTCGGCGGACACCAGTGTAGATGAGATCATCATCGTCATCGTCGTCAAGGTCCCAGGGATGTGAACTGCTTGCGCCATATACCAGATTCCCCACGTCTCGAAGCTGACTGCGAAAAGCTTGCGCTTGGTTTTGCATGGCATTTTGAAGCCGCATCCACATGTTTGCATCATGCAGATTATTCGCACCATTGCCGTACGCAGCAGGCCCTGGAGCGGGGCGCATACCATTGTTAGGGGTATTGGGGAACGCGCCAGGCATCGGATAAGTTGTGACTGATGGGCCGGTCCTGGATGGTGCATGCTCCCGATATTTGGGCGTGAATCCAGTAGGATCGATTTCCTCTAACTCGTCGTCGCTATCGCCCGTTAGATCCACCACATTGCTCGATTGTCGAGGGCGCTGCGGCAGTTGTTGCTGCAATGGGAGTGTTGGAGGCTCAGCTTTGACTTGAGGCCGACCAGAAGCCTGCGAATGCGGCATGGCTGAGCCGTACGAACTATTGTGACTCATTCGTTGCGAAGACGATGATTCTGCAGTAGGCTGCGGAGCCGGTCGCCGATAGTTCCTGCCAAAATCTATCGTGGTTTGAACATTGGGTCTGGACGAAGAGGCATGCGCATCATTCGGTTGGCTCAGTGCACGAGCGAATTCTTCGTCGCGCAACAGAGCTTCTCGTTGCTTCCTCGCGGCATCTTCGGCTTGCTGCGCGCGCATGAAAAAGCGACTATGCTCTGGATCGCGCGCAGTATCTCGCGGTACGAAATCGTAGGAGCCTTCGGACGACGTCGGAGTTGCAGCATTCGACACATCAGGCGTCTGTCGCTTGTACGCGCTCTCGCCAACTTGTAAGTATGATGACTGCGGCCGCGGACGCTTCGCGCCGGAACCTGTAGTGGCAGGAGGGACTGCACCATCCGCACTGAAGGAATTGGCGAAGGCATTACCGTTAATGCCGTGGTTGCTCGCTGGTCTGGCGCCTATGCCGCTGTTCCAGAAACCACGTTCGTCGGCGTCCATGGCGAGGTAATTCTGAGAACTGTGTCCGCTCGGCTGGTTTTGCGGGTGCGAGTTTTCGGCGAGGCGTGCTTCGAGTTGAGCTTTCTTTGTCTCAAGCTCAGCCTTCTCGTCCTCAAGTTCTTGCAGCCTCACTTCAAATTCTCCATCGTCCGGGTCGAGCGATATGATCTGCACGTTCTTGAACTGGATATCGTCCAGCAGCACATCGTAGTGATCGTTGAGATCCATTTTGTGGAGTCGCGGAAGGCAAGAGGCACGGCACTTTTGCGCTTGGCGCGCTCAAACGGTTCTTTGCGTTGCACCGTGCTGCACACCGGCACCGGGGCGCAGGATCTGCTGGCGGCCCCTCGTGGCAAACAGTGGTGGCAAGCGACGCTCACGTCCAGCGGCGGCAGGCGACCGCGACGGATGTGCGTTTGCCCGGAGTACAGCGCCGTATCATGGGTGGTGTAGCGGGTTCTGCGGCGATACGAGGCAGGTCAAAGTTGTCGAAGTGGTAAGGCAGCAGATGCAGTTGATGATTGCGTCGCGACTAGTTAGTTAGTTAACGCGCTTTGATGATGCAGCCGCGCGCACGGACGGTGAATGCCTCGAGGCGCAGGGATCAGCGCGTGCAAGGCTGACCTTCCACCACTCGCTCTCTTTCACACCAACGACAGAACATCACATGCTTATCGGGAAAGACAGTGAATGCTCGAGTGAGGGAACTCTGCTGCTCTCATGGAACGGAAGCACGGGTTAGAGATGGAACTCGAAACTCGCATACGCATCAGAAACACGCGACACGGAAGACGCGTACTTTTATCAGCTCCAAGTGTTCGTCCTAGTAACACAATACTTCTGAATGCCATGCCATCGTCTGGGTCATGACTGCATGTGATATACATCTCGCCCAATTCGCGAAAGAATAATGCCCGCTCGAACGCAGCAACTCATCAACGACTGCCTTTCCTCAAATGCGTCTGTCCAATGCAAATGTCCAACACCTCAAATGTCGTGATCACACAAAATCAGAGCTCCTCTATCGCTTCCGAGGTGAATGTTTTGCCGTGTCAGTATTCAGTTGTGATATGCCGAGGCCTGTCTCAGCATCCTCCGTCCGGTCTTTCCCGCGCAACGGCAACTCTTCGTCGCTCAGTTTCCGTGGTGTTCGTGCATTCTGACTCTTCGGGCTCATGTGTGGCGTCACAGGTGACCGGGCACCATGCCGAGAATCTTCCACTTCGTACTCTTCCTCATCGGCCTGGTCGTCTGTATCGTCCTCGTGCTCATCCTCATCGTCACCATCTTCCTCCTCTTCAAGCATGGATTGCGTCATTTCATCATTCGTGTAATATTCCTCGTCTCGGTCAAGTGCAGAGACGATTGATTGATCAAGACTTGGGCGTCCATCCGGGTCAGACAGATAAGAGTCCATCATGTCATCTCCGGCCTCGTCCTCACTAAGCACGCTTTGGCTTCCCCTTGTAAGGGCGGGCTGCAGCTTGGCCATCGCATTGTTAATGGGTTCGTCTTCATCCTCAGAATCCGTGAAATCATGTACGTCCAAGGGCCTCTCGCGCCAATAATTGAAATCCGTGAATTCCTCGCCCCCACCTTTGACGAGCAATCCCACGGGTGGGAAGTAGTGGTCTACAATCTCCCGCATGCTACTGTAGGCAGTCTTGTAGTGGTTCAGCGAGAGCAGGTCCAAACTGACCTCAGAGTTGCTATTGATCGTGAAGATTCGTGTCGATGGAATGTTCACCGAACGATAACTCAGCGCATCTGTCAGGCGATTGCCGAAACCGGCGTAGAATGGCGACCCAGATTTGCCTCGTCCAGTACCGAGACCTCCAGGCAGGTCTGCTTCGTTCAGGGGCTTGAGACCTGCTTCCAAAGCATTTTCAGTCGTATTTTGCGCCCCACCATGACCCGAAAACAATGACATGATATCACGCAGGCACGCCATCTTGAATATTTCAGGCTTGCGCAGATACACCTCTCTTCGTAAAGCTGCGATCGTGCGATCTGGGCTGAGAATGACCGGGCCTGGAGGAAGCTTATAGCCTTCCTGAACGACACCCTTGAGATAGGCCCTCGTTGTGTCTGCTTGACCAACACTCCTACTTGTCAAGTACAAAAAGTTGTACCCGTTGGCGGCAATCTCGGTGTATAGCTTGGCCACACCCTGATGTGTCCAATCGCGACCGATAGTATTTAGCACATGACCCAGCACGTCCGACTTGGTGATGGTGCCGTCAATGTCAGATATCACAATCGGCACATCATGTCTCCAGTACCAAAGAGTCGCTTGACATGTGGCACGATTGACAGTGAAGGCCATGGTGTTTGCACCCGGTTGGAGATCCATGCCCTTGAGTTGGTCTGACGTTAGACGAAGCGTTTTGGCATAATTCTTATTCGGGTCGCCAGCGGTGGGGGACGATGGCTGCGAGCCCATGCCTACTGCACTGTCCGAGTCACGCCTGATGTGCGAATCTGCGTATCCTGATTTCGAGTCCACGCTACGAGTATCATCGGAGTGATAGCCCGGATCTGAGATGGCATCTGTCGAAGCGTATGCAGTCGGATTGTAGCTTCCCATACCTGCTGCAGCTGCACGCTTGTTCGCAGCATCTTTGGCCTCCTCGCTGCTGTATATCCAGATGTTACCCTTCTCATCAGCACCAATGAGCGAGCCAATATCGTAAGGACCGTCCAGCTCTTCGGAGAGGAGCTGTCGAGCGATCCCTTCGGCCTGCAACGCTTCGGCATTTCCACTGCCATAGCTGCTCATGTCAAGCATCAAATCGCCCGTCTCTGTGACCTGATTGCTGATGTTCGATTGCCATAGCTTCTTGGACAAGGCCATCGCGCGCTCTTTTGCCTCTGCATACTCGGGAGAGGTAGTACCTGTGCCATCTGATGTCCTTACCTGCGGACTGGGCGCTCGTTCTGAACCGGCGGACAGAATGACTTCGGAGCGTTCAAGAGATTCGTTAATGGCAGCTCGAGCTGCTGCGATGGCGCTGTCCGAAGACGTTCGATCGAGGGTGGGATGGAAGGCGGAGAAGTCACCAGATACAGGCCGTGGTCGCAGCTGCTGATCGCTGGGTGTGCTCGACAACGGGGTGAGGTCCCCCAGATCGCTGTTCGGCCTGCGTTGTAAGATTGGAATGCCTTCCGTCGTGCTCCTGCTGTGCCCTTTGCCTCGAGAGGGCCCGTCTTGCGGGATGCCCAGAGCAGTCTTCTCCAAGTCGAACATGTCCGGTTCCTGCAAAGACGGTGCCTGGGGAGGGCTCGCTTTCAGCTCTGGACTCGCAGCGGGAGACACCAGAGGAGACGTCTGCAACGCCTCAGGGACATCCTCATGCGTCTCAAAGACGAAGAAGGCTTCGCCTCCGACGCCCAGCTTCATGGGAAAGTCGACTTTGCTGCCATTGACCTTGAACTCGACCTTCTTTTCCGAGGGCCGCAGCAGGGAGAACTTCCCAAAGCGAATGTGAAAGGGACTGCATGCCAGCGATCCATCTTCCTGCTCAACCACCACGACATCGATTGCGCCTGACAGAGTGGCAGGGTTGATGGAGTTCCAGGTGCTGGACACGGAGCCAGTGATCGATCGCACGTATTGCATGGTGATCGAGCGCGGAGTTCAGCGTACGCGCCAGGTGTGCGGCTCTCAAGAGGACATCGGAGGTGATGTGGTGGTGAGTACGTGAAAGCGAATGTGAGAGTCGAGACGTTTGGTTGCAATCAAACCGGAGGCGCAACGGGGGCTATCGAAGGTAGGTTGCGATGGAGGAGGAGTCGCACTGCACTGCGGAGCTGGGTGTGCGGCGCGCTGGGCGTTTTGTTCTGGGCGACCTGGGCCTGACGTCGTTCCCGTTCTCGCACTCTGCGGCGGCTGATTGGGATGAGATGGGGCAGCTGGACAAGCGCGGCGACAGTCCGGCTCAGATGCGATCGCGACGCCACACGTCAGATGACCGGACACCAAAAGGCTGATCCGAGGATGCTGCAGCAGGCCGCGGGGGAAGGAATACGAAGCGATGGACGGTACGAGCAGGTGGGAGAGGTGTATACGCGGTTGGAGCAGGGAGGCAGAGGACGCAATTGCAATCAACAACAGTACCACAGTAACGTAATCAATGGTGAAGCGAGCCACATGGGGAAGCGAGCCACAGAGTCTTGGCTCGAGTTGTTCAAATGTGTCTACCATCTGCTACAACGATGCAATCAGACTCAGAATCACTAGATACACTCTCGATATCATTCTCCTTATCCTCTATAATTTTATTGGTCTTTGCTCTCTTACGTGGCCTTCCTCTGGATTTCTTAACCTTCTTGCCTTCCTCGGCTTGGCGAGCAATTTCAAGGATTTCCTGTGTTGTGAAGACAAACTTGCCCTGCAATGCAACCCTCTTGCCCTTTGTACGTTTCTTCCGGGTCTGGAGTAGCTCCTCTGTATCTTTAAGCTTCTTCCGTAGTGTTGTGAGCTCACTTTGGGTAACTTCAAATGCATGGGTCATCCTTTGAATATATCTTCTTGTAGGGCTTGCAATGTCACTAGCCTTCTGTAGCTCAGAATTAAGCACTGCATTTGCTTCCCGTAGTTCTGTACCTGATGGTGGAGAGCTGTTCAAAAGCGAGGTATCCAGGGAGCCTGTTTGATCCGGTTTGGAAGGTGATCTTGACTGGGGCGTAGGTGGTGTAGCAAGCTTGTCAAGCACTTGAATTGGACTTAAAGGGTACAACCCGGTTGCATTCCACCCGGAAATAACATTAGATTGTGTAAGAGCCTTTTCTCTTGCTCGGATATACATTGATGTCCATTCTGCCCGTGGTATGCGCCCGTGGTCAAGCCGTGCAGCTGTATCAGCCTCCTTGGCAAGAGCACGTTTCAGTGGTTGAAATATGCTTACATCCAGCGGCTGAAGTATGTGTGATGTATGTGGTGGAAGGATAAGCAAGTCAATTGCGTGTTCCATGCAGAATGCGATTACATTCGCGGTAAGGTGGCTACTGTGGCCGTCCATAATCAATAGTCGCCGCAAAGACGGGTCCTCCGGCCGGGTTGTTGGCTCGAAAACAGTCGTTAACCATTGGTAACCATGGCTATCTGAGGTCCAGCCGCTCTGGCTTGTTGAAAATCTCCATTCTGGTGGCGTTTCAGGTGGTATCCATGCCGTATTTGTATGCATTGCTTTGAAAATCAAAAGGGGTGGCAGAGCGACTCCAGAGGCGCTTACACACTCAATCGCAGTTATCCACTCTTGACGGCCGTTGATTACCTTCCAACTCGACTTCTCACGAATATTAACTAATGCTCTTGTAGCCTGAGACTCTCCGATCGCAAAACCCGACTCATCCATATTGTATTGCCGTTCCGGAGGGTATTGGTGCTGGAGCACAAGCTCCGTTACCGCCTCAAACCACGCTTTTGTGGTCTCTATACTCATCGCCTTATGCCTCTGCCCTTCTATTTTACGTGTCCATACACCCTGGATCTCAGGATGGCGGCGCCGAAAGCGTAGGAGCCATTCGCTACCAATTGGGCGGAGGTTCGGTCGTGGTGAGTATGAAAGCTGGAGCCGGTTATGCCGGATTTCTTCGGCCATATCGCGTACTAACGCTGGTGAGGCAGGGAATCCGGTGTTTGTGAGCTGTGTAATCCATCGTACAAGTGTCCTCTCTTCTGGTTTTGAGAGTATTTGCATCGGTTCGTGGGCCTGAGAGCGTGAAAGCCGTCCGGAGAGGCGGGCTTGAAGAGTTGAGTATTTAACAGAAAACGCGTGCGCACACGCTCGAATTGAGGAACATTGGCCTGTACGGAGAGCATCAACTGCTTTCGATATTTGAGAATCAGGAGACGCGTGTCGATCACGTAAAGACGCGTCCATAGTGTTGAAAGTAAGGAAGACAAAAAGAAAGATGCGGGGTGCGTGACTCGCTTCCCCATGTGGCTCGCTTCACCATTGATTACGTTACCACTACCTCCCATGCGTTGAGACGCAGCACATGCTTCATCCCTCGGCCGGCCCTGGCTCGCCGGGCACAGGGCCGTTTCCTGCTGACTAACACTCGCCCGCCCGTCACCCCAGCTTTCTTCACGCTTTGCCGCTGCTTGGCCCGTCTGCCCTGCTGCTGCCGACTTGGACGCCTGCCGGAGCACAGCGCCTCGTCGTGACTCTGTGCCTTTTTGCATATTGGATGCGCATTGGCGCTGCATTTGGTGTTATTGCCACACTATTCGCTACTCCTCGCTCACTCGATGCTGCCCTGCTGCTGCTCATGGCCGGACCGAAGGCGCCCCAGCAGGCCGCTGGCTGGGTAGCAGTGTTTGCAGATGCCCTCTCGACCGACGCCAGTTACGTTCCCTATTTGATCGCGATGAGCCACACGCTCGTCAACTCCATGGCGGCGCCGGCCGCCGTCTACTTCAAGCCATTTGTGGTCTTCATGGCCTTGTCATGGTATGCGCCGCGCTCGCCTTCCCCGCTCCGATCAATTTCCTGATGTGCTTCGTGTAGGCTGTTCTGGCGCGCATACCAGGTCGTGAACCGCCCTCTCGAAGACCTCGCCGGTCTGCTGGGCTTCGACATTCCCTCCGCGCCCGTCGTAGACTTGGCCGGAGTCAAAGCAGACGGTGCCATCATTCATTGGCAATTGCCCGAGAGTCCACTTCGCATGAACAAAACCACACATCGCTTCGAGATCATGGTCAATGGAGATGCCGTTGGGTCGCTGTCGGTCAAAGAGTCTGGAGCATTGATTATGGGCCTGCAGCCAGGCTGTTTCTACGTTGTGCGAGTCTCACTGGTGAACAACATGGACTTCGCCTCCAAGAGCCAGCCCATTCGCTTCCGCACCAAGCAGCACGCCTCGGCAGACTTCTTTGCACCCTCCCTAGATCAAGAAGGCGAATATGATGGGCCACAAGTCGCTATTCACGCCCAACCGTATCGTGCACTGAAGGATGTCGCGCCTGCCCTACCCGATGCCGTGCCGATGACTCGCGAGAACAGCACTGGTTTGGGACCAAGCAGAAGTGTAAAGAGTCGAAGAGCTTCGCCATCTGCCCTCGATCTCCAAAAGCACGATCCTCCACCGGACGACAACGAGCCTCCAGAAGGTGCGGAAACGATCACGCGACTGACCGAGAAGCTCGACGCCATTCGGAGGGAGACGGAAGAGGCGGAGAGACAGGCTAAAGAGGAGGAAGAGGAAGAATCGAGACTGAAAGACGAGTTAGCCAAGGAGAGAGACGAGCTCAAGGCAGAGGCATTGGAGCGTGACAAGGCCAGCCGCAACCTCAAGAAAGAGGTCAATACATTGGAGCGACAAAATACCAGCGCGCAAAATGATCGAACAAAACACGAACGAATTCTTCAGCAAAAGAAGCAGGAGCGGCAAAAATTGAAGGATGATATGATTCGCTGGGATGAAGAAGCCGCGAAGATGAGATTGGACATGGAAAGGATCATCAAAGAGAAAGAAGAGTACTTGCAGCAAGCGGAACAAGATGCAGAAGAACTGCGTGCGAAGCAGGCTGTAGAAGCAGCCGCTGTGAAAGTGCTCGATGACGAAGTGAAAGAGAAGAGCAGCGAAATCAAGAAGTTGGAGCGTGTCATGAAGAACAGCTCGCCGAATTTGACTGAGCAGGAGCCAAATCTTGTGCAGCAGTTCCAGCAGGACGCCGAGGAGAAGAGGTTGTGGGAGATCACATACCAGAGCCTGCAGCACCAGTATGCCACCACCCACACGAAACTGGAGCAGGCGAAGCGTATGCACGTAGAACAGCAAGCCTATCTGGAACAGCTCCGCGCCAAGAGACGCCAGGAAGAAGCTGCACAGCAGTACGCGTCGCCGCCTGCTACGCAGGAGAGACCATTACGCAGGGGTGACAGCAATCGGAGTCGCAGAGCGCAAAGCGGAGTCAGTCAGTCAGAGAGCCCTCGCATGGCGAACTTTCCCATTACATCGGCGCCTTTCCAGCCAGGGACCACAGCCGCAGCTTCATTGTTCCCGACAGTGCCAGCATTTTTCAACATACACAACGGCACGAGCTTGGCCGGTCCTACGGACGGAATTGCCATGTCCGACGAGGACCGCGAGAAGCTGACCGGCGGCGCCCCCATGAGCCCAGGCGCTGGCGCAGAATATTTACCTGCAGATCTTTTCGGCGAAGGAGACACTAAGCGAACAGAAATGATTCTGCCAGGCCTCGGCGCTCTTCCCGGCTTACCTGGAATTACTGCTACAGTGGCCCAGAACCAAGCTGCGTACGACCCCGGGCCGGCATCGCCAGCTTCTGGAAGGAGTAGTAGACCCGCGAGTGTATTTGCTAGCCCTCGAGCAAGCGCGCAGAATTTGATCGGGTCCCCTGAAGGTGTAGAGCGGATTATGGACTCTGACGTTCGATCCATACGCTCGAATCGCTCGAACCGTGCCACTAGTGGTGGCGGGGCCGGAAGTCGTTTCAGCGGTATGTTTGGTATCAAGCAACGAGCCAAAACATCGTCAGGCGACGAAGGTCCAGCTCTTAGCAAGTCCAATTCGATGCCTCGCCAAGATGGTGGCATTCCGGGGATAGACTTGGATACGCGCAAGAGGAATAGTAGTATATCTGGTTCCATGCTGAGCGGCCCTCCATTCGGTGACATCTCTTTTGATGCACCCTCAATGCCGGCAAACACACGCCGCAGTCGTACGCTTGGGCTATTCAGAAATGAAGGAAGTGGCTGGCCAAGGTTTTCGAAGCGTGCAACATCCCCTCGACCTGGCTCTACGCATTCGAGCGAGCTACCGAGACCATCCTTTGACAGTAGCCGGTGGGGAGTGGACAACTGGCCCTCAGGAGACGCCGCAGGTGGAAACAGAAGTAGCCCGCTTGCTTTCGGCTCAGGCTGGAATCCAAGTCATCCTCAGCAGTCTCGAATCTTCGGGTCTCGTCATCCTTCGCGCCGCCCTTCCGCACAGTACGGCGGCAGCGGTCCTCCTGACGATATCACTGAAGATGAGGATGATGACCAGTTCGATGACTATCGTGCGTTCGATTTGGGTCCGATTGGCAGTAGGCCGCCGCCGTGTTCGAAGAAGGCAGAAAAGGCGCCTGCCAACGACGCTGCCAAGCTCAATCCTGCAGCCAAAGACTTCAAGTCGTTCTTATCTAGCATGAAACTCACGAAGTCGAAAGGTGAGGGTTCCTCGAACGCTGGATCTGCATCCAACACTCCGAACCTTGCGCAGGGTGAAAATGAGGAGGATTTCTCGCCACCCAATAGCCGCAAGTCTCGGGACACTCGCAGTATTACAACCGCTGAGTCCTCTGTCGCCGAATCTGGTCGGAATTCTGTTGACCTCATTCGAACGCCTTCCTACGTCTCTGAAGCGGCGCCCTCACCGCTTCTCAATGGCAGTTCCGGTGGCAAGGAATCGTTCATGCAGAAACTCTCGCGCAAGTCATCATCAGGTGGCTTCGGGATTCCGAAGTTCCAACGCAACAAATCCAAGCTCGACACGAATACGCCTAGCAGTGTCCCCGTCGAGGATGAAGAAGATGGCGCTAATTCGCTGAATGCCAGCATTAGCAGCGCTCGCGAAAGCAAAGAGACTTCGGGTCGAGAAGGCAAGGAGCAGGCTCGAGGCAGTGGTAGGAACTGGAGCAACGTGCTGAAGCTCGGAAGCTCGAAAGACAAGAAGGAGAAGAAGGGCAACGAGACGCCTAGTCTTAGCGGCTTGAGTATCACCACCGACGAGGACCGTGATGAGCGTGAGCGGGACGAATGAGACCCCTCCTCTCCTACGCTCGCGGCTAAGCCGATAAGCTAGAGACATCGGTATAGGTAGACTTTGAATGGCAGCTTTGTTTGTACATACCGTCACTACTTTGAGCATGCCATATGCGCATCTATTGCTGTTGCAAGTGCTTGACAAGTGGGTCCTGTGTCTTCACGTAAAGAACCGCCCGTAAAGGATACCGCCCGAGCCAACAGCTTCAGTCCGTTTCAGGCAGTAGCAGTAGGCCACGGAAGTGAGGCCCAAAGCGCCGAATGTCGTACAGCTCCTTCTTTATACCCGAGACATGTCCGCCAGTCACAATCTGCATCTGCATGCTTTGTCATCAAGGCCTCCAGTATCTCGTCAGCTACGTACGAACGATTCCCAGTTCCACGACGGCTGACGAACATAAGGGAAACAGTGCCTTCCTTGCGAGAAGCTGACAGGCGTCTCGATGCTCGTAGACGATTCGTCTCGTGCTCTCCTCGCTCGACGAATTAGCCTTTGTTACCAGATCAGGCATAGTCTAGGTGTTGACCATCCTGGTCGTTTCTCCTTATGCTGACTTCCTCGGTGACTTAGTGGGCTTGAGACCCGCGTCTACGAAGACGCCAAGACTACGGTTCTGCACCGCATGCCAATGCCTATCGAAGCTCTGAGCAGTACCTTGTGAAGTTATGCTACTGTGCTGAGAAGAGAGGGTCAGCTGTACACGATGGATGAGCACAGCGCAAAAGAGGAGAATCGGAACATGTCGGTCGATTCGTTGATGCCACCAGCTGGGATCGCTTGCGGTAATTCCCTGTTTGGGACGACGCCCCACGGATCGTGCTGCGAACGTGTACGGCACGTGTGGATGCGCGAGAAAGTTTATGAAATTCGAGCAGATCCCACATCTTATCACGTTGTCGCGATTCTTGTGCTGGAACAGCCCCATGACATCAAGAGTCACGGCTGATTACAAAGTCTTCAGCCCAGGATCGGCGTAGAGAGAAGGATGGACGCTCCAGATGCCAACTCGGGCGCGCCAAAGGCCTGACTGACCCGCACGACTCGTGTTGGTGTTGGTGTGGAGTGACGCAGGGCTCCCAGCGGGTCCAGGCTTCGGGAAGTCGACACAATCAGATGGCGGCAGCGGGGCCGTAGACCTGCCCTACGCCTCGCCGTGCCCCTCACCTCGTCTGCCGCTTGTTCTGTGGCGGCCAAGGCCGTCCATCTACGAAGGAGGCGAAGTGCTGCGAGCGTACCACTGCACCCACGGTTACCAAGGTCCACCCATCTGCCGGCTATAAGAGCCTGCAGCCCAAGCTTTCCAGTGACCTCTCGTTCTGTCTATCTTCTTACTCGGTGATAATCCCGATAGAACGAGTTACGATCACAGCAATCATGTCTCCTTCCAAGGTTAGCACCGTCAAGTTTGACGAGTTCTACAACATCATCAACGGCGAGAAGCGAAGTGCCAAGGATCAACACCACGGCACGAACCCATCGACTGGCGAGAAGCTATGGCCCGTCCCAATTGGAGGTCAGAAGGACGTTGATGAGGCCGTTGCTGCTGCGAAGAAGGCCTTTGAGACATACAAGACTACAACTCTTGAGCAGCGGAAGGAACTGCTCAACAAGTTCAAGGATGCCCTTCTCGCTCACTCTGACGAGATGACTGAGCTGCTCTGCACGGAGACTGGCAAGCCTGTAAGATCGGTGTCGGTGCACAAGAGTCGTGGGATAGCATGCTGATGTGCTACAGAAACAAATCGCCGAGATGGAGACCAAGGGCGGTGTTGAGGGTTGGTTCGGCCACCACAGCACCCTGGATATTCCAGAGGACAGCATGGAGGACGACCAGAAGGTCATCACCACCCGCTACACACCTCTCGGCGTTGTTGGTGCTATCTGCCCATGGTGAGTGCAAGACTGACATGAATCGCTTCAGGCAGAAGCTGACAACATGGCAGGAACTTCCCAATCATCCTTTCCCTCGGAAAGATCATTCCAGCCCTCCTTACTGGTAACACAATCATCGTCAAGCCATCGCCATTCACCCCATACACCACCCTGAAGGTCGTCGAGATCGCACAAGAAGTCCTCCCACCCGGTGTCCTCCAGGCCATCGGTGGCGATGACTACCTAGGCCCAATGCTCACAGCACACCCAGACATCGCCAAGATCTCCTTTACTGGTTCCATCGCCACAGGCAAGAAGATCATGCAAGCCTGCGCCGCGACCCTCAAGCGCGTCACCCTCGAGCTCGGCGGCAACGATGCCTCCATCGTCCTCCCAGACGTCGACGTCAAGAAGGTCGCCCCAGAACTCGTCATGGGAGCCTTCCAAAACTCCGGCCAGGTCTGCGTCGCCACCAAACGCATCTACATCCACAAGGATATCTACGATGAAATGCTCTCCGAGATGGTCTCCTTCACCAAAACCCTGACGGTCGGCGCTCCATCCGAAGGCGCCTTCCTCGGCCCCATCCAAAACGCAATGCAATACGAGAAAGTCAAGACCTACTTCGAAGACACCAAGAAGCAAGGCTACAAATTCGCCGTCGGATCCGAAGAAGTCCAAGCCGGCAAAGGTTTCTTCATCCAACCCACCATCATCGACAACCCACCAAACGATAGCAAAATCATCCAAGAGGAGCCCTTTGGCCCTATCGTCCCAACCCAGCCATGGGAAGATGAGGAGGAAGTCATCAAGCGCGCCAACGCCAGCAACGCTGGTCTCGGTGCTTGCGTGTGGGGTAAAGATGTCAAGCACGCTGAGGAGATTGGCAAGCGACTTGAAGCTGGTTCTGTCTTCATCAACTCGTGGGAGAAGCCTACACCACAGGCCTTCTTCGCTGGGCACAAAGAGTCTGGTATTGGTGGTGAGTGGGGTAAGGAGGGTCTTAAGGCTTACTGCAACGCTCACGTTATGCACACATATAAGGCTTAGATGAGTGGGATGTGTGCGAAATGAATCTATGAATGGGATTCTTCTTTCAGATTGTATGTCCTTATGACATGATGCTTCTCGGGAGACAAAGTTCTCAAAATTTCTCATCCCGATCGGAACCATACTGTTGATCGTCATCAGCCAAGCACGACGGGTTGCGCTCCAGCCTCCTCTAGTCGTTCTGTTCTTGTCAAAGTGATTCTATCCCAGGCGACATCGTAAGACCCATGCATATCAAGCAAGCACTTCACACGCAAGACCGTAAGTGCTTCAATGCAAATCCCTGCTCGGAGGTTGCTCTGGAGAAAGTACGCTGATGATGGACCTGTTGGTCCTAACACTCTACTTGAGGCTCTGTGCAGCGACTTTGACCCTTCGAGATGGGTTCAACGCGGCATCTTCGTCGATTGTAGTTGCGCTTCACTATGAACGCTCCAGTATCGTACATCTACTTTCATGATTTTGAGTTGCCATCCTCGGCCAGCTTCAATTTATCAGCTTCACTTGACAGGGCATCATCAGTGCTCTTCTGTGCAGGTGCTTGACCACTCTCCTTCTCTTGCCGTAATCGCTCTTTCTCAGCTTTCTGCTGGGCGATCTTGAGAGCTTTCCTTTCACCTTTAGTCAGCTTGCCGTCTTCACGCACAACTTTCTCCTCGCCCTTCGCTTCCCCGTTGGTCCCTGATTCACCCTGAGGGTGTGTAGGGTTCGGGTTGCCCTTGAACTCGAGCTTTCGTAATCTTGTAAACTCGCGCATCGTGTTGTCGTCGATCTTGCTTCTTCGTTCTTGGAAGTCGGCGACAAACTTCTGCAATTCTGCTATGCAGCGTTTCTTCATGTCGCCAGTCATGAGCTTGCCAGCACGGTACTGGTTGGCCAGGTCTTCGAGCTCCTCGTCTGACTCCAAGAAGTATGACAGATACGTCCAGGCAACGTCAACATCCGGGTTGCCGCCGTACGTTTCATGCTCTTCTTTCGTTTCTCGACCTCCTGAAAATGCATGTTTGTTGATCTTGTTCTTGATCTCGTTCGGCTTATCTGACATGAAGATGGCAGAGTTCTTGTCAGAAGCACTCATTTTGCCACCTGGGCCTTGTAGTGCTGTCAAGAATTTCGAAAGGATGAGCGTCGTCTTCGGGTGAGGATTCGTCATGCGTTCGCAGCGATCTCGTAGCACACGGAAGTAGGGCTCTTGGTCGATGGCGCACGGAATGAGTGTTGGTATCTTGGACAGCGCCTTATGCCGCCGCTTGCCAGCAGGGTCGAGATCAGGGTATCGATAATCCTTGTAGCCAAAGATTTCTGGATATGAGGACGGGAATGCTGCGACACATTGTTTGGCAAGATATGATGTCAATCCAACACTCGTACTGCCACCGAATCCAAAAGCACCGAATGCCTGATTGTTCGTCACGAGTGACTCAAATTCCGAGGCATTCCAATAGAAATGGCCTCCTACGAACTCGTAGTCGGTATAGATGAAGGTCTTCTTGGGGTCGAAGCCAAGCGCGATGATATCCTTGATGTTCTCGTGTGCAAACTCCATAAAGTCTTCCACTTCGGCTCCCTTCTTTTGTACTCCGTCATTCTTTTGTCGTGTGTACAGATACTTCTCATCGTCCGTCAACATGATGACAAGTGGCACATCGAAGATCTCTTGCAACTCTTTCGTGAACAGGAATGGCACAGTGTGTCCCAAGTGCATGCTCCCACTGGAGGGTCCTCGACCGGTGTACAGCATGAAGGTGCCATACTTTTCGTATACATCCAAGATCTTGTCGAAGTCACGATGTGAGAAGAACAATTTCCGTCGCATCAGCCGATGAGCGGGTCTGCCGGTGACTTGCTCAAATCTCTTGAGGTGCTCCTCGGTGAGCGGTTGCACGCCAAACTCCTGGATGAGGCGGTCATAGTCAATGGCTTTGACGTTGCCAGACTCGTCCACTTCGCCCGCGACATTGTACGGATCGATCTTCTGCGATGCTGGCTTGATCTCATCCTTGACCTCCGCCACGGCGGGCGGTGCGCCGACAGCCTCGTTCTGAGACATGGCCAGCTGTGCAGTGTGCGTTGTCCCGCAATGTCGGTCGATCGGTGTAGAATTTCCCTCCAGCTCTGGAATCGGCGAGCAGCGATGTCACGGCATGAGTCGAATGACTTGTCGCGGGCGTGGTGGGGTGACCGGCCGTGGCTCCGCGCGGCACGGATTGGAGCCGAAGCGAACCGGCTGGAATCAGCAAACGGCCCCGTGCGGAGTTGGCAGCTCCTTCATCATCATTCACCAACGTCCGCCACCATCACCAGTCGCGCATCGCCCACTATCCCATCCGTATCTGCGCACTGCTCGGTGATGGGCGGCGTTCGCAGACGACGGCACGCGTGACCATGGTCAAGTTCTACAGCAACAGTTATACCTACGACTACGGCTTCAGCGCCGTCTCCCTCGCATACTTCTTGCGATATCCCAATCCCTACTCGCGCCATGTCGCATCGACCGACACGATCGAACGTCACTTTGACCCTGAGACCGGACGCCTGACGACGGTTCGACTGCACCTGAAGCGCAGCCGGCTACCCACGGCTGTGCTCAAGCTCCTGCCCAAGAGCGCACTGGGAGCGAATGACGATGGCAGCACGCAGAGTTTTATCTTGGAAAAGAGCGTGATTGATGTGAAGGAGGGATGGATGGCTACCGATAGCCGTAATCTGGATTGGAACAATGTGCTCTCAGTAATTGAGAAGCATACTTATCGCAGGCCGGAACCGCTTTCCCCCACCGGAGCCAACGAGGAACGGACCGACGTTGATGTCAGTGTGACACTGAAGAGCAGGATCGGAGAGCAGATCCGGAAGAGGAGGGAACGATGGGGCCAGCAGGCGAATGCGACATCCGTGACAGGAGCAGGGGATGAAGAACCTGTCAAGCAGGGCTTCTTCCAGAACTGGACCTCTGGAGCGGTGCGAACGGCCATCGAGAGCATCGGCATGCAGCGCACCGAGAAGAGTCAGCCCAAGGCACAGAAGGGCATGTCAGTTGTCCTCGCCCGACTTCGCGAAGGAGGCGTCCAGGCCGTCCTGGAAGGAATGGCAAAGGACCGCGAGCTTGCGGTATAGGAGAACCCTTCGCAATCGACGCGCCCGATCCGGACTTCAGCGACCAACAGTAGTCGGTGCGACAACGACCAACAGAACACCAAATGAAAATGTACAAGTATGAAAAGCAATTTCCAGCGCAGGAGTTTGGTGGCGAGTACGGCATACGTGTATTATGACGAGGCCTTGACTTCGCATATTGTCTCTTGGTACTCATGAATGATGGAATGTTGGTGGAGCAGGAGGAGGAGGCCGTAGCATGTGGATGCGGCATTCTGTGTATTTGAAGAGGCCCTAAGCTGATGGAAGACCTCTCCACTACAATCGTTGCAAACATGTCATGCTTTGTTTAATTTTCCTATTCTCGGCACGTGTGAAATGTTTGGAAAGGATTGAAGCTTCTGTGTTCCATCGGTAGCCGGGTCAGCTGACAGTCTATGTTCAGCAATGCGCCATATTCGCAATCTATCGTAGCGCGGCACGCTTTCCTGCCCTCTACCGCCTTATCCACGGGATCTGTTCCTCGACTCTATAAAGCCTCGTCCACTTCCTCAGGCACGCCAGGCTCAACCACCACTTTCTCAATGCATTGCAGCGTAGCCCTCAATGGCAGTCCAACAACGTTGTCAAACGTGCCGTCAATCTTCTCCACGAGAATGCTTCCCACTCCTTGTATCCCGTATCCGCCAGCCTTGTCCGCACCCTCTCTCGTCCTCACATACGACATGATCAGGTCGTCAGTAACACTCTGGTCGAATTTCACCTGCGTCTCTTCCACATGCGTCTCCATCGCATAACCCGGATCCATCAAGCTCTCCAATGGCGCCATACACACGACCGCCGTGTAGACTTTATGCCAACCGTTGTTCTGATCTCTGAGCATCTTCAAAGTCTGAAAGTGATCCTTCTCGTTCTTCGGTTTCTCGAGGATTTCGCCAAAGTGACTCGCGACTACAGTGTCTGCTGCAATCACCAGAGCTGGCTCACCGCCCTTCTCTTTCCCATCGTCGATAGTCGCTTCGTATACATTCATGCATTTTTGCGAGGCGGTTTCGAGGACATATTCGAAGGGACCGAGACCTTTGTCTTTGTCCTCGGGCACGGTTGCGGGGATGATTTCGAGGTTGCTGAGGCCAATCTACGGGGTGGGAGACTTTTTAGAGATTCGCTCAGCTTTGAATGGAAAAGTGCCATGCACGAATGGAATCGCGAGCTTTGCATTGCGAGAATGACGTACCTGTGCGAGAAGCTGTCTGCGGCGGGGGGAAGCAGATGCGAGAATCACACGCTTGCCACGGATCATGTTCAATGCGGGCAGGTTCAGTGGGAGCGGCGCTCGCGGGCCGCCACCAGGGCGTTGTGGCGGTTGGGCGGTGGGAACTGCAACGCCGCCCGTGCCATCGTAGGCGGGCGGAGGATCCAGCGGTGTCTTCTCGTCGGCCATGTTGGAGTGCGATGTGGAGGTGAGAGCTACCTAGTTAGTGGCGGTCACGGCGCTATCGATTCTGTAGGGCTGAGGTCAGCCAAGAAGGTGGGTCTGGCGCGTTGAGGCTCAAGGGAAGGGGGTCATTTCCATATGGACGTCATCCGCATGGTCGTCATTGGTTATTGACCTTTAGGTCTATCTTACTCGAGCTTTTGCAGACAGGGGTCTGCGACATTCTGTTCTAATTGGTGCACGAAAATTTTGGATATCACGTGAAAGCCGTCACGTGAGAGAAGGACACGTTACTCCACTTTGTAAAAGAATACTCCACTATGCGAAAGAACTCCTCACTTCACTTTGCAAAAGAATTCCTCTACAATATGCCTACATGTCCCCAGTGTGGGACCGAGAAAGCGCTTTACGCGTTTCAGAGAGGTAGCAAAACGCTCAAAAAATGCGACCGGTGTCGTGCGGTCGCGCAATTGCATCACCAAAACAAGACAGCACGCCGGAGTCGCAGGCAGCCCCAATTAATTGATCTCGGTAGTGACGACGTCGAGGATACCTTTCGTATAGCCACACCCGCTAATACCGCGGAGCGACAGCAGAGGCGGCAGGTAAGCGAGCCCATTTCGTTGCATAGAAGCCATTCCACTTTGCAAAACAATACGGACGCTTACGTCGTATCTATAGGAAAACGCCCAGCGACGCGCTCAGCGGTATACCGACCTCGAAGCACGTCGTGCGATGACACCTGCACCCCTCGCTCCAAGACCGCCAAACCAGCCTCCACTGCCAGAAGTACGAGAACCGAACCAGCCTACACTGCCAGAACCGAACCAGCCTACACTGCTAGAACCGAACCAGCCCGAACTGCCAGAACCGAACCAGCCTGAACTGCCAGAACCGAACCAGCCTGAACCGGCAGAAGTACGAGAACCTACGGTACGGGAGCAGCTATACTACAATGCTTTGGTATTGGATACCGAGTACCCTGTAGACTGTGACATGCAGCGCCCAGTAATGTTGGAGCAAGATTGGCAGCGTGTTCGAGCATGGTCTTCTGCTCTCGAGCGGACTGCTATGCCTGAGTGTTTTCGTTGCAAAGAGCGATGGTTCGACGTCCGCGCAGGCCCTAGCACTGTATGCCAGCGGTGCCAGTCGCGCGACAAGAGGCTACAGGACGGCATGCCGTTTCTGATGTCGATGGAGAATCATATGGATCCTGGAGACATACCGTCTGCGTTCCCCGAAGACCTGACTGATATGGAACAGATGCTTATTGCCCCAGTGCATATCAGCATGCATATGGTGCTGGTTAAGGGTGCGCAATGGCGATATACGGGCCATGTCATGACATTCCTTCGCGACGTGCCCGATGTTGTCACACAGCTTCCACGCTTACCAGCAAACTGTGATATGGTACTAATCAGACCCCGTCAAGCAATACACGACTCATGGTATAGTAAACGGCACACAGTGTCGTCTTTACGACATCGTCTGGAGCGATAACGATAGCCCCGCCCGCGGCGATATGCCACTCTGTCTGCTCGTTGCGGTTCCGAAAGACTCCTATCAGGGCCCGTATATCGAGCAATATACCTGGCGTTCTACGGACTACGCCGTCGTACCTGTCTTCCCGTCGCGGCGAGAGTTTTGGATGCAGGGTGAAATGCGCCATCGTACACAGTTTCCTATGCGATTAGCATTCGCAATTACTGTCCACAAAGCCCAGGGGATTACAGTTCCAAAGGTAGTGTTAAACATTACCCAAGGGCAGAAGGATATAGCATTGTTCTATGTCGCTATCTCTCGCGTCCGTAGGCTGGAAGATATACTATTCGAAGAACCATTCAGCTTGGAACGACTCAGAGGAAACGGCGGTGAAGTTACTGCAATGCGACTCCGCGACTGGCACCGCCGACAGGTAGAACAGACACTACCATTACGCCGCAGTCCACGAAAGCGTCTTCGCCCGCCTAGCCAACAACTCCAGCAACCTATTCGATGGGCAGACCGTTCGCAGCACAGCTCTATACAACAAGGCTCAGCTCTTCTCCGCCAATATATCAGAGAATTGGATCAACAGCTACAGAATAGCAATGCTGCCGACTGTACCTCGCAGCCCACTGCTGATTTCTTCGCTGATTCTCAATTAACAAGCAGCTTCCTTAGCGATCGAGCCCGTAATGAGCGTGAGGAGTGGGAGGCCATGCGATCTATGCCGGTTATAATTGCTACAGATGATAACGTATTTATGTCCGGTGGAATCCCCAATGGTGAGCCGCTGAACGATGACCCCTCGCCTACGGTCATAAACGGCAAGTTTTGGTAGGCCCTCGATCCGCCGGATTGTGTTGCAAGGCCACGCCGCACCGTGCAACACAATTGTTCCAGTCGGATCGTTCCCGCAACCTGATCTTCTATCCCCCGAGTGCATAGAGGCATCGCCAGCAACCTCCATGGCGACTGCATGGAGGCATCGCCAGCAACCTCCATGGCGACTGCATGGAGGCATCGCCAGCAACCTTCGTGACGCCGAAACCTCCGCTATACTGTCCTCCGAAGCCCGAGCTGCGGAATTGCGTTGCATTATGGATTTGCCCTTTGCAAAACAATTCGGAGACTCGAAAGGAGAGGAGATATTGAATACCGAATGAAGCTTACGGTAACTACGGACTAAAAACTCTACACGCACGGGAGGCGGCGCCAGGCGCAGCGGCCGCACTTGGGCTCGCCGGCCTCGATGAAGCAAGTCGCCGCCTCACCGGCAGCAATGCACGGGGCACACGGCCCCGGCTGGCGCGGAGCGCCCAGCTCCTGGGCACGCCCAGCTCTGGTGTACCTATAAAGGTCATCCTTGCTGAGCGTGCCCCACTTCTCGACCGAGCAGACACAAAACCCCGAAGTGGCGAGGGGGCGGCGGTAGACGAATGTGCCCGAGCCGGGCGGGCGACCGACAGGGCGCCGGACAGACTTGGCGGCGGTGATGGCGGCGGCGGCGGCGGCAGGAGCAGGACTACGGACACCATTAGCTACGCTCTTTGCAAAAGAATGATTTGGACTTACCCAGCGGTGGCGGCGGCGATGGCGGTGGTGGTGGTGGTGGCGGCGGCGGCAGGAGGAGCAGGGCTACGCACAGCATTAGCGGACGTCCTTTGCAAAAGAATGGTTAGGAGAGTGGTATACCCAGCAGCGGCAGCAGCAGCGAGAATGACGCCCGAAGGCACGCCAGAGGGCACAGGGCCATGGTCATCGTGGTCGAATCTATGAAGCGTGAGTTGAATTTCTTTGCAAAGCCCTTGATGCACGTTGCAACAAAATTGACATACTCATCGCCAAAGTCCCCAAAGAAACCAGCAAAGTCGTCGTTGTCGTCGTCGTCGTCGGCGGTGGCGGGGGGGGGGGGGCAGGAGCAGGAGCAGGAGCAGGAGCAGGAGCAGGAGCAGGAGCAGGAGCAGGAGCAGGAGCAGGAGCAGGAGCAGGAGCAGGAGCAGCAGCAGGAGCAGGAGCAGCAGCAGGAGCAGGAGCAGCAGCAGCAGGAGGAGGAGGAGGAGGCGGCGGACGGAGGGACAGGCGCAGAGCGCGCGCGGTGTCGTCGTCGTCGAAGCTGTAAACACGTTAGCTGGGTCATATCAAAGGCGCTGAATTTCGTTGCAAAGGCGCTGTGCCACTTTGCAAAAGAACCACGAAGACAGCTTGAGACATACCGCTGGTCGTCGCGACGCGGCTGGCGCGAGGCGCCACGAATCATGCCGCCGAGCGGCACAGCAGCAGCAGCAGCGATGGTGATGCGCTATATCGCTATTAGCTTGTAAACAGCCACCAATCTTGAAATTGATTACTTCGTTCTCCGGAAACATAGCCGGCATGCCGGCACGACGGGCCATGGTGGTGGTGGTGGTGTTGCTGTTGTTGTTGCTGTTGTTGCTGTTGCTGGTGCTGGTGCTGGTGCTGGTGGTGGTGGTGGTGTTTGCTGCTAGAACGGAAGGCTTGCAGGAGGCGACATGGATTCTAATATCTCTCTCCGCGACAATAGCCTGCGCACAGCATTGTCGCTCGTTGCCCACTCTGCCATTGTCGCTATTGTCTTGCAAAGCGTGGCCTGCGGTGTGCAACACAAATAAGATAAGTGACAATAGGCAAGGTGGTCAATGGACAGGTCGGCCGGCTACACCACTGCTGCCGGCCCTGCCGGCCGATTCAGCGGCCGTGTCCGTCCGTCCGGACGAGAGCCTCTCATTGGCCATGCCGTCCACCGGAGCCCTGTCCGCTGTTCGCCTTGCCTAATTAGGAAGGATGTTGAAAAATGAAGCCTGAGGAAGGTGTTGTTAGCTCTCTATTCACACGTCTGTCTGCTGGCTGTTGCCTTCATATGAGCTTGGCATCTCACTATCCACGTCGCCGCTAACGTTATCGTCTTGCGCGCTTACCACCTCCTTCGTGTGTCTCTCCAACACAAAGTCGTTCTTGAACCAATTTCGCAGTAGTTGGTGTGATTGTGCGTAGTCTGTCTTCGTCTGCCACCTCTCATTGTCGAGAACGTGGCCAGCTAAGCTAAACTCACGCTCACACGCGCTCGAGCTCGCCGGCGTGGCCAGTAGGTCGAATGCTAGCTTGGACAATACCGGATATCGCTGCCGATTGTCACGCCACCATTGGACGACATTAATAGGCTTGTTGCCAACCATATAAGGTGTCAGAGGCTCGGCAAAATAACGCTGCAGATCGTCTTGCAACACAGTGTCCGTGAGCATTAACGATGCCGTGTAATCGTCAACCTCGCGTTCACGTGTCGCCGGCCTAGTTGTTGGTGCTGGATACCGCATCTTATACTCATTATAGAGCTCTTCAATCGCGTGTCGTGCCTTCACTGTCCATAGCGTGGACGCCTCGATATCGTCTTGACTCTGCTGCTGCGATGGCCGCTGCTTGCCCTTCGCTTTCGCCTTATTCTTGCGCTGCGTATTGTCGTCTTTCATACCACCCCAATGCTGCTCAAACCAGCTCATCTTGAGCGATGGATGTAACGCCACGGCGGCACGGTAGGCAGGCGTGCGATCGCTGAGTCGATAGTACTTGTCGAGCTTCTTCCAACCAAGATTGACTATCGCCTTAAGGTGTGAGTTGGCCGCGTGTTCATGGTCTGACTTCGCCTTCTCAAGAGTAGTTAGCAGTGACTCCAAAGCTGTCAATGACTGCCACAATCCACCGAAGTGTTGACCATCTGCTTGGACCTTCAGCGACGCCATCTTCAGCGGCTTGAGAAGCTTCAATATCTCCTTCAACTCGGCCCAGTCATCCGCGGTGAGTATGTCTTCACGAAGGTCGTCAATGAACTGTAAGCAATACAGCTCTATTGGATCTTTGAGCTCGAGGCCACGCTCGATCATATCGTGGTCAGATTGCCACTTAATGCCGCCGTTCAACACTAGCTCGACAAGTCGTGTGTCTGCCTCGCGTTGTTTTGATCGAAAGACGCGTCGTCGGGCCTCGCTATAGTGAGCATGGATCACGATATTATGGAGCTTGCCAACACAACCCTTCTTTCGCCATGCTGTCTGACGATCGCCGGCATTACGTAGAGATAGAGCGCGTTGAAACTCGTATACGATCTCGCTGTCTTCGAGCTCCTCGTTTTCCTTATTCGTGTCGTTGCAAGCCTGGTCAATACACTCGATGTCGACGCCGTAGAGCATAGCCTTGACGACTAAGTTGATGAAGTGGCCAGCGCAGCGAAGGCGGCACTTGTGAGGGTGTCGGAGACTTGGAATTTCGCGCCTAATAGCTTCGATCGTTGTGTCGTTGTTAGACGCGTTGTCGGCCATAAAGTAGGTCAGTTTGGACGCGATATCATACTGTCTGATCAGCTTGAGAAGGATGTTTGCCTGCTCTTCACCGGTGTGATTGCCATAGGTTGGTACGAGTCCAATAAGTACTGTCTTCAGCTGATAGTCCTTGTCGAAGTAGTGAGCATGAACACCTAAGAAGTCGGTGCCGCCATCGATGTCTGCTAGCCACGCGTCAAAGGACAAAGCGATGCCGCTCATCGCCGCAGCCATATTGCTCTTTACTCGAGGCAGTGTCTTCTTACACAAGTCGACGATCCAAGCTCGCGGGGTGTTGTGAGAAGTAGGGAATAGCATCTCGAGAACGGGTTGACGATACGTAGCTAGCCGCTTAAGTCGTTCAGATGCTAGAGCGCGAAGTGAGTGCTCATCTGTTACGGCATACTCGAGGAATAGCGACCTCCACTCGGTACGATCAACAGGAGTCTTCTCGGTCGTCCTTTGACGCTTGATCATGCTAGCGATGTTGCCGTCGTCTACCGGACGCCTCTTACGCTGCTTGTATGTGCCATCGAGCTCGTAGCCATGCTTGCCTAGGTGTCTGCGTATCGAGTTCGTTCCTCCACCAGTCCGAATGACCTTCACCTTCCTGTGATCCTTATGGCTGCTGTCAAAGCACAGACGACACAGCCAGTAGTTGGTGAAGCTCTGAAGATGCGTAACAGCCTCGCCATGCTGCCAGACCCACGCTCTGTGCTCTGCCTTGCCTGGCGGTGTTGGGTAAAAGTCGCGAAGAGCTTTTCCATCGACGAGGAAGCCGGTCCGCGTATAACGCGTCTGGAGGACGGTTTCGAGCTGCGATTCGGCGTGGATCTGTGTCAGGTCGATGCTGTGGGTGGCGCTTATGCTGGAGGTACCGTCTGCCATCGTGGTGTGTGCGTAAATGCCAATAATAAGGTGGACGATCGAGGGACTTTGGCATGTGAAGGAAACGCGTTCCCAGTCGCGTTCTGAGAAGTCGCGCGTGGGAGGTCGGCGCACGGGCCGGCGTTTCTGCAGGCTGGCATCTGGCCAATCAAACACGCTCGATTGAGCGGATATGGCCCCGAGAGCTGGAGGAATGATGTTAGTGACATCATCGCCAGCACTTTATTCAGTCAATTGATCCAAACCCTAACAACACCCCTAGGAACGACATTCTCATCAATAAGGTCAATTCACATGGTATGGACACCGGTAATTCACTTGCATGTCCGGACGGACGCTAGCATTGATAATGCCGGCCGGCAGATACCCTATTAGCTGTCCATCCGGCCGGACACCGTCCGGACGGCATGGCCACGAAAAATGACCCGTCCATTGACCACCTTGTCAATAGGGCTTCACTTACAATAGCTACCTCCGGGACGATTGTGAGGCGATGACTGTGCGCAGTTGGTCACTTCTCGTCGCGCCTGCTATCGTCCGTCGCCAATTGAGAGCCCTTATCTAATTGTGTTGCAATACGGCCGTACACGTTGCAAAACAACTTCAATAAGGATATAATTGCTATTGTTCTATTCTCAGCGCAGGAGGTGAGGTATACCGCACATTGCGGATACAGCCGGCTCGGCGGCTTCACTTTGCAAAAGAATACGTCATATCGGAACTCGGAACTAATACGTGTACTTTGCAATAGAATTCACTTTGTATAGCGCGACCTAAAGGTCATATCCTTGCGCCTTCCGGGCGGCGACAGGGACTTCATCTACTTTCTGACATCAGAAATGAGAGCTGTTCGCTGTCCAATGGCTCCCGGCCTGAGGCTGCCAAATGGTACACGGAGCACCTGACTGCTGGGAGTGGCACGCCGAAGTCATGTCCCGTCGAATATCGGCCACTGCCCAGTGCTCGGAGCGCTGTTCTTTCTGAGCAGCGGCCGAGCAGCGGCATTGTCTTGTGCAGATACCGTCTACGGCGCAACCGCTAGCGCAGCAACGCGTCTCCGAGCACTCGTGGTCGACTCGAGTCGCCAGACCCGGTGTTCTTCCTCGTTCAGCAACACATCCGAGGCTCCTGGCTGAATGATCATCAATGATCCCGCCGACCCTGCTCCGAAGACCCTCACGAAATTATTGCAAGGAACCTTCTCTCGCGTGTCTGGCTACGTAACACGGCCGTAAACCGACCCTGCGTACCTCGAGACATGGACGGGTTTGTCAGCTCGATGCGTCCGCGTAGCCACTGCCTTGGCTACTTATGAACGTCGCTTCCCGCACTTGTCTCCCGCTCTACAAGAATTGAGCTCCACCGAACACTGATATACCGCCGCCTGACTACAATCGCCCAACATGGTCCAGAACAAGCAGTTCATCTTCGCTGACTACCCAGACGGGTTGCCCAAGCCTGGCAAGGACCTCACCGTGGAGAGCACAGAGTTCGACATTGAGCAACAACCTCCACAAGGCGGCTTCACTGCTCAAGGTGGGCGCGTCCAGCCGAAGCGAAATAATCATGCCCGCTGATCCTGTATAGTGCACTATGTCTCTTTCGATCCGTATCAGCGTGGCCGCATGAGGAGGCCAGAGATCAAGTCCTACTCTCCACCGTTTGAGAAGGGCAAGCCAATCGTCAACGCTGCTGTGAGCAGCGTAATCCAGTCAGACAACGAGAACTTCAAGCCCGGCCAGCTGGTCCACTACAGCTATGCAGCAACCCAAGAGTACGCTGTCGTCGGCGCTGAAGAGGCCAAGGGCTACAGGGTGATCGACAACCCGTTCAATCTCGACCCTAAGAACTTCGTTGGACCACTTGGAATGCCTGGTCTCACAGCTTACAGCTCTCTGTATGAAATCGGCCAGCCAAAGAAGGGACAGACAATCTTCATCTCAGCAGCCTCTGGTGCTGTTGGCCAGCTTGTTGGCCAGCTGGCGAAGCACGAAGGCCTGACTGTTATCGGCTCTGTCGGCAGTGATGACAAGCTGGAATACATCACCAAGGAGCTTGGCTTCGATGCCGGGTTCAACTACAAGAGCGAGAAGCCACTCGAAGCACTCCAGCGTCTTGCACCAGATGGAATCGACATCTACTACGAGAATGTGGGTGGCGAGCAGCTCGAGGCCGCCATTGCGCACCTAAAACAATTCGGACGCATCGTCGCCTGTGGCATGATCTCGCAATACAACCTCAAGCCAGAGCAGCATTACGGCGTAAAGAACCTGATGCAGGTCGTCGCAAAGAGGTTAACCGTAAGTCTTATGGTGTGCCACTCATTGCTCTAGGAAATGACACTGACACTGTTCTAGATCCGAGGATTCATTGTCGCGGACCCAGATTTCGGTCCAAAGTACTGGGCAGAACACCAGAAGAACGTGCAGCAATGGATCCACGACGGCTCCTTCAAGGTCAAGCTTCACGTTACCGAAGGCATTGACAATGCTCCTGAGGGCTTTGTTGGTATGCTCGAGGGCAAGAACTTTGGCAAGGCTCTGCTGGAGGTTAGCAGGCCTCAATAGATGGAAGTGCCATTCATGAGATTATGACTATTTAGTACTGCATAGCGAGCATGTCAGAGAGTTGACACAATTGGATATGGACTTGCAAGAGCGTAGTTCTGTCTCGCAAGGTTGGCGTGGCTGCCACCGGGCAAGGTCGAAGCTTCCCAAAACCGGCATTGACACGAGGATTCAGGACTACTGAGGCGATGAACAGGACTTTATTTGTTGTAATGCGTCTTGAAGAAGAGGTCGCCGGGGGACCGGAGAGTTCATACCAAATCAACCGGGCTGTCAACATATGATCCACGGCCTTTCGCCAACTCGAGATGCGCGCCGAAGGCGGCTCTAACATATCCATGCCGTTCTACATACGCAATGTCACTCTGATAATCTGATTGCTTGATGAGCGACGATTGAAACCGGCGCCCGGTGGACTCCACATCTTCCCCACGTCCAGCCCCGCGGGCTAAATGCCGTGAAATGCTTCGAGTTGCCAGTTTCTCGGCAGGCCGGCTACATTGGGTTCTTATAACTTGGGTTCCCTTTGGCTTTCGTACGTTTGATCCTTCCGAAGTCTTCGAAAGAAAAAATGCTCTTGCCAATTTCTATCGTCGCAGTCTTGCCGCTGACGTTCGCCTCTGTACTCAAGCCTCAGATTGAATGCTTGGACCTTGCATCGGTCGATCTGAAGTCGTATAACGGAACTTTCCTAAACGCGACTTACTACGCGCAAGGTACTCGGAATGCCACAGGTGGTGTCAATGGAACCCTCAATCAAGTCGGATTCTGCGAGGTCAATGCTGTCATCTCGTATGGCAAGAACAACAACAGCCTCCATTTCGCTACCTGGCTTCCGGATACCTACGAAAAGCGTTTCATAGCCGTTGGAAATGGAGGAATGGCGGGTACTATCGATGTCAGCGGCATGCTGACCCAGCTCAACAATGGACTAGGCATGGCAGTCGCAGGGGGTGATGCAGGTCATCTTGCAGCAGACAACCAGAACATCACAGGCTATCTGCCATATCTTCACGACAAAGAACAAGTGCAAGCCTGGATTCACGATGCAATAAGCTTATTCACCCCTGCTGCCCAGGCCTTGGTCGAGAAGTATTACGCCAAGCAGTCGAAGAAGTCGTACTATTACGGTTGCAGCACCGGCGGAGCACAAGGGTTTGCATTGGCTCAGTTCCATCCGGAGTTGTTCGATGGCATATACGCGGGTTGTCCTGGCAATTGGTATAGCCATCTTGCGCTAAGTTTTCTTTGGAATGCCCAGCATGCTGCGGTAAGGATTTGTATAGCTGAACGTCGGGAGCATTCGCTAACGACAAGTTAGACGCAAGAGACTGCTCTGACCCAAGAAGAGCTGGACTTCATCACTGGTGCTGTGCTCGACGCCTGCGATGAAATTGATGGTGTGGCCGATCGGTTGATTGAGAATCCGCTCGCGTGTCAATTTGACATCAACAGCCTGGCCTGCCAGTCGACGTCCAACTCGACTTGCTTGACGAAAGCAAAGATTGAAACTGTGCAAGCAATTTCTGCTGGACCAAAGCGTGCAGACACCGGAGCAGAAGTTTATCCTGGTTTCGACTTTGGCAGCGAAATCGGGTGGGCTGCACAACAACGCAATCTTTCCAGGGATTTCAGCGTGCCGATCTTGAAGAATCTCGTCTTCGATGACCAGGGGTACGACAATGCCACTTTCAACTGGACTTCCGATGTCGACATCGTGGACGCAAGAGCAGGAAGGCTCATCGACTCCATCACACCAGATCTTTCTGCCCTCAAGAGTCGAAAGGGCAGACTGCTCACTTCCCAAGGCTGGGCAGATCAGGACAATGCAGGGACGTGGCCCATTGAGCATCTAAAGCAGATCGAACGTGTCATGGGCGGAAGCGTCGACGACTTCTACCGCTTGGTGATGATCCCTGGCGGCGGGCATTGCGGAGCAAGCCCCGGCTATGCCAACGTGCCCGGGACGTACTCGTTCATTGCTCCGCTCGTGAAGTGGGTGGAATCCGAGGGGCAAGAGCCTCCGACAGAATTCCTCAGCACATCTCCGCCGTCGGGAGGAACCAGGACGAGGAAACTGTGCGTGTGGCCGGCAGTTGCGAAATATCGCGGAGGAGATGTCGATGATTGGACTTCGTACGAATGTGCGGAGTGAGGTTGCATTGGATTGTGTAAAGTTCTGCTCCAGTTGCCGGCTAGGTTCTGACTAAAGTCTCTGCTGGAGCCTCGTGACGAGGAAGGAAGCTTATCCGAGGTTGCCATCCTCTCCACATACCCGATGGTCTTTGGTCCAGATCTCCATGTCTTCAAGGTCGTCTTGTTCGCACTTGTTGTGCTTCCCATCTTGCGCGCATTCAGGCCAGTGGTACTCGTCTTGATATAGACCAGCGATCCTGCCAACAACGACCGATCCGCCATATCAAAGTGCTCCGAATGACGCCGGACCATGGAGGGCACGACATAAGAAGCTACGATGGAACACCTGGAGATGACCATATGCTTGTCGACTGCAGGATACGACAAGCCTGTCCAAAGATCTTGCATGTCAACACAGAGGGGCGCAATCTATGGAAGCGCATGTCTCTCCACGCATGATTCTCGTAGCGTCACGCATCCCATCCTTCCTCGAACTTAGCATCTCGAAGCATCACATAGGCCAGGAGGAAGATGGTCTTATCAGCTCCGAGCATCCGCCAATGCCCCACGACCCTCGTTCGCGACGCACATGTCCGGGTAACTTCTTTGGCGGTCAGGCAACGTGCCGAGTGGTATTGGGAATTATCAAGCGAATGAGGACACGGGTGCCCACCTCTCAACTGCAGCGATAGTAATGCTTCAAAAGAGTGTTGTCTATTCCGAGCATGCTTCAGGAAAGCATATTGTCCAATGCGCGGTGGGTCAGTGGGGTCTCCATTCTGCGGATGCGCAACCGATCCTCCTTCCTGAGTACAGAAGGGCAAGTTGGGATGTGGTCCACCTGACGCTTCCGCACGCACCTCGTGACCGGGTCGAGGGACGAAAGGGCAGCATTATGCGTCTGCCCAGAGACCATGTGCTTCGTTGCGGCGCCTCTGGCTTATGGCATCAGCATGCACCCGGTGTCTATTCGGCGACTTCAGCTTCGACGTCATGTTCGACATTCAGAAGAGCTAGGAGGCTGTGAACAGGACCTATGATCCGAGGCAGCGTATGTTTTCAGAAGTGGCAATTCAGGGTTTGCACTACGATGCACTTGAAGAGCCCACCCATTTGCAGCCTCTATCGTGCTGGACCCTTCGGGAAAATGGGCTCTTCGGAGGCCAATTTCGCATACAGCATTCGAACTCTCAACAGCAGAATGCACGGGTAACGCGACCAACATATTGATGAAAAAGAGAGGTCTCTGCTGAATGCTGACATCAATTGAACAGGGAACATATCTAGCTACTTATGCAAGCTGCGGGCCGCTCCTTGTGGAACCACGCCAAAATCTGACATGACCACTGTGCTTCGTCGGCGCCACGACACAATCGTTAGCATTCTTTGCCTTCTCGAAGACTTTTCTGCAATGACGTGCGCTGTCGTCTGCGTGCTCACAATCACTGTGTGGATCAACATACCTGGCCAATTACTGCCAACGAAGTGCTCAGTTAGCACGAGAATAGCGAACATATTCGCTATTGCTTCCAACATTGCGGGACGCCGGATGGTGGTGAGATGGCGCCTTCAATTTCGGTCACTTCACGGTCAGTTTGCGGACCTCTTTCATTCGATCCACATGAGATCATCCTCAACATCAGTGCGGTCGGATTCGTGACCATGTGGCATTCTGGTCACCAAAGAATTTCAATGAGCCGTATTCCGTAAGTAGCACAAAAGGTAGGCTGATCGTCTCGTTCTCTGCTTTGTTGTTCGAAGTATCATCGGCGCATTGCCTTTCCCTCCGCATAACAGCCCATCATGGAGGGACCTTCCCGAAACGCGAGTTTGTGGAGCAGGTACACCGACAAAATCTCCACTCCGTATACAAACACACCCGACACTCGATCAGAAGTGCAGCAAAAGCCTGAAGTCGGCCAGGAGGAGAATGTGACAACAAGGGCCGGGAGAGTGGTAGGAGGTCGCTACGTGGAAGAGAGCAAGGAGTCTGGACTTCACGACAATCATGGCCCGCTTCAGGTAGTCGATATCGATATGCCTTTGACCTTGACTGAGCTGGTCGACGTGGATGGCAAAGAGTTCATCGTACTTCAGTACGCCTCATTCGACCCTGTCAATCCTTTCAACTGGAATCCCTGGTACAAACGTGCTGTCACAACAATGCTCAACCTGATGACACTCTCGATCGGACTTTCGACAACTTGCTACAGCTCGACAGTCAACAGCATGACCGCGGAGTTCGGCGTCTCGACAGAAATTGGCCAGCTAGGGTTGTTCCTCTTCAACTTTGTCTGCGCGATCGCACCGCTCTTTCTTGCACCATTCTGCGAGCTTGTCGGTCGCAAGATTGTGTATGCTGGTGCATACTTCTGCTTCTCGCTCTGCTTCATTGGCCTGTCTTTGGGACAAAACATGGCCACGATCTTGGTGATGAGGGCTTTCCTGGGTCTATTCGGATGCGTGGGCACCATTCTGGTCGGCGGTACTTTCGATGACATGTACTTGCCACGACAACGCAGCAGACCGATGGCAATGTTCGCCTTTATCGCCATTTTCGGTACCGTTTTCGCCCCGGTGTACGCTGGCTTCATCGATCAACATTTGGGGTGGAGATGGGTTGAGGGCATCCAGGGGCTGAGCACCATCCCACTTTTGATCTGCATCGTCATTTTCTTCCCAGAAACCCGCGGTGGCGTGTTTCTGCAGAGACGCGCCAGGCAGCTTCGCAAGGCGACAGGCGACGCCCGCTACGTCGGCCCCGATGAGATTGAAACTCCATATTTGCAGAGTATGCTCAAGGCATCGTCAGTCAAAGCATTCAAAATGCTGGCAACTGAGCCTGTGGTCTTCGCGTTCGGCCTCTGGATTGCTTTCTGCTGGTTCGTGGTCTTCCTCTTCCTGTCTGTCATCCCGATCACATACACCGAGAAGCGCGGCTGGAATGAAGGCGTTTCCGGATTGCCGTACATCAGCTTGGCCATTGGAACTACACTCGGCTGGGCTGCCCACCACTTGCAAATGCGCAAGTACGAGAAGATCATGGACGACCCGGATCGAATCGCTACACCAGAGAGCCGCTTGTATGGCGCCATGTTCGGAGCAGTCTGGTTCCCGATCGGTCTCTTCATCTACTCTTTCACTCAATACGGCGATGTCCACTGGATTGCACCTACGATCGCTCTTGCGCCTATCGCGTTTGGTATTTACTTCGTGTTTGAGAGCACGTATTCGTATACTGCGGATTGCTATGGCGAGAACTTGTCTTCGGCAATTGCTGGGCAGGGTTTCATGAGGAATACGCTTGGTGCTGTGTCGCCGCTATTCGCAAGTCAATTTTTCCACGACGTTGGAAGTCAGTACGCTGGGCTACTGCTATCCATTGTGGGAACCATTCTGAGCTTGATTGCTTTTGTGATGTTCAAATTCGGTCCTCAGCTCAGGAAGAGATCGAAGCGCGCGAGACAGTTCTAAAGTACTCGTGCTTGGCTTAGAGGTTTTGGAATTAGTTTTTGAAGAGATAGAATTGTTCAGACAACTCTTGTGATTGTGATCTGCTTCCTCACCTTCACTCTGTTCTTTGTCCTCGCAGTATGAAGGTGGTTCTGATTGATATTATGCCATCAATTCCACCAGAACGAAACTGAGAAGCTCGCCGTGATGCTCTCCACGTAATGCCACCATCCTAGTGGAATGTACAAGCACTCTCCCGGTCCGAGAATAGCTTCTTGATACTTCGCTTTGCCAAAGAGAGGAAATTTCCGGACCTGCTCGCGCAGAGCTGCATCATCCTGCACTTCGCCGTTCCTCAGCTCAGGCCTGAAATGAATCATATCGACTTGTGAAGTATTATTCATATTAATCCCAGCATCATCAACCCCGCAAGGATACATGAACTTCGTATACTCCGGAGAACAGAGACGAACGTATTTGTATCCTACGACCTGGCAGAGAATGTTGTGATATGGATCGGTATGTAGTGGGGTTTTGGTCCCAGCAGGACCGAGCCATGCATTAAGGAGTGGTGCATCGAGTTGTTTGACTGTTTTGAGTCCCGCAGTGTTTGCTGCTGCGCCTTCTGGTTGTGGAGGATTTGTCCAGCAATAATCGGGGAGACTGATGTCGTTTTTTAGACTTGGGATTTGTTCGAATAGGTCGTGTTGTGCTAGGTAGCCAATTTCTCCTGGCTGAGCCGGGACGAGATATCTTTCTGCGAATTCTGCGAAAGTCATCATTTTCTGTGTCCATTCACTCTCCGTGTAGCTGCTGCCTATTTCGACTGGGACAATTCTCTTACCGCCTAATGTCTTGAACTTGAGATAATTCACATCATCCCAAAGCGTGCGAGCAGGCCAGCGTTCAAAAGTATCAGGCATGATGACAGGTGCTCCTGTCGTTTCGAGGTGCATTTGGAATTCTTCGAATTCGAAGCCTCTGGCTGTTCGCATGATGGGATAATCTGTGTCCAGTGGGCGAGGTCGTGGGGTTGGAAGTCTACGAGGTTCGATATCTATCCATTCCGATGCCATGAAGAGTTCCAGCTGTCGAAGGACATCGTCGATCAAAGTCTTGCGGCCTGGTGCTCCGGAAATGATGACTGCTCGGTCCATGATGTTGCAGAATGGCTGAAGCCAATTTTGGTCTTGCCACGCCACGTCAAGCGTAACTTTGGTGCGTTTTACGGGATTGGTACTGGGCAACGAGATGGCGTTTCCGGAGTTTCGTGAATGACTTGCTTGTTCGCGTAGTAGCTTCACAGCAAGGTGAAGACTGGCATCTTCGTACAGGCGACGCCAGCATACGGGCACATTCTCATAGGGCCATGCATGCAGATAGTTCTTCGCCAGCTGTAGCACATCGTCCGGCCTTGTCGCAATTATGGCGATTGTGCTGTAGCCGCACAGGTGTAGGCAGTCGTTTGGCACCGGCTTCTCGAGCTGCTGGAGGATGAACAAAGCCAGAGTCTCGAGACGTGCTGCGTCTTCTTCTGACGTGGCCATATGGCTTCTTGTTTCCGCCACTGCGCCAGTCGAACTAAACATATCGTGGGCGGTCGCTTCGTCGCGAGTGTCGCAGGAATGTGGAATCGAAGATGTCGAGACCAAGAAACGAAGTCAAAGTGAGGTTGGTGAGCTTGGTCAGTGGGGCAAGGGTAGAATGTGAGACCACACCCGAATTGGAAATTTTTAGTGAAGCGAGTCGCACAGACTGACGAATTGAAGTGAAGGTACCGTTGACAGTCTGCAAGGACGTTGGCAGGAAGCGTCAAAATGGCAAGTACGTAACAGTGTGATTCAGCGCTAACGCTACTGGCAGTCTTCAGTTTCTGCCTATTTTCGCTCCAGGCGGCAGTAGCGATATTCTTTGGCTAGCCTTTACATTTCTGATATCATATCCTTTAGATCTCAAGTGAGCCTTCCAGCAGTGGCTTGCGACTGCTAGAGCCAACGAAGAGATCATATGGCCCTTGCTGAAGCTGCCATTGCTGGTGAACAACATTCCATATCGAAAAGTCTTTCCTGGTAACTTTGAAGGTTGCGGTCTTGCTCTGCTCTGGTTCCAAATGCAAGCGATCGAAGCCTCGAAGTTGCCACTTGGGTGCTGTTGGGATAGAAACATACAACTGCGGCACTTCTGCTGCAGCGACGTCTCCTGTGTTTGTGATTTGGACTGTGATGTGGAATAGTGTCTCCCAAAGCTCCGGATGTCCGCCTTGTGGAATCGGTGTGTCTGGTGTTGGCCATTCCTGCGTAGTGTTACTGACTGGGATGATGCTCAGATCTGAGTATTCGAAAGTGCTGTACGAGAGTCCAAACCCAAATTCGAGCTCAGGCTCAATGCTCTTCTGATCAAAATAACGGTAATCAATGTATAGACCTTCCGAGAAGTTGTCCTGCGGAAACGAACCAGAACCAATAGTTGAGTTGAGCAGATTGCCGTAGTCGCTCTCATTCTTGGCGACTGTGAAGGGCAAGCGGCCCGAAGGCGAGACGTCACCGTAAAGCACATCCGTGATAGAATTTCCAGCCTCTTCTCCAGGAAGCAATGCATAGATGATGGCTGTAACGTTCTCGTTGTTTACCCATTCGTCGATGACTCGGATGCTGACACTGTGCAGTACAACAATGGTGTTGGTGCAGTTGCGAGCGACGTTCTTCACCAGATTGTCCGAGAACTCGTCCTTGAGCGTGGTACGGTCGAAGGCCTCTGAAGAGTATGCATTGATGAACACCAGGCAGGCATCGGCGTTAGCGTAGACTGTCGGGTTAACACTCGCAAAGTCCCAGCGAACGGTGCCTCTGTCTGCGATGACACGGCGTTGGATGGCGTCGAATGGTGAGATGAAGTACGAAGGCTGCAACAGAGCGTCAGCACAAGTCCTCAATGTCATTTACGGTGCTTGCATAAGAGAGGCAAACGCGACCAATATGATGAGGCAACAGACTGAGAACCACTTACGCTGGAACCACCACTACCACCACCAGTAACCAAAGTTCCATTAAAGGTCTCCCAGCCAAAGTTGACGTCGTATCCTCCGCCGAAGCGAGATGATGTTGTCCAAGGTGAGTCTGGTGCCTTGGCATCGTAGCCGTAGATGTTCAAGAATCTCGGCTTCTTCAGAGGCAGAGCATTGTCCTTGTTCTTGACAAGCACGGTACCAGCGGCGCCAATCTTGCGAATCAAGGATGCATGGTCATAACGAACGTCAATGATCGGGTGCTGCTGATCATAAGGATATACGCCAATCGCTGGGTATCCCGCGTCCTGGCCGAGATGATACCATGCAGCCAGAATCCGGGTAACCATATCATTGAGCCGTGTCTCGGTGACGGAACCATTTGTGACAGCTGGAAGGAGAGGTCAGCAGCTGTATCTAACATATAATCAGCTCTTCGGAGCGCAAATACCTTGAGTGAGGTTGTTGCCCCAGTACCCGCCATCGGGCATCACCAGATCGAGGCCAGCATTTGCACTGGCGACTCCAGCATGCTGCGCAGCCCAATCTGAAGTTACGAATCCTTGGAAGTTAAGCTCGCCTTTTAAGCGATTTATCAGTTTATTTGCTTCCTGAGCCAGCTAGAGACCGCCTTTCAAATTCGACATGGTTTGCTCACCTTTAAGGATGCCGTTGAGGAGCTTGGAGTTCTGGCAGCCGTAAGAGTTGTTGATGCGTTGATACTGCCTCCAGATTAGCATGGTTTCAAGCAGCACAGCGCGGAAGACATCATACAGAGCACATAGCTGAAGCAGCACCGGCGTGAACGGCATCCATGAATGGAAATGCATAGAGTTCGTGGATGGTCCGGTCGTCAGCATTGCTGGAGATGGACTCGCCCATGCTTCCAGGGTTGCGCCTCCATTCCTGCTCGTTGAGCAGCCAGTGCTTCATCTGGGAGATCACGCCTTGGCTCTGCAGACCAGTGGTGACCTCACGCATGCCAACAGACGATAAGTAGGGATCTGCGCCGAATCCTTCCTATTGTCGTCGTCAGTCTTGGATTTGCAAGGGCAATTGTTCGTTCTCACCCAGTTCCGCCCACCACGTGCGACTCGGCCGAGAGGGCCTGCCACGGGAAGCAAAGCTACATGTATGCCTTTACCCCGATACTCTTCTCCGAGAGCCTTACCGTATTCATACATCAAGCGTTTATCGAACGTGGCGCCGACAGTCAGCTGCGCAGGGAAAGCAGATACAAATTCTTGCCCTCTGATGCCGTCTGGGGCGTCCGCAAAGCAGAGAGCTGGTATTCCGAGGCGAGTGATGTTGGGCGTGTTCCCAACACACAGTCCAGTATGTCCTCGAGTCATGTTGACCTTCTCTTCGAGAGTGAGCTGGTCTACGATGGAGCGTGCTTTGACATATGCGGCTTGCCATTTTGGATCTGAGCCTCCATTGCCTTCGGCTGCTGGCTGTCAGTGGTGCAATAGAGCTTTTGCCAGTGTTACTCACGTGTTGGGTAGACTGGCGGACTCTGCCCATATAGCGGCACCTCCGAAACATTGGTATAGCCGATTGAGTGAGCCGTAGAGGCCAGCGAGAGCAGAGCTCCAGCTGCGGAAACGACACCCTTCATTCTTGGCTGCCTTAGGAGCGCAGGACTCTGAGAGTTGAGAATCCAGAGAACTACATATGTAGCTTCCGCGCATGGTCAGATTACTACTCGGATCCACTGAAAGCACCTCATCCCTGGGACCATCATTGAATCATCGCAGAGTCGGTTCGCCTGATATCTGCCGACTAGCATATCCGGTAGCTGCGTTACACTCCGCACCGTCTTCCCACATTGTAGAGTTCGTAACGAGGGCCACCGACGTTGAGCCGCGTCGTTGTAAAGCTTGGAAGGTGGAGGAGGAAGTAGCTTGTGGACTAGTTTGCGGATCCTGGTCAGGGCCGCAGAGAGGATTCAGTCGATCGGCTGTCATTGAAACCCGGGGCCTTCTTTACGAGCTCGTCAAAGGAGGACTTGCGCAGCCTACGTCGTGGCAAACCGTGCATCGTGCTCGGTCGTGAAGGTTCACGATGGCACGTGGGGAATCGGAGGAGAGTTGCATTGTTAGTCAGCGGCATGCCAAGACTTGTCGACTTCAGCCGATCGCGAATGCGGTCGTGTCTCCGCTACTCTACCAATCCACCCCGCCTGATGGTCCGCCGGCCTCGGAGTAGCTCTTGCGATGATTGGAATTCGATCTGGAGTGTCCTGAGAGCCACAACTCTGCCGGAGAGCAGTCAGGAGAATCTATGCAAATGGAATTCCGGTCCGCAATCGCACGTCTTCTGACTCTTCTCCCATCCGAGCAGAAGACTGTAACATACCATAATGGTTGGCCAGCAAGAAGAACGCTGAGTCCTTGAGATACTGCAGGACGCCTTCCAGAAAGCTCGCCGCCGAGTAGAGTAGGCCCTCATGGTCAGCGGCTACTGCGACGTCACCTTGTATGGCAATGTATGCATCCACGCAAGACTGAGTGAGCCACCAATAAGGTACCTTTGCCATCATTGCCTTCACGATCAGCAAAGAGCGAAAGGCGTGGCATGGGTTGTTTCTGGCCTCGTGAACTGGAGTTGAGATCCGACGGTTGTCTTGGGGTACCATATCCGGGACAAAACGCAGGGTAGGTTCAAGTTCTAAGGGCTTATTGCACTCTCCAAAAGTATACAGAGTCCTCCAACTTGACGCTGTGCTGACCACGCGGCCTTTGCAGGCTTTGACCGGGGCAAAAACAATCAAAGAAAGATGAGCGATCAATTGGTTTCCCTAATGCCTGTTAGCTGACGATCTGGACAGTCTTGCAACCGGTGAAAACTCACGTAACAGGGAATTGAACCCTGGCCTTATCGGGAACTCCTGGGAACATATCCTTGAGGATATGACCCAATGAGAGCGATAAATCCTAGCCACTAGACCATTACGGACTTGATTGGATACACGATCCAAACATCGCAATCAATATAGTACCTCATCATCTCTCGGGCGGAAAAGAAACTGCGAACGTCTCTCCGAGGCCTTTGCGTATAGTAGATACCAGAGCAAATCTTGTAACGCTTGCTGATTTATGGAAGGCTATGGTGTATAGGAGGTCGTGCAGGTGAAATTCGAAATTTATGTCTGCCAAGCCTCGGGCGTACTTCCACTTCCCCGTCCTTTTCATCAGTTAGTTTCCTCAACCTCGTGACCCAAACAACACTTCGCTATAGCCCAATCGCCCGTCTTTCTCTCTCTGCTCGCTCACTTTGCCGAAAAACATTATGCTGCGTACTCTCTATGGTCTTACGAAATCTTCCGAAAGAGCCCAACTGGATCTAGAGGATGCGGTTGCAGCAGGACCGGCTTGTGCTCTCTCTACTTGTTTATGCAGCAATGGAAATTCCATTTCTGTAATAGTAGATGCAATAAGACGCATCATAATAACCTGTACCGCTTGCAGTTACCAGGTACAGGCACGAGAAGTGCCTGTGCTAGCCTGCCAGCACACTAGAGTCCCCAAGCTGCTTGTAGTAATTCAAGAGATCGGACGATGAAGTAGCGTTATATATCAATCGAGTCGCCAGGTCCACTTGCAAGTAATCAGTTCCCAGATATCGAATCGTGGTTCCAACAGGTACGGTCCTACAATTCCGACCGATCAAAATCAGCGAAATCCACACCCACGCTAGGTCATGGCAAAGATGCCGAAAGCTTACACATTATCCGCTTTGGCACTCTTGGAATTACCCTGCCATCTAGTCCCGATGACCGAGCAGCTGGAGAAGACGTATAGTACATCATAGTTGACATCCGTAACCAATGCACCGCTGTATCCTGAGCTTGAAACAGAATCATATACTGCACTTCGATTGGTGTACAATGGAGTGGGGTCTCCAAATGTCGCTCCTTCGTCGGTGTATTGAAACTCGGGGGCTAAGGTGACATCGACGAGTGCTGCGCCAGTGCCATTGCCCTGAGAATCGGTTTGGAAGATGGAGAACCAGCGTCGTGCGATGTTGGCTGCCTCGGGTTCTGATAGGCAAGGTTCTGTCGCTGTGGGAGAAGTTGTGTATCCGAGGGCGAAGGGGACGACGGCGAGTATTGAGAGGATTTGCATTTTGGTTTTGGGCAGGCTTGACTGGATGCTGCATCGATAGTGTGGCCGTGTTGCTTGAAAACAACAGCTGCCGCTATCCGAGTAGACATTATATGTTACTGAACAGCGTCTTTGCTTTTCAAGCTTTGGTCCTTGCCCGACCATGTACTTCCCCTCATGATCAGCATGGGAGAGGCTTGCTGCTGAATCGATGCTTGACCCAAACAGGCAAAAGGGAAGGCACCATTTTGAGTTTCTAGTTGTGTGCACGACCTGCATGGGCTCTGAACACAAGGCCATCACTTCTGGTACTCTTCTTTCGCTACCCATACAATCCGGATAATCACAGCTCGTGGAAGAAGTAGTAGATTGCAGCAAAAGACTTCCGTCTCAAGCAATCATTCCCATCGTAGTAGGCATGAACAATGGGGCCGATTGGTCGAGAAGCTTCGAAGACAGAAACTCTAATGGGCCCAAAGCCTCTGCAGAACATCAATACTCGTATTAATCATGAGATCTTTTATGTAGCTCGAGTGCAATACATCCTTCCTGTGGCAATATCAGTCTACTTCACGTCAAGGTCCTGTGCTACGCGATGTTCTCGGCGCAGGGTCACCACGGGCGAAGAGCCTCATGAGCATCGATCTATTGTCGACAAAGGGGTGAGGACGTTAATGAGCAAATTTACTAAGTCTTCGTCTTTGGGTCTCGACTCTCACGTGAACCACGGTCGTATACGACGCACAATCCTGCCACTTTTCACGACAAATGTATGAAGCGTGCCTCATCACAGGCCGTGTGTGATCGGGGGTCCCTCATAGACTGCGAATAGTTAGAACACAACTACGAACATACAAAGCCGACACGTACCCTTACGAGCCCACAGCAAATAGTAAGCTGTGCTGAGGACGAAAAATCCCACGAACACAACACTGGCATAGTTCATGCCTGTTGCTGTAACCGGCAAAGTTGTCGGCATCGAGAATAATACCATCTGAAAGGCAATCCAGACGACCGTGACCCCATTGACAAACCAGCCAACGACAGGAGGAAACCGAAATCGAGCTGTCGATACAGCTTTTCGACCTTCGAGCATGCTCACAGCGACTGGAAGAGCATAAGCAGCTGCGAGTCCAATCACTCCCACGGAGGCGAATGCGGTAAAAGCACTCGTTGAGCCAAGATTTATCAGGCCTAGCAGCATTTGGATAACTGTCGTGAGTAGTAAAGCCATCACGGGCGTGTCACCCAAGTCGAGCCTGGACCACAGACCAGAGAAAGGAATGGCATGGTCCATGTGAGACAAGCATTAGCACAGAACTAGCGGAATACAGACCTCGTACCAACCTTGCAAAAGCCCATGTGCAACGCGATGCCGTGGTAGTAATGGAGACCGAGCAGAACACAGCCACTCCCAACACAAAGAACATGAGCCCCAGGCCGCCTCCGGGACTTCCCATCACATGATTGAAGATATATGGAAGGCCCTGGGCAGCCGGTGCATTAAGTACATCCTCAAGCGGTGGCAGTGTGAAGCAGATTGGCAGAATGAAGAAGAGTCCCATAATGGCAGAAAGAGGGACACTCAAACACATAGCCTTGGGTAGCATTCGCTCGGGTTCGTGCACTTCTTCTGCCATGCTCGATATCATACCTATCGCTGAAAAAGTGTAGGCGGCGGGCAGCAGACCAATGGCAAAGCTCCAGGGACCCCATCCACTGAGTTTGTTGTTGTAGTGAACCAATGCGTATGCAGCGCTGTGCCGACCCTCTTTCGCGGTCGCAGATAGGCCAATGAATACAACCATGATGCAGAGAAGGTTCCAGCCAGCCGCGATTGTATCGACGTATGGCAGAAATTGGTTGCCAAAAGCGCAAATGCAGAAGACTGCAATGCAGATGGCGTAGAACATCAATAGCAGCTGCAAGTCAGTTGCCGCCCAATCCGGGTGATACATTGTGACAGTCCCAGCGATAAGTGAGGCGAACCCAAAATTGACTGACAAGGCAATGGTCCAGTTGCCCACGAGCCAGATCCAGCCTGTCATGAATGAGAGTGTGGTGCGCGCACGACCAGCAGGCATCAGTTGATGCACCCCTAGTTGTCACGGCAGAGGTCAGCGACGATCTGGCAGCTACAGCGTACAGCAAGCCCATACAGAACTGCGGTCCACCAGCGGTCGGAAATTTTGATGCGAGCTGTGTTGATCATAATGCATCAGTCACATAATTTCGATCGAGCATAACTCTCGGCGTCGCAGCACATACCTCTGCGAGACTCATTGCCACCGCTTGATCGAGGACAGACACCATAATCCAGCCGATGAAGTACGGCAACTGGCCGCCTCCGATAATTGCAGAGTTCAGTGCGGTCCCTTCTCCGAATGGGACAGCAACTTTTGATGTGAAAATGTATGGGTTAGCTGCTACTCCGCACTGTGAACCAACGATTGAGAGGCTCACTAATGGCAATCGACTGGAAAAGAACAGCCGATAAAGTCCTGTTTCTCGTCAACACTGGCGTGTAACCCAGCGCGACGAGACCGGCATCCTCTTTCTCGACACGGTCGACAGTCACTCCATCGTGCGAACGCTGCACTTCAAGTATGCCTTCTTGCTTTCGATCATCGAGGCTGACGGAGGACGCTTTGTTTGTCGACATTGTTGAGTCTGTGAGTTGACAACGAGATACTGTCGATGCACCTCGCAAAAGACATCTCAAGCCAGCACTCTTGAACAGTACAATAGCCAGTGAGGTGTTATCTGCAGATCGTGTCCAAATGACTACCATTTCTGGCTAGCATGTGGCTGATGAAAAGGCGGGGGCCGCTACTAGGGAACGCATGTGAAGTCAGTCGGGCTTCGGGTAGCATGTATCTTGTGCAATGCATTCGTCCAAAGCTAATTCAGGAGCATTGGACTCTTTTTCCGACCACGGTCAATATCATGCCATCAGAACAGGAAGACGTTTGTGAAACTGATCTGAACATGTCCCACCAATTCAGTTCGATCTCCGGTCGACTCCAGATGTCTCTTAACAGATCTGCCATCAATACGAGATTTCCGAAGGCCAGGTACGAAGTTGATTTTGATAGAGAATCCGACACTGCCTTTCGATCCTGGGCGTATAGACAATGTGATCCTACCACGAGTAATGGGAACATCAGACAATGGGTCATCATCCCGGGGAGTGGCTGATCGAGAAGCGACGAGACTGCTTGTCGGACGACGAGTTGCACTGCGGCATCATCTATGCGTCTGCCTTGTAATGCGCGATACGCGTAAATGATCGCGCTTGTTTCATATAATGTGCAAAAGGAATCCCAGTGCCCGGGAAGCGTGAAGTCCGGGCCATAGGATCGTGCTGCCTGCCCAACCAGCGATGCGAGGATATCTGACACGCATCTCTCGGCCAGTCGGTATCCGTCGTCTTCCGGTAAGTGGTCGTGAACGATATTTCCAAGGAAAGCAACCTCCGAGTAGACTTTGAGAACCTTGAGGAAAGAGTCACCGCAAGGTAACTTTCCCCACCATGCATGAACATCTGCAAACATGGACCAGATCGTAGGCTCGAAGAATGGTTTATCGCCGCTCACCAAGGAGCACACCAGGTCGACCGTAGCAAACACACTCAGGAGATGCGTCTGCAGGCCACCGGCCAGAAGCATCTGCGATGGAATAGCAGTCCACGTGGACAACATTGACGAGCCTCCCTTGAGATGCGACTCCGAAGCATTGTTCTGGAGATCAGGCGCAATCACGCCGTCAAGAATACAGAACATGCAGACAACCTGAAACAGTTGACGAGCTTCATCGACCGAGTCCACACCACATTCGATGCGACTGCGGAATTTCGTCAAAGCGACTTGTCGTGCCTGCTCTTGACTTCGAACACCAGAGCCTGCTACACAGCTCGCTTTGTTGGAATATAGCAAGTGATGATGCGCTTGCGAAACAGCCAGGATTGTTTCTGTCAGAACAGGCTCGTGCATTAGCATCTCCTCGTCCAGCGATATAAGCTGCTCCGACAACTGTAGTCTTGGCCATACAGCATTCCTGAAATAGAGAACCAAAGATTGCGGAAGAAATGGCGACGGTGATGCAGGAGATGCTGGAGGTGTCGAAAGTGGTCCGCAGTCATTCACAGGAGATCCCATTGTAGAGTGGAAACCGTGCCCTTCCAGAGTAGCGCCAATGGTTTTCAGCCGCCCGCGGAAGGCAGCACCCCCCACCCACTGCAGCTGTTTCTGTGAGTAGTCGCATGCTCCTCCGGCGAGTAAGCACTTTGTGCACGCTGGTCGCCTCAGGTCGCACTTCAGTCTTCGCTTCCGACAGGGCCAGCACGATCCGTCCACCACCCTCGGACCCATTCTGCAGCTGTGTCAAACGTTACGGGCGGCTGGTCAAATACTTGCCGTTGTTGGTATCGAGACTGTCGAAGTCATTTCATTTTCCCCTGTCATTGAAGGGACGATCAGACAGGTGGAGATACGGCACGCTTTCCACAAGCTCAGGTTCGGAGCTTCGACTTCGGCTGCCTTCCCGCATACCACAATTGGCAACATCCTGGCCTAGCGCCGATTGGTGACTACGGGCCCATAATCTCCAACTTATCATTAAGTTGCGATGCGATGAAAGAGTGCCAGACGCAATATCTCGAAGCGCTTCAAAGCTGAAAATGTCTTCCACAACAATCAACCTGCCAAATGGTACCGCATATGAACAGCCAATTGGCTTGTTCATCGACAATGAATTCAGGCAAGGAACTGGAGACGAATTCGAGGTCGTGGATCCTGCCTGCGATAAGCCCATACTGAGTGTGCGAGGTGCTTCGCCCAAAGATGTGGATATGGCGGTCGAAGCTGCCAGAGAGGCGTTTGACAACGGACCTTGGTCGGATTTCACCCCAAAGGAACGCTCCACGATCCTCTTCAAGCTCGCGTCGATCTTGGATCGTGAGAGAGGACTTCTGGCTGCCATTGATGCTTACGATTTGGGGAAGCCTTACGAAGCTGCACTCGCAGGCGATCTGGATGAGACGGTGAACGTCTTTGAGTATTATGCTGGCTGGGCTGACAAAATCGACGGCAAGCAGATCGATACCTCAGCAGAGAAACTGTGAGCTGCACAGCCACCACAACTCAGATCTGAGGTTCTCATGCCTTCACAGGTGCTATACGATCCAGGAACCACTGGGCGTGTGTGCTCAGATTATTCCTTGGAACTTTCCAATCATGAGTAAGTGTAGTCGATAAAAGGCATCTTCCACACGCGAAAGACCTGTATCAGGCATTATGGTCTCTTCCACTGATTGCTTTTGACAGTGCTCGCGTGGAAAGTTGCGCCGGCACTGGCCTGCGGAAACGTGGTGATCCTAAAGCCAGCAGAGCAGACTCCACTGTCAGCAATGTACTTCGGCAAGCTGGTAACAGAGGCGGGTATCCCGAAAGGTGTCGTGAACATCATCCCGGGATTGGGCTCCGTCGCTGGCAAAACTCTGGCGGAGCACGAGAAAGTGGACAAAATTGCCTTCACAGGCAGCACAGCCACCGGAAAATCCATTATGCGATCTGCGGCAGCGAATTTGAAAAATATCGCCCTTGAGTGCGGCGGTAAATCTCCTCTGATCATATTCGAGGATGCTGAGATGAACAATGCGGTCCAATGGGCGCATACTGGGATCATGGACAACTCGGGCCAAGTTTGTACATCGACTTCCAGGATATATGTGCACGAGAGCCGCTATGAAGAATTCACCAAGGCTTTTGTCGAGTATACGGAGCGAAACGCGAAAGTTGGGGCGCCTTTTGAAAATGGAGTCAGCCACGGACCACAGGTATCCCGAGCACAATATGACAAGGTGTTGAATTACCTCAAACAAGGCAAACAGGAAGGAGCCCGGGCGGTGACAGGAGGTGCGAAAATCGATCGCAATGGGTACTTCGTCCAGCCAACCGTCTTTGTCGATGTAAGCCTTCCCTAGCCCGTGGCTTCGAGTACTGCTAATCTCCTGAAGGCCTCTGAAGACTCCACGATCATCCGCGAGGAGATATTTGGCCCAGTAGTGACGATCAGCAGATTCGTGGATGATACTGATGCGATTGCGAAGGCGAACAACACTTCGTATGGGCTCGCTGCCGCACTCTTCACCGAAAAGATCTCGCGAGCCCACAAAGTAGCGCGGAAGCTTAGAGCCGGCATGGTATGGATCAATTCGAGCGGAGACTCGCACTATGGAATTCCGTTTGGGGGCTTCAAGTCCTCGGGCATTGGTCGAGAGCTTGGGTCGTACGCTCTGGATGCATACACGCAGACAAAGGCCGTGCATGTGAATCTCGCTGTTTGAACTCTAGTGCCAGTTCATGGAGTTGTTCCATGCATGGAAAGTTATAGACCATTTTGCGCCGTTGGTAGTGCGCGAATTCACGCTGTGGGATGCTGTCGAGTGTTCAGAGAGTCAGAGACTCTGTCCGTTGAGCTGCAGTTTACAGCCTCTCGGACCAGTTTCACTTCATGTTGGAGCTTGCTGGAGCTACTGTGGCTGCCAATATCCTCGTTGGCTGTCAGGATGCTGTCCCGGACCCAGCGTGGTAGGGTTGGATCCGAAGGAGGTCATGCTTGCTTGTTCGTGCATGGGAGCACCGCAAGGCGCTCCCTCGTCCCATGTTTTGTCGCGTCTTTGCAATGCACTTGGCTTGAGCTTCCTTCATATGACAGATGGTGCCGGGTGGCACGATCCATGCTCGAATCGAATGAGCCACTTGTGTCATGCCTCGAGCTCAAACTCACATCAGATCCTTGCCTGCGATCAATCTTCGGCATGCGGGCATCTCTAAGGCAGGTTCAAGCGGACTGCAGGCCCAGAGATGGCGGTTTTCCTGGATACAGTCATAGTCATTGGCTTTGCACCCGATGAATACGACCCCCAAGTGGAAGAAGATGCGACTGATGTTGTGCCACCGCTAACTAAGTTAGTGATGTAAAATCTTACGTAAGCCCTCACGTTCCGGACGTAAGCCAAGGAATAAGGCAGTAAGGCAGCCATAATCGACCTTTCACCACCTCTATACCATGCGATCCACGTATTTAGTCTATCTTACACCCTCGTCGTGCCTTGACAGGGTAGCTATACCATGAAGGCAGGTCGTAGCGACGAACTACACCGCCTATACCAGCAAATCCAGCGGCTTGTGCGATTTCTAACGGTGGGCTCGTCCTATCGAGTTTGGTAGGCGTATTGCTAATGGCACCAAAGAAGCCTCCGAAGGACGCGAACACTACGAAGAAACGTATTGGCGACGATGTCGACTCTAAGACACTACCTCCGCCGCAACATCTACCTCCGCCGCAACATCCACCTCCGCCGCAACATCCACCTCCGCCGCAACATTCACCTCCGCCGCAACATCCACCTCCGCTAGTAACTCGGCGCTCGAACAGGCACCGAACTACGTCCACCCAGCCGCCACCTGCCAATAACGATAATGAATTCGAGGGCTTTGGAGATGACGAGGTAGAGGCAGAGGCAGAGGCAGAACCATCAAAGAAACGCGAGCGGAAGATGACGCGGAAGCTACGCGAATCCCTTGCGTTCAGCGATATAGATACTATCGCAGACGCAACGGAGGTTGATATAAACATCGCGAGCGCATCAGAACTACCAATTCGGACACTTCGCAGGCAGCGGAAGAAGACTAAGCAGCCTATACCAAATCAGCCGATTCCAAAGACGCCTGGAAGGACGGCATTTCCGACTGCAGCATCATCTAGCAGTAGTCACGGCGAGACTACTAGTACGGAATTGCCTCGCCGGCCAGCTAAACGAGCTAATCCACCGGCCGCACCACCACGGCGAGTTCCTACAACATACAATTGGACGTGGCATGAGATCGAAGATGCGGTAGTACATAAGGGCATAGCTCTGACCTCGAATATGCGCTGGTCAACAGTCAACCGCGATAAGGACTGGAATGCTGGCGTCAGGCGGCATACGTGCAAATTCTGCGGTTTCGAGCGATCCGACGAGGATCATATGCGTATTGAATTACACTGGCGTGTCTGCGAACGCTTACCTGACGGCCCTTTGAAACAGCGGTATCAAAAGCCGTCAGCAAAAGTACCTCAGTTTCGGAGTCTTACTACCGAGCAGAAAGCCACTATTGATCACAACTGGTGTACCTTTATCTTCGATAACGCGAAGGAGCTCAATATAGGTCAGAACGCGGATTTCTTAAGGTTTATTGAGTCACTCGGAATTGACTGGCGTCCACCATCTAGACCTACCTTGTCCGGCACGCTAATGGACAAGGCAGATCGCGAAGACACAAGGCTTCTATGGGACGATGTTACCAATTGCGAAGGCGTTACTCTAATTAGCGACGGCTGGTCAAACCTTCGAGGTCAGCACATTCTAAATCTGCTGCTTTGTACGCATTTGAAGTCCTGGCTGCACTCCTACGTTGAGACAGACGCCGAGTCAATGACAGGTGAATACATCTTCCAGCAGCTAAGGGCTGTTATCGAACAAGCCGAATCCAACAACACACGGATCTTAGCCGTCTGTCTGGATGGCACCTCAAACAACGAGAGCGCTGTTCAGTTTCTCCAGAAAGATTATCCGCAGATTGAGCATATCGTCTGTTTCTCGCACCGTGCGAACCTTATCGGTACAGACTGGCAATCGATTGATATAATCAAGCACTGGCTTCATATTGCGAAGAGTATTACACGCTGGATCAAGGCTCACGGACTATCACGCGCACGCATGCGGAAATGGTCACGGAACAAGAATCTTACATGGATTGAGCCGAAACTACCTAGCCGCACTCGCTGGCAAGGTACTGTCGAGCTTCTGAAGTTTCTAAAATCTGCGAAGAAAGCGATCAAGGCCTTCCTAAGTGACTCGGATAATCCACCTCAGAAGCTTGATGGCAGGCAGAAGATAGCCTTTAAGGAGATATCAGACTACTGCAACCTGCGAGGCCTATGGCCTGCGGTAGATTGCCTCCTTCATCTCTTCGATCCGTTGCTCCAGGTAACTATTCAATTGGAGGCAGACAAGCCGCTAATGTCAGCGGTTTATCCAGCATTCAACCTACTCAAGGAGAGGCTATTCCAGCTTGAGATCGACCCTGCTATTACGAACGGTTTCGAGACTAGTCCTGTTGAGTTGCTAAACGAATTACGCCAAACCTTGAGTTCACGCTACGACGAGATCGTGCTTGATCACCCTCTTACGCTTATAGCGTACCTTGGTGACCCATTCGAACGAGCCAAATGGAACAGCGCTCTAACGTCGAATGAGTGGACTGCGATTAAGCAGTACCTACACGAACAACAAGCTATCTATGAGTCTCAAAATGGCTGGGCGGTACACATGGAAATAGAGCTACGCAAGCTTGCAGACAATCTAGGTGAATATAGCCTTAACGGCGACTGGAAGCTTGGCATACCGATTGAGGCATGGGGCGACAATCTTCCTCAATGGCAGAGGGAACACGTTAAGCTCGCTCGGCAGGGTAAAGACAAGTGGAAGTACACCGACGCATTTACCTTATGGTCTATGTCGAGCGTTCAGAAGGATTCTCAGCTTGCGGAGCTTATGAAGAAGGCTTTATCGATCCGGATCTCCACAGGCCCTGCTGAGCGTAATTGGAGTGCCTTCGGTATTATTCATACCAACAAACGCAATCGACTAAACGCTACGCGAGCCGGCAAGTTGACGAAGTTATACTGGAACCGCCGGGTACGAGACAAAGGTACCAAAGGCTTAGAAGCCGCTGAGCTATATCTCCCCGATCCAGCTACTGTCTTACAACCTCACTACCTAATGGAGTACAAGAGCTACGCTGCAGAGGAAGAGGCTATCAACATTGAGCCTATGCTTGATCACACCGGCGACACGACTTCCGACGGCGACACTAGCGACGAAACTACCGAGACCGTAGAATAATCGATTCCACTAGCTTAGCATTCTCTCACACAGTTTGGAGGTATTTCTCGGCGTCTGATTGGCCAGAACCGGCGTCAGGGCGGCTACCGCCGCCGCCCTCAACCCCAACCGGCCTTTTATCTCGAACCAACCCAACCTCACCGGGACTACGAACACACCTCTGGGCACCCAGGTCCATCACACGCCTCTTCTGCACTACCACGAGACCCTGCATACCCGCCAATTGGTCCAGCTGGCCCAGAACCACCTCATTGTCGCAGGAGTGCCCAAGGCCACTTTCCACGAAGTCCAAACGAGGCTATGTATTGGCCCTGTGCCTCTGCCATTCCACACAATCGTGCAGAGGCACAGCCTCCGTGGCTCAACGGTAAGATTCATCCTCCAGTCATCTCAGGGCCTCTGGTTCAACTCTCAGGATGAAACATGAAAATCACTTTCTAGGTTTACCGAATATACACGATATGGATTATTTACACTGATCTGAAGAGAGCAATCAAATATCAATCAAATCGCTTCAATTCAGTGATTTCCTGACTAACGAGCTCATAGGCCTCTACCTTCTCTTTTTGTTGGTAGAGGCCTTATGATTTTGACCAATTAGAGGGCCGAGAAAGCCTGCCACTTATTGAAACCAGTGCCAATCGTAGTTTTAAGGCTTCTAATGACGTGGTTTGATTGAGAAGCCTCTTTTTACGTAGCTCACTGCCGCGTAAGTTGCTGACTAAGCTTACCGCGGGTAAGTAAGCCGAGGTTTACATTGCTAGCCACCGCCAGAGTCAGATTATGCTTGTTGCTCGCCTCTTCCGTAACCTACTTCTGGGTGCGCGATTGCAAGTATGACAGAGAAAATCGTGACTGCGCGTGAGAAAGCTGTCGTGATTGTAGTTGTTGTGACTGCAGAACGCGTGTTGACGCGTGTAAGAGTAAGCAGCACTCTTCTTCCGGGTCTCGCCGATAATCGTGCGCAGTGCTCATGTCAAACCTCCACGATTGGATGGCCTGATGTGCTTCGCGTCCTGCTGAAGGTTTGCAAATATCATCAAAGAAAGATGGCTCTTGTCGTGCTTCACCTCGTGGAACCGACATCAACGCCATTTCACCGAATGTCATACTCATCGACAACGCTTCCGGACATCCACAGCATAATGCTCAATTACAAGTTCCTTCTCATCTACGAGATCCTCTTGCGTATACTGGCACTGGCTTCTCAATCGTCTCTCTTCAGCCAAGGCTTGCAAGCCTCATAATGATCCTTGAAAGCCCCATCATACTTCATAATCCTCCCGAACAAATCTCCCTCCTTATCCACAATCTCCAAGAGCCGAAACGCACCAGCGAGAATAAAATCCGCAAAACTAGGCTCATCACCTCCCTGCACAAACCTGCCCTGATTCTCTTCAAGCAAAGCTTTGATAGCCCCCAGTTTCTCCTCAATATTCGTCCAAGCCTGCTCACCAGCCTGCTCACTCTTCGCAAGCTCAGTAAGTGGCATGCCGAACCTTTTTTCCCTCGTAGAATTGAAATACTCTGCGCTCTTGGGGTTGAGAATCATCTCTGGAACACGCGGAATCGCAATTGCAGGGAGTGCAGACCAGAGGTTCGCCACTGCGGTTTGTACTCGAGCGGCGTAGTCGTTGTTTGCGAACTTCAAAGAGGGCTCTGGGTAGAGGCGTTCGAGCTCGTGAGCGATTGCTAACGAGTCCATGACGTACTTATTTCCGGGGAGCTTGATTGCCGGGATAGAGTATTCAGCATTTGGATTCACGCTGGGCGGATTTGGTGGAATGCCGAAGGAATTGAGATTGGGTGCTACGTCTGGGTACTCGATCCACTCGGTCTTGTAGGGAACGTTCTTGAAGTTGAGGGCGAGCCGGGCTGGAGTTTTTGTCAGTTGCCGGCATAATGAACACTGTCCATGTGGCAGTGTGACATTCACCTTTCCAAGGGTTCAAGCTCCAGCATTTGGGCGTGCCTCTGCTAGGCAGGTCATAGAGGATAAGGCCGTCAGTGGACATGATGCTCGTAGTCTCGTTGTTTGTTGTATCGCAAGGGACCGCTGCAGAACGAGACGTGGAAGCTTTAGAAGCGACATAGACAGCTCAAGAGAGCTCTTGTGCGCCCTTCTACACGCAGATCGCACACTTGGCAGGCACAGGTGGGGCTTGTGCTACGAACGGGAAGGCGTAGAGAATAGACTTCATTATCTACAGAGGCATGGTCATGCAATACCGTAATGTACAAATCAATGGCTGCAATGTAGCCACGCCGTTGTTATCTTACAAATCGCCCCCAGTGGCAACGTTGTCAGGTGCGCTTGGAGGCTTCCGCAAGAATGCTTCCAACAGCACACCAGTCGCTACGCCAACATTCATGCTGTCGACACCGACATCTGGCACACTCTCAGCCCTCCGTCCACCCTCGATAGACACGAAGTAGTCCGCACGATTGCGTAGATTCTGTCTCAAGCCTTCGCCTTCCGCTCCGAGCATCAAAATACATGGGTGCTTCGCCAATGGACTGTCGGCAGACACGCGAGACGTACTGAGGAATTGTCCAGAGAAGTCCGCCTTGCCCGTGGGTGCCACTGCAGCATAGACTTTCCATCGGTATTTGGAAGAGTCATGTACAAAATTCGAGGGTTGCGAGACTGAGAGTAGGCGCATAGCTTCGCAAGCTCCAGCCGAGGCTTTCGCTAACACTGCGGACGACAAGTTTGCGCAGGTATTGGTGGCGACCGCAACAGCATCGACGCCATAGAAATGGCAGGTCCGGATGATGTTGCCCACGTTACCAGGATCAGTAATGCCGTCGAGCATGACGATAAAGGGATAGCGCCAGCCGCCGCTCAGAGCGTTGATGACTTTGGGGCTGCCGTTGATCTTTGCATCTTCGGCAGTCTGTGAGCCCAGTTCGATCGGGATCAAGCCTTTGCTTGACTCCGGTTTGCGAAGGCCAGTGACTGGCACTGCAGGTAGTTTCGATGCCTCTAAGATGACACCATTGTGCGGGCGACCATCTGACATCTTGTCTAGCATGGCAGTCTTGAATTCATTGCGAAAGGGAATGCCCGCTTGCTTGGCAAGCGCAACCAATGCGCTGCCTGGTTTGTCTCCAGACTCCGTGCCTTGGGCTCCAACGTCTGCATCGAAGATCTTGGGGTGAATGTACAATTTATACAGCTTGCGACGCTGTGCTTTGAGTGCCGCAAGGACGCTGTTGTAGCCATAGAGGAATTCACTTGCTGCTGTAGTGTACGGTATTGACACTGGCACCTCTTCATCTTCATTGGCCGGTCGTTTTGCACGAAATGATCGATCCGTGCCTCGTGCTTCGCGGCGATCGTGCCTCGAGTTCTCTGGCTCCCGCGCATCTCTGGTAGGTCTTGCATCTCTGGGCCTGGTTCGACCTGGTACAGTCCTACCCACTGCCAGATCGATGACACCGTCCTTGGTCACGTAGATGACACTCTTTTCGCCATCAGGCATCTCGCCCGCCAGGAACGTTCCGGCCCTGGCCTTTTTGCGGAAAAGAGAGACAACAGCTTCTGCTGGCTCTTCTTCCTGAAATGTACCTGAGGTAATGTAAGAGTTCACTGCTTTGAGAGACGATCTTGCGTCCCTTATAAGCTCAGCCACGCCATGGCTCTCTCCAGCTTCTTGCTGTTGCTGCAAGAAATGGACCTGACGACATGCATTCTTGATCGATTTCAATAGCCCTTCAGCAGGTTTTGGCTGTGCTCGAGAATTAGGCTGTCCTCGAAATCCGAGGTCAGACTCCGTCCAGGATCGTGATGCTTCGATTACAGAGAACCTTGCTGAATTTCCATCAGATGCGCTGGACCGCACTGCTGCCATTTCAGCTCGCTCTCGTCGGCCAGGATTGAATGCTTGGCTTGGTCTGTGGTAATCGCGATCTCGAGCTGCAGAGCTCGCCGGGCGGGCATCTCGACGCGTGCCACTGCGGTCTGCATATGCATTCCGAGCTCCAGCTTGATGTCCAGTGTAAGCACTCAGACGTCTCCGGTCCTCGGGTGGAGGCTTGGGAATTCGTGCATCTCGGGCGTCTCGTGCTGAGGCTCGAGCTCTCGTAGACCAGGCTTTGCCTCCTCTGTACTCGCGGCCATCATCTTTCGTGGCACGCAGACCGCGATTGATGGCAGAAGTCGTCGACACCCATGCCTGTTGTCTTAAAATCTGTGCGACCGGCAATCTGCGTAGAGAACAGACGCGCCTGCGAAGCAACGATGAAGACATGAATTGGATGTTGTGGTAGATTCCCACTTCGGAGAAAGGTTCATTGCCTGGCGGCCGAAATTCGGCCCGTGCCGCGACCCCCGGACGAACTTCCATCACGTCGCGTCCATGTTGCACGTCTTCTCGGCGCGTACCATGTCGACGTCCCTCAAGGATCGAGATACGCCTTGAAGTTGAACAAGCGACGACATCAACATGTCGTTCCACTTCGACGCCCAAGCCGGCTCCAACGATGACAGCGACACGGCCGTCGACTTGGCCGACTGGAAGTTGGGCACAGGAACGCTCAAGGCACCGCGTCCTGCGCCTCCGCCACCAGCTCCCGTCGCGCCCATGGTCGTGGGAAGCTCCAAATCTACTGCTATCGTTCAAGTCCGGGACAGTTCGTCGCCAGAAGTGCTCAACGAAGAGTCTCCTCGAAAACGCCGCCGAGCGACCACTTCGCCCTCGCCGCCCCCGCCTCCTCTCGGCTTCAAACCAATCAATGCCCCGTCGCATCGCTCATCCGGGCCGAGTTCGATAAACCCTGTGGATTCCGACGCATCTCCGGAGGCTGATACACTGTTCGTAGAGAACGAGACTCCGAAGCGCGCAAAGGGCAAAGGGAGGGCGTATGGATCTGGACAAGCCGGAAGTCCCTCAAAATTGGTGGTGGAGGTGTCAAGAAGAGAAGCCAGAAGAATCCGTGATTACGATGATTTGCGGCACGGCGCAGAACGCGTTCGGAAGGTTCTGAGCGAACACTCCTATGAAGATGGAGCGGTACTTTACAAGGTCCAGTTCGGCAACTTTTATGATGACTACGTAAGTCCGATGCCCTTTCCGCTTTCACGAGCGAGCTGGCACTGCGGATTCGCCTACCGCCTGGCTCATTGTCATGGCATGTGGCGACTTTCACATGTCAGCCCTCAACTTGCCTTCACTTAACCTTTGCATGACCATAAAAGGCGCCTGCTTCGTGCTCCTCAACCTCGACCTCGACATCAACATTCAATTCATCCACCGCAAGCGCATTCTGACCCATTGAGAACAGGTGCCTTTCAACGACCTGCTCGACTACGACAACGGTGAAGAGGCTATTGCAGAATTCAACGACGTCGGCCCACCTGTTGAGCAACCGGCACCAAGTCGGGGCGTTTCTCGCACAGGTCGGAACACTCGCAGTGGCAGGATGTCTTCCTCGCGTCCGAACGCTGGCAAACGAAACAATGATGGTTTCGTGAGCACCGTTGACAACGTAATCGACAGTGACGAAGCGCGTTCTGAGGATGAGACGCCAGCTTCTCGCCTACTTCGCGGCCGCAAGCGCAAACAACAAGACATCTCCCAATACGTGGACATAGGCGAGCCTGAAGACGAAGAAGAGGAAGACGATTACTCAGAAGATGAGCTGCAGCGTCCCACCCGCGCCGGACTTCGTAAATCCAGCCGATCTGTCAATGGACGTACTATGCGCACTCGCCGTCAATCCATTGCAGTCAGCGAGGATGACGACGATGACGACGAAGACGACGACAGTGACAATCTCCTCGCGTCTGACCTGCCCGCCACACGCCGGCGCAAGCGCGGCCGTCCTGGACCACCAGCGAAGAAGGCTAAAATCGTTCGTGAAGGAGCTCGCCACAGTTCACGCACCACGAGACATGTCGGTGGCATGACCGAGGTTGAAGTTGACGACATCTACCGATCAGAGTCCGAGGAGCCTAAGCAGCCTTCCAAGCCCAAGTCGGTTGGTGTTCGTGAAGTCTTCAAAGACTTGCCACGTAATAACGAATTCCGCATGCGTCATTCGCAGTATTGTGATGTGTGTGGAGAAGGCTCAAATTTCGCGAAACTCATCTGCTGCCAAGGATGTTCTCTGGTATATCACAAGCAGTGCCTGGGTCACCGAACCAATCGCGAGCATTTGGTCACTAAAGTTGACGAGGACGATTTTGTCTTGCAGTGCCGTCGCTGCGTGGCTTTTCCCCGAAAGAAAGATCCAGCAGCTCCAGATCAGGGCAAATGTCAAGATTGCAGACAGCACGGTGCGGCATGTCGTCCGTTCAGACCACGCAAGTCTGCAACCCAAGAGCAGCGAGACCGGGAGGATAACGATGGCGTGGATCCCATATACGATGTTTCATCGGAGAAGATCAATAACGTCGAAACCGTCATGTTCCGTTGCACGAACTGCTTTCGGGCGTATCATTACGAGCACCTGCCTTCTCGAGCCGACTATGACATGATGGAGCTGGAAGCTGATCCTGAGCAACGATTCCGCGAATACAGTCGAGACTGGAAGTGTAAAGACTGCGTAGAAATGCCTGCCAAGGTCTCTGGACTTATTGCCTGGAAGCCTATAGATGAGGACCTCTACGACCCAGAGCGAGGTTTCGACGGACTTGAGGAAGAAGATAAGGTGTACTTGGTCCGCTGGGACGGCATGTCATATTTCCGGGCGAAGTGGATGCCGGGCCCTTGGGTATGGGGTGTAACGCCTTACAACACACGCAAAGCATTCATGAAACGTGAAGACACTCAACATCCAAAGATGCGCACAGAAGACGCTATACCAGAAGACTATCTGCGCACCGATATCGTCCTCGACGTCAAATTCACCAGCATAGTGGACATTAGCACCCAAGAGATCGATAAGGCTCGCATACGGGAGGTAGACAAGGCGCTCATCAAGTACAAAGGTCTCACATACGAAGACGCAGTGTGGGAGACACCCCCGGGACCAGACGATGGCGATAGATGGACTGATTTCGTGATTGCCTACAACGACTGGGTGGCTGGACGCTACGTGCGACAACCAAAACTCAACGCGCTCAAGACACGACTAGAGAAGGTCCGCAAAGAAGACTTCCGCACTCTTGAGAAGACTTCGCAGCCCGAAACACTCGAGGGCGGCAAGTTGATGGAGTATCAGATCCAGGGCATGAACTGGCTCTACTACAAGTGGTTCACTCAGAAGAATGCCATTCTTGCAGATGAAATGGGCCTCGGCAAGACAATTCAAATCATCGGTTTCCTTGCCACGTTGGTCCAAGAGCACAATTGCTACCCCTTCCTGGTAGTTGTGCCCAACTCGACCTGTCCGAATTGGCGACGAGAGATCAAGCGATGGGCACCAAGCCTGCGCGTAGTGGCCTTCTACGGCACGCGGGAGAGCAGAGATCTCGCCATGAAGCATGAGCTCTATCCCGATGGTGCCAAAGATCTTCGATGCCACGTCGTGGTCACCAGTTACGATGCTGCCGCAGACGACAACTGCCGAAAATTCTTCAAAGGCGTGCAATGGCAAGGCCTTATTGTCGATGAGGGTCAACGTCTAAAGAACGACAAGAATCAGCTCTATAGCGCACTAGGTGCGCTGAGATGTCCTTTCAAGGTTCTCCTTACCGGCACACCGCTACAGAACAACCAGCGCGAGCTATTCAATCTGCTCCACTTCTTGGACGACAGCTTCGACGCTGCGGCTCTCGAAGAGGAGTTTGCTGAGCTTGACCAAGAAAAGATCGCAAAACTCCACGACATGATCAAACCGTTCTTCTTGCGGCGCACAAAGGCACAAGTGTTGACATTTCTGCCGCCTATGGCACAAGTCATTGTGCCGGTCAGCATGAGTATCGTGCAGAAGAAACTATATCGAAGCATTCTTGCCAAGAATCCCGACTTGATGAAGGCTATCTTTAGCGCCGATGCCAACCTGAAGCAAGGAGAGCGAGCAAGCTTGAGCAACATTCTCATGCAATTGCGGAAGTGCTTGTGTCATCCATTCGTGTACAACAAGAGCATCGAAGATCGCCATGTGGATATGTCAGCTTCACATCGAAATCTGGTCGATGCAAGCTCAAAGCTCAAGTTACTGGAGCTCCTACTTCCGAAGCTCAAAGAACGCGGGCACCGAGTCCTTATCTTCAGTCAGTTCCTCGAGATGCTTGACTGTGTCGAGGACTTCATGGACGGCATGCAACTGCGATATCAGCGCCTCGATGGTCAAATCAGCTCGCTCATCAAGCAAAAGCGAATCGACGAGTTCAATGCACCCGACTCGCCGTTGTTTGCCTTCTTGCTCTCGACCCGTGCTGGCGGTGTGGGCATCAATCTGGCCACGGCAGATACAGTCATCATCCTCGACCCCGATTTCAATCCCCACCAAGACATTCAAGCACTGTCGCGTGCTCATCGAATTGGCCAGCAGAAGAAGGTCTTGTGCTTCCAAATAGTGACTCGTGCCAGTGCGGAAGAGCGCATTATGCAGATAGGTCGCAAGAAGCTTGCGCTCGATCATGTGCTCATTCAAGAAATGGACGCCGATGACGCTGAGCAAACTGATCTGGTGTCTGTTCTTCGCCATGGTGCAAGCGAGTTGTTCGAGGATGACGGCGAGCAAGACATCGTATACGACTCAATGGCCGTTGATCGGCTGATAGATTGTTCGCACATGGAAGACACTAAGGCCGGCGAAGACAAGACCGCAGAAACACAGTTCTCCTTTGCACGTGTGTGGGCGAACGGCGACGCGTCCCTACAGGATGCAGTCAACGAGGATGAAGACTCGGTGCCAGATCCTGGTGTGTGGGCGAACATTCTCAAAGAGCGCGAACGTATTGCTGCGGAGGAAGCAACCGCCAAAGCTGAAGCGTTCGGGCGTGGACGTCGTGCTCGTGAACGTATCGATTACGCAGGTGAGGGCGCTGACGCGGAAGCGGTAGAACTTACACCTGTGACGCGTCGCAAAAAGAAGGACACCGGAGGCGACAGCGATACCGATTTCCAGGCCGACGAAAGTGACGATGATGCTGATGAACCAGGTGAGGACATGGAGAACGGTGAGTTGCTGGACCTGGAGGCACCACGTACTAAAGCAACTGCAGGCAAAACCTCAAAAGGTAAGACCCCTTCCAAAATCGCGAAAGTGGCACCTAAAACGGCCTCCACTCCATCGAAAGTGCAGTCAAGGGTTGCTGGGAAGCCGAAAGCTGCATCCCAGAAACCAGCTCCCCCTGCCAAGCCAGGCCAGAAGAGTTCTCTCAGCAACTCAGCGGCAGCCAGAACGCAATCGCAAAAGGCTGCGGGGGCGCCCAAGAAGCCAAGGCTGAAGAAGTCTGTGCCGAATGGCAACGGCGGCCCCAATACGTTGACACCGATACGGACGCCAAAGAAGAGGTCTTTGCCTTCAACAGGCAAGAAGTCTTCCAAGGCCACGAAGACATCTACTTCACCCATGAAGATGTCTGAAGCTGAGGTCGTTGTCATCAGTGATGACGAGGTTATGCCTTACACTCTGAAATCATCCCTGAAAGAAGCACAAAAGGAGAACATACACTGAAACGATATGTTGCAGACTATCCCACATTCAAGCGTATCATTGTACCTGCACCAAATGCCTCGACTTCCACGGATCCAACAGCAAATGCACTCGCAGCAACCAACGGAGAGTCTAGCATATCAGGCGAAAAGTCGCACAAAGTTGAGCCACCTGGAATCACATGCAAAGCTTGTGGCCGCTATCATCCAGTCGGCAGCTGCCCACTCAAACTTGCTGGTGTGGAGTTTTGTAATCTGTGTGGTATGGCTCATTACGGCCATGCCCGCGTGTGCCCACACATTCAGTCAGAAACACAGGTAACTTTCAGGGTTGTTACGTGCTCGTTGTAAATTCTGACAATGCGATAGGTCCGTGCCATGCTGGAAGCGCTCAAGTACTCAAATGAGCCAGAACATCTGGTCAATGAAGCGAGGCGCTACTTGCGTGGGCTGAAGGGAAATCTCGTGCAGCTCAAGAAGAAGAAAGAGGAACAGCAGCATGCTCAACGCGAGGCTGCTCTTGCAGCACAACAGACTCAGATGTACAACCAGGTTGGGTACAGTGTCCCTTCTTGGGGTGGCTATTGAGTGATGTCGCAGGGCATCGATCGAGACGCGAAGCGTCATATCAGCTTGCTAGAACAGCGAGCATCAGCTTCAGATACCCATTGATGCAGCCAAACACTTGCTACGGCAAACTCAATTGCAACTTGAATGCATCTTTCGCCACTATTTCCTCCCTCTTCGCCTCCAATTCCTTGACATCCCATTTTGCATTCAACAACCTCCCACTAAGCCACTTCCTATCCTCCTTCGTCAACCACACACAAAACGCCCCACAAAGCCCTGGACTATCCGTCAAGAACGGCCTGAACTCTTCCGGCACCGTCTCATCGGCCATCTCACTAAGCACCGATCCCGGATGTACCGCAAAAGAACTCAATCCTTGATCCGCACACTGCTCGTGAATGTGTTCCAAGAGCTTCAACTGCGCGCATTTCGATACGCAATATTGGGTATTCGCAATTGGGCCCCGCACAAGAACTGACGCGAGGGAGGAGACTCCGATGAAGAGTTTCGCGCCGTCTGAAGTGTTGAGTAATAATGGTATGAGAAATTTCGCACAATAGAATGTTCCAACGTAGTTCACATTCGTCGCATTCAGGAACGTCTCTGGATCGGTCTCTGTGATTTGTAGTCTGACCGGTCCAGAAAAGCCGCTGTTAACAACTACAGCGTCCAAACGGCCAAACCGGGAAATTGTCTTTTCAGCGAGAGAAGATACAGAAGCTGAAGATGTGATATCGCAGGATACAACTTCGATTTCGACTTTTGAATTGAGGGCTTTGCATGTTGCGGCAGTTTCTTCAAGGCCTGAAAGACGGCGAGAGGCGAGGATGAGAGCTGTGCAGTCTGCTTTGGCGTATGCTGTGGCAATCTCAGCGCCGATGCCGCGAGAGGCGCCGACGATGCAGACGACAAAAGGTTTCGGTAGTGTTACTGTTGAGGGGTCGATGTCTGCGCTTGGGTGGGAGTGGGAAGTTTGGAAGGCTGCGCCGATGGATTTGGTGCCCCAGTCTGCCATTCTGATGGTTAGTTGGAACTTATCGAAAAGTGTTGTTCTGGTGGAAGAGTAAGGTCGTAAGAAGAGACGAAGTGAAGTGATCGTTCAACACGAGCTAGTAATGAATGAAGCTAGTCTGTTTTGCAGCTCGTTGGCAATGGGAAATCCTACGTCCATTCTGCTGCACTGACCAGCGTAGCGTGCACACAAAAGGCGATTCGATAGAATTTCCAGAATGCATGGATCCAAATGGGACACCGCAAAGGGCAGGTGGTTTTGGAATTGTGGAGCGAGCGACGACTTTAACGTGTTTGATAAGCATGTGTATCGGATAGGCATGTGTATCAGCCCGAATTGCACTAAAATTAACATTCTGCGAAGAGTAATAGATAATTCTTATACGCCGGTCTACCTCTTTTTAACTAGAGTAAGCAGCACGCTCTATATGTTTTACGACAGGAAAAGCCTTCTCTGCCCAAGCATGTCCGGCATAAAAACCTATCCTCTCCTTTGGGTATTAAGGCTTGCTAGGCCTCGTCCTTGCGCACGGCGCTTGTCAGGCTGCTCGTGCTTTTACTCACTTCCTTTGGACAATTCTTTTGGCAACCTTTCCTCTTCGTATACCCTATAAGCCCCTCTCTACTCCAGGTCCTTCTGTAGGTCGTTTAGCTCCCTTGTTCGTTTGTTTTAGTTCCTTAGTGTCTTGTGCTTTTTGATCTGTTTCTTGGACTTGTCGAGTTTGGGGCTGTAGTGTGTCTCCTTGTACTTGTCTGCCCCTTTGAGGTCCTCCTCTTGCTGCCTTATCCTAGGACTAGAGGTTTAGGGGCAGCAACTCCCCTTACCCCTTTCCTAGTTAGGGCCCCTCTCTCTTCCTAGTTGCCATCTTGTACATCACCCCTCTAGAGTTGTGGCCTACTCTAGAGGTGTGACCAGCCTAGTAGGGGGTCCTTCTCCCTACACCAATCCCACAGCCAAATTTCCCCTCCCTTGGCATCCAGTCACATGACCCACATCTAGAGAAATTCTATTGTACAGTCCAGTCCAGTACAGCTCTTCCTTTGCAGGCAGCCTTGCTTGCAGAGTAAGGGTCGCTTGTGTCAGATGCTCTGCTTTTAGGGTTGAAAATAGCCTCCCGGCTGTAGAGAGGGTTCGCAAAGTCCTCTCCTAGCGCTTCTTGCTATGCAAAGTGTCCTGTCTTCCACCCAGACCAGGACGTGTATTCCGTAGTGTAGCTGTATGTTCCTGTTCTCTACTCTATCCTTGCTCTTTCTCTTTGAAGCCTCCCCTTCAATTGTCCCTCCTCCTCTTCAGTCTGTGCTCAGGCTGGGTCACTACTCCAGCCTACAGGCCTAGGGTGGTATTCACCACTCAGGGCAGAGGGGTCTCCGGTTTGGCATTGGTTTCTTGTACTGGTAACAGCCGCGCTGGCGTCCTTTTGCTGTGTTCTCAGGAGTTCGACACTTGAATCACCTACCCAGGAGCTGGGCTTTGTTCCGTAGCTATAGACAGCGTGTCTGTACACTGTCTACGGCTGCCCTGCACTTTGCCAGCACAGTCTAGGACTGCCTGTTTCCACCTGCGACCGCGTGGAGGTGTGCAATGGGACTTCGCAGGCTGCGAAGAGTAATATCTCGATAACGAACAGCGTAACAGCCTTATAAATATAGCACTAGCAAGCGAATCTTATAAGGATCGAGATTCTAGAGTCGAGCTTTCGCTAACCGTTCTCCCTATTGCTATAGAGCGATATTTGTTAATCCCATAACTTTTTTAGTACTAAATTTAGAAGTCTTCGAGTTTTGTCACAACCTGACACCTGCCTGCCTGCCTGTGTTCACTTGTAACTGTCATGTGCACGCGGCTAGGCCCGATGCGGCTAGCGCGCTTGGCACTTTTCTTGTACTTACTCGTTCGCGCCCTCGCGCTCCTCTTAGATACTTTGTCTACAACTTGATTTACTACGCCACTGTTCACAACGTTACACTGTCTGCTTGTTGTTCTCCATAAAGATGGAGTGTCTGTAAGGCAGAGAGGGCTGTTGACACTGATATAGGAGGAATAACTTCCTCCTCCTCTTCACTCTCATACTCTGGCTGTGGGTTAATTAAGCCAGCAATCTGCAGTTCCAACTCCTCTTTAGAAACTATGTCTTCAACTGCCTCCTCCTTAGGGTTAAGAAGGCTGTCAAGTGACATAGCCTGCTGGATCCGGCCTGTAAGTTGTAGACGATTGACAGCTGCCTGTAATCTGTCTGTTTCTTGGCTCAGTTCATAGGACTCCTCACTATTAGTTTCCAGTAGTGTTGATCGTGTCCAGCAGTTCTGAATTGTAGTAACCTTAACAAGGTTCCAGGCTGAGATTGACCAGCGAATTGCCTTCAGAACGTTCATTGTTTTGAGTGGATTACGCTGTAGATCGTACTCATCCAGTAAGTACTCAATCCACTTCCTTCGATAGTAGGCCTTGAAGGTTCTGATAATGCCTTGATCAAGTGGCTGAGTTCGAGAGGTTGAATTCGGTGGCAGCCAGCACACTGTAACGTTCTGGATAAGGCCCTGTTGTTGAGCCAGTTCAAGAGCTGAGATATGTGCACTGAAGTTGTCCATAATAAGGAGAACCTTCCTCTGGCCAACATGCCTGCTAAACCAGCGTAGCCATTCCAGCATAACCTCTGTAACCATCCAGGCCTTGCCATTATGCCTCCACACGCAATTGAGGTTGCCAAGGTTGATATTAGCAGCGCCAAAACAGCGTGGTTTTGCAGCCTTGCCAATAAACCAGATAGGCAGTTTGTCACTGCCATGAGCATTGCAGCAGAAGTGTGCTGTTATCCTCTCCTTCTCTTTCTTTACCCCTGGCAAGTTCTCAGTTGAGAGCCCTCTATCAGGCACCATCTTCCAGTAGATGCCAGTTTCATCACAGTTATAGACATCTTGTGGTGGATATAACCGTGCAAGAGCCTGAACCTGAGTAACTTGCTGGACAATCAACTCATTCTGCACACTGGCCTCCTCTCCATAACGAACACGCGATTTGATGTTGTGCCTCCTCTTAAAAGAATCAAGCCATCCATTGCTAAACTGAGGCACTTCCATGCCTTGATAGCAGTCTAACAGCTGCCACAACCGTGCTGCCTTCCGTTTCAGAGTATCCCCTGTTAATGGCACATCAGATTGTGCCTGCTGAACCCACTGAAGAAGTGCTCTATCCAGCTCAGGCCATCTGACAGCCTTCTCGCGTTGTTGAGAACCCTGGAACTTGCCCTCAAACTGGCTCTGATCAAGTGAATCCAGGTAGCTAAACCGAGCTGAGAGGCTCTCTGAGACCGTGGATTGGGTGATTTCTCGCTGGAACTCGCTTCTAAACCACTCTCTAAGAGCTTGTTGGCGGAAGTGAGGGTGCTGTTGAGCATATCGTCGGAGTGCATGCCTCTGAGAGACGGAGATGCCTTGTTTCTTGACCACTTTGTGTGCCTCCATAGTACGATAAATGACAGTAGAAGAGACGATATCGGCAGGTAGCAGGTTCACAGCCAAAAACACGAGTTCAGTGCAAAATTATCGCGATATGGAGGTTATCGGCTTGTGGAGGATCGTCTTAGACAAGTTACACTGTAGAAAGATAGTATTCAAATAATAAACCTATATTACCTTTTGTTGTCGAGATATTACTCTTCGCAGAATGTTGATTTTAGTGCAATTCGGGCTGATACACATGCCTATCCGATACACATGCTTATCAAACACGTTAGCGAGCGGTTTTCAGGATTTTCGGAAATGTGAGTGTACCATCGGGTAATCGCTAGGCAATCTCACGGGCCGACGAGGCCTTTCAGAGCACGTTATCTACGACACTGCGGTTGAAGCTGGCCTGGGCGCTGGCAGTAAACAACGCATCAAAAGCAGTAATGACAATATCTGCAACTACTTACACTTGACGACCTATCCTGCTGGAGGACTTTCAACATTGACGACGTGAGCCGCCGACTGACTATTCGACGATCTGACAGGCACAATAGCCATGGTAAGTGGACTGTCATCGTGACAGCGCACAGACTGCTCAATGACAAGCCTGCATAGCGCGCCGCCACCAGTCGAACAGGTCTCCAAATATGCGACTTGTCGTCACTCTCCGGCCTAGACTCTCGTCCATGTTTGTTGCATGTATACGCCCAGCATTCTGGTGATGCTTTGCAGCGCTTACGAACGTCTGCAGGAACCAATACCTACTCGCAAGACAAGAACCGCTGACCATGAAATAGAAGTTCCGGTCTGCAAGAAGGACGGTGCACCTTACCTGGTTTCTTAGTAGCAACGACGCACATGTTGTCGCGAGTGATGGCTCGAGCGAACTTGCTTCTCTCGCGATTCCACTTTGACAATTTGAGCGAATTGCGGTCTTTTCCAACTTCGTGATAGAATGCTCTGACTTGCCGACTGCTGATGCTGCGCTAGCCATGTGGATACGTTTTATACTTCGTGCTCGCACGCCATTAGCTTCTTCCTAGGATGCCTTTGTGTCGACAGAGCGCAGCAGGAGCTTTGGGTTCTGCAGCTCCACCCAGGGTAAAGTCTTGGAATCGGTCTCGTTGCCGTCGTCGCTGAAGTCTTCCATCTCGAACTTGGTGTAAATGCGAGTTCCGTTCTCATCGTATTCCTTGGGCCGGCTCTGTCTGAGCACTAGGGTCCAAAAACCATCATCCGTCTTCGTTTCGAGCTTCGCGATCTGTGCTACAACCTTGGGTTCCCAACCCGTGGCGGCAGACACTGCGAGCTCCTGGTATGTGATGTAATCTCCGACCTTGGCGTCAGCCTCGACAAGACTGGGCAGTGAGGCGTGATCAGCAGGCAATGGGGGGAACTCGTTGTCCGAATCGTCCTCCACTTCGTCGCCGTTGTCTAGCAGCGCACCTTCTTCCCAATATGAATCATCACCTTCCTGGTCGTCTTTTGGGTCATCGTAGTCCAGTGCATCTCCTCCACCATTCTGATTGTACCTGTCATACGTCTCGATGAACTCGCCATTGGATTGTGCATTGGACTTTCGGGCTCTTGACCGCTTTCGCTGCTTTGCACTGAATTGGTACTGTGGGTCCCACCGTTGCTGGAACGGAAAGGGTGGCTCGGAGAGCGCGATATTCTCATCTACGCACTCCACTGCATTGAGCACGACTTTCTCGCGCCATGAATCCGGAGCTTGGTCAGCTTGAGGTGTCTGCTCTGTCACTGCCTCAGCAGGAACTGTAGCGGCGCCTGCGCGTGTGGGACGTGTAGATAGCTTCTTCTGAAGCGCGTCGCGCTCTTCCTGGGTCTTGGGCGTACGAAGACCAAGTGAACCAAAGACAAGACGGTTCATGCTTCTTGTGTCCAAACGTCCGCGTTTTGATGCTGGGGATTGATCTGCATCAGTGTCTGCTTCTCGTTTTGTCTTCGCTTCCACTGGCGTCGCTTCCGCCGCCTGCTGTGCTTCCGTGATGATCTGCGTGCTGGCTGCGTCGCTGCTTACCGCCTCGTCGACCATGTCTCTGTCTGTAACGGTTGGACGACTTGACTGCTCCTCCGGCGGCTCATCGTCTTCTCTAGAGACCGGTACTGGGTTGGCAATGTCAACGCCGCCTGACGCGATCTGTTCCAGAAGTCTCTGCCGCTCAGACTCCATCTTAGCCCTCTGACCAGCCAACGTGACGCTGTCGTCGTCCAAGCCTTTTTCCTTCTGCCAATTCTGCATATCCTGCAGAGTTGCGTTCTGTGGTAGCAAGCCGGCCTCCTTGAGGTGCTTGAGTCTTTTCGAGTCTCTCTTGCGGTCATTCCTCTCCTTCGTCCGCGACTTTCCCTGGTTTGGCAGTCTTTGTTGCTGTTCAGGCTGTGGTACAGCGGTGCCGTTCGGTTTCGGTGCTTCAGTCGCAGTGTTCAGTGCCTCCTCTACGCCATCCCAAGAACCCTCACTCTCGCTCTCACTGCTGCTGCTATCACTGTCGCTGCTATCGTCGCTCGAAATGGCACTACCATCTGAGCTGCTGTCTTCGGCAGATGAATCGCTATCGCTGCTGTCCTCCGCATCGTTCTCGTTGTTGTCCTCGTCTTCTTCTCCAGAATCATCTTCAATCTCTGCGTCTTCAAAGTCTTCATCGTCCTCCTCATCGTCGTCCTTCTCATCAACGCCCTCCAAGCGCACCAGCGCCTGTGCATCTCCAGCCTCATCCACCTTCTGCCTCTTTCTGGCCGGAATATTGACCTCCGGACGTCTGGGTCTCTTCAACATAGGTCGCCCAAATGGCACACCATCCAACAGATGTCTTCCGTCCTCACTAATCTGATCTCGGCCATTCATAGTCCTAGCCCTCAGCTCCGCAAACCCGAGCGGCTTTATCACGATCTCATCTTCGTCCTTGAATGCCTGGCCTACCTCGGTGTAATGCGTGGCTTCATAGCCAGCGACCAGAACGGCATAATCCGAAATGTCCCAGGTCGTCGACTCCAGAGGAAAAAGAGCGTTGATCGACTGGAGGAATTGCGAGATCGTTTGCGATTGTTGCGTTGGCGGTATTGCGTGGAGAACCTGCGCCGGCGGCAGCTCGTTGCGCTCGATCCGCAGGCGAAGACGCATGTCGGTGCTGGTGGGGGCGCCGGAGCGCGGAAATGTTGTTGGTGTCGATTGTGAAGCTGCAAGAAAGACGAGCGCGTAAAGTTGCTGAAGTGGAGAGCGCTCGCGTCTTTTATGCGGAAGGCTTCCGTGGAACGAAACGACCTCAGGCAGCCGCCTTGAAGAGTGTGGCAGTGGCAGTAAGAGGAGGGACAATCGAGGTACGAGACCTAAATAATTCTATATGACACGCTATATCAAATCTACACATTATTGTACAGTGCAAGCCCAGCTACTGCTGTTCTCAGCTTCTTTCTCCAAATCACCAACCCTTTCCTCAATCCGCACTACTCCTTTTTCGTAGTCGTCTACAGCTACTCGGACATCTGCTACCTTGGTCTTCAACGCATCGACTTCGTACTCAAGCTTTGCGACCAGCGTCTCGATCTCCTTGTTTCCTTCTTCTAGGCGGTCTTTCTCTTCTTGGAGCATGCCTTCGGTGTGCGTCTGTAGTTCGCGAACATTCTGCTGGCGAGGCAAATGCATCTGATCAAGAGCTTCTTGATCACGATCAATCTGGTCAAGAAACTTATGCATCTTTTTAAGTTGACTCTGTGCCCAGCCCACAGTCTGCGTTTGGAGCACTGTGATCAGAGCACGAAGCTTTTTGGACTCTTTCGCCATCTGCTGCTGCTCAGCCATCTGTGCTGCTGGAGATGCAAATGGGTCGTAATCGTCCCCATGAACAGGTTCCCAAGTGAGAACGCTGTCCTCCGCTAAGCTGAAGCTCATTTGCCGGGGATAGGAATACTCGCTATGCGTCTGCAATTCAGTCGTCACGTAGTGCGAGTATGAGACGGTCCGCTGCAGCAACTGAGACACGTCAAATGCAGTCTCTGGTCCTGTCGGCAAAGCCTCGTTCAGTTCTACGCCGTTGTACACCGAGCCGGCAATTGAAGGAACATCGGCAGTATCGACTGTAGTACTCGAGTTGTTTCTCATCACATGTTGGTCGCTGTCGCCGACTGTCGAAGTCTTGCTCAAGGTAGCGTAGATTGGCGGTCGCAGGCTTTCTTGAGAGGCGACTTGAGTGCCAGACAGAAGTGAGGTTGACCGATTCCTGCCGGTTGAGTCTTCACTTCTCAGAGCAACATTCAGTCGGCTGCTCTGATCGGCTGCAGCGTTGACAGAGAAATTTCGTGACGGATCCTTCTCGGAGGCGTGTGGGCTATTAGGGCTGCTGACGGGGCTAGTGTGTGATCTTGTAACAGAGTGCCTTTTGCTAGGCTTGTGGTCTGCTGGTGAAGTGGACACAGGATCATCTACTGAGGGCTTGGGTTTATGACTGCGGAATCCGACGACGTCCTTCACCTTGCTAAAGCCGCTCTTGGCATCATGCTTGACACTAGTCGCCCGCTTGAAAACCGATGGTTTCGCATCTTTGTCGCTTTCATCGCCTTCGTCGATAGGAGAGGGCACTCGCGAGTCACCATACTGTTCAAGCTCAGTCTCACGTCTCTGCGGCTCGCCCCCATCAACGGTACTTTTGCGACCAGCTGTCCAGGTGAAACCGCCTTGCTCATCCGCTTTGAAGACAAGCGATTTGCTGAACCCGGGTTGCTCTTGTGCATCGTGTGTGTTGCGATCGGCTTCGTCGCTGATTTTACGTTTCTTCAATGGCTTGCCGAGCCAGAGCCATTTGCACCGGTCGCTGTAAACAAGTTGGACGAAGCGATCGATGTCAACGGTTTCGATCTCTGCTATGCCTGCTCTGTCACGACGTCCAATGCCATCCTGGATAAGATCCCCGCCTTTTCCACTCAGTTCCGCCACTGTTGATTTGACAGCTCTGGGCATGGTCCACTGCACCTTGTCAGCTGCTTTTTGTGTCGCCTTGTGCAACCTGTCCATCGTTCGTCGGTCCAGCCGACGCGTTCTCGGAAATCGCTGCTGCTTTTGGAAGGCACTGATGGCTTTCTTCATGGCATCAACGTCAAATGGATCCTTGGGTACAGGAGCACCCATAGCATGCAGCCGGTTTCTTGCGCCCATAAGCATGCCCAGGAGCCCGGCAACAGTGGTCGGACCAAAAATGCCGTCGTGCGGCTCGATATTATAATGATCACTTCCGAATTCGACCCACCAGTCACGTACTGCGCGCTCCGTCACATCGCACAGCAAGCCATCCGCATAATCAATCTCGAGCTTATCGAACAGAGTGAGTGCAGTCTGACATAGTTTGATGATCTCAATGACCGATCTGTAGATGTCATTTTTCTCACTGGTTCGATAGAGCTGGTGGAACTTGACGACTGTGGACGGAGCTGGCTGCGACAGTGACAGGCCAACACGTCCCGAACAACCCAGCCTTTTCAGGTCTTCATTGACGAAGAAGTCGAACCTGTGTTTGCCCACGTCGCCATCCGGCACGGGAATAACAGCCAGCGATGATGGAAATCCGGCCAGGCTAGTGACCATCAAGATTCCGAGTGAAGTTTCGCGGCGTCGTGCATGGTACTGGTTCAGTGCTTTGAAGTAGACCCGCAATCGAGGTGACCAGGTGGATTCGTCTACCGGCAGCCCTAAAACGCCAACCTTGACGACATGCGTGGGATCGCCAGTGAATGTTGTGATCATGTAAGTGGGATGCATACGCGAGGTCGTCCATTGCTCCACAATGTAGCACTCATAGCCTTGAAGGTCCGTTCGTCGTTCGATCAGGGTGGTCGATGGATCGGCTTCAAGATAGCGAAAGGCGACAGGATCGGTCAAGACAAAGCGTTGCTGTCCATTCTTGGCATCCTGCCTGTTGAGCCGCGTCGGCGTGTATGGCACAGGCGAAGTTGGGGTGCCATCTTGAGTGGCAGCGCTGAGTGAGGTCAACAGAGGCGCTGGCCTGTGCTTGACTCCTTCTTGATTTGGCTTGGTAGTCATGGTATTGGCTCTGCCGCTGTGATACCATAAAGTCGTGTCACCAGGCGCTGCTCATGGCTGCACGCATGAGGCCTTCCGCCAGGCCTCCACTCGTTCCAGGGTGCCCAGCACGCTGGCTACTATTCCCGAATCAGGCAAATATTGCGAGCTTTTATGTCAGGCCGAATTATATTGGTTTTGGGCGTGACATGACGACGTGCAGTCGGTGTTTGTGGGCTCCAGGAGAGGAGAGCAGAGGTCAGCGTGCGCCCCGTGACGGGGCAGTCGCGCAGCAGCCGAAGCATGATGCCACCTGCCGTCCACTGCGACATCTGCGCTTTCACCTTCCACCGTGTCGCATGCTGCAAACATCGCCTAGACAGCTGTGATCGCGATCTTGAACGATGTGCTCAGATTGTGAAGCCGCATTCTAATTCTTCTTAGCAGTCGAACGAGATCGCCACCGATAACCATTCCCATCGCCGGAGCTTCCACTTCTCCAATATGGACCTCATTCTGGCGGGTCACGAGCAGCAAGAGAAGAAGGGAAATCTCTCTAAGGCAATCGAAGATGTGCAGAAACTGATCGATTTGCTGCAATCCACACGAGATGCCGTCGCCGACACCCCGGACAAGGCAGTGCTTCATCTGGCGAAGCTCTCCACTCCCGTCAAACAGTCCTTCAGCAAGATCGAGGAGGATCTGAAGGAGGTCAACAAAGGCATCAACCAATACTCAAAGGCGCTAAAAGACAAGTTCAAGAGCACGGTATTGCCCACAAACGCTAGCGATGCACTGACCAGCCAGCCGCATCTCATCAATCGTGCCATCGCCATGCATCTGTTGCGCGAGGGCAAGTTCGATGTTGCAAAGACCTTCGTGAGAGAGGTGAAAGAGCATCCGCCGGCAGGGATAGAGACAACGGGACCAGACTCCAATCATGCCGCGGGAATGGACTGGATCGAAGATCTCGCCGACGAGACAATGCAAGACAGCAGTGAAGACAGGCTGGAAACAGAAGGAGAACGCAGTGGGTTGCAGCAGAAATTCGCAGACATGTACCACATTCTTGACGCTCTGCGTAATCAACACAACCTCGAGCCGGCGATAGATTGGGCACATCACCACAGCCATGAATTAGAACACCGTGGTTCGAACCTCGAATTCGAACTCAGCAGGTTGAAGTTCGTGGAGCTCTATCATTCGAAATCCGACGAAATGACGGGCGGCGAACCAGACTATCTCGCGGGCCCAGTACGTGCACTGGAGTATGCCCGGAATGTCTTTCCTACTTTTGGCGAGCGCTACAGTCGGGAGACTTCGTCACTTAGTGCATCTCTTGCATTCAGCCCCAATTTACAGGATTCGCCCTTCAACGCATTATTCCACAATCAGTCCGCTTTCGAGGAAGCGTCCGTGTCCTTCACTCGGGAGTTCTGCGGCATGCTTGGACTCTCATCACAGTCGCCACTATACACAGCCGTCACAGCTGGCGGTATTGCCCTTCCTGTATTTGAGAAGTTTGAGCGCGTGATGGCGCAAACAAGAGGGCAATGGACCAGTGTGAACGAGCTGCCAGTCGAGACTCCCCTGCCACCTGGCTATGCCTTCCACAGTATCTTCGTCTGTCCTGTGAGCAAAGACCAGGCGACTGACGCGAACCCACCGATGATGCTACCTTGTGGACATGTACTAGCCAAAGAGAGCTTGGATCAACATAGCAAGGGCAAGAGCAGGATGAAGTGTCCTTATTGTCCCCACGAGTGTCATCCAAGAGACGCTAAGAGAGTCTACATTTAGACACGAGATGGTAGACACGAGATGGTGCAGAAGAATCTTTGGCAAGGAACTCGGCATTAGGGAGCCAAGGATGGCACATAACTACCTTGGGAGACCGTACTCGCATCTCCGGACTGTCCACATCGTTCCAAGTTGTTCCGCTACCCTCAAGCTACGTAGACCTGTCTCTGAAGCTTTCATCTCGAGACTGAAGGAGGAGCATTGACGTGCAATCGAGTGCGAGGTAGACTTCACCTCGGCGAAGAAAATCTTCACTTCCGGACCTTCACATATGCAATATGCAATATGCCAAGCGAGCGAACCAAACACGCCGAGCTGCCGCTCACAATTGCAGTCACATCAGAGAAATCTGTCGTCTAGTCCTGCGGAGCTCCGGACAATGAGACCGCTTTCATCTTCCGGGAAGGATCTGACTCCTGGCTGTAAGCTTAACGTGCAGGAGCATGTTTCTGCCCTAACGCTGGAGAAGATGAGCATCCGTCGCGCCGTAGATCCATTGGAGCGATATCAGAGAAGCCAAGACAAGTGTCCCTCACGCTACTGGCGATTCAAGGTAATTCTTCCAGTTCGCTGTGAACGTCTCAGTCGATTGCCCCAGCTGTTCCGGTAACATTCTCCACGGATCGGCGGTTTCTAGACCAGGCCACTGACACGACATTGTGTGATCAACTGAAAGACTGGTTATATGTGCAATGAAATCTCAAGCATTAGTGACGCTGTGTCGGCGCAACCGCGTTCATGTGATGCTCATTACGGACGAGGGGTCCAGGCGCTGGTGGTGCTTGGCATGTTGGTGCAGCTCAATGGCAGCAACGTTTAGCCTGCATGTGCGCGTACGATTTGAGATCAAGTATCTCCCACAAGGTCGCTCCATACTTATACCATAGCTAGGAACGGAGTTGTGAGCCATCGTGGCTCCGACATCATGTGACAAGATCCAGAACGGTCTGTGAATAAGGCAGGAGCTACTTGCAAGGTTGACTGTGTCGCTTAACATCAGCCGCACTTTCAACATCACATCGACCCCCACTTCGACATTGCGTCAGGATTGCTGCGTAGTCACATCTTCCCAGGCGTAATCGTTGTTGTGGACTGGTCGCGACAATAAAAGCAGTTCAATCCCCACTTCTCGATTCCATCTGTAACGACGGCCCCGCAACTTAGCGCTTGTTTATAAACACAGCCCACGATTGGCTAGTACCACATCGTCGAGTTCCACGACTCGAGCTGAATGACAGCTGAATTCCTGGACATACTACAGCGGAGCACGTATACAAAGAGGATCTGAGGACTACACAGTCCTTCACAATTCGGTCAATCACTGGGAACACCTCGTTGCTCCTCGACGCCCATCAGGTCACCATGTCGAAGCCCTTACTTCTGGCCATAGCTGCAGGTGTTGCCAGTCATGTCTTCTATTTCCGGATAGGAGACCACCATATGTACCCTGTCAAGTACATCCAGGCCTTCTTTGCTGCCTGCATAGGCGCTGTGATTTACTTGAAGTCTTACCATGGGGCTTCGACGAATGAAGCAGTCTACACGACAGCTGCACTGGCCACCAGCTGGCTCATCGGCCTATATTCGAGCCTTATCGTCTATCGCCTCTTCTTCCACCCTCTGAGGAAGTTTCCAGGACCATTCCGAGCTCGATTCGGAGGACTGTGGCTCACGTTCAACGTCCGCAAACTTGACGCATACTACGTTATCGATGACCTTCACAAGAAGTATGGCAAATATGTCCGGATCGGGCCCAACACGTTGAGTGTCATCGACCCGCAAATCATGACTCCGGCATTTGGCGCCGGCACCAAAGTAGTCAAGAGCTCATGGTACGATGGATCTCGCCCACACGACAGTATGCACACCACTCGCGACAAGGCTCTGCATGATCGTCGCCGCCGTGTCTGGGCCCCAGCCTTTTCAGACAAAGCTATCCGCGAGTATGAACCGCTCGTACAAGGCTTCAACGACAAGCTGGATTCTATGATTGAGAAGAAGCAAGGGCAAGCACTGGACATGACTACACTTTTCAATTTGTGGAGCTTCTCCGTCATGGGTATACTCGCATTTGGAAAGGACTACCAGATGCTTGAATCGGGCAAGAGGCACTGGTCTCTCGATCTTCTCACTGAAGGAATGAAGATGGCGGGCTTCAAGTTCCCTACATGGGTATTTAGAGTATTGCTTGCTATTCCCGGCGCTGCGAACGGACATTGTATGTATCCACGGAAGATGGCGAATTTGATTGGCCACGACTAACTCGTGACAGACAAGTTCATGAAATTCTGCACCGATGAGCTCACATGGAGAGTGCAGAATGATGAGAAAGCCGAGCGCAAGGACATCACTAGTTGGCTCCTAAAGCCATATGCTGGCGAGAAGCACCCCGAAGCCGACCCAATGTTCCAGGCAGATTCTCGCCTAATAATCGTTGCAGGGTCCGACACAACAGCAGGCACGCTTACCTATCTCTTCTACCATCTAGCCAAAGATCCCGAACAGGTTAGAAAGCTTCGCGAAGAGCTCAGGCCGTTGGCGAAAGGTGACTGGAAGGATAAAGACATTCAGAACTGCCAACATCTGAATGGTGCGATCAACGAAACCTTGAGATTGCATCCACCTGTCCCTTCTGGCCTGTCGCGCGAGACACAACCTGAGGGACTGCAAGTCGGCGATGTCTACATTCCGGGGCAAGTTGACTTTTCAGCACCGCAGTACTCCATGGGCCGCAGTGAGAAGATCTACAGTAATGCCAACGACTTCGTTCCAGAGCGATGGTACTCCAAGCCTGAAATGATCAAGCACGCGGACGCTTTCGCGCCTTTTTCGATGGGTCATTACAACTGCATCGGTCGAAATCGTAGGTGGAATCCGATTATGTGTGTTTTGACGCGAATGAGAGTGCTAACATCGCGCAGTGGCTCGAATGCAACTTCGTATCCTGACCACGCAGCTGTTGCTCAAGTATGACGTTGCTTTTGCTCCAGGCGAGGATGGTAAGCCCTCTCTAGACATTTTCCGTTCTTATTGAAGTACCCGCTGACACGGTTCTGCTCCCTACAGGCAACCGTCTTCTCACCAAGACCAAGGATCATTTCACCGTTGGCCCAGCCCGATTGGATCTTGTTTGGTCTCCGGCCTCGAGTTGAGCATTCGCTATCAGCGATACTTGAAGAAACCGGAAGACTGAAGACTGGTTCACTGCTTGATCGATCGCCATACCAACTCTGGCGGACGAGGTTGTGAGTGGTGATATCGAGACTGGCTAGCCAAGAAAATCAATGGCTCAATAGCAATTCAGAATTTTAGAGGTACACGGAGTAGCGGCGGTTTGTGCCGCACCAATCGGTTGTTGCAGCGAGAGTACCGCATTTGCCGCTGATAGCGTGGCAGACAGTAAATTACCATCAACCCATGGTGCAGATGTGCAGAGGCTCGAGGGAACATCGAGTGAGGTTCCAAGCCAAGGGAAGTGCCTACGAAAGCTCTATGATATCATCATGTAATTCTGCCCTGGCAAACTGGTTCTGTTGTGCTATTCCATTGTGTGACATGGCATTGCCGAGTCGGCTCCACTGACAGACCCTTGAGCGCGACCCCAGATTCTACTGCGAGCTTCGCCCAGGATGACCTCGGGTTTCGTCTGTGAGCGGATCATGACCAGCGGCTATACATCTGCACGCAGGATACATTTGTAGCAGCCTCTCGGCTACTGGTAGGACCATCTCTCTTCTTTCACTGTTCTCTACCCAGATCTTTCCCTGGTACTACTAAAAGGCTACTCATTCACGAACACGTCCATCGAATACATTCAGCTTCCAGCAACATTGACCGAATCGGAACACAACGCTTCATCAGCACGATATGGCGGCATCTGCGACAATGTCCACATCCGTTGACAACAGCGACCCTCTCCTCCAAGTCCCCTTCAGCGATCCTCCGTGGCTCCTTGGTCTCCCTTCGCCATTTTTCTCAGAGAAACATCGCAAGTTCCAAAAAGCTGTTCGAGCATGGTTCGAGGAACACTTCCTTCCCCACTGTATGGAATGGGAAACCTCTGGAAACCTCCCAACAGACCTTTTTGCGAAATTCAATCAATACAATATGCTCCTCCCCAACCTCCCATCACCTCTCCCAGTTGAATGGCTACACAAAGTGGGCATCAAAGATATCATCGGCACACCTGTAGAAGATTGGGATTATACACACACTGGGATTTGGATCGATGAGATCCACAGATCTGGTCTGGGAGGTCCTTCGAGTGGTTTGACTGCTGGGTTCGCGTATGCTATTCCGCCAATCATCAAGTATGGTTCGAAACAGCTGCAGGAGCGATTGTTGCCAGATTTTTTGACGGGTAAGTCGAGGACTTGTATCGCGATTACGGAGCCAGATGCGGGAAGTGATGTTGCAAATATTACCACTACGGCGAAGAAGACGAAGGATGGAAAGCATTATATCGTTAATGGTACGAAGAAGTGGATTACGAACGCCATCTGGTCTGATTATGCTACTATGGCTGTGAGGACGGGAGGCAAAGGAGCTGGTGGTCTGAGTCTTCTGATCGTGCCTTTGAAGACGGAGGGCGTGGATATGAGGAGACTCACTGTTACTGGCAGCAAGACTGGTGGGACCACCTTTATCGAGCTGGAAGACGTCAAGGTTCCAGTGGAGAATCTTCTGGGCGAAGAAGGAAAGGGCATGTTTTACGTGATGAACAATTTGTCAGTATTCCACCACGTTGAGAAAGAGATCATTGCTGACCACGCAACAGCAACCACGAACGTCTTCTCATCGCGATCGGTGTCACGCGACAAGCTCGCGTGGCTTTGTCCACCGCAATGGCATACGTGATGAAGCGCGAGGCTTTCGGTAAAGCACTTGTCGAGCAGCCGGTAGTACGCAACAGACTGGCCAGAGCGGGCGCAGAGCTGGAGACGCTGCAGTCTTGGCTGAATGAATTCTTATGGCAAATGGATCACCTTCCCAAGAGCCAGGCAGATACTAGACTCGGTGGTTTGACAGCGCTGGCGAAGGCTAAGGCTGGAATGGTGCTCAATGAATGCGCACAATGCGGAGTGTTGCTCTTCGGCGGCAATGGGTTTACTGAGACGGGCCAAGGAGAATTGGTCGCGAAGATCTACCGTGACGTATTCGGCTCGAGGATTCCGGGAGGTAGTGAGGATGTTATGGTAAGTGTTTGCCTTTCACTTTATGGCACGTAACTGAGTGTTGTGAATTTTGCTAACTGTTGCGTAGTTGGACTTGGCCGTGAGACAGTTAGTGAAGAACTACCAGAAGGCGAAGCAACTGGATCAGGGAGGCAAGTCGAGATTGTAGTCGTGTGGATCCAGATACGCTATGCAGTGAATGTATTCATAAGTTCCAACACAGCAGAGTGTGTCCTTTGTCAAACGTGTGAATGTGAATGAACGTTTCGTGGCCCGTGCATCGTGCTTAGTCATTCCCGAGCGCGGCGAAGAGCCGCATGCATCTCGAGTTGACATTCTGTCGGAGGCCCACTCCTCCTCACCACCACCTCGCCGCCAACCTCTCTTCCTCGTCCTCCCGTCGCGTCCACGATCGCGTCCGGATCGCCAATAATACGTCGAAAGCACGAACCTACGGATTTCCAGGCGCGGCACTGCCACAAAGATTTCCTCGAAGGCGCGTGTTCCGCGCTGCGCGTACCTCGCCACGCCACCTGGTGACGGCAACCCCATCAGGGGAATCGAAAGGTAAGCGCAGCGGCGCGCTTTCGCTGTTGGAGAGCGGAGACAATCGAGGCGGGTTGGCAGTTGCGGCGGGCAGGTGGTTGAAAGAGACTCGGTCAAAATGTCGTACGCGGACGGAGATGCCATGATGGCGATGGCGGAGGAAGGCGAAGAGACGTATGACGCGAACGCCATCACGGCAGAAGACTGTTGGTCCGTGATTCATTCGTTCTTCGATGCGAAAGGCCTGGTATCGCAGCAACTGGACTCTTTCGATGAATTCGCAATGTCCACAATGCAGGAAATCGTGTCGGAGACGCCGAACATCGTCATCGATCAGAACATACCGGGAGAGGAGCATGATGATAGCAACATGCCTATCGTGAAGCGGCGGTACATCATCGAGCTTGGCATGTTGTCCATTGCGCCAGCATCCATGACAGAAGGCGATGGTACAACGCGAAAACTGTTCCCCCACGAGGCGCGACTGCGAAATCTGACTTACGCCGCTCCGGTTTTCGTCGATATGACAAAGAAAATGCAAGTCTGTCGCGAGCGATCTCTAGGCGGCTCACTGAGCGAAGATGGCACGACCTGGATAGACTCTGCAACATGGGATGGCGTGACGACAGAGAATGCTTGGGAGGATGACTTGGAGAACCCACCAGAGTTCAAGCCACAGGTTTTCGTTGGCAAGTTGCCTGTGATGCTGAAGTCAAAGATGTGTGGTCTACGGAATCGTAGCGAGGCGGAGCTTTATGCTCTACAGGAGTGTCCATTCGATCAAGGAGGCTACTTCATTATCAACGGCTCGGAAAAGGTCTTGATTGCACAAGAGCGCAGCGCCGCCAACATCGTTCAAGTCTTCAAGAAGAAGGGCACAAACACTCCAGTCACTGCTGAGCTGCGAAGTGCTACCGAAAAGGGCACACGTTTGATCAGTTCCGTGTCGGTGAAACTCTACAACCAATCCGCGCATTCGGCAGTATCGGGAAAGACGATCAAGATGACGCTGCCACTGATTAAGACGGAGATCCCGATTGGCATCGTTTTCCGCGCTCTTGGTATCGTTTCTGACGAGGACATCCTCAACCACATTGTGGACAAGAACGATACTCAGATGCTGGAAATGCTTAAGCCATGCTTAGAAGAAGCTTTTGTTATCCAAGAACGTGATGTAGCTCTCGATTTCATCGGTCGTCGTGGCCAGCAACAAGGCACGAAGGACAAGCGAATACGATACGCGAAAGACATCATGCAGAAAGAGTTCCTCCCGCACATCTCTCAAGAGGAGGGTAGTGAGACGAAGAAAGCGTTCTTCCTTGGCTACATGGTCAATCGAATGCTCCAGTGTGCACTCGGCCGAACTGAAGAGGACGACCGTGACCACTTCGGTAAGAAGCGCCTTGATCTGGCAGGCCCGCTCATGGCGCAAGTGTTCCGCCTGAAGTTCCAACAGCTCGTCAAAGAAATGAAGCAGTACCTCCACCGTTGTGTCGAGATGAATCGAGAATTCAACATCACACTGGCGGTCAAGACGAATATCCTGACGTCTGGGTTACGATACTGTCTTGCAACTGGAAACTGGGGAGACCAGAAGAAAGCTTCTTCCTCCAAGGCCGGTGTCAGTCAGGTGCTTAATCGCTACACATATGCCTCTACGCTCAGTCACTTGCGGAGAACGAACACCCCAATTGGTCGTGACGGCAAGATTGCAAAGCCTCGCCAGCTGCACAACACACATTGGGGACTTGTATGCCCTGCAGAGACGCCCGAAGGACAAGCTTGTGGTTTGGTCAAGAATTTGTCTCTCATGTGCTACGTTTCTGTGGGTACTCCTGGCGCACCACTCATCGATTTCATGCGACAGCGTGGTATGGATCTGCTAGAAGAGTATGACCCGGTGATGAACCCACGAGCAACGAAGATTATGCTCAACGGAACATGGGTCGGTGTGCATCGCAATGCGGGGCAGCTTGCAGACACCCTCCGCGCATTGAGACGCAAGGGTCTCCTGAGTTTCGAGGTCACAATCATTCGCGATGTCCGAGAGCGCGAGATCAGAATTTTCACAGACGCAGGGCGTGTCTGTCGTCCGCTCTTCGTCGTTGACAACGACCCCAAGAGTCTTAATCGAGGAAGCCTCGTGTTGAAGCAGGATCACCTCGAGAAATTGGCGCTCGACCAAGAGATTCTCGCAAATCTGGAGGGCGTAAGCGAAGAGGAGCGCGACAATTCTATCTTTGGCTGGAAAGGTCTTGTGGACGCAGGTGTGGTCGAGTACCTTGATGCAGAGGAGGAAGAGACCGCAATGATTATCATGACGCCTGACGACCTCGAAGAGCACAAGAACATGCGCAATGGGATACAATGGGAGGAGGCCAGAGACGATCCACATCGGCGTATCAAGCCCAAGCCAAACGCCTCTGTGCGGATGTGGACGCACTGCGAGATTCACCCGGCCATGATTCTGGGCATCTGTGCCAGTATCATTCCTTTCCCTGATCACAACCAGTCGCCCAGAAATACATATGTGAGTTGCAGACTGTTTCAAAATTGCAGAAGAAACTTTGCTAACGAATACGCAGCAATCCGCCATGGGCAAGCAAGCCATGGGTGTAACGCTCACCAACTACAATGTACGCATGGACACGATGGCCAACGTACTATATTACCCACAGAAGCCATTGGCGACGACCAGAAGCATGGAGTTTCTGCGCTTCCGAGATCTGCCTGCAGGTCAGAACGCCATCGTTGCCATCGCTTGCTATTCGGGTTACAACCAGGAAGATTCCGTCATTATGAACCAGAGCAGCATTGATCGTGGCCTGTTCCGGTCGCTCTTCTTCCGTGCATACATGGATCAGGAGAAGCGCGTGGGTATGGCTGTGGTCGAAGCGTTTGAGAAGCCCACGCGCGGCGACACCATGCGTATGAAGCAAGGCTCGTATGACAAGCTTGACGAGGATGGAATCGTGGCACCCGGCGCTCGTGTATCAGGAGACGATATCATTATCGGCAAGACTGCACCTATGCCTCCGGACGCCGAGGAGCTGGGTCAGCGAACCAAGCTACACGTCAAGCGCGATGTCAGTACCCCTTTGCGTTCTACAGAGAACGGTCTCGTGGATCAAGTGCTCATCACGACGAACACCGAAGGTCTGCGCTTCGTCAAGGTGAGAACGAGAGTGACAAAGGTCCCACAAATTGGTGATAAGTTCGCTTCCCGTCACGGACAGAAGGGTACGATCGGTATCACTTACCGACAAGAGGACATGCCGTTCAGCGCAGACGGTCTCACGCCCGACATCATCATCAACCCACACGCTATTCCCAGTCGTATGACCATTGCTCACTTGATCGAGTGTTTGCTTTCCAAAGTTGGCGCCTTGCAAGGTCAGGAAGGTGATGCCACGCCCTTCACAGATGTTACGGTCTCGTCTGTCTCGGCAATTCTGGCTTCGCACGGCTTCCAGCAGCGTGGATTCGAAGTCATGTACAATGGGCACACAGGCAAGAAGCTGAACGCGCAAGTCTTCCTTGGCCCTACTTACTACCAACGCCTGCGACACATGGTGGACGACAAGATTCACGCCCGAGCGCGTGGTCCACTGCAGATTCTCACACGCCAGCCTGTGGAAGGTCGTGCTCGAGATGGTGGTCTTCGTTTCGGAGAGATGGAGCGCGATTGTATGATTGCCCACGGTGCTTCGGCCTTCTTGAAGGAG